>OY978446.1:27743579-29128933 GCA_963854805.1 Plagodis dolabraria
ATCTTACGTATACGGATGTGAGTACAAATGCACATTCATTTTAAAACTATGAAAATAGCCGCGCTGTTAATTGCTTTTATATTGTGTACAACTTATATACAACTATGTCATGTGTCAAAGATGTTTTTAACATTTCACTCAGTCCTTAAGTCCAAATTTTGACTTTTAATTTTAACGTCGGCTTTTACATATACATTTATTTCCAATAAAGATATAAGGACCATTTACCGCGAATGACCTTCTTTTGTTACGAGGAAAACCTTATTTATTCTAATCATCCCATCATCATTCCCCTGAACATCTCTAAGAGCTTGGAGATCCTTGGTGTTAGCGTTTCTGGCGAGGTTCAGTTTAGGGGTCATTTGCAGGCTAAGGCGAAACTCGCTTCAATGAAGCTCGGTGTGCTTAACAAAGCGAAGCGGTACTTTACATCTAGTCAGCGGCATTTACTCTACAAAGCACAAGTGCGGCCCCACGTAGAGTACTGCTCCCACTTTTGGAATGGCGCACCGAAATACCAACTTCAGGCTCTCGACACCCTACAGCGACGAGCCGCCAGAATTGTCGACAATCCCAAGCTCTCTGACAAGCTGGATCCTCTCAGTCTCCGTAGAGATGGTTCCCTTTGTATTTTTTACCGCTTGTTTTTCGGTGAATGTTCCGACGAGCTTTTTGACCTTATTCCTGCTTCGAAATTTTACTACCGCACATCTCGACACCGTCAAAAGACCCACCCCCACATCCAGCAAGTATGGACATCGCGCACTGTTCGCTTTTGTCGCTCCTTTCTACCGCGTGCTTGTGGGATGTGGAACGATCTTCCTCCGGAGGTCTTTCCGGGAAGCTACGACATGGACCAGTTCAAAAGGAGCATCTACAAATCCCTCTCCGGGCAGGCAACGCATCGGCAGCGCAGCTGCTGTGTTGCAGATGTCCATAGGCGGCGGTTACCGATTACCCTCAGACGGGCCGCCTGCTTGTTTGTCACCCATAATATAAAAAAATACAATGCGACATCGCTTCGTCCCGACTGGTAATTACTCAAAGCTAGAAATATATCAACATAAATTAATGAACTAGCCAAGTGCTTGTCAAGTTATTTTGGAGCTTTTTGAAAAATTGTTTACATTATTATGAGAATTACATTTTAAATTACTGTACTTCATCAGCTGGATTGTTCAATGCGGAAAAGCCGGGGAGGCTTTTCCGCATAATGGGGGGTTTGCTATAATCCCCACACTTGGCAGACATCTTGGGTTGGCAGTTTAAGTAATCAGTGCCTCAGAAGGCGCTGCTGCCCACCTTCCGGTATGTTACCTTTAGTCGTTTAGTGTATAGAGGAATGATATCTAGGCCGGCACCCCTCGGGGCACTTTAATGTTACTTCAAATGTATTGGTTAATTTAAAAAAAAAACCGACAAAATTCAACCTTAATTTATATAAAACAGATAATGAACCTTTCAGGCAGCAAGAGTAGTTTAATGGCTACAGTAACAAGAAATAACAAAGTTGTAATAAAATATTATTCTTATAAAATTTAAACTAACAAATCGAGTCTTCCCCTTAACATTCAGCGTAAACAAACTAATCAGCTACAAAAAAAATCAATGATAATAAATCACATGTAAATTTTGTTGAACTTGTGAGGAGTATTAACGAGAGTCGCTCAGTAAACTTTACCCGTAGTCAAATAAATTACTACAACCTAAGTTTTAATTGGGCTGAAATACTGCTAATAATAGTACAGAAACAGTATATACTCTCCTCTGGCATACTAAGAAAGTTCGCAGTTCGAAAATTCAAAAGCTAAAGGACTAAAGTTCTACAAGACTATAGGTACTTACGAAAATTACATATTTAAGTTAGCAAAGCCATATATATTATATAGATAAGTGATAACATTCGCACCCACATATAAGTAGGAGAAATGCATGGTATAATGGTAAGATGTAAGAAATGATGGGGTATGGTATAATGGTAAAATATATATTCCGAGTTCCAAGTTTTTTTTAATTAGATTCTAGTGTCCAAGGAAAACTTTCTATTAAATACCCCATTTTGTCAACTGGTCACTTTGGGTTTTCAAGAGAATAGTTGAATTTCCAAATCGATTATAAAGTTTCATTCTCATTCATCCCAAGCGCGGAAAAACTTTCTATGTGCTTATGTAACTCGTGTTCCGCTCAAGCAGGTAAATAGTGCACACAACTTCACGTTACCAACAACTGTTTGATACTACTAAAGAAGAATTTGCCTTACAGGTATCTTAATAATATTTGATAAACTCTGCACAATTTTTCAAGACTTAAATCATAAATGCAATTATGTGAATATTAGCTTTCCGGGCGCGGCTCCGCCCGCGCGTATGTCGGTTATCGCGCAAAAACATTAACCTCTTTTTGCGCAGTTGGATAAAAACTATCCTATGTTTTTTCCCGGTTCTCAAACTATTTCCATACCAAATTTCATTCAAATCGGTCTAGTAGTTTTGGCGTGAAAGCGTAACAGACAGACAGACAGTTACTTCCGCATTTATAATATTAGTACTGATTAAAATAATAATGATCACAATTGACTAGATACACAATATGCATATCAGCGGCTATATTTTTTTTTGTTAGAGTACTAGTTAGGTGTGGTATAGGTATGACAATTAAATACCTAACATAATATTAATATGGATGGATTATAGGTGTATTAAAGTGTTCTTACTGCTTCTTGTAACAATAAATTGCTGTAGAATTACGAAAAACTGGTTAAAATAAACTAAATAAACATCAACGTGGTATGAAAACTCAAACGTACAATGATTTTAATTTTAATATAACCCAACGTATAAGCACAAAATGACTTGAAGTAAGAGGGTAGAAAATTTCATCGTTCTATATTAGTATATGACTTTTTGTACTGTTTATCCGTATATCTATTATCTGTTGTAATTCTTCCTGATTCAAATACTCTCTAATTTGTTTGTATTTTTCTTTCAACATCCACGCATTCCTTTCATTTTATTTTAAGTCCATGACATTTTTATTTGTGTGGAACGGAACTTCTTTAAGGAAGTTTACAAGTTCCGCCAAAAATTAAATTGCTTTCTTATAAAAAACAACAACAAGATGAGCGTTACACAAATTCTAATTGGACAACAGTTTAAAACTTGGTTGTGGGGTTTTTAGAAAGTAAATCTACTTTAACTGCCAATAATATTCAGAATATATTCTTATACCGCGCAGAATTTGGTAATAAAGTGCTCCCTTGGGAGACTTTTACAGCATTTTGTTTTTCAAAACTCGTATTGAGAGGTCAAAATAGTGTTGATTGAGAGGGGCTTATGAAAAAAACCTATTTAACTTAAAGGTCGTTGAGCGAGAATGCCCTACGAGCTTAAATCTCAATGAAGATTTTCATCCTAAAATTTATTCGAAACTTAAGATATTATACAGATTGGCTCCTTATCTCTGCTATACTCGTACCAAACAATATCCCGATTGGCGACTGATTTGTCGTAAAACTCGGAATGTGGTAAAGGGTGAGGACTCAGTTGTAGTACTACAGAAAATTCCATTTTCTGTTTGTAATAAATACAATAAGATATAATAATAGAATAATGCACAGTCCGTGTAGCTGTTTGGAGAATAATAACTTAACTTCAAACTGTTATTAGTTTATCACAAAAAAAAACAAGTTCAAAACTAATGCTTAAATTTTAACTATATGTGTTCCTTGTTTGTGCAATTGTTTATTATTGGAGAAAACATAAGAGTAAATATGCAAAGTAATGCAAGTCAACCTCAAAAACAACAGCGTAACTTTCCGCGACGGTAGTGGTTTAGAAAATGTACTGTGCGGCCCAAAAACATAACCTTAACGCGACCAATCGTATGCGGTAATTTCTAAGCACTGAATCAAATAACCAATCTAATTGGATATGGAATATTGTGCATTTGTTGATTGTGAACTTGATGAGAACAAAACAAAGGGGTAACTGTAGACTTCTTTATTCTTAGGTGAAAGCATACTGTAGGAGCTTAATAATATAAGTAGGGATGTTTAATATCTGTTTTTTTTTTTAATTTACGGGAATATCAGTAAATAAATTGGTATATTATTAAAACAAAGAAGTAAAGTAGTCGTCTTGGTCTTCTACAGGCCACAAATCAAGCATTACAATTGTTTTTGTCTTAGAGTACACATGAGCGTCTATTTCACCTTTTTTTGATCCTGCATCTTTCCAGTGCTCGTGTGATCGCCCGCACACTGAATTTCTTCTTATTTCGAAAACATGGAGGTGAAGTACAGCTGAAGAGCAGCTACTAAGATGCTTGAAATAAACTAAGGCTTCAATGTACATTAAATCCAATTTATAGGCGAAGTGTATGGGTTGAACGGTATGTAAATTTTATCTTGTATACAAATTAATTAGAATGTCATGAAAGATCACATTGTGTACAGAAATGTAATGACATAATGTGAGAACTGAAAGCCTATTTATTTACAAAATTAGTGTTGGCGACATGCCAACTTTACCATTAATCTGTGCGATTAACGCATTACTTACGCGTTAAAAGTGTTACATAGCTGGTCAGAGATATTCACTAGATCAAAACAGAAAGCCTCCATTAGTTACATTACTTCGATGAAGCGTTAAGTTTTTTTTGTATAAACCTAAACGAGAATATTACCCGTCTGATGTGACAGTGCTATTATTTTATATGACATACTATTATTATTAAAAAAAAAAATTACTCTTAGGCTAAAAGTTGCATAGTTATTATTAGTAGTTATATTAAACTCAATCCTTACTGTTCTAAACACGTGACAATCAGCTTCAAGACGCTAAACGAATTGGGATAAAAGCAATATAAATGCAATATCAACTTTATAAGCCTGCGTAAACATAGAATTACTTATATTCTATTTATTCAAACGAGACACCTTCACTGGCATCCAAGTAACATGTTTTAACAAATAGTTTTGAATACATTTCTTTATTGTATAAGCACATAGCGAACAAAAACTCATGTTCTTTTTGCAGATTAAATTTGGGGTTACTGGTTTTATCCACTTTGAGAGCCATCACAGAGGAGGTCGCTTGGTAGGAAGGCGGGGAGTGAACAATATAATATTATATGTGGCGAGGTCAGATGGCTGGGTAGTGAACTAAACATTTGTGTTCATAACCATATCTATATACGAGTATTGACTCGTACATATATTATCTTAATTTTAACCTTCGTTCCGTATAGCATGGGATACTTTAGATGTATGTTCGATTCCTGATACAGAATTATTAGTAACATTTGCCATCAGAATACAAACGAGGTTCCATGAATTATTCAGAAGTATTAGTAGCCGGATGGCTTTGCAAGTCATGGTTATTCATGCAAACGGAAATGTCACTCAAACTCACGGATCACAGCAGGCGGCCGGCACAAATGAAAAAAATAAAACACTGCTTTCGTCCTTCAGAATTTATAAATGTCAATCCAGAAACAAGGGTCTGACTTTTTTTTAAGTCTGACTTTACTTCCATGCATTTATCAAAGAAGAACCACTAAAGCATAATAATTATATAAATAAAAACGTTCAGCCCTCAAATGCTTGATGTTATATATGAACAAAAGGTTATGTGATGAAAAGTTATAAAATGATTACAGAAACACATAAGGTACTCCTACTAAACAAGATTATTGCTACTACTGCCTTCAAAGCTTGAAAGAATTACGAAGAATGATCTGATATCTTTAACAAGTTACCAGTTTTTCTCAAAGGGAGTGTCCTTTACCCACACTAAAATATAAGTAAATGAAACCAAAACCACTTACTGTCACTTCTAATAACAAAACTAAAAGTCATATTTATTTGCTTTCTTGTGATATATAACGTTACTTTATACAATTAAACAAGAAAATTGTAAGCTACATGTCCAATGTTAATATTTCACTGAGTGGATTTTCTCTAAGTGCAAGATTATCGTTCGTGACTTGCGTCACACAAAACAGAAATTACAATCTTGTTCATGAAAATACAATATTTTCTTATGGAAAACAGCTATTTTATATAAATAATCATGTATATGAATAACTTGTGTGTCTGACCGTCTATAGCAACCTATTTTCACCAAATGAAAGATATGTTACCCCTAGAAATATCGCAGTAATGTAGGTAATATAGAAGTATTAATATTATTAACGTGTCTTTGGGTAGCTTTGTGCAACGTTATTTGCGTATAGTATTGCATACCTACTCCATTATTTTAACTACTGAAGAGAACAAGATAAAATGTGTTACATGGGCCGACTTAGTGACCCAATCACGGTGCTCACTCTCCCAATTTAGGGTGCCAAGGAAAAAACTCCAGGGCTTTCTGTGTCATATCGACTGGTAGGTATTTAATATGCTATATTAATACGAAAATTGCGTAGATCTTTTAAAATTAAATAATTAAAACAATATGTCACGTCCAAAGACTAACAACTAAACTATTTACAAACAGCAACACCAAAAAATACTTTTAACAATTGTGGCTTTAGATGGAAAATCCTTTATTTTCCCAATCTCCCCAAATATTCTGAGCATTAAGTGTAGGTTTAGGTGGTCATTTCACATGGTCGTGTTTATTAAACAGATGCTAAACTTTGTTTAAGCTATTGACATTTGCTTTGATAATGATGTCCCTTGTCACCCCATATCTGAACAAAGAACCATTAGCAAGAACTTCAATTCAAAGCACTTGCCGAGGAGACAAAGGCGGTTAAAGAATTTCTCCTCGCATTTTATCGATGTCGAGAACTAAATAAGTTTTATCGTTTGGTTTTCTTTGCAATAAATTATTATTTACTTTTTATGTCAATTGTTTATATTTCAGGTAAAATAAGTCTTGGCATCACAAGGCACATTCACGCTTTTAGTGCCAGTTAATTTAGTTTTATGTAATTTAAAATCGAAAACCCCAACAATTCCTGTACCATCAGAAATCATTAATTTGAATGTCAAAATGGGGAATTTCTAATAACCTCGGAAATCATATGCCAAAGCGGTGCGTGGTATTTAACAGCACTTATATTATTATTTTTTATTCTGGAATGAATAAATAGAAATACCTATTGTTTCTATTCATAAACTTTACTTGGAATATACTGGCATAAAAACAAAGTTGTGTTTTTCAATATTAGGTTACATAATATTTGGCAACTACTGGCAATAAATGTGTCTGTGATACCTTGTTGGTTAAACGTATTTCAAATACTTACGATGAGAAAGGGCAGTATAAACAAAAAAAGATGAATGTGTTGCATTAGTCACAGCTGTCGAAGTCAGTATAATATTGCTGTGCAAGAACGAAAGAGGGGAACATGTTTTAAATTGCTATTATAATATGGAGATCTTGTTATTGCTGAAGGTTTATAAGTAATACCGCAATACAGGAAAAAGGTAGATTGTTCTGCCCTATACTGTGGTAACGACTGAAGATATTTCATTGGATTAAAGAAAACTATATTATTTTTCAACATACTCAAAGATACACAAGAATCCACGGCAGGACCCATACATGGCGTTTCTTTAAGCAATAAAATCCAAAACGAGAGCATCATCAATTAATGACATGATGATTAGGTTTACTGAGATGAATCCCTAGACCGTAGGTCGTAGGTATACGATATAAAAAAATAATGAAAATCATCCAAACATATCGACGATCCGGTGAGACTAATAGTGATCAATTCCTAATGAAATCGATCACATGACAAACATTCGTGTTTCGGTTCGTATCATATGAATATTTGTCTCAGCCTGAAAACTGAGATGCGCAGGCAGGTTCATTGGTATGCCCAGTTTAGTGACTTCATTAATGTCTCATTTCTATTGCAGTCTTGCACTGTTACAAAACCGCTACAGCAAACTACTCTTACCTGTTTAAGAAAATGCTATAAGCTTCTCGTAGTTATACAACAATCCGAAGGTCGATCAATAGGCTGCAAAACTTTATCATTACGTTTTCTCAATTATGTTTTTTATCATGTATGAAACTTGTAATGGCAAAACTTTGTGTGTAAAAAAGTGTAAATAATTTTTATTGACTTATCTGTAGTAAGATAAAGTCTCACTATCCCCGCCGTGATGTGAAAATACCGCAGGAATCTGGGTCTGGATGACATCCGCCAGCGCCGGCTAAGAGCATCACCAGCTGAAGTTTTGATGCAGTGCCCCGGTTACGTCTAAAATAGTCGGCAAATCGAGTAAATAGCCTGAAGAATACTGATTATGTGGTACACTGAGACTACAACTTGACTTTTACTCACTGGCTTTGTTATATTATGGTAAATGATTGATTTTAAATAAAATAGCAGTGTGAGTAATCAAGTGAGTGATCTTGCTATTTTACTTGATGAAAATTGGATGATGATGCGTGATTATGATTTTCTACACACACAAGTACGCAATTCATTAATTTTTGAAAATTTATAATGATAATCAGGACATATTTTAAAGTGTTTTCATATCGCGTTATTTTATTGAATAAAATTAACGCGCCATGAATATATATTATTATGATATCGATAAACTCGTATTTTTATACAAATCATTGTATTATAATTACCCTTGCGCAATTATTCGAGACTTTGAACACACTGCGGAAAGAATAACAAATGATTTATGATAATGAACGTTAGGCGTGGACAAAGGAAGTACACTTATCTTTGTTTACGTTTGCCGTGAATTTCGCGAGTTTGCAGATACCTATGTTGCTTCGCTACCAGATGCTGCCGGTTCTTATTGTTGTACATAATCTGTATTCCTTGTTTCTCCAAGAAATATCGATGCTACGCCGTTTTCTTGATGAACTTGGCATGGTGACCAAGTCCGTGTAATTCTAGTGTGATGTTAAGCTCACCAAAAAAACTTATGTCTTCGCTGAGACACTGCGAGTTCCAATTTGAAATTTAACACGTGAATGCTGTAAAACACATATAGAATACCTATTGCTTTAATTTGGGATTAGTATACAATGAAATGACGGTCTTGAATTAAGTTTTCCGATGAATAGTTCAAATTATGTTTTATACATCACAAATGATTAGGAATGGAGGGTAGTAGCGTTGGTACGCGGAGAAACGTCTGACATCTGCTGGTATATGCTTGTACTTGTCTGAAGTTGATTTGAAGCGGCAAGTTTGAGCCACGACAGTCAGAATGGAGGTATTTACGCCTTAATATAGTCAAGTAAATATAGTAAACAGTATGACTTCTTCATTTTACAAATTATTATTATTCTACTATTTATTACTTTCATATTTTTATAGTTTTAAAGGTACGTCAAAAATAAATTTCAGTCATATTTCAAAAAGAAGAGACGTATCTCCGTAGTTATATTGTACACTTAATTTTATTTCAAGTAATTAAATTAAACAACTTTGCATTATGTATGACAGGGTGGGTTTATATTTACTGTTTAGTTTGCTATTAAAATAAAACTAAGTATAATGGTAATCCGCTATAAATGAGTCATCATAGCCGTAATAAGAGCCGCTGATGCCAGAATCGGTTATGCTAAACTCCATCTTGTTATTTTTATTTCTTATGAAATTTTCGGTGTCGCCGCAATTTATCTAATGGACTATAGATAGAAAATTATAAAGGAAAAGTGTGAAGCATCGTTGTAAGTTTATCGCTGCTGCGGGATCTAGATAAATCTACTCGCGTTAGCTTTAGTATTTATATAATGAAAGTGCATAATATGAGGCTATAAAATATTCCTAGGTGATAAAGTTATAATAAATCATTGGTTAACATGAGTAGTTAATTGCGAAACTACTTGACACGGAATGTGAACTATTCAAAAACAGTACCAAAATCTCATTTTCGTAATACTTTTCTCAGTTTGAATGCCACAAATAAAAATCACTCTTTTATTATTATTTTCAGGATTATTGGAACAAACAACGTCTGTAAAGTGGGCTGTAAGAGATGATTTGGTGACGGATAATTTGATCATGTAATAAAATCAGGCTTAAAGGATCATAGAACATTTTGATAGCCTTCAGAAATTTTGTAGCTATACAAATATCATTAGAATTCACAAGGATTCCGATCCAAAAATATCGTGTTTATTCTTTTAGTCAGTTTAGCACAAATAACTGGTTAAACAGCACTGAATAGGTAGCTCTCTGCTACCATCAGAATAAGTAGGGCACTGCTGCGCATTGAGCCCAAAATAGGTAGTTTACTTTTATAACGACTTTATAAAAGTTCTGTTATATATTAAATAGTTCATAAAGTAAAAAATCTATTGTTTTTTTATTGCTGATAGGCTAACCTTTGACCACTATCTCACCTAATGGTAAGTGATGATGTGGTCGAAGATGTTGTTCAGGCTAACCTAGAATTACTAGCTCTCAAGGACAGCTGCCGGAACACACTGTTAGGTGCTTGGCGACAGATTTTCTGCCAGGCGGGCATTCGCAAAATGCCATACCACCGTATGCTGTAATGACTGCCATCCTAAGACAACAACCGGGACCGACGGCTTAACGTGCCCTCCGAAGCACGGAAGCGCTCAGTAGTAACGTCACTAGCGGTGAACATCGATTATGTTTTCCCACATTTTTTTATTGAGTTTTAGCTAATTTTCATAATATAATTGATAAAATCTCATAGTAAAGGTTATTACACATATAATTCAATAAAAAAATCACTATTACTACAGGATTTGTCCGAGGCCTGGTAAAGGGTTAAATCGTCATATGAAAAATATGTAAACTAATGTGACAAAAAATTATACAATAAAGTAGGTTGTTGATGTTGAAAAAAAACGGTTAAGTCGCCACAATTTCAACTTACTTACTCATGTTGAATTATAAATACTGAAAAAAGAAAAAAAAACTGAATCAGAAACAGTCGTATGCAATCATCGTAAATGAGAATAATAAAGGGTGTAATTTCATCAACCATCAACATTGAAGCAACTGATGGTTTCACTTATGTTAAGAATAGTAATCCAAGTACGACATACGTACCTGCACCCACAGCTGCTAAGTACCTAGTAATGCTAACCACCATTAAGGTTATTTAGGTCAAAGTCTAATTTTCAAAATAAATACAAACATCATTTACTAGAATTACAGAAATTATCCCAATAAATAAGTATTAAATTTATTTATCTTACATAACTTTTTCCAATATAATAATTAACTATATTGATGATCATTTATATTATATATCTTTGTTAATGTCAATAATAATATGTATCAATATATTAACTACATATCAATTCAGGATTTTTATTCAACTTGTATTTAATTTTTATTAAAAAAAATAATAATATGAAAAATAGATATTTCTAATATTTATTTTTTTGTAAGCAGAGTATCTGATGGTAGGCAGAGTTTTAATTTATTTCAGTGACTGATAGAAGTTATGAACGTGTAACATTCCATATTGACTACCTCTTTGGCTGCTTCTTGGTTGGTCTGGTTCTCATTCTTTCACTGCATTTACATTTTATATTTATTGTGTTTCTATTTGAAATTTATTTAATATATTTATATTTATTTATTTATATATTTTTTTTATTTATTTATATTTATTTTTATATATATTTATCTACTGTACATATGATTATATAGTATATTGTATATATGATTATATTATTGTTTGTCGTACATGTAATATTGTTTCCTTATAAGTATTTGATTATTGTGAGTCGGTGTGTTACTTAGGCCTTGGCTGAAAACCAGCGCTGTAGGTCCGCCCACAGCATCATGCTGAGCCAGGACCTTTTTTGGACTGAAGGTACACGACGGCAATATTCTTATTTTTTTTTGTTTGTTTCTTATTGTACATATATGATGTTTTGCTATTGTGTTCCTTATGTTCAAAATAAACTTTTCTTTCTTTCTTCTTCTTTCTTTCTACGACTGTCGATAAAACAATACTCGTAGAAATAACGATAAAAATGCAAAGTTTTCAGTAATGGGCTGGCATCTATAATGTATTGTATTTTATTGCCATTTTTGTCAGTACCGGAGAATGCGGTCAGTTAGAGCCTCTCGCTCGGTCCACTATTCTGACAATGACTTCATTCCAGTTGTATGTGTTATACTTAGACGATCCTTGGTGCGCAGACAAAGAGTGGACCTCAGTGCTATCGTGCAAACATTTTTTGAGATATTATAATTGCAAGGTATTGGCACAAGTATTTAAGTGTGGAAGATAGTTTCATTTCATGGGTTCTATTATTGTGACGCTTCGTGTTTTCAACCAAGGAAAATGACAGTAGTTCAGCAGTTTCAACGATTTTATATGGGTAGTTATTGGCATGATATCCACCTGCACTATGATAATTCGATGATGGAATTCATTTGTTTTTTATTCCTGACATATATTTAGGACTTACACCCTTTTATTTCATTTTCGATTTTGTATATTTTATATACAAGTGTTTCTTCTTTGTTTTATACTTCAAAGGTAAATCTCCTTTGTAAGGCTTAACGCGTGTAATGTTAAGCTTTGTTTTATTTTAGTAACTTTTGCCTCGAAAGGAAATGTTTAATAGGTATAACAATACCGTAAACAACAACCGCAGGATCTTTTGAACTTGGTATCAGGAAAAACTCGTACTGTTGCTGTACCCTTTATCTACTTCAGGCAAAATATACTTCCGTATCTTTCACCTGTTTGAAAATGAGTTTTTATTTTTACAATTATTAGATCAGTCGAACTAGTGTACTTTATTGAAGTCTGATTCTAATTGCATGAAGTACATCGTAACTCTCTTATCCTCGTAAAGTTATTATTTTTGATTAATGGTCTATCATAATATTTAGATTTCTGATGTATTTATCAGAACTTTTATTCCAGCATTATGTTTTTGTGTTTTATGTGAACCTTTTCACTCTTAATGTTTTACTAGGTTGTTCCGTCATATAAATATACTAACACTTTTTACCTAGATGTAAGTTGGACAACGTGATTGATGAATTGGCACAAACTCGACACGGTTTGTACAAACACTAACAGTGCTGAGCAAACTGTATCATAGCGGTTTCATCTTGTTACACTTTATTTACTATTAACAAATAAGAGCAAGAGTTTAACATAAGCAGATTCGTTAAACCAGGATGACATCGTGAAAACTAACCATTAAGTGTAACGCTATCAAGCAATTTAAAGTTCCAGCAATACCATGAAATAACTAACACGAGTACAAGTACCCAAATCTACAAAGTTTCTAAAGTTAGCGTTACGCTACCCGCGTTTCTCATGAATTTCTCTAGTTAGGCAAATACTCGTATCTGCAATACGCTGTTATTTTTGATATTTCATATTAGTAGCGTGTATTGGAATTTTATAGGTCGCTGTTGGGATTAAATACGATTTTAATAATTAAAACTCAGAGGTTTAGTTGATGTATCAAGACGTTTATTGAAGAAGAAGAAGAACAAGACATGACACAGATAGTATAAATAAACCATAGAGTTTGACAGTTCTAGTTTTTAAATCTTATACATACACCCCCGCAGACGGAGTCTGAATACCAATAATAAAAATTTTGACCGGTAATTAGAATACAATACAATGGTTATAATAAACATAATCGAAATCAGGTGAAAAAAGGAAAGCAAATTCAGTAATAAAATGTCTTTGTCAATTATGTGTCAGTGTCATGTCAAATCAATAACAACTAATACACAGGTTATGTTTAATATTAAATAACTAAATTGAAAAGCACTGAAATTACATAACAAGAAGCTGAAAAACAGTAAATAAGGCAGTAATTAAGTTAAATGTATAATTTATGTGTAAAACTATATGAAATGTGCGATAAAGAACTGAAAGTTATGGAAAATTATAAATTACTTAGTGCAAATATTCTCTGTTGACTGGTTGTTAGAATAGGTATTTTAATATTTACTGTTTTGTACAAATTACATTTAAATAATATTAGAAATTAATGCTTGTTTTCCTTAAACTAGGGCCTCAAAGAAAATTTTATTAAATCACTTAAATTTAGGCACTAAATGACTAAGCAGTATTTAAATTACATACTAATAAAACTAAATTAGAAGTGCTAACTTCTATGTGTGGACTGATAAGTCTTTTAATGCTAAACTGTTGAGACATAAGAACAGTTGTAATATGGAGAATTACTGTGATGGTAACAATATTAATTTGTGTACTGGATGCCAATATTTTCCAGTGGCAGTTTTCACTAAGACTGACCGGGTAAGGTGGTCGTCTTTTGAAATGTGAACCTGAATGATTCTCCCAAGTGGCCAGGACAGAGGAGGCACATTTTCGTCTTTAATTAGAACTAAATCTCCTTCTGTTATGTTACACAATTCTTTTAACCACTTTTGGAGACTTTGAAGTTCTGATAAGTCATCATCATCATCATCATCAGCCGGAAGACGTCCACTGCTGAACAAAGGCCTCCCCCATAGATAGCTACCTCTGATAAGTAGGATTTATAAAAATCTTTCCAAAATTGTTGTTTTATTGCAGTAATTCTTTGCCAAATGTTAAGTTTAGTGTCAGAAATTTGAATTAAACTAGGTTCAGGAATATCTAACATGGTAGTTCCTATCAGAAAATGACCAGGACTTAAAAAATTAAGATCATCAATATTGTCAGAGATTGAACACAGTGGTCTTGAATTTAAAATGGCTTCAATTTGGCATAGAATTGTACACATATGTTCATAAGTCATTCTACAATTTCCTAATTTCCTTTTATGTAAATTCTTTGTTTGTTTAACACAGGATTCATAAATTCCTCCCATGTGACTGGCAAGAGGTGTGGTGAAATTCCACTTTATATGCTGACTGTTAGTATAATTAAGAATGTGGCTGTAAGATGTCTCATTTCTAAACTGATTGTAAAGCTCATGTAGTTCATTTGCAGCACAACGAAATGTGGAGGCGTTATCACTTAAAATACTGTTGCATATACCTCTCCGTGCACAGAATCTTTTAAGACATCCTAAAAACGTGAAGGTTTGCAGGTCATTCGCTAATTCCAGATGTAGTGCATGAGTTGCTAGGCAAACCATAACAAGTATATATCCCTTTGTAAATTTGGCATTGCGCAGAGTAGATGACTTGACATATATAGCTCCTGTAAAGTCAATAGCTATATTTAGAAATGGACGTGTTATATTTACTCTATTGTATGGTAAGTTAGCCATTTTTTGACTACAAGGCTGTCTACGATACCGGATACAGATTATGCACTTGTAGATTACCTTTTTAACTGCCACTCTAGCATGAATGGGCCAGTATGTTAACCTTAGGTTGGATAATGTGCTCTTAATACCTGCATGGAATAAGTCTGTATGTCACTTTTGTATAACAAGTGTTGTAATGTGACATTTGTTAGGTAATATAATAGGAAACTTTTGATTATATTGAACACTAGCATGTTTTATTCTACCACCTACTCTTAATATGCCTTCAATGTCGAGAAAAGGTGACAATCTTTTCAGAGAGCTGGATGTGTAAGTATAGCTACTTTTACCAGATTTTAATTCAATAATTTCTCTTTTGAAGTGGGATGCTTGGACAATTTTAATTATGAAATTATGACTTAGTTTTAAATCTTTTAGTGTGAGAGGGCCTGTAAATTTAGGCTTAAATTTTATGTTATGAGCAAATCTGTAACATTGAGCAATGGTATGCAGTAACTTTTGAAAACTAGAATATCTTTCAAATGTATTCATGAAATATTCAACATCTTCATCATTGAATGAGTCTGAGACAACACTAGTTGCGTATGAACTTACTTCCTTTACTTGACTAACATCGGGTTGAGTTTCTAAAATATCTGGACTGCAGGGCCAATCATGAAGTTGTGATTATAGGTAGCTAGGACCGTGAAACCATAAAGTAAGGCTCTTGAATTGGTCAGGATTGATACCATGTGTAACTAAATCTGCTGCATTATTAAATGTCCTAGTATGATTCCAAGAGTTAGGATCAGAACTTTCTAAAATCTGTGAGATTCTGTTTGCAACATAAACTTCATATTTTTTATAAGGTGATTTTAACCAGCATATAACAATGGTGGAGTCTGTGTAATAATAGACTGAATCAATTTTGATTGCTATTTCTAATGCTAATTTAACCTTCTGTATCAATTTTGCAAGTAAGGCTGCTCCGGAGAGCTCCAGTTTAGGTATACTGACTGTACGGACAGGACTGACTCTAGTTTTGCTAATTACTAGGTTAGATGTAAGTTTCAGGTTGTGATATTCTGCAACAAGGTAGATACAACATCCGTATGCTTCTAAGGAAGCATCTGAGAATCCTACAAGGTATACTTTGGTAGGTATGTCTGAAAAACAGTACCTAGGTATTGTAATGTTGTTCAAAACATGAAGATTGTTGTAAAATGGTAACCACTCATTTAATAAATGGGCAGGCAATGGTGTATCCCATGTCAAATTTGATTCTTTCCATAGCTTTTGCATGAACAGTTTGGCTTTAATTGTAACAGGTGCTACCCATCGGATCATATTTCTTTGCAATGATAGAAAGTACAATTCGTTTAGTAAAATGAGTATGCTGATGATTTGGAATGTTCACTCTAAACACCTCTGTATCTGGATCGTACTTGAGACCAAGTGTGCTAGTTTCATTACCAATGATTAAACTATTGGGTGAATGTTGGTCTTTTGTTTTAATGACACTACGTAAAATTTGAGAGTTATTAGAGGACCATTTATGTAATTGAAATCCTCCCCTTTGGAATAATGATATTAGCTGAATGCAGAGGTCCTGAGCTTCAGCTAATGAGTTTGTACCACAATGGACATCATCCATAAAAGTCTGATATTGAATGCACTTTGCCGCTAATGGATAAAGATGACCATCTTGTTTCGCAAGTTCTAATAATGTGCTAAATGCTAAATATGGTGCACATCTGGTTCCATATGTAACTGTTTTTAATTTAATGACTCTCAGCGGTTCTTCAGGAGAGTTTCTCCAAAGTATACATTGGAGATTACAATGTTCATCAATTACTTTAATATTTCTAAACATTTTCACTACATCACATGACAGTACAAACTTGTAGGTTCGAAGTCTTAAAATAATATCTATAATGTCTGAGTAAATGTTTGGACCTTCATATAAGACATCATTAAGAGAGACTCCTGTGGACGTCTGGCTGCTGCCATTGAAGACCACACGAAGTTTAGTTGAGACACTTTCCGGTTTAATTACTGCATGATGAGGCAGAAAGAAACTTTTCGTTTCTTTTAGTAGATCTGTAGATTGATTAGGTGCATAAGATGCATGGCCTAGGCTTAAATATTCAGATATAAAGTCTGAGTACTCTTTGTGTAGAGTAGGATTGTTTATGAATTTCCTCTCTAATATAAGAAAGCATTTATGTGCTATTTGGTAGGAGTGTCCTAATTGAGATAGCTTTTCCTGTATAATTGGAAGACTAACGGTACCTATCAGAAGGTCTATCCTTTTTGGTACATTGAATAGAGGATCTGCTAAATTGCAGTCTTTTGGTATTTTAAACTGACTTAGAGGAATGTACCTGTGAGGAATGTCTACAGAAATCTTTTCTGTGACAACACATGAGAGTGAGGTTGTGTAGTTGCTAGTTCTACTACCTATATCTGAGATTGTTGACAGAGATGAATATACTGGATATTCACTTACACCATGTATAATGTACTTTGTGTCTGTAAGCTGTAACCTATCAAACAAAGCTTTTGTCATTAAACTTACCTCGCTAGCACAGTCTAGTAAGGCTATGCATGTAATCCAATCACCATTAACTGCTTTTATCTTAATAAGCACTGTGGATAAGTAAGTTTGCGCTTGCAAAACATGAACATGTACAACTGATGTATTTTCTAGTCATAAATCACTATTAATATTAGTTTCACTGCTGATGCCAGTCAATTGAGGCTCTGTCACTTTGTTTAAGTAAACAGGGTTATCTATTGCTAAGGTGCTACTAGTTGTGGTAGCTACTGCGGCTGACTGGTTTTGATCTATATGAATAGTACTGTGGTGACGCTTATGACAGACAGAACATGTGTTTTTTGAACAAGTATGTTGGTATTTGTAGGGTTTAAGGCAATTAAAACAAAGTTTCTTTGATTTGACAAAATCATTACGCTTGGATGGGTTAATTTCAAGAAATTTAGGGTATTTATACAAGTCATGAGACATGTTACAGAGAATGCAATTAGTTGATGCCGTCGTCATATGGGTGGAAACATGAATCCTTTTAGTTTTTAAGTTATGGTTTACATTTGTATTGGTATCATTATACATAAGTTCGTAGGCCGTAGCCCTGTGCCTGAGAAATTCAATTAATTGATTCAGTGAGGGCAAGTCATTACTTTTCCTATCAAGCTCCCACGCTGACCTTAAGCTAGGTTCTAATTTATTTGCAATGATGTAAATTAAAAGCAAATCCCATGAATTGACTGGAACGTTAAGCGCTGACAATGAATCTGAACTTTGTTGAAATGTAGTTAAAAATTGCTGTAAATTGGCTTTTGAAATAATCGATACCGACATAATATTTTTAATATGAAAATTGACGTTTACGAGTTTATTGTCATACCTTTGATTAAGTATTGATAAAGCTTGGTCATAATTCTTCTCAGTGACTGCAAGTGAGCTCAGGAGACCAGCTGCTTCCCCTCTTAGTAGTGACTTTAGATACTGGAATTGCTGCAGCTTACTTAGTTGCTAATTTTTATCAATAACTCCCTCGAACAGTGTCTTGAAGTTGGTCCATTCTGACAAGTTCCCGTTGAATGTAGGAATCTGTAAATTTATGGCAGTTTAATAATAGGTGATTTGGTGTTTAATGTGTGATTGATGGAAATAGCACTGTTGTTCAATTCTTGTCTTTGACAATTTCCGTGATTTTCGCCCTGTAATAATAGTATTTTTCTTCGCTTGAAACCCGTTCTTGTTCGTGCGCTGTTGCATTTTTAGGGTCGATATTTTCGATATCTTGCTGCACATTGTCATACTTGACGAAAAGATCCGCCATATCTGAATATCTTGCTTGCAGTTCGTAGACTTTATCATGATTATTAGAGTCGTCGACAAAATTGTAATTCCTTGTTAATCTCCCTTTGAAATTACTTCCCCTTTGAATAAGTCTATCGAGAGATTCCATTCTTGCTAAAATAATGCTGAAAAGCTGGAAAAAGAAGATTTTGTGACTGTTGTCCGGCGGGTGTGGCGTGTCTCCAGGCACCGACGTTTATTCCAAAATGCTTCCAATTAGTTGGAAAATAAGACGTTTTATTATTGGCTTGTATGGATCCGGCGATAAGGATCAAAAATGTATTGGAATTTTATAGGTCGCTGTTGGGATTAAATACGATTTTAATAATTAAAACTCAGAGGTTGAGTTGATGTATCAAGACGTTTATTGAAGAAGAAGAAGAACAAAACATGACACAGATAGTATAAATAAACCATAGAGTTTGACAGTTCTAGTTTTTAAATCTTATACATAGCGTTCTATGGAATAGGCATTTGTTCAGCGGTGGACGTCTTCCGGCTGATGATGATGGTGATGAATACTTATATGGGACAGACTAGTTGTCTGCCTGGTGGTAAGTGTTACGCCTGTCCATTACATTTGCAGTACCTTCTTCAACTTGACACTGCAATCCGAGCCGTTAGTTGTACTGTCTCGTTTGCCCAGTAATTTCACTTTCAATTTGTGGGATATTTTAAATTTCTTACATTTTATTCCATCTTTCAAGTGCAAACATTATGCGCAGGGTGTAGTGTGAACAAAGGAAATAGAGAAAATTTTAAACCCTACTTTACAAGTTGTTGTGAGCTTGGAGCGGTACAAGTACACGTGCTTTGGAAGCGTGCCAAATGAGAAAACACCACAAATTAAATACCTAGCCAGCCAAATTTTAAACCAATTTTTTTTATTGTCGCTGTCGAATAAAACTTTGTACACAGTTTTTGTAAAATATATACATTAGATATTGAGGGCAAAATACCTTTTTCTGGATTTTGTTTTATATTTATTTAGATTTATACGTCTTAAGTTTTAATTATTTTCATTATAGCGACGTCTGTGTCTGTCCTCGCCCCGTCCGCTGAGGTTGAGTTTTGCGATAAGCCAAGGTTAATGAAGCGTAGCGCATGCGCCTGCGTCTTTTCTATTCCTATATTTGCATTGCAAGATTTCCTTAGAATCTATAATATATATATATATATATATATATATATATTATAATTAATTTAAAGGACGCTGTCTCCGCGCCCCGTCCGCGCATCTCGTCCTTTATGTCTAGCCTGCATCAAGGTACGATGACAACAAAAGGCAGCTGTCTTTAAGAGTAAGTTATTTTAGGTGATAACTTTAAACACCTTCGACATTTCAACAACTAGAGGATTAAATCCAGTTGAAACACCGTAAACTATAAATATCAAAACTGAACGAATTCTTATTGTCTCATTTATTTTACATATTAATAATGGTTTACATATTAATAATATGTAAAGCGGTATTACTTCATTTCCTTTCGAGCCTTCCATAGATAATATACTCACTGGTTACATGTCGTTTCTTAAATATTCAGTAATTTTGTAAAGCATACTATTTATTTTAAACACAAAAATTTGCACGTCTGTTTATACAAAATATACACTTTGTCTTAACAAAAAAAATTAAGATCTTATGTGACATGTAGTTAAAGGAAAGAAATAATTTGATTAATTAATTTACTGACATACAAATAGTATCAAGTTCAGGTTTTTTATTTCAAAGCAGCTCAAAGTGTGACAGATCGGAGTAAAGTTTAGTCGGACCTAAAATTAGAACACAATATATGAACATTTCCCAAAAATATACATTGTTTTTAAATATAATAATGCTAAACCTAAAGTAAATCTGTATAGCAGCAATCATGATAAGATTACAAAGTATTTGTTGTTGATTATCTCGAGTCTCATCCTAAAGACACTGATCTCACCCAGTCAGTAGAACTAATTCGTCATTGTTTAGGACTCAACTGTGTTCGAAGTTAAATGTTTTTATCCTGCCATTATTATCTACATAAAACATATGAGAAATTCTACATGCTGCCTTTTGAGATCTATCCTCATGGGAAAAATAAATTATTTATGAAAATAACGCTGCCACGATGTTGATTCCAATACGTAGCAGTCAACTTATACGATGACTAAGAAATGATAAGACAATAGGAAAAATACGAGAAATTTGCGTTTGAGTTCCTTATGAGGTGGTTTTATGTGACCCAACTGCTTTGTTGGGTCACATACACACATGCTAAAATAGATAAATAAGTTTTTTCGAATGGAAAAGTTATACCTGTTCTAGCGGTGACCTGAACTTGCAACCCCAGAATATCGTCCAGTCGCTTTGTGATATTGTATATTGGTAGTAGGCACTTTTAATTGGAATATTTTTGTTATTAACGACTTTAAATTAATGAAAACGAATAAATATAAAAATAAGAGTTCGCTGAAAATCTACTCTTCTAATCATAAAACGTAATATGCCTTGTACTGTACGAAACGAAACTAAAACTAGTAGTTCACCAATGAAACTTATACGTCTTGTGACATTTTTACTATTTAACTTACTGCTTTCATTTTCTTACTTCCCTAATCCTCAGTTTTGAGTGTATTCAAATCATGAGGTCTTTGAGTGAGTTTGCCCTTGAATATTTTATAAGAACAGCATCTTAGAGAAGCATAATAATGAAGTTTTTTTAAAAAATACGTATACGTAAACAATTACCTAAAAAGGACCTTTTATTTGTCTTTAGACTAGCAAAGACAAATAAAAAGTCTTTTTTAGGTAATTGTGTGCGGTTTTATAATAAAATTCTCAAACAAATTACAATGCTTACAGAAGGAAAATTCAAGTTGCATGTGAAAAATATTTTGATTAAGAAATCACTACAAAGTGTGTGATTACTTAACGACAAAGATGGTTGGAAAGTTTCACCTCTGCCAAGCTAAATATTGTAATAATCATATTATATTGCATATAACACATTGTTAAAAGATGTTTAAAAGAATGGCCCCGAGTTTCTTGCCCGTTCTTCTCGCAGTGGCTCTATAATTTTTTTTCAGAACGTGGCAGTACAATGTAGAATATTTAAATATTAACATTTGTAATTGACCTTCATAAGAGTAGACGTAGAGCGTCGTAGACGCCTAAATTGAATAAATTATTTTTAATTTGAATTTGAATTTGGTATTTCATATCTCCAACTCCACCCTACTAAGCCAAACAATTTTCAACTCGTATTTTGTGTCTGATCTGACGTAAAGCACGGAACACGCCAATTTTCTGAACTGAACTGGATGCTAATAGGACAACCCGATTAATGCGCCAACCTGCGTAAATACCAACGATGATGTCTACCGTCATGAAAATTTTGAAGCAATAGAGTTTGGCATTGTGCCCCTCGACTTGTAGTTGACCCTCACAGCCACTGCACCACTACTTATTGGTCCATAATTATCATTGCTATTGTTTTCCCAAAAACTTCTCAAGAACTCTTTTTAATTGTTATAGCGGAGCATGGTATATTAATTATACACGGCAACTTTTCCTTTAAACCTCAACCCACAAGAGGGTTTGCAGATATATGTCTGCGAAACCATTTAATAGAGA
Organism: Plagodis dolabraria; assembly: GCA_963854805.1. Taxonomy (NCBI): domain Eukaryota; kingdom Metazoa; phylum Arthropoda; class Insecta; order Lepidoptera; family Geometridae; genus Plagodis; species Plagodis dolabraria. The sequence goes on from OY978446.1 coordinate 27,766,246, forward strand.
AAACTCTTACATACTACTGAGGTTATCTTGACATGGCAACACCTCGATTCATTCTCCTCTTTAGGAATGAAATGTTCTACACGAGGTAAATAATTCACGGTCTATTCCCACTTGCGCAGCTTTTCTTTTTTTATTCAGGTCGTGGACTAAAGTGGCTAACGTTGCAGGTTACATTTCCCTACCTCGGGATGAATGTGGAATGGCACTTTTTATTTGCTGGAATAAATTCTCAAAAAACACTTATTTCTATTTTTACCTAACAAAAAAGGAGGAAGGTTCTCTTGTAGGTATTTAAAAAGTACATGCACGGCAGGTCAAAAGGATCGTAGAACATACTTATAGATGTCTGAACTTGTTTAGCAATAAAATGTCCATAATATAATATACACATCATTTATACTGAATTTATAACATTAAAGTAGAAAGAAACATTGAAATCAAATCATTTATTTACTAGAATGTTGTACAGATACAGCATATGTAACGCTTTACAAATATGTCCTTACCATTCTACCATTACAATGGTGTGCAAATGTGTATTTATATAATATAAGTCAATACACACATTTATTATGAAAGTGCTATTTGATAATAAAATACGAGTATTAATATTATGTCAATAACTATCAAAATATAATACATTAAAATTTTAAGATATAATCAAACTAAAAGTAAAATGCAATTCCATTATCATTATTACCCATAGAGATGATTATGAATTTTTTTTAAACACATTGAGGTATATAATAATAATAATAGTCTAGTTTAGTTATTGACCATTCCGCCTAAATTTCTAGCTAAACCAACGTGACATCTGAAACGCCACGAAGCCTAGTCGGAATATTATTATTAGACGCGTTTCGCTCAATAAACAATAAATTGATGTTTATAATAATTATTTATTAAATATATATTAATGTTAATTATGAATTTCTGCAAAGTGACACTGAATTTATTTTTTTAATGTAACCTCATTTGGGCAGGTTATCTATTCATTTAATTGTTAGTCCATGAAGATATGTCTTTGCCTTTTGTTCAAAAAATAAGACCCGCACTTTACTTTGAGAAGTATTACAACTTTCCGCTAAGAATTAAATTGTTTTCTCATTTACAAACCGAAAACAAGATAATCTTTTTGATAACTCCTTTAACCACAATAGAAAACTTTTTAATGCTTGATAAGCTGTTTCTACTCTGATCTAACCTCGGATCAGATTAAAGACCAAATTAGTATTTATAAACTGCACTGCCCACGCGAGCGAAGCATTGATCCTGATATTGGTTAAATAGCGCTCCCTCGAGACCTCGTTGTTACATTGTATCTATAAATATTTTGTTTTTTTTGTTTGATTTGCTGGCTAAATATTATTTACAATTAGTCCTTGACAGCAAAACTAATAAATATTGATAAAATTATTTTTTTAATGCAGATGGCCTATCTGATAACTATATTATCCGATAACTAGGATGAAAACTTACTCTCAAGGACAGCTGCCTGATGGGTTAGGTGCTTAGCGACAGATTTTCTACTTGAGAATGGTAGCTAACCAGGTCGGCATTCTAGAAATGACTTCTTAACCGATCCACAACGCTAATAGTCGGAGACTTCAGACTGTTTTTTTAAACGAGGAACGTTATCATTCGTACCAAAGTTCAACAAATGTTTTACCCTGTACTCTAGAACTGTACCCTGTAGAATAGAGCGGTTTTTTAAATTCATTTTTTCAATTTCTAACCACTTATGGCTAAATAAAAGGATCATGTTCTTTGCGAATATTCAATTTAGCCAACGATACCAGTTTACCCACTTTGAACGATCTCTAGAAGGTCCCTAGATAATTTCCGCTACGGAGATCATGTTAACATTGAGAATATTTTGCTTTCTTTTTCCTTTTCTATGCTTGTTTATGGTATGCAAAATGACAATAATAAGAAAACTTACCACCTATTAAACATTATTGCAATATTTTACGGAAAAGAGATTCTTAATAAAGCATTTGCTTCCTATCTATATTTCAAACATCATAATCTCAATAATTATACCAAAAAGCTGATCTTGTGTTAACATTGTACTATGACAATTCTCTGATTTTAACTCTTATTGTGCTGTGACCCTGGGAATAGCTTTTCATACCTAGACAATATTACCTAACCTTTAAGTAATTAATACCTGTTGAATGTTGCACGAAGAGGCTATATGAATTTGGTGATCCTAATCTGCGATGGAGCAGTATCCATAATCCATATACCTATAACCTGTCCGCCCTTTGCGTGGATATTGTTATGAAAAGGTTTGGTTGAGTCGCTAGTTTTATTCTTTAATGAGCTTTTATCATGGATTTTAGTGAAAAATAAAATGCTCTTCCTGCCATCTCAAAATAATACAGTCTGTGTTTTATTGCCCAAAGGTAAGAAAAGAAAAATCAAAGCAAGCATAGTATTCACCACGAAAATGGATGAATTTCTTTATTTTATATCACTCGACGTGGTTCTGGTTAAAGTATACGTTCAAAGTTAAAACGCTCGTGTAATGGATACTTGTAGGCTACACATTCCAAACTCAAATGATCTCTGATCCCCGTGATTGAACTCTCTCGTCATCAAATTTTTTGTTGAACAACATGCTATACAATATTTCAGGAAAGCCTGATTCATGCCTTCATTATACCCTGTCCCACCCACAAACCCTTTCGTTGCCGTCATACTTTAGAAAGTTTTGTTTTCGTGATATCTGAAAGCGCAATAAAATCTCTGTGGTACACCTAAAGTGTTTCTTTTAAGTACGTGAGATTTTTTTTAATAATAAGATTTAAATTGAATACTTGAAATTGGTTTCCTTATATAATTATATAGTTGTTATATAGTAACCCATCTCAAATTACTCAGCCAAAGCGTATATGTGACATATTTTAGTTAAGACCTCTCAAAATAAATTTAGTCCGATAAAACTTGAACGCCAAGCGTTGACGTTTATAAAATGGTGCCTTAAAAATACATTTTGATTTCTTAACTAGATTTAGCATAAAATAACATCTGTCAAGTTGAATTTAAAGCCTTTAAAATGTACCTCAATTTCTACGTAATCAGAGATAGTTCTTACGAATAGAAGTTACGACTGCTCGTGGCGAGGACACTAGCTGTTGACGTGAGTGATAGAGACGAATAATATTTCAAATATATGTTGTGGCCTGCATGGTCATTGTCCCGCATTCATACATCGTTTTATTTTCCATTACAAGCACCTAATTAATCTTCATCGCCCCCTTAAGCCGTCAGTCTCAGTTCTGGCCTAGGATGGCAATCGATATAATAATATAATAGTAGGGCATTTAACGAACATCTGCCTGGCTAGCTACCACCCTTAAGTAGAAAATCTGTCACCAAAGTAAATATTATTGAGAAGAAATCAGAGGAGTGTTTCTTGTGCCTTCAAAATCCGTCTATTGTGCTTAGTAGTAGTTCGACATTTCAGCTACTGATTTCAATTTTCATATTTTGATGGTACTATCTAAGAGTTACTTAGGTTTATTTTGCTTAGCAGGCGTTATTGCAAAACTGACAACATCGCAATCTCAAATTATTATCGGTAAGGTAAGAAATACCACGAAAGATATCATGATGGATACCTATTAGCACTATCATCATTTACACATGATTTGTGCTGGTTCAAAGTATTTAAGCATTCTCAGCGTGCAAATAAGAGCTCACAGAAGTTAATTCGTTTTTCAGGTTCTATTGTGAAAAATAGCCATAAAGTAAAACACTGTCAAGCAATTTAAAAGATTCAGCAACAGCCATTAAGCTCAGTAGGTAGTTTAATGACTTGTGTTTGTATACGAGTTGAGAGTAAGTACTTAATTTTACAAACGTTTTAGAGTAAGCGTGATCCGCGTTCTAGCCTTTTGAGTATACTGACCGTTTCTGAAACTGGCTACTTGCAATAAAATAAATTAAAAAGCAGTTACGGGATTCTAAACTGGAACTTTTTAGATAAAAAAAACCTTTTTAATATGGAAGACACTCTTTGTATTCCTAGTGTGGCGTCGAACATTTTGTGTCGCTATCACAATTAATTAAACTCATGAAAATTTTCGCCCAATGATTATTTATGTTTTACCTCTGGCTTAAATTACCACGAGAATTTCCAGCGACTTCAATTGGCATTACCTGAAGCTTCATACTGCAGCTCTGCATTTAGTGGTTCAGAGCAGTTCAGCCGAGAATGTGATCGTCTCCATGACGATATACGTGAAGGTTGTCCGACGACTGCAGTTACAGAAACCAATATTGAAACCGTACGACAACTAATTCAACCTGACAAAAAAATACTTGGCAGCAAATTTGTACTGTACTAGGCATTGGAATGAGCCTAATGCAAACCCTTTTATATGTACATATGAAGGTTCGAGAGCTCTGCACTCGATGGATACTGCTTGGAACGTTGGTGGTTGTAAGCTATAAATTGATTGATGACGTTCATCCAATTCACACAAATAGTAAGTCAGAGTTTAGTAAAGAAGTACAACGTAAATAAAAATTCATAGCCATTTATCAATCTGTACAAAGGGAAGCATTGGCTTCCTGACCTATCTTTGGTACGAAGAGAAACGAACCCTTATTAAAGCGCACGCTAAGGGCAGCCCCAGACACGACAACTATTTGTCACGTCTAGAGTGGAGCCGGAACATACCAGGAGACATTAAAGTTCACGCTTGCCTCATAAATTTAGTACGGAATATCTTGTCTACATAAAAATTGATCCGTGCACATAACCAGTTTAGACAAACATGATTTTACTATGCATTACTGTGTTGTGACAGCCACTACAATATTACCTTAGTGAATCTTCTGTTTCCGTTATTATTATGTTTTGTAAAATATAACTGGCAGTATTCGCATAACAGAAACTATTATTGTCTCTAGTATTTTTTAACCTTACGAGTATTTACCAGATTTTAGTTAAGTATACTATTTTTTAGGTACCCAGAGGGAAAAACAGAGCATGTTTTGTGATTCCTCGCTGTCTGTCTGTCCATTCGTATGTCAAGTGTTTCTATAGCTCGTAAAAAGAATGAGTTGCAAACCTTAAATTTAGATAATTTATGTACAAAATTGTTTCAGAGGTCGGATAACGATCTAGAAGTTTATTTAAATTGATTTCTACGTGAACTCCAATACATGAAAAGCAACAAAAATAAATAATCCAAAGGGTACATATTGATATTTTTACCTATTTATATGTATATTTTTATCTTAAAGAATTAATAAATAATGTGAGCGCCATCATGGTACTCACTTTTGGACCATATTTTTTATAGGGACTCTGAAATTTCGTTCTGAAATGTATTAATACTCAGTCATTAACGTAGAAACATCGAATAGTATTTCTGTATGTGATGTAGACCGCAAACACAAATGCCATATATCATTGTAACCACAAACTCATTGCGGCCACAGTGTAGGTACGGCACCACATGATAAACTCCAGACAATTATATGAATCCTTCAAAGCAAGAACATCGTTTATTTAGCCTTAACCACCGTGACAAATATGTGCGATCATATTTTGTAATAAGAAGAGGTATAGTTCTAATAAGAAGTTGTAGATTCAAAAAAATAATATTCATCAAAATCGTAATATTGAATTATGACCATTTACTGTAAAAAATAAACTCGTAAATACTTGTAAAATATACATTCTGTCTTGAAGTTTGTTTATTTATTATCACACAAAGTTTTTAAACACAAATGTATATACCTACTATACATTGAAGTGGAAAAAACGAGTTCTAATCCAATGTAAGTAGAAAACAAAGCTTATATATTAAACTGTGACCACCATCGCATCAGAACACCAACGCTCATGTGCATTCAACTAACACTATAGCAATAGGAAAGTTTATGGTTGAATGTTAGTATTTATCATCCTTTATAAAGAACAGTTTCCTTTTTTGCCTGATAGGTTAGCCTTTGACCACAATCTCACGTGATGGTAAGTGATGATGTGGTCGAAGATGTTGTTCAGACTAACCTAGAATAACTGGCTCTCAAGGACAGCTGCCGGAACACACCGTTAGGTATTTGGCGACAGATTTTCAACTTGAGGGTGGTAGCTAGCCAGGCGGGCATGCGGAAATGCCCTACCACCATTAAAATTATTGGAGTACAAAGTTTTTTGCGGTGATTTTCGCTTAGCACGCGATAGTGCTTGTAATCATATTTAGAAATATAGAAGGGTCGCGACATCATACCGAGAGTTAAGTGTTTGAAAAAACACTTCTTTCGATCAGATGAAGTCTAGTAGTCTGGTTGATGGCCGCGCATAGTCCCCTATAACATTTTGGGCAGAAATGCCAAGTCCCAGGTGGCCGAGATGGTATTAGCCATCTGACGCGATATTGGAGGACGCGGGTTCTATTCCCGCCTTGAGCATCAAATTTTGTACTCCAATAATTTGTTTGACCTGGACGTAAGTTTTTATCCACAATCGATGTACTATTGAACTAAAACACATGAAAGGTCATCAACATTGTACGTAAACAAGAAACGTACACGATGTCGTCGTCGGTACAAACATCGCATTAGGGCATTCTCGGAGTCGTGAACGCGTAATTACTCTCAAACCTATGCCGCTAGACTGGTTTACGTATCTAAGGTTTCTATAATGAGAAATAGACCTAACTTCATCACGGATTCACTAAAGACCTCCTAGCACATTGCGGGTTAAATACGAGCAACAAGTTTTAGAACTGAAGGTAGTGAGCATTGAATTGCGTTAGGACGTTATCCCAAAGTAAAGGTAAAACATCTCGGTATTCTCTGTAGAACTCCACTTGTCAACACTTGGAAAATGTGTGGAACTTCCCGTCATTAGGTTCGCTTATTCGAACTTAGGTATGTACAGTGATGAACCGAGAAGGTAATCCTTTTATTACATATATGTTTGCTGAGCATCTTGAACTTTTTACCATGGTGTACGTTGTGTTATTTTTTCGAAATAAGTAAAATGATGTCACTAGCTAGTTAGAACTTAGAACCAGCTGTTTCAACGGATGTATTTAATTTTGAAAATGTATTGAAATAAATTAAATGTCCATATCATCTGAGTGAACTAAGTTAATGATTAAATACAAAAAATATTACCTACAAAAATATGCATTTCAAAATAATTGTAGTTGCTTTCAATTAAAATTAAGAATTGCCGTCTCTTTCCCATCATTAAACAATGATTTGACAGATTTTGTCAAATGATTGTTATAAGAATAACAAGCTAAAGATCATCATCTTGTTGCACTTGTCCGGTAAAGTATGCTTAAGTCTACTATTATTATTATCTACTGGTACCTTTTTCTAAATCAAACGATATACTATAAACACAAATTAAAAAACGCGTCATCAATTATCATTATAAGGTTGTAATAAAATAATTAAAAGTTTTCATTTAAAAACTGTAGCAGTCTGGAACATCTTAATTTGTCTGAAAATGTACTCCACGTATTGTTTGAAGGTTTTTTAAATATGTCTATTCAGATAACCCGTTAAAATATTTGATACAAAATTAATTATTTTTTAGAAACCACTGGCATAGAAATTGTTCTTCTCGATCTAATAATAGATGCAAAAGTTTAAGCAAGAATATAAGTTAAATATTTTAAGTTTAAGTTTCTGACGATTAGTATCTACTGGTATCTCTTTCATAAAATCAAACTATATACTGTAAACATAAATTTAAAAAAACATGTCCATATGATATAACAAAAATAAACAAAATTAAACTGCAAAAATGTTATAAATTATACTGATATTATAATTATATGATAATCATTAATTAAAAAGATGCGCTGCTTCTTCACTGAAATGTGTTCAAAAATCTTATATTTGTAACCAGTGAAGTTCAGACACAACAAAATATTATAAATGTTTACATTATACAATTTTCGTCATGCCACGTTAACACGAGCTTGAGAAGGATGCTCTGTGGTGTGACAAGGCTTAAATTGAAAAATACTTCCCTTAGATCCGTGAGCAGCTGCATGGTCGAAGAGGATCAAATGATATTGATCAAATAGTTTCTTTAACGCGATATTTTTACGCTAAAATACACTAAAGTTCTCTAATACGCCACTCATACGGAGCAATGCTTCATGCTCATCCATATACTACTGAAATGTAGTTGGTCTTCAATGAAAACCAAACTACGTTGTAGCAGTATTGTATTCTCTTCAGATGCACTGCATAGCAATTCAAATGCGTTGCAATAGCGTTGCAAATGACCACTCTGACCGATTATCAATTGTACGCATGGTTTACTTGGAATAGTGAATGGCTTTGAGTTCATTGTTCTCTCAGTTCTCTGTTAATCCTAAACACATGGCTCTTCACAGATATTACTATATACATTTTTGAAACAGACATGGTTGTTTATAATGATTCAATATTATATAATTTGGAAGAACTTGAATGATTAATATTTTTTTACAAAATGTCGCCATAAACATAGGAGCGTCGAGCGTGTTATTAATCTTAAAATTGGCTTCTGTATCTTAGGGTATTGAATACAAAGCATATTATAAAAAAAAATTGAAAATGAGTATCTTTTTAGGAACTTGTTTTGGGATTCATAATGGTCTTATTCACAGAAAGGTAAAGAAGGTCGCGTAATTAGGCTGGAAACCACAAGCACGCCCCGTAATAAACTGTTTATAAAATTATAAAACAGTACTGTTCAACTATTTTCAAAATAGAAATTCTTGTCAGTACGTAAAATTCTAACTATGCGACTACAATATTGATAGGTTAGTGATATGTAAGTAATCAACAATATATTATAACTTATAAATATCATGAACACACTACATTAACAAAAAATAAGCCGACTCAAACATAAAATACGCATTATTAGGGATTAGTCAAATACTATTATTAATAATATACCATTATTAACTTATACGAACTCGTTCATCGACTACTTTCCCGGTTTGCCTCTGATAATTCTATTTAAATTGACAGCGACAGAAAACGAAGCTGGGCGATCGTCTAAAACTTTAGGTTGATTAAAAAGTTAATTTCACAAAATTTTCTAAAGTTACTTGAAACAGGAATTTTTAATTAACTATCGTTTGATGAATTAAAAAAAAACCGGCCATGTGCGAGTGGGACCCGCGCACGAAGGGTTCCGTACCATTATCTGTAACCTAATCTTGCAAGTTGCAGACACTTTTCGCAGTGTCCGATTGAGCTGGGTTGGTACGTTCCTATCCTTGGTACCTTCGAACCCTGAATAGTGAACTCACAATTTTTTTTTAAAGTAAATATACAACTAAATATTCGGTGAATATTTCAAGTTTCTACCTAATTTCATTTTAATTATTTTTAGGCAAATAAATGGCGAAAACCTCTTTTATTGTACGGGAGACCGCTTAATTATTTATTTTATTTAAATTAATTATATTTAAAGAGAACATAAAACTAAATATTCTGTGAATAGTTAAAGCGTCTACCTGTCACTGTTATTAGTATCGAACAAGAAACGCTAAAAAAAACAAGTTTGTTGTATGAGAGCCCCCTTTAAATATTAATTTTTAGTATTTGTTGTTATAGCGGCAATAGAAATACATCATGTGTGAACATTTCAAATATGTATAGCTAATGGTACGGAACTCTTCGTGCGCGAGTCCGAATCGCTATTTGCCGATTTTTACCCTTTGGTACGAAACCTTAAAATGAATTACATTTATATTTTATTATAATCTTCTGATGTTCTACGACAAAAATGAACATAGTGCATGTATTTCTGGGTGTATGTACTTCGCATCAAACTTTGCATTATCGTCATATACCATAAAGCTTATTAGAGTACCTATGACACCGTAGCTTCGTTTGTAATGAACGTGCCAGCTCATCTCTGTATGCTTTTATTTATTTATAGCCGATATGCTAGCCTGTGACTACTATCTCACCTGATGGTAAGTGATGATGTGGTCGAAGATGTTGTTCAGGCATCTAGAATCACTAGACTCTCAAGGACAGCTGCTGGAATACACCGTTAGGTCCTTGGTGACAAATTAACTACTTGAGGGTGGTAGCTAGCCAGACGAGCATTCGCAAAATGCCCCATTACCACGATAATGTTAGTGCCATTACCATGCTAAAAGACTACCATCCTGAGAGAACAAGCGGAACCGACGACGGTTTAACGTACCCTCCGACAACGGCAGCGTTCAGTAGTAAGTGAGGCTTTATTGTGTAACTAGAATAAAAATGATAATCAACTTCAGTTTGGTATTCAAACTCCAGCGAGTAAAATTTAGATCTTTGATAAATACATAGGATGTAAACGTTTCACGCAGGCCCTCTTTTCCTTTTTTATTAATTGTTAAATATTGCTACAATCTAAAAAAAGAGGAAAGGTTCTCCTATGACTGTTATGTTGCATGCAATATAAATAGAAAACGAAATATTTTCTAAGTATACAAAATCTCCGTAGCAGAAATTACCAAGAGACCTAATAGAGATCGTTCAAGGTGGATAAAACCGTGTCTTTGGCTAAATTGAATTTGCACAAAGAACATGAGACTTTCATTTAGCCCTAAGTGCCTATAAATTGAAGGAATGCATTTAAAAAAATCATTGTTGAGATCGCCACCGTTAGTGAAGGGGGAAAAATATTGTTATACTTTGGTACGAATTATAATGTGTCTCGTTTTAAAGAAGCAGTTTGGAAACCCCGACTTAAGCGCGGGGATCGAGTAAGGCAATCTAAGAATGCTCACTAGCTGTTTATCTACCACCCTTAATAAGAAATTCTGTCGCCAAACACCTAACCTTTCAGTTAGCTGTACTTGAGAGTAAATTTCATTGTGCGTTAAGACTGTTTATTCGACGACATTGTCACTTGAGTAAGTGTGTGCATAAAGCTCGATGGAATATGCAAACATTTCTTTTGAAGAATCTATATATACAGTTATTTAGTTAGGTCCTTAAATAATACAAATATAGCGAAAACTCTTTTTTATCATTCGGAACTATAGCTATTGCAAATTGCAAAAAATACCCGCAATATACAAAAGAGTTTGTACTGTGTTCATTCAACAAGAAATAAATACAAACACCAATTTGTTAGCTTCACAAAAATCAGCAGAACCCTTAAACCACCTCAAGTCAGGAGATATATAAAATAAAAAAGACAGTAGCCATAAACTTTTGTGGTTACGATACCCATTACAAACAGTCTTCGATTCCAAGCGAAGGCGAAAATAGAACCTTTGACACAGGACTCATTTGTTCAATTCACCGGCGCTCCCCTTCAATAAGCCCACCTCATGCGGAACTGAGAATTTCCTACAATTTTTCCTGTTGTCTGATGGAGAGGACCTTGTAAATAAAGTCGTCACAAAAATTGTCTTCGGTATTAGATTCGATATTGTGTTGGCGTAATGTCAAGGAATATTTATTATTCTCTAAGGGATAGATCTGGAAAGATATAGTCAGATGATCATTCAACGTAGGTATAAGTATATGTTTTTTTTCTGTATCCTTTATTATTGCCCTCCATTATTGAAACAGAAACGTATTTATCTACTATTGAAATAACTTGCAGTTTAAATTTTAATGTAGGTAATGATAAAACGTTCAACAAAAATAAATAATTTGTTGTCGGATTGTTTACTTTTTTAATTAATTACATTAGTTTATTTGTTTTTAACCAATATACAATGCCATGTATACAATCAGACGTTTCATATACCATATATATTGTTATAGTTATATATGTTATATATTGTTACGAGCTGGGGGTTCGGGATAAATAATGCAAAACGTTTTCGACACTTTATTCAACAGTTCTACAGTCACTTCCAACTACACTAAAACACTGAACTAATCGCACTTCACAGAACACTATTCACAAACTTCACTGTACTTCACTATTCGCGCTTGGAGCACTTGGTCCAAATAATATCGCACTGTTGATCGTTTCGAACTCAAAGTAAGACTGACTGGTCGGCCCGGACCCGACCCTATTTATACTCAAAAGTCACATTTTCCAGAATGTTCACTGATAGTCTAGATAGAAAAACAATAAGGGCCATAAATCATCCTTTTAACGTAAACAACTTTGAATGGAATTCCACGAAAGTTAACTACTACTTATTCTGTGGTTGTTTACTAGTTGCCTGAGAACAAAGGCGACCCTTTTTTTTATAACCTTTTGTGCGAAGAGTAGGTACATTCTTGATTTCTTTTACTTGTTTACTGACGCTGGATTATTCTAGATTGTTCGAGCCCTTGCGCCGTAACACTGCCCCCTCCTAAGACATGCTCGTCCCGAGCATAGTTGGAACCACAGTATGGCGCTAATCGATCCACATGAACAATCTTAGAGACTCTTCGTTGACCCTTCCGTATCCGGTACGTGATGTCGTTGATTTTAGTCACAACCAGGTATGGTCCGTCCCATTTAGGCTGAAGCTTCGGTGACTTCCCTTTACTGCGTACAGGGTTATGCAGCCACACCATAGACTCTTCAGTAAATCCGGGATTAGCCAGTTCTCCACTGTATCGGGTCTTCTTCGTATCGGAAAATCCATTTCTGTATTGATCTTGACGCTCGCAGATATTCTTCTGGTTGCGAAAGTCACTCGCGAAACCACTACTTGCTTGAGATGCTCTCCTAGTAGCACAAATACTGCATTTGTTACACCAGTCTACAACATCACTCCGACAATGGATCCAATAAAACTGCTCTCGTATCTTTAACAGTGTCTTTCTCACTCCAGGGTGACATGTTGAACATTCGTCGTGACATCGCCGTAGAATCTCACGAACTTTCGCTTCCGGAACAACCACTTGCAGGTGATAGTTATCTCCCCGAACATTCTCCCATTTGCGGCACAGCACACCACCATGGATCACCAAGCTGTCCCACTGCGCCCAATAAACCCTTGTTGCCATACCCATTCCAGCAACATCATTCCACTTGGGCCTCCCAGTGCCAGCTTCCATCCATGTCAGAATAGGCCTGATGTTCGCATCATCCTCCTGTGCACGTCGCATGGATTTCTTCCAGTCGTCGGTTATAACTGTTCTCACCATCCTTACTGGTATGACTTACTTCACTTTGCCGTCGTGAGTTTCTCTAATGTCGCTGCGTTCAATATTAGAGTGAAGTCGGTCGCGCTGTTGATTCCATCCCTGTCGAAGTCTGTCTTCTGATGTCAACTTCAATCTTTTTTTTTTTTTTTTTTTTTTTTTTTAATCAATTAGTACCGCTTTCACGAATTACACTAATGATAATGTTAAATATTAGAGAATTATATAAAATTAATGTCAAAAAAATATAAAAATGTCAAAAAAATAAAATTATCAAAATTGAGACACAGAAATCACAAAAATAATAGTACTATATACAAATGTCAATGATAAAGAAAAATAATGGTTTTTATACAATACCTAATTGCTATGTCAAGACCTACCTAAATATACTAGATTGTTTCTGTGATGCGACAGACTCACAGTAATGTAAACAATCTTTCATTACAATGTTCCACTCGCCCGCTAGCACATCACAATCGAGTTGACCTTCGAGTAGAGCATTAAGTGCAGCAAGGGATCGCGGTATCGGGGAGGCCGCATGACCCACCGTTCTACAGCGTGGTACAGCAAACAATTTATGTTTCCTAGCCCGAAGATAGTTGTCGGGAGTATAGAGGCGGCATAACTGCTCGCTGAGCTCCGGTACATCAACCTTACCGCGCAAGATTTTACACATAATTCTCAGTTGGTCATGCGCTCTCCTTACTTCCAACGAACTGGATCTTAAATGCCCTTTTTCTCCACAGCCGTAGCATCTCGGGCTGAATCTTCGAAAATTTGTATCAGATAGTGTATCTCCTTTCCTGGTCCATTGCATATTGACACCAGTAGTAGAAAGTTTTCTTTCCCATGTTCTGTCGTTTCTTCTATCGCTCTTCTGCGGGCAGTTATATCGCAAGTGACCCCTTTCTCCACATTCAAAACATCGAGGGCTGAATCCCTGGTTGTCATCACGGTAACGTCGTGTGTTAACCTCGCGAATGTAATGCGATCGATGATCCTGCCGCACAGCTTCTACCTCCAAAGCATGTGCTAGTGCATCTTTCAAAGATTCATGATGCCCCAGCCTTACTGCAGCCCTCACTTCTATGTCACGAATCCCGTCGATGAACGCTTGGAGTAGATTTCCATCGATGAGCGCTGGTGATGTCTGGTACGCCTTCCGTACGAGCTTTTCCACTTCCAGCGCCCACTGCTGAAGATTCTCACTGCTTCGCTGGGTTCTATCTTTGAGCTGGGCTCGGAACACATGCTCCAGATGAGCATCACCGAACCGAGACTCCAATGCCTCCAGAAGATGGTCATATTCTATGTCTTTTCCTAGAGCCTCAAGTACTGTAAGGGCTTGGTCACGAAGGCCCAGAGTTAGCGCTGTCATGGCCTGCTCTTTAGTCCAACCGTTAGCTTTCACAACAGCCTCAAACTGAATTTTGTAGGCCGACCACGAAGAGGATCCGTCGAATGGTGGTGCTTTAAATCGTCGTGGTGATGGAACAGGTGCAGTTGCTGACGCAAGTAATGCAGCTCCAGTTTTTAAAACGCCCAGCGTTTTTTGAATATCATCCATTCTGGCTTCCACTTTCTCAAAACGGTTTTCATGCTGATGGACCTGATCTTCCACCACTTGGAGTTTCTTCCCAAACGTTGCATGCAGGTCTTTCATCAGAAGAGTCTGCTCCTCTTGGCGACGGGTCTGTTCTTCCCTGTCCTGGCGCAGTTGTTCCTCCAGTCGACGGGCCTGTTCCTTAGCCTGCTCCTCCTGGCGGCGAGTCTGTTCTTCCCTATCCTGGCGCAGTTGTTCTTCCAGTCGACGGGCCTTTTTTTTTTTTTTTTTTTTTATGGGATAGGAGGGCAAACGAGCAGGCGGCTCACCTGATGGTAAGTGATCACCGTCGCCCACAAACATCCGCAACACCAGAGGTCTCGAGGATGCGTTGCCGGCTTTTAAGGAGGGAATATGCTCTTTTCTTGAAGGTTCCTAAGTCGTAACTGTTCGGAAATACTTCACCTGGCAGCTGAATCCATAATGTGGCAGTGCGAGGTAGAAAATGCCGTGAAAATCGCAAGGTTGTGGACTTCCAGACGTCGGCATGAAATTGATGAAACATCACGCTTTGTCGGGAAGTCCGGTGGCGAAATTGAGCTGCAGGAAGTAAATCGAACAGTTCCTCAGAACACTCCCCGTGATATATACGGTAAAAGATGCAGAGTGATCCAACATCTCTACGCAAAGCCAAAGGGTCGAGCCGACCGGAGAGAACTTGATCGTCAACGATTCGAATCGCTCTGCGTTGAACGCGGTCAAATGGAAGAAGCTGGTACTGGGGAGCTCCCACCCAGAGGTGAGAGCAGTACTCCATGTGAGGTCGAACCTGAGCCTTATAAAGTTGCAGGCGATGGGCCGACGTGAAGTACCGCCTCGCCTTTCCGAGCACACCGAGCTTCTTAGAGGCTAACTTAGCCTTATCTTCCAAGTGACAGCGAAATTGGACGACGTTCGATATGTCGACGCCAAGTACTCCGATGCTAGTAGAGGTGGCAAGGGGAGTGTCTTCAAAACAGAGGGATACGACAAAGGGGGATATCTTAGCGGTAAACGCACAAACTTGTGTCTTCTTGGGGTTAAATTGGACTAAGTTCATTTGGCCCCACTTCGAAACATTTGACAGCATGGTCTCGACTGAAGTCACAAGTTTGTTCCGACTCTCGACAACGCTTTCCCGAGAAATATTAGCGCGGCCGGTGTATGAGGCAACTCCGGTGCTGTCATCTGCATAACAATGAATATCGCTGAGTTGCAGCATGTCATTGATGTGCAAGAGAAATAGACTCGGAGATAGCACACAGCCTTGCGGAACGCCAGCATTAATCGGCTTTAAGTCGGAGCATGCACCGTCGACAACGACCTTGATGCTCCGATCTGCCAAAAAACTGGAGATCCATTCGCACAATTTCTCGGGAAGCCCATAGGAAGGAAGCTTCGAAAGAAGCGCTTTATGCCACACCCGATCAAAGGCCTTCGCTATGTCCAAACTAGCCGCCAACGCCTCACCCTTGGAATCCACCACCTCCGCCCATCGATGCGTAAGATATACTAAAAGATCACCAGCTGAGCGACCGCGACGAAAACCGTACTGGCGATCGCTTATCAGCTGGTGCTCCTCTAGATATTGCAGGAGCTGGTTGTTGATAATGGATTCCATTATCTTGGAGAACAGAGACGTTATAGCTATAGGGCGGTAATTGGACGGATCTGAGCGGTCACCTTTTTTAGGGATCGGGTGCACCAAAGCCGTCTTCCATATTTTTGGGACAACGCCTGATGAGTAACAGAGCCGGAAAAGACGCGTTAGAACCGGTGTCAACTCTGGAGCACAAGTCCGCAGCACTATCGGAGGGATGCCATCAGGCCCACTCGACTTATGAATGTCCAAGGAGAACAGTGCTTTACGTACTGCACATTGCCGGAAAATTATATCCGGCATCGAGGTATCACACCGTTGTATAGTCGGTGGTGAGTTCCCTTGGTCATCCAAAGTCGAGTTAGACGCAAAGAGAGAGCCCAGAAGATCGGCCTTCTCCTTTGCGGTGTGGGCCAGTGTGTCATTCTCTCTGTGCAGGGGCGGTAGGGATGACTGACAAAAATTTCCCTGGACAGCCCTAGCAAGAGACCAGAACGCACGTGTTCCCGAAGGAAGGCGGGCTAATCTCTCGCCAATTCTGCCGATATGCTCCGACTTCGCTCTTGCGATTACTCTTTTGAAGGACTTGGAGGCAAAGTTATATTTCTTTTTGAGATTGCTGGTATTTGAATCCTTAGATGCCACTGAATCAGCCCAAGCTTGGTAACGCTCTCGTTTGTGGCCAGAGGCCATTTTACAAGAGCGACCAAACCAGGGCTGTGACCTGCCACCGATGGGCACTGCAGAATATGGAATAAAGAGTTCCATACCCTGAAGCACTACATCAGCAACATAGTTAGCAGTGACATTTGGATCATCCGGCAAGAAGCAAACTTGCCCCCATGGGTAGGATGCAAAAAAGGACCGCATCCCGTCCCAATCTGCAGACCTATAGTGCCACACGCGACGACAACCCACAAAACGGGGTCGAGTTGGGCGTGTAACCGGCACTGAACTCCGGATCAGGCAGTGGTCCGACGATCCGAGAGGAGCGTTAACGGATACTGTGTAGTTTTCCGGGTGAGAGGTCAGCAGAAGGTCCAACAGGGAAGGTGTATGATCAACCACATCTGGGATTCGCGTAGGCGAGGTGACCAGTTGTGTTAGATCATACGCTAAAGCGAAGTCGTGAACAGATCTCCCCGCATGATCGGTGGTGCGCGAACCAAGCCATTCGGCATGATGGGCGTTGAAATCGCCAAGTATCACGATCTCTGCGGTGGGGATCTGCTCAAGCACGGAATCTGTAGCCATCTGTAGGTGCTCCACGAATTGATCTATTTCGGCATTACCGTTCATATGGGACCTATAAAGGCACGCGTAGATTCGCGGATGGTCATCGCAGTCTACGCGCAACCAAATGTCAGATAGGCCCCGTCCTTCAAGGCTGCTGAGACGACGAGCACAGATATCCTCTCTGACGTAAAGACACACCCCCGCCCGCGGCAAAAAGGAATGTTCCAGTTTGTACCCAGGGTATGTGAGGAATGAGGTGTCTGTCGGAGAGCATATCTGTGTTTCAGTCAAAAAGAGCAAGGCCGGCTTAGCAGTCTCCAGATGGTAATGGACATCGCTCTGGTTAGAACGGAGACCCCGTATGTTGCAAAAGTCCACGGTTAGCGTGGTGTGGGGTGACTTAAGCCTCCTGCTTCGTTTACCTCGAGCAGCAGAAATAGGGTTGAGCACGGTTTTGCCCCCTCCAGAATACGCAGGGCAGGAGGTGGATGCTCGGAGAGGGATTCTCCAGCGCTTACGCGGCTGGTACCCTCCTGGAGTAATGTCTCGTGAAACTGTGCTGCCATATTCCTTTAGGGGGGGGGGATTGGGCCTCCGGATCTCCCACAAATCGATCGAAACGCAATGGCAAAGCCACTACTTCACGTCGATATCATGTGGGAGAGTGGTACTTCCCCGGTCGTGCCGGCCCATTCAGCTGTAACCCATAGAGCTACAGCGTGGCACTACCACTTCATAAGCCTGTTCCATAGCCTGCTCCTCCTGGCGGCGGGCCTGCTCCTCCTGGCGGCGGGTCTGCACTTGAAGCATCGCCATTAGCGCAGCAAAGTCAGGCGCAGCCGGAGCAGCCATAGTCGAAGGGGTTCCTGGTGTAGCGGCGACGGTTGTTTCTGTAGTTGGTTGTTCTTCGGAGAGCACTGGTGGTGTAGCTCCTCCAAACCTTCGTTGATCGATATCCTGTTGCCGCTGACTCCTCGTTCGGATGCCCTCAACGTCTTCCTTTGGTAGCACAGGCATTATTTATCCCCAATTCTGACACCAATTTGTTACAAGCTGGGGGTTCGGGATAAATAATGCAATACGTTTTCGGCAAACTGACACCTTTATTCAACAGCTCTACAGTCACTTCCAACAACACTACAACACTGAACTAATCGCACTTCACAGAACACTATTCACAAACTTCACTGTACTTCACTATTCGCGCTTGGAGCACTTGGTCCAAATAATATCGCACTGTTGATCGTTTCGAACTCAAAGTAAGACTGACTGGTCGGCCCGGACCCGACCCTATTTATACTCAAAAGTCACATTTTCCAGAATGTTCACTGATAGTCTAGATAGAAAAACAATAAGGGCCATAAATCATCCTTTTAACGTAAACAACTTTGAATGGAATTCCACGAAAGTTAACTACTACTTATTTTGTGGTTGTTTACTAGTTGCCTGAGAACAAAGGCGACCCTTTTTTTATAACCTTTTGTGCGAAGAGTAGGTACATTCTTGATTTCTTTTACTTGTTTACTGACGCTGGATTATTCTAGATTGTTCGAGCCCTTGCGCCGTAACAATATAAATACAAAATTTGAACCTAAGTCTTTGGTTTCACATTTATGTCTGAAATTTTCATTTTAATTTAAACTTAACCAAAATAAAAATTTCAAGCATAAATATGAAATCAAAGAAATTACATTTTAGAGACAACCATAAAACGGAAATAATAAGAAAAAGAAACCAAATTGTTGCACTGATTTTAAGTTCACTGTAGTTTGAAAAAGTGGCTCATTATCATACTTTCTATTTTCTTGACCGATCATTGTAAAAATAAAGCGCTACAATGACGTGGTTTGTGACTTCTAACGCGAAAGATGCCAACCGGTGAAAGTACACCTCCTTTATTGAACGCCGCAATTAGAGGCTAATCTATTTGCAGCCATCGTCTTCCCGCAACTCGCAGACCTGAATATTGTCAGTCTATTATTATTAACAAAATAATTTTATTTTATCAATATAATATGTATTATACGCAAAATTGCTCTACCAGATCCCTGTTTTCACAATATCTCATATTACATTTCCCATCAGAAATTCGTTTGAGGTATGACTACCTCACCACGATAACTCAACTGGCAGCGCATATCCCGGCTATAGTAATGGGTGGTCGCGGATTTGAATCTCACTAGTAGTTTTAATTTTTCCTTTCGTTGTAATTTTGTAACGTGTTTACCATTTTTGAAATGAAATTCTCGTGAATAAAAACACTCACGTTGGGGATCGAATACGTCGAGCAAGCAAACGCAACTGCACACTCGGGCACTGATTTGCTCGAAATACGGCAAGGCACATTTGATAGACTTGAAACAATTTCATTTCATAAATGGTAGGTATTTATGTTTATAAGTTTACATATAAAATAACTTTTCTAATAGTGACATTCAAAAACCCATAAATATAAGTTTCAATAATAACTCATTCATAGAGGAAATTACAAGAAAAGTAAGTCATTACTTATGGTAATGTCCGAAGACATAAAAGCATGCATAATTTTATTCAATGTGTCGTAAAAGTTGGCATATACGAGCATCAGTGCAATATGTAACAATGGAGCGGACCATACATGTATGAAGATGGATCGTAAATCTTTCACGTGTCGTTACGATGGCTACAGTTCCTAAATAATATCCTTCACTATGGCTGAATAACCGTATCTTTAGGTATTATATCTGCATAAAACAGAGTGTCACATAAATTGGACTGGTAAACGATAGATTTCTTGCAATAATTACTTTTAAACACATTCTTTCGTATATGCAATCCTCCTACTTGCTAAACCAGACGGATAACAAGCACTTGAAAATACGGTAGTAAGCCCTGTTCTTGGAGTGTATATACACGTTCCATAGAATGAGGTCCCAGTTTCGGAAATAACACAATTTTATTTTGTTACACACTTATTTTCGTGGTGGATTATTTTAGGACACAAAATACACAATACAATACAACAAAATACAATTTTGAAGCGCTCGTAGCGAAGTTTGCTTGGCCATTCTGAATCGATCAGGAAAGTTAAGGAACGTCCGCCGCGGTCAGGAGTTGGATGGGTGACCGCTGGTGACATTACTACTGAGCGCTTCCGTGCTTCGGAGGGCACGTTAAGCCGTCGGTCCCGGTTGTTGTCTTAGGATGGCAGTCGTTACAGCATGGTGGTAGGGCACTTTGCGAATGCCCGCCTGGCTAGCTACCACCCTCAAGTTGAAAATCTGTCGCCAAGCACCTAACGGTGTGTTCCGGCAGCTGTCCTTGAGAGCCAGTAATTCTAGGTTCGCCTGTACAAAATCTTCGACCACATCATCAGTTACCATCAGGTGCGATAGTGGTCAAAGGCTAACCTATCCTATCAGGCATAAAAAAAAATTAAACAATTTAACCGTTAGTCATGGTTATGATGCTCATTTAGTTACCTAGGTTCACTTTTGGTAACATCCAAATTGAAGTAAAGTCCTGATTTACTTTATGGCAGTAACGTAACTATGTGTCAAATTATGGGAACGCTAAAATAAGAGTACATATAAGTTTGTATATTTTGTCGTAAAAGGCGACTAAGTTAATGCAGGAAATGAGCACTACGCAATACCAACAGTTAACGCGTAATAGCTGAGAGGCGATGGTGCATTCGGCTGGCTATAAAACTAGTTTTTTCAGTTATTTATTCAGTTACTGTAACAGCCACGTTGTCCACTGCTGAAAACAGCCTCCCCTATTAAGGGGGTATTTGCCATAATCCCCACGCTTGACAGGTGTCTTAGGGATTGCAGTGTAGTTGGTAGTTCTTTAGAAGGCGCTGCTCCCCACCTTCCAGTATTTTTCCCTTAGTCGCCTCTTACGACACCCACGGGAAGATATGGGGAGGTGCAATTCTAACCCGGCACCCTACGGGGCCATTTATTTATTTGTAATTAAAAAACTAAAAAGTTAACTTATTGCTCATCTTCAATGTAGGATAAAATGACAAAATAAAGATGAAATAATACACAGACACGTATAAAACATCCCGATGAGTGTTGCAGACAGCGTTTATCCTTTTACTCTTAAACTATACCAAAACACCTATAAACCTAAGGACGTAATAAATTGGCGTAATGCACGACGGCAGCCTTGAAAGGTTGAGACTGAGAACTAAAAAGCCCAGTATGAGAGGACCCATAACGGTGGGAAAAACCTGGTCACAATACACGTGGAATTGCACAGAGTATCAAAAGTATTACAAAAAGTCGCAGATGAATACAATACTGCAGGATTATGGTTTTCTTATTAAGTAACTAATGTAACTTTAATGTTTTGTCGAATAGCTTGACAAACTGATTAGTTACTCGCATGGTAATTTTTCAAGTATTTTATGTAAATCATAGGCTAACTTCAGGTCAGGAGTAAGGTAAAGTTATAAGTATATGTTAAATATAAATTATATGTTAAGTATAAGGTAACAGTTACGGTAAGAAATAACTGTGTGTATTTTCCCCTTGACGAATAAGCAGATACAAAATGTTAAAACTATTCACATTTACTCTAATAATCATGTCCCAAGGTTGCTCATTCCTTATTAATCGTGGTAAAACAATCACTGGGTTCAAATTCTGCAAGAAGGCTTTAGAGCTTTCAAACACAGTTGTAGAGCTCTCCGTGCTAGCTACTACTTTTTCTGCAGTTCGGCATGTAATGATGTCCTGTCCGTTCTATCATATTTATATATCAGGTATGATTTTGATTTGAGGTTAGGCCGTCATTAATTCTTACGACAAATTTCTGGGTAACCATGCAAAAAATAAGTTCTTAGTCACATTTATTTTGTTTCTGTACGATCTTTTTAATATACAATTAACGTAGAAGCCAAAGAAACAAATAAAATAATAAGGCAGGTAAAAATTGTACTCATAGCTCAAACAAATAATTAAAGTGTATAAAAACTTTGTCGAACAATTTGGTATATTGCGGATCGTAATAGTCAACATTGTTCTTTGTTCTTATGTATTCGGCCAATGAATAATCCTTTGTTGATTTTAAAACGATTGAAGCATATTTGTGTTTACACTATCGGCAGTGTATACGGTAGTTTAAACAAAAGGATTTTGGTGAAAGTTACGATACCATGTCACGATAGCTTGATGATGGTATTTGATTTGATGAGAAAAAAAATCCGGTAAAACAAATTTCAATTGCTGAATTTTTTATTGGTGCTGCTATAAATTTGGGGTAAAACGGTATTGTTTGTGGTTTTGATATATAGAAAGATTGATCAAATTTTATTAAATTTGTAGATGGTAAAATATGTAAACTTGTTACAAAAAATAAAACTTTGATTTTAAGAAGAGTGTTTAGTAAATTTAGAAGATGTGATGGATTTCGAATTTAGAATGTCTGAAGATGAGAATAAAAGCTTATTAATCGTTTTTAAGTTTAATATGAATAGGATGACAAACATTAGGTATTTGATTTTACAAACCAGTTCATAGAAATAAAAGCACGTGTTACATATAAACAATCGTACTCCAAAAAACACATAACCTACAACCTACCGACAAACAAGACCGCAAATCTAAACACTAATATAGAAAATAAAGGCATATTTGATTTAAAATTTATGGGGGGCACTTAAGAAAAATCACGTATTCCTGTTGTACATACTTAAAATACTGTTGATGACGATAATAGAAGCTCGTTAATGCTTTTAAGATTTATAGGCATAGCAAGTTAATTGTTTTATATGAGTACCTAATGTATTTCTGTAATCATTATTTAGACAACTAGTAACATTTTCATTAGGTACATAACCTTTCGTTCATAAAATACATCCAACATTTAAAAATGTTTGTGAATATTTAACTGAGTGCTCAATGCAAATTAATATACCTATTCAACAGAAATGCCAGATACGACGAAATTTCAAATAACAATGTTATGTCTTCATGACAAGTTGTCCCTGGAGTCAATACAGCTGGGCCGTTCTTGACCGTCACGTGGGATTCCGGGATACGTGTCAGTGGACCGATAGGGTTAATCATCTGTTATTAAGGATTATTTTATCGTCGGTGAAAATGAATTTATTTTTTGTAAAATTATCCCAGAGTCGTAATAATGCCTGTACCTTCTATATAACTTTTACAATGCCACTTTCATGCCTAACGTGGCAAATAGTTTTTAGGTATAAAAATATCTTAGCCCCGAAAATCAGATAAATATATTTTTTACAACTACTGTTGTAAAGATTTTATTAGGCATCATCAACAAAAAAAATGAGTTCGTTATTCGGATGTTTTGGTATTTTCTAATTTGGCACGCTTCCAGCTCGTGTCTACTTTCACCGTCACGCTCAAAACAACTTGTACACTAATTTTATTTTGTTTTGTACACTAGGGTTTAGGTTTTTGTTTATGCAGATGTTTTGTAATACTTTAACATTTCGTTTCGGTTTTATGTTGATATTTATTTTCTTATTACGTTTTTTTCACAACAACCTGTATAAATTTTGTTTATATATATATTTTTTTGAATTAAATTACAAGCCAAGAATATTTTTGTACATAAAAGGCTAAATCTAAATGGGACGTGATTTATAAAATCCTAGTTATCAAGAGAAATCAAGTTTAGTCATGTCTAATTTAAAAATAAAATGGTCATCTGCCTACATATTCACGTATGACGTACAAACCAGGTTAGCGGCATAACTAACATTGTGACATTCTGAACACAACTATATGTTCGAATATATTCAATAAATCTCAGATAACAGCATTAAAGGGTGACGATAAACTGCTCGTCACAAACTTTATCTTTTCTTACACTACTGACGCAGGCATGTCATCAAGGAATCTGTCAAATGGTAACACGGCATATGAACCTGAGCTTCCTTAAACTGGTAGAGCGAAGTTGATGAAATTATGCATTCCGGCGCTATTTCACATACATATATTCCGAATAAAGGGAATGAAACCTAACCGTAATCCCCTCTACTCCACGTTTTAAAAATAAAAGAAAAGCTTAGTGTGTTAAAAAAAGAGAAGACCGTGAAATGTTGCCACCACAGAAAAGAGAAATATCTCTATGGTCACGTGTTATTGTATGTCAATAGCAAATTATGTGAGGATAGTCATATTGATATATTTACATATCATACATTATCATCATATACATATGAGTATATTGTATACAATGTATAAGTTATCTCTATAATTTCATTCCTGAGAATGACTGAAGAAATTTGTCTGCAGGCATTCTGAGGAAAATCTTGGTACTTAGTACTCTCAAAACCATTTTGAGGGTTTGATTAAATGTCGTGTATAGTATAGAAACTTTTTCTTCCATAACAAAAAAAGGGGTTGATGAAAAACTTTTAAAATACACAATATAATCTTCAAAAGCTAACACTGTTGGCAAATTTAATATTGTCACACTAACACTGTGGCACAGTGATTTACTTTACGAGTGGATGGGTAGCAGAAATGTGCATACACTCATCAATGATTGGTTTAATGGATGGATTTGGATTAAACTAATAGAAAGGTTTTTAAAGAAACATTATTTAAAAAGATAATAATATCATAATTAACTGTATGACTGTAATGAACATAAAATACTTGACTGTAATGTTTTAGTTATTGAAATTCTGAGGAAAATTTTGGGGGATAAGCGTGGAGGCGTGCGCGTCGCATCCCCTGCCAGTCCTTCCGAGGGCTGCAACTCCACTTAAAATCACCGTGGTGGTAGGACTCCATCGAGGTCCGCCTGGACTGTTACCACCCGCCTACTAAAGTGTGCTGCCAAATGTCTTCGTTCATAACGTAGTCGTGTTCCAGTACTACTGTAGGTGAACCAGCCCCCCACTTCGCCCCTTGTGGCCTACACCGCTAACCCTCTCGAGACCGTTGTTTGCATCAGAAGGACCCAGTAGACGTGATGAACGTGAAGGGTTGGCACGGGGGCCAGGGAGACCCGGTGAAACGGTTGTCCGCTGGCCGCCCGCAAGTCAGTAGGGGACCCGAACCCGTGGATCACTTTTAAACTCCGCCACGGGAGGCTGTCCCGCCAGCTCGCGCATAATCCTGCGTGGTGGCTGTCGTGCCGAAGTAGGAGACCGGAGTGGAACCCGGCAGGCACCCGCAGGGGGTCCGGGGGCCCTTCCGTCTCTCGTGCCAATCAATCACTCGTTCCGTCCTTCTAGTCGGTTTCTAGTTGCCTTCTTTTTGTCTTTCGGATTGAAGCGGTGTACGCGACAACGTCCCTCTAACTTTATCCACACCATGGCCAAGTCAAATAAGAGCAAACGTTGTTCAGGCGCTTCCCATTCCACACTACGTGTGGACTACTGCAACATTAGAGGATTGCACGCCAATCTCAATGCCGTCCATCTCCATTTTGAAACGGAAAAGCCTGCCCTGCTCATTTTGACGGAGACACAAATACTTTCACCCGCGGACTCTTCCTACCTCTCGTACCCTGGGTACACGCTTGAGCACAAGTTCTTGCTTCGTGCTGGGGTATGTTTGTACGTGCGAGAAGATATTTGTTGCCGCCGTCTCAAAGGCCTGGAGGATAAGGACCTGTCGCTACTTTGGACTCGCGTAGACTATGGTGGTCAAACGCGGATCTACGCATGTCTATACAGGTCTCATAGCGGAGACCGGGAGACTACTCGCCTATTCGATTATGTGGCTTCAGGGGCTGATAAGGTTCTTGAGCAATACGTTTCTGCAGAATTGGTCATTCTTGGCGACTTCAATAGCGAGACTTCGAGTGGTTGGGATCGTCAAAAACTGACCATGCGGGGCGTGTTGCTTATGACCTCGCTACGGCTTATGGACTCTCTCAAATGGTGTCAGGGCCGACTAGAGTTCCCGACATTGACAGCCACACTCCCTCATTGCTAGACCTTCTGCTAACTTCCAATCCGGACGGATACCAGGTCTCCGTCGAAGCACCTTTAGGTGGGTCCGACCATTGCCTGGTACGCTCCGAGGTGCCAACCCTGAGCCGTGTCCGTCCCCATCCACCTGGGAAACGCACCGTATGGCACTACGGGTCAGCTGATTGGGATGGGTTACGAGAGTTTTACTCCTCTTATCCCTGGAAGCAGCTTTGCTTCTCGACCTGTAATCTCGATACTTGCGCCGACTCCGTCGCGGACATTGTGCTGCAGGGCATGGAATGTTACATTCCAAACTCTGCAGTGCGCGTTGGCGGTAGAAGTCGCCCCTGGTTCAGTAAGCCCTGTGCAGTAGCTTCAAAGCTTAAGCTTGACGCTTATAAGGCTTGGGCTACGGCGCTTGTATCGCAGGATCCTAAATGTCCCGCCTTAAAAAAGAAGCTGAACGCTGCTTCAAGGTCTTGCAAAAGGGAAGTAGCCGAGGCCAAAAAGCTTCATGTGGGCAGGATTGGTGAAAAGTTGATGAGCTTTCCTTCAGGCAGTAAGGCGTTCTGGTCGCTTGCCAAAGCTGCTGAAGGGAACTTCTGCCAATCATCACTTCCAGCACTTCGTAAGCCCGATGACAGTTTGGCCCACAGCGCAAAAGAGAAAGCAAATCTCCTTGGCATTCTCTTTGCCTCAAACTTGACTCTTGACGATGGGGATGCAGCACCGCCTGATATACCGCAGTGCGAGAGTTCCATGCCAGAGGTACGCATCTTTCAGAGAGCAGTACGGAAGGAACTCGTAACTCTTGACGTGCGAAAGTCGAGTGGACCGGACGGCATCCCGGCTGTTGTTTTAAAAAAGTGCGCACCAGAGTTAACCCCGGTTTTAACGCGCCTGTTTCTGTTCTCCTACACTTCGGGATGTGTACCATCATCGTGGAAAGTAGCTCTTGTCCACCCGATCCCTAAGAAAGGTGATCGCACGGACCTTCTAACTACCGCCCCATTGCAATCACTTCTCTGCTCTCCAAAGTTATGGAACGAGTTGTGAACTCCCAGCTTCTTGGATACCTGGAGGAACACCGGCTGATCAGCGATCGTCAATATGGATTTCGTCATGGCCGATCAGCCGGTGATCTTCTAGCTTATCTTACGCATCGATGGGCCGAAGCTGTTGAGAGTAGAGGAGAAGCGCTGGCGGTAAGCTTAGATATTGCCAAGGCCTTCGATCGGGTGTGGCACAGGGCACTTCTTTCGAAACTACCATCATATGGCATATCTACGGGGCTTTGCACATGGATATCCAGCTTCCTCTCCGGGCGTACTATTAAAGTCGTTGTAGGCGGATCTTGCTCCGATGCCATGCCCATCAACGCTGGAGTCCCCCAGGGTTCTGTGTTGTCGCCTACGCTATTCATCCTGCATATCAATGACATGTTGTGAATCGGTGACATTCATTGCTATGCAGATGATAGTACGGTCAGCGCACAGTACTCTGGTCGTGTTAGTGCCCCGCACTCTGAGGTGTTGGAAGGCAGAGACAGACTTGTGTCCAAGATTGAACAATCTCTTGCCAAAATCTCTGCGTGGGGAAATCTTAACCTCGTGAAATTCAATCCCTCTAAGACACAAGTCTGCGCGTTCACAGCAAAAAAAGCTCCTTTTGGCGTCACTCCGCAATTTCAGGACATTCCCCTGAAAATCTCTAAGTGCTTGGAGATCCTTGGTGTTAGCGTTTCTGGCGAGGTTCAGTTTAGGGGTCATTTGCAGGCTAAGGCGAAACTCGCTTCAATGAAGCTCGGTGTGCTTAACAAGGCGAAGCGGTACTTTACATCTAGTCAGCGGCTTTTACTCTACAAAGCACAAGTGCGGCCCCACGTAGAGTACTGCTCCCACCTTTGGAATGGCGCACCGAAATACCAACTTCAGCCTCTCGACTCCCTACAGCGACGAGCCGCCAGAATTGTCGACAATCCCAAGCTCTCTGACAAGCTGGATCCTCTCAGTCTCCGTAGAGATGTAGGTTCCTTTTGTATTTTTTACCGCTTGTTTTTCGGGGAATGTTCCGACGAGCTTTTTGACCTTATTCCTGCGTCGAAATTTTACTACCGCACATCTCGACACCGTCAAAAGACCCACCCCCACATCCAGCAAGTATGGACATCACACACTGTTCGCTTTTCTCGCTCATTTCTACCGCGTACTTGTGGAATGTGGAACGACCTTCCTCCGGAGGTCTTTCCGCGAAGCTACGACATGTACCAGTTCAAAAGGGGCATCTACAAATTCCTCTCTGTGCAGGCAACGCATCGGCAGCGCATCTAGTGTTGCAGATGTCCATAGGCGGTGGTTACCGTTTTCCATCAGACGGGCCGCCTGCTTGTTTGTCACACATAATATAAAAAAAAAAAAAAATACTTACCTCCCTAAATAAATTATTGCACTGTTTAGTTAACAATGGATTTTTTTATTTTTGGACGCTAAATACTGAAAGTTACCTGAGTTAATTTAATAAGACCTGCGGCAGCGATAAACTTAAAACGTAGACTTAAAAAGATATCTCTAAATCGTGTTCAAGGCGGCACAAGGCGTTCTCATAAAGGTTCGTTTTTATTCGCTTACAATATTTCTTACTTTTATTTTAATAGCAAGCTAATTAATAAATACATACACTTTGATCATATGCGATACAAGGATGTTTATATTACCTGAAACAAGAAAAAACAAGAGTTTATTCATATTTGTTTTGTATTGTTAGGCTCACTCTTATATAAATTCATGAATAATCGAGAATAGCGGTTTTTTACCATCATCAATCATTTAGCCGGAAGAATTTCACCGTTGAACAAAATGTCTCCCACATTGACAGATCAGTGGCAGTATGAATAAATAATTGACTTGTTTTCTTTTAATATTAATAGAGTGAACTATTTTGACACAGGTGATTACTATTAAACACATGTTTACAACCTTTTGTTCAAACAGTTGAAATGTTATAATACCTAAGTTTTAGTTTTATATTTTGGTATTTGTAAAAAACCTACTTAGAAGCGTGAGTATCAAGTAAGGGAACATTTTAATTGTATATTTAATAGGAAATAATTATCTTGTGTTTATTAACTTATTAGAAACTCTTTAAACTATTTTCATTATAACAGAAAAATAAAAATAAAATGACCAACCTCCCAACACGTACAATCGTACATACCATTATATTATATTCGTTGAGAACAGTACAGAGATTATTAGATGGACTATTTTATACCTACCCCTAAATATTGGACAAAAATCTAAATACTTTTAGGTTGCATACAAATAGAAAAGGAAAAAGCGAAAATATACTTTATAATGTCGAAATAATCTCCGTAGCGGAAATTACCAAGGGACCTACTAGAGATCGTTCAAAGTGGATAAAACCGGTATCATTGGCTAAATTGAATTTGTACAAAGAACAGGAGTCTTATACTTCGCCTTAAGTGCTTATAAATGGAAGAAATATATTTAAAACTGCTTGTTGCGAATGCTACCGTTAGTACATCGTCAATGTGGTTAATTTGACAATAATGCTAGCGTAAGTCTTTTTAAAAACAGTCTGATAACTCCTTATCCCTCTTTGTTCGTATTTACATTTCTCATCGTATGTACTTCAAATACGTTTAACCTTCGAAGTAACAAACATTCATTTATAGCCAATATGAATGTTGCCAGAAATGTAACGTGATAGTAGAAAACACAGGTTTTACTTTATTATTGCGAAATAGATTCCAAGAAAGGCATATGAATAGGTTGCAGAGAATATGTAGCATACGATAAAGACCTTTGGCTTTTCCATTTATTAAATCGCCATACAGTATTATTTTCATCCCAGAATAAAAAAACAATTGATTGAGTGTTATAAAATACTATGTCATACTGTAGAGTAGGTTTTCAAGTTAATTAGAAATTAGATACTGATACGTTGGCACACGATTTCAAGTAACTCGTTCTCTTAATTCTTAAGTTGCCACGAGTCGGAATAAAATTGTGATGACATGTTTAAGCTTTTGATTTTGAGGAATAAAATAAAAAGAAACCTGCAGACATTCAAAAACGCAGTAAACGATAAGCTTTTGCCCGTTACACAATGGTCGTAACGATAATTTCGACTGATTTTCACGTTAAGTACATCATATAGTAGTTGCATATAAACTTGCTGGCTGTTTTTTTGGTACAAAAGTATATTAACTATCAATACTTACACCATTACTTCTTGCATGTCGTACAGTTCCCGTCTTAAACGATTTTATATTTTAACGAATAAACTGGTTGAAATAAAATAGCGTTGTACATCTTTGATTCAGCTTCCCTTTCATTTGAAAACTCTCTGGATAGGTTTTTGAAAAAATGCAATTTATTGTTTTAGACAAATAACTGATGAGGTCATAAATAAATGTACTAAATGCTGACGGATATCCACCCCAGTCTAAATTACTTACAGAGAATCCAAATTAAACTTTTCTGATAAGAAACTCCATACACAAATATTCTCACAGGAATGCTATCAGGTCTAGGACTATAAGCCTCCCTTATTCTTTTGCTGTGTACTAAAATAAATTCACAGATATTTTATCTCATTTATATAATTATCTGAAATTTTCTCAAACAAATTCACGTCGAAATTCATGCTTGGCTTCTTATTCCATTAACGTTTCGATAAAATATTATTATCGAAACGTTAATGGAATTAGAAACTATTTTTCATTTTCGCCTCAACCAATAGCTAAGTCTGGTATTAACTTGACAAATCAAATTGAAGCTGAACATATTCCTGACATTTGTACCAGAATTGTTCTATACTTGTGTTTGATAATATATATGTTTTAAATAACTGATCAGAATATAATGAACACAAATTTGACAACGCCAAATGCGTTTGAAATTGTTGGATCCAAATTTTAAGGGCTTTGTTTGACTAGCATTAAGTTGTCTTTTTGTTTCGGTACGACGACGTTGGAGTTGTAAGTTGTTAAGTTGTAAGAGACTGGAAGTTTTGAGCATCATTGTCTTTCCTTTACTTTGACTTCACTTTGGCATAAAGTACTTTGTCCGTCTCGAAGAGATCATTAATTACGAATGGTATACGGTCATGATCGAGTTAAGTTAGAAAGACGCTGCCAACTAAAATTCATAATGACTATTATAACTTCAACTTTTATAATAAATGGTAAAAATTCTGAGCCTGTGCGAGGGTGTGTGTGTGCGCTTGATGCCACTTGCCTCACAAATAAGTGAATGCATTTCGATGAGCTTGGTACATATATCCTTTAACTGCTTGATTAGGTCATACAATATCAATAGTAAACACTATAAAACTATGGCGTTAAGTAGATTGTCTGAATTACAACAATAACCAAAGTACGAGATAGTCAATATCATATTATGTCCGGGTTGCATTGTGGAATGTAGGCGAGTCAAAAGGCCACCGATTGCCGGGTTGCAACAGGGGTTTTAACAATTTATGAAATGTGTTTCTGTGTGCGTGAAGTGCCAGGAGTGGACGAACGTCATGATAAGATGTTACAGTGGTCCCTCTTGTGGGTCTAGCTGCACATGTGGGCACAATGACAACAACAAAAGCAAGTACGCCGTAAAATAATATTCTTCAATGTAATGGTTGTTAAATGTGTGTAAATGTGGGCCGAGGCACACATACGTAAGTCCATCAATGCTTAGTTGTGGCCAAGGCTTGTATAGTGCTTTTCTCAAATAATGCGCGGAAATTGAAACAAAGTAGTACCTAGGCAGAATTTTTTAAATGAAGATAAAGTAGTTAAATGTATACAAAATTTAAAAATTAAATGTGTACAATTTATGAATTTTAAAGTGGACTTTCCGGGGATTATGTTGGTTTGGGATAGTTCTAAAGAGGTAAAAAGAGGTGAAGAATTTCAAGTGGCGTTGAATTAAGTTCATCACAATCATTGTCTTCACTTGAAGTCATTTTGTCGAAACAATTACTTTTCAAAATCAATGATTATCAACAAACAACAAGAAAATTGCCCGCGTCAAAGTGTTAATTTGCTTTTTATTCAATAAACAGCGTTCTATTTGCAAGCCAGATCGAAATTTAAATAAAACCATTGTTAAGTTACCTCCTTGGTTGCCATGATTCGAAGTAAAAGATCGTAACGTTTTTAAATTACACGACAGATATGAGTTTACTATGTAATTCATTTGGCCGGCAAAAAATGTATGAAAATCTATATCTGTCAGATATAGATGTCTGTAGATATAGATTTTCATACATTTTTTGCCGGCCGCTGCGCGCATGTATTTGGCCAGTACAGCAATTTCGATTTATCTCGAAGAAGGTTGTCAAAATAATGCTCACATTTCCAAGCAAGTTTGAGAAAAAATTAATACTACTCAACCTATTTCTTTAACAAGTGCCTAAGCTTCATACGTACACGCATTAGAAAAATGCGTTATCGATTATTTAAAATAATTTTCAAACAGTTTTTTATTGACCTAGGCTCAATTCTGCTCACGATGTTGAAGTTGGCATTGAATGGCGTCAGAAACATCGCAATCGTTTTACTCTATGTGTTTTAAACAATGACATACTTTTTTAATGTAATTGGGTACCTATAAATATAGTCTGAAACTAATTTGAAATATCAAACCCCTGTTGCTATTTCAAAATATTGAAAGAAGTTTGGCTGACAACAAGGTGGCACAGTTTCGATGCGTTTCATAATGAAATAGTTTACACGTTAAGTTATAATAGGGAAATAATCCTAAAAAATTATTAAATAATACAAATGAAAATAATGAATTAAAAATAAAAGTTGATCCTTGAAAATAATTATTTTTTGGTAAAGTTTTAAATTCGGGTTTTTGGATATTTACTTAATAACTTCTTACAAAAAACATTAATAGAAAATCAAATCAAGAAGGCATCTTCCAAACAAGACGTCTGTTGTGACATAAATATTTTGCAAATATGAGTTCACAGTAACGAAAAAAAAAAATAGGAAAGATAGCGATATATCAAATCAAGTGTCTGCAAAATACTTAATAAGTATTTGTGAAAATGTAACTCAAGTATTCCAGTCTTGTGTCAACACGTGCAGACTTTCACACAACATTCTGAGCATATTGGGGTATCACGGAGTTAACTGAATTTCTCAAATATTTCATCGTGGTTGGTCAGCCCTATGCTAATTAGATGGTATTTATTTTAGAAAGCATCTGTTATACCAATTTTGTTTTTTTTTTATGCCTTATAGGTTAGCTTTTGACCACTATCTCACCTGATGGTAAGTGATGATGTGATCGAAGATGCTGTTCAGACTAACCTAGAATTACTGGCTCTCAATGACAGCTGCCGGAACACACCGTTAGGTGCTTGGCGACAGATTTTCTACTTGAGGGTGGTAGCTAGCCAGGCGGGCATTCGCAAAATGCCTTACCACCATGCTATAACGACTGCCATCCTAAGACAACAACCGGGACCGACGGCTTAACGTGCCCTCCGAGGCACGGAAGCGCTCAGTAGTAATGTCACCAGCGGTCACCCATCCAACTCATGACCGAGGCGGACGTTGCTTAACTTTGCTGATCGATGCAGAATGGCTAAGCAAACTTTGCTACGAGCGCTTCAAATTTTCAGTTCCAGTGTTGTGTCAACACGTGCAGACTTTCACACTACATTCTTAGCATATTGGGGTATCACGGAGTTAACTGAATTTCTCAAATATTTCATCGTGGTTGATTAGCTTTATGCTAATTAGATGGTATTATTTTAGAAAGCATCTGTTATACCAATTTTTACTAAATGTTAATTTTTTTTTATGCCTTATAGGTGAGCCTTTGATCACTATCTCACATGATGGTAAGTGATGATGTGGTCGAAGATGCTGTTCAGACTAACCTAGAATTACTGGCTCTCAATGACAGCTGCCGGAACACACCTTTAGGTGCTTGGCGACAGATTTTCTACTTGAGGGTGGTAGCTAGCCAGGCGGGCATTCGCAAAATGCCCTACCACCATGCTATAATGACTGCCATCCTAAGACATCAACCGGGACCGACGGCTTAACGTGCCCTCCGAAGCACGGAAGCGCTCAGTAGTAATGTCACCAGCGGTCAACCATCCAACTCATGACCGAGGCGGACGTTGCTTATAGCTTTGCTGATCGGTTCAGAATGGCTAAGCACACTTCGCTACGAGCGGTTCAGTAAATGGTGATTTATTAGCAACCTACGAGCGCTCTCTCATCAATAATTTCAACGTTCAATCGTTCATTGATTGGATTCGCCGATTTGCATTCCATAGTTATATGGAATGCAAATCGGCGAATCACACAACGCCAGTGACTGTCACCGTCTATCTCTGGTTCGTTTCACGACTGAAAATATCTGATTGAATTGTAGATTAACTGATAATAATAGACTCGACGGACGAGTCGCGTTAAACAGCGCCACTTTGTTGTTCCCGGGTTGGATTCTTAGTTCCTGACCAATGTCGTTAATCTCCACAACAGACTGAAATTGACGCATGACTGCGGAGGCGAATTGGACTCCTTTGTGGGATATAACAAGACGAGGCAAGAGAACCGTGAGAATTAGTTTTCAATGAGGACACGCAAGTTTCTGCTGAAGAGCGCAGTTAGTGAGCGCGGATAATAACTCATGCGAGAGTCGAAGACACGGAAAAAAATTGTCGCCGAAGAAAAGAAGGACAGTTTCGAGTATCACCACGATTGACTCCACTATATTCTACACAAAATATATGAATTTATATATATTATACGTAATATTATGCTGGATGACTGGTACAGAAGTAAACATTAAGCTTTATTATATTTTATTTAATACAATACAGTATTATACAAATAAATAACAGATTAATAAACGAATTTCAAGCCGTCACTTCGATATATATCTATGTTCTGGACCTTAATCCTTTGAGAGCACTGCACTGGTACGCCTTTTAACGCAGATATGCTCAAAAGGCCGCTGTGTAAAGCATCCGACATCATTAGCATTTAATATCTCAATGGTATCTATCCCTGATCTTTATCTATTGTGCCCGAAATTGATAGCCAGCAACTGCTTTGTGTTTTTGGTAACATTCTACAAAGAAAACTTATGAGAATATGTAACAATTTTCCATCAGATATATCTGCAGTACTAACAAGTTTCTTACAAATTCAAATAAAGTATGAAAATTGCTAAATATTTTAAAAATATCTTAAGAACGCGATATCACGATCACGAGCGTTCGATTGAGACTGGAGTCCCGTTCGTGATCGCGATCGTGACCCAAAAAAAAAGTAGTGTTACATACTCCTCGCATTCAACGGTGGAACATTCCCTAAATTAATTTGCTGGTAACCACAGTAACGGCCGATGCACAGAAATGATTTGACATTGATTTCATGTCAAAACAAAAGACACAACGCTATGCGTTAAAAAAAGACAACATACTAGGGAATTAACGAATATGCTAGAATTTTTCACTTCATGTTATCATAGATAAACAAGCATGTTTTGAAGCGCACGTAGCGAAGTGTGCGTAGCCATTCTAAACCGATCAGCAAAGCTAAGGAACGCCCGCTTCGGTCATGAGTTGGATGGGTGACCGCTGGTGACATTACTACTGAGCGTTTCCGTGCTTCGGAGGGCACGTTAAGCCGTTGGTCCCGGTGGTTGTCTTAGGATGCCATCCTAAGACGTCGTTATAGCATGGTAGTAGGGCATTTTGCGAATGCTCGCCTGGCAAGCTACCACGCTCAAGTAGAAATTCTGTCGCAAAGCACCTAACGGTGTGTTCCGGCAGCTTTCCTTGAGAGCCAGTAATTCTAGGTTAGTCTGAACAACATCTTCGACCACATCATACTACACTTAGACACTAGAAATTAACGCGTCACGACTTCTTGTGGAAATATATTACCAATTACTTTCTACAAAGACACTGCCGAGTCCAATCTCGGGAACGACCTTGTTCTGATGCTATGAAAAACCTAAGCGCCTCCTCTTCATTCCAATCACGATGCCTTCTGTTAATAACTCTTAGCTGGCAATTTAAGAAGAGAAAATAAAAGCCACACAAACTTTTTCAGGGAAAGATAATGCCAAAGATAAAAACCATATGCGAGTACTTCAATGAAAATTGTCCCACAATAAACTCAATCATTGAGTCACAGGTGAGGTGTGACAGCATGTTTGGAACTTGTGGTTTATGAAATAATTTAAATTATTGCACCTCTCGTGGTTGATAAATAAATTAAATGAATTATCATCCACGAGAAGTGCACCACGCCGATAAAATACGAGATGAGGTGTCAAATTTGACCGCATTGAACGCAGAGCGGCTCGAATCGTGGTATATGGGTGTTAGGTCTCTGTTTTGAAAATCTTTGCAAGAACCATAACGTAGGATACGTTGTGGTTCTTTGATACAGTCTATTATATTATTTGATATATCAAACTTTTTTGTACACTGAAATACTATTATTATATCTCATTGGCCATTTATGCCAAAGTATGTCAAAGACTCATCAACATTAAATGAACCGTCATTATTTATGTGCGTATAAGGAATAAATTGATATCGTAGCACAAAAGGGTAAAGAGCCCATTTCATTCACCTCACAACGACTTTCATCATGGTAACCGCCTTTCGATATCGAACTTCATTCTATAACACGAGATGCCATTTCCTCTTTTCATGGCCTTGGAAGGGATAATTTAATTTTCTCTATTTCATAATATGCGGTATATGAGAACGCTTACTTGAGTTTTTAACCGACTTCAAAATAAGTAGGAGTATCTGTTGTACCGATACTGATGATTTTTTTTTAAATTCGTAAATTGGTGCTTATCGTTAGGTCCCATTTTAATTTGAGTGAGATCGTATTTAATTTTTCGTTTATAATGCGTATTTTATGTTGTAAGACTGTTTTGTTAAAAGTTTTATATATGTAAGATGAGCTCGTTATACTATTTATATTTCTTCAAAGTCATATTGTTGATAAACTGAAGGCTTTATTACCATTTCATTTACATAATTTAAAAGCTTCCCAGAGATCAGGTACCGTAGTAGGTGCGTTGTACATATATTCTATGACCATGGTGATGGATTGACTGTATTGGTAAATGTGACCTGTGTGTCAAACTGCTGTCATGTATTTACTGTATCAGCCGGATTGACTCCTTCATTAAGGGAGGATTTGCCGTAATCCCCGCGCTTGGCAGGCGTCTTGGGGATCGCAGTTGATATCAGTTCCTCAGAAGGCGCTGCTGCCCACTACTATTTTACCGTTAGTTGCCTCAGGTAGCAATGGGGGGTGTCAGTTTAGCCCGGCACCCCACGGGCATCTATTTAGCTTATCTAATTTACATGAGAAAATGATGATAGTATACTAATGAAAACGTCTGAATAGTAGTTGATTGTAAATAAAAATAAATAACGTTTTGCCAATATTATATTGTTTTGCATTATATTTGTTATCAAAACTAAAGTAAAAAGTTATTTTAAGGACTGTTACAGCGGTCAATTGCTTCTGCCCTTGACCACTTTGACTGATCTCCTTTCGTTCACGTGGTTGATCTGGAACAGTTAATGGCTATGAGTTCTGTTTAACAAAACCACATGGCTCTTCAGATACATTTGAATCATCAGTGTTTTTTTATGAAGTTATTTTTGTTATATATCTATATATATCTGAAACAATAAGGTTATTTATCATTTGTATTGGCTTAAATTGGACTTTGACTTTGACATTGTACCATGCGACGTTATTAAACGCACTTTCAAAGAACTAATACGAAAATTTCGTTACAAAACCATTGTATATATTAATTATTGAAACAAAAGATTAATTATTAAAGTAATACTCAATCGTTTCTGGCGGCATTTTAACAGTTTTGTTCGTATTATTATAGATATTTCCATTGTTTTGACTACTTTGAGTCTGTTATTGTTAGAGAGCATTGTAGTTCTCGATTTGTAATGTAGGAGTAGAAGTAGGAACTAAAACATCAATGTCATAGAAAGTAGAAGCGGTTCGGGTCCACACATTTCACGCTGTGACTTAAATTGGATTGCCTGTGTTATATTTGCGCTTATTAAACCAGTGTAAGAGTTAGTATATGATAATCCTAAAGACTATATATATATATATTTATTCATTATAGGTTCGCGTTTGACACTACACCCTGCCTGACGTTAAACGTACATTTCTAGAAGAAAATATAAAAGTCCGTGCAATGTTCGCCACTTGCCCTGAACAGAATGACGCAGATCAAGTAGGAGTAACTGGATATGTAAGTCAGCTATATTGAGTGTAATGGTTGAAAATATCCTATTGCATATAAACATTTCCAAATATGTGACACGCACTGTCCTTACCTCACGATAAGTGGGGTCGTGATGTTTTCTTCTGCCACTCTGCACTATTACCTACTTTTCATTTCGGTACTTACATCTTTCAAACACTTATCTGTTTTGGAGCATCCTGAAATGAGACCGTGATTTGTCTATTTTTCAGACACTATTGATTTTCATTGTGTCTCAAAAGGCTACTGTAGTGCTCACCGACTCAAATAAAAGTGTTTTTACTTATCATCGTATTTTTCATTTTGTCGTTTCTATTTATTAAGGTATCTTTGTTTTGGAGGTGAAGCTTAACGCGTATAAATTCAGGTGGAATTTTCTGTACATAATATAACACTTTATAACTTGGAGGAAAATAAAAACACAAAGGTACCCAAACAATATGACTATGCCATAAACAACAACCGCAGGGTCCTTTGTACTGTTTATGAGGTTTTGAATTTTTCCACATTTAATATCTGTTGATAAATACATAGCTTAATTTTGTGAGGTCGAGAAAGATATCACTTTTACAATTAAATAATGCGCATGTTGCTACCTAAAATAGTTAGCTATAAAGGTTATGTACAAAAGAAGAAAGATTCTTTTACCACCAAATGAACATTACAATGTTACTTGGTCATCTATTAATTAAAAACATCTGAAATATTCATAGTTCTAAATTTATACTAAGGGAACATAACTGAGTATGTGGTTCCCTTGACGAATAAACTTATATAAAAATTTGTTTTAACAATTTATATTTACTTTGATAATGATGTCTCAAGGTAGCTCATGTCTTACCAAGGTATCATTTAACTTCAGTCCTTGCCGTGGAGGTGGAGGCGGCTTAATCATTTCCCCTGGCATGTTCTGTAGCAATTTTTCAACGTCACGAACTGAACGCGTTTCATGTAGAGAACAGGCTTCTTTTTCAATAACTTTACTGAATAATGATACTCCGTTTCTTCAAATCCGCAACTTTACTTGTTTGAATTTAATTTCCTTGGAGAAACATGAAGGGAACATTTTCTGGCAGGAAATAATTTGATATCAATGTATCGATAAATGAGCCTTCACATATGATCATAAAAACTATAGTAGAACCTCTGATTATTTTAAATAGTCTCTAGTAGGAACATATCACCCGGTGTATTACTTTTCTCTATGAATATCACATAAGTTCCAACGCAAAATGTCATTTATATAGCCGTGAAAACGAAATACAAACCAACAGAGACTACACCTGAAGCTATATTTCATATTTACTATATTTTATATTTCACATTTTTTATACTTTCTAGAACTAACTAAAAGCTACCCTGCTACAGGTTGTTACGTCAGCAGTATTTACAGATATATAAATTTGTCAAACTGAAGTCTCTGCGTTACAATGTGTATTTGTCAAGACATTTTTACTGACTTTCGTAGGTTTTGAGCCAAATATAGTTCTCTTGTCAAATATCTTGGAAATATATGATCCGTATTCCTAAAACGTACCTCATTCAATTGATAAACCGAAACCTACCTCCTCATAAGTTATAATAACACTATAATCTATGAATCAACCGCTTTGTGACGTCGCATCACTTTTTTACAAGACGTAATTCTTAGTAACTATAAATTATTGTTTTTTACACTTTACTTATCAATGACTAAATAGTAACTAAAAATAGCCACTTTTTAGACAATAATCGGTCCATTGAATGTATTCAGTAGGTAAATCAGATCCATGTATTAAGTCGGTGATTACCGAAATAGTGTCCTCTACTGGTACATTTGTAAATAACGAGGTAACATCAAAGCTGACCATTACGTATGCAGCCAGACGAAATAATCTAAAAAGTGGCTATTTTGTCTGGCGTGGTGACTACTACCTGCAGGTGGATGGTGTGGCTATGGGTTCACCATTAGCTCCGGTGGTGGCAAACATATTCATGGAGAGCTTTGAAGATATTGCTCGGGGTAACGCTCCTATACAACCGCGGTACTGGTGGAGATATGTGGATGACGTGTTCGCTATTATAGCAAGAGATGACTTAAAGACGTTTACTCAGTACATGAACACCGTGCACAGCAAAATCCAGTTTACGGTTGAAGCGGAACATGATGCTAGCCTGCCTTTTCTGGACGTCCGTGTCATAAGAAAGCCAAATGGTTTGTTGACTCCTACCGTATATCGGAAGCCGACGCACACGGATAGATACCTGCAGGTGAATTCACATCATCACCCATCTCACTTGGCTTCTGTTTCTAAATCTTTGATAAATAGAGCCCTTAAGATCTGTGATCCTGAGTATGTCGGTGCTGAGTTGGAGCATGTAAGAAGCGTCCCGTAAAGAAATGGTTTTAACTGGAGTCAATGTACTCGGTGGGCGGAGACAAGCAAGCGTAAGCGACCAAACACTGTAGAACGTTCGCCAATTTATTTACCATTTGTCAAGGGGGTGACGGACAAAATTAGTCATTATTTGAAACGGAAGTATGACCTAAAAACTGTATTCCGACCACCTGGACAATTGCGACAGTTATTACGCTCACCCAAAGACAGGGATCTGCTCAGTGGTCCAGGTGTGTACCGAATTCCCTGTGACTGCGGTAAGTCGTACATTGGCGAAACTCAAAGAAATATTTCTACCAGACTCACCGAACACATTAGAAGTGTTAAAAACGTGGATACCGTTCGATCGGCGGTAGCGGAGCACGCTCACATCCCAGGGTCTAATCATTTTTTGCGCTTCGATAAAGCATCCGTCCTTGCGAAAGAGAAGTTTTTCGTTCCTCGTAAGATACGGGAGGCAATCGAAATATGCCGTCACCCTAACTTCAACCGGGATTGTGGGTGGAATATACCGCCGGCATGGAAAACAGTTTTAAAGATAGGTGACACCAATAGCGCGGATACGGTACGTGTGGACAAGGAAATTGACAAGATTAGTGTGGTGTGTCTACAGCCCTACACGGCACATAACAGTGACAGTGACAACGAAGCTAATGACATATCGGACAATTTGACAAGTGCAGCTGAGCCGGGAAAGACAGCGCCATCGTTACGTCAGTTACGTGCTGAGGCCCGCGCTCGCCGCCTCGCGCAACTGTGACTCCCAGACGAAGGGCTACAATATAGCCCGAAACTGGTCGGAATCTATCCGGTAAATATAACGCGAGTCCAAGCCGGGTGCCTATTTAGTCATAATGGACAAAACTCGCGATAGTTTTCTAAGTGAAGTTTACTTATCAATGTTAAGGTCGATTACTTATAATTTATATTTATAAACTTAGCGGTAGTAATGCTGTCTTACGTTTTCGCGATTATTACTCATAGTAATTAAAACAATTTAAACGGTTTAAGTACGGCCAGAGAAACCCCTTTTATGTCAAGAATGTTACGCGAGGCTATTGAAATAAAAAAGTACCAAAATATCTATAAAGATGATGGTTGGCATTTTCCACCTACTTGGGATCCTGTTCTTAAATTAATTGAATCCCATGGCCGACACAAATATGCAAAATTTCTGGATACTGTGAGCGAATACTGCGTGAATAGGGATTGTTATGATTATTCAAATTATTTAAAACGTCGATCAGGACAAAAATAATGATTAATATATGCGATGTAAGCCGTTTAAAATCTTTTAATTATTAAAAGCAGTAGTATTTTATAAGTTTTTAGTATTGGGTCGGGCTTATGGCTCTGGATGTATTTCATACACAACAGATTCATTCACTTACTGAACTTTATCATTTATGATTTGTATAGTGTAAGTTATGATGAACACAGTGATTTTACGCTACGGTGTATGTCTTAGGAACTATTATTTCATATTAAACACTTTTAATTGTTTTTTTTTCTTTTTCAGGTAAAAACTTGTCCGTGCAAAAATCTGCGGAGTATAACCGGAATATAATTAGATTCTACAGCCAAGTATTGTAAGTCATTGAAGAAGTTTTAATACAGAATGCAGCATTTATCTAATAATTACTGCTAAGGGATAAGATTATCACAAACAATACAGAACCCCAACCCTGCAACGTTAGGGAACTTAATGACCTACAAGTAGAGGGAGTAAGACTTTAGGGTACACTTGACTCTTTGAACTTTGTATCCCTCAAATCTCGGATATGGGACCGTATTGTTATCCGAAATTTAATAGGCTTTAAGGGTGCGAGATATGATTTTAGTCTGTGAACTGACCAATGAACTATTTGCAGTTATTAATCTCAAAAGTAAACAAAAAAAAATACGATTATGGTAAAGTAAAACAATCCCAATGGCAAATCCAAATTAAAATTTCTAATATAAACAATTAATTTGCACCGTGGGGTAACTGGCTAGCTAGCTAGCTAGAATGTCATCCCAACATTGCTACTTGTGGATGTTGTAAGAGGCGACTAAAGCTTAAATACCGGAAGGTGGACAGCAGCGCCTTAGCGGAGGAATTGATATCTTAAACTGCAATCCCAAAGACGTCTGCCAAGCGTGGGGATTATGGCAACCCCAGCACAACTAGTATAAAAATCGTACCATACCACCACACTGAACAATAAACGTCTAAATCCACAGATTTATGGTACCCATTACTTTATTACTTTCTACAAAGATACTGTGACGAATTTCAGTGAACGTCCTTCTTTTGATTCGTCGAAAATCCTTAGTTCCTCTTCTTTATTTCAATAACGACGCCAACTGTTAATTTCTCTCAAGAAAAAAAATATCTGTTAGCGGCTGCAAAAACTTTATAAGAGTTTTTGAAAAGATATACAATCATGTTGTCTTAGGTTTTCGCGATTGTTACACATAGTAATTAAACAACTTTAAACGGTTTAAATCGCGTATATTTTTCATTATTTTATCTCGACGTTTCAAACACTTTGCAGTGATCGTGGTTACGGGGTGACTGGCCACGATACTTTAAATACTATATATACAATCAAAATCAAAATTATAACTTTCAACTACCACTTATATAATTACCTATATACCTATTCAATAAGAAAATATATTAATCTAACAATGAGGTTGTAAAAGTATATATAGTAATTTTATGTATAAGTTGTAACAGTATAGATGGTAGTAGAAATAAAGGTTGTTTTTATTTTATTTTATATACAATCAATTTGGTTTCGAATATAAAAATTGTAATAAACATTGAGGTATTTTAAAAAGCATTGGTTATTTTATTCAATAGCTCTACGGTTCTAACAGGAAGCAACTTTTCAGTCAGTGAGTTTTAAAAGAGGGTTCTTTTAAAGTAAGACTTACAAACAAAATCGAATCTAGGGTAAACTTTAACATCAGATTATATTATCAATATCAAAGTTAAAATTAAGAATTATCTAAGTCAGAAACATTAAATGTAACTATCCGGAAAAATAATAAATAGATTTTCCTAATGTTGTGTTCCTAACAGAATGAATAGTTTGACGTATTACTTTGGTCTGTTGATATTTTAACAACACATTTGTTGATAATATATATTTTGATATAGTATCTTTATAAAATTTAGAAGGGTTCACTTTTGAATAACATTTTAGCAATAAAAGTTTAATTAACTTACTCGGTATCATAAACATTTGAATATTTTGATGTTAAAAAAAAGTGTATTTACTACAGGAAATAATTGAAAATGATTTTTATACTGAATGCCCGCTTTACAGATATTAATAAAATATGATAGATTCTAGAGGATATTATAACTACTGTGCCAAATCAGAAAATAACTTATTTGAAGAAAATCTTGTTTTATTTTATTTCATGTAAATAAGTAGGAACTTTAATAAGTAGGAATCTGTTGCAAACATATATAAGATGGAAAGAGGCCTTCAAAAACGATGAGTTTTATCGCCACTTCTACACATGGGCTGCAGCCTATTTATGTACAAAATGAACAGAAAACTTAATTCCCTAGAACACGAGCTATGAGATAATTTTATAAATGTACCCATTATTAATAATATTAGCCAATTTAATAAGCATGTAAAAATTGTAAAATATTAGAAATAGGATAATTTTGTATATATTTGGCAGTAAGTAAAATTCAATAAAAGTCGATAAATTGCATACTTCGAACCGCTGTTATTATTTGTCAAACTAACATTTTTTTATTCTTATTCGTTTGTTATTGATACATGTTACTGATGTACCACTAGT
Source organism: Plagodis dolabraria (assembly GCA_963854805.1). Taxonomy (NCBI): domain Eukaryota; kingdom Metazoa; phylum Arthropoda; class Insecta; order Lepidoptera; family Geometridae; genus Plagodis; species Plagodis dolabraria. Next base: position 27,811,172 of record OY978446.1, read on the forward strand.
ACTACTTATCATATATATACTCACATTGCACAAGATATATAAATAATGTGCTACCCGCCTAGAACGTAGTATATATAGTTAGGAGTATTTTGATAATAATGTCATACGGCCGGTAAAAACAAACAATCAAGAGTAATTGTAATTTCCGATGTTGCTGTATTAGTCGAATATATAATAAACAACTTATTAAAACTATCAGAAAATAAAATAAATAGTATAACAAAATTACTAATTTACGAATGATGGCAATCAACATAAAAAAATTTAACAAAATATGGAACCGACTTCTACACCCAAAAGTGTGAAATAACTTGTTGAAGTCGGTACCATGATGGTACAAAAGTACCTAGCATCACAATATTGTGCGCATGGTACCGACTTCGACAAGTTATTTCACACTTTTGGGTGTAGAAGTCGGTTCCATTTTTTGTAAAATTTTTTTTTTGTATCTTTTTAGTGTAACTCAAAAATGGCTTGACCGATTTTGATAAAATTTAAAATGGGACCAAACGACAAGCATCAGCTTTCAAATAAAAAAAAATTTTCAAAATCGGTTCACCCAGTCAAGAGATATGAGGTAACAAACATAAAAAAAAAAAAAAAAAAAATACAGACGAATTGAGAACCTCCTCCTTTTTTGGAAGTCGGTTAAAAAGAGTCTCAATCATTCAATGAAAGACGAGAAGATAACACTGAACTGATGGGTATACTACATTAAAGAAAATCTTTTATAATGTAGCAAAACAAAACCTATATATTATACGTATGATGAGATTTCATAGGTTTACTGCCCGTCGAGTAGCCTGAATTCAAATACTTAATCAGGATTGCGTTATATTAAACAATTTTATATCAATGTTCGTTGTTATGAAACTGTTTTGTAAATACTTATAGTGTAGTTAAATTGTTGCGGTTATTCTTAATTAAGGAAACATGGTATGTATGCAGATTATACCTTGCAAAGATATCAATATGCCTTCATAATACTTGTTTATGAGTACCAATTGTTGGCATCCTTTTTATTATATTAGTTCGTGTTAACTACAACATATGATCTCAACGTAAAACAATAAACACATGACAGGACTATCACGTATGTTGGTTGCTTAAATTAACGTTGACTTGCCTGGATATTCGATGGAGATGTAGTCGTTTCAAATAATTTCCCAAAAGATCTCAAAGCAATTTATCTGTGTCTCGAACCAAATGTGCTCCGTGAGCCAAACTACGACCTTCCAACTTACTGGGATATCTCATCTGAATGTAATGTTTTCCGAAATATTTATTTCAAAGATATTTATTTTATGAAACGCACAAATGCGTATAATATTAAAAAGCTCCTACGCTCCTTATGCCTTCTGATTATGTATTGTTTAAAATAATGATAAAATTGATACCCGGTTTAGATTTATCCCTGGATAAATAAAATTACTCTCATTTCAATAAAATATGTCCCCGTGTTAAGGTTTTATAATAAGAACGAAGAGGTATGTTCGAACTATGAATCACTTACCACGATAGGTCAGAATGGGACTAAGGACAGATGGTCGCAAACACAACAAACACAGCTCGTGTTCAAATTGTTCCCTGTCCTTGTGATTTTGTAACTTTATTCGCTTAGCAGACATTAATGCGAACATTTTAACACTAGAATCTTAACTCTCCCTTAACAATATGTGAAATTCCTTGAAATACATTTTGATATTTACATCATCTGTCTAACTCAATACAATCCGTGCTGTTCAAAAATAACTATATTCTAGCGATCTCAACTTACGAACACAGCAAGATCGTTACAAAAGCGCACTGGCTTATCCAAACTCCATCGTGGCAACTACTCATGAAGTAAAAAACTATCAGGGACTTTTAAAGCTACCGCAAACATCTATTACAGAATTATACGAGTTACTTTCATTTTACAAAGTTTCTACATTTAATTTTACGCGAATGGCGTGCCTCGTAAGCTTCTATAAAAGGTAAAAACATACATGTATATGCGATACATAAAACTACTTAATATGACAAAGTTACTTTCGCAAAATATTTATATAAAAGAACGTCAATGTCTGTATGTCTGCATTTTATGTTGGTTTTCACTTTTCCTATAATTTTACTGTTGAATATTTGTCTCAATTTTACATAGTTTGCAGTAATAATACTGGAATAGAGTTCTCTTCCATTTATTGCTTTTTTATAATTCGAGCGTAAAAAGATAAAGCAAACTTTGTTTTCCGCCCAATTCAGTGAAAAGGGCTTATTTTTTTATCAAAGATGAAGGGTTCGTGTTTGTTACCACTAATTTTCTAACAACTGGTCTATTAGGAATTTTAATATAATATAAGGTACACTAGTAATTTTTATAAGTTTTGGAATAACATGTTTCCGAAATGTACATGAAGGACACATTTTATCACGCTTACTAGTTGGTAGGTCTCTTTAGCAAGAGCCTGTCTTGGTGGGTACCACAACAGTGTTAGATAATCTGTCTTGAAACATTATTTTGCACTAGCAAATAAACATTTGAGCACCATTTGATATAAAAAGCGACAAATTTAAATATATACGTGATATATTTTTTAGATATGTTATACGCCTATTAACGCTGCGTTTGAACGTTAATAGGCACTGGCCCTAAAGAAAAGCTTCGATAACACACCTTTATGAGTTCAGCGATTGTTTTCAAATTGTACAAGGCAGCTTGGCAAGCCCGCATGCAAATCACCCTAACACATGTTGTTATACTTGAGTGTTATCCCGCTAGTAAATATTATAATAATCTACAAACCTATCTGCTCTTCGCTTCACCTACTAAATGGGTGACATAATGATTCGATGATACATGTTCTTTTTTCCACGTGGCTTCAAGATTCAACGTCGTCGATTGACTGTAAATAAATATTCATAAGCAAGTACCACGAAGATCTTGAAATGGCCGCTCCACAGACCACGTTCGCCTTTCCATCGAAAACCTTATTTAAAATTCCTGCTAAGATTTACGAGCACTTGCGGCCAGCCTCATTATAAATTCACAAAACTGTCTGGTCTGGGTTTAATTAGTTACGAGTATACTGAAGTAGCCTAGTTACTAATAAAAATATATTTGGAAACGTATTTATAAATAAGAAATTACATGCCTATAGTGCTAGTAATTTTCTTATAAAATTAGAAAGCTGTTTTTATTTTGGTTTAATAAGAGTTCTAGTCCTTGCTCGTGATTTAAACTTCTAGAATTGTTGGTGGTTTTCGAATGCTTATTACTTAAATCTAATAATGTATTGTTTATTTGGTAGGTAATAAATAAAATTAAAACATTTAAAAGTTTCATATACACCGTTTAAACACCTCGATAGCGTGAATTATAAAGCACCACTTTAAAATGAGTAAGACACGAATAGTTCTTAAAACTGAAAACTGTGCTACCAAAGCTTTTTTAATGTCCTAACTTTGTCACACATATCCTACTTTGAGTCAAATGAATATATTCGATAGCCTGCCTTATTAGCTGACGGGCAGCATGTAGGTATGATAGAAGTTCGGAGGAGGGTTTATGTTAGGCCCTTTATATCACTAAAGCATATAAAGTATATCGAACCCTTATCACCTCATAGGTCAGGATCACGAAAGAAAGATAGTGAGAACTCAATTATTTTTCTCTGTATTTACTACCTTTTATCATAAATAAATATACTACTACATTAACAAAGTTTTTATTAAGTTGTTGAACAAGAATTTGCTAGTGAAGAACATTTCAAAGTAGTTAAATAAATACCTACCTTCTAAACCTTCTTCCTACCTTAAAAAAACGTTTTTTGAAGCGCAAATTTTGCGCTTCAAAAAGCGTTTTTTTATAACTATAAGTTTAGATTTTAAGATGAAATATTTAAATAGGTTTCCAAAGATGGTATGTACCGCTTTGAACACTTTAAGAAACCGAACCGTTACCATATACACAAATGAAGCAATAGTAACTTCGAACATTCGCACATACTAAGCAATAGTGACTACGACCATTAGGCAGTTGCAGGATAGAGGAAAATGAGCATCAAACGAGCGCCGCGGGAGTACGCACTACTTTTATCCTTGCTCTTAAAATTTAAACGCTGGTTGAAGGATCGTTGGAAATGTTTTACGAGCGTCTATGGAATTATACTTGAAAATTTGTATAGGTGCTTAGAGTTCATTGTTTTTATCTGTCATAGTAGCGAATATCGTCAGTTTAATGTATTGAAGTTTGTTAGGGACGATATGGATTAGTGTAGGGTTGCGATAAGATCGGAACGCCTACTACATATTCTGTATAATGACAAATCGAAGGGTAAATATTTATAAAATCTATTTGTAGATAAGTAAGTAATTACTAAATATGTTATTTCATTTATAATTTAAGAGCACGCTTTTGTTTTCCATCACAGGTTGATAATTTAATTAAATTTCTCAGACAGCCATAATTGTGAAATTAAAATTACCTGAAAAAAAGCACTCTATATTACAAGCAATCGTCTTAAAAATAGATTTGTCCGCTATCTCTGCTATTATTGCATGCAAGATATTTACATAAAAACATTAAAAAAGAACATGAAATTATTATGACTACATTATTCCTACACATTTAAGAAATTTTGGTCAAATAATTCCTGTATTATACCTGTATAAAGCTTATTGTGTCCAGTGAAGGTCCTCTTATACAGTTATGCAACGTTTAATTAATAAGGGGGATAATTAACTTCTATCTTTTCAGTAACTTAAAAAGTAATCGGAATATTTTACATATAAAAAATCTTTACGAATATCACTTATTGCCCAAACCACACGTTGACGTGAAGAGACTAATGGTTTCTAAACTTCGAACATTCAATGTGGGTATATTGTCCAAGGTTCCAAAAAATAGCATAGCTACCTCATTCGATTTCATCGTTTGTTTCGTGTGCCAATAGATATTTCAAATGGGAAACATAGGAATTTTGGAACTTAGTTTGCATTAGATTGCTAGAACTAAGTTCCATGTATTATTCAGAAGCATCAGCAGCCCGATGACTTTTGCAAGTCATAGATGCAAATGGAATTGTTACTCGTGGATGACAACATGCGGCCGGTAAAAAAGGAAAAAAATCATCTATCGAATAACATTCTATTATCAGAGTTCATACTACTACCCAGGTTGTCGTATATCTAAATGATCTTATCTGAATATTCTTACATCTAAAGGCCTCTATATTTCAAAACTTTAAACCCATATACCATAACCCATTCAATTTACTACAAAATATATTTAATTATAGCAAAAATATTGATTAATAACTTTTGGACAATGCCAGCGAGTATAAATCAAAACAAATTCCACAGTTAATATCCAAAACCAACAAAATAATATATTGCTTGTACCTTTTCAAGGAAACAAATGTTGCTGATATTGTTATCTTCTTCTATGAGCAGAGATGAGCAGTATAATTCCAGACTTTGTATCTAAATTTTAACCGCTCATTATCGTCAGAGCGTAAAGTTTGGCATCAGCTCATTTAGTTCAGTATAACGGTGTCTTGTGCCTTTCTTCGAACTTCCGTTTTATTCTGAGCTTTCTAATCCCTTAATTTCCCAGCGTAACCTGTTCAGAGTTCAGTCAACCTTGTGGCCCTCTCTAAGCGTACGTATGTTATCTGTTGCCAAAGCCAAGGGTTACGTTTTAGAGGGCGGTAGCCGGGAATCTTTCATGAATTCTACGCATTCCCTACTTCACCGATACCTGGCTTTGTTATAATCCGTTATAATAATTAATAGCATAAACACCATCTAGCATAACAAGCAGCAAATTAGAATTTATACAAAATCATTATTATAATGATTTGATGATGTACTCCCTTCAACGTATCATATGCATAGTTCCACAAAAACACAGCAGGCCGTTCTACAGGCTACATAAACTTCTTCCTCGCAAACCTTATATAAAATTCCCGCTGAGATTTACGAACACTTGCGGCTACCCATTATTTACTCATTACAAATTTACATAACTGTCTGGCCTGGGGTTAATTTTACATTAAAAGCCAAGTTACTATTATATAAAATTATTTGAAAAGTATTATTTTATAGAACATTGACGCATGCTAAGCGAAAACATAGAAATTATTTAGAATAGAAAAAGATAACTTCCAGCGGGAACCCGCACAGAGTACCGTCCACCAGGACGGATTTGTTCTATTTCCAATAGCGGGGAATACTTGGGGTTGCGGGTTCAAGTCCCGCTGGAAGTTATCTTTTTCCACCAGAAATAAAACTTTTTTATGAATGCGATGTGGTCTTGTAGAAATTGCCTTAACACTGGTAGTTTTGTTGAGATTAAAGCTTTTTTTTCTCTTAGTCGAGCTTAAATCTCTCATTCCCTTATGAATTCGAGTTCTTGCTCGTGATTCAACTATTCATTTGTATTAAAAAATTAGCCTTGACGTAAAATTTATCATTATTTGTGCGTATATTAAGTAATTATCATAGTAAAGTTATTCGACTAATTAAATAAGGTAGTTAAGAATCCAATCTTTAATTATTCTGTATAAAATGCTACTCACGGTTTCGCTCGCAATCGCTTGGGTATAACATGCTTTCTAAGACAGTTCTAAAGAAATTATGTTAAATGTACTAATCCTTAATAATACTAAATATATCCTAAATAAAAATAATAAAATTATGTTAAATGTGCTACTAAACTTGGTCGAGCTTAAATCTCTCATTCCCTTAGGAATTCGAGTTCTTGCTCGTGTTTCAACTATTCAGTATTTAAAAATTTGTCTTGACGTAAAATATATCTTTATTTGTGCGTATATTAAGTAGTAATCATAGTAAAGTTATCCGACTAATTAAATAAGGTAGTGAAGAATCCAATCTTTAATTATTCTGTATAAAATGCTATTCACGGTTTCGCTCGCAATCGCTTGGGTATAACATGCTTTCTAAGACAGTTAAAGAAATTATGTTAAATGTACTAATCCATGTGCTACTAAACTTGGTCGAGCTTAAATCTCTCATTCTCTTAGGAATTCGAGTTCTTGCTCGTGATTCAACTATTCAGTATTTAAAAATTTGCCTTGACGTAAAATATATCTTTATTTGTGCGTATTTTAAGTAATAATCATAGTAAAGTTTTCCGACTAATTAAATAAGGTAGTGAAGCATCCAATCTTTAATTATTATGTTTAAAATGCTACACGGTTTCGCCGGCAATCGCTTGGGTCACATGCTCTCTACGACAGTTCTAAAGAAATTTTGATAAATGTACTAATCCACGTGCTACTAACACAATATAGGTATGTGTATTACAAATAAGCAAAAAAAACAGTTTAGCTGTTAAGGAAGTTAATAGTTAAATACATTGGCCAATTAAAATGTGTATGAAATTATCAGGCATAGACCAGCCTCATGTTATGGGCACCATAATAACATTACTTTTATTTAATCGTCTCGTAAGCTGAACCAATCACAAATTTGTATTATGGATTAAGAATTGTATATCTCTTAAGAATAACAATATTGGCAATAATAGTATTACGACTATTAACCAAATTAAAATTTAATCAGTTTAAAAACATCACAATCCCTCTATCATTAGCAATTCAGACATTGTCGTCTATAAGTTAAAATGTCAAGATGAGATAAAATGACCACTTTCAGTGAACGAACTTCCTTTGTTACAAGGTAAACCTTAGTACCCTCGTTTTCCAATCACGACGTCGACAGTTAATTACTCATAGCCAGAATGTTGAAAACAAAAGTAATTGACCTTACAAATTGTTTCAGGGCTTCGAAAAAATAGACAAATAATTAAGTCTGGGTTGTGATAATCTAAAATAATATGAAAATCATCATAAATAAACTGTTGGTTTACATTCTAAAAAGACGTTGTTAGTTAATATACGTAGATGTTTCATTTTTACAGATAGAATTACCTCATCACTTATCTAAAATTAGTTATAAGTACCTATGTTGATTCCTGATATGCCTGTTATATACCTTAGATCATAGAAACAAACTTGTTTCTATCATCTGAGTCTAATACATTTTTTTTTTATTTCTGCGGCCAGCTAATTTTAATAAGCCTTAGGTCGACACATTATATGGATAATGTTGTCTTAGGTTTTCGCGATTGTTACACATAGTAATTAAACAACATTAAACGGTTTAAATCGTGTATATTTATCATTATTTTTGTCCCGACGATTCAAACACTTTGCAGTGATCGTGGTCAAGGGGTGACTAATTGGTTTTATTTGTCACATGAGTTATTTGAGAAATTTTATATATATTATTTGGTCTACCGTATTCGCTCACAGTGTCCAGAGGTCTTGCTAACTTGTGTCGGCCATAACAAATCTCATGATTTAATTAATTTGAGGACAGAATCTCAAGCAGGTGGTACTTGCCAACCATCATCTCTATTGAAATTTGGGTACTTTTTGATTTCAATAGCCTCGTGTAACATTCTTGGCATAACCCGGGTCTTTCTGGCGAGGATTTGTGGGTTGTCAAGCCACATAAACAAGTATAGTTTGGAAATCCAAATTATTGTCTAAATTGTGCTGAGTGCTTTTCTGAGAAATGACTACTAAAGCAACGTGATTTTCGTGTTATTGGCCTTGAACTAAATTTTTCTAAATGTGAACTTTTTGTTTGTGATACTTGTCCGGATAAAGTTTCGATTATTGAAAAATTCAACTTACTTGCGCCTAATATAAAATTAGTACAAAAAAGTTCGCTTCGTCTTTTGGGTTCACCGATTCTTAACGAATCTTTATCACCATTTGTCGAAGAACAAATTCAAAAGTTTAGAAATGCTTCTAGCAGATTATCCAAAATTAACGCCCATATGGCTTTTACAATTATAAGATTTTGCCTTTTCGTTCCTAAATTTACATACTATTTAAGATGGTGTCATCTGTGGCAACACAGTGAGCTTTTGTTAAGCTTAGACAACTTAGTAAAAGATACGTTAGTGTCGGTTTTGAATGTTGAGATGGATGATAGGGCTTGGGTGCAAGCTTCCCTCCCTGTGAGGTTGGGGGGCATAGGGATACGCAAAATTTCTAGTGTGGCATTACCAGCTTTTTTGTCTTCTGTACACAGTACACACAAATTAGTAGAAAAAATTCTTGCACGATCTTTAGGCTCTTTCGATGTAGCATATCTGGCTGAGGCCAAAAACACATGGAGACTGGCTTGTCCAAATACTGAATTCCCAAAAATGTTGTCATCTCAGAAACAGTGGGATCGGCCCCTATGCGAGCTAACACGGAAAGATCTTTTAAATACGTGTTCTAGCATCGCAGATCGTGCTCGTATTCTCGCTGTTTCTGTGTGGGAATCCGGTCTTTGGTTACAGGCCATTCCTTCTTACAAAACTGGTAGCCTTATAGATCCACCCGCTTTTCGTCTAGCTATTAGCTTACGCTTGGGTGCAAGGTGTTGTGTTGCACATCACTGCCAGTGTGGTACTGCAGTTGATCAACTCGGTCACCATGGCCTCTCCTGCTCTCGAAGTGCTGGTCGAATTTCCCGCCACGCCAGCCTTAACGATATCATTCGCCGGGCTTTTACCAGCGCCAATGTTCCAGCTATTCTCGAACCGAATGGTCTGATGCGTGACGATGGTAAAAGACCTGACGGCATGACTCTGGTTCCGTGGAAGTTAGGACGGCCCTTAGTGTGGGACGCTACGTGCGTGGACACTTTAGCGCCGTCACATCTTTCTGAAACCAACGTGAGGGCTGGCGCTGTGGCTACTTCGGCGGAGCAACTCAAGCGGCGCAAATATGCTAACCTCGGTATGGGTTACATATTTGAGCCGTTTGGTGTAGAGACGTTGGGTCCGTGGGGACCGGGAGCTCATCGTATTTTCCAAAACCTATCTGAGCGCTTGGTCGATGCGACGCGTGATCAAAATGCTGGCACATATTTGGCTCAACAAATAAGCATTGCAATTCAACGGGGCAATGCTGCCAGCATGCTGGGCACGCTGCCAACTGGGAGTGGGCTGGAGCATTTGGACTGCCTATGAGTCTGCTATGACTTATAGGTGTCTAAATGCTTTTATTGTAGTAGCTGTAGTGTTGTATATAGTTCATAGTATTTTGTTTAATAAAGGCATACCGCCGGATAAAAAAAAGCAACGTGTAAATTGAACTACGTTGGGAGGAATTGTTATACCTATTTGCTATTTAAGCTTGACTGATATTTTAACTAATTTTAGAAGACTTCTCTTACAATCGATAAATTATACGACATTGTACATAGAGCGCTGCCACATAATGAAATACTTTCTGGGACTTTATATATAAACAAATTCGTTTGAAAACATTTAATAACATTGGTACGAATGTATTAGGTAGTTGAAAACAATTTTTGTCACGATTCAATTCTACGCATACCTTCACTAAGGCGTGTTGATATTCCGAGCGTTTGATATTTGAACTTGTGCAACATGATTATTGTCGTGCCACGTTCGTGACTCTTGGGTAACATGGTAGCTTTGTTGGACTTCTACAATATTTACCTGATCGTGAGTCAGTTCTCAAATCAGACGCGTTACTGCATTCTGCGCATTCAGTGATATTATATTTTACCATATACCACTCTTAACGTCATCCAAGTGGATACGAAACAGTTCTATAGTCTTAAGCTTCACGTCTACAAACGATTACCTAACAAATTTGTAAAAATCGAATAGAACATTTTATGGCATATCAGAATGCTGAGCTATTCAGATTTATGGTCAAAAACTATTTATTCTTAATATTAAACTGTACAGAAAAATTAATAAATATATTTTTAATCAGTTTTGATCAAAATATCTTTAACTATACTTTGTCTTCAAAAAAAATCGGGTGAGTCGCTGAACTAGTCCATCAAACAAATATATAGAAATAAGAAACTAATCAAATAACTCTATATGAATCAGTTACTTATGAAACACTCTCAGCGCGGATTCGTTGCCCAACGTCCGTACATAACATATCTATTTCTGAACTTAAATAATGATGTTTTGAAGAGGAAATTACCTTCAAAGTGTCCAAAATCAGGAAATCGCCCCTATAAGCTTTATCAAATTACGGTAGGGTATTTAGGGAACACTCATCTGGCTAGTTACCTCCCTCATGTAGAAAAATCTGTTGCCAAGTGCCCAAAAGTGTATTTCGGCAGCTGTTTTTGAGGGTCGTTGCCAAGTATCCAAAAGTATATTACTTTTACTACTTTTGAGGGTAAGTTCTAGGTAATCTTCTTAACATATATGATCACTTAATGACTTACCGATAAAATGTGTGCTAGATACAGTACAATTTAAAATTCTTGCTATTTACCATTTGGTTATTTACCTCTTCAGTTTGTTGAACAAAATATTGATTGTTGCTCGTGGATTCTAAAGTTTTAATTATCGGAGTTTATTACCACTAAGTTATTTTAACGGTCAGTGAATCGATAAAATCCTTTAACATAATGTATTATTAGTTTCACGAGACTACGAATTATTTTGGTTACTTGTAGCTCTTTAAATTACACTTTTAAACGCAAGTTTTCTACCTTGCCTTTCAAAATTTAACAAACTTAATGCAATTTTTGTTAACAATAATAAGCGCCTTCAGTTTTTTTTATCAACCTTACGTATAATTCCCTTGTCTGTACAAGGTCTTTGTTTTCTGTCGTTGTCGAATAAATTAAGTATTGGAGGCAAAGTGAAATATCGCCATTGAACAAGTTTGAATAAATAATCAAATAGGTTGAGGTGAAATTTTTAATTAAAAATGCGGAAAGACTTCAATAGGAAAACTCAATAAAGTCAGCAGCTATTTGGAAATTCCTGAAGTTTATTATAATAATGAGTTTCAAATGTTTTTAAACGGCTTTGAATAATTATCTAGAGATCGAGAATAATTATCTTTTAAAAGGTTTATTCTCAGCGTCATCAAAAATTGACATTTCCTTACAATATATATTATATAGTTGGGACGATGGGAACCTAAATACCCAATGCTCCCCTTAGGCATTCGACTGTTTTTACTAATTTAAATAATTAAAAAGAACTTAAATTCTTTTCGTTTCAACTGAGTTAGTGGGTACGTTGGGAAAACAACTTGTAAAGTCTTTAAATCTGTATTCAAACACTTTGTAATAGATTGCATTCGTTAAATATTTTTTACACACTGCTGGTGACAAGTGTCAATTCAATGGCAATACACAACGTAAGTATTCTTTAAAAAAGTAATCCAAAGTTGAGAAAGCTTTATTCTTTGATACTGTCATTGACCGATTACTTTCTTTGATATTACAGTCGTCGTTTTAATGAAATGGGTATCGTCGAGCGAAAGCTAGCAATTTTGGCAAAGAAAATGTCTGTCATATTTAATCTAAGTTAAAATTAATTCGTAAAAAACTGTTACCCAGCAATTATACCTTTGAATTTACGTAAAATTAATAAATTTAAAAGTAATGTAACAATTAGAGTTTAAGGTGCTATTAGAATACATCTTAGACGAATTGCTGTTTTGGTTATTGATCCTAAGATTGGAAGGACATAGTAAGTACTTATGTGTGACCACAAAAAAAATCTTATTTATCGTAGGTTACGTAGGTATGTCAATTGACATAAATTCTTAGTAAAATATTCTATATCATTGTCAATGACGTTATATTTTACTAAAATTTTAATAAGGATTCAGGCACGAGTTATTGATATCTAAAATAATCAACGAATATAAACAATGTCCATGTGAAACATTAACTTGGAGGGCTTACGATGACGAGATACGAGTAGCTGAAACGAATCGTAGGCATATAATACGACAAATAAGAAACTGTATACCAGCCTTTTACTGTCTACAATTTACAAACTATAGTATTACATAAGACTGACACGAATAAAGTTTATCCATAAGACGAAATAAGAGTAACAAAGGAAAAAATTCGACGCAGCATTTACCAGTAGCTTTGAAATACGATATATGAGGTATAATACTTGGATAACTTGAGCCACCTAGCCACTCACCTAGCTGCCACCACCAATTTTTCATCCGCGCAATCAAAATACAAAGCTTCCAACCACAACTTACATTAGTAAAAGAGAACTTACTGAAAGCTTCCCTGCTGCAGTCTATCGCGTCAGTTCCATTACAGATATATATTTTTTTTTAACACTGAAGCCCTGTGTTACATTATGTATGTCTTAAGACATTTTTATACATGTGTGTCGGCTAAAGCCATAAAATTACTCTATTGTCAAGTATCTGAGAAAAACGAGCACGTAAAAACGTAATTCAATTTGTAAGCCGAAAACCCACGTTCGTCTATGTTTTTACGTATTGTGAAAATTCTCGTATAACCTTCATATACGAGTACGTGCTTACATCAGCAATCGAATATTATTAAGCTCTAGGTAACAATCGGTCACGCGGTTTAGGATTCATGTGATGTGAAGGTAAATTAGATGAGCCATGAAATTAACCAAACATATTCATAGCAAAAGCTTAAAAGACTGCCCACCTGGCTAGCGACCACCCTCAAGTAGAAAATTTCGCCAAGCACTTAACGGAGTGTTCCGGCAGCTGTGCTTGTGAGCCCGTATTCTAGGTTAAGCCTGTTAACACGTTCGACCACTTTACATCACTTAACTCTCACCACTTACCATCAGGTGAGATTGTGCCAAAGGCTTACCTATCGTGCTTGGCGACAGATTTTGTATCAGAGGGTGGTAGGTGGCCAGGTGGGCATTCGCAAAATGCCCTACCACCATGCCATAAGGGGTGCCTCGCTACTGCAGCGCCTCGGGTATGTTCGCCGGGCACACATATCGATCTATATCAATTGCCATCGTAAGACAAAAACCGAGACCGACGACGCGTACTCTCCGAAGCATGGAAGCAATAAAAGTTAACATTAGAAACGTATAGGTACTTCCAAAGGACATCGAAAGGTAAGGAAATGTGGTCTACATTTCCTTACCATCCGTACCTAGTGTGGATTGCGCCAGGCCTGGTTGTGTCCGTAGAGTGAACTATATGTCTACCCTACGGCACAGTATGACTAGGCTTAAAACAGGCGGAACACTTCCTCATTTCGCAACTATTAACTGAACAAAAAAAGGAGCTTGAATATTAATCTCGTTCATAGCCATTGTCAAGGTTCTCAATTCAATTCGCGAGGGTTTGGGTACCGCCATATACATTTATTAAGATAACCATACATGAATAGACATTGTGAACTTGTGTACCTAAGTAGTTACGTAGATAACTTTATGTGAAGGTTCGGCCTTATAAATCTCAGCCAAAATGGATAAAATGCTTATATCAAAGGTCTTACAAAAAAGCTTACGTCATGTTACGACCTATATTATATATTATGTATGTTTTTCTATGATTTAAAGTATTATACAGGCTTTAAATAGAAAACTTATTCTTGGATTAAAGGTTCGTTAAAAGCAGCTCAAATAATTGAAACCTTGCAATTTTAATACAAACAAGTAAGAATTAATGAACAAAGTAAAAATACGGAATACAATTTATTTATCTTCGTTAAACGTTTTATCGTTCCATTGAAATTTACTCTGCAAGTTATATATCTATTTATGGAATCGCTTTTTAAAGCTATTCACTATGATACCCTACTCGATGTCGTCTAAAATCCACCAATTATTTTATGTACTTAGTGTCACTTGCGCCATCAAGACGATTCTAACTATGGTGAAGCCGTTTAGAAGTTATGGTGAGCGCGCTATAGTCTTTCATAAACTATTTTGCCTGTAATTGAATTCTCTTTGATTCTGCGTGAACTGTCGTTAATAAGGGTACTGTGTGATGTTTTCTTGTACAGCCGCATTAACTTTCGTGTACGTTAGTAAATCAAAAAATGAAGATATAAACTTTAGTTTTGGACTAGCTTAGCATAAATATTAAATGGTTGCCTGTTTTATAATGGGCATTTTTTACCGATAAAATCAACTTAACCATAAATAATGTACCTATGTAGTCACCATGAAATGGGCAGTAACCACGATAAAGTTGAATAAGTGTCGATATATATGGTAATCTAAACTTATAAAAGTGCTGAACAGCAAAAAGTCAAAAACCTTAGCAAGGGTTGGATAATGATACTTCAATCGCTCAAGAGTCTTACGCATCCGCTGAATAATCTCTTTCAGCGTCATGCAAGCAATCATTGGCCAATTTCAGTTACACTGATTAGAAAAGTATGCATTACAACCATTGGCATGAATCAGTTGAAACTATCAGCATTCATTAGATGATAATTTCGTGACAGTTATAAATAAATGTATCAGTCCATTAGTTATAATAAGCCTAAAAATAAATGTTTTGAAAAGGAAAAGAAAAAGCGCAAAAAGGAAAGCGCCCAGCCTCATTCTACAATAAGCCTACATCGAAGATGGTTTGAATAGCTCTTCCTGCATCTCTCAAAAACAATCTTTGCCCAGCGCAGCGTGTAGATAAATTAAGATAAGTTAATTTTATTTTAATAAGTTCGTTATATAGCGTGAAATAAACCACAATAACCAAGATTTGGTACAATGTTTTTATGTAATGTCGCTGCATTATAGCATTTATATGTAAAATAAAGTGGTATAGACACTAACAAGAACTAAATATAACGTATCGGAATTAAACCTTCCAAAGGCTACGCGACTCTGTACTATGTAATACAGTTATTAATAGTCGCATTATCGGCCAGTTCTCGTTCATTCCATTGTAATATTGAGATGTTCAAATGTGAAAAAAAAATAACGGAGAATAATTGACAGGCATAGTTAATGATTTTGGTGTTGTTGCGGCTTGTTAAATAAAAATTAAGCACATAAATGAAATGCCTCAAAACACATTAAATAACGAAAAAATCATTTTCACGTTGAGTATTGAATATACGCGATTCTGTAACAATTTTCCAGTAGGTATATCTACAGTAACAGCGGGTTGCTCACAAAGCTGAAAACTGTGTCTTTGGAACATAGTATTTATTTGTTAGGGAAATATAGCTTATTTTATACTTAATATGATAGTTCTATGCATTTTGTGTACGGCTCTGTTGTAGGTTCAACAATCAGAAATAAGTTTCTGTTTCAGAATCAGAGTTCAAAATGAGATAATACAGAGAAAATGTATATAGACTGAGAAATCGTCCATCAGTCAGATATCTGATGTATCTATCCCCCAGAGAACAATAAATAATTCCTTGAAATAACACCGACGCGATATCGAATCCAATACCGCAATAATTTTTTATGATGACTAGGAAAAGATAAGATAAAAGAAAATATAACGAGTCAGACTCGAACACCGAGGGCTCCTATACCAGCATGGAAACTATTTTTCGTATAAATTTAGCAAAAAAATAATTTTGTCAAGTTAGGATTATTATTCACACTGGGCCTAATTATACTAAGTTTGATGTATCTATTACTGTGTTTACAATGCAAAACCAATAAACGTATATGAATAAATACGTTTCATGAGTGGAGACCCCCTTTATTGTTATTTAATTGGTAACGCGCTATTCAAATACATATTCTGTAAACATGAGGTGGTATGGACGAACGGACGGAAAGCCGAAGCTTAGTAATAGGTTGCCGTTCTTTAGTACGGAACCCTAAATATGTGCGAAATGCTCAGTTCCGTATATATGAGATGGGCGCTTAATGCCTGAAAGCCCCGGTGAACTGAACAAATGCGATCTGTGTCAGCATGGGTGCTATTCTCGACTTCTCTCGTTGATTAATTGTGTGATGGTTTCAGGGTGTTTTTGATTGACAAATTGAACTAATTTATAAAATATTTATTAAATTATTATTTATTGAATGAACTTGATTATAACTAAGTACTTTTACCGTCGCAAAAATACTGTTATGCACATGATTATCGATGGATACTGAAGTAAACTTAAATTTAGTGCGAACCTGCCGAAGTTTTTTACCTCTAGCGCTCGTTTTTTAGCTACCTCTAGATTTTTCTGCAGCTACTTTAAATCTCATTTGTTATGTTATGAGATTAAGAATCTCCAGTACAACACAAAAAGGTATGTAGGAAGCTTTTGAACACGACATAAGTATAAGCACATGAATAAATACGGTTCTTTATTCATGTGGTATAAGTACTTGAAAGCTAGTATGGCTCCCTATCAATTTAATACATATAAAATATCGGAAGCAAAATACTGTAAACGGAATCTAAATCTACTGTTTTCATTCTAGTAGGTAACTCTGTCGTTCAATTAAGTTTAGTCCATAAATATAGAGAGATTACCAATCTTAAAGAGGTAACAAAATATACCTATATTACTAAGTTAATGAAGCTATATCGACCACAGTAGAACAAGGGGAGATGGTTGCAATAATCCCAACGCTTGGCAGGCGTCTTGACGACCGCAGTGTTAGGCGGTAAATTCTTCAAAATGCGCTGCTACCTTCCTTCTGGCATATTCCCTTTTTGTCACTATTTATGACGCCTATTGAATATGACAAGCACATAAATATTGCAAAGCTACATATATATATCGATAAAACATGAGGCCAAACGATTAATATATGTGTCATTTAAAAAATACCTAACCTAAAAATCTTACATGTTCAAGAAAAACCTGCTAAATATTATAAGCCTGGGCATGTTTACTGAAGAAAATGACGGTCTCAGCATGCACTGCATTACTGTCTCGAGTGCCCCCAATAATAAACCCCATCCAGTTTATCACTTCCCAAAATAGATCTTTTGAAGATTTTTGTAATATAAGAAGGTTGTATATATGTAAGCAGATTTTGGAATCAAAATAGATTGGTATACTTACTGGAATACGATGCTTATGCTATGTTATCTTCTTATTGGTTTCAATAGATTATTCTTACAACATTTTTTATAAGATAATTTAAAATTGTTAATTTAGTTTCGTTGTTGGTGCAATTCAAGTATAAATTGTGAGATCTCAGGTTTGTTTCAAAGCCCCAGATCAGCAAAATTTTAAAGGAAAGTTTCAGTAAGTCTGGGGCATGTCACATTGCCTGTGAAATGAAATGTTTGTCCCCTATCACATGTGAAAACATTTGATGAAATACGAGTGCTTTATCGGTATTCGTCTGTAGTTTAGGAACAATAAGTGATCAATGGGTAACTGTATTCCATATTTAGGTTCTTACTTTTTTGTAATAAGTTATATGCTTAACGTACCAGTACTTATTTAAGTTTTGCAATTGCGGCATATATGGCGTGCCTTTTGTTTGTTAATTATGATGATCATGTGATCACAATACTAATTAATGATGGCTTGAAGGACACAGTAGAAGTTTTGACTCAATGAGAAGGTCAATGTTATATTAGGCACGTAATGTGCAGCAATCTAAAACTCATATGGACGTGAGTAGAATAGAATAATATTTATTTGCATAAAATGTCGGCAAGTACATAAATATGATAATATATTTATTATGGTATAGTTCTAGGTACATTTTGCAGCATAGCAGCCAAAAGCCAAATAAGATATTTGGAAATTGATAAAATTTAAACGTCAGAAATCCTTAGTATCTTATTAGTTTTAGCATGTGTCTATATAAATTTGGTAAATCTGGGACTGACTTAAATTACCCCTTTATTAACCATATCAACTTGTTAGGAATGAACGGGTTGGTAATTGTTTTATTTCCTTAGGTCGTTGTAGATACGTATACACATAACTTAGTAGCGATGTGTTGCTCATTCGCCGCCACCACAAGTGTTCGTTCACGACATCCAACAGGAGGATAATACTTATAACCGTTTTCTTTGAAATTATATAAAACAATGTCAAGTTTAATTTTCAAGTGTCGTTAATATTATGATCACGATTAATATTCTAGTTATAATATAAAGCCTGCAAATCTTTTCAACTTACTATGAGTCAACAGAAACTCATAAGTCTTGTTTCATATGAATTTGTTATATATCTATTATAAATGCCACACAAATGATCTCATATTCCATTCACGCCTGATTTTAGGCTACGAGTAACAATAAACGTAGGCCAATTAGGTAATCAACCTCTTTACGATGTATTTAAACATGGAAACGTAGCTATCAAACTTGACGCCATCTTCCTGCCTTTATCATACGTATATAAGGTCGGTTGTTGTAATTAATTACGAGAATTTGCAAAGAAATCTTTCTTGAGAATTTACACAGCAAGATAACTTGGTATAGATTTAAATTCACTTGTTGTTAAGGAATTACATATTGTATCGACCCCCCATAAATCGAAAAAGGGTAAGTACTGGACCGATTTGGATGAAATTTGGTACGGAAATAGTTTGAGCAGGGCAACCCGGGGCAGGACATAGGAGTTTTTATCCAACGGCGCAAAAGAGGCAAATGGTTTTGCGCAATAGCCAACATATGCGCGGGCGGAGCCGCGGCCGGAAAGCTAGTGTACTTATAACTTGTATCTGCTCCGGCCAGCAAGGATAAAAATATTTAGTTATTAAACCTAGTAATAGTTTAAAGTGATTAATGAGAATTCTCAGTTAACACTGACGACTACTAAGCTCGAATAAGTAAACCCAAAGGCTGTGGAAGCTGGAAGTTTCACACATTTTTCCAAGTTCTGACAAGTTTCTACCGAGACTGTTATTGTTTTACTGTCCGATAACGTTTTCTTAACGCAATTCAATGCTCGCTCCTCTTCATTTCAAAACATTGGCGCTCGTATGTAGCCTGCAATGTGCAAGTGTTTCTTCGTTGGAGTTGTGATAAAGTTGGGATTATATCTCGTAGTAAAAGCCTAAATTCGTAAGCCAGTGTGGCGGCAACGCTTCAAGAGTAGTCACGCGTTCGACCCTCCAAGAATGCCCTAATGCGATGTTTGTGCCGACATCGTGTTTATGTTCGATGTTGATTACCTTTCATGTGTTTCAGTTCAATAGTGCATCGGTTGTGGATATATTGTACATTTAGTGCAGTTGTATATTTGTGGATAAATACTTTCCTCCAGCTCGATCAGGTAGGTCATCTTTTCAATGTAGTGTACGTAGGTTTGCTTATATAAAGATAAGAAGCAGCTTATTTAACGTGACCTTGTAACTTTATAGCGTTAACAATTTTTTTGCAGACGTTTAGACAATAAAGTCTAGAAACAAAAATTTTGATTGAGATTACACAAACAAAACAGTTTGACCTAATTGTTAGCACTATGATAAAAATAATAAAAATAATTCATATAACTAGGTAAATGCGATAAAGTTTAGTTAATCTTTAATTAAGAGTTCATCCGAGGAGAACGAAAATCAAACTACCGTCATATCCCATCCCTATACGGTGGTTAAAGAACGAGAGGAAAGATTTGAGTTTTGAGTCATAATGTCATGTCGGCCTAAAATGGTCAGAGCAAGCCCCGGATATAGGGGTGGATGGCGCGGGTTGGAATCCCGCACATGACTATAATATTTCCTCACATAAATTTGTTTTTTCCTCACATGATTTGGTACCGTCATATGTAATCTAAGCTTACCATTATATTCAAGACTTTTATAACATCATCAACCCATCCTTAGGGTACCATGCAGGACTTCACAATATTACTTTAATTTCTCGACTTGTGGTCTCCTTAACTATTCGAGCACAGACGCAAAGTTGCCAGTTTATCGGTATTTTACAGGCTTCACTTCGGAGAATGTGCGATCGATTTACACAACCTCATTCCCTCGTCTCCTTTATTTCATCGGACAACAAGACGCACAGGAACAAGGCATCCATACATTTTCGATATTCCAAAAATATGCACAAAGCGTTTTTAATCAACTTTTATAATGCGTACTGCCGATGTATGGAACACCTTACCAGCGTCTCTATTTCCCGATAAATATAATCTGGAAGTCTTCAAGTACAGAGTAAATATGTATCTGCTGGGCAAGCATGTTCCACCGTCGACCGCGTCGTCATTTTTCATCAGGTGAGACTGGGGTCAAATGATTGCCTGTCATAAAAAAGAGCTTTAATCAGTGCTAAGGTGAACATTTTGGAAATAGCTTGTGCTTTTTGTAATGTTATCGGTTGACCGAAAATTGGATACGGTTGTTTGCCTGAAATTTGGTTTAGAATATTATAGTTAAATCTTTCTTATTCATAGCTTGCAAGTTTAATAGTCGTCATCCACACCTATTGAAACATTCATGGTAAAAACTTTAAAAGCTAACTAAAGTTTTTATTTTATACTTATCTAGTCTACGTTTACTACACATGACCATGAGTACCCATATGTTAAATTATCTACTTTATTTAGTGTCAGCAATTCAAATTATTTTGAGATTTACCTCAAACTAAAGATACTCACAGCGGCAGCTATACTGGTTTCAGTGTATCAGCTACCTTATTAACTTATAAAACGTTTTCCAGATAACCAAATAACAACGTAAAGCATTACCGTAGTAACTTTCATGAAAATATACTGTTGTATATATTTACATATTGAAGTTGTACTGCTGCCTGTGTTAACACAAACACTGAAATTGCTTTTACATCGTTTTTAAATCGAAACAGAATATTCATTGGGTGTTAGAGCTGCGACCATTTGGAGAACAAACTAAGTGAAATACTGTTACGATCCGCGATATTCACAAACAATCGACTACTTATGTCTTTATTGATATAAATACTATTTATAACTAAAATTTTAATGACCTATACTACATATTTTCATTAATTTTCCTCATTTACTTCTAGAGTTTATATCAGATTGTGGCCATTTTTGGGAATGGTCGACACACGTGTTAGTCTAGAAAATCCTACCTGTACCTATTGAATTTGAACCTTAATTAAATGTTACTTCATATTTTATATATATCTTGATCGATGTATTGCAAGGTATCTGATTATTCAGTGTTATAAAAATACTCCACTGCAAGGCTGTACTTTATCGATTTTTTAACTGTAGTACTTACTTCTCAAGTAATTGGAAACGTGATCTTGATTTTTCCGACTCTTTCCTTAATAAGTAACTCTTATATTTCGAAGAGATTAATAATATAAAAGTTTGTTCAATGAAAACAACATTTATTTTGGTAATTGGGTAGTATTGTTATTTGGTTATTAAAAACTTAAAAACTTACTTCTTAATGATACCTTTATAATTATTTTTATTTTACTCATCCCTTATTTTTTTGATATGGATAATATTCGTAATAGATGAAGTCATTGATATCACTGCGTGGGGTAATATCTCTGAGGTCTGGCCGTCGCTCGTAACGACACGACAAAGATTTACGATCCAACTTCCCTCATCAATGGTCCGCTCACATGTTACAAATTACTCTGATGCTCGTATAGAAGACCAACTTTTATGACACATTTTCAGGGATTTTATGCTCGAGTCTTATGCCTTCAGACAATAAAATGATGTGATAACTTTCTTTTCTTTTTATTTTCTCTGTGATATAGATTTGATTGTAATTTATATTCATGGATTGTCGAATATCAATAAAGAAAATTATATCGTAAATTCTGGTTCGATTATGACCTTGAACACGTTTATTGTTTTTGTTTTACATACTGTATATTACTATTGCCCTCTGTTACGTTAGGACGTAATATAGGAAATTTATTCCTATATTATCATTATGATTACATGTGTTTGTGTAAGGCCGCACTATAAACTAACCTTTCGATTTAATCTTTATAAACTTAACCTAAATTCAACATAAGAAGGTTCATGCTATGGCTATATTATAATATGTATTACATAGAAGTTTTAAGGTAGACCACCCTACAGTGGAAAATCTGTCACCAAGCATCTAACAGTGTATTCCGACAGCAGCTCTTTAGATCCAGTAAGTGCCAGGCAAGTGACATTAACAACTGTGTCTCAGATGATGAGCGTGGTGCAATTTGCCACTGGTGACAAACTGCACTATGCTCGATATGCATCTGTTATGGGCAGACGTTACCACTTAACAGAAGAACACGCACATTGCCTACCTGATGGGCAATGTGCGAGTTCCATAACAATCCAATTAAAAAAATTATCCATAATATTGGATTCGGTTTTATGTCAGACTGCTTAACTGCATTCAACTCATTTTACCTAATAACAATTTGCAATTGGGGGTGTATGCAAACCTACATGTACACAATATAATATTTCCAATATATTTTTAAACAGATGTCTGTAAATGAATTTCATAAAATGTGTAATTTTGTTGAACAAAGACCTGCCGTCTGTAGCCTCAGCAGCAAATTGCGAGCTCAGGTAATTGTAAATATTGAATTGTTAATGTACGCGGCTTATCTGAGAGCCGCGGTCGGGTCCGAACCATTCCGAACAGAGCACCTGTGTTTTACATGAAAATCTCGTTTCACCGACAATGTGGTGTGCACTGACCCTTTCTAAGCCAAATTCTTATGAAACTTTAATTAGTACGCTAGAAGAGTTGTTAAGAGTGCGATTTCTATCGGCATAAAAGCCGGAGGGAAGTGATGATTGCAGCGGGTAAATGTTTTCGAGTTTGGGGATAAAACAAATTGCTGATTTATTTGATTTTGCCAAACGACGAAAAACACGTTAATTAGGTTAACATTTATTCGTATGTTCCACAGGTACAAATGAGGTCAGAATATTGTGTTTCATATGATCTTGACTTATTGGGTTAAAATTAGTTGTAGTGCGGTAAAAAATAGCCCGAGTTTTGTAGTGACATTGTAAAAATGTCCATATTTTTATGCTTTTTTTTTATTAAAAAGAACTTGTACTATTAATAAAACATAACATTATAGAACGCTCTCCAAAATAAAAATTCTGATAATTATATCAGATAGATGTCAGATAAATTACCATGTCATTAAAATTAATCGTAATATTGTCCAAGTATTCAAACTTAGTCAAATTTTTCATATTTGTCCCCGAGCCTACTACCTATGCTACTTTAGTAAATATCTATCCATAACGTTTTTTTCCGAATAATACTGAAAATACATAATTTTACAGAAATCTGGTATAACAGAAGCATATATAATTAGGCTCAAATACACGTATGCAGAATTTCAGCGAATTGTTATATATAAAATATGACGAAACTCTCTCACCCGCAATTTGCTAATTATGTTTGAAATTCACATGTAATAGGAGGCGCACGTATTTACTGCTATACTTAACCTAGAATCGTGTTTTAACAAATGAAAGGTTGTATAAAGAAAAACAATGATATTATAATAGCAGAAGAATGTAAGACACGCCAAACATAATAAGGTAATGAGTCATTGCAGCTGCTCAGTGGCAGTCAACACTAAAATAAAGTTAATAAAAACTCCAAGAAATATAAACATAGCTTACAAAAACCATTTGTAAACATACACCACCACTGTTTATTTATAGAGTACGGAAACGCGTATACGAAAGCAAGTTCACAGAACGTGACCATACGCCTGTTTTAGTCCACTGAGAAATTAAGTCCTATTTAGTAATATTATGCCCTAACAATTTTTTATGCTTGGTAGCTTAGCCTTTGACCACTATCTCACCTGATAGTAAGTGATGATGTGGTCGAAGATGATTAACCTAGAATTACTGGCTCTCAAGGACACCTGGCGGAGCACACCGCTAGGTGCTTGGCGACAGATTTTCTACTTGAGAGTAGTAGCTAGCCAGGCGAGCCTCGCAAAATGCCCTACCACCGTGCGATAACGACTGCCATCCTAAGACAACAACCGGGACCGATGGCTTAACGTGCCCTCCGAAGTACGGAAGCGCTCAGTAGTAGTAAGTCACCAGCGCTCACCCATCCAAGTAATGACCGCGGCGGATGGTGCTTAACTTTGCTGATCGGTTGACACTTGTGATTTTTCCATAATACTAAACTTATTTTTTAATTACGTATATAATATAACGGTTTATATAAAAAAAAAACACTAAAAAAAATCACATCTAAATTATTCTCAGTATTTTTATAAACTGATACTGAGATCGGGTTGTTACGTAACGGTACGCAGAAAGATTTGATTAAAACTTTTACAGCCCAAAAGTTACTAACGAGGTTACCTGAATCGGACACAACAACTTTCTTTTTCAAACAAACAGTTTGTGTGTGTGTTGTTAATGTAACGTTGTAGGTACAATTTCTATTAAATTTATCTACTATTTTCTGTCTGCAACTTCGCCCGCGTGGTATTTGGTCGTTATGGCGATATCTCGGTAATTACATACAATATTAGGGTAAAGAAAAGATAATATTGACGTAAGAAAGGTATTCAACGAATATAAATATATAAATTATACTTTTATAAGCTATACCTCGTTACAGGACGTCTTCATTGAATTAAACAATAAAAGTTTAAGTAAAACAAGAAAATCTACTGTAATTTTAAAGATTATTTTAGTTTTTTGCTGTATGGTGGAAAAAGCGCTTTAGACGTGTCAATTTTTATAGTGTAGTCGTACTGCGCTAGCGGAGACACAAATTTTGACAAATTTTGGGTAATATACTCTATGGTACGCAGTAGATTTGACTATGCTTATCTCGCAATGTATGGTGGGTATGGTATATTACTTTTCTCTATGGGTCCACCTAAGGTGCACTTTTAAGTATTGAAATTCCAAAAATCTGCTTATATAATGAAAACTACTATCACTACACGCGTCGTCTTTTATACCCCTAAATAATTTGAAGCGCTCGGAGCGTATTTCTTTTACCTTTGCAATAACGCATGCTCTGCGTTTCATTACAAAAGTACAAATTTACCTTGGAAAAAATTATGAACACGCACATGACTAAAATTTTTCATTTCGTAAATTTGTAACTTTGTAAGCGCTCGTAGCGTAGGTTTCTAAGTCGTTCTTGACTGATCAACTATTTGAAGCTACGTCCTCTGCGGTCACACTTGTATGGGCGACTACTTGTGGCATTACTATTGAGCGCTTCCGTGCTACGGAGGGCACGTTAAGCCGTCGGTCATTGTAACATGATGGAGGAGCAAATGCCCGCTTGGCTAGTGACCACTTTCATTTAGAAGATCTGTCGCCAAGCACGTAACGATATCAATTAGGTACAGTTAGCGATATCAATTAGGTAGTTGTTAATAAGAGTTGGTTCTCTTATTAACAACAAGAATTTATGGAAAGCTGCCGCGCTAGTAGATCGCCTGACACTGAGCACAGTGTGTTTAGGTAGCTATAAGATAAGAGGCAATTCCCATTCTAGATTATACCTATTTAACACTTTCGACCACATCATCACTTGCTATCAGATGAGATTATTTTAAAAGATTAACCTCAGATCATTAATAAAATCGAAAAGCCGAAAATAAAAGGTATAGATCTCGAATTGTCAATGGCAGCAACATTTCAACATTTGCTTTATTTTTAGAAGCACGTGTTCTGTTAACAAAGGATTTTATTTTTTTAAGTATTTCTCATAACTTTACACTCTATAAGTACCTAAATGAACAACTCAACAGAACACTGTTTATTTATATTTCAACCAGCTCTTGTATTATTCAAACCATGAGCCCAACCTTGCCTTGCTCAATCAATTCGATAACAGCCACTGAACTATCAACAACCAGAATAATAGAAACCTCCGCGACTAAATAATAGCCCTTTTGTTTTCTGAGAATCAAATGATTCAGCTGACGAGACAGGCCAAGTTATACTGGCGCGTTTTCAAAGGGTGTACGTTCTTGTAGACCGGCTGTTCTGGAAGCGAGTACATTAAGAATATATAGCCCTGTTTCATGAGGTTCAATGACCTGACTATTTATTTCAACCTACACCTACAAAAGCAGATAAGAGTATAATATTATGAGGGTTCTTAATCATTAGAGACGTGTGATTTAGTACTCGTATCTTTAAGAAAGAAGGCTGAAGATGTTTCAATGCAAGGAAAACCCTATACATATACCTTCGTGTTGTCAATGGCTTCTTTCCACGAAATAAATTACATGGGCAGGGCGACGGGCCACGCTCTCTTTTAACGTTCCACGTTGAAATAGCCCGTAGAAGAAAAATAAAACTTGATTATGATGGCAGCTTCAAACCACATTATAAATTGGAGGGGTTTTTTGTTGGGTAAATAGAGTTTATGGTCCATATACCGGAATTTTGGAGTCCTAAACTGTTTAGTTTTGAGATAATACTCGTAACAAAAACTATTTCAAATCTACAAATTTGAGAGCCCGCCATTTATTTGTTATGATGGATAAAAATATAAAATATATATATGAATTATTGACCGACAGACAGCGGATTCTGATTAATATTGTTTTGTTTTGCGCTTTGGGTGACAAATTATGTGTATATATATATATATATATATATATATATATATATATATATATATATATATATATATATATATATATATATATATATATATACACATAATTTGTCATGTTTCGAAAGTAATGTAATAAAAGAACACTTGTTTTATTTACGGTTATTGTATGAACTCAAAAATTTACCTAAGACAATTAAAATTTTACTTTATCTCTCAAGGCTACGTCTTTGCATAAATTTCAGTGGTAGAGATATTTAAATAAAATGCGCCATCCACCTTTTCTAACAGTCTTTTCACAAGATTTAAAAAGTTTTCGTTTATTGTACAATATTAGGATTGGCCTACTCGAAACTTATATTGCATACCTTTAACAATGTAATGAACATTGTTAAAATTATGAAATAATGATAACTAAAGAATAAGAAATGATGTTTCTCTCCACTGGTTTTCATAACATCAAAACTGTGCAGACATGTGAAATTTTACAACAATACATTCAGAGAAAACCATGTATTTATGTCAATTCTTTCATTGCGATGTTATGACTTAACCCGAACACCTCGATAAAGTCACATCTCAGAGATTGGGAGGCCAGTACCTGGTTGTCGTACCGCCTGAACGAAAGCCACAAAACGATCTTTCTTCTGCGCATATATCAATATTTGGAACCTAGCGAAGCCGTTTAAGTGACAGACTCAATCCCATTGGGCGAGCCCTACGTTTAAGAAATACTCGTTAATTTTCCATAATAATATCTCCACTGTTAACAGAACCCTAATAAGAACTTGAAATGGTCCATAAATATAATGATATCACAGCAATTTCCCTTCTAATTGAGACGTCAGCCCTATAAGAGAATTAATAAATGACTCCGCCGAGAAAAGTTTCATAACATCTGCTTTATCTCGAACAAAATTTATTAAGTTCAATATTAGAAGAGGGCTGAAGCGCAATTCATCTAAAACAAATCACAAAAAATAATCATTGATAAGTGTACATAGTTTATTACTGTAGGTATTTTATTAAAGTTGGTTAGCTACCACTCTTAAACAGCAACAGGGTGCAAGTGGCTAATTGCGAAAGTGGTTTTTTTTTGTGATCAACAAGAAAGATGTAATAGTCTACGACGATTGGCCTTTTACGATGAAGCCCCATCTCGTGCCACTGTTTACAACTAATTTAATGAGTTTAAACGTGGTCGCACTTATCTCAACAATGATCTGCGTGAGGGCCGCCCTTCTACGGTGACGACTGAAGAGAACATCAGTGTTGTGCGGCGTATGATAGGGACTAATAGAAGAGAGGCAATGTAATAATTTTACTATACAGTATATAAAAAACGCTTAAAAGAATGGCCCCGAGTTTCTTTTAAGCGTTTTAAGCGAGACCGTTCTTCTCGCAGTGGCTGTATATTTTTTGTTGCTGAACGTGGCAGTACTATGTAGAATATTTAAAAATTAATATTTGTAACTGATCTTCATAAGAGCGTCGTAGACGTCTAAACTGAAAAATGATTTGGACTTGTTTTATTGGTATGAATCAAGTGCACAAAATCCTCCATGAACATTGAAATTTTGTACCCGGTCTATATCTCATAATATGACCGAGGCCCAAAACTAACTTGAGAGTTTAATCAGTTTTTTATTTTATAAGATAACTTTCAGTTTGACCCTCATATACATAGATTGGTAAAAAATATACTTAACGACCCATCCTTACAATTATATCCACTATTTGTATATTCGTGCATTTTCACAAGTTCATTAAACAGAAGTCTTAAAATATAATTTCTTACTCTTGCGGAAATCGATATTTATTTTATAACAAATATTTTAAGAACATTAATTAAATATTTCCGAACATCACTAATGACAGAATAGTTACTAGTGTTCGCGCCACTTGTGGTATTATTTCATAGGCAAATATCTCTCATCCATACCCACATTTTTCACACTTTTTTCGCTGCACAGTAAAATACTGGTCGTCATTGGTCAAGGACGATAGTCTGGATTTACACTCCGTTCTCACCGCACGTACGTCGATGCTTGGTGAAGATACCATCAGCACTACATGTTTTAACCCGCACCGCGCATTGTGATTATATCATAGTACACAATATCGAAGAAATTACAGTGAAGCAAGTGAGGAAGCTCTGGCCAGAAGCAACATCCAAGAGGACCCATGAAGACGAGGATATCTCGACGAATTCCAGGTACCACTGTACAGCTTCTTCATTCTGTTTCTTTACTATATTCCACTCTTTCATACTTTCACCAACCTATGGATATAACCCCCGCTTTTCTCCCACTGGCAACGGCTTGTACTGCTCAGCCGAACAGTGGCGGTCACAACTAGGTATATTGCTATTCTGTCATTTAAGTGTTGTTAATTAATGTTTTATTAAAAAATATCTAAAACAATGTTTGTATTATTAGTTTTAAATTTCAACAAAGTAAGATTTTAGTAATTAATTTTTCAAGACTTCTGTTTAATGAACTTGTGAAAGTGGCTAAACCGACGTGACGTCAAAAACGCGGACGCGTTTCCATTTTACACAGAGCGTCATCAGGAGGTCTTGACCCTTCGAACGCACGATAGAGATATCTCGATCGTGTCCAAGAAGTATTCTTATAGGCTACATGGCGTTTATGATGTCACGTCGTCGACGCGTCGGCTTAGCAGGAACATTAAGCGGAATTGTCATTAGATATTCTTAAACGATTTTTTTTAATATAAATTGATTCGTTTTATGTATTCTTAAAATATTTGTTATGTTTAATAATGGTGTTATTCTCCATCTCTAATTTTAAGGAATATGTTTTTATCCACAACCTCATATTCTAATTTTACCGCCAAAATCCCTTCAACGTGTTCTTTCGTTTTCATCCCACGCAATTAAATATACAGTAAGGTGACCTGTTAAAAATATAACAACAACACACAGTATAGATATACCTATGGAGCTAAGCACAACCCTGACGATCCTGCGATGTTAGGGTACTGAACGACCCTTAAGTGGAGGGTGTAACAGTCTAGTGAACACTTGACTCTTTACCTTTTGCGTCCCTCAAATCTCGAAGATGATACCGTATCCGAAAGTCTTTTAGTGTGTGAATAAAAATTTTAGTCAGTGAACTAGGATTGACTAAGAGATTTTTTCCAGTTTTTTTATAATATCCATTTTAAAATTTAGTTTATTAGTAAAGCTTCTTGCTTTTTATTAATTTATAGAATTGTCTGATTATAGTCACGAGTTTACATTAACCTTACGCACGTGTGTCACACATCGTTTTTCAATACGTTTTATATTTATACATTGTCGTGAAATTATAGTTATATAGAACTCCTTGCACGTACCTCTTTAGTATTTTTAGTGAGACTGGGGTAGTTGAACATGAATTAAAAAAAGCAAAATAAACCACATCTGCGCGTTTTATTTTGTTTACTTATTATTATTTTAAAAATCTTATAATAACCATTAAATATTATTTAATGTTTTAATAGTTTGGATGTAATTTTAGTGTCAATATGTGGATATATGAGACTAATGAATGTTTTTTTATCTTTTCAGGTCATCACAATTCTATGGATTTCAAACGTAAATATACACAAGGTAATAAATAATGTAATAATTATTATTGGTATATATAATTATTAATAATACTAGTTTGCGAATATTCACTACAATTTTTTCTATACATTTCATCCAACTTTTACAAAGTTCCTAATCGAATGAAGTTCCTACGATAATATATATAAAATATTAACTTACCTTGGAGGGATCCAAGGTAAGTTAATACTTTATATACGACCCAATATTAATCAACAAAGTTTACAACAGAACAACCAAACCAAAGTCATACATTCACTCCTTAAGCCTAAAATAGGTTAAACGAATCAAATACAAATATACACATATCCAGCCTGTACAAATATGTCAATTGAAGAAGACTTGAATAACCTGATGCACGTAGCCACCGACCTAAACGCCACTGCCGGTACATCGCCTGTGCAACAAAAATAAAAAAACCCACAGAGACTACATCCCGAGTAGAGACTACACATTTGTTATACGAGAACTTACTTAAGCTCCACCGCCACAGATAGTTACGTACACTGAATATATTTATCACGCTGAACTGAATTTCCTGCTTCATACATTATGTATATTTCAAGACATTTTTACTGGCATTTGTAGGTTACGACCCAAAATATACCTCAATTATGCTTAAAACATACCTCATCTTTAAAATACTTTGCATATTCCGAAAATGCACATAATTGATAAACCAATAACCTTCGTCTTATAAAAACGTATAGTATGTTCATGACATCGTGAAAATTTCTGTAAAGGCCACAACAAACACGAGTATGTTCGTGCGCTCATCGGCAAAATCTTGATTGAATATTGTGAACTTCTAAGAAACATTGACCGATGCTGTGGCAGCATTGGTCAATGGTCTCTTCTTTTAAATAAGAATAGGCATCAAATTTTAGTAACATTTTCAATGCAAAAAAAAACTGCCCGTTTTCAATATTTCCGTTTTCTGCATCTTTCAAATAAATACATTCAGAGTTTTAATGTCCAGAGTGAAGAAAAGACAATTTGAGGTAAGCGTGGTTTACACTGTAATATAAACCACAACATAACTAATTCATCTGAAGATTTGCCCTCAAACACAAACAGGTACGTCATAAAAGCATAGCTTAATGCTAACGGATTTCTTATCGCTCGACTGCAATTGTAAACACCAAGTGATTTAATTTGAAGCGCAAACGTGCTCTTTCATGCCGCTCGTGTGAGGATATTGCTGCCTACTCATTCGAAATTCAAATGATCTCTGATCCCTTGGGCACTTTACTGTGACTGGACTCTTTCGTTATAAACTACTTGTTGAAAAACGTGCTTCATTATACCCTGTCCCACCCAAAAACCTTTTCATTGCCGTCATACTTCAGAAAGTTTCTTCCGAGCTGTCAATGATATCTAAAAGTTAAGTAAAACATGAGCTAAAAATAGCAAGGCTCAAGCATAGGCTATCTCCAAACGGTTCCGATTAAGTCGCCTTTCAAAAAATATATTAGTCGCGTTGAAATATTCCAATTTCTTTTGGAAACACGTTAGAAATTGAAGCTTTCATATGAAAAAAACACCACTTCAGGCAGGCTAATCTCGAAGTAGTTTCAGACTACGGTATCTATTACTTTCGACACGACGCGGACGTATGTTTATCGTTAGAGTTTTAACTATTATTGATTTCTATCCAATGTGGCGTGAATTTTCAGTCTTCTTACTTTTTAGGGTTCCGTGCGCAAAGGGTAAAAACGGGACCCTATTACTGAGACTTTGCTGTCTGTCCGCCCGTCTGTCTGTATCTCATGAAGGGTGAAAGCTATAGTAGCTAGACAGTTGAAATTTTCACAAATTATGTGTTTCTGTTGCCACTATTACAACAAATACAAAAAGTTGGCCAAATGCGAGTCGGACTCGCGCACGTTAAAACAAAAAAAGGTTTAAATATGAAGTCTAATGTTGTATAGCTAATGGTACGGAACCCTTCGTGCGCGAGTCCGACTCGCAATTGGCCGATTTATTTAATATTGCATTGGCATTATAATATCACTTTAAAATGTGACAATGGCCGGATTTCTGTTATTGTCAAACTTAATTACTACTACTTACTAGCAAAATGTCTCTGTAAACAGCTTCGTTACAGAAATACTTATTTCACTAGTAGGTATATAAGCCTCGTTCTTACTTCTTCTGCAACAAATAGCTATAGAATCATGAGATTATGATCAAAATCGACCACACCAACGTAAATATATTTATTAAATATTTAACACAATAATACAGTACTATGTTTTATATCAGTATATATTGCTCAGTTTAGTTTCTATTTTTAAAGGTTTACAATACTTATATTTACCATAAAATTTACCAAATATAACCCAAACATTTCTCTAACAAGAGTACGGCTAGTTTAAGTCTATTAATATGTTCAACGTTAGTTGATTTAAATAGAAAACTTAATTAAAAGTTTATAATTAATGTTTATTTTCGGCACACACGTTGAAAGGTATGCAGCATATTTGAACAATTAAGGGTATCCTTTGAAATAAGTGGGTACCCTTTCTGACCCAACTGGCCTGCGCCTACTTAAAATTAATGATAATACATATGTTTGGGATGAAAAGGTTAAGGAACGATTCAATTTAATGAGTCCATTTTCATAACAATTTACTTTTAAAAATAACAATACATTTATTTAAAAAATAGAACCGTTGCATATCTCGCATATTAACTATACAAAAGGTTATCTGTTTGCTTCTCTTGGCCCTTGTTTCGCTCAGCAACGAAGCTAAAGCCATGTAATCTGTGCTTAAAATTTATTTAAAGTAAGATATTTTTTAGATGATAGGGAAAGGCATGACTTTTTTAAATGTTTTTTATGATTAATATACACGCTCGAAGCCCACCTGATGTATGTTAAGCGGACTAACCTCTGCCCATAACAGATGCATTTAGTCACAACACAAGTCACGAACTGCACTGGGCCCGTCACCTTTAGACTCAGTTGTTAAGTCTCATGTGCCTGCAATTTCACTGGCTCTCAAGGAATGCTGTCGGAACCCCGTTAGGTCAGACGACAGATTTTCAGAAGTGATCGGTAGTCAGACGGGCCTTCGTAAAATGCCCTTCCACCATGTGGTGAAGCTCAAGCCCGCGGCGGGATTCAAACCATGGGCTGCATCGAAAGTTTAGTTACAGTGCTTCTAGGTAAATGAATTTATAACCTAAATAATTATCTTTAAGTATCTAATTTATCTAAAAATTCAGGTTATTTAATACTGCTGTATTATTTTGTTCATGTTGTGTGCACATGTTTTGTAATACGATCTAGATTGATAATTGTAACTCTGTAATCTAGTAAAGTATTGATTTTACTCTGTTTTGTGTGCCATAAATAAATAAATATAAAAAATAAGGTACAGCTGATACTAATAAACTAAGTTACCAATAGTAAACGCTTACTAACTGATGACTAAAATTTATAAAGTAAAATAAAGTAATCAGTTCACTCACACACTTAGAACAATGTAATTTAAAAAAAAAACTCAAATTTGCTCGCCAACTACTATTATTGATACGGATACAAATATATAGTAATACTATCAAGGATAAGTTTAATGCTTCAATACTAAGGTCGAATAAGCAAACCAAAAGACCTGTACTATGCTGGAATTTCACACATTTTCCAAGTGTGAGAGTGGACGTCTACCAAGATGTTTTACTTCCCGATAACGTTTTCTGAACGCAATTGAATTCTCGCTCCTCTCGTAACAAAAACTTTGTGCTCGTATTTAACCAGCAATGTGCAAGTGGTTCTTCGTTGAAGTCGTGATAAAGGTGGGATTATTTCTCGTAGTAGAAGCCTTCTTTATATACGTAAGCCAGTGTGGCGGCAACGCTTCGAGAGCAATCACGCGTTCGTCGCTCCGGGAATGCCCTAATGTTTATGCCGACATCGTGTGCGTTTTGTGTTTACTTTCGATGTTGATGACCTTTCATGTGTTTCAGTTCAATAGTGCATCGGTTGTGGATATAGTACATTTAGTGCAGTTGTATATTTGTGGATTAAAACTTTCGTCCAGCTCGTTCAGGTAGGTCATCTTTTCAATGAAATGTACGTAGGTTTGCTTATATAGAGATAGGAAGCAACTTATTTAACGTGACCTTGTGACTTAATGGCGTAATCAGTTTTCTGTCAGCCGTTTAAAGTGACGTTAAAATAATCTAGAAACAAAATGTGTGTCATTTTTTTACAAACAAAATAGTTTGACCTAATTGTTAACATTAAGATAAAAATATAATAACTCGGTTAATTTTGTAACTACTATAATTAATGTACGTAATACCTACATACTCGTTCTTTGCCAAATTGCATGTAAAGGAATGACAAAGATTAAATTTGCAGTTCGTTGCCAATAAAAATGTTAATCAAACTACCTTTGTAATACGATTACTTTCACGGCAGCTACGATATTCGCCATGCCAGAAATACTAAATCTTCTGTCTGAAAATTTCTAAAAACTGATTCGAGAAATATATGTTCCGTATAATTTTTTAACCTACTCACAAAATTTCACGAGAATCGGTTGTAAAATTCGACCTGTGCCGGTGAGCAACCGGAAATCCGGCATCGAGACCGATGAGAGGAATTATTCCCAAGTCAAAACGAAGGTGATTCACTCGTGCTTCGTGGTAGATCGGTCAAGTACAGTGTTATGCTACCAAGAAACGCCCCGTTGTCAATTAAATTTTCTTTTTCTACTTGCTCCAAATTTTTTTATTCAATATATTACTACGTATCTTACCATATATTTTTATCTCATCATGTATTTTATCTACATGATTTGGCTTAGATTTAATGCGAATGAAGTACCTTTTATTTTTTTATTTTACTTTTGTGGACTGGTGGTTAAACGAGGGTCCAGTGCTTGACTAAGATGCTAATTTTGCACTGCATATAAGCTCGCGTACCTAGTATATATTTTTTTTGGATTTATCAGATATACTCGTAACCAACCGCTGATTGCATATATTATTATCAGCCTTAAAATATACTCAAGTGTAAATAAATTTCAGATACATGGCTATAGACTCGCCACCTGTTACATGCGTGTGGGTCCAAAACATATCTATTGCAACGTTTTACTTATCTCTGCCTATCCCTTTGGGGATCACTGGGCGTAACCATATTAATTATGTTATGGAAATAATATGATGTATTTCAACTCATCAACAATTCGTATTGATAGCTCGTACATCGGGTAAAGTTATATATCTACTAGCTTTATTCTATGCTACTACTGAATCTAAATGCAATTATAAGAACTTCTTTTTTGTAGTGTAGATTCGTGAGCCTTTGACGTCTCTCCTAACTGGTTTTATGGTCAAAAGATATGATAGCAACTTAAGCTGGACTTGGCTGGCTGTACAGAGCAAGTGCTTGATTGAACACACCATTATTCCGTGTCACTACCCGGCGAAGCTCGAGTTCGGGCCAGGTTTCTACATGTGGAAAAATTGTCTGTCTACGAGGCTATGAATAGTTCATTGCCACTGGGCTACCATTGCTTGAAAATCTTTAGACCTTTGCCTTTTTAAGGTGGATACAAGTGATTTTAGCGGCAATTAGACAATAAAAGTCAGTTTTTCTACTTATGTATGACAAAGGACTTATGTGTAAGGAAAAGAGGATAGTAAGACGAACAAATGATAGCATGACAAAAAATCTTTAGCATTATCACTAGAAATACTAAAGATATAGGTACGATATATTACCATTCGTACCAAATCACAGATGAACCATTGTCTCTGCTGCAGTGATTCACCGACACCGGTCACATGAACGCTATAAATGGTGCTCTGATGGCTCATGCTCTAGGCGAGCGATACCTACTTGTGCGATCATTTGGAATGTAAATACGAGCAGGTAGCCTTGAGGTGATGTGTAACTATGCAGTTAAGTGTTACTGATTGTGCCTACGGATATTTGTATACAGTAAACACGCGAAATATATATATTAATACATATATATAAATAACATGATAAATATATATATTTCGCGTTATATATAATAAATAAATTAAAGGTACCTC
Organism: Plagodis dolabraria; assembly: GCA_963854805.1. NCBI lineage: Eukaryota > Metazoa > Arthropoda > Insecta > Lepidoptera > Geometridae > Plagodis > Plagodis dolabraria. The sequence continues at coordinate 27,848,092 of OY978446.1, forward strand.
TTTGGTAATGTACCTACATAATTAAATATATTTTTTATGAAAAGAAAAATAAAATTTTATTGTAAAACAAATAATTTTCACTCATTTTATTAAATAATACGGGATAACTCATGCGAATAAGTCAGTTTGAAGCGCTCGTAGCCAAGTTTGCTTAGCCATTCTGAATCGATCAGCAAAGTTAAGCAACGTCCGCCGCGGTCATGACTTGGATGGGTGACCGCTGGTGACATTATTACTGAGCGCTTCCGTGCTTCGGAGGGCACGTTAAGCTGTCGGTCCCGGTTGTTGTCTTAGGATAGCGTTAGCATGTCGTTACAGCATGGTGGTAGGGCACTTTGCAAATGCCCGCCTGGCTAGCTACCACCCTCAAGTTGAAAAATCTGTCGCCAAGCACCTAACGGTGTGTTCCGGCAGCTGTCCTTGAGAGCCAGTAACTCTAGGTTAGTCTGAACAACATCCTCGACCACATCATCACTTACCATCAGGTGAGATAGTGGTCAAAGGCTAACCTATCAGGCATAAAAAAAAATTAAAAAAAAATATCTCCGATTATAGTTTCGACCACATTCGGCTTTTTCTAGGAGAGCTCGGGACTGACTGTTGACTTATCAATGAGACTTGTATTGTTCTGGTTATTTATATGGTTCTAAATATGATTATATAATGCTATAAGGGACACAACTTTAGATACGAGTATATAGACAATCTATATTTTCCCTGCTTAAAATGTACCGTAACCTTAGCACTTGGGGACGGCGAAAATCTTATCGCGTCTACTCCCTGTTGAAGATCACAATATAGATTTCTCTGTTGAAAACTTTTTGTTTTTTGTTTCGGTCGGCTTTCCTTTAACTTTTTCTAATTAGTTTTTAACGACGCAAAATATGAAAGATACGCAATCAACAGCATGAGTAAATGACAACTTTAAATTCCATTTTATTATTTAACAGAAGACAACATGAAGTGCTACTTCATTTTATGACATTTTTCATTGCCATTTCAAACCGATGCCGACAATGTTACAGCAAAGAGACAGTTTTTTAGTTCAACGCTGGTAGAATAAAATAGCAGCGGTGTGTCAAACTGGAAGTCCGTATATTTGGAGATCGTACCTAAAATAACATTAAATGTATGTCTATGCATATAATTATTGCGAAAAACATTAAAAAAAAAGTTTTTACAGTCTATCAAGTGCCCGTGACGTAGCGTGGTTAGGTCTAATCACCAACCTTGGGTCCCCTGCTGCTGCTGATAAGTTTATGAGACCACGAAATGCTCAGTACATAGCTAGTCAGACGTATTCATCATGCGGTGCACCCGCACGGTAAGGCAAACCAGATGTATGTACGAGAAAAAGGCACTATAAATTACTTAGGTTACGATTGAAAAAACAAACTACAAGAAAAATATAGGAGAGATTTTATACCCACCAGAAAATGCACAGATCTAGTGTAGTGGTGTAGCTGGTGTTAGTTGTCTTAGAACTCCTACGTGTAATCTAACACTTCAGATAAATCCTATATTCTTAAAATGATCCCTTCGAAACACGACCATGACTACCAAAATATCACAAACAAGACCTCTGATTTCGAGTAACAAAATAATTAACCACAAAAGACACAATGAAATTTAATCTCCAGAACTGGAGCAAAATATTATTCCAAAACAGAAAAGACAATCCAGTGACTGAAAGAATCTCACCACGACCAGAGAGTTGGAAGTTTGTTTTACAAATGGTTTATTTTATTATTTCGAACAAAACGTTCCAATCACCAGATAAGGGTAAAGGATTTCGGGAGCATTATATGAAGGTGCACTACCTTCATATAATGCTCCCGTTATTGATTTTATTGCCGTTTAGAGTTAACTTCCTATAACGATGGTCCGGTGGTCCTATACTTACCAGATACATTATAAATAAATTTCACTGGCAAGTGCCACTCCCTCTTCTAAAGCGTATAAATTAGGTAAGCCATTAGGTACAAATGGTAACAGATATACAACGGTTTGTTAGAAAACGGTTCTATAATTTATTAATTTCTATTCTTGTGTCACTGGTGACATAACGGTAAACCCATCAAAGTATTTTTTGGCGGGGCAACCTTTCGTGAGTGGCTAAAGCATTATTAGGGCCCCTTACTCATGCCTCGAATCTCACTACCCTCCACGACTAGTCTCTCGATGCAGTTGTATCATTGTGTATCAATGTCAAACCAGTACGCCTGCTGTAGGTATCATCCGTTCGGTCCGCTGACAGGTAATACTGAATTCCAGATGACGGTCGAGATTGGGACCAGCATGTATTGACTCTGGGGACGGCTCGACGTGAGGACACAGCGTCGTTATTACTCTTAGAAGTTACGTCCCAATGCGATGCTTTTATTGGAAACCTGGCGTAAGCTTGTCTCTTTTATTTGAATGCAAACAAATATCTTGCAGCAAATTTCACGCAGTTCAGTTCGTTATTTGAGACGAAAAGCATTTGTAGGCAGAGGTTAACGTTTAACATCAGGTGGGCCTCGTGCGTGTTCAAAGCAATTAACTACTACTGTCAAGTACTGTTTAAATATATACTATATATACTGTAACAGCCGGATCGTCCACTGCTGAACACAGCCTCCCCTAGCTCCCCTAGGAGGTATTTGCCATAATCCCCACGCTTGGTGGGCGGCTTGGGGATCGCAGTGAAAGCTGGCAGTTCTTTAGAAGGCGCTGCTGCCAACCTCCCAGTATTTTTCCCTTAGTCGCCTCTTACGACACCCATGGGATGATATGGGGAGATGCAATTCTAATTAATATATTGTTTATATATATTTCCCCGTGAGGTGCCGGGTTAGTTATATATATATAGATATATACATATATAAATAAAGAGGATGACATAATATATTTATATATCATCATCATCAGCCCATCAAGTATTTACTGCTGTAACACGTGACTTCTATCAGAAAACCATAATCTACCATACAAGATTTCGCAATATTACTATGGATTTCCACTTATTGTCTTATTTTCTTTACATTTTATTGGCACTAAGGCGAACATTTTGTATGTAGCCTATAATGTGATCGGCTGACTAAGAATTGAAAACTACAATGGAAGCCAATTTAGAAAATATTTTAAAAAAAAACGCTACCGAATTCCAGCACTGTGATGTATAAAATAAATTGATGACGTCGGTGCCATGTTTATTCAAAACACTTAACTCACATTATCATTATCTGACTTACCGAAGTTATTACATACTTTTGAGTGTTGAAAGTCAGCTCCGTTTAATTTTTCACTTCTTTCAATGATGCATACTTACTGTTTACAAGATGATTCACTCGCCTGAAACACTATTCACCATCGATATAAGAATTTCAATTACCATTAAGTATGCAAATATACTTTTCAGCTAATTTACTATAATTTAAAGACTAATCAAAATGTTCAATATACATATATATATAAATTCAGGTTTTGATGAGATTTAAATGGGACGGACATAATATGTAGTGGTTTTGTACTCAACAAAAAAGTATTATCAAAATCAGTTTGTTTGGTGGATATAACGTGTACCAACAAACATACATTCTTATTGAGAATCGCCTCTTTCTGCCGAAGGCCTGAAAACAGTGTTGCAAAAAGGCAATAAAACAGGCTAGATATAGAACTTTTTGCTATCAAGAGTGTCATGATTTAAAAACTTCGACGATTTCAAATAGTTTATTGATTTATTTAATCGTATGATTTTTTTATTTTTTTTTTAGGTAGGACAGAGATGCTGGCTACCGCCTGTGCGGTCGTCCAACTCCACCGGGTTTTGGGCGAGGGCCTGGCGCTACAATAGCCCGGGAGGGAGAAGTGCCGAAGGCACTTCTCCCGAGACGGGCGTAGAAGGCGAAAAGCGTTTTCTACCTCCGTCTCCTGCGGACGCCGAAAACGTACCGCTATTATAGGAGGGGTTGACAGCGAGCTCAAGGGCACCACTGTGGTTCGGACCTCGGCTTGTCTCGCTGTCGAGAGACATGGGGGGGATCGGAGCAAAATGCCTCTGTGCAACTGCAGTGTTGCACAATTGGGCCCTACTGAATAATACTCTTTGACTATTTGGAGAGCAATTTATCGTGATCTTGTTTTTGCCTCGAGCTCGCCGGCGAGCTCGGTGTTTGATTGTGTGACCTCTAATTACCTCACACCTGGGGATTTTACCTCGACGACTTGCGGATAACGCTAAAGCTGCCTATGTAATGACTGCGATGGGGTCATCCGGGTCGTCTAATACCTGCCGTGGTCGGCGACGGGGGGGTTTGAAAAATGGGATAGAAGAGGCGGTCGAGTAGTTCGATGCCTGGACAACCAATGGGTTTGAGTGGTGGGGCGCTCGATCAAAGTATCGGCGGGCACAGTCCTTATTGAACTGTGCTAAAGAGGGAAGGTTTAAGTCGCAATGCAACTCGGTGTTCCGGATATACCACGGGGCGCCGGTTGCATTACGAAGAAAACGGTTTTGAATGACTTGAAGCTTATGAAGATGGGCCTCACTAGCATGACTAAACACTACTGATGCGTAAGTCATGATGGGGCGGATGCAGGCAGTGTAAAGTGTCTTCTTATTACTAAGAGACATTTTACTCTCTTTGCGAATCAGGGGACCAAGGCGACCCATTACAAAGGCCGCTCTGTTACGGACGGTTGTTATATGATCGTTAAAGGTGAGATTCCGATCAAGGGTGACTCCGAGATATTTTGTTTTACTAACCCAGGGGATGGGTTGGTCGAACAAAGTTAAAGGTTGCGGGTAACGGGGGCGAGTCTTCTCAGTAAAGTACATAGCTGCACTTTTAACTGGGTTGACCGCGATGCGCCATTTACGGAACCAGTCACCGATCTCGGTGATGGCCCGTTGAAGGGCGAAAATGGACTTTCTGCTGATACGCCACCCAGTGGTATAAATAGCGGTATCATCCGCGTATTGGGCTAATAGGACGTCTGGCTGAGAGCGTGGGATGTCGCTGGTATACAGCGCGAAGAGAATGGGTGATAGCACGGAGCCCTGAGGGACTCCGGCTCTGACTGGGTAGGGGGAGGAGAGGGTGCCTTCCACGCGATAGCGAAAGCTTCTGGCTTTAAGGAAGTCTTGTAGGATGAGCACAAGACGTTCTGGCACGCCAAGTTGGTATAGCTTGTAAATCAAGCCATTGTGCCAGAATTTGTCAAAAGCTTTCGCTACGTCGAGGAAGACTGCTAGCGTTGTCTGGGGTTTGAGGTACTTGTTAAAGCCCTCAATGATGTGCTCCGTGAGGCGGTGCACCTGTTGGACGCATGAGTGTCCGGGTCTGAAGCCAAACTGCTCATCTGGAATAAGGTGGTGTTCCTTAGCATGGGACTGGAGACGGTTTGCAAGTAACCGCGCGTAAAGTTTGCCTAAGGCACTGAGGAGGCTGATGGGGCGGTAACTGGTAGGGTCAGATGAGCTTTTGCCTGGTTTGTGAATGCCAATGACATTTGCACATTTCCAGGTGTCTGGGAATAAGCAGTGGCTCATAGCAGCATTGAAGATGCTGACTAGGAGATGGATGAGAGGAGGAGAGAGGGTTTTAAGAACCCTGTTGGAGATGCCATCGGCACCGGGGGATTTGCGCGGTCGGAGGCCCTTGATCAGTCTCGCCACCTCAGCGTAAGTCGCTAAGGTGATTGGTGGGAGTTCAGAGGTGACCACAGAGCTTTTACGTTCGACTTCAGCATCCACCGAATCGAGGTGAGCTTGGTCAACGTGATCTACATTAGGGGAACACTGAGCCTCTAGGCTATCAGCTAGACACTCAGCTTTGTCTTCGTCAAAGAACGCTGGGACTAGTGGGACTGGTCTGTATAAGGGAGGCATGTCGTTATAGTTACTTCCTTTCATACCTCGCGCCAAGTCCCAATAAGCATGGTGGCTTGGCACGAGGTTTGAGAGTTTGTCACCCCATTGTTGATCACGCAACTCAGACATGCGACTTTGAACCATGCGTTCAAAGTGGCGTTTCTTTGTTTTGTTCTCTTTACTGGGGTAAGAGTCGTAATGTCGGGTCACTGCTTTACTTTCCGTCACCAATCGTCTCACATCCGCTGGAATGACAAGGCGCCGGTCGTCCGGCACCATGACCTCCTTTGCGGATGCACCTACTACGGTGGAGAGGTGATTGGTGAACGAATCGATCGCAAGGGTTACGTCATCTTTAGTCAGGATGTCGTCAGGGATCTTGTCAAGGTCCGGTGAACTGATAGCCTTTAGGGCATCGCCTACTTGCTTCCAGTTCACTATTGTCTTAGTGGGGCGGGGGAGGTCTGTCGTTGGGTCGGGACCTAGTCGCAGTATGATGGGTCGGTGGTCAGAGTGAAGCTCGTGAACCACTTCTATGGAGCGTAACTGAAGTGTTACGCCTCTGAGCAGTGCCATGTCAAGCGAGTCAGGTCGAAAGTCTTCCATATGAGGGTAGTGAGTGGGCTCAGTGGGCGCAATTATGTCAAAATTAAGTTCTGCGACTAGTTTTTCAAGTGCAATACCTCTGGGTTTGTTGATGTTACAATTCCATAGGATGTGCTTACTATTGAAGTCGCCAATCAGAAGGACGGCGCTTCCTAAAGAGAACAATGCTTCTAAGTCAGCTCGGACGATCGGCTTGGAGCAAGCTTGGTAACAGGACGCTATGACTATAGGTTGATGACCAGTCATAGCTAGGAGGCAACAAGATGCTTCCATATTAACAAGAGTCGGGGTAGGTAGGGAAATGCAGTGCAGGGACCTTTTGTAATAGATAAGAGTGCCTCCCCCACGGGAGTTCACTCTATCATCACGTACCGTTCTGTAATTGGCAAACCTAGGGTTCGCCTTCCCCGGTTTTAGAAGGGTTTCCTGCACGCATATGATATCGATAAGGTGGTAATCGTATGACTACAGGTAACATTTAAAATAGTGGCAACACTGGTATCGTGCTCCCCTCCCATTCCGTTCTCGTTCCCACCACTACGAGTTACTGGGGTAGGGGTGGAACGAACCCGAGTACTGTGGATCATTCTGAAAAGATCGCTTGTTGGCTCCGGACGTGGAGAACTTATTGTGTAGACTGTAGAAGACATATTTCTGTTAAGTAATAATTAATATAAAGTCGTAATAGTTGGTAACATCGTTGTTAAATAAAGTGATAAACGAGAAGAATTAGGTGTTTCTTTATAAGAGAGGTGCTACAAAGAGCTAAAAATAAATACTTTATACAGCAGAAACTCGGTTGGTACTCTGTGCCCGCAGTAGCCGGTCTGATTTGTGGTTGACAGCTGCATGCATATATTTTGGGCCATAATTTATGTTTTATTTATTTGAAATGTAGAAAAGCTCTTTCATGTCTAAATTATAATGATTTTGAAATTGATAGAGTTGCTAAGTAAAGTTACTTAGCAACTATACCGATAGAATCATGATGAGTGCGACTGACGAAATGTATAGAACATGGCAAGCATTTTCCATGACTTGGTAAAAGTGGTGAAAGTTTCATACCGCATAACGAAGGCTTGAGTGCTCTTTTCGAGCTAAATGATTAAAAAACGAGTTCACCTACCGTAAAAAGCGCTAGATCTTGTCTGAAAATGGCTAAAGTTGCAACACTGCATAAAAACCAAATAATTATCATTTTCTTTTTCATATTAAGCTCAGAGAAAACTTTTCAAATTATATCTAGAAAATCTTACGATATTATACGACGAGCTGGGTGGGGATGATGACTTATCAGTCGTCATCCCCACCCAGCTCGTCTTATCAGTCGTCTTCCAAACCCAGCTCCTCGTATAGTATAAGTTTTTCTTTCAAATCTAGTCTACTTATTCTATCGTCTGCATGAGTAGGCAAATAGGCAATGGCAAATATTATATTATCACACTTTATATCGTGTTAACACTGCAAACTATATTCAGTCTTACTACTGTATAAATTGTTACTCAAAGCGCTTTCAGCAAATTAATTAACTTACTGTATTAAATAATAAAAGATTCCCAGAGAACCAAATAATAACATAAAGCAATACCGCAGTTACTTTAATCTAAATATATACTATTACGTATGTTTATGTTTACACATTGAAGTGATACTGCTCCCAATGTTAACACAAACACTGAAACTGCTTGTACATCGTTTTTAAATCGAAACAGAATATTCATTGGCAGTTGGAGCTGCGTCCATTTATAGAACAAAATAAGTGAAGTACTGTTATGATTTGCAATATTCACAAACTGGTGGACGATGTTTTTATAGACTTAATTATGGGTTTTATGTTGGAGCTACAATTTTATCACCGAATATTATTTTCATTCATTTTCCTCGTTTACTTCTAGGGCTTATATCGGATTTTCTCAGTTTTAGGGGAAAGGTCGACATACAACGTATAGTAACTATAAAACAACAACACAAAAATTACAAAGTCAAAAGTCATTCAAAAATAACGCCACGGAGCCAAACCGGAAGAATATTGGTCTAGTTGCGCATTCGAATATTCTTCTGATTTGACTGCGTGGTGTTTGTGACGTCACGTAGTCTTAACAGGAAAATTAGGCGGAATTGTCACTAGATTTTTATACTTTTTTAAGTATTTTATTGAAGTATTCATTCAATGTTTTCTCGTTATTTAAGCGTACGATCGAGAAGTGATCTAGTGCTCTGTTACACCTAATATATTGCTGACCTAGGCACGAATCCTTCACAAAGCTATATACGCGTTGTCAGCAGTATTTTTATCTATTATTATATTTATAAACGGTGGCTTCCAAAATTAAGTGCTCAGATTTATTGTGATAACTCCAGGAGTCACCAGGCTCAGTACCAGTATACCCTTTAGGTGGAACCTCTGCCCAAATAAGTAGCAAAAGTGTTTTTTTTATTAATAATATGCTATTTGCAACATGAATTGTACTATTAAATACTTTAACTGCGTGTTACAAAACATTTTTGTTGTTTCGTTTCGGTTTTCTATTCTTGCTTTGGATCAAAAGTGGCATGTATTTATTTATAAAATGTGTACGAAAACTATATAAGATAATGAATAAACGGACGAAGGCAAAATTGCCAGCACCAAATCATACCAAACTTTTTGTAATTAATGACAAAAAAGTTTTTCAGTGTAATTATTGTTGCAAAAAAACTAGACATCATTCTAGATACTTCCAAATTAAACATGGAAGTGCGTCGTCTTCTCCGATATACTTACCCATGTAGCTCTTGGTTTCCATAGAGATATTAATATTAAATTTTTTCCTATCTATAACAACAGCATGTATTTTCTAAATTGTGTAGGATAAATATTTCGTTATTAATAACTTAACAACTTCAATTTGTAACATGCTCTAGAATATTGTGACCCAAAACCAAGTATAATAGCCTAACTCTAATGCGGTTATATTAATCAGCCTAAAGCCACAGTAGATATATGGACTACTTAGCTATGGAGATATATGGATATGTACTGTTCTAAAACCTTCGTTATGTGTTTATTGAAATAATTCCCATTAGAAGAATAATTTAAAAAAAGAATAATAGAATGTACATGGTTTTTGTAAACTAAATACTTAAAATATCTTTGTAAATGATCTATATTTTATTATTGTATTATTTTTAGATAGTAATAATACCAATTCAGAAAATTACTCATCTCATTGCGTAGACTAATAACTGTTACTCTGAGCTCTGGCCATTGCTCGTAACGACGCAATAAAGATTTACGATCCAACTTCCCACATCTATGGTCTGCTTACATGGTTATGGTACATATCGGACTGACGCTCGTTTATAATGAAGGAATCATTTATAACACTAAAATATTTTTTATGCTCGCGTCTTATGTCTTCAGATAACAAAATGTGTGACAACTTTCTTACTCTCCGCGCTATGGAGTTTTTATTGCAATTTATATTCATGGATTTTCGAATATCTATGACGAAAATGATAGCGTAAATTCGGGTTGGATTATCACATTGAAGACGAGATTATTTTTTATTTATCATACAATGTAATATCATTGTTCTCACCTACATATTTACTATAGGAAATTTACATAAGATTACACGTGTTTGTGTAAGACCGCACAACAAATTATTCTGCCGATTTAATCTTGGTAAACTTTAATTCAACTCATACGCGTTGATGCGATAGATATATTATAATATGTATTAGGTACATAGAAAATTTAAGGTCTTCCTAAGGCTATTCGTAATAGCTATTACTATAAATTTTAGAGGAAGGGTCAGTATTACCATATGCAGTTTGTAAGATAAGACAGTTAACAGACGTAGCTACTGCACGGCTAGTTTATTTCGCGTACTTCCACAGTATTATGTCGTATGGTGTATTGCTGTGGGGAGCTGCTGCTGAGATGGAAACAATCTTTATCTTACAAAAGCGTGCAATTCGAGCCATATATGAAATGGATCCTATGGAATCTCTAAGGGATCTTTTTTAAAGAAATTGATATATTAACTTTACCGAGTCTGTATATATTTGAAAATATTATGTATGCTAGGAAAAATTTGAGTAAATTTAAATTAAACAGTGACAACCACAATTACAACACTATATAGGAACAAATATAAATTAACGGTACCGTGTTTTAGATTAGCAAAGACAAATAAAAGGTCCTTTTTAGGTAATTGTGTGCGGTTTTATAATAAAATTCCCGAACATATTACAATGCTCACAGAAGGAAAATTCAAATTACACGTGAAAAACATTTTGATTAAGAAATCCTACTACACAGTTTGTGATTACTTAAACGACAAAAATGCTTGGAAAATTCCACCTCTGCCAAGCCATCACCTGTCTCCTACGTAATTTAAACAAATATTGTAATAATTGTATTATATTGTTTATAACAAATTGTAAACAGACGTTTAAAAGAATGGCCCCGAGTTTCTTGCCCGTTCTTCTCGCAGTGGCTCTATAAATTTTTTTGCTGAACGTGGCAGTACTATGTAGAATATTTCAATATTAAAGTTTGTAATTGACCTTCATAAGAGCGTCGTAGACGCCTAAATTGAATAAATGATTTTGAATTTTGAATTTGAATTTGAATTTGACCAAAACATTAATCTTGTAGAAGGAACATTTAACTATGGATATTGGGGTAGATCTATTTGATGCTGATAAACTAATGAAAGATTCATTGTTTAGGAAAGCTGGTAAAGTCACTGAAACAAAAACATTTATAGACATTATATGAAAATACTATGTTCAAAGATTTAAGCCAGCCCTTGTTCACCTTCTTGAACGACTCATGCATTTTTTTCAATCAAGTAAAACACTGTTTTATGAGCCAACGATAGCCGACCGGTAATAGATATAGACTGCCGTGACGCAGTTCCAGGTTTGATTTCCATTACCGGCTTGAGCTTTACCGCATGGTGGAAGGGCATTTTGCCAATGCTCGCTTGTATAGCTTGTAACCAAGCACTTGATAGTTTTTTCCGGCAGTAGTCCTTAAGTATTTTGTTTTGAGTACTTTAATTTGAAATTTCAGGCTCATGAAACTTAACTACGGTATGTTTCTACTTCTCTATTTAAATCATTTTGGGTAAGTACCCTATCTTATCTAATAAGTCTAAATAAATAATTGGTAAGTACCAACAAATTGAGAGGTTGCATGAAAAAAAACAAAGTCAAAGTCAAAATCATTTATTCAATTAAGGCGTCTACGACGCTCTTATGAAGGAAACAATAATATTATAAAATAGATACATAGGTAACACTTTATTGAGACACCATAAAAAACCTTATATAGATAACAATACAAAATATGATGTAGCAATAGGCGGTCTTATCGCTTAAACGATCTCTTCCAGACGACTTATTAGATAAGATATAAAATAATATTATAAAATAGAAAAATGAACACATAATTCACATAATAAGCTAAAGAGTCAGCGCACCTGCTCAGTAGCAGTCAATACTAAAATAGAGTTAATAGAGACTCCAAGAAATATAAACGAAGCTAACACAAACCACCGTTTATTTATAGAGTACGGAAACGAGTACACGAAAGCAAGTTCAAAGAACGTGACCATACGCCTGTTTTGGTGCATTGAAGAACCCATAATTTCAACAACTTTAACTACCCAAACCTTAAGTCTTATTTAGTATTAATGAGCACTTAGTGGCGGTAATTATATAATTAAATCTTCATGGCGTATAACGCAGAGATTTTGGCAACTTAGTGTATCTCTTCATTTTTCATATCTCTGTACTGTTTTGGCATTGGACGTCAGTTCTTAAAGAAATATTTCTTCAATGCGCCTAATATCATTTTTATTATGTGTTTGTTAAAATTTCGTCAACAACTATTACAATTATTGTTTTTGTGCATAATGACATAAGTCTCACACTGAAATTTATACCACACTTCCTATTTTAAACAATATCAAAACTGGTGAAATTTTCGTACACTTTTCTACCATGGTACTGATATCCATCACATAGTAAATTTTTCCACTGTTTCTGAAGGAAACAAATATGATCCCCGACCCTGACATACTTAGTACAGGTACTACTGGTACCGGAAGACTGTCGAATAATTACATTATACACATCAAGATTACTATATAAATTTCCTTAGACACAATGATACTCTTAATTATATCTGTCATTAGTTGTTCGAAATTTAAGCTAAATACGCATGACAGTTTTGATATCGCGTGCACGGAGCAGTTTGCGTATTAGCAATTTTCTAGGCTGAAAATAGATTACCAGTTACGTTATAAGATTTTTTCTTTCCAATAACCAAACTACTGGGAAAACAAATTCTTACTTCATAAGCAGCTATTTAACAAAAAACATTCTACCCAATAGATTACCAGTTATTGAACGTAATCATCTACTAGAAAAACAGATTCATACTTGAGATCAGTACTATAATAAGATGTTTTTCCCGCTAGATCACCAGTTATGTAGAACGGTATACCACTACGAATAACCGAAAAAAAAGCTCCCCATATACTCCAACAAAAGTAAAATTTACTATTGTAAAAACCTATCTTAAGTTGTATTCATTTAATTATAATCCTAATAATAATTTTCAACAGCTGCACTCAGACGTAAGTTAGTGCTAATTACTCTGATTAGTGTTCTAGGCGTCACTGAGTGCGGCATTTTTTTTTTTTTTAGATTAGACTGAGTTACTTGCGTAAGAAATTATTTTTCCAGACATGAACATTTCGTCGAGATCAGCAAACAACGTTCACACACTTAATACACTAAGATTCCATATCCTAGGTCTGAAGCAGGAAATTCAAAAGTGAAATAGTTTTTGCGCTTTTGCTAGTATTTAGTTTAGTTGCAATAAGAAGCTAAAATAATACAGAGTATGTACAGGTAGTAACGGTATTTGCGTCATTATAAGAATCTTGCTAAGGTTAGCACGGAGCTCTCAGCTTGTCTTTTATGATGATTGATTCGGAAAATAATAATTTGACGCAACTTTGCAAAAGGGATGAATAACGGCAAAGTTATATTAAAATCGGTTTTATAGTCAGTCAAACGATTTAATACCTCAGGACATAATCGGATTGGGATTCATTCATCATAAAAAATATGAAATTATCAATTTTAATATAAAATATTATTTTAATATAATGAATGCTAACTGTTGATAGTGAAACTTTTTTTATAATGTTTTTTTCTTTCTTTTTCAGGTAAATAGTCTACAGCAAAAATTTTGCAGTGAATAACTGCAATAAAGCTGCAAGTAACAGCTAATTGACACAATTTGCAGCGCTGCATTCGAGTTTTGTACTTATGATATTGCTAAACTAATGTATTTTAGAAGTTTTGATTCTAATTGAAGAAGTTTTGACAACAGAAACCATCCTGTTAGAGATGTGCCTTGCTTTGCACGCAGAACTTATATTATCATATAACTTTCATATACGTTATGACTGCAAACATGGAGGACTCCAAAATATGTGTTTTTGTTTTGTAAGCGGTACGCCTTTATTAACAAAACACTACTTACTATATACAACACTACATCTACTACAATGGAATCATTTAGACAACCTATAAGTCATTGCAGACTCACAAGCAGTCCAAATACTCCACTAACAGCCCACCTAATAGTTGGCAGCGTGCCCAGCGTGCTAACAGCATTGCTGTGTTGAGTCTCAATCACGGATTTAGGAAGGGAGGGGATATGGCGCGAGGCATTTATTCTACTGATCCGCATGTCGCAGTTTTTCAATTATCTATCCCCACTGCGCTTCACGCCTACAAATGAAACAATAAACTCTTAAAGTAATACACTGAACGCAGGGCTCCCATTAGCTACTCACACCAACTCATTACAATGCACACTGACAAATCAATCAATGAAAGCAAAGCGCTCGGACATCACAGTAACAATAAAAATTACCCCTACATGCATACATTTACACGTACGCTAGGGCTTGATACTATCGGTAAAGTGGTATCGAAATAAAAACTACATAGTTTAACTGAATAAGTAATTGAGTATAAAATAACATTTCATGCTACATATATTCAAAATTCATGTTTTATTTATTTTCATGTCACCTAAAATTTTATGAAAATGTAAGTAAATAATATGAAAAAATAATTGAATATAAAATAAAACAGCTTGCACTTGGTTTGAACCGTTTTAGGTAATTATTTATTGGATAAATGATACTTGACAACACATAGTATGTATGTTACTTTATTAGTTTTTATATTTTTTAAATTAATTTCACACGTACTTCTGTCAAAGCAGTCGTGGTTTCGGGGCAATTCGCATTCTTGGGGATTATGTAGCTCCAAAGAACAAGATGCCTTTGAGTCGACTTTCTCCGATTCCTAAAAGTTATGAATGCAATTGAAACCTCAGTAACTGTAGTCGGCGTTCTATAGTCACTACCTGCAGTATGCGATCGGCAAGGAGGGTAAGCGACGCGCTGCGCTAGACGCAGTAAATATTATCTTGCAGATAAGATTTCGTCACCAGATTTCAAGAAGTTCTCGATTGCCCTTCTCACCGCTCGCATACCGCAGGTGGTGACTGGTGGTGGTGGGTTGAAACATCTCTTCCCTTAAATGGGCTGAACATATTCTGCTATTTTTAAATGGTAGCCAGGTAGATCCCCTGCCTGTCGCTTCAATCCATTTTTCCTTAATATTTGGATCTTTTGGGAAACTGACAGAAAATGTATGTTCTGTTTTAAAAATATCTTCCACTTTACAACAGTCAATTATAATAAGTAGTCTCTTTCCAAATAACGCTTGCAATATTGCTTTAAAGTTTATTAACAACATTTAGCAGGCTCGTTACAGTATCGATTGATCGTTTTAAAAATATCTTCCACTATACAATAGTCAATTATTATAAGTAGTCTCTTACCAAATAACGTTTGCAATATTGCTTTTAAGTTTATTAACAACATTTAGCAGGCTCGTTAAAATATTGATTGATATAAGTATTTCTATTATGTATCGACCACATCACTAACTCTCGGCCGATAGCAGCGGCCGTACTACGCGACGACGCTCGCTTTCAGAATATCGTTAACGCAATTCTACATTGCGGCATTTGCTTGTTGAGTCGTAAACAATTTTATAACATTAGGAGCAATGGATTTCAATAATGAATATGCTATACTTTTGTCACCTTTGGAACATTTTCAACGGCTCTGTTAACGTCGTTTGGAATTATGATGGATTTTAAATAATAACATGTGAATTCTTGTATTTACATGTCAAATGATATTCCATTTATGCTATAGTTCACCTTGTCACTTTTGTTCTTGCACGTAATGACAGCACAACTTGGCATTTGGTGGTAATTACACGATGTTTGCACGACCGTGGACAAAGTGCGACTGGCGCGCCGATATTTACGATTTTAACTAACAAGTTCTCTGGAACTCGTTGCTGCGACACGTGTCACGCCTCCTCGGCATATCCCCTCCCTTCCTAAATCCGTGGTCTCAATCCTTATTCGTCGAGCCAAATAGGTGAACAAGCGCTCATAAGTTTTACAAAATGCGATGAAATCCCGGGCCCCCACGGACCCAACGTCTCAAATATGTCAGGGCAACTGAGGTTAGCATACTTGCGCCGCTTGAGTTGCTCCGCTGAAGTAGCCGCGGTGATAGCCCTCACGTTGGTTTCATTGCTTTCCCATCACATATTACTTTTCCGTGGAATTAACTCAGGAATGAAGGAAAAGGTCCCAAGGAATATTTTTGATGGGATTTCGTTGGAAAATTTTAGTATGTTACCCGGAATCGGTTTCTAATCTACAATGCTTTTAATGTACGTGTATTGTTATGTAATCGTAAAATTGACGAAATAAGCAGCTAGACAAAGAACGACCAAGTTTTTTTATAATGAATCCGTAATTACCTCTTTTTACAGGCTTCACATTATTACATCCAACGTCATTGAATCGTTCGCACGTTATTTATTAACTAAAAATTAGTTATTTGTTAACCTCGTTTTAACTCGTACGTTAACAAACCACTATAAACTACACTATATCTACTACAACGAAAGAATATAAGCAAC
Source organism: Plagodis dolabraria (assembly GCA_963854805.1). Classification (NCBI taxonomy): domain Eukaryota; kingdom Metazoa; phylum Arthropoda; class Insecta; order Lepidoptera; family Geometridae; genus Plagodis; species Plagodis dolabraria. Next base: position 27,864,647 of record OY978446.1, read on the forward strand.
TAAAGGCTATTGCATTAAGATGTACTGAAATTATTATTTCATTTTATTAAATATACATAATATACATATTTAATTATATTGTATGTAGACTTATGAAATGCAGCTGGACTCCTATCGTAGCACGTAGCGCTACGTTCTACGCGAAACTTACTTGTGTCTACTGCTACGAATTGTTGTTTCATATTATGTGTAAAAAAAGAAGACTACTCGTAAAACCGAGTTTATAGGAGTTTATAGACCCATCATTAAAGTAGTTCGGTACATTAGGTACAAAGAGTTATTTTAATTATTATAATTAGTGTGTGTGCCCAGTGCCAGACATTTATCCTTTGCTGGTGAATGAGGATCACGTGAGCCTCGTATGTTAATACATCATTATCTTTGTGTACTGAGCTGTGACTACAAGTGGTCTAGTCGCTATAGTTACGTTTTTGATTTCGCCAGTCCATCTTGTCTGAGTTTGATTTATTTTCAGCCATTTATACCTGATATTGTTTATTTTAAGACTTGAGATGTGTCGTTATCATTTATGGCTGCTTTTGTCTCCGTGAGTCACACGCTCAGAAAACCCTCGGTAACCCTGCAACGATTTCTTGCAAGCTGTTTTTGCAAATGATCAGTTTTTATTGTCCTGTAGTGTTTCCTTTCGCCAGGAACTCGAAGAATACATTGAACGCGTGTTCCTTGGGCTTCATCACTGGAATGTAACTCACTAAGCGGGCTGGTCTTGATTAATTTTAAATATTTGTAAGTATTTAAAATTAATTATATCTTAATTCACTATATCTGAGGTTTTATATAAGAGGCTGATTCATCCAATGCATATTAAATAAATGTATAATAACAATAAAAAATCAGCAGTTAGCATCAAACTCGTTTTTAACTAATAATATCTCGTTATGCAACAAATACTGAAGCAATAGTGTGGCCGCAACTTTATGAGGCTTGGTCACATTTAAAACAATTGATCCGAGCCTCGACTCTCTTAGTGCCGCCATCTGAACATGCTCTCAGGCTACATAAGCAGAATTCAACCTTACCCTCAATATATACGACTGAAAATGAATTGCCATGACTTACTGAAACTTATATCTCTACTTCAACGTCTCTAAAACGCACCCAACTTGAAATAGGTACTAGACGTAACGCAAAGGCGGAATAGGGACGTACATCTATTACTTACAACGCAAAAAATATGAACGATATGAATGTAATAAAAGAATTCGTTTATTTCAATAGATTGACTAAAAATAATGATAAAATTAATTCTTTAGATGTCTAGATATGATTATGAAGTAGATATTTACTTCCAGCCTTAACATTAGATTCATGAATGACATTAGATTCATGTTAATAGATATATACGTATTTATTAAACGTTAATAATATTTATTAAACGTTAGTAAGTAGGTACCTAGGTCACAGTAGATATACGTGTGTGTGTGTGTGTGTGTGTGTGTGTGTGTGTGTGTGTCTGTGTTATACCGTTATACTACACGGTGCTAGATAAAAACTATTTTAAGGAAGAATACTGAACAGTGTATATTATACTTCTATATTGGTTGAACCGAAACGTAGTGTCAGGTTGCTACAAATCGTTTTATCAATGTCCACTTCCCAATTTGCTTATTTCCCACAATTATCATTACTTGCCCCATAGATCTAGGTTTGTTAATGGTGACCTACGTCATGAAAAACAAATTGTGAACGCTGTCAAATTTTTTATAAACTTCGAACCAGAATCGACAATCGAGAATATACCACATCATAAAGCTACGCATTCAGCTGGTAGAATCGCTAGTATTATCGAAATTATGCTAAATAGATACAGCCTGGTGCAAAAACCAAATAACCGTGTGGTTATTTGTTGCAACGCAAAACTTCCACGTGTCTGGAACACGTCTGCTCGTTTCTGCCTCGATATTAAGTTAAGGGCGAACGTGACACCTTATATCAATAGGCACTTAATTTACAAATTACGGCTCGGTTGTAAGCTTCATTTAGCAGTCTTTTTTTAGTGTGAAAAAATATACCGGCTTATATGTATGCAGTCGAGCAGCAGTCCTAATGGCTCTGGATCTCGTCAATGTGTACAGCTCGTAACGGAACGGCATAGCTCAGTTGTAACGGTTTCTGTGAGATATGATTACTTACAGTGTTGTCCTACTCAAAATTTGTATTTATCAGTTGGGTACAAATACAACTCGTACGTCGTTGTCTGTCCCGGAGGTTGGTAATTTCATTTCTTATAGTGTATAGTTAACAACAGTGAAACATTATAGGCATATTAATAATTAACCGCCATATCAGACGCTCATCATCAGGGCGAGTCCGCAGCTGCGTCTGCGAGTGTAACAACTGTTTGGTCTCTAAATATTTTTTTTAATAAAGATACTCTTCCACCACGAAAAGCATTTCGTAACGTTATAGGGAAAAAGTATTATTCATGAAGCAGGTGATTGAATCCAATAGTTCCCGAGTCATGTTTAGCCCAGTAACGTTATTGAACTCACCGCGGCGAGACTTAATCGAAAAATTCCGGGACAAATGAAAATGCGGGAAATTCCCGCATGATTCACGAGAGGTTCAAAGAATGGAACCAGTTTCAATTGGTGAAGATTCTATTTACAAAACAATTTAAAAATATTATGTTGTTACAACTTAAATATATTAATATATACTTGGATTAATCATGTGATATAATCAATACTCAAAGAAACTTTACAATAAGGTAAAATTTCTTAATACAAGTTAGATATCTTTTAATTACAAATAGTATCTTCTATCGTTGCACCTTGTGTCATATGTATTTGTTTGGTGATAAACGAAGAACTACTACTAATTAGGATCCTAAGGGCCTGTTTCAGAATGTCATAATAAAGTTTCGGGTTACTATGCAACACATAACACAACTGAATGATAAAAATGACAGTTAACATGCAGCGCGTTTCAAGCTTTAACCGATGAATAGGCTAAATCGATGACTGTGAAACGCAAAGATAGTGTTTTGTTTAATAAATATGTTCTGGGTAGTAAAACCGGAACTTACTCGAACATTCTGAAACAGGCCGTAGGAATGTGTAATGAAGGATTCAAGCCCGTCCAATTGCATGTGTAATAATGTGTAGGTGTACGCAAAAGAAAAACACCAAATCGATATACTGGACAGCCGTTTGGAACACGAGTATTTGATGTCAAAATAATAATTTTGTCCGCAGTTCTTAAAAATATTGCCTAACAAACTGAAGATAGTAATATGTGATTTCATTAGATTATAACATCAAGATAAGGGTACGTAGACATACCCAAGATCTTGTAATTAATTAAAGCATAACTAACATTACAAAACCCTTTCATGCTCACCCAGATTTCAAGACCCTCGTTTGTGGAAATATAAGGAACTCAATTTCTACATTCCTTGTACGTACCGTGCCTACCGCACATCCTACCATGTTACTTACGAGTACCCTACTCTGCATTAACTGTTTTATTATGAGTACATATAGTTACATTACGAAGCTGGATTTAAAACGCTTTGTGCGTATTTTCAACCATGGATGGATGCCGTGTTCCTGTGCGACTTGTTGTTCGATGAAAGAAAGGAGAAGAAAGGAGCTTTGGAGTCTAGCATCCACCAACGCATCGACACCAATACCTGATGGTTAGTACTACGACTGTCTATTACAACTAATCCAATCAATAATCCATCAACCAACAAATCTGCAAGTTCTACAAACTAATTCATATCAGGCAGCTGCCCTTAAGATAACAGACAGTATCCATTTAAGATTATGCCTATTTAACACCTTCTTAAGATGAGATTATTTTAAAAGACTAGCCTCAAAATGTTAATAAAATCGAAAAGCCGCAAATAAAATAATTATCAACGGTAGCAACATTTCAACATTTGCTTTTTTTTAAAAAGCACGTGTACTGTGTTTACTTAACAAAGGATTTTTTTATGCCACGTATTTCTCATAACTTTATACTCTTTAAGTACCTACATGAACAACTCAACAGAACACTGTTTATTTATATTTCAACAAGCTCTTGTATTATTCAAACCATGAGCTCAACCTTGCCTTGCTCAATCAATTCGATAACAGCCGCTGAACTATCAACAACCAGAATAATAGAAACCTCAACGACTAAATAATAGCCCTTTTGTTTTCTGAGAATCAAATGATTCGGCTGACGAGACAGGTCAAGTTACACTGGCGCGTTTTCAAAGGGTTTACGTTCTTGTAGACCGGCTGTTGTGGAAGCGAGTACATTAAGAATATATAGCCCTGTTTCATAAGGTTCAATGACCTGACTATTTATTTCTACCTACACCTACAAAAGCAGTTGATAAGAGTATAGTATTGTGAGGATTCTTAATCATTAGAGACGTGTGATTCAGTACTCGTATCTTTTAGAAAGAAGGCAATAATATTGTAATATTATTTTACACCCCTAAAATCCCTTGAACTTATTGTTGTTTTCATCCCACGCAATTAAATAAACATTTAGGTGAACTGTTGAATAGTTAACAACAACACGCAAACACAGGAGATATATAGAGCTAAAAACAACCCAGACCCTGCGATGTTCGGGTACTCAACGACCTTTAAGAGGAGAGTGTAACAGTCTAGTGAACACTTGACTTTTTACCTTTTGCGTCCCTCAAATCTCGAAGATGATACCGTATTGTTATCCGAAAGTATTTTTGTGTGCGGGATAAAATTTTTGCCAGTGAACTAGGACTGACTAAGGAATTGTTTGCAGATTTTCTACAACATCCATTTTATATTTAGTATTATTAGTAAAAGCTTGCTATACATATTTTTATAGAACTGTTGTCTGAATAATTTTTCTTTTCTTGGATATCATAGTCTCGAGTTTACAATAACTTCTACGCACATGTGTTACACGCTTTTTCAATACGTTTGAAGGAAAATTAAAAGTAAACTAGAAAGAAATAAAATACGTAAGTGTGCCGTACATTGAGCGGTTGCTGCCTCTTCTAATATGTTTGGCGGAATCTGATTTATTTTCTCAGCTTGAACTCATTTTTAGTCACTAACACTCAACACTCAATGATCACGAATCACGCTTAGATTAGATTAGAAGTTTTGGAACGTTAAAATCACTAGCAAGAAAATTCAAAATGGCGCTTTGCGTGCGTGGGTTTTTGCGCTCATAATAGCATATTCGCGCCTAAATGAATGGACCAAAGAGTATCTGCCAAAGAGTATGCTAAAATTACCTTCATGATTTTATGTAAATAAATAATTGAATAATGTTTGTAAATGATAAGTATTTTAGGAAGTGGTATACACAATGTAATAATTGTGTCAATAAACTACGACTTATTTGTATTTTTTGTACATAAGTCGCCAACATAGAATAATCTTTATATCGAACCCCTTGCACTTGCCTCTTTTTAGTTAGACTGAGGCTTAAATATGGGTTAAAAAAATAAAAAAACTGCGCTACTAGTGCGTCTTACTTTGTAATATCACAGTTTTATATAGTGTGGGCGCTAGCCTTCTTCTACACTATGCACACAAACCTATCAAGGACACGAGTTTTCGAGTAATAAGTATTGAAAAATTATATATTAACACTGCATATTAGTACCAAATTTTAAATAATGATTTGCTTACTCGTATATATAATACTTGTAGTAACAATCCAATAAGTGAAAATATGAAAGTAATTAATGTTTTTGTAAAAGACAAAAACATTAATTACTTAGTATTTATTACAGGTACATCTCATTTCTGTGGATTTAAATGAATGTTAATGTAGACAAGGTTCAAGTTGATAAGAAAAAAAATACTATAAATTTAATAAAACAAGTTCCTAAACAAAGGAGGTCCCACGTCGCTCCAAGGTATAAGTTAATATTTTAAGCATGACACAATATTACTCAAAAAAGTTTACAACAATTTACAATTAAAGTTATATATTCACTCCTGCAGGCTAAGGTTATTTAAACGAATGAAATGTAAATAGCACATAGACACATTTTTTTTTTTATGCTTGATAGGTTAACCTTTGACCACTATCGCACCTGATGGTAAGTGATGATGTGGTCGAAGATGTTGTTCAGGCTAACCTAGAATTACTGACTCTCAAGGACAACTGCCGGAACACACCGATAGGTGCTTGGCGGCAGATTTTCTACTTGAGGGTGGTTGCTAGCCAGGCGGGCATTCGCAAAGTGCCCTACGACCATGCTGTAACGACTGCCATCCTAAGTCAACAACCGGGACCGACGGCTTAACGTGCCCTCCGAAGCACGGAAGCGCTCAGTAGTAATGTCACCAGCGGTCACCCATCCAACTCCTGACCGCGGCGGACGTTGCTTAACTCTGCTGATCGATTCAGAATGGCCAAGCAAACTTCGCTACGAGCGCTTCGAATATTACATATTCAGCCTGTACAAATATGTCAATAGAACAAGACTTGAATAACCTGATGCACGTCGCCACTGCCGGTATATCGCCTGAGCACTACGAATATACATTATTTATTCGCAGCCTGAGCAACAAAAATAAAAAACCCACAGAGACTTCCCTAGTCACAGTTCAAATTAGTTATACGAGAAGTTAACAAAAGCTCCACCGCTACAGATAGCTGCGTCAGCTTTATTCACTGATATATAAATGTGTCACACTGAACTGAATTCTCTGCTTTATACATTATGTATGTTTCAAGACATTTCACTGACATTTTTAGGTTACGAGCCAAAATAAAGCTCTATCGTCGAATTCATCATCGAATTCCGAAAACGTACATACTGTACCAGCAGCATTATCCACTACTAAATACTGCACAATATGGGCGCTGCTGCCAAAGGTAAATTACCTTTCGGTAATTTACCTTTAGTCGCTTTTTACGACACCGACAGATAGCATTGGGGGGATGACTTTCTAGCCGGGCACCCCACGGGCAAAATCGTACATACCTCATTTAATTGATGAATAAACCAAAAACCTTCGTCCTATGTTCATGACATTGTGAAAATAACGAGCCACTAGTACGTGCGTCCATCGGAAAAAGGTTAAGTGAATGTTGTGGTCTTCTTAGACATAATCATGTATGGCTCTCTGATAACACTTCAATCGCTCGTCTACAAAATAATCTATTTCGGTATCATGCAAGCAATCATTGATCAATACTGCATGCACTAATCAATAAGAATAAGCATCAGTTGTTTTTGTATTCTTCAAATAAATACATTTTTAAAGTCCATAGTGAAGAAAAGACAACTCAAGGTAAGAGTGGTGAAATAAACCACAACATAATTTTTAATCAGAATATTTCATCTCAAGCACAGAGACGTTATAAAATAATGGCGCTGCAAATTTAGCAAAGCTTTTCGGATTCCTGTATTTTATATCGCTCGACTACAAATTGTTAACACTCAGTGATTTTCTATAAAGCGTGCGTTTTCCGTGGCGCTCGTGAAGGGAACTATCGCTGCCTACTCATTCGAAATTCAAATGATCTCTGATCCCTTAGGCACTATAACCCGTGACTGGACTCTTTCGTTATAAAACTTTTTGTTTAATAACATGCTTCATTATACCCTGTCCCACCCACAAACCTTTTCTTTGCCGTCATACTTCAGAAAGTTTCTTCCGAGCAGATGTCAATGATATCTAAAAGGATTAGTAAAACATCCGCTAAAAATAGCAAGGTACAGTGTCTCCAAACAGTTCCGATCAAGTCGCCTTTCAAACAAAATCAGTATATATGTTCGGGAGTTACGACGCCACAGATAGACACGTTAAAGTTGTAAAGCCTTGTATCGTCAGGGGTTTGAAAAATATATACTAGTCGCGTTGAAATCTTAAAAAGAAAGAAGAAGAATGTAAAAAATTTAAGCTTTTATGTAAAAACCACTTCAGGCAGGCAAATCTCGAAGTACTTTCAGACTACCTGTACGGTATGTATTACTTTCGAAACGACGTATGTTTATCGTTAGAGTTTTAGCTAATATTGATTTAGTCGTATGAAAAGGTTAAGGAACGATTTAAATTTAATGAGTCCATTTTCAAAACATATTACATATACATGACATATTTTTTAAAAAATGATTAAAAAATAGAACTGTTGCATATCCTCGCATATTTAACAAAAGGTGTTTATGTTTGTGTCTCTTTGCCCTTGTTTCGCTCGACCGGCGAACGAAGCTAAAGCCATGTAATCTGTGCTTAAGATTTAATTAAAGCAATTTTACGTTAATTTAAATGGGTTTGATAATAACTTGACTTAATTGACTTACAGTGTACCAAATAGTTATAAAAAACGCGATAAAACTTTTATGTTTATCAAATTTGATAAACATAAAATATTAAAAATTAATCCAAATATATTAGGCTTAATTTGATAAACTTCTGACTTGCCATGCAGTTTCTCGTTTTATTATATATTTTGTGTCTCAATGTGAAAAAAAAAAATCGCATTCAAAACAATTTCTCCAAATATTTTAATAATTAATTTTACAATTTTACGGAAAACTAGCATAACAGAATCATACATTTGGCTCAAGTGTATGTATGCTAAATTTCAGCGAATTGTGTATGGAAAGCTTAACTACCTTAATAGAACTCCGGTTTTAACCACAAAAATATGTATTAATTATGTTCCTATATTCTACAAAACCCAAGGATGCATTGAAAATGTTGCACTTCAGTAAATATATGGATTCAAATAAAAAATATTTAAGTTTTACAAGTCCTTTAGGAGTTGCACTTAGGCAAACAAGCGAGCTGGTTATAGGTGCTTATACAATCATTAAAACAATCCAAAGGGACCAATCTCAGGGATATTTTCGGGTAGGAATCTGTAATTGAATTCATATGACGCGCAGTCAATATGACGTGTGCCAAATACATTTTGTTGTTTGGGAAAACATTTAACACCGATCTCTTACAAGGTTCGATCGCCTCCGCCGCCGCCTTGAGCTTCACCGCATGGTGGGAGGTCAATTTGCTAATGCTTAAAGTAAGAAATCTGTCGCCCAGCACCTTACAGTGTGTTCTGGCAGCACTCCTTGAGGGCCAGTAAATTACACGTATATATATATCAAATCACATGAGACTCAACAACTGTATGTCTCGGGGTGACAGGCGCATTGCAGTTTGTCGCTTGTGCCGGAATGAATATATTATAAGGTAACCGCTAAGATCAGATGGAACTCGTGCCTCTTCAGTCACAATAACATAAAAAAAAATACATAAAAATTAAGTACATCTCATGCAGCTGATGTTAACCTAAGTTACCAATAGTAAGCGCTTATACTAACTGATGACTTCATTATATAAAGTAAAATAAAGTAATCAGTTCTCTCACACACTGCACAATGTAATTTAAAAAACTAAAATCTGCTCTAGCATACTTATCATTATCATCATCAGCCGGAAGACGTCCACTGTTGAACAAAAGCCTCCCCCATAGAACTCCACAAAGAACGGCCAACTTATAGGGTATAATAAAAATATTTAGTCATTCTATTAAGGATATGTTTAATGTATTGAACTGAGAATTCGCATTCACTATGTCCATAAATACTAAGCTCAAATAAGCAAACTATGCTGGAATTTTCACACATTTTCCAAGTGGAAGAGTCGACGACTACCAAGATGTTTTACTTCCCGATAACATTTTCTTATCGCAATTTAATGCTCGCTTCCCTTGTAACAAAAACTTTGTTGCTCGTATTTAACCAGCAATGTGCAAGTGGTTCTTAGTTGAAGTCGTGATAAAGGTGGGATTATTTCTCGTAGTAGAAGCCTTCTTTATATACGTAAGCCAGCTGCCAGTGTGGCGGCAACGCTTCGAGAGCAATCACGCGTTCGTCGCTCCGGGAATGCCCTTATGTTTATGCCGACATCGTGTGCGTTTCGTGTTTACGTTCGATGTTGATGACCTTTCATGTGTTTCAGTTCAATAGTGCATCGGTTGTGGATATAGTGTACATTTAGTGCAGTTGTATATTTGTGGATAAAAACTTTCTGCCAGCTCGTTCAGGTAGGTCATCTTTTCAATGCAGTGTACGTAGGTTTGCTTGTATAGAGATAGGAAGCAACTTATTTAATGTGACCTTGTGACTTAATGGCGTAATCAGTGTTCTTGGCAGACGTTTAAAGTGACCTTAAAATAATCTAGAAACAAAACACAAACAAAATAGTTTGACCTAATTGTCAAGTCACTATAATTAATGTACGTTAATACATACATACTCGTTCTTTGCCCAATTGCATGTTAAGGGATGACAAAGATTAAATAAGCAGTTCGTTGCCAGTAAAAATGTAAATCAAACTACCTTTGTAATAAGATTACGTTTACGACAGCTACGATATTCGCCATGCCAGAAATACTTGAAAATTAGAGTAAATATACTCGTACTTACATTTTGTGTATTTATTTTTACATATTTAATAGGTAAACGTAAACATACTTATTAACAACACTTGACAGACGTGTTGTTAATAAGTATGTTGTGTTATTTCAAAAATAATTTTAGTTTAGTAACATTACGACACATATTACTTACTACCTTTCCGGGCGCGGCTCCGCCCGCGCGTATGTCGGGTATCGCGCAAAATCATTAACCTCTTTTTGCGCAGCTGGATAAAAACTATCCTATGTTTTTTCCCGGGTTTCAAACTATTTCCATACCAAATTTCATTCAAATCGGTCCAGTAGTTTTGGCGTGAAAGCGTAACACAGACAAACAGACAGAGTTACTTTCGCATTTATAATATTAGTACTGATTTCCAAAAAAAATCTATAGGTATACGACGAAAAGTAACCATACCTTCTAATTTCTGAATTCTGAGTGGCGTGTGAATTACACAGGGAAATGTTTTAACTATTTGATAGGTATAAAATGTATAATATTGGCATACCTTCAATAACAGAATGCTTCAAACTATATACATCACTACAGCTACTGCAATAAATGCATTTCGGCAATCTAAAGGCTATTACAGTCCTACAGGCTGTCCAAATGCTCCGGCCTACTACCAGTTCTCACCATGCCCAGCATGATGGCAGTGTATAATGTATATACAATTCTTAACTTGCATAATCCTTATATTATAATAGTAGTATATACGCTCTTTCCGAACGTTTAAACTTATATTTAGCGATAAACGTGTACAATAGTTCAAGGTTGCCTTCACGTGCGAGATGATAACATATGTTGATGATACGGTATTGCATAGGTAGGTACGTTTATGGCAAATTGTCATTAGGTATATGGTTATTTTATAAACAGTAGCGAACATAACTAGTGGCTTTGTGAGTCTGTGAGTGAAGACCTCGCGAATGAAAAGTTTTCTAACTATTCATTATTAATAGTTTACCTATGTCCCGTATAATTTTTGAACCTAATCACAAAATTTCACGAAATTCGGTTGTGAAACGCAATGAAACTTTTTAAAAAGATTCGGTTTATATACCTATAGTGCGAAAAGTACCTTTTATTTTTTTATTTGTATTGGTAGACCAGTGGTTAAACGAGGGTCCAGCGCTTGACTTAGATGGTAATTTTGCACTGCATATAGACTCTCGTACCCACTAACTATTCCTTTGTATTTTTTTGGATTTATCAGATATAATCAACCGCTGATTGCATATTTATTATTAACCTTAAATTAGATATAATATGTTCAAGTGTAAATAAGTTTCAGGTACATGGCTATTAGGCAACCACCTGTTGGGTCCAAAAAAAAATTAAAGTAAGTAAGTAATTAGTTATGGAAATAAGATGATGTACCTATTTCAACTCATCCACAATTCCTATTGAAAGCTCGTACGTATCGGGTAAAGACCGGTGAAGTCATATCTCTACTTGCTTTATTCTGTGCTACTACTCCGGAATCTAAATGCTTAATATAATAATAATGCATATAATATAATAAGAACTTATTTTTTTGTAGTGTTGATTCGTTAGCCTTTGACATCACTGCTATAACTGGTTTTGTCGTCAAAATATATTATAGCAGCTTAAGCTAGAATTGGTTGGCTGTCAAGAGCAGCTGCTTTAATACACCATTATTCCCTGTCACCATCCGGTGAAGCTCGAGTTCGGGGCAGGTTTATACAATTGGAAAAATGGCCTGTCTACGAGGCTATTCATGTTCATTGCCACTGGGTTACCATTGCTTGAAAATCTTAAGACCTTTGCCTTTTTAAGGTGAGCACAAGTGATTTTAGCGGCAATTAGACAGAGAGTTGAAATACTTAGAGTTGTTATATCCGAACACCACTGCTCTAAAAGCTTACTAGAATTTACCTATGTACATACTTACGCACATCTATATGCAGTTTGTAATGACAAGGAAAGAACGTTCAAATATTATGCGTCATATCTGTTGTTAGAAAGAGATAAATAAGCAATTCGTGTCACCACCGAACCGCCACGAAACGTTCCGATCACCATTATGCTGCATCTCTTTCACTCTCTCACACCAAACGATACACATATCTCGCTCATCCATTTCATTGAGATTCGTTCCTCAGAGAAAACAAAATAACGATATTTTCTATTTCAACAATAAAAGCAATAATTACGCGTGAAATGAAACAGTTTTCTTAACTCTCACAGTGCCTGTATAATTGGTGCAGAGTCTAAAGACACAAGGAAGGTGTATTGTCCACAGATTATTCCGAAAAAACACGATTAGCGGCGATGTATTCACCGGACGCTCGGAAGTGCTAGACTGGTAGTGACTCAGGCGATTACCCTGAATTCGTCTAGTAAATATGGAAGGCATACAACTGATCTACAGTTAAAAAAATCTTAGCAATTAGACAATAAAAGTCAGTTTTTCTGCATATGTGTGACAAAGGACTTATGTGTGGGGAAAGGAAGAAGGAAGAGGATAGTAAGACCTACAAACGATAGCATGACAAAACTCTTTTGCATTAATTTTACGACATATTAGCAATACTAAACATATATTATATAGATACCATTCACACAAACAAAATCATAGATGAACTATTGTCCTGATGCAGTGATTCACCGACACCGGTCACATGAACGCTATAAATGGTGCTCTGATGGCTCATGCTCTAGGCGAGCGATACCTACTTGTGCGATCATTTGGAATGTAAATACGAGCAGGTAGCCTTGAGGTGACGTGTAACTATGCAGTTAAGTGTTACTGATTGTACCTACCGATCTTGTATACAGTAAACACGCGAAATATTTATATATACATGTTAAAGATAGGTACTACTTTTTTGCTAAAGTAGGTACATAAGATAAGTAGATATACATATTAATTAAAAGAATAATTCCAATTTTTATTATAAAAACTAATGAATTTCACTCATTTTAGTAAATAATACGGGATAACCCATGTGAATAAGTGAGATAGCTCCGACTATAGTTTCGACCACATCCTTTGGTCGTTTTCAAGGAGAGCTCGGGACGCCCGCGATGACTTAACAATGAGACTTGTATTGTTCTGGTTATTTATATAGATATAAATATATGATTATATAATGCTATAGGGAACACAACTGTAGATACGAGTATATAGACAATCTTTATTTTCCCTACTTAAAATGTACACACGCACTTGGGGGTGGCGAAAATCTAATCGCGTCGACTCCCTGTTGAAGATCACAATATAGATTTCTCTGTGGAAAAGTTTTTGTTTTTTGTTTCGGTCGTCCAAAGGCTTTCCCTTTAACTTTTTGTAAATAGTATTTAACGACGAAAAATATAGGAGATGCTATAGGTAATGAATAGATTCAGGCGTTACTTTGCGGAAATCCATGTTTAATAATAACAAATACATTTAAAAGTATCCTAAAAATATATTAAATAATATTTAAATAAAACACTTAAAAAAGCATAAAATTATATATCTAGTGACAATTCCGCCTAATTTTCCTGTTATCTACGTGACGTCACAAACATCACGCAGCCTAACCGGAAGAACACCCAACTAGTTTCGCTTCTAAACGAAGCATCTTCAGGAGGTCTTGACTCATCGAGCGCACGATCGATTGATTGTGACGTCTTGTAGATAACAGGAAAATTAGGCGGAATTGTCACTAGATATATAATTTTATGCTTTTTTAAGTGTTTTATTTAAATATAATTTAATGTTTTTTTGGGATACTTTTAAAAGTATTTGTTATCATTATGCTATAGGTACTATTCCAGCATCCCACACACAATCGGTAGCATAAGTATAAGGTAAATCCCTTATTTAATTTCCATTTTATGAATATATTTCAATATAATTATAAAAACCCAGTTCGGTTTCCAAAAGAAAAAGTCTACCTCCTTAGCCATAAATAACTTAATAAACACTATAATGACAAATTTAAACAACAAAAATTTAACGACTGGCCTGTTTTTTGATTTATCGAAGGCATTTGATTATGTGTCACATAAAATATTGTTAGATAAACTAGAAACAAACGGAATCAGAGGAGTAGCGAAAAAATGGATTGAATCTTACTTGACGGATCGATGGCAGCAAGTAATTATCAATAGAATAGATGACTTTGAAATGCAATCTTATTTGTCCGTACTTAAAAAAAATGTATGTGGCGTCCCACAAGGCAGTATATTAGGCCCAATTTTATTTCTATTATATGTTAATGACATTGCTGACATTACTTCACATAAAAGTATTTTATTTGCAGATGATATATCAATTATTGTGACTACAAAAAAATCTAATGATGCAATTTATAATCATGAAAATGACATTAATAACACTATTGACAAAATGATTTCATGGCTAGAATCTAATAACCTAAAAATTAATTTAAATAAATCAAATTATATCCAATTTCATAAATCCAAACATACACAATACAATTTTAAGTTGAATATAAAAAATATAAATGAAATAACCCATACAAAATTTCTAGGTGTAACAATTGATCAAGATTTAAATTGGAAAGGGCACCTAGAAAATCTGAGTAACAAGGTCAATAGATTTGTATATGCGCTCAGTCGAATAAAAAACGTAACAAATAGAAAGACAGCCATTACATCTTACCGTGCCTACGTAGAATCGATACTGCGATATGGAGTCGTAATGTGGGGAAATAGTACCGACACTAATAGAGCATTCATTGCACAGAAAAAGTGCGTTAGAGCAATATGTGGAATTCCACCAGACGAATCTTGTAAAACACTGTTTGGGATTCTTGGCTTGTTACCGCTACCTGCCCTTTATATATATGAAACTTGTATATTTGTAATGCAGCATAAGTATTTATTTTTAAACGCATTTGATGTAAATAATAGAGTACAACGCAACCCGCACAGACTAGTTTATAATGTAGGACCAAAATCAGCTAAATATTCTAAAAACTGCTTAGCTATGTGTGTTAAAATATTCAATAAATTACCAAATGAATTTAAAGATCTTAATATAACACAATTTAAAAAGAAAACTTATGCATGGTTGCAGGTTACAAAAATTTACAATGTAAGAGACTTCCTGAAATAATTTAATAATATACTTAGTTTAAATAGTACTAATTTGCATGCTACGACAATACTAGCAAAACATGAGCACTTTAAATTTTTTATGATAACAACTGTATACCATGTTTTACGCAAATAAAGAATCTTTATCTTTATCTTTTTTAAGTCCTCTTACGTTTCATGATATTTTTCTTTGCTCAAACTGCTGCCGGCATATGAGACAGTTTTGTATGAACTACAAAACTGTCTCTGTACTGTCTGGCTGACTGTAGAACCAAAATAGCTGCGATTGGTCATACTGGAAGTGGTCCGTATATTTTGAGATCGTACCTAAAATAACATTGAATGTCTGTCTATACAAATAAATATAAAGCGAAACACATTCTAAATATATTTTTAAAATCTATTTAAGTACCCGTTACTTTGCGTGGTTAGGTCTACTGATTGACCTTGGGTCCCATACCACGCTAATAAGTTTATGAGACCACGAACCTGACCGCACCTGATGACCGCGATTCGTGGTTACAATTTAAATAACAAACTACATGAGATTATGTCCTCCATAAAGTGCACCATTCATGTGTTCTTAGCTAGTGTTAGGTGTCTGACAGATCTCATAGGTCTACTGTGGGTCCGTCTTCTATGAATCCGGAGCACGCGAAAGGGACACTTAAAATAAATCGTATATTTTTCTCGCGGTGACTTCAAAAGATGCTGAACGCGACAATGACTTTCGAATTCTCACAAGCCAGACCTCTGATTTTCGAGTAACAAAAGAAATCACCTCAAAAGATACAATGAAATTTAATCTCCAAAACAACAGCGCAATATTATACCATTACAGAAAATATAATCAAATGACTGAGAGAATCCCACCGCGACCATAGATAGAGTTGGAAGTTTGTTTTGCATTAAGTTTTTTTTTTTATTATTTCGTACAATACGTGCTAAACACCAGATACGGGTTAAAGAGTGCTCCTGTTATTGCTCAAACCCATTTCGTTGTGTAGCTAAATTTGTTAAAATCCGTTTAGATTTTAGTTCCTACAATGTGGGTCCAGGGGTTCTCTACTTACCAGATAGATTAATGATAAACTTCACTTGGCAAGTCTCACTCCCTCTCCTAAAGTGTATAAAAAAATTTATAGAGCCACTGTGAGAAGAACGGGCAAGAAACTCGGGGCCATTCTTTTAAACGTCTTTTTACAATGTGTTATATACAATACCATTAGGTTACCCATTAGGTACTAATATTAACCGTGCTATTATTACACCACGGTTAATATCAGGTATTAATATTAACCGTGGTGATTTGTTTCCCAAACTATTTTTAGAGCCAATATCTATCATATTGTAATTAATGGCATAACGATAAACGCATCAGGGGATTTTTCGCTAGTTGACGGAAATCTTTTTGTGAGTTTCTGCCTTACTATTTGGGCCCCCTACTAACTGCGGTCGGCCAGCGGAGAACCGTGCCTCGGATCTCACTACCCTCCACGACTAGTCTCCGGGTGTAGTGGTGTCACAAAAGCTACGTATGTTCTCGTAAACATATGGAAGTGGGTGAGTCTAGCCCCCAAAATTATCATGGTCATTTAATCTTAGACCTAAAAGTGGAATTTATAACATAAAAACATATCTAGTTTATAAACTTCACATTAAAAATGTCTAGCGATATCAACTACATCTAATCGTCGTGAACTTTAAGTTACTGATTTTAAGCAAATCCTTAGTGCTTCACATAGAGGCAATTCCTATGAAGGTTAAAAGCAACATCATCCTTTTGGTCCGCTGACAGGTAATACTGAATCCCAGATGACGGTCGAGAATGGGACAGCGTGTATTGACTCCGGGGACGGGTCGACGTGAGGGCACATCGTCGTTATTATTCGCAGAAGTTACGTCCCAATGCGATGCTTTATTGGAAACCTGGAATAGATGAAAAAATCATGTATCTTTAAATGTAAACAAACATCTTGGGTATTTTATACTAAGTGTTTAGTTAAACATTTATTTCCCAATCGTGTTTATCTTTGTGTTTCATAATAAACCAAAACTTATGCAATGAAAATATTTTATTGTTTTTTTACTGGCGGTATGCCTTTATTAAACAAAATACTACGAACTATATACAACACTACAGCAACTACAATAAAAGTATTTAGACAACCTATAAGTCATAGCAGGCTCATAGGCAGCGTGCATAAATGCTCCAGCCCAGTACCAGTTGGCAGCGTGCCCAGCATGCTGGCAGCGTTGCCCCGTTGAATTGCAATGCTTATTCGTTGAGCCAGATATGTGCCAGCATAAATAAATGTAAAAATAAACATAAATAATAAATGTACTGTTCATGGAATATAATATATAATAGTATATTATGATACAAGTGAGCTAAGTTGCTCATTATACACGAGGCTGTGGGTTGCAGCCCGAGCCGCAGGCGAGGCCGTAAATCAGCCGAGAGTATTGAATTTCAAGCGCACTTTTTCAACATCCTTGCGAGGAGAAAAAAATATTCTACAAATGCGATACGAAAATTATGGAAAATGGCACGCAAGTTTTTTTTTTTTGCGCGCGGCCAATGTATGTTTGTTTATTACATATACTTAGCCTTAAACCTCTTTGTTGTTAACAATCTGTATTACCCAGTTAAACTGAAGATACTCTGTTAACTCGCATATAATTTGCAGTTAGGTTAACGTAACGTTGTAGGGATAATTCTATTACGCACTAGTGTATAATATTATTATGCACGAGGGTGTTATAGTTCGGTTTATGGCCCTAAGAACAATATAATAAAGCTCACTTTACGAGCAAGGGTGTTGAAAAGAATATTATAATACAAGCTGTAACAACCGTGGACTGCCATGGTCCGGCCCCATGGTTCGATGTCCACCACCGGCTCGAGCTTCACCGCATGGTGGAAGGACATTTTGCGAATGTAAGCTTGGCTAGATACCACCCCCCAGTAGAAAATCTGAGGCTATGATATATGATGGCTACAAGGATTGGTGCTGGGGCACATAAGTAATTCTAAAATTACTGGCACATGATACTTTAGTGTGCAGTTCGTTATTTGCGACAAATTGCATCATCATGGTTACTATTTAACAGCAGGTGGGCCTCTTGCGTCTTCTGTCACAATCTAATAAAAAAAATAGTTACTATTGGTAAGTACCTTAACATTAAAGAAGATTTTTATATCATCGACTTCATCAGCTCATCAAGTAGTTTGCTGTAGTAACCCGTGACTGCTATCAAAAAACCATAATCTACTTCGTATTGTTGTCTTATTTCCTTTAGAGTTTTATCGGTACGAAGGTGAACATTTGTGGTCAAAAGCTAACCAATAAGGCATAAAAAGTATAAAAAAACTGTTTCATTAATTTCAGTGATGGATAATGCTTACAAGATCAATCACTCGCCTGAAATACTTTTCCTATCAATCAAATTTGCAATTACATACTTTACTGCAAAAACTCAGTAGGTACTCTGTGGCCGAAGTAGCCTGTCTGATTTCTGATCTATTATAAGTTTTCTTTCAAATCTAGTCTCTTTTCTACGGTCTGCAAGATGAAGGCAAATGTTATATTATCACACTGTCTATATAGTGTTAACAATGCAAATTATTTTCAGTTTTACCTTAAAATAAAAAATTATTACCCAAATCAGGGAATCAATCAACCTACCGTATTAAATGATAAAAGATTCCCAGAAAACCAAATAATGACGTAAAGCAAAACTTTTACTACATATACTTTGTTTATATACTTATACACTTTGAAGTGATACTGCTCCCAATGTTAATTCAAACACTGAAAATGCTTGTACATCGTTTTTAAATCGAAACAGAATATTCATTGGCAGTTGGAGCTGCGTCCATATATAGAACAAACTAAGTGAAGTACTGTTACGATCCGCAATATTCACAAACTGGTCGACGAGGTTTTTATAGACTTAATTATGGGTTTTATGTTGGAGCTATAATTTCACCACCGAGTTTTATTTTCATTAATTTTCCTCGTATACTTTTAAAGCTTATATCGACTTGTCTCAGTTTTAGGGGAAAGGTCGAGACACAACGTATATTGAGAACAAAGTGTAGTTACTATAAAACAACGACACAAAAATAACAAAGTCAAAGTAAAAGGGCATTAAAAAATAACGCCACGGAGCCAAACAGGAAAAGAAGGCGGAATTGTCACTAGATATTTTTTTTTATGCTTGATAGGTTAGCCTTTGACCACTGTCTCACCTGATGGTAAGTGATGATGTGGTCGAAGATGTTGTTCAGGCTAACCTAGAATTACTAGCTGTCAAGGACAGCTGCCGGAACACACCGTTAGGTGCTTGACGACAGATTTTCTACTTGAGGGTGGTAGCTAGCCAGGCGGGCATTCGCAAAATGCCCTACCACCATGCTATAATAACGACTGCCATCCTAAGACAACAACCGGGACCGACGGCTTAACGTGCCCTCCGAAGCACGAAAGCGCTCAGTAGTTATGTCACCAGCGGTCACCCAACCAACTCATGACCGCGGCGGACGTTGCTTAACTTTGCTGATCGGTTCAGATCGGCTAAGCAAACTTCGCTACGAGCGTTACTTCGATTTATTTTTATAATTTTTTAAGTGTTTTATTAACTTGTGTTTTTTAATGTTTTCTTAAAATAACTTTAGAATATTTGTTATTATTAAATACAAAGTTAGATTACAAAGATAGTTACAAAGTTACATACAAAGTCAGATGGTTAACACAACATGTATTTGGTTACAGTTGCAAAACAGTGACTTCAGTGTCTTCAAAACTTTTCAATAAGGTTCATATTTGGCTTGCGCAAATACGTCCACGTTTCTGAATTTCGCACCAAGCTCTAGGGGCTTCCTATACGACGTCGCCGGAATGCTCATATCCTATCTCTTCTCTACAATATTTTGTTCAACCCTTCTTCACCCCAGTACCTTAAAGAGCGTTTTGATTATCTTAATGCCTCTAATTCTCATTGCTTACGGTCATCAGAGAATCTTATGCTTAAATTTCCTCCACACGCTACCTCGTTTTATGACCGTTCGTTTACGGTCGAAGCCGTCAGACTCTGGAATGCATTGCCACTTGATACTAAACAAGCTCCGTCCTTAAATGTTTTTAAAGACAAAGTTAAAACTTTTTACCTGTCGTGCTAGCATAAGCTCCATACGTGTAAACATCATATTTATGTACTATATTTGTATATATGTATGTATTTTTGTATGTATATGTATATATAATGTAAGAATACATTTATTATCTATATTGTCTATTATATTGTAGATATTTATAAATATCAATACTATTAAGGATATTGTACACCGCCATCCCTTGTCAAAACTTGCTCCTCTCCAAAGGTTGTCTGGAAGAGATCGCTTTGAGCGATAAGGCCGCCTATTGTTCACTATTACAAGCTAAATATTTTTAATTTTGGTATAGTTTAAGGTGTTCAATGAAGAGTTTATCTATCTATCTATCTCTCTAACAGTGTTCATTAAAAAGCGACGCACTATATTGTTTTTCACAAAAAGACGGTTTTTACTGATAAAAAATATGGAATTACCAAAATGGTATTAATATAATATGTAATAATATACTTTTTTTTTTAATTAAAATAACAAATTGTTGCAAAACACCATGTTATTTGCAACCTAAATTGAACTATTAATAACAGTTGTTGAGTTTTATTCAATAAAATTTTAACTGCGTGTTACAAAACATTTTTGCTGTTTCGTATCGGTTGTCTATTCTTGCTTTGGATCAAACGAGAAAGTGGCATATATTTTCTTATTACATGTTTACGAAAATTATATAAGTCCATTCATCCATTATATAATTATATAATGGATGAATGGACGAAGGCAAAATTGCCAGCAACAAATCATACCAAACTTTTTGTAATTATTATTGCAAAAATATTCGACATCATTCTAGAAACTTCCAAAGTAAACATGGAGGCGTGATTTTGTGGGTCGTCTCCTGCCGATATACTTACCTATCGTACTGTACACTCTTGGTCTCGGTAGAGATATTGATATTTAGTTTGTTCCGATCTATAACAACAGCATTTATTTTGTAAATTGCGTAGTATTACTAGTTAATAAATAACTTAACAACTTCAATTAGTAACATGTTCTAGAATATTGTGACCCAAAACCAAGTATAATAGCCTAACTCTAATGCGGTTATATTAATCAGCCTAAAGCCACAGTAGATATATGGACTTTAGTTATGGAGATATATGTATATCTACTGTTCTAAAAACCTTCATAAAGTGTTTATTGAAATAATTAATCATTGCCATTTGAAGGACAATTTGAAAGTTATATTGTATTAAAAAATAAGATAATGTTCACGGTTTTTATAAATAAATGTTAAGCTTTATGTATAATATGAAACGGATGTGCAAAAGAAAGTTAGTATTACTTCAACTTACTTACGATATCTTTGAACATGATCTATATTTTATAACGTACTTATTTTTTAGATAGTAATAATACCAATGCTTAAAGTAACTCATATGATTGCGTAGACTAATAACTCTGAGCTCTGGCCATCGCTCGTAACGATGCGATAAAGATTTACGATCCAACTTCCCACATCTATGGTCTGCTTACATGCTTATGGTACATATTGCACTCACGCTCGTTTATAAGGAAAACTTTCATAACACTAAGGGCCTGTTTCAGAATATTCGAGTAAGTTCCGGTTTTACTACCCAGAACATATTTATTAAACAAAACACTATCTTTGCGTTTCACAGTCATCGATTTAGCCTATCCATCGGTTAAAACTTGAAACGCGCTGCATGTCAACTGTCATTTTTATCGTTCAGTTATTTTATGTGTTGGTTAGCAACCCGAAACTTTATCATCACATTCTGAAACGGGCCCTAAAAGAATTTTATGCACGCGTCTTATGTCTTTAGATAATAAAATGTGTGACAACTTTCTTACTCTTTGTGTTATACAGTTTTGATTGCAATTTATATTCATGGGTTTTCGAATATCTTTAACGAAAATAATAGCGTAAATTCTGCTTTGAGTATGCCTTTGAACACGAAATTTTTTTTTGTTTTACATACCATATAATAACATTGTCCTCTCCTACGTAGGTATGTATTATAGGAAGTTAATATAAGATCATTACACGTGTTTGTGAAAGATCGCACAACAAACTAATCTGCCGATTTAATCTTGATAAACTTTAATTCCACTTACGAGCGTTGATGCCATAAATATATAATAATATGTTTTACATTGAAGATTTAAGGTCTTCCTAAGCCTATTCGTTAGGGCTATTACTATACATTTTAGACGAAGGGTCAGTATTACCAAAACATTAATCTTGTAGAAGGAACATTTAACTATGGATATTTGTGTAGAGCTATTTCATGCTGATAAACTAATGAGATTCACTGTTTAGGAATGTTGGTAAGGTCACTCAAACATAAATATTTTTTGACATTATTTGAATATACTATGTTCAAAGATTTAAACAAGCGTTTGTTCACTGCTTTCTGAACGACTCATGCAATTTCTTTAAGCAAGTAACACACTATTTTATGAGGCAATGCTAGCATATATAGATGCTAGCTATGTGGTAATAGATATTAACTGCCGTGACGCATGTCCAGGCACAGAATATAAAGGTTTGATTCCTATATGATACAAGTTTTATTCCCACCACTGCCGGTTTGAGCTCTTCCGCGCGGTGGAAGGGCATTTTGCTAATGCATAATGCTAACTACACCCTGAAGTGGAAAATCTGTCACCAAGTACCTAACAGTGTGTTGCAGTAGCAGTCCTAGAGAGTTAATAAGTAGTTATGAAATTACAGGCACGTGAGAATCGGTATTTTTCTACTTTTCTCATAACAACATCTTTTAACCGTTATGAGCAGTCGGTTATCATATGTCATTAAAAATAAAACATTCCAAATAATGTTGTCTTTGGTTTAATGACAGATTGCTCTCTATTCAACCCACTTTGCTAATTCTCGTAGATAGTACATAACTATCTATATCTGCTGTCAAACGGCTATGAGGATCCCAATACGTTGACAATGGCGGTAGCAAGCTACTAATTTTCCGTATAATTTTACCCAATAGCCGTGCCGGCCAAATTTTAAAGAATCTTTATTTTTGGTACTTGAAATATGATGAAAATACGTTTGTATGGAATGCGTTATTAAGACACTTCGCTTAAATCCTCGGTATAAACCAACTCATGAACTTAGCCGGGGTTTTAAAGAGGTCCTATAGACATTAGTTTTTAAATCTTGTGTATGGATTCATATATTGCTATATAAATCTGGGCCACTTTTACCGGAACACAACGTAAACAACCCAATAAGTCAAGATCAAATAATATAAGCCACAATATTCTTTACCAAATTCTTACTATTTTATTTTTTATAGGTATAGCCTTTGGCCACAATCTAACCTGATGGTAAGTCATGATGTGGTCAAAGGTATCAACAGGCTTAACCTAGAATTAGTGGCTTTCAAGGACAGCTGCCGGAACACACCGTTAGGTGCTTGGCGACAGATTTTCTACTTGAGGCTGGTCGCTAGCCAGGCGGGCATTCTCAAAACGCCCTCCCACCATACATCTAGTTGAACATACATGTTTACCAACGTAATGTTAAGTGTATAGACATTTTTTACCAGATGATAGATCTCTTTAACCAGAGTCCGTCTTGCTGGGTACTACCGCACCGCTACATATTTTGTACCAAAGCAGAAGTGAGTAACGAGGATTTCCATGTAATGAGGTGCCCGGTTCGGAATGTTCCAGACACGACAGCTGCTCTCAGATAAGCCGCGTCATGTTTACAATTAACCGTGCACGTAATTTGAATCGACGCCTCCTAACGCCAGGTCTTTGTTTCAAAAAATATACATTTTATAAAATTCATTTCAGAGTTTATTTCAGAAATATATTGCAAATTTTATACAGTAAAGACGTTTTATACCAACAATACAGAGTCTTTGAAATTTGGTCGGCACGCTTGTTTGACCTAATAACTATGCTTCTGTTTTGCTAGCTTTTTGTTTTATTATTTGCTTTTTCTCTAAATACAAGAACATAAGAATTACCTATCATACATTACGTTAACACTTAGTATCTAAAATATGACGAATCTATACGTTTGTATGGAAAGTACTATGAGTTGGTACATTGTCCTCACTTAGGTATCGCCTATTACGTTTAAGGTCACATGTAATAAGAGGCGCGTCTTTTAACTTTTACTGCTATAGTTACCCTAACATCGGGTAACAATTGAGGGGTTGTATGAAAAAAAACAATAATATTATGAAATAGACTAGAAGCACATAAGACACACCATGAACATAATAAACTAAAGAGTCAACGCACCTGCTCAGTAGCAGTCAATACTAAAATAGAGTTAATAGAGACTCCGACCAATAGAAACTGAGTTTTCACAACCCATTTGTAAACCATCGTTTATTTATAGAGTACGGAAACGCGAACACGAAAGCGAGCGGTCACAGAAAGAACAGAAGTCAGTTTTGGTGTACTGAAAAACTCATAATATCGACAATTATACCTTCCCAAAACTTAAGTCCTATTTAGTAATAATAAGCCCTAAGTGAAGGTTATTTTATAGTGATTTCTTTATTGCGTTTAATGCTGGCATTTTGTTAACTTATTGATCTCTTCATCTTGTAAATCGTGTATCATAATCATTATACTGTTTTGGAATTGGACGTAAGTTAATAAGACAAATATTTCTCCAAGGCGTCTAATTTCAGAAATTTTTGTTCAAATTTCGTAAACAACTGTTATTGTTATCCTTTTATTTGTGAATAAAGACAGTAGTCTCTCAATGAATCGATATTACCACCGCACTTCTTGTTTACAGATTACCAAATTGGTGAATATTAACGTACAATTTTCTTCCGTGGTACTGATGCCCATGAAATAGCAATATTTTCCACTGTTCCTGGAGGAAAGAAATATGATCCCCGGCCCTGACACACTGAGTACTGGTACCGGAAGACTGCCGAATAATTACATTATACACAACAAGATTACTATATCAAATTCCTTAGACAGTGATACTCTTAATTATATCTGTCATTAGTTGTTCGAAGTTTAGGCTGAAACATCAGTCAATCCATGTTTATTGAAGAAAATAAGCATTGCAGTATCAATATCGTGAGAACGGAACTGTTTACGTATTGAGCGTTTTCTAGGCGGAAAACAAAAAATTCTTGCTCACCAGTAACGTAATAAGATTTTTTTCTTTCTAGTTACTAAACTTGGTATTCTACTGGGAAAACAAATTCTTACATCATAAGCAGCCATTAAACAAAACTTTTTATTCCCAATAGATTACCATATATAACATAGTATTCTTCTAGAAAAAACAGATTCATACTTTATAACCAGGAGTGTAATAGATTACCAGTTATCTAAAATGGCATTCTACTGGGATGACCGAATAAAACTGTCCATATACTTCGGCAAAAGTAAAATTTACTATTGTCAAAAGCTTGTATATAGAAGCAAAACCAACTTACAGCTGATACTTAAAACATAATGCCAGTAAGTCACTTTTTGATATCCTTCGAGAGAGAAAAAAATAAGGTAAAACTGTACAAGAAGAAATTTGGAAGTTGTTAATCGAATAATAATCTTTCATCTGGCAGATTTTCCCTTAGCGAAAGTTTTTGTGACTTGTGTCACTCAAATCAGAAATTACAATCTTTTCAAGAAAAAAAATATTCCCTTCTGTACTTCAGTTATTTACTTTTCAAAATAAAATATTTGGCTCACTTGTGTGTTTAGGTACTCGTATTTTTTTATCCTTCTTTCACAGTCTATATCTGAATCTACAGATAGTATTATTATTAGATATTAGTACGTAATCAAAATTAGTTAATTATTTATCGTTATTAAATATTTTTATTACCGGTGATTTTTTAAATATTAAGAACAAGTTAAAAATGTAATTAATTAATGTAATCTTGTATGAGCGTTGGTAGTATATCTGTGTAAGTACATAATCTAGTTTATAAGCAAGGCTTGGACCTTCACTTTTGCATGCCAAATATGGTGGAATGTGCAGATCTGTTTACAGTTAACTAATAACTTCACTGTATTGTTTAAATAATTACTCACATTCTTGCAAATAAATTGAATTTGAATTTTTAGTTATTTGCGCTGACTTCTTCGATCTTAGATGTTGATTAGATTAAGGAAAATAAGTCAAGAGCATTCTGTGACGCATCAAATGATGGTATAAAATATCTTCAGCAGAATAGTCAAAAAGAGAGTAGAGCTTTCAAATAAAACGAGAAATATTAAATAGTCAGAAGCAATAAGAAAAAACTAAACTTGCTTCTTAAACTCTTGCAAAAGGTCTAAAAAGCTGACTATCCTCGTCGGGAACAAAAGATTTTAATATTCTTAAGTTTGCAATAACGCCTGCTAGGCAATTACATAACAAAATTACAATTGGGAGAGAAAAAATTATAGTCATGTGCGGGATTCGAACCCGCGTCCATCCTCCCCATTTAGCCGGGGAATGCTCTAACTAATTGAGCTAACATGACACAATGACTCATATCTTTAACTCTTGCTCTCGTTCTTCAACCATCGTATCGGAATGGAGCGACACCATTTATAGATATAGTTCAACTTGCGTTGTACTACAAACAAGACCAATTTTGCAATTTGTTTTAAACTTGTAAATGATGACGCAACCTTATAATTTTGAAGAACGAGAAGAGTTATGAGTCATTGTGTCATGTTAGCTCAATTGGTTAGAGCAAACCCCGGCTAAAGGGGCGGATGGACGCGGGTTCGAATCCCGCAAATGGGAACAAAAGATATCTTTGTCTTGTGCAAGCTCGATTTTCGACTAAGTAAAATGTAGTATACATATTACCCAAGCTATGTTTTTGATTAGTAATTCCAACCCAAATAGTGAACCATCATTTCCAACATTAATAGGCGGAAGACGTCCAACAGTAAACAAATGCCTCCCCTATTAGACGGGGTATGTCATAATGTCCATACTTCGCACGAGTCTTGGCAATTGCAGTATTCCATGGCAGTTCTACAGAAAGTGATGCTGCCCATCTTCTGCTATTTTTCCTTTCTTCGCCTCTTCCACCCCCGCAAGAAGATATGGAGAGGTGCACTTTCAGCCCAACACCACACGTGGTCTATATGCAAAAAGTGCCTAGTTCGGATGTTAAACCTTCAAGGATAGCATTAAAAAAGTTACATCTTATACCATTATATTATGTGTTAAAAAATTGTTAACCATTTCTAAATATAAGACTGGAAGACATAACAAATTAATACAAAATTACAAAGTGGATCAACAAGAACATAATAGTCGCAGGGAGCTGATTGATGCAATAAACTAAAGGCCAGTCATTGTTGTATTCAAAAAGGGGAGGTCGTCCGCTACCTAAACTATAATTCAATATCACAACCCCATGCTTCAAACAAATACGTTGTTATTAGTTTAATGAAGCCACAGTCGGCCTCTGTAGGGCTCGATCAGAACATCATCCACCTTGATCCCTTTAAGAACATCATGCCAGGGGCAATCTACGCCCTAATTGGGATTAACGGAGTTTGTTCACCTAGTTTCAATAATATATAATACAATTTTAAGCATAAAAGTTATGGTGAAACAAAGTGGTGGTGACTGTACAAATATGGGTCATAAATTTAATTTTTCGTTTAATTTTAATGTATTTAAAGTTGACGTTAAGATACATTATAGATATATCAGCATGATGCAAATAAATTGCTGTGTACTTAAAGAGCGAGGAAATAAACCAGCGGCCTGTCAGATGATTTGTTATGCTCATAAAAGTATGTGTGATCTGTGGCAAGCGACATATCGAACGCACGCCTAAGTATAGGATCTCATATTTCTAGCTTAAGTATCTTAAATTTAGTTTAAACCTTTTGGATTTTAACATACTGGATAGAGGTAGCCTGATGAACAGATGCTTTGATTGTTTGAAAGATGACATACTTTGCAATCATGGTATAAATGCCAAGACGACGGGCACTAGTAGAGGGCGATGTAGTAAAAGCGGGATAAATGAAGCAACGATAATGTTACTTTCAAATAAAATATGAGTATATTTACTTCTTTTTTATAAAGAATGAAGTGTTAAACACGATTTCCCGCTCGTGACACCGGACTCCAAAAAATTTCTTCAGCATCACTTTGTTGAAAAGTGTTCTTTTTAATGGGACGGTATCTTGGGGCGAAAATTGGCAATTAAATCTAACCTTTTTCTCGGCAGATAATCTGAGTTGAAAAGAAATTAATGACAGAACTGTTTCCCAGCTGTTATATCTTTGAAGTTGAAGTTAAGGTATTAATAACATTTTGCGTGTATTTAGGTTTGGTATTTCATCGTTTTAGTTTAGAGATATTTGTTACGATCCAAAACATAACACAATTGTCAAATCTTTAAAATACTATCCGCACATATCTCATTTAATTGATAAACCAAAAACCTTCGCCCTGTAAAAAAAGTATACCAAGTTTATGATATTGTGATTTTTATACGTGCGTTCATTGGCAAGAGGTTGATTGAATATTGGGGGCTTCTAAGACACAATATATCATTTGGCTAAGTATTCATGTGATAAAGGTAAAGAATAACATCTATAGAATTTATAAACGGTATAATATATTGCGATACTTTCTAGAATTTAGTATACAAATTAATAATATTTATCTCAAAATTATCTTAAGCATAAAGTTGTAAACTAAGTTGCTCTTACATAAATGTTTTCTAATTTTATAACTATGCTGAGTTTTGAATTAACGCCATCTATATTAAACATAGAGAAGTATATTGTTACTTTAGTTCACGTTTCGTATTTCTGTGACAGAGAATCCTAATAATAATTATTTATAACTGCTGCATTCAGACGTCAGTTAACTATATACATACATCGTTCTTTTTGTACTTATTTTGATAGTATTCAAATACATACATAGTACAATATGAGTACATAATTATCTGAATTGGAATTGGCTTGTCTGACATAGCAGCTGTAAAATTTTCGGGGGTTGGTAGACTGAGTATGGCATTCAGACGCCCAGATAAACGGTGAGGCGCCATCCGTAAATGGTTAATATGCATGCTGCAATTTTTGGATGTTCCCTCACTCATCAGGTGATAGGAGGGTTCAGTATGGTAAAAAACATTCGATAATATTACACCTGCGTTCACTAGAAAACTAAATGGGAACACGAAGAAAGTCTCCACTTTATTGGTGACCAGACTACGACACGACCTAAGTACACTCTTTTACAAAAAAAAATCGGGCACCTAAGGAAATTTACGTTCTAAGGTCGATTTTAGTTAATTAAATGAAATTTATTTCTTTGACGTAGTCTGTATACTTATAATCGTGCAAATCAATGCGCGTGAAGTGAATTCGAGCAATTAAAAGAAAAAAAACGATGGATTCTTTAAAATCGATATACACGACCAAACAATAAGAAGTGGTCGGCAATAAAGACAAGTTTTTTTTTAACTTTTTTAATTAAATAAAGTTACAAATGTAAAAACCTAATAACGAGTGTGACCTCCTCTTGCCAAAATCACTTTAGATTATGAAGTCGAGCAACACGGTGCTCACGGAGTAATTTAGGGCCCCGAGCTGGGCGGAAACTCTTGATATTGGCAGTCATAAGCCTTCTCCTGACCGTCCACAAGCTAACTTCTACTCCTCTTACTTCTTCAAGGCATTTCTTCAGGTTCACACTTTACGCCTTACGATTACGCAACGCCTGACTCACCAAAAAGCGGCCATCTCTTGGTTCTGTGCATCGTTTTCTTCCCGAAACCTCTTCTTTTGACCGAACCAGTCTCTTGATACCGTTGCCAAGTCCTCTGGACAGTTGAACGACTCACATTTCGCCGCTGAGACACGTAAATTTGCGAACAACCTTCTTCAAGTAGGGCTATAATTTTATCGGCCCTTATCGCTTTATCACTCATATCAAAAAGTGGTATTTAATGTAAAAGAAAGATTAAATTGTTTAATTTGCAGAAAATATCCAAAAAGTTTTAAAATATCGTAATCAGTTAAAAATCGTTTCAGCAATTCGCGCCATTAGTAAAGCAATTTTAGAATAATCCACAATAATCATTATTTTTCTTTTAATAATTTCAAATTTTAAATTTGGAACGTAAAGAATCATGCCAGGATGCTGCAAAAAACATGCCAATACATCGTCAAATTAACAATACCAAATAATTATTCTCTTGTTCTTCTTCATTGAAGTAGAGAAAAAAATCTAAAGTGCCCGTTTTTTTGCAAAAGAGTTTATAAACAAACCGGGTTTGAATTTTACCGAATTGGTTCAATTGGAATGTAGCTATAGACTATGCAAGTTAAAAAATGTCATCACCGGTCCTTTGGAACGAATTCGATTTCTGTTTACAGTCGAATAGCTCGGGGTCCTTTAAATGGTACTATAAGACTAAATACTCAAAATATCATCGTCATAAAAATAATAAAATGTTGGCTACTTTCTCATATTATCAGAAAATGTTACGTGTTTCGATGTACCAGTATATTTATTTAGATGAAACCTATTTCAATATATATTTTACGTAAATAAGAAGTTAGATATTTAAAATGATCAAATACTAACGTGTCAGAGCAAGATGAAGCTTCAGGCCAAATGTGCTTTTAACTCAAGGTTCCAACGCCACAAGCAGGGTGACAAAGACATTGTTTATCCACCTCTCCCGCCCTATACCCTTCATACCCGCTTGCTAGTATTATGTCATCTGTGCCGCTTGTTAGGAACGAATGATTATAAAAACAATATTCATGTTAGTCGCGCGAATAAAGGCACGGGAGTGGCTAGGTATAAGGCTAGCTTAAAGGTTTCCTGCTCATTAATCTTCCGTCCAACGCAGTCATTATTCAAAATATACCATTACTTTTAATACATATAAGATAAAAATTTTGGTGTTTCTATATGTAAATAATTTTCTTACGTTCTGAAGTACTGTTTTTTATTTTGTAGCTATTATGAAGATTCAAAAAGCCGGTCAAATGTGGGTTACGCAGTAAAGTAGGATACTTACGGAAGAAATTCTATTTCCAGACGTGAACATTTTGTTGAGATCTGCCTTAATACACTAAGATTCCCTATCCTAGGTCTGAGGCAGGAAATTGAAAAATGAAATAGTACTCGTGCTTTTGTAGCTACTAGTAGCAAGTATAGCATGCTCTATAGTTACAGTATGTATGTACTATAGTTGATATATATAATATCAAGTATGTAGTTGTAGTCATGGAATTTGCGTATTAGTAATTGTTGCCTTTATTAGGTTCTAGACTTTAAATTTGATGAGTATTTTTTGATGACAGATTTTGACAATAATTGTTTTATGCAACTTTGAAAGATAAAGAGGTAAAAAATTGCAAAATTATATTAATCGGTTTTATAGTTAGTCAATACATACGTAAATATATATTTAATTAGATTGGGATTAGGTTTCGATTAGGTTTCTTATTAATTATAAAAAATATTATATGGAAATTACCAACATATTTTTCTTTCTTTTTCAGGTAAATATTCTACAGCACAAAAATTTGTAGCGAATAACAGCAATAAAGAGGGAAGTAACTAGCTATAACTTCATGACAGTGACACATTTTCATATTCTGTGATAGCTTATAATAATAGTTTGTGCAACTGTCATATAACAGAGGGTATTAAACATCAGTGTAGTTTTTCAAAATTTTAGTTTTCAAAATAAGATTACACGAGTGTTTTAATACCTAATTATATGCAGTTGCATACACTACTTTATTTAATCTCATGGCTACAGCTAACATTAAATAAAATGCAATATAAAAACCAGCGCGTTGCGCGCGCAGCGCGCTCACCATAGATAATGTGTACTTAAATTGAATTGAAACCTCCTTGATCGGGCCACATTGTACTTTAATAATTAAAAAAAATATTATAAAGTATTGTTTTGTTTGGAGAACAATGCTTTAATTAAACTTTTTAATTTTCTTAAAGTAGTATGTAAATAAAATATGCCAATAAAAGTCTGTATTTCATTTCATAAATAGAATATTATCGAATGAGATTATATAAAATATTTTAAGAAACAAAATGAGACAGCGCTGCGTTCGAGTTTTGTACCTATGAAATTGCTGAGCTAACCTATTTTAGAAGTGTTGATTCTAATTGAAGAAGTTTTGACAACAGAAACGGTCTTGTAGGTAATGTGCCGCACTTTGCACGCAGAACTTATATTATACCAAAACTTTCATATTCGTAATGACTGCAAACAAAGGAATCTAGATGTGTTATTTCTTATTTGTAAGCGGTATGCCTTTATTCACCAAATATTACTAACAATAAACAACACTGCAGCTGCGACAATGGAAGCATTTAGACAACTTACAAGTTATTGCAGACTCAGAGGCAATCCAAATGTTCTAGCCCACTACCAATTGGCAGCGTGTCCAGCATGCTGGCAGGATTGCTCCGTTGAATTGCAATGCTATTTCGTTGAGTCATATAGGTGCCAGCATTTTGATCCCGCGTCGCATCGACCGAGCGTTGTAATAAGTTTTGAAAAAAAGGTTGAGCTCCCGGTCCCCACGGACCTAACGTCCCAAATATGTTGGCGCTACCGAGGATAGCATACTTGCGCCGCTTGAGTTGCTCCGCCGAAATAGCCGTGGCTCCAGAGCTCACGTTGGTTTCATTTCTTTCCTATCACATATTACCTTTCCGTGGAATTTACTTAGGAATGAAGGAAAAGGTCCCAAGGAATATTTTCGATGGGGTTACATTTGAAACTTTTGTATGTTTACACGGAATCGGTTCCAAATCTACAATGCTTTCAATGTTCGTTTATTATCATGAAATTGTAAAATTAACGAAATAACCAACTGGAAAAAGAAGATACCACGTTATTTTTTTATATGTGTCCTTGATTACGTCTTTTTTCAGGCAACGCATTACAACCTGTATAGATCGAAACCTCGTTTTTAGATGTCTTTTATTATCAAAACACTACAAACTATAAATAACACTATATCTACAACAAAGACAAAAAAAAAACTAATTTAAATTTGCAGCGATGATACCCCGTCGTAATGGTAATTAATCGTAATGAGTATCGGTTGACTAAAAATTTACATGCTCCCTCAAAAAGAAAAACTGTTATTACCAACCACTTAAAATTGTATCGCGGCAGCTATCCTTTGTAGAACCAGCTCTAGTTCTTATTCTGGTTTGATACCACCAAAAACTTTAATTATTAACAAACATAGTGATAGTGTATTTACTGAAACATTTTCAAATGATTAAATTAGCTTCATCGCGCCTTGCTAGTAGTAAGGCTTCTAAAACATGACAAATGAGTCAGCCATAAAGTCCCTCGTTTCAGATCGTTGTTGATACAGTATTTGCGGTCTTCTTAAAATATCTACTGATATTGGTTATGTATTCATACTATGTTTTCTGAAACGTGAAGGCTAGCATAGGTCGGAGACAGCAACAAAATGGTAGTTCACTTTATTGTTGGTTCTAGGTTTAGAACTGATTGACCCATTGAAAGGCACACTGAAAAAAATGGTACTCAAACAACCAAACATGTGTCTTGGTTGGCTAAAATGTGTTTCAAACAACTTATGAATGCTTTGCATTGACTAATATCACATATCCAATGTAAACAATTTAATTTAGTAGATATCTCTGTTGTTTCTTAAGAATAAGTGTCAGTGTATTTACAAACATGTCATTTGTTTTGGTCATCCTAAATATTATGTTTAGTTGGCATGATTATTTTATTTTATTGAACCTTCCCTGCGCGTTTAACTACTCTAAACAACGTCACAGGATCAAGCTAATTTAAATTGTTAGTTAACCCAAACCAGATCTTTAGTTAAAATGACTAATTTACAATATTGAACCTACTCAGAACAATTAATTACTCGTAACAACCTTTAATGATCCAGCCAACTTATTATTCTAAGTCAAACTAAACATTAGAAGTTAAACCCGAACTCTGTACATAATAGATTCAAACAAGAACGCGGCTCGCTGGAATCCCCACTACTATCTCCTGCCACATTCATGGTTTCTCGTACGTTCGCGCCATACTTATGTACACTTCTGTTCTGTCATCACTCATCACACATCTTTAAGTAAATTGTGAAAAAGTTTTTATACAGGCGGTCACCAACCACTTACGTAAAATTTTAACGACGTATCGGAGAACTCTCTCTCGGCTCGAATAAATACTCGTATGTGTAATATATATTTTAAAAGCACTAGCAAAAAGAAAAATAGTGGACGAAGTTTTGAGGATCTGGGAGCTATCGGACCTTATCCTTGTATATCTCGGTAAGTATTTACATGCATACATAAAGTTTCAAAATTCATGCCTAGCACTTGAGAGGACTGGTGCAGTAGTCATGTTTATTTCCATATAAGTAAATAAGTTTTTTTTTCAACTTAGATCATTATTATTCTCATCTACGCATCTTGTAGTGGCAATGTTAGTATAGGTACTTCAGAATTCTGACTGGTTATGTACCTTTTCTAATATTAATCAAATATGTTATTAAAACAACTAATGTGAATATGGAGTTTGCTTTAAATGTTAGGTAGCTGATCTATGTTCTGGCCAATTAAAGCACTCATAGCGTAGTTTGTTGGCTGCTCTTAGCCAATCAGCTAAGTTCAGCAACAAGCGGCCATAAGTTAGATGGGTGACCGCTAGTAGCATTACTAATGAACGCTTCTGTGCTTCGGAGGGCACTTTGAGCCGTCGGTCCCTGTGGTTGTCTTATGATAGCAGTCATTATAGCATGGTGGTAGGGCTTTTTGCAAATGCCTGCCTGGCTACCTACCACCCTGAAGTAGAAAATCTGTCGCTAAGAACCTAACGGTTTGTTCCGTCCGCTTAATAATTCTAGATTAGCCTGGACAACATGTTCAACCTCATCACATATCATCACTTACCATCAGGTTATAGGAGGTAGTGGTGAAAGGCTAGCCTAACAGTTATGTAAACGAAAGCTCATCTATGTTCTGATCAAGTGATATATTCATATTACTCATAATTTCAGTACATGAATCATATATCAAGAAAACTTGCTCATGGACCACGCGCTCAGCATCAGTCAGCGAGTGCTGCTCAGCTCCATGTTCTGTCCTGGATGCTCTCTTACATATGTTGGGTGACTA
Organism: Plagodis dolabraria; assembly: GCA_963854805.1. Taxonomy (NCBI): domain Eukaryota; kingdom Metazoa; phylum Arthropoda; class Insecta; order Lepidoptera; family Geometridae; genus Plagodis; species Plagodis dolabraria. The sequence continues at coordinate 27,900,407 of OY978446.1, forward strand.
AATCTCAAAGGAAGAGGAATGGAGGTACTGGAAGAGTCAATAACCGATGATGATGCTAAGTATATAAATACTCGTAACAAACAGTTACAGATTGTTGTAAACGTTGTTTAATTATATATATTGTGATATTAAAGAAAAGTAAAAAATATATGGTGTTTTATTTCATCTCACACGATGTAATATATTTAAATTCAACAGTCTATTTAGTCTGTTATTTTGTTGCAGTAATCACCTGAATATCTAGCTGGCCCTGATAGTCTCAGCTGTAATATTACTACAGTGTTGAATACGCGAACAAACAAATTGAAGTGTATTCAATGATGTAGGAAAGTTATAGCTGGCTCGGGTACAGCGGATAAGGCTACGTATTCACTCTGGTGAATACGTAGTACCTACTCAGACTGCGTATCCACGGTGTTAGAAGAAAAATCCACCAAAAGGACCGCTTTTCTTCCTCGCACATCTAGTGGAAACGCAGTCTGAGTAGGTACAGAGTAATCCTAGTTAACGTAAATATGTTGTCGGGTTAGAATCAAATAAGACTCATAGCCAATATGAACTAGGCAATCGCGACCCGTAGTTTAAATTGAACAAGACATATGGCTAGAGCAATGTGCTCTCTTGTTCAAACGAACCTAGTTACTTAACTACTAAAACTTAAGCGTATGGCTACTGTAACATACTGTCTTGTTCAAATTAAGCTACAAGCGTAACTAATGAAACACACACAGTTGTTCAAAATGTCCATTACACAGAGTTATTTCAGTTACACAGAAGTTCAAACTGCATAATATAAAAAGTTTAGAAAGATCTTGCAGGTTATTCGGTTTAAAGTATATATATAATAACTGGAACAAATAATAGAATATGAACTAAACGAGAGAGATAACACATGCTGACAACATGAATTGGTTCAAGTAAACCGATATGATGTTAGGCTCATATGGAAACAAGATGTTAATCAAACTGAACACGGATTTTGCTCAAAGTAACGTATTTTTTTTTTCAGTGCATTAATGACGTACTGATAATATCTACCGATATATTTGAAGCGCTTGTAGCGTAGTTTGCTTAGCTGTTCTTAAGCCTGCACCGAGGCAGATATACGTAATTGTGGTTCGTATGATCCCTTGCTGTATCTTTATTTCTTAATTTTGAGTTATGTAATTAATATATAATATATTTAAGGATTCATTCTATAAATCATACACTTTGGAAACAAGATTACTTAAAATTTTCTCTATAGAAAAAAATCCAAAGTTACATCTAAAAAACGAAATAAACCCTTAGTACGGCGTAAATACTTAACGGAGAGTCATCCGTATATGAAAAATAAAAAAACCATCATGTTTTCTATAACGTATACACATTACATTTTTCAAATAGGTATTGGTTTTTATTATACGAAGGAAATACTCAAATTCACACATGTTCCGCCCATTTCAGTCAGAGCCGCGATGCTTTGTCCCTATCCGCTCTAGTAATTCTTCGGCCGTCGGACGGGGATGGATGCTGTTGGCGTACCTTACTTATGCACACATACCCGGCGCGCCTAAAAATCATTTTGCGAATGCCTGCCTGGCTAGCTACCATCCCTAAGTAGAAAATCTGTCGCCGAGCACCTAACAGTGTGTTTCGGCAGCTGTCTTTGAGAACCAGTAATCACTTATCATCAGGTGAGATAGTAGTCAAAGGATAAGCTACAAAGCTTAAAAAAAAACTCACAAACTTATGATATGCAACTGGACTCCTATCGTAGCACGTAGCGCTGCGTGCTACGTGAAACTTACATAATAATACGAATCGTACTTTCATATTGTGTAAAGAACTCGTAATAATAAACTCCTCTGTGACACCGCAAAATGTGGAATTGTCATTTAAGTAAGTAGTTATATTAGGTACTAAGGGTTTATTATTATTTATATAAAAATACTACTGCTCTACAGACACTGGTTCGAAATGTTAAGCGGTAACCGCTTTCTATAACATGTGTTATAGGTAGAGGTTACAAAATGCAGATACATTTCGTCACATGTAATGAACTGCACTGCGCCCGTCTCTCTGAGACATACAGTTGTTGAGTCTAATGAGCCTGTAATTTTACTAGCTTTCAAGGACTGCTGCCGGCACTCATTGTTATGTGATTTTCTACTTGAGGGGTGTTAGCTAACCAAGCGACAATTCGCAAAATGCCCTCCCACCATGCGGTGATGCTAAATCTGATGGATGATAGAACCATGAACCTGTGGTACTTTAGTCCATAGCTATAACTGCTCGGCAATAATTGCTTTAAAAGTTAGTTTTGAATATTTCCCCACTTGATTCAATTATCCTTTGAACGAACTTGCTATTGGTGTCCGAGATGTCTTCCTTGTAGTACTTGCTACTTTCTGATTGATGCGGCACCGCCACAACTGCGTAGTAAACGCTTTCTAGAGCTTTGGTGATTCGCTCCTTCGTCTGCACAACGATCAATGTTTTGTAACTGAATCCCTGCGCTTCTTATACGATCAAGATGGAAAACCCAGTGCCAGATCCTTATCTTTTGCTGATTAAAGAGATTCCTGTGAGCCTCATATATCAAAACAATCATCTTACCACAAACAATATCACATAAACAACCTTACCAAATTTTTAACAATATTCTTTATATCCATTGTACTAGAAGTTGTTCATTCGCTGGTGTTTCGTATTTGATTGGCCAGTCTGTTTTGTCTCTGTTTAATTTATGGTCAAACATATCGACGTGACATTGTTCCCTTTAAGAGTTGGGATGTGTCGTTATTATATATTGCTGATTCTGCCGCCCTAAGTGTCAAGCTCAGCAAACCCTCGTTTCCCCAACGATATATAGGTTTGCAAGATGAATTAGCGGACTGACCTGCCCTTTGTCGGCTCTTGTACTTGGTGGCTAATGTAAGGCAGCTTGGCTTTGGGTTTTTGTAGAATCTACAACAGCGGGAACTTGTCAATCTGACATTTTGAGATTTTGTCTTTCAATCTATGAATTGCTGAGTAGCAATTATATTTCTTAGAACCATAGCTAACCATATGCTGAGTAGCAATTCATGGGTGTGTTCATGAAGACCTACGCGTTCAACTTTGTTAACCGTCTCTCAATATATGGTTAGCTATGGTTCTAAGAAATACACAAATTCAGCATAACATTGTACATATGATAGGGCTTGTTGATTTTTTATTTATCAAACCAACGTACTACTACGATTTGTTTGTGTGTTTTGCGGTTTTGTCTATTTAACGTTGCATTACACAATTTACTCATTTAAATAATTAATTTTACCATTTTTCCTACATGTGTGGTAGTATTTCTACTTTTATCTCGACATGTCTCGACATGAGTAGTGACATGGTTCTCAATTGGTAGTTACGATGTTCCCTTAGATGTTATAACGAACGTCCAATGGTCCTTTTTATGCCTGATAGGCCTTTGACCACTATCTCACCTGATGGTAAGTGATGAAGTGGTCGAAGATGTTGTTCAGGCTAACCTAGATTTACTGGCTCTCAAGGACAGCTGCCGTAATGTCACTAGCGGTCACCCATCCAACTCATAACCGCGGCGGACGTTGCTTTACTTTGCTGATCGGTTAAGACCAGCTAAGAAAACTTCGCTACCAGCGCTTCGGATGATAGGCAAAAGGGAGAGGTTGCAGTAACTTACGAGTATTTAAAATAAATTATATCTCAATTCAACATTTTTATGTAGTTGATTCATCCAATGCATGTTAAATCACAGAAATCGTATACAATATAAAAAGCAGCAGTTAGCGTCAAACGCGTACAGTTTTAAGAAAAAATATCTCGCTATGCGACAAATACTGAAGCAATAGTGTGGGCGCAACCGTTTGCGGCTTGGTCACTTATTATATAGCAATTTTTACTCGACTCGGCTCTCTCGGTGCCGTCTGAACATGCTTTCAGGCTACATACCACTGATAAGCAAAATTGTACCTTAAATTTAATGTATACGTCTGAAAATTAGTTGCCATGACTTACTGAAACTCATTTATTTCTACTTCAACATCTCCAAACCGCACCCAACCTGAAATAAGTACTTGACATAACACAACGGCGGAATAGGAACGTATATCTATTACAACGCAAAAATATGAAAGAAATAAATTCGATATAGGAGTTCGTTTATTTCAATAGATTGGCAAAAAATAATGAGTTTTCTTTAGCTGCGTAGACTTATGATTACGACATAGGGTTTTTAATCCCAGCCTTAAATTGTATTCATTAATATATTGATATAATACGTATTGACTTACTAGTAGCAATATTTATTAAACGTTATGTTTAAATCGGTACCTAGGTCACAGTAGATATATATAGCTCTATATATTTACTGAGACTAAGTTTTACCGCCGTAGTAGATGGTGGTAGAGAAAAATACTGAACGGATACTTCTATTTGTTGAACCGCAAAGCATTGCCTTCAAATCGTTACGTCAGTGTCCACTTCACTGTTACTACTCACATAGATCTGTGCCTGTTAATGGATAGCGGCCTGAAAAACATATTGCATTTTTATTTATAAATTCATTATTCCTGTATAGGATGAGAACATACCTAATGATATAGCATTCAGGTGGTAGAATCGCTTATATTATCGAAATTAAACTAAATGGATACAGCCTCACGGTTATATGCTAAAACGCAAAACTTCTACAACGTGTCCGGAACGGGTGTGGTCGTTTCTGCTTTGATACTCCGTTAAGGACGCTCATGATAGCTTATTTAAATAGGCAATTTAGAAAATAAAGCTTGAGCTTAAGATTCACTTAGCATCATATAAGTCTTCGTTTTGGTGTGATAAAGTAGACCGGCTTATATGTATGATCAGCGGTCTTAGATGTCGAGCAACAGTCCTTATGGTTCCCGAACTCGTCAATGCGCGATACAGCTCGAAACGGAACGGCTGAGCTCAACCGTTTTTAGAGGAAGTTTCCGCTACCCCTCATGGAATGTTGGAATATCATTCCACCGCCAATAAGAAACATGCAATGCTTACATATTTTTAAATATTAAAAAAACTTTACATTCATCAAATATATTTTTGATTCATAAAGTTTATTTTGCAATTGCTTTAAATGGTACAAGCGTTATTTAGAAATTATTTCGCAAATGTTCCGTTTTTACCTTGTCACTTGCTCTGTCAATTTATTTTTTTGTTCAAATTCTGTTTACTTAATCTTTTGCTTATTCTTTGTTGTAAATATTGTAGTACTTAATTATGTGTAACAACGCCCACAACGGAAGACCAACGCTGATTGGTTACGTTTCGAAATTTTATGTTGTCGTGTTTTCAAAAATATGGCAATCCATCTGGATTGCCATATTTTTGAATTAAAAGTACAAAATTGCCGTGAACATATTAACGTTTAAATTCACACGTAAGAGTAAAATATGTGTTCATCTGTTTTTTCGTCATTATATTAATGACTTATAACATTATTCTTCACACTCGTCATACAAATTTCTTATCGGAACCAAAATTTCTTCTTCCTGAACAAACATGTTCAGATTATATTTATTTTTCTCTTCTAATTTTCCCATCCAATTTATTCTCCTATTGCCTAACATTGTTTTTTCGGACTGAAATTTACACTATTTCCTTGGGAGAAAAGTTCCATTGATTGTGGAAGTAATAATTTTATTCCTTTAAGATCTTCATCGTAGTAATTTAAACAGTTTTTCGACTATAGGCATAAATGTGGGATCACGGATATCCCGGATTTGATTGATTCTTCTGGCATTCGATATTTTAATAAGGGTTGGGATTTCCCCGCCATGATCATAAAGTAACTTCTTTTAAAAGTAGGACAAATGACCACGACCAAGCATAGTCAAGTGTTAACTTGTCGACTATCTATCATATTATCGGAAAAATAGTAATAATTGGATTGCCGTGTTTTATAACATGGCGATGAATATACTGCCGTGTACCGTGTTTTGTTGCTGAATAGACCCAAATTGCCATGTCAACGCTGGCTGGAACTGATTTGTGCTAGAAGGCTGCAAGAATCATTTTGTTGTGTCTTATATTGATCGGTTAGATTTTTGTGTCTTGGCTTATGAAATGTTTTTGTACGTTTTTTGCCATAATAAAACCTATTCTATTCAGAAAATCCGCTTCCTAAAATAACCACTTTTATGCACATAGGCTAATAGATGTAAGAGTTTCTTAAATATGATACAAACAATGCCGTCCTCAAAATGAGTGCTTAACAGTTAGGTATATAGAGCAATTCGGACCTCCGTCCCGTAGTGTATATATTGATATGCGGCTTTTAACTCTTTTTTGTGTTCTGCGTTTGATAATAATATGTTAGGTTAGTTTTTGTTACTTTCGGGATACAATTTCTTGGTTCTGTTCATGGAGGCTATGAACAGCAAAAATTTCGACATGACCGTCTGTTCGTCTGACCGTCTCAAGTAATAATTTATCAGCTTGTGATTAAGTTCAGTACAACATTATTCTTATTTATTATTATTATATCTGATTTATTATTTATTTTACTATTCTGATCCCGGCTCAGCATATTGAGCAATAAAGTAACTTTTATTGTATGTTTTTTTTAAACTATGTCCTAAAACCGATTTCCAAAGAAGATTTCTCTGTTGTTTCTTCTTACTCCTTACAACGGAAACGATTTTAATGTAGTTAAGCAATGACGTAAGTTGTAGCCCTGAGATATGCTGCATATTATGTTCTCAGCGATTTATCCTAACTTCTACAAAATGATATTGCGGGCAGCAGCTGGCTGTAATCATAATGGACATCTCATGTCGGTCCCGGCTCCGACCAGCCGTCATTCAACAAACTCACAAACCCTCACTAACAAACTGAAAATTGTAATATATAATTTAATTAGATTAGAACATCAAGATAAAGGTAGGTACGTAGGCGTACCCAAGATCTTGTAATAAATTGTTATTAATTAAAGCATAACTGAAATAACAAAACCCTTTCATGTTCACCCAGATTTCAAGACCCTCGTTCGTGGAAATATAAGGAACTCAATTCCTACATTCCTTGTACGTACCGTGCCTACCGCACATCCTACCATGTTACTTACGAGTAGGGCTGCCATCCGTCCGGGTTTCCCCGGATTTATCCTAGTTTAGAGGGCGTCCGGGGGGCGTCCGGTAGGGGTTTTCAAATAGTGTGGTAAAACCCGGACACTTTTGTGTCCGGGGGATCCGGATTGATTGAAATATAAGCAATTGATTGAAATACCGGCACTGCATATATGCATATTCACTCGTAAGCTGCATACAAGTTAACTCCAGCGCGGCAAAATCTACAAACAGAACGTCCCCAGCGCCGCGCGGCCGACCTCCACCATAAAAAACTGCCGCCGACCCCGATCATTTGGACATTTTGTTGGTGATTTGGCGCATCTGGTGCTAGTTCTAGAATATTTCTAGGGTGTTTAGCGCTTTTTTCTCATTACCGTACGCTAAACACATATTGAAATCTGGCGGAAAACATGATAATCTGGATATTAGTTGGCAACTCAAATTACATTGTGAGTTTATTCACTAGTTACGCGACAGAAAGGAGAAGAAACCGAAGAAACCAGATTGTATCAGACAGAGAAGAGTGAATAATTATGTTTGTAGCACTGTAGTTTTTGCGCAAGGAAGCTGTATAAAATAAATTTAAAAAAAAATATGAACTCTGTTTTCATGGGTGTCCGGGGAAAAAACGCAATTTCACCCAAATGTCCGGGTTTTTTCAAGATTTTGTCCGGTATCGGTGGTTTAGGTGATGGCAGCCCTACTTACGAGTACCCTACTCCGCATTAACTGTTTTATTATGAGTACATATTATAGTTAGTATATTATATCTCCTAGTGCTTAGACACTATAACTTTCTTTTTGTTATAATCGGCAATAGTATTTTTTTTTTAAATGTACACATTTACCTTTAGGTAAGTTTTCTTTATGTTATGAAGTGATGAGGCTGATTAGTCTTTGTGCCTGGTGATAAAATTATCAAGGGGTTTGCCATAATGCCCACGCTTGGCTGGCGGCTTGAGGATCGCAGTGTACAAGATGACAGTTCTTCAGAAAGGACTGCTCACTTTCGGGCATCATTTCAATTCAAAAAAATACACGTATCTGAGATGTTTGAGTAAATAGTGAATTTCACAGTATTTCGAAACGCTTTTCGCTCTTTTCGATAATATTTTTTGCGTCCTTTTTCGTCTACATTTCATCCAACTTTACAAAAGTATACAAAAAATAACTCCTATTATCATGCACTTGACGAATAATTCCATATATTCTTGAATACCGATTTAATTTTAAAAAGATTTTATTAAAAATCTGACGTTTATAGAATAAGAACTTCAGTTTTTTTTTATTCAAACACTCGAAAGACCACTGTACTGTTTTCACATATTCGGCTCCCTACGCACATGGCGTAGGGAGCCGAATCCTCAATATGGCACATGAGAACGAAAACGGTTATTCCCCTAAGTGCAAATATCCTTATGAAAGGTAATTTCGCAGGTAAGCATTTCTTTATGGGCTGTAATATGATTGGAAACGCTTAACAGGAAAACGGCCAATTTACCCTTCAAAGAGTCCATAAGCGAGACCTGTATGAACACTGTCATAATAAAAGCCTTCCATTGCAAAACACAGATTGAATTATACTTAGCAAATTGTTTATTTTTCTACTAGAGGTACGGCTTTATTAACAAAATACCACGAACTATATACAACACTACAGCTACTACCATGAAAGCATTTAGACAACCTATAAGTCATCGCAGACTCACAAGCAGTCCAAATGCTCCGTCCCACTACCAGTTGGCAGGGTGCCGAGCATGCTGGCAGCATGGCCCCGTTGAATTCCTATACTTATTCGTTGAGCCAAATAGGTGCCAGCATTTTTATTATGCGTCGCATCGACTAAGCGCTCTGGTGAGTTTGGAAAATTGATAAGTTTCAACATCGTCTGTCTTACAGGTGGCTCCATTTTCTATAGATGTTATTACGAAATAATCTATGTGCACAAGTAACATGGAATGTAGGAAGTTTAATTATTATACATTCTTTATCATGAGCAATAGTGGTGGTCAATATAAACTTCAGTATTCCTGATAATAATTTGGAATATTCTCATTAATTTAATAATTATAATCCTTATATTTGGAATATCCCTCATTTGTTCTGTTTACAGATCTAGAAGCAATAAAATAAATATTGGTATTGTTAAAAATAACACATTTATAACATAGCTATCCAATAGAAGAGGTAGGTATATACGAAGTCACCCACTCTTTTAAGCTTCCCATTTCACGAGCTGATTTAGTTTCCATGCAACAGACAGCGAGCATATCCATCGGCTCAATATATACCCCGATGATAACTTATTGTCATCTTTACCAGACTCAGCCTGACAGTTCGATAGATCTTTGTGATTGTGACTATTATTGACTAGGTTAAACTATATATATGTCTGAATTAAAGTCTTATTATTATTATTATTATTATTATTATAATAATGATAAAATTAATACAATAGAAATAATGAATGTAAAATAGAATTTCATTTGACCTAATTTGTATATTTTAAATGTATTTTGACTTTGTATGGATTTTATTTTAAGTAACTATTTTTGTATAATTTTGACGGAAACATATAATTATTACCATTTTGAATGATTTATTTTGCTAAACGAAATATGTATGGATTTAATTAATTGCTTTGGGATAAATTTCATTGTATTTCGTGACGTTTTTATCTCAACAAACAATTTATTATTTTATTATTTATTTAATACGACTACCCCCGGTTGGGTACAAACATTTTCTTTAAGAAATACCAGTAACAACCCAGAACCTTGCAGTTTTAACGTGTACCTCTTGCCACGGCACATACGAGCTCAGAGCAATTACTTCAGATGATTACTCAAGTATGACGACGAGGATACCAACCCTTGTGGTCCGATTCCATTATCCAGTACGACTAATAATTTCTTTTGTTAATAAGTGAGCAGAAGCGCTCGTAGCGAAGTTTGCTTAGCCATTCGGAACCCATCAGCAAAGTTAAGCAACATCCACCGCGGTCATGAGTTGGATGGGTGACCGCTGGTGACATTACTACTGAGCGCTTCCGTGCTGCGGAGGGCACGTTAAGCCGTCGGTCACGGTTGTTGTCTTAGGATAACAGTCGTTATATATACTGGTAGGGCATTTTGCGAACGCCCGCCTGGCTAGCTACCACCCTCAAGTTGAAAATCTGTCGCCGAGCACCTAACGATGAGATTTTTGTAGGTTAGCCTGAACAACATCTTCGACCACATCATCACTTACCATCAGGTGAGATAGTGGTCAAAGGCTAACCAATCAAGCATAAATAAAAAAAAATGAATTACAGAAAATAATATTTCCCAGCTACGATAAACGATGATTATTTTAGGTTTTATGTAAATTATTTACTTACCTATGTTGTTGTGAATAACATCAACTCTCATAGTGATAGATGACTATCTGACAATACGGGCCGCCGCCGTGTCGCATCAGTAAACAGGATGTCAAACTTTTGACAGAGGCACAAAGCAGTTGTTCAGCGATACCACTGTAAATGAGACATCAGAGTCGATCACAAACATTCAAGGAGACTGTTGTGATAGAATTTTTGTTTAGAATAAATTAAACGATTGTGTGACCGAAAGATTTTTTTTTTGTGGGCGATACGAAATATCTTGTGTATATAATACTATTGGAATAAGATGAAGTCAGCAACTAAGGAATTTAGGCCATATTTTCTGTAATTTAACATGGCTATACCCGGCTAGAATTGCTACCGCCAATACATTTCTATAAAAAAACTTAGTAATTGCATCAAATGTGGCATGAACATTAATATACAACATCAATATATGAAAATTAATTAATTAATTAGATTGTTCTCTAGAGTAGGATTAGACACATAAAACGTCGTAATGCATTTCGTTTCTTTTTTTTTACATTATTTTTTATATGTGAAGTGTGGTGCATGTGAATTGATACTTTTTGTGAAATTTTTTAGAGTTTATGAAATCCAGAAGTTGCATAGCAGCGCCTTTCGCTGAACTATCATACACAGCGATCCCCAAGATTCCTGCCAAGCGAGGGGTTTATTGCTAACCTTCCTTGATTTTTTATATATATGTATGTATACCTCAACGAAATCACACATATCTTATCTTATTTTTAACAGCAGTTTAATGGACATTATTAAAAGGATTTCACTCACTCCTTTTCCAATAGTAGGTAGTATTTCATATTAGTTCTATATTGCTACCATCCTCGAAAACATCGTCACTTAGGTACCGAAAATTAACATTTATTTGCTGTACACACAAACAAAGTGCAGGTAAATAAACAGTAACACATAGCGTGTTCCTGAAATTTCATTAACAGATGTCCTTGAATATAATGTCACTATAACACGATGCCACTATTAGCAAATTCATTCCAAGGGACATTTATTGTGAACGACACGACTGACTTACATACCCAAGTACAAACATCCAAATATTATTTACATGCTATGAGATGTATCATCTAAGAAGATACTTATACAGCTATATTTATAAAGTTATCATTGTTGGAATATGAATATGATTATTTAATTTTAGGTCAATTACATAGAATCTGCGAAATTTTCAAAAGGTAAATATTGAGCTAGTAAGGTACTACCCACTTTTGCAAGGTGTGATTTATAATTGATAAAATTAAAATTCCTTCAAAAACCTTCTAGTTAGTACTTTATTCGTAGGTACATAGTTTATTTATTAAGGGGATAAATAAAGCTGTAGGGAAGGTGAACAGTTAAAATTCCCGCGCGTAGTGACCGCAAATTACGATATAGTATATATTATATATTAGTATCTATAAATTACCTCGCGGTATGGTATCTAAGTGTTAAATAAATAACGAGCAAAGGAAGTATTTGTTAGTATTTGGAGTAAAGTATTTGGTATTACTTTTGTTTGCGGTTTTCAACTTTTTTGACTAAGAGGAGGTTCAGTTAGATTTTTCAATTTTTGGGATGGAAACTTCTTGCTTCTATTTGTTGTAGCTTGAATTTGAAATATATTATTTATGTAGGCTCCAAGGTGTATGTATTCAAACAATACTTTAATGATATTCGAATACAAATATCATTCATTATTCACTAGCGGGTTTTATTTATTTCAGGTAACAACGTTGTAGTACGTCTCAGCCCATAGAAATATTGTTTGAATTTTAAGTGTTACGATCATGTATATTATGTGACAATTTCGAGCAGTAGTGTAAAAATATCATCTTCCTACCCTTATCCAGCTAATAATTATTGTTAAGTCGCTAAGTTAAGTTAGCTATTTAGAAAATAATTACCACGGCAAAATAAATTGGCAAATTGGCAATCAAAGGAACTATCTAATTCTTCAGGTTCTACACGCTTAGTTACTGTACTGTATCAGACGTTTCGTCCACTGCTGAACACAGCCTCCCCTATTAAGGGGGTCTTCGCCATAATGTCCACGCTTGGCAGGCGGCTTGGGGATCGCAGTGTAAGATGGCAGTTCCTTAGAAGGCTGATGCCCACCTTCCAGTATTTTTTCCCTAAATCGCCTCCTACGACACCCTCGGGAAGGTATGGGAATGTGCAATTCTAATCCGGCACCCCACGGGGGACATTTAGGTACTTCTTCAATATAACCTAAACTCAGAAACTTTTCACCTGGCATAATCTACATCTAAGATAGTGTATGATGTATCTGAGACATCTCAGATAGTGATATTTTTTTGTGAGAAATCACAAATCGTGTAGTTAACGTGATTTTTGTCGTTAGTTGTGAAGAGATTCATCCCAAGGCCGTCGGCCTCACCCTTTAGTGCAAATGAAGGCTCTCCCACACCGACGAGCCTAATTACTCATCGCCACTCACCGCAAAAATCTGGCCTCTCCTAAAAGGAGTGCCTCTCGGAAAACAAGCCAAGTTTTGAAAGCTTTTAAAAGTGTTTATTACGTTATACGGTACGTCATTTCATAAAACTTATTGTACGTATGACTCAGTCATTCATATACACTCCTATACTGCCTTGAGTTAAGGCAATCTACATCTACACTATTATAATCAGTACTATCAGTACTAATATTATAAATGCGAAAGTAACTCTGTCTGTCTGTCTGTCTGTCTGTCTGTCTGTTACGCTTTCACGCCAAAACTACTGGACCGATTTGAATGAAATTTGGTATGGAAATAGATTGAGACCCGGGAAAAAACATAGGATAGTTTTTATCCAACTGCGCAAAAAGAGGTTAATGTTTTTGCGCGATAACCGACATACGCGCGGGCGGAGCCGCGCCCAGAAAGCTAGTAATATTATAAAGAGGAAAGAATTGTATTTTTGTATGTAACGAATAAACTTAAAATGTACTGGACCGCTTTGAAAAATTCTTTCACCAATAGAAATATAGAATCCTACATAATCCTGGAAGAACATAGGCCATAGAATATTTTAAAAAGTGGTATTTTGAATTTTTTGTTAAATATCCGTGCGAAGCGGGGCGAGCCGCTAGTAATTAATATACATGATACCCGCTGTGGGGTGCTCAGCAAGAATTGCACCCCTATTATTTCTTGTGAGGATCGCAGCAGCGCTTTCTGAAGAACCGCAATCTTACACTGTTATCCCCAAAGAGACTGCCAAACGTCGGGATTATGGCAGAATTATGGAAGGCTTTTGTTCTATGGACGTTACGTTTTTTTTATGATTGGTGACAAACAAGCAGACGGTCAACCTGATGGTAAGTAGTCATCGCCGCCTATTGAACACCTGTAATACCCGCAGCATTACTGGTGCATTGCCTACCATTAAGAGAAAGGACTCTATTCACGCATGGTTTCTGATAATGATACTTGATACCACTGATTTCGGAAAGGAGCTTGATACCCTCGCTTTGAAGCGACGATAGCACAGCGGTAGTGACTGCGGAGTGTGGACTGCTGTGAAGAAGAAGATGTATTAAACCAAATATAACTCATATGCAGTAAATAAAGAGACTTTTTTGTCGGCGTATCACGCTTACGTTGGATCCACCTTAAGATATGGTGTTTTATTCTGAGCCAATTCTGCAGAGAAGGAAACACAACACAGTCTTTAAGGCACAAAAAAGTACATTAGACCTATATGTGGGCTACACAAGACTGAGTCCTGTAATTTAGTGTAATTTCATGACTCTTAAAATTTTAACATTACCTTCTTTGTATATCTCCGAGGCACTTGGTTCGGACTAACATAAATAACTATAGGACGTTTAGGAGCGTTGGATATCAGACTAAACTATGTTCAGAAAAATCCACGACCTTTAGAAGCAGCATTTTTGGAATGGGAATTCAAATTTATAACAAATTACCACAAATTATTAAAGAGTCGAGCTCAATTTTTATATTCAAAAGTAAGTTGAAGAGATTTTGAATAGAGAAGTCACACTACACTATTCAGGAATATTTGAATGGTAAAATAGTCTTTACATAAATACAAAAATATAGCAAAATTTTAATAATTACCTTCCCATGACTACTGCTAAATTCAATGCAGTACTATATATTCCAGTAATTGAACACCAATTGCCTGCAATTTATCAGCGGCAGGTAACATTTAGTTGGGTAACAAATGTGACCACTATCACTGGAGGGATGATAATTACTACCCCGGGAGTGCTAAATTAACATTCGCCGGGGCTACGGATAGATTAAGTAACTTAATAATATGTCTCTAATGGTTTTAACTAAAATTGCCGCGAATACTCGCTATTATTCGGTATTCGGCATTACTCGACATTTTTTGATATTCGTCGAATACCGAATAATAGCTATTATTCGGCATTCGGCGAATAGTCGTCTAAAATAAACTTGTATGGAACAAAAAACTAATGAGTTAAAAATTATCAATTTTTATTATTTTCCTTAATAAAACAATACACTGTATTAATTATTATCTGTAATATGTGCCTGTGCCTATCATATTCTTGAAATTAAATTAGTTAATAATAATTAAATGAAAAAAATAATTACTACGTTACATATATGTAGGTATGTATAACATGAAACAGATTTCTTTAATGTTATTGTTTTCTTTTCTTACAACCTAAGAAGAAGTTAGAAATATTTTTAATGTGCCTTATTTATGTCGAATTGTAATGTCGAGTTATTCGTCTATTCGCCAAAGTGAATGGCGATTAATCGCTATTCGACTATTCGCTATAACAACTATTCGCGGCAACTCTAGTTTTAACATACATATCTACTAGTAGAAGTGAACACTGATCCCACAGGTGAACCTGTTGGGAACATAAGTATAGAGCTAAACAGATTTATTATTAGAGTAGTATTAATGACACACTGATGGCCAAGCGGTAATAGCTGTAGATTGCCACGCCACATGTCCTTGGTTCGATCCCCACCGTCGGCTTGAGCTTCACCGCGAATGCTCGCCTGGCTAGCACCGCCTTCAAGTTGAAAATCTGTTGCCAAGCACCTAACGGTGTGTTGCGGCAGCTGTCCTTGAGAGCCAGATAAATTACAGGCACAAGAGACTTACCAACTGAATGTCTCATTTTGCGAGCGCAGCGCAATTCATCACATGACGAAATACATCTGTTATAGGCAGAGGACAATCCGCTTAACATCAGGTGGGCCTCGTACTTGGTCCGTCACAAAAACGTAAAAAAAAAACACTACGAACTAAATACAAAAATAATACTACAGCTACAACTACGTAAGCATTTAGGTAACCTAAAGGCCAGTGTAGGCTTACAAGCAGTCCAGCCCACTACCGGTTAGCAGCGTGTTGGATTGCAATGCTTATTCGTTCAGGTAAATAAGTGCCACCATTTTTTGAAGTACTTAATTATAGGTTTTTTGTATTGCTTGGATCGTTGTTATCGAAAAAAAACAATGTGCATGAAATGTGATGCACATTGTTTTTTTAAACCTGGATAGCTCTGAAAGTTTGAAGGTTTAAAGTTATAGCTGCGTTTGAATCATTCTGTCCCGTGGCGCTCTGGATAAAAACAAATTTGTTTCTAGGGTTCAGTACCAAAACGGCAATACGGAGCCCAATTAGTGAGATTCCATCACGCCTATAGATTTGTGCTTTAAAATGATAATTTAACTTCATATAGCACATAATATGTGTTATCTGTCCAAAAAAAAAAAATTATAACCATCAAAAAAAGTACATTATCAATTTTTTATTCATTAGATAGAATGTTATTGTACTACTAACGCCATCTGTTAGAAAACCAAAAAGTTTACATCGCTGCATCAGAAAGACTAAATACTCAAATACATAGAATTAGAATGTAGCGAAAAAATCCTAAGTCTATGCTCAAATACATCGTAGTTAATCTACTTAATACTAGATGGCACCACTAGAATCAAGTTATAAAATAAACGGGAGCCCTCACAAAGCTCAGCGTTTTGCTAGTAAAATACAATTATTACAATTCTAAGAAATCAATAAGTACCTCAATACTTTAAAACCAGTGCTGTGTTATCCTTTACCTAATTAGGCATTTAGCGTAACATTTGGAAGTACATATATTTAAGCATTAATTTCATAACGATCGGTAGACCATAAATAAATATAAAAGGCTAAATGGAGAACATCTTCTGAGAGAGAGAGATCTCTATATCTCTAATACAGTTCTCTGTATATAGAGAAGATAACGCACGTTTTATATATAACCATTATATACAAATTACCATAACATTCAATAATATAATTACTAACTCAATCCCAATTCCCGTGGAGTGACTAGACCCGAAAGTATCAAACTTTTTACCGGGGTTAGGAAATGTATATGTACCCACGACAGTTAAATTTAATTTGGTACATATTTTTATAGCGAATGCCCCTATTGTCCTATAACATTTTGTAAAAAGATTATAACGAATCACTGTTGAAAAAACTTTGTGGTAATTACTTTAGAAACTACGAGCAAAAAATAAAATCTATTCAACAAACTGAAGAGGAAAATAAACTTATCCACATCGTAACTGGCATGAGTTATACAATTTTGCTTTGCCTTGTAACACGAAAAATAGAGTTTTGTTTTTTTAGCTAGCCTTTGTCCTCTATACTAACATGTTTTGTTGGTGAAGTAATTATGCGATCATATATGTAGAGTAGGTTGCCTAGAACAGGCTCTCAAGAACAGCTGCCGGCTCCCGAGTAATTGTGCAATGCAGATGCGATATGTTTACCTGATGCCATACGAATATCCATGTTATTAGGAAAGGTTTAACTCGGCTATCCTTTGCACACTATCCCATGTGTTTGTAAGTAAATTATGTTATCAAGATGGACCCAGAACAAGTACTGGCTTTCAGGACCACTCCCGAAAAACCACTACATGATTTGGTGCTTGGCAAAACATTTAGCCTCATGATAGCTTCAGCCAGGCATAATGTTCAAACCCGCGAGAGATGAACGATTAGGTAATAAAAATGATTTCGTGCCGACATCAATATTTTCATTCGTTTTCAAGTGGAAAAGATGAATAATTCAAATATTCTGAAAAGTTTCGTTTCTGTTTCATGAATATTTTACGGCACCTTCCCTTCATCAGAGATCAAATAGCCTTTATGCGTTCTTATGTAAGCGAAATTATTGAAGTAATTCTCTTCCTTTACCTCTTTCTACACTTATTCCTTTCCCATGCGAGTCGTTATGAAGCCCATTTCATTTATAATTCACCCGAACGTTTACACATATTAAGTACCTTGTGTTACATTTGTTTTCAGCTACATCTCTATAGACATCCATTTTCACAAATCTTACTGGATATCGTTTCCTGACCCTTAGCTCAATTACCCTCGGTACAGGAGAGCTGCCGATAGTGAAGACACAACTCGCTGATCGTTACGTTATAATGGAGGAATCCCGCCCGATCCCAAGATTGAAAACGTAATTGGAAGTGGTCTTAATTGACACTTGATTTAGGCAAACCCAAGTAATCAATCCATTGACGTCAGTTACTATCTAACTCTATGATAACAACAATTGGAAAACCTACAAATATAACTTTTTTGTACATGTAATATAACTTTTAGTTTCATAGGATTTGATTAATACGATAAAATTGGATTCTGGAACTGACCTCTAGCTGTACTGCTTTGTTCGTTTCACCGAGCTATACTATAAATCAGTTTGGGAGAACCTATTGTTCGTATACCTCCGATGGACATTAGGATTAATTGCAAACATTTGTGTTGCAAGTAACTAAGCTAGTGAGCTAGGTCGAATTGTTATTTGGTAAAAATTGCCAACATAAATTGAATTTTTATTTTTCAGAGTGGGTACAAGATTTTATCTGCATTTCCTATGTACGTAGGTACGTAATATAGTTTTTGCTCTTCATTTTCACAATTTCATCTTGTATTAAGATTGGTTAGTCAAATTCTATTCATCGTGATTCGTGAACCATAATATCCACAGTTACTATCTAATCGCCGGCCTCGGCCGGAGGAGGGTGGGGGGGAAATTTCTTCAGAAGGTGCTGCTGCCCACTCTTTTTTTGCAATACTTACCATGTACTGTAAATGCAGGGTAAGTACACAAATGTCATAAAATATGGGTTATAGCCCAAATAAGGATGTAGGAAGCTTGCAATTTTGTTTTTATTGAGGAAGACCTCGCGGTCTGCCTTCTAAATTCATGCTAGTAGAGATAGTAGTAGTAGTTATTTTGCAGTATTGCCTTTTGTATCAAACTGGTCCGGAGTTTAGAACAAATAATCAATACAAAAACAAATAGGTAAACTCTTCAGAAAGCAAGCAAAACAAGGAAACTTTTAAAGTTTCTGTAGAAGTTACCAGAGAGCGGACGTAAGAAGGCATAGTTGGACGTGCGCCAAACCACCCAAATAAACGAGGAGCAAACAAAAAAGGCAATAGGTCTATTTCAAGGTATTAAGTCAGCTAAATACTTTGAAATAGACCTATCGCTTTATTTACTTCCGTTTGCACTCATACCGCTGTACTATGGAAGTACACAGACACTACAAATCACGTGAGGCTTGAAAGGGGGAAGGGGTTCAGCAAAAATCATGAAATATCACAAAAGGGGAGGGGGGTGCAGTTAGATATCATTAATTTTCAAGATTTTCTAGGTTAGCCTGAACAACATCTTCGACCACATCACTTACAATCAGGTGAGATAGTGGTCAAAGGCTAGCAGGTATAAAAAAAAATTGTTCGAACGCGATATTACTTAACTTAAAAAATGCTAAAAAAACCTCACGTGATTAATGGACGCTGCCTTGGAGTTCTGCATCAACGGACCAAAAACAATCAAGACCTAAACGGGGCAGTTAACCGCATCTATTTTTTTGTATGTTATTGTGACGGAACAAGCTCGAGGCCCACCTGATGTTAAGCGGACTAACCTCTACCTATAACAGATGTATTTCGTCACAAGTAACGAATTGTACTGCGCCCGGTCACCTTCAAACGTAGTTGTTAAGTCTCATGTGCCTGTAATTTCACTGGCTCTCAAGGACTGCTGCCGGAACATACCGTTAGGTGCTTGGCGACAGATTTTCCACTTGAGGGTGGTCGCTAGCCAAAATGTCCTTCCACCATGCGGTGAAGCTCAAGCCTGCGGCGGGATTCGAACCATAGACCTGAAAATATCGTAGGCACTTAACTAAAAGTAATAATATATCATAAAATTATATATGAGCTGTATCGTCATTTTTTAAGATTTGATTAGTAGTGAAAATTCATTATTTCAATAGCTAAAATATTTTATAAAACTTTTTACAATGCGCAGTAATAGCCCAGTACGAACATTTCGTTCCTGGACCCCGGTCTCAAGTGACTGATTGTGATAGTAATTATCACGAACAGCTGCCGGTACCCCGGTACCGGGGGTGCTTGGCGAAAGATTTTCTACTTGAATGTGTATTTCTAAAATACACCATTCAAAATCATATCACTAAAAATGCTAGAGAGTAAATCATTATCCATTTTGTAAATACTTCAGTAAATAAGCTTATACTTAGTGAAATATTTCCCTCCCGATTTTATTCCAAAGTGAAATCGAAACACATTGAAGAATAACACCGTTTAGCCATTACGAGTATATAACTTCACCCCATTCCTCCAACGAAGAAAAGAATCATTTTCTTTTGATATGTATTTAGAACTGAGTTCTTTGAGAGAGACTGTAAATAATAATTTCTTTCAATGGCAACGCCAAATGGGAAATATAAATATAAGAATTCGGATAAAAAATGAAAATTACTGAATGCTGGGGTGAACCCGACTGTGAGCAGGCGACCTTGTTGTGTCGTCTGCTCTTTATCGTATCGTTAGGTTGCCTGATACTTTTAGGCAGACTTATAGTTTAATAATAATATATGTATTATTATCTAAACTGCTGGTACAGGGTATTTTCAAGATTTCGTGTTCAGTAGATTAAATTAATAGAGTACCACCGCTGAAGTATGTACCTACCAAACAAAAAAGAAACTTTAAAATCATTTTATAATGGGTGGAGTAATCGTTAATTTAATAAAAATCAAAACTTCTCCGACCAAAGCCTTTTATTTCAGCACCTGCTAATAATATAGACATATATTCTGTTGTACACTCACTAACTATAATTTTTTTTTATTATAAAAGCTAACGTGGTTTTCACTCATTTTAGTAAATAATACGGGATAACTCACGTGAATCAGTCAGATAGCTCCGACTATAGTTTCAAACACATTCGGTGGTCTTTTTCAAGGAGAGCTCGGGACGCCCGCGTTGATGTCTCACTTAGCACTAACTATAATAACTATTAAAAAAATCGGATTCATGTTTTAGGATCCTAAAAGTCATTCTGCTGTTACTTCGAGCTAATTTTAAAACACTAAATTATTATTAATCGTAAATTTATTTCACTTAGTCGCTACTCAACGCTAGATGGCGCACTATTCAAGTTGTTTTGTAAAATTAATCTATGGTACGTGTTTCTTACCAATGAAACTTTGTTTACATTTAGTCCATCTGCTATAATGCCTAAATAATTATAATGATTTTGCCACGTCCGCCTTGGCAGAGCAGCTTTAATAGTCGCTTTGCAATCTCGAGGGCCTTGGTTATATTTCCGGATATAAGTACTTACTGATCATTTTTTATGAAAAATATACACATAGCAGTCCCAAGTGTAGCACTGTGTCTGGAAGATGGCATTAGGCTCGCCTCCTTTTACTTGGGCCCTAAACACATTCGGTGAAATGCTGATGTCACCTGCAACTCTTCCGGGGATTACGGACGTGACGTTTTTAGCAATGATTTGTAAATACAAGTATAGCAGTTGCTTGTCTATAGAGCTGTTTACTCTATTTAAGCTATAAAATTACCGAAAATTAAATTCCTTTCCAAATAATTTACATGTGTAGTACATACACTTAGCCACATACACCATAATTTATCCTACAGTGAAAGCAGTTTAGATTTACGTGTTGATTAATAATTCTATGTTTCCATCAAATTTGTGAAGAACAGAATAGCAAAACTACAGATTTTACTAAGCTTAGTAACTTACCAAATTATAGGATAACTACACTATGGCGTCAACAGAATAAGGCTAAGTTTTTTTTACCTGTAGATAAGTAGTGTGCCCTCCATGTTTACTAGACGAATTCAGGGTAATTACCAGAGTCGCTACCAGTCTTGCACTTCCGAGCGGCCAGTGAATACATCGAGGCTAATCGTGTTTTTTTTGGAATATCCGTGGACAATATGCCTTCCTTGTGTCTTTAGACTCACAAGTACTGTGAGAGATAAGAAAACAGTTTCATTTCACGTGTAATTATTGCTTTTATTGATGAAATAGAAAATATCGTCATTTTGTTTTATCTTAGGAACTAATCTCAATGAAATGGATGAGCGAGATATGTGTATCGTTTGGTGTGAGAGAGTGAAAGAGATCGCAGTGTAATGGTGATCGGAACGTCTCGTGGCGGTTCGGTGGTAACACGAATTGCTTATTTATCTCTTTCTTACAACATATTATATGATGCATAATATTTGAACGTTCTTTCCTTGTCATTACAAACTGCACATACATGTGCGTAGGTATGTAGATAGGTAAATTCTAGTAAGCTTTTAGAGCAGTGGTGTTTGCATATACTACTCTAGTGTTTCAACTCTCTGGAATAAGGTATGTTCGTTTGACATTTCTAAAACTAATTTTACTAAATTGTAGTTTTGTGCCAACAGAATTGCGACCGTAGTTACACTAACCAAGTAGCGTGCCGGACTAAAATTGCGTGGTTTTCACTTCGGCGTGTTCGGAAATCACTAGGTGAAGGTAAAATTTACCCCGAGAGCTGCCCTAAAATCGCCTAAGTGAATTTTCACATTTACTACAGAAGCTATATAAGTTTCAAAATATTGCGTGTGAGGTGTCCACGTATCCGTATAAAAAGTACCACCTATTAACGTAGTGGAATATGAACTAAATCACCTCCAGGTAAAAAATAACCCGCCGTAACACGCGCCCAGGAGGCACGACGTTCGAAGCAGTGATAGCTCAGTGGCTTTGACTATGGACTGCCGCGCAGCAGGTCCATGGTTCGAATCCCGCCGCGGGCTTGAGCTTCACCGCATGGTGGAAGGGCATTTTTGCGAATGCCCGCCTGGCTAGCGATGACCCTCAAGTTGAAAATCTGTCGCCAAGCACCTAACGGTGTGTTCCGGCAGCTGTCCTTGAGAGCCAGTCGTTCTAGGTTAAGCCTGTTAACACCTTCGACCACATCATCACTTACCATCACGTGAGATTGTGGTCAAAGGCTTACCTATCACATTGGATTCGTCTTCACCAGTAGAAGTGCTTTGCCCTCTAGGTATATTTGCTGTTGAAAATCTCAATTGCTATAAACTTACGTGTGATTTACCCTTACGACTGCTGGGTTAAAATATCGCTCCACGGGGATGGAGAAACAGGAACTTGAACAGTCTTGTTTGTTTGCAACTAACTTCTCAATTGGGACATTTTGTTCCGAGCTAAGAGGCAGTAGTTAGAAGTTAACACAATTCCGAGGGTTGAAAGTTTTGACAACACTGACCACATCTCTCGGGTTTCTAACAAGGGTTGTGTCCACACCCAACAAGAAATTTGATGTTGTTTGTTTAAAGACATAAATCAGTATGAAATAGCATTTGATTACTTACTTACTTTTTATTATCATGGTAGGTACACAGCACAAACTCTTTAGACTCCATCAGGATTAGGTAAGATACGATAAGATAAATATATATTTCAGAAGAATACGTTCCAGGAGCCATGAAGACTTAAATTTTAAATACATTTAAGGTAAAAGCCTAAAAGTATATAATCTATTAATGAAAATAGTTCTCGAAATATAACCTGAACCGAAATAAATTTCACTGTGAGAATATTGAAACGAAACGAGTAGTAGTCGTGAACTATAGGTAACAATTGAGACAACTAGATATAGCAGTTGATACATTAATTCATCTATCTATCAATATACTATATAATAAGAATCAAAGTCCTGACTCACTGACTGAAAGACACCGCATGCCACCGGATTAGCTTGCGAATAAATTCTGAATTAAAAAGTGGTGGTTGAGGCATACGCACATAAGCGTTCACGGCTCGGACCACGCAGTGGTCGATGACTTGCCGATCACTAGAGTCAAACACAATCAGAACAAACCAGTCTCATGTTACTGTTCACATAATCTTGGTAAGTTGATGTTAAGTTAGTCACTCCTGTTGAAATTTTTTTCATTTTGTACGTCGTATTGACCAATGAGGCTCTCCTCGCAGATACATATAGAGCCCCTGCTCTGTATGTATCTGCGTGTATTCCTGGACGCTACTAATTCACGCCAAAGTGGATCTTCCTATTGATAGCGCATTGCCTCTTTAAACAGCAAATATTTACGTCTCCGACTAATATAGTCTTTACAAGAAACAGATGATAGTTAATAAAGGAGCTCGAAATACCTACGTCAAAAATGTGCAGAAGAATGTAACTGTATATTCAGAATACAGTTTGATAGAAGCTCAAAAAAAATGAGGCACCTACCTATGTTCCATCAATTTCACAGCCGATACTTCGCATTATTCTATTGACATCTCCATGTACATTATCGAATACGTAGACAACTTTAATGTTATAAAAACAAACAAAAACTACAAAAACGAGATAACAAAGTGTATCTATTTATTCTAACGCATTTTAATTTATTTCCTAAACCACGTCACATTTTAGTTTGTCTTGAAGAAGAACTTCTAGATGAACTGTGAATGTTCTGATGACATATCAAAGCGCTTTTCTGAGTCATGGTGAGTCAATGCTGATGATGAATGCCGGTGGATCGCAGCAGTGGTGACAAATGACGTCTTCATAGGCGATTTTCTTTTAGTTCGTTCAAACGGTAAGTGTACTTAGTGCCTGACTGTTAGAACTAACAAATAGAAAATCGCCTTTCCTTGCTTTTAACAGGGTCACGCAGTAATCCTGTCATAGAATCGTGCCTTTGAGATAAAGCCAGGCATTGGGCCTCAACGTGAATGTTTTTTGCCGGTTAGTGTATAACATTTAATAATTTGTGAAACTCACGAAAATTTCATTTCAAAAACAGGCATTGAGGGATGTAACCTTGTCGTATACATGTTCCGACATGCCGATGACAAATGACGCGTGTAACGTTGATTTTATGTTTCGCTTCACCACACTGTACAGAAATACCTACAGTAATGGTGTTCAGGAAGCAGGCTATTTGTGCTGTTGTAGTGTCAGGCTTGAATAGCCATTGCCTTCGTTGCTTTCATGATTTTATCATTTCGCTGCTTGGAGTTGGACAATGCAATCGCTTGTGCCATCATTGAAGAGGGGACGCTGATGCTTTTTGTTTGTATTTTTATTACGTTGGCCAACCACTTGCGACTGTCCTAGGGCTTTCTCATTTAGTTGAGCAGATTGTGGTAATTTTTTCTTTTTGTAATTGTCCTCTACATATGATTCTATTTAACTGTAAGTTTGCATTAATTGCTGCAATTTTTCAGCATTGGATATCTTCGCTGTAGCGAACGATACTGTAGTATATACGTGCATAATACAGGATAGCTTGATCGTACATTGAATAATGGGTTGGCAGAGACAGTTTGAACTTAGGTTTAGAGATAAAATCATATAAATAACACAAAAAATAATCTATAAATTAAATTATTTTATGAATGGCTCCGATACATGAAAAGGTAGCAGAAAAACATTTTTTTTCATCATATACCATGTGCATCATCTTCTTGAACTCGTCGATTCAAATATATTTTTAGCTAAAGCAATAAATGGGGGACCGTAAAAGTGGTATTTTAGTGGCTCGAGATAGTATATAGACTATAATATAGAGGTCAATGTAATTTTTAGACCATTTTTGGTATGGGGTATATTATCTCAAAAACTAAACTCTCTCCGGCCATGGCTCTCCGAGCTGTAAACCTCGCGTCGCGAGACGCTGCCCTTGCATAGCATACAAAGGTTAGCTGCGCACGATGGTGGAGGAATGGGTCACAAAAATGTAGATATTTACTATAAATAATAAATGAGGCTCGCGCGTCATAATTTTCTTGGCCTTATGTCAAGAAAATCATTACACGCGAGCCTAAGCGAAAGGTAGTTGTATCAGAAATAGTAGTAGTAAATAGGTATACGAAAATTTTAAATACTTTTTTTTATGGGTTAGCAGGGAAAACGAGCAGGCGGCTCACCTGGTGGTAAATGATCACGGTCGCCCACAAACATCCGCAACACTTGAGGTAGGTATAACACGGTGGGAATATGCTCTCTTCTTGAAGGCTCATGCATACTTCTTACATGTTCCCTTCCGGTTCCAAAATCATCAAAATCGACAAATACAGTGGCCTGTCCAGTCATCAACGAGAAAAGCCGCAGGCGGGGTCTATTTTCAAAAAATTTATGATAGTTGACGAACGATGGTCCCTTATAAGTCGAGGTCACATTTCTGGAAAGGTCTTGAACTTGATAGCATATGTAAATATTGTGTCGTTAGATTTACTTTGACCTTTTATTTTATTAAACTAACAAACTCAGCTATTATATTATATATAAATAACATGTTTTTTTGTTTGTTTTAGATAACACAGGCGTAAATTACCAATAACACCGTAAGTTTAATCGAAAAAAAATTCATATCACAAAAATAAAACATCTTAAAAAAAAATAATGTTTTTTATTCTTATAAACCCTGTTTTTAAACGATTTTCAAAAAAGTGTTAAATTTATAAAGAAAAATACATATTAGTGTCCAAAACTGCATAAAATAGTCAACTTACAGTGCATTAAATGCGCGCCAGACGTGCTTTTATTTCGATTTTATTAAATAGCATCTTTGTCACATTTGCTTATGCAGTTATGTAGATAATACATTCGAAATATGTATATAGTGCAATTTTACCCAAAAAACAAAGTAAACTATCTATAGAGGAGAATAAAATCAATGTAAACAAATTGTAATGGTTTTTGTTTCGAGCGGTTTATTACTTTTTTTATGCCTGATAGATTAGCCTTTGACCACTATCTCACCTGATGGTAAGTGATGATGTGGTCGAAGATGTTGAACAGGCTAAACTAGAATCTTACTTAGTAAACGTAAGTTCCAGGTAAAAATACCTTTAGTGAACAGATGAGAATATACACTTTAGAAAAATATATAATGTGTGATTTATTACTTGGATAATAGTTATTACATACCTGTCACAAATTAGATACGTACGTCATAGCGCACGGCATCGTTTTTGCGCTACTTATTCTGAGCTTTTTGCCTACCAACGATCAAAATATTGACAATAGACAAAAACTGTTAATATAATTAAATACCTACTACAATGTTCTCGAATAATAAAATGTTAAATTCATTTGTCAATCCAAAAATTCATAGCAGTCTTACCATTTGATTGCGGCAAGATTGTGTTAGCTATGTAACTCAATAATATCAATTTTGTTAATGTTTTGCACGTGTTCGCCCGCACATTCGGCGAACACTTGACTAAGCGTGACTCTTTAATATTTTTATCTAGTAATATTACCTAGTATTAATTAATAATTTATTGTTATTGTATTTTTTATCTTGCCTTATTAGCTATCAGTAATATCCATATTATTTAAAGTTTTTAATATATTAAAAGTTGTGAAACGAATGTCGCACGGTCTCCGCCATCTTGGCAGTAAGGCTTTCCCTACGGTTCAATTCACGCAAATATGCGCTATTTGCACTATATGCACGCAAACGGTCGGTTCATAACTTGCTAAACAGACACCACGATAGCATAATGACGTCATCTTTGACGTCACCTCCGGCCGCAAACAATGCTCACAGAAAAGTGGTAGTGCAATGTATGCACAAACGTCAAACTCAAATCTTGACAGATAGATGAGGAGATTTTTATTGTTGTGGTTAGAATGTTGAACGTACAAACATCTGTTCACAAAATAATGCCTTGAAATGCAATACTTCTATTATCAATTATTGATGTGAAGGTTATTTTGGGTCAATTGCGAAAAAGCAAATTGACAGTTAACAGATGTTATAAGCGCGGCTACATATCGGTTCACATCGTTTGCGCGCAAACAGTGCATATTCTCGTATTTCAGTTGTGAACCAAGCTTTTGTAGTGTATGCAGTGACAGCAGTGTTTGCGTGATTTAAACCGTAGTGTTTATAAGCAGAAGTTTCTTTAGCCGGAGCGCCCCCTCCTATAGTAGCGGCACGTTTTCGGCGTCCGCAGGAGACGGAGGTATAAGGCGCTTTTCGCCTCCTACGCCCGTCTCGGGAGAAGTGCCTTCGGCACTTAGCTTCTCACAATAGCCCGGGAGGGAGAAGTGCCGAAGGCACGGGCTATTGTAGGGCCAGGCCCTCGCCCAAAACCCGGTGGAGCTGGATGACCGCACAGGCGGTAGCCAGCATTTCTGCCCTCCCTAAAAAAAAAAAAAAATTCGTTATTTGAACGTCGTACCGAGTACTCGTTGAAGTCTATCGTTTGTGGTGTGACCATAGCTAGTGTAAGTACTTTTTATTATATAAATTACATGTTTAAGATTTATAGAATATACAATATGTTTATAGAAGTATTGATGAAATAATGACTTTCCCCTGTTATTTTGGTCTTATGAAGCTAAATTGATAAATAGTGTTTTTCGTATATTATTGTTTTATTACAAATTAATGCGAAATGTAATCTTGTTTATATGAATATTTGGTTTCATTAACAATCGACTCTGCGAGCACCGCAAAGTTTGACGTGCGTATCAGGGATATTGCCATTAAATTAAGCTCAGGCGTCCATACTTTCAACACCATATTGTAAGGTATATCTCCGTCATTTTAAAAAAAATCCAAAAATCTATCAAACCTGCTCACAAAATTTCGTGAGAATCGGTTGAGAAATGCGACCTGTTGTAGAAGAGAAGTAAGAACAACCGGACATACGAAAGAGTTACTTGGGCATTTTTTATGAATTACCTTGAGACTTGATTGATAACTGCGCTTGCTTTTCAAAGATTTTTTTTAATCCCGTAACTATTAAGTTAACTAAATCGTTCAATGATAATCAGTCATACTGATACTGATGACTCTATATATATATCTCCGGGTGTGTAATAATGTGTGTGCATGAGTGCTACTAATTTTTGCCAAAACGGATCTTGAAAAAGTAGGAATAGTTGTGATACAAAATATGTAACTAACCCTACTTTCGTATGTTCTAAAACAGCAAATCTACTTTCTTAATACATAGTATTTTCAAGTTTTTATTAAGTTGTTATTTCAAAGAAGAAAGACCCTATTTTCAATTCATATAAATTTCATTTTGGATTCCTTAAAAATATGGTAGGCGAAGTTAGGTTATCAAAAATTCACTTTCATGAGCAGAGTGCCCTCCAGTGCGCGTTACAATTATTCCATAACACAGACAATGGGAATCGGGATAGCAATCTTTAGCATGTCAACAATTGTACAAGACTTGCTAATAGGCTTGGCTTGCATGACCTATCGTATCGTCCGCACATAATTCTAAGTCAGCCTGAACATCATCTTCGGCCACATCATCACTTACCATCAGGTGAGATAGTGGTTAACCTATTAGGCATAAAAAAAAACGTACCGGGGCAGTCTCCGTATCGGATGGCAAATACATTCAAATTTATTCAAAGACATTCCAATTTGTTTATTAGCCAGCTATTTAAATCTCTGTGGTGAACGGTACATTTAAATCCATTGCGAATTGCAGTCCACATTGAGACGTGTGGTATTCACCTAAGGCACTTCAGGAAACTCACAAGTAAAACATTGAAGGCAAATATCTATTTAGATTTAGTTTAGTTCTGCCAGATGCATCATTTGAAGAAGTTTATTGCAATACAACAAGGCTGCGCTCTACAAACTTATTTTAACAAAAATCATGCGTTTAACAAAAATCATCCATAAGACAGGAAAATATGGCACCAACCGCAAGCATAACAAAAACTGGTCCGAGTGAGATAGCTATAACTGTCCTTTATGTCTCGTTCTGTAAGGATACAGGGGTTGCTATTTAATTTAAAAAGTATTACAACTTATTTGGTAGTAATATTATACTTAAAAGTAACACAACAGGAGAATGACATTATAATTATATTTATTGTCAAACATACCTTGTTTTAAGCTTATCACGACTCACGTTGGCATTATTATGGTGTTGCTGCGCAATTGAGTGTGTATTAAGGTATTGCACTATTTTAAAGGTCTTATATCCGATATTGACGTCAGGAAGGCCGCCGATCATATAACCATTGTACAGTATTGATTTTGTGTTTTTGGCAAATAAGTATTCTGGCCAATGGGTATCAAACCTTTTTGGTCTCCTCAAATCACAAACTCTATTGTATTCTATAGAAAAATCTAAAGTAGAACTTTGGTATATGATATTTGTGTGTTTTAACAAAACCAATTTGGTAGTTTTGTTTACGGAGCCTATACTTCTACACAATAATAATAACGTTTATTGATATGAAATCAGTTTACAATTTTCAAAATACAATACAACGAGAAATGATAATTTACCCTTCAATTTAGTGAATTGATGCAAGTGGCCACGTGTCATTTTATTTATCAGCGCTCGCGTTGCGCATATAAACCGCGCGTGACTCCGGCGTCATCAGAACGGAGCCAACGACACCACGGAATACCTCTTTATTAAGAAAAAAAAACTAAAATAATTAATAGTAATTTCGGTTATGATTTCCGATTTTGGTATTCAAAAGACTGAAAGCAACCTCAAATAAAAACCCGCCCAAGTGCGAATGGAATCGCAAACCTAGGGTACCGAAACACGAATGTTTTATCTTTTATTTACTTTGGAGTTATCCGCACCGTCTCGAACATAGGCTGTTTTTATATCTGTTGTTAAGTATAGCTACCATTTTTATTTTAAAAAATTAATCAAATTTCACGAATGTGGGAAAACGTACACTAAATAAGTAGCAGCTAACGTTAGCATAAGTAGGGTATCGCTTCGTCCTTCCAGGAGTCTAAGGGTCATTATATTTTCAACTTACTAACTGATATAGACGTCGACGCTGTGATATACTTTTTCAAAGTAATGTGAAATTATTCAAAGGATTGTGTGTGAGTGTTTATGTGTCAGATATGGTGTGAGGGTGTGATAATGTGTGTATTTCTAGGACCTCAATTATCATATTTAGTCACTGGAAATACCCTAAGTTTCTGAATAGATACTAGTAATCCATATTTGTAAAGCGGAAAGCGAAGGTGAGTATCTTATTGCAGGATGTGTGGTTACTAATCATCTCGAATTATAATTAATAAGAAAGAATTAGAATATGTGGTTTCTGGTTCGTAAGAAAAAGTTTATAACTTTGCTCATACAAAAGTGGCATCACTGGTATCGACACAAAACGTGACAATGCGGAGAGTTACTCAGTATTTAGCAGTCCAGCAGAAGTATCAAATAATGTTGTCTTAGGTTTTAGCGATTGTTACACATAGTAATTAAACAACTTTAAACGGTTTAAATCGCGTATATTTGTCATTATTTTTGTCCCGACGTTTCAAACACTTTGCAGTGATCGTCACCCCGTGACCACGATCACTATTAGATAGGTATACCGACGAGCTAACAAATTATGATTCCCACTGAATTACCATTACCATCGTCTGGAAATCAGAAAAGGGCGGACGGCAAGAAAACCGCACTTCAAGTCACCGTTGATGAGAAAGTAAAGAATTCAAAATTGGAAATTAACACTGATGCTTTTACTCTTAGTAGGAAAAGGAAGCCGATTTCGACACATGCGCAAGCTCTGCTGCACAGGGCTGTTACTACAATTCAACGAAGTTTAATTTTTCGTGTTGCAAGTGACACTTTAGACAACGAAAATCGAATTTGCGGTACGAAGTTCGTTGTTTCATATAATCATTGGTCGGATCGCATTCGTTATCACAAATCGTGCCCTCTAGGGAATCCCCCATACTACTCTGAGAACGCTATTATGCCTCAATCAATTTTAAGTCTTAATTACGGGAAGTTAAAGAACATTTTCAAATGGTAAGAGTGAGAGTCCTATGTAGTTATGGATCAGAGAGAGGTGTCGCTACTGTTCTAGAGGTTAGATTACTTGTATTTAAAATGTACGTTAATTTCTTTGTTCTCCATAGGTATGTATATCCTCATTAGTATTTGTGTTCTTTCTGCATATTTAGAACTCGACTTTGACTATGAATAAATTATAATTTCATATTTTAAAATTGTACAAACCATACGAATCCGATTTATATTCAGAATCTACACAGGCAAATGCTTGCTAATCTATGTTACGAACGAAGTTAAACAAAAGTGAACCAATACGATATATACACTTTTTTTTCGGACCCGAAGTTTGAAACTTCTACGAATTTGAGTAGGAGCCCAGCATCGACGTCGAAAGAGCAGTTTTAACCAAAAAATATCAACATTAATATCGTTAAAAATTCTATGTTCTCAGTTATGGGCTGCGAACTAGAATTGTCAACTTGAATAAGCTTTTTATTGTCACCCTTGTCAGAACAGAGACAACGTGATCAGTAAGAACCTCTCGCTCGGCACACTTTTCTGATAACAAGCTCGATCCAGTTGTATTTTTTACTTAGAAGATTCTTGGATTTGTTAGGTACGTGTTACATGAAATAAAAGTTAAGTAAGTTAAGTAGCGACCGGCGACTAACGTTTGGGCGCATGAAGTTCTGTTACCTATCTGTCTTTTGACTTTTGATTTCATTGCTACAAAATCTGTCAAGTGTCAAAATTGTCATTTTTGATTGTTGCAATCAGCAGTTCATTGCTACAGAAGATACGTGATCGCCCTGCTGGTGCACATTGTAAAAAAATCTGTTGGAACTCGGTTTAACAAAGAAACGAATCGAAACGAAATATCATTAACTAACCTCTCACATTATTACTGTCTATAGTGTCCGAGTAAGAGGCTTAGCAGCACTATTTTCATTTCGATCTATTTCTCAACCGTATAAAAATACAATTCTACCAAAATAATATTCGGAAACTGGCAACACCATACGTCTCTTGTCAAACAGACAGATGACTGTACATTCAGCGTATCCGCCTTGAAAAACGTATTTTTATCGTTGTTCTATCAAATATTCTCGTTTTTCTGTTGATTCTGTGAATATAACTGTGTTATTTATCAAAAAAAATTGGAAAACGTAAGTAGCTAGGGAATGGTCGTTTGTCATAGTATTCTAGTAGCTCCGCATAAATTGACGTCATTCGTTAATTCCAGTACGAAATTCCACAGTATTCTTTATTAGTTAGTCGTATATAACACTGATTTTATGCCTTAAAATTTCGTAATAAGAATCAGTGGTTGTATTGTTATACCTATTCTACAAATAAATTATAATTCGAGGCGCTAATACCAAACAAATAGTTGTTCTACGTAATGTTGAAATCGTACATACTTTCATGTTATTGTATTATTGACCAATAGAAAACCATTCAAGTAGGTATGGATAGAAGTATGTATAGAGCTTTCTTTGCTGTCCAAAAACAGGCGGCAACATGTCGTCAATTACTGGTAGCAAGCGTGTTTAATTGGGGGCTATTATGAATATGTGTCAGAAGCTTGGTACGTTGTGCCGAGCACCGACTAACGCCCTGTAACGCCTAAAATGCTAATCACAGTGATTACTAAAAAAATCGCAAGAACGCGATACAGCCACAATTACCTATCTCACAATCTTGTGTACCTATTGTATCTCCACATTTCTAGATAACATTTGATAAGATAGCATTGGTGACACCAATCCTTCTTAGTTATATTTACATGGGTTTAATGTAATAATCTTTTATTTTTTTTAGGTTTCAGGTTCAAAATGACCCAAGTTCAAGCTTTGTATGACTTCACGGGAGAACCAAACACTACAGAGATGACAATAACATGTGGTGAAATATTGACATTGTTGAATACAGAGATTGGAGAAGGCTGGTGGGAAGGGAAAAACTCTAAAGGAGAAACTGGTCTCTTCCCTGCAGCATATGTAAGGAAACTGACACCTGATGAAACCACACAAACTAAAGCACCAGCACCTGCCGCTCCAAGATATGATCAAGCAGCAGATGACTGGGGCGAGCAACAGTATAGTGCAGGTGACAATAATTTCCAGCGAGGTACGTCACATGAAGATGGCTGGGATGACGATTGGGATGATGACACTTACTCAGAAATAGGGCCAGGCCAGCAGCCGAAGCCTCCTCCATCATACAACCAGCCACTAACACCACTACCTGGAATGCCTATTAGTGATTATAATAATCAACACATTGATGATACCACATCCAACTATTCTTCAGTTGGTACAGTAAGAAAAAATAAATTTGCACCTTCTTCTAAAATAAGCGGTGAAAGCTATCTCCTTGCAACACTAAATGTTGAAGTGCCTGAATCTGATAAAGTTTACATTGTTCAAGAAGAAGATAGATATGTATGGTCACCTTTACCACAGCCATATTCAGTAACTGTAGCCTCTCCAAAAAAGGAATCAAAGTTCAAAGGTATTAAAAGCTTCATTGCATACCAACTGACACCATCCTTCAACAATATACAGGTATCTAGGAGATACAAACACTTTGATTGGCTACATGAAAGATTGCAAGAGAAATTCACACTCATCCCGATACCACCATTGCCTGACAAGCAAATATCCGGACGTTATGATGAACAGCTGATTGAACGTAGAAGAGTACAATTACAAGAATTTGTAGATTGGATGTGCAAACATCCTGTTCTATCAAAATCTGAAGTTTGGCAGCATTTTTTAACTTGCACAGATGAAAAAAGGTGGAAGGCTGGCAAGAGACAAGCCGAAAGGGATAATCTTCTTGGCTTAAATTATTGTGTATCATTGGTAGTACCTGAGAAAGCTTTACTGCAATCACAAGTAGATCACATCACAGAGCAGAGCCACACATTCATAAATAGTATGGATTCATCAGTTAAAGCCGTAACAGGAATGTGTATGATCCAAACAAAAAGATTCCAAGCTCCATACAAAACCGACTGTCAAAAAGTAGGTGAAGCCTTTTACAGTCTTGGTAATGCTCTCAGCTTAGACGAAGGGTCAATAGTCTCAACATCCAAGCTTACCTCAGCAATTAAGATGACTGGTGGAGCTTATATTGACATTGGCCGCATGTATGATGAACAGCCAAAATATGACTGGGAGCCTCTTGGTGACAAGTTTCACCTGTACAAAGGCATTGTTGGCAGCTTTCCTGATGTGCTTGGTAACCACAAAGGTGCTGTCCAGAAGAAGAGGGAATGTGAAAGACTGACAGCAGAACATAAAATGGAGGTAGCCCAACTGAATGAAGTATTGAGAAGAACTGATGTTATATCATATGCGCTTCTTGCCGAAATCAATCACTTTAAAGCAGAGAGAACTGTAGATTTGAAAGCAACAATGCAAAAGTTTTTAAGGCAACAGATCACATTTTACAAGAAAATTGTTGAAAAATTGGAAATTACACTTGAACACTACGATAACTAAGAAATATTGAACTGAAGAAATTTTTTGTAAGCCATGTCACATAACAGGGATCAGCATAACGCATGTCTACACAGAATCAGCTTTAGCTAATTAGTGTATCTTTTGGCATCTGAATGTTTATGAGATTTGGAGACGAATTGGGTACTGTTGTATTGTTAAGCAGTTTTTTGGTAGCCACAATTTTAGTTTCCACATTTCAAAATACGTAATAAAAGAACTACTTTTCAATATTGAGGACATTTCCACAGATGGCAACTTGGTAAAAATATGACGTTGTTCACAATAAAAATAAAAGAAAATCAGAATACATATTGTTAATGGAATTTGCAATTATTTAATAATATGAAACATTGCATAAGAATTGTCAACTCAGAATTGAGTTATACAAAAAACTTACTTGAAGTGTTGTTATATGTAGTCTAATAATTATTCAGAAATTGACTTAAATGAGTATCATATTTATTATTCTACAATGCTATGTATTTATGTAATACTTTTATACACTTTTTGTACTACATATCCAAAGGATAGGCACTACTATAAAATGAATTTATCAATTCTATAATTATAATGTGATGTACTGAGGACTGAATGTTACTTCTACAATATTTCTGCTTGCACTTTTTATACAATGCCATACCCTTCTTTATATGTTGTATCTAAGCCAAGACAAACTTTCCATCAATCATTAAATTATTTATATTTTTTATTGTTTTTACAAGTTTTATTTTAAATTGTACTAACTGTGGATCAATTATTTTGAGACAATTAATTGTATTATTTTAGATTAAGTGTTGTAATATATTCCACTTTTATAATGTTAGGGCATGCTAATGAAATAAAATATAATGTAATTCTTTGTATTATTTTTAATTCACAACCTAAGAACATTTTAATTATTTTTAGAGCCTCTGGCAATGTTTGAACATCTGTAAGTATACCAGCAGTTGCCTTGTGAGTAATCATTGTTTACACTTTGAGTAATGATGTGTATTTTTTTCAGGTACAAGAAGATAGAGAATAAAGAAATGAGAACCCCACTGATAAACCAAAGCGATTGACGAAAATGGCAGAAGAAAAGAAAAAAGATGGGAGTGCTCTATTGTCCAAAAAGAAGAAGATAAAGCCACGGAAATCAAGGGATGCTGACTGCTGCAGTATTAACTTCCTCAAGTGTGTGCTGCACATCTTCAACATTGTATTTTTGGTAAGTATTATATTTTAGCATCACATTAACACAGCTGCTGATTTTTTTACATAAATAACTTATTGTTAAGCAAAGATTCTGCAGGTATGATATCTCAACATCCATATGTTTGTTTCACAATATTATAATTATAGAACGGTTGAATCTTATGTTATGAAATTTGATTGGCAAGCATGTTGTAATGCTGATTTTTGAAATATCTACTGGTATGAGAAAATAGTGCATACATACTCATATTAAGATTTCGTACAATCAAATCCAAAGACCTATAGTCGAAAAAAAAACGGTCTTGTGGTTAATTTTTTCAATAAGTGACTATGTCAAATATTAAAATAGAACTTTGTTTCAGTGAATAAAATGAAATGGCTTGTTAAATTATATACCAAATTTATATGGAAATGTATGTATAATTTAGCAACACCAATATATCTGTTACTGTTGATCATAAGATTATGAAAAAACAGAATATGGGGATTTACATAAAGGGACCATATTCCACTCGTCTCGCACTTAAGATTTTTAAATTATTGTGAAGTTAGCCTTTGTCAAAGTAGCTTAGTAGCCCGAGGCGAATCTATAGGCGAAGCCTTAGAGTTACTAATCGGTACTTAATGAATGACTTACAACTAAAACTGAAGGGCGCCGCACATTCGGATAGTTCTATCGTGATAATGTAATCACTAAGGAAAGGAAATGAAAATATTGTAGTGTAACTGTGTGAAATGCAGTGCTACCCGGTTTGAGATCTAGACCAAAAAATACATCATAATCATTTTTCATTGCATTGACAGCTCTGAATATGTATGCACATGTGTCTTAAAAACATTTGGTTCTGATTATCCTGAAAGCCGTAATTTGAGTTATAGTCAGGGAAGGTATAAGTATATCACGGTATATTAACTATATAACACACAGTAGGCTCTAGAATACTACAATTAAAGGCTCTAGCATAACTGTAGCTAGTAGGTACTTACTATTGTAAGCAGTTGTGTAATAGTGATCAGAGACCAGCCGATCAGCGATAAATAAAACCTTGGTCTTGTTATTATCAGCACCTTTTCAAAAATATTAGAGAAAAAGACGCCTATTATTAAATTAGTTAACATTTTCCATCTATGTTCAATAATGAGATTCCATCAAAGGAGAACACAGCATCAAAGGTCAAATAAAATTATGGAAATACCATTATTTAGTTGACAATAGTTACTCATATGGTCCCCCGTATGTTAAGCCTCTTGCAAAGATTATTATTAAATAATAATGATGATTATGAAGGTGTATAAGTATTTCACACTGTACTTACATATTTAGAAAATGTAAAACTATAGACTCGTGTATCGGTTGTCTGTATGCAGATAGGAAGATATTCTTAGATATGAGACACTCTATTTGTTGTTATCACAAATGTGACACTAAAGTAACACACATACACTGTGTGAAAAAGAGCACCACATATATGAATAAAAGTTTAAAAAGGTAGTTTCAAAGCGATTTCTACTGTCTACTAGCAATTAGATGATTAAACAACTAACCAAAAAAATATTTAAAATAAAATATCCAGCCAAAGACGTCAGCATCCGCCTGCTGATAGTCCCAGTTGCTGTCTTAGGAAGGTCCTTGTTGTAGTATGGTGGCAAGGCACTTTCCAAATTAGCTCGTGGTTAGCTACCACTGCAAGTATAAAATCTGTCGCCAGGCAGCAGTAGATAATCTAGGGCTCCGTTATGTCCTTTGGGTACATGATCCTAAAACTGACCTCAGCACAGCATAATTTTTGCAACAACCGTCCAGAAAGCAATTTGCCATTAAAATAACCTCACCTTGACTTGCGAACTGAAGGATGAATGAATAGTTTCTAAAGCAAGTGTACAGAGTCTATAATAACTTACTAACCACAAGTGGAGTACTAATTTGGTCTAAGAGACGTCAGAGAACTGAAACCATTTTTGACATATAATTGATTTCAATCAGCCAATGTGAGCGTACTTAATCGACTTGCTGTTAGGGGGGCTAGTTTATAGTAAAATAAAGACCCCCCCCCCCCCTCTCTCCTCGCTTGTGTACTAAATACATCATAAGTTTGTTGTCGAGGGGAACGGTTGATTGGAAATTGCAACGGCAGCTAATTGTATCGCTTTTATTGAACGAGTCAAAATGATTTTTATTCATTGTCTTGATATCCTTATCAGTGCAACTATATGCCTGAGGTATAATTGATAACGTTTTATAGGTACATAATCGCTATTGTAGAATAAATAAAGAGATAAGCTAGTTCTCCTTGCAAAATCGATATACTCGTAAGTACATATGTACCTAACTTACGTAAATACATAAAATACACATCATGATTGTATCCAAAAACATTCTATAATTATATTATCATTGTGCTGTCCAATTATTGAGCATCTATTTACTATTGGCAGTCGTTATAGCCTAGTGGTAGAACATTTTGTTAAACCCTCAAGACGAATATCTGTCGTCAAGCACCTAACGGTGTATTCCGGCAGCTGTCCTAGATAGCTTTCAGCATAGCAGGCATAACCTAACAAGGTTATGCCTGCTTTACCACCTTCAGCCTCATCATCACAAACAAACAAACAAATATTTTTTTATTGACATACTTTGTCATCAGTTAAGATTATAGTCTAAAGCCTATCAGCAGGAAAAGAAACTGGTCAAGATATTTCTCTAAAAAGTGTAAGGCACTCGTATTTTACCTTTACTATACAATCTATTAAACAAAATTGATGGCGCGGTGGACAGTTAAAATAAACGTAGGCTCGTGTGGGTGTGCCTCTAGTAAGTATTCAATTATTGACCTCGGAGGAATCAGGAAGGTGACATGGTCGTTATGGTGTTATTCTGAAAATTATTATTTATGTTCTTTTTTATTTATCTTAGGATAGGAGGAAAGGTGGCGTCCGATTCTCCATACAAATTCCCCGACTGTCTTCCTGGATGATGCCTCGAAAGCAATCCTTTTAATGCATCAAATTTATGCCAGCTATACACAAGCCCCGGCAATTTCCTTTTTTTCAGCAACTAATTAAAACGAAATAAAATATTACCCTGAAAATCACTAAATATGCACCGTTTTACCGCCATGATCGAACCACCAGACAAATTGAGAATATCTATCATTTACTATATACTGGATATACTGTTCTTAAAATTATAATGCCAAAAAAATAATTAAATCAGGTCAATTTTGATGGTGAAAACAGGACAGGAGTATACGAAAGATCGATATCGTGAATTTTCATTCTATTCCTTGCACGCATCGTCAATCATCCTGTTATACTCAATACTTTTATTAATTATTATACCCACTGCACGTAGTAAATTATTATTTGTCAAGACATGTCTATACGCATTCTACAAGACTGATGCTTGACTTTAAATGCTTTAATGCAAATTTCACAGCGATTCAGAATTGACACAAATGTAGTTTCGTTCCTCCGCGCGAGGTCAAAACGTCGTAGATGTAATCCACCACATGGAAATCAAAACATTGTTGATAGCAGTATAAACAAAGTTTCTTACTTATATAAAAACCTGTCAAGAAACTAAGTTATTTTTAACGGTTTTGTATGTAGAGCGTTAACGCGTTTCGCACCTAGTTTAAGGGTATATTTTAGACGAACGCCCCCATACAAAACGCAGCTCAAATCTCATTTTAATAATAGCGAATAAAACTCAATGATTTTTTACCTCCGTAATCACTACCCTAATATCTAGGTTTGTGGTGCATCAGATTTTCATTAAATTATACAGTTTTGAAATTACACTAGCTCAAAAACTCGTAATTTTAGATAAAAGAAAGACCCATCTTTAAGCATCTCTTTCAAGAAAAATAAGCATGCTTTTAATATTTCTATTGCACCACAAACATGGGGAATATAATGAACTTTCTATAATGGGAAGTTATTTATACATGTGTACTATACTTTTTAAATAAATCTGGAGCTACGAATAACTGGCTGAAACTCCTAAAAACGAGTGCTATATACTAAACGCTATATAATAAAAAAATAATTATTAGTCCAAAAGAAAAAGGATTTAAGCCAGAAACGATAGGTCTAATAATACACTATATTTACATGCGAGTTTGTTTTTAATAACAATTTGAGTTTATATAAAAGTTCACGCTTTGGCTGGCGGGTATATGTCCTTAAAATGGTAAAAAATAAATATTTATGGGAAGTTTTTATGACTAGCTGTGTCCACCTCTTCGTCCTGTTTAATGAAATCTTTGGGGAACTATTAGTATATTAGAATACATAATACCCATTTTCTTTTTAAAAATCATATATATAATAGTCGTAATAAACAAAATCCCGTATTGACCTAATATTATTTCAGAACACATTGGCGTTTCCCACAGGAAATTTCCAATAACAAACAGTCTGGGGCTTGGGCACTCTGCCCGCTGGATGATAATTGGCTCGCCCCAAACAATAAGCAAACTATACCTACCTGGGACAGATAGTAAACAAAATCATTGACTCCTGGCCATCAATCAATGTTTGAATTTAAAATTTTACAAATTGTTTTGGCAGACGGACAATCGTTTTTAAATTATACGATGTGGCTACGGATAAATAGGTACGCTGCGGACATAAATAATATT
The DNA here is from genome assembly GCA_963854805.1 of Plagodis dolabraria. Taxonomy (NCBI): domain Eukaryota; kingdom Metazoa; phylum Arthropoda; class Insecta; order Lepidoptera; family Geometridae; genus Plagodis; species Plagodis dolabraria. The sequence continues at coordinate 27,941,411 of OY978446.1, forward strand.
AATTACTGTGAAAATAATTTATGGTGAGTCTGAGTGAGAGAATCGGTCGGTTATTTCAAAGTTTTCTTTCTGTAGAAGATTGCACGCTTGAGTACTTATAGTATTCATAGTTTGCACTGCACTGCTCGCCTTCAATATGCTATTAGAATCAAGCACTACATTTAAGTACCGAGTGAGGCTTTAGTGTAATACTTAGAGTACCAAAGTATCTACTCTGCATTTGATGTCACCCTAGCATGAGATTGTTAAGGAAATAGCTCATTTAAGAAAACGTGTGCGAACTAACAATTATGAAAATCGTCGGAAATTTTGTACTCGTTTGAGACAAAATTCAAAAGTTGTTGCATGAATATTTAAAACTCAGAAAACTTTGCTGCCTTTCCTTGAAACATAATGAACTCACGACGGCCCAGAACAATAAGAATGTGACGATTTTAACAAATCAGTGCTAATATTATAAATGCGAAAGTAACTCTGTCTGTCTGTCACGCTTTCACGTCAATACTACTGGACCGATTTGAATGAAATTTGGTATGGAAATAGTTTGAGACCCGGGAAAAAACATAGGGTAGTTTTTATCCAACTGCGCAAAAGAGGTTAATGTTTTTGCGCGATAACCGACATACGCGCTGGCGGAGCCGCGCCCGGAAATTAGTAAAATATAATACAGCTTAGTAACGAAATTTTTTTTTTATTATCTTCGACGATATCATGACTTCCCATTTAAGTACTTCGGTGAGATTGTGATCAACGACTAGATAACTGCAATCAAAGATAAATAAAAAATCGGCCAAGTGCGAGTCGGACTCGCGCACGAAGGGGTCCGTACCATTAGCTATACAACATTAGACTTCATATTTTAACCTGATTTTGTTTTAACGTGCGCGAGTCCGACTCGCACTTGGGCAAGTTTTTGTATTTGTTGTTATAGCGGCAATAGAAATACATCATACGTGAAAATTTCAACTGTCTAGCTTTCACCGTTCTTGAGATACAGCCTGGTGACAGACGGACGGATAGCGAAGTCTCAGTAATAGGGTCCCGTTTTACTCGCACTTGGCCAACTTTTTGTATTTGTTGTTATAGCGGCAACAGAAATACATCATACGTGAAAATTTCATCTGTCTAGCTATCACCGTTTTTGAGATACAGCCTGGTGACAGACGGACGGATAGCGAAGTCTCAGTAATAGGGTCCTGTTTTTACCCTTTGGGTACGGAATCCTAAAAAAAGCCAAAATGAACTCTCACATCTAATATCGTGGCAAACGCTATCCAGTGCCGTGCAATAGGCACAATATACAACATATAATACGCAATATCTTAATAAACAACATCAAACGGGCCATATGGTCTCTCTTTTTCGTCACGTGTGCTGATGACAACAATAATTGTACTACTATCCTTAATATTGAATCAACAGTTTGCAGGTGCAGCCGTTTTGGCCGTGGGAATCTGGACTGTGGCGTACCGACATCGATACGTCTCCTTGCTGCCCACGTTCACGTACCAAGCTATAGCGTACCTCTTGGTACTGGCAGGGGCCATAGCCCTTCCACTGTCTGCTCTCGGCTGCTGCGGGCTCAAGACTGAAAATAGAACCAGTTTGTTGTGTGTAAGTACCCATAGCACAATGTGCTGTGTTATATGTGCCCCGTGGGGTGCCGGGTTAGAATTGCACCTCCATGCATGTGTGTCGTAAGAGGCGACTACGGGAAAAACACTGGAAGGTGGGCAGCAGCGCCTTCTAAAGAACTGCCAACTTACACTGCTATCCCCAAGACGCCTGCCAAGCGTGGGGATTATGGCAAATACCCCTTTAATAAGTGAGCTGTGTTCAGCGGTGGACGATCCGGCTGTTACAGTACCCATAGAAGTTGCTTTATGTGTTGATATAATCTATGTTACGAATCTTGATACTGACAAGAATCCAAACTCAAAATTTAATATGTGCGTGTTTAGATGTGCGATATGCTTACTTCTTATATTCCCACCTCTTCTGCTGTGTACATAACTACTGGTCTATTAATTAGAAACCTATGATTAACACCATACGTATATGTTCTGTGCTATAAGGGCGGTCAATTATCTTACTTTTGATATTTTGCTTTGAAAGCGAAGCCCGTTATGAAGTTCAAATGTCAAAACGAAGTTAATTTTCATTACCATTTTAGATGACAATAGATAAAGATTTAGTTATAAAACTTATCAATTTCTGATCGAAATGGTCGTTCTGATCCTAACAGAAAAAGAGCTACATGCGATTATCCTTACGAAAACAAACTTAACATTAGAATGACCTCTCACCTTTATTTATGACCTGATAGAAACATAGTTCTATAGACAATTTGTTAACCGCAAGTCCAGCGTACAAGTACTACCAGAGGTGGTAGAGGTCAATGAACCGTAACCATTTTCGACATCTAGTTAAGTACAATCAACTTTTACTACATCAGCTTGCTGGATTTCGTCGTACCTAACCTCCGAGTAAGAGATATATTTAAATTGAATCCTTTAGAATATTCTTTGAAATTATATTTATCTGTAGCTGACCCAATCCTATAGAAGTACAATCTTTAAATCTATAGGAGTCTTCTTTTGCGACCTGAGCAAGTTTGTTTATACGCCATTGTTTATCAATATGGGCAAGAAACTCCGGGCCAATAAACAATATGCTAAAATAGTATATTATGATACAAGGGAGCTAAGTTGCTAATTATACACGAGGCTGTGAGTTGCACGTAAATCAACCGAGTGTATAATGAGTAAGTTGCTCACGAGTTTCATACGCTCTTTCTCAACACCCTTGCGTGGAAAAAAAAATGCATAATGGGATACAAACAACATACGAAAATCATGGAAAATAGCGCGCAAGTTTTTTTTTTGCGCGCAACAAATGTATTGTATGTGATTACATATGAACCTCTTTGTTGTTACAAATCTGTATTACCCGGTCAAATTGAAAATGCTCTGTTTACTCGCATATAATTTGCAGTAAGTTACAAACTTAACTTTGTAGGGATAATTCTATTACGCACTAGTGTGTAATATTATTATGCATGAGGGTGCTATAGTTCGGTTTATGGCCCTACTAAAGCTCACTTTACGAGCAATTGTTGTACGAGTTGAAAATATATTATAAAATCATTGCATTTACGTACGTAAATAAGTTACATTTAAATTACGTTGTAATAAAGACGACAATTTATATATGACTGAACCAATGATGATGAATGATGGGTCAATGGTACAAATGTGATGACGTTAGATGTCTTCGAGTTCATGTTTTAACCGACTTCAAGAAAAGGAGGAGGTTCTCATTTCGTCTGTTTTGATTTTTTAATGTATGTTACCTCAGTACTTTTCACTGAGTGAACCGATTTTGATGTTTCTTGATGAGCTGTCTCTTTTAAATTTCATCAATAGCGGTCAGTTTTTGAGTTACACTCCGATAACTGATTTTTTTCCCATTCTTGATGATATAGTCATTGCCAGTGAATGTCGATCCCGTAAGTAGCAAGGGACGCTAAAAAGGGTATTTTTTTTAATTTTATCCCAAAAATAGAACCTACTTCAACACTCAAAAGTGTGAAATAACTTGTTGAAGTCGGTACCATGCACACAATATTGTCTTATAAAAGGTACTTTTGAACTATCATGGTACTGACTTCAACAAGTCATTTCATACTTTTGAGTGTTAAAGTTGGTTCCAATTTTAAGTAAAAAAAATGTTTATAGTTAGCTACTGTAGTTAACAAATTCTTACATCAAACTTATTTACGTTACAGTACACGTACTTCCTCCTCATCACATTCTTCCTGGAGGGCGGAGCGGGAGGACTTGCGTACTACTACGAGGTGGCGGTGGAAGACGAGCTGAGGATGGAACTAAACAACACGTTCCTTTCGAACTACGCGCTCGACACGGAGCTCACTGATGCCGTGGATCTGATGCAGACTGAGGTATCATTGACGGAAAATAACTAGAGCTCTTGGAAGTGCAAACCTAACCATTGACCCTACGCTCGGTCTATTTTCGCTCAAAATTTTGGGGCTCGCATTTTGACCAAAATTTTATATTAAATAAAAATCTAAATTTAATGGGTATTTATTATTATTTTTACCATACTCATTTTTTTTAATATATTTTTTTAAATTCAGACTGAGCTACAATAGATCTATTCCAAATCTGAGTTGAAAGGAGAACAACAAGTATGGCAAACAGATAATTTGTCAAAGTAATTGTTTTCATTCTTAAGGCAGTTCCAAGAGTTCAAGTTTTTGTCACTTTGTTCATGTTTTTTTATATTATTGTGGCGGAATAAGCACGAGCTCCAGCTGATGTTAAGGTGTAACCTCTGCCTATAACAGATGCATTTCGTCACACACAAGTGACAAAATGCGCCTCTCCCTGAGATATGCTTTGAGAGTTGAGTCCCATGTGCCTATAATTTTACGGGCTCTCAATGACTGCTGTCGGGACACACTGATAATTGCTTGGCGACAGATTTTCGTTTTTTTTATACCTGACAGGTATCAAAAAAAGCCTTTGACCACTATCTTACCTGATGGTAAGTGATGATGTGGTCGAAGACGTGCCGGCTAACCTAGAATTACTGCCTCTCAAGGATAGCTGCCGGAACACACCGTCAGGTGCTTGGCTACAGATTTTCTACTTGAGGGTGGTAGCTAGCCAGGCGGGGCATTCGCAAAATGCCCTATCACCATGCAGACTTCCTAACGCCTGGCTAACTACCACTCTTGGGGGTGGTAGTTAGCCAGGCGAGTAATCGCAGAATTGTCCTCTCATCCTGCGGTAAAGCTCATGCCGGCCGTGGGGATCGTAGCCATAACCGCTCGGTTATCATTGCTTGCTTTATTGCACAAAAAAACGATTGCCCAAAAAAAGGAGAGTAAAAAAATTATTTTCTTCCAAAACCATTTGGGGTATCAAAATGAAGAGCTTAAAGAATCGATTCCATAAATATATATAACTTGCAGTTTTTATTTCAATGGAACGATAAATCGCTTAACGAAAATAAATAATTTGTAGTTGGGTTTTTTTACTTTTTTAATTCATTTATACTTGTTATTGGAATAGGTTGCTGACACGGAGCTGTGTCAACAATATGAACCTTAACAGATAGGAGTGTAGAATTTGATGGGAGTAAACAAGCAAGGAAGGTTTGCGACATAAGGATGTGAATACTGGATCAAAATACCTTAATTGGTGAACCTTCCGCCTTTTTTGGATATTTATCAAAAATATTTTCTATAGATAGAATGCTAATATTTTGGCGATCGTAAAATAATTTGAGCCTTACTCCCCGTAATGTACTGTAACGTAATGTACTGTAGCTATATAAGGAGGTATCGTCGGTACCTACGAGTCGTAGGCTACGACTTACCTCCCATTCGCTACTTTATTCGGTTTAAATTACAACAAAAGAAAAGATTATATTATATGAAATTTTTAATATCGAAGTCATTAGCATTAATACATTTTACCTTGTGGCTTTCAGTTCAAGTGTTGCGGCGCTGTGCGGTTCGAGGACTGGCGCCGCAGCCCGTGGCATGAACACGACCCTCGGCTTCTGGTGCCCGACTCCTGCTGCAAGACTGTCTCCGTGCGATGTGGCCAGAGGGACCATCCGTCCAATATACACTACCATGTGAGTTTCATACCATCCTACTGTTATTCATCATTTCATCTGTAAAAATATTGGGCATTATGGTCATAGCTCTGTAAGAATTTAGGATGTTGACCTCAAATTTCGGTCAATGAAGAAACAATTATTCGCTCACTGCGCGCTATCTCTGTCGAATCTCATCTCTTGAAAAAACAACTTAGAGATACGATCATATATATTTTATTTAAAAAATATTAACATTTAATGACTAGTTCACTGTAGTTCCCACAACCAGACTCTAAGCTTATAGTTATCAATATTATGAACAACTTAATTTTGGAAATCACCGTTTATATGGGAAAATATTACATAAAAATAAAATATATATAATTATAACACAAAAAAAAACTTTTTTTATTCTAAACAAAAAAAATAATGTTTGATAGGACTAGCAGAAGTCAACCCTCAGAGGTTGTTAGCATATTACCAAAACCCTGTATACTGCTGAAAGCGCGCAGATAGGTTTATCAATTTCATTCATCAGCTTGAGAGCTGATTGTATTTTCCACAGCTCATTGTTTAGTAGACATAAAACAAAAATTTTTCGTATCACCACTGAAATTCAATGTCATGTAATGTCATTCAGTTCATGTTTTATTAATTAAGAAAATTTTGGCATGGTGTTAGGTCATTTTACGGACTTATAACCCTCTAGCTAACATTAAGCTCTTTTTGCGCAGTTGGATAAAAACTATCCTATGTTTTTTCTCGGGTCTCAAACTATTTCCATACCAAATTTCATTCAAATCGGTCCCCCATTATTTCAAAGGACCCCCCCTTAAGTAGAAATCTGTTGACAAGCACCTGATAGTGTGTCCAGCAGCTGTCCTTACGAATGCATCACTTATATTATGTATACATCGTACTTATATTATAAATGCGAAAGTAACTCTGTCTGTCTGTTTGTTACGCTTTCATGCCAAAACTACTGGACCGATTTGAATGAAATTTGGTATGGAAATAGTTCGAGACCCGAGAAAAAACATAGGATAGTTTTTATCCAACTGCGCAAAAAGAGGTTAATGTTTTTGCGCGATAAACGACATACACGCAGGCGGAGCCGCGCCCGCTAATAAAAAACTAGTACTATCTATATAAGTAATTATTATATATATTCGCTAAATATAATATACCCACAACAATTTCCTATAGCAACTATATGATACTATTAAATATTTAATTGAATGATATATGTGGATGGGAACATGTGACTTGAATGATTAATAAAGCTATGCACGTGTTTTAATTACGAAGTTATTTCACGGTTTTTATAGATAGAATACATAATATTAGCATGTAGTTATAAGTTCTTGGAATGGTGATGTCATTATACCGGTTGATAAAAGATTAATGAGATGGATGTTTATTATTATTATTTTACATGCAGCTGCAACTTTGAATACTTACCTAACTCATATGTTTTTCTTATTATTCTCTAAGGCTTGTTTCTGTCATACGAATACCATTTTCTAGAAGGATGATTAGCATCCCAAGAATACATAAGTAAATAACAGTGGCATCAAACCAACCTAAAAGACTTCTTCGCTATGAATCCTACATAAGCACTATTTTATGAAGGCGCTGATGAGTGCTCATTTGAACAAGTTTTTAGCAAAATATATTTAGTTCGTAGCGAAAATTATGTCAATCTTGATCATATCAGGCCAAGTTTATTCAAAAACACATTACTTTAAAATTTTCTATAGAATAAAATTCAAAGTTGTCTTAACGTAAGCCATGTAACGAAAACAGATAGATATGTATGTGTATAAAAATACAACAATAAAATAGCAAAACTTTATCACGAGGGACAAGTTGGTTCACATTTTTAGTTAAAGTTACTAGTTTTGTGTTCTTTCTTTAGTTTTTCTCATAAACTGTTTGCTATTTTGCCATCGCTGGCTCTCCCTCACTCCTACGCAGTCCGATAGTGGTGAAATTTCAGCATATGTCAGTGTCTAAACAATTTCATTAGTTGATTTAGAAACAAGTATCCTGTTTTCCATTGCAGGGTTGCATACGGCAGTTCACAAACCACATACGAGATCACCTGATCATCCTCGCAGCAGTCGGCGTGGGAATGTCCGTCATACCGATCTTCGGTTTCCTGTTCTCCTGCGTGCTGTACGCTAAGATCAAACACGTCATCGACTGACCTCGGCCTAAGCCCTCGTCGACCAAGCGGAAAGTATGTGCACCAACAATTTTAAAACTTTTGTGTAGAAAACATCCTTGCAGCAATCTGGGTCGGCATGTCTGCCATACCGGTCTTGAGCTTCCTGTTATCTTGCTGCTATAAAGATTAAGCATGCTATTGGACCTCGGCATAAATTTCGTTGACCAAGATGGAACTATGTGCCGACACCAACAACTTTAGAAGACAATCCCTGCAGAAATCTGGGTCGGCATGTATATACCGGTCTTGAGCTTCCTGTTATCTTGCTGCTATATAGATTAAGTATGCTGACGGAGCTCGGCCTAAGTCTCGTCGACCAAGCGGAATGTATGTCGACACCAACAACCTTATTGTAATAGACCAACCTAGCATCAATCGGGGTTGGCATGTCTGTGCCAGTTTGGGTGCATATTCTCTTTTTTTATGCCTGATAGGTTAGCCTTTGACCACTGTCTCACCTCATGGTAAGTGATGATGTGGTCGGAGATGTTGTTCAGGCTCACCTAGCATTACTGGCTCTCAAGGACAGCTGCCGGAACACACCGTTAGGTGCTTGGAAACAAATTTTCTACTTGAGGGTGGTAGCTAGTCAGGCGGATTCGCAAAATGCCGTACCACTATGCTATAACGACTGCCATCCTAAGACAACAACCGGGACCGACAGCTTGACGTGCCCTCCGAAGCACGGAAGCGCTCAGTAGTAATGTGGACGTTGCTTAACTTTGCTGATCGGTTCAGAATGGCTAAGCAAACTTTGCTACGAGCGCTTCTCTTGCATGCTGTATCAAGGTCAAGCACGTCACCATTGGTCGACTAATAGCGTATTGTCGGTTCTGTGTGAACGCAAAGAAGTATATGTATTGAAAAGAAATAAACTGCGTAACGCTTGCAGCATTAGGGCCTGCCGATGTTAGGCAATATTTTCGTATACGTCGAGTATTTCACTTACCAATGCAAATGTATTTTGGTTTACATAACAAATAATAGTAAGTAGGTTTTATAAAATCATCTCTAAACTTTCTCAAAGCTGCATTCTTCCTCTTTGTGACTATTATATGTCGCTAATGTGGGATAATTAACTGATATATTCGCTAAACTTTACAATCACTACAGGGGTTTTATTGTCTCAAATTTCAAATTCAAAATCATTTATTCAATTTAGGCGTCTACGACGCTCTTATGAAGGTCAATTACAAATTTTAATATTGAAATATCCTACATTGTACTGCCACATTCAGCAAAAAAATTTATAGAGCCACTGCGAGAAGAACGGGCAAGAAACTCGGGGCCATACACATCTTTTAACAATGTGTCATATACAATATGATACGACTATTACAATATTTGTTCAAATTACGTAGGTGATAGCTTGGCAGAGGAGGAACTTTCCAAGCATCTTTGTCTAATGGGGGAATTGAATTGTCAAATTAGTTACAACCAGATGGCGCTAAGTATAAGTGCTAAGTGTTTGTTACGAAGAAAGGTGACCTTTGTATAGAAATTAGGTAATATTTTCCTGATTTTACAAAATTTAAACACATCTCCTATCTGTTGAAGAATCAAGAATTTTGTTCTAATTTCAACTATGTATTTTTTTTTTTTATGCATGATAGGTTAGCCTTTGACCACTATCTCACCTGATGTTAAGTGATGATGTGGTCGAAGATGTTGTACAGGCTAACCTAGAATTAATACAATGAATGTATACAATTATACTACAACAACAAACTATATGCCTCAGAAACTTGTCAATGTATCTAAAATAATGAATTACATGTAATCTTTCGGCAGATCAGCTTAGCTTTTTATGAGATCACCTCAGCTCCTATTTAAGTCGGGTGATAATACGCGAGGTACAGCATCTGGGTGCTGTATAAAAACTTGTTTTATACCAACGAGCTACGTACAAAATAAACCAAGACCCGTTTGCAGAAAAGACTTATGTTATGTAACAAACATACAGCGCCCTCTGCGAAAAACAAACCGTACTTAACGCCTTAGAATGATAATGAAAACGACCTTCATTTTGACATTTTCGTTTGATAACGAAGCCTGCTATGGACTTCTAATGTCAAAATGGAGTTAATTTTCATTAACATTTTATTTAGACAATAAGGCCCCGGGTCGGATGTCCGCTACGCTATTATATTAGGTAGCAGTCCATTCCATGTAAGGTCCATTCACTAGGCAAGCATGTCTTAACTTTCACTGTTTTCGCTTTCCACTATAGGAGACTGCGGTCAATTATTAGCTCATCTATTATAAATAAGTTTACACGTGATTACAGGTGTTCGACAAGGCAGCTTCATCTAACGACCTGTCGAGGCCGACGAGGGCGCCGCAACGAGCCCCTTCATACAACAGCATTAAGATAAAACGCCCCATCAAGCGTCCTCCCTGTCCCCTACATCACACTGACAAAAACAACAAAAACCCTGTGCCTATATCTACTATCAGTGACAATGTCAGCATATAAACTATGTGAATCTCGTTTGTCAGGCAAAGATAAGTGCTACCGTTTCTCATACATTAAGATAACGTTTCATAAAGATGTTTTTGTTGAAAAGTTTCCAGTTTCAAACTTAGGACATTATTATATAATCCTGTTTATATCAAGCGCCACCTCAGCCTGTTACCGTGCACCATACTGACAAAAACTACAAGAACTTACAGGAGCATACAATATATTGATGAATCTAAATTGCCCGGAAAAGAAAAATAGTGATACCATGAAGTATGAACTGATACGTCTTAATTATATTATCAGACACCGGATTATTGTCGGTCTGTTTATTATTGAGAAGTTATCTGATTCAAATTTAAAATTCAATACCCATCAAGAGCTTTGACTCTATATTTAATCCTTCGATAATATACCAAATGGTGATGACAAAACCGATAAAGATAACTGACTATATCTACTATTACTGAATATTCCAGCTAAAAAAAATATTGTTAACATATTTACACTAAATTGAAAAAAAAATACAGACTATCAGCTATATATATCTGCGTACAAACTATCAACGATATAACGCACTTATTTTTCTGATTTTTGAGTTCTACATTAATATTTAAACATAATTATGTATGTTTAAAGAAGTTTTTATCCCTTATCCTGAAAAGAAGCAAGATAAAGAGTTAACTGGAAACTTATCATTAAAAAATACAGGTAACAGCTGTTGTGAACATCAAGTATATTCAGTGCAAGATCTGACCAGTATGTTAATATTATATTTGAAATTATAAACTGACTCCCCTCTGTGCGTGATTTCGCGGACCGTACCGACTTGTGTCGCATGCCGCCAAAATCGACTTAAAGTTTCTACGTAAGATCATTTGGTTTCAGTATGTCTGTGCTGAAAATCCGTAAAACCACGGACCGTCGGAAGTCACCTTTAGGTATTATAAAAAAATCTCTTACGACATTCTCGATGTTAATATTATATAATTTCATGTGTTCATCGGATGTTAAATTATAATAGAAATTTAATGACGTTCAGTATATTTGTTAGCACGTAGAAGTTGTAAACGAATTTATATCATAAAGTATCTGAAATAGATTTGTGGTACATAAGTTGATTGTTATAGGTGTAAAATGGTGCTAATGATATTTTAATAGCGTTATCAAGATAAAACGTTAATTACATCGAAGAGGAAATTGTTGAATCGAACGACCAGCCATTTGGAATTGCGAGAGGTTTATAAAAATGATAGTAGTACTTAATTAAGTTTTATAGTATAAAACTGTAATGTAGTGGTAAAAAGTGCGAAAAAACACGATGCGAAATTTAAGTCGTTGCATATTCTTGAGAGTTAAAGATGTTCGCGATGCCTATAGCTGATTTTACCTCAGAGACTCCGCGCTTTTATCGTGCCACATAACGTCGATTTGAATCGCTTTCGTTCACACACACGTGACCCTATTGATGGGTTTTACCAAACAGTTTAAGCATCATATGATACCAATACTAAAATTCAGCCATAAACATATTATTTCACCTCCTTCGTGTTTCTAAAATTTGCACAGAAGTAACGCTGTGTACTTGCACACGCTTTTAATGCATGTGTATAAAATAATGCCCTCTCACTTCAAACGGCAAAATGTTTATATACAGCAGACAACGGAGTTGAAGTTCATGTTCATCGGCGACTGCAACCACAGCCAAACCTCAGGCTTTTTGTCTAACTACAATGGTAATAAAATTAACTTCATATTGACATTTGAACTCGTTTTCAAAAGAAAATGTCAAAATGAGTTTAATCCCATTATCATTCTAGATTGACAATAAGGTCCTGGCCGCTGCAAGCTGTCTATATATTTTTTTTTTTTGATTGAATGAAATTTCATTACAGTTACATAAATAAACATCCATTTAGTCATATAATTGATTAAAAAAGACAGAAATTTAAGTAGAAGGACTCAGAAAGAGGGAAAATTCATAGGCAGAGTTACCTACTCCTTGTATTTAAAGATATTATGGTCACACATTTTCTCCTTTTTGTATTTCGCACATTATTAGTCGGTACATTTACATCACTATTGTTCATCACATTTTAGTCATCCGTCTCAAATTTATTTATATATAAAGCATTGTATTTAGGCCTACTAGACTTATAGGCTACCTATATGGTAGGCGTTTATATGTTTGTTAAGCTTTAAAATATTTATTTTACTTTTTATGCGAGTATTTGACTTCGGTGATTTTAGAGGTAGAATGTTTTATTCAAAGCCTAAGAACATTATATTATTATATTTTTTTATGAATTATTATAAGTAGTTTTAAAGCGTCAAACTAAATAACAAATATATAATATATACATTTTTATGTGTAATTATAAACGCAATATTACTTTCTACATAGAAAAGCCATAAAAAATAGAATTACTATAGAATAGTTACTCATTTTATTAGACATACGGATGAATATCTCACCATCCGTATTTCTTGACATCAAACGGTTCAAAAATATACACTGATTCAAACAAAAGTAGACCTATTTGACATTTATACCTTCAGTCTACGCACCCGCAAGTTCAGCGGTCTGCTGAGCGCCAAAGTATTTTATTTTTAATAACTATTAAATACTATATATTGTATTATAAATGTACTGAATCTCATCTCATTACACACATCGAATAACATGAAATGTAACCAAATATTGTAATAGGTATAGGTAATTAGTTAAACTAATCAATGTGAAATAACCATAGAATATTATACATTTTTAATTAAGCATATGATGTGCCTTATATTTTATAAGATGTGGATAATAAACTACTTAGATAGTGTTATGCCTGAATTTTATCGACAATCACCTACATTGAGCATTATAATTCAGTCTTTAATTATTATTTAAATGAAATGGGTTTTATACAATTTGGTCGTAAAAATCAGGCAATTAGTATAAAAAAATACAAACTATCAAAAATTTTACATTCAATGTTAGGTTAAAGTTCCAAAAAGGTAAACACAATTATATTTATTATTATTTTATGTACTTAACTACTTAACTAAACCAAAAAAATGTAGTCATTATTTTGTACGAAGTACTAACTTTTATTTTAAATTATTATATTCAAGTTTCCATATTTTTTTATTTAGTATTGAATAGAAATACTAACTATAATGTAAAAGCGTTACTGTCTAACTAGAATGGTAATGAAATTGTACTTAATTTTGACATTTCAACTCCATAATGGGCTTTGTTTTCAAACGAAAATGTCAAAAGAAAGTTCATTTCCGTCACCATATAGGCAATAACGCGACAGTTTCTTTGCTTTATTTATTTATGTATACATATATATCTTTCTAAACAGATTATAATTATTTTTTCTTGCAATAATGCATGCGTTGTGTATTACATTACAAAATTACAACGAGAAATAAACATTATATTCCATCCCAATACGGTGGTTAAGAACGAAAGGACAATAATAGAGTCCATACGTCATATGTCATGTTGGCGTAGCAGTTTAAGCATACCACTGCTATAGGGGTGGATGTCGCGGATTCGAATCCCGCACATGACTAATTTATCCTCTCATTGTAATTATGTAGAGTACAAAACTGTTCTGACCTAGAGGAAAGTAACCCAAATATAAAAGTTAGAAAGTTGTACGCAATAGACAAAAATCTTTTATTATCAAATTTTTTGTCCTTTGCCATGTCTGGACATTGTACCCCCCCACCCTCCCCCCCCCCTCCCCCCCCCATATATACGAAATAATAGCATCCTCATCCTTGTGTCTTGTGTAATCATATGAATATATGGATGACAAAACCGCTATGTGGGTGGATACTTAAAATTGCGAAAGTTGGTTATAAATCATATCATCCGATAACGGCTTTCCAAGTACAGATAGAATTTCTCCAATCGATTAAAATTTCGAAAATAAAATCACAGACAACACATAAATTAGCATTTAAGTATGGGTGTCGCATAATATATTATTTTCCTCTTTGGGGTGTGTGAGGTACTAATGAGAGTCGATCATGGACATCATGTTTATACATGGTATGATAAGTAAGTACACATACCTTATGTATATTGTTTATGGGTTTATGGGGATTACCTTCCTATAATAAGTAATTTTATCGCCTGTTATTTCTGTCGTTGAAAGAAATTGATCAGCCAGTCAGTTATTTTAAGTGGAAACATATGCGGTTTTACCAACCATATCGAATCTTACTTTTTATTGTCTTAATATTTTAAACTTCTTGTTATTAAACAAATTAACATATAATCATGTTTATTAATTGACCTATTGGAGTATGGTTCTTATGTATCTGTAATCTGAGTAAGATTTAAGAGAGATCACTATCCAATACTATCTATATCATCACTTGAGCCACATCGGCGTACAGTACTGTATGGACATGCGGACTGAATATCCAGATCTGAAGCCGTGGCCATCCTCCATCTTGGAACTAACTGGGAAAAAACACAGCGTGGTCAACCAAAATAATATTTCAAACTGTGCCACTAGCACGGGCGTGCTAATACCACTAATTAATATAATTACTTAAGTTGACTTATGGTGTATGACATTTGTGCAAAGTCAAAATCATTTATTCAGTTTAGGCGTCTACGACGCTCTTGTGAAGGTTATGAAGGTAAGTTTTAATATTGAAATATTCTACATATTACTGCCACGTTAAGCAAAAAAAATTATAGAGCCACTGCGAGAAGAACGGGCAAGAAACTCGGGCCATTCTTTTAAACAATGCATTACGTATTATATTGTATATTTATACTAGTTGTACGAGTCTATGCGACCCAAAAACACTAATAAACTACAATTGTACATAGTAGCATACATTACTATCAATATAATTTTGAAACATGCTGTTAAAAGCAACGAATGAGGAATAAGCTAAGTTTATAATATATTGAAGCAGGGATATAAATATGCACTGCTGTGCCGCTGGTCTATGATCCAATCACCAACACTGCCGCTGCCGGCTAGAGCTTCTGTACCTTCAAGTAGAAAACCTATCGCCAAGCACCTAATATTTAGTGTGTTCCGGCAGCAGTCCTTGAGAGCCAGTAATTATGAAATATCAGGCTCAACAACTGTATATGTCTCAGGATGACAGGCGCAGTGCAGTTCGTCATTTGCGACGAAATGCATCTGTGATAGTCAGAGCTTACCACTTACACATCAGGAGATCCTAGTTCCTTCACCAATCCATAAAAATGAGACTGTAGGTACGATCCAAAAAAAATATTCAGGTAAGTATTCCTTACCGTAAATAAATTAATAATTAATTTAATTTATTGAATTACCAGTAATTCTAGGTTAGCCTGAACAACATCTTCGACCACATCATCACTTACCATCAGGTGAGATAGTGGTCAAAGGCTAACCTATCAGGACTAAAAAACAAAAAAAAAAAAAAAAAAAAAAAAGTCATACAATTTATAAAGATGACATTTCCATAAAAATATAGCAGGCAATAATAAGTAGGTAATTCCCGGCGTGTTTTTTGAGTTCTAAGTTGAAAAAATATCCTTAGTTATTACGAGTAATCCTATCAACCCAGCTAGCAACTTTTTGTTGAAATAAACCACATTCTTATTAGTAGCAGGTTATGTAGGTATTATACTCACAAGTATAGGTATGACGCTTCTTCGATATCATCACATGATCATATTCATACATTGACCTCTAATATATTATCTCGATGTATTCACTCTTATCCCTCTTATTTGGGGTTGGTACAATATGTCTTTTTTAACAACAAAAATAGCTAAGTAAATTACCGCCACATTAACACAATATATGGTGCTACTTTTGTGAACCAGCGCACCTTACTTTCGCATTTAAGTTTTTTTTTTATATTTCTTATGCCTTTGACCACTATATCATCTGATGGTAATTAAGTGATGATGAGTGAGGTTGAAAATTTTGTTCAGGCTAGCCTAGAATTACTAGCTCTCATGGACAGCTGCCTGAACACATCGTTAGGTGCTTGGCGACAGATTTTCTACTTGAGGGTGGTACTAAGCCAAGCGGTCTTTCGCAAAATGCCCTACCACCATACTGTAACGACTGTCATCGTAAGACAACAACCGGGACCGACGGCGCTCGGTAGTATTGTCACTAGCGGTAACCCATCTAACTCCTGACCGCGGCGGACGTTGCTTACTTAGCTGGTCGATTAAGAACGGCTAAGCAAACTTGGCTACGAGCGCTTCAAAATAATAAGGTAAAAATACCTATACTTACATATAAAAAATCATACCATACTAAAGAGTGGTTTTATTTTTATATTATAATACGTAAATACATAGGTACCTACATACATCATGTAATATTTATAAAGCTTATCATCTGGGCTATTTTAGTATCGATGACTGGACAATATTTGTTGAATGGGTACTCATTACAAGGACCTACCACTCTTATATCTTTATCCTAACACAACTAGTCGCAGAAAGGCGTCAGAGCCAATCATTTTATTCCTAAAGATGCTAAGTGCAGAGCGTGCATTGGAACTCTTATGCAGCTTCACAATCGCACCAAGGCATATTTGGACGTTAATATTTTTTAACATTAGTCGTGCAAATCTTTTTATTTTACTGACGCCACATTAACACTTTAATGGCGCTACGAATGATAAATTGAAAATATAAAATCAAACTTTAGTAATTTTTGTAGTGTAGTTATGGTATTTATTGAATAATTATTGCGGACATCATGAAAAAAAGTTGAACGAAGTGGAAAACAACTACAATTTGTCAAATAAAAATGGTGTACCAAATTTTTTTTTTCGTGATGGTGACATATGTAATATCTTTACTGAACTTAAAGCATGGTGCAAAAGTTCACACCGTGACCGCCGTGTTATTATTAATTTTTAAAATTTTAAAACTACCCATAATTATTATATTGTCAGCAATAAAAAATATAAACACATCTATCAATTATTTAAAATACATCTGCTGTAACCTAAACAATATCAAAC
Organism: Plagodis dolabraria; assembly: GCA_963854805.1. Lineage (NCBI taxonomy): Eukaryota > Metazoa > Arthropoda > Insecta > Lepidoptera > Geometridae > Plagodis > Plagodis dolabraria. The sequence goes on from OY978446.1 coordinate 27,958,747, forward strand.
GAATAACAATACCAAGATAAAAAAAGAATATTATTTATTCAGCTATGGTCAATAACGCAAACTCTGTTATGAATTAAAGTCATACATTTAACATAGTATCACCTATTATAATCCTTATTTATAAACTTATTTTTATATAAGCACTTCGTATTTTCTTGTTACCGCTTGTATTCTTTTAATTCCAGCTTATAACTGCCATTATTGTATTTCTTTTAAATAATATCGATATTTTTTTTTTTACATTCGTTTTACATAATTATATGATCATAATAGGTTGTGTGAGTATATATTTATGGACGAATAACGGGTCAGGCAACTTCTGTTTGTTTATCCTCTTTATATAACTTAAAGAGCAGCACAGGTAATGAATATAACTTATATTTACAAAAATATTAACTAAGTACCTACTTATGAGTCTTCTATGCGGTTAAAATATACATAAAATCTGTAATCAAAGATCTTATACAGATATAAGTGGTAAATTGTTCTTTGTTGCTCTTTATAATAGGCGTAAGTGGTAAATAGGCATTAAAATACGCTCTTGTGAAGTTATTGGCGAAATTTGATACCTCTGCTGACAATCTGAGTCATTAATGTAGCTATATAAGATCTGTTTTTCACTAGTTTGCTGGTTGGGATTGACACATATTACATAATACGAGGTGCTTTTGCCTATAAGTTTAAGGCAAAATATCATATTAAGAAGTACCTATCTACTTTCTGAATTTGATGTTTACAACACAATTCCAGCAACAACCTGCATTCCGTCGATAAGACTGGTTTTCATAAGTAGGTAGACGATTATTTATCAGCAAACTTACCATAAATACTGGAAAAACCCATGTACTAATTAATATAAAAATTTCTCTTTCCCAACATTAATCTTATTTAAGTATTTCCACCGTTTTAGTGGAGTGGCGAAATGCATTCCAGGGTTTCGTACCCGCTCCGAGTTTTTTGACAGAAATAATCAGTAATAGTCTTTGGGGTAATGGGATTGTGCCACGTAGATGGCTTTAGGCTCGCCAGATATTCTACGGGACCAAAACGTGTGGCTAAGCCTTGGATCCTTAGACGCCTTCCTTCCATTTGGGGAATGAGGGCGCGAAGGTTTTGTATTTACCTTTGCATTAGGATCATTACCTACTTGTTAATTAAATATTAATAACCATATTAATTTGTTTAATTATTAAGTCATTCTGCAGTGCCACCAGGGTCCACATTGTAAATCACAATATTTTATATTATCAAGATCTGCATTTTTTAGGTACATTGTGGAAACAGAATTAAATAAATATGAAATACTTAAGGAATAGAAGACTTCTACAACGTTTAGGTACATAGAGAAGAATAAATACCCACTATATTGACCCGTGGGTGAGGATGCCGGGCTATCTTTGGGTGGGCATGTCATAAGAGGCGAAAAAATCCAGGTGGGCAGCAGCGCCTACAAAGAACTGCAATCATACACGGTGATCACCAAGGCGCCTGTGAAGCGTGGGGATTAAGGCAGCCCCATAAATGTTCAACGGTAGACGTCTTCCTGTTGATGATGATGATGATAAGACACAATTTTTATAAGTAATTGCATATTTCTGTGTTTAGAGAACGGTCACAGATTTACATAATAGTTATACCTACCTACTTTGTTCGTTTCGGGGTCGATATCGTTATTGTGACCCCGAGATGTGCCGAGACGCTTGAGCAAGTCAATATCAAGGCAATTCGTCAGCCGTAGACACTTGACGCAAGTAGCTATAGGAAACTTAACAAAATAATAATATAATGACCAAGAAATGTATTCTTTACTACCTAGTTCCGACTACAACAATGATCCACTCCACGCAATGAGGAAAACAAAATATTATTAGGTATATAAACACTACTGACGACTCGCAATAGAAGCTACCTACCCGGAATGAGAATCGTTAAAACTGTCATTAAAGTATAATATGGTCATTTATCATCGCATTGTAATGTAACGCAATCTTATTATAGCATTATACGTGGTACTACGCTTCTGAGAATCCTTTTATTTTTATTTGATTGAATATGCACATCGATAGAACTTAATTTAATTCTTGTTGGCACAACAGACAATACACGTTTTGCATACAAATGTTGTTAATGAGACCTAATGCTGATTTTTAAATTACTATGTCGGTATACTACTTGGGTGTATAAACAGGTTTCAAATGGAGGATATCAGACGTTACGCGAAGATGCGCGCATTAGTTGACCGCTCGGACACGACCTCACATCACCCACACGTGCCGAGATATATATATAGTAATTAGTCAGTGAAATAAACATGAAGACTCATTTTAAATTATTTATTTTGTTTGTGGTGACTTATGAGTGCAAAGGTGGTTTATTAAAAGGACTTTTATCTGGTGCGCATGATGTTCATTCGAAAATTCATGAGACCGCCGGAAGTGTTCTTGGTGGATTGACACATGGACTGAGCTTTAATTTTGGAACGCATGTTAACAAGAACCCGAATCAGCCGGGACAAGGTTCCGTTTATCAAAACAGTGGTGGATATGGACAAAACCCCACTGAAGAAACATTAGTGGTCGTAGTTGAAGAACATGGTGGATCTACCAATAACTATGGACAAGGCTTCAATCAGAACAAACCTGGGTATGGGCACTATGGCCATGGACACCATCATCACCACCACGGTTATGGCTCGCCACCACCGAACGAAAATGAAATAAATCCTCCAAACTACGGACACAATCAGCCTAACTACGGACACGATAACCCTGGCTATGGGAATCAACAGCCAGGCTATGAAAACCAACGGCCTGGTCTTTGGAACAACCAACCTGGATATGGTAGTAATGAGGCTGGCTATGGCAACAATCAACCTGGCTATGGTAATGCCAGACCTGGTTACGGCAATCACCAACCTAGCTATGGCAGCAACCAGCCTGGCTTCAGCAACAATAGACCTGGTTACGGCTCTAACCAACCTAGCTATGGAACTAATCAACCTGGGTATGAAAATAACAAGCCTAACTATGGTGGTGACCAACCAATTGCAGAAGACAAGCCTCATATTGACGATAATCAATCAAATTATGGCAACCAACAACCCAATTATGGACATCAACAACCGAATGGTGAAAACAAGCGCCCAGGTTATGGAAATCCACCTTATGGAAGTACCCCCAGCTATGGAGGTAATTACCAACCGAACTATGGTTACGGAGATAAGCAAAATAATGATGGTAACAATCAACAACATAATGGAAATCCTCCGAACTATGGTACTAACCAACCAAACTACGGTAACGGGGATCCTAATAAACCTAACCAAGATAATGATAGTTTGAACAAACCTATCGACCATCAAGGGGGGCAACATAACTATGACTTCACGACTGAGTCTGTGAGCCAACGACCAGAAAATCCAAATTATGATCAAACTCAGAAAACTACAAAGAAACCCATTGACGATGGTTCCCTTTTTGTCCCTCTTGATCCCAACCAAAGCGACTATACCGAAGGAAGTGATCCCAAGAGGGAAACCGACCAGAAAGACAAACCAAAGCCAGCTGATGATGACGAAGACTTCAACATAGACGTAAGATTTAAAGGTCAAACGTAAAATTATTTTTATAAGTTAATAATTTGAGGTATTTTCGTGATACCCGTCATTAACCGAGCTTATAAGTACATAGGTAAATAGATTTTGCTATTTTATAATGTGACCAGATTTGTATTTTCAGGCAAATAAAATAATAAAATAATGCCAATAGTTTTCTCAGAATTACCTACTCCTAATAAAAAGAGTTTATTTCAAAAGAGTTCTACTAGAGTATATATTTATCCACTCATACTTCATTGTAGTTTTTTAAGATAGTACCTAATTTCGTTTAATGATAATACTATTTACAATTTATATTCGCTGCTAGGTCATTATTTGTAGCCACGTATATGGAATACTAGAACGATTCAGGTTTTAATATTCATGAATCATCGACACTCGCATCGCAATGAATATAAAAACAACGGATTGTCCAATCTGTAGTTTACCTTCAAAGTCCCATTGTGAAGTTTATAATTGTGTTGCTTGTCTCGGAATCACCACTTAAATAGTTACTTAAGGGGAGGTGAACGAGTAAAGATGCCAATTTTGTTTTCGTTATATTTTATTAATATATTAATCATATGATATTATTAATCATTTATATTATTAGGACGCTGACAAATACTTCTACTCTATCTCTGTCGGACTGTGTAGGAGTGAAAGAGAGGCAGAGATGGTGAAATCACGATCAATTTTGGTGAAAAACGAAAGAAACCTTATTTAAAATAAATTTGCATATAGGTAACTTAAATCGAAAACGTAACTTGACGCTTGATAAAGCTTTGCTATTTTATTCTTATGTTTTTATATGTATACAATATACATCCATGAAATATTAAGATAAATGCGACACTAGCTTAGAGTCAATTTTGCAATTTTATTCTACAGAGACAATGTTAGGAAAAAGTTTTTCTGTTTTAACTTGCTTTTAGAAAATATGATTCTTACCGCTTCAAACGTAATATACTAAAAATCTGTTCAACTAGAGTATACTTGTTAGAGCCACAAGCTTCTTATTTCTGAAATTAAATACATCTACACACCTTTAACTTTTTTTTTACGTTAATATTTTAATGTAGTGTATTTAGATGCGTGATTTTAGATATCAAACAAGGCTTAATGAATTATATTGCTATGGGGATGCAGGAGGTCATCCGAATAAACTGGAAAGTATCTAAGAATATCTACAATATGATGTCATGAAAGACTAGTAAGTATAAAAGTTAACTGTAAAAATTAGATCATACCTCCGATAACTGTAATTTTGAGGTGTTGTGGAAGTTATTTATCGAATTAATAATATATATTATATGCAGTGTCAGTTTAAGGAACGCAGTAAATTTGAAGAATGTTAAGTGGGGAAAAACGTAGAATCGTAAGCAGCTAGAATAATTTTGAGAATGCAAATAGCCACTGATTTGGAAGAAGGATATTATGTAGAACGAGCTTGTCAGAAGGTTATCTGAAGATTTACGGATCATATAAATATTATAAATATAGTCATTAGGTAACATTAAAAGCTCAATGCTGAATTAGATACCAGAATAGCAGTGTAGGAAATGGAACCATACGGTATTATACTGACTTTGTTTTATATTTTTTGGGAATTGAAGACCGTGGCTAACGTATTAACACCAGATTAGAGACTTTCTGGAAAACACGCAAGCAAGAGTAGGTATACTTAACGACACGCCCGTGTATGAAGAACGTATTCAGATTGAATGATGCAAGGGAGAATGTGAAGAATCCTTGGGCTTTACTAACACCATCGGGAAACCAGCTTCCTTTTCCTGTTATTTGTTTCAATTTGAAACAAATATATATCATTTATAAATTATTGAAGCCTGTCATTTTTTGTTCCGGACGGGAATCGAACCCGAGAGGAATAGGCATCCAGCGCGAAATCGGCAGACGCAGGTTCGATTCCCGTCCGGAACGAAGAAAATGTGCTCCAATGTGATTTTCGCTCAGCACGCGATAGTGGCTTGTAATCATATTTTTAAAAATATAAATTAATGTTTTATAGGATAATATACTTAAGAGTTCTTATTAATATTTTTTTAACTTCCAAGTTGTTTGTAAAATACGTGTAGACGTCCCCTGTTCAACGGACCTAGTTTAAATATGAAAGTAATAAATATGATTATAACTTGTGGATAGGAATATCCGACTGACACGTATAATATAAATACTTCAATTTAGTAATAATAATAATAATATTTATTTCATAATTCAGGGTTACAATGTTTTATCTATAATTCTCTTAAAATCTACAAGATCTTGGTAATAATAATGCATCTTTAGTTCTGAGCTCCTGTCCCCGTACTAGTTATAAACTATACACGACCTTTCCAGTTTAGAGTCTTAAAATACTTTGTTTTAATGTATAAAGTTTATATAAAACCAATCATATATTTTTACTACGAAAGATAACCAATTAATATTTTATCTAATATACCTATTTGTTAATTTTATATAATAATGTAATTCTGTAAGTAAAACATACATATATTTATATTTGTATGTGTGTAGAGTAAAAATATGATATTATGTGAAGGAGAGAGCTATGTTTAGAGAGAGTTATATGTTTTTTTTTCTTTTTTTTTTAAGTAATAAGGGTAACTGGTTTAAATTTATAATTGATTAATTAAATACATTATAGTATTATGTGTTAGGACCAGTTTGCTATTTGAATGTTGTAGAAATAATATACTACTACTACTATAGGTACTTATTTTAAAGCCAACATCAACTTTTCTGTCTTTTGGTAAGTTATTTTTTTAACCAAGTTTGAACAAGCCGTATTCTTCCAGATATAATGGATAAATAAGTATCTATAATCTTACAAATCCTATTATAAAAACGTAGGCCCAAAACTTAAAACTTTTGCGAGTTGTGTTATGTGTGACCCCAATTGACACACTACGTCTTTGCGACGTTTCTTCTGGCGGCTCTCTGGATCATAATGCACAAGTTCATGCTGCCGTAAGAGTTGAGAACAAAGAGCTGTCGAACAGTCAGTACATCACTCTCCCTGTAGAGATCTGTCGTTGGGTAAAGTTTGGGTTTCCTGTACATGACTTTTAAGACAGCTCTCTGTGCCCTTTCTACTCTGAGCATAAAAGTTACGTATAAGTGCCACCCCAAACAAAAATGCCGTAGGTATGTCAATATAGACTGTGCCAGAGAAAATACAGTCCTTAGAGTGTGTAAGTCAGTTAAGTAAATCATGTTAAGTGATTATTTATTAAATTAAATACTGCAATATTTAATTTCAACATCGCCTTCGCCTTAAGTGCAAAAGTGTGACGTCAAGTGATCAAGAAGTTAAGAAGTAGACTGCTTATTATGCCTCCAGTTGTTTTCCAATAAACATACCGAGTAACCGCAACCTTCGTTAAATTAGAACTTGCTGTATTTATTCCTGTAAAACAATCCCAGTGGACACCAGTGTCATGATTAGATTAGTCATCGTAATGTGCTTCATTGCGGCCGGAAAAGTACAAGGACAGCGGGTGACTGTACCTGCCTTTAATGTCCAGATAGTGTCATCATTCCCAGTGGGGCCGAGGACTTTTATAGTACCGGAACAAAGTCGACTTGTCTCAGTGTCACCTCAAGAAGTGCCGCGATATAACACAGTGCAACGGGTGAACTCCGGCAACCGGTTGCGGCCGAACAAAAGAAACAACTTTACTCCGTCAACCGTCGCGAAAAACCAACCAACTCAAAGTTTTATTATATCGCAAGAATCCCCCAACACAATGAATACTGCGGAACATATAAGAACGGATTCTAGAAGGACAAATATAAATCAAAATAGCAGCATTACTCAAAGCAAGGAAATTTACTTGAACACCGGTCAAACTCAGCCGCCTGGTTTAAATGAAACATTACCAACTACTGCCACATCAACATCATCTGTGACAGATATTCCGGAAGGATCTGTGACTGAGCCTGGATTACAGAACGCGACGAAAGTAAATGAGTCGTCAGAGATAGTTACTCAGCCCTCTATTACTTCAGTGATCGATCAAAAGACGGGGGTAGAAGTGACATTGGACGAACGGGCGTCTTTTGATGGCGATAAGTGTCCTACGGGTTACATCAAAGCAAACGGAATGTGTGTCAAGAAGGACTAGCCTGTTTCAAGTGAACTGTGATGTGAAAATTATAAGATAGTTTTTTTATGAGATGGAAAACGCGCTAGCGGCTCGCCAGATAGCCGCTATTATAAATATCTGGAAATCTAAAGGGATTGTCAATATTCTAAGTTGTTCAGATACTAGATACTGAGGTATCTAAGGTCAAGTGATAAGAGCAAAATATGTATTGATTACGTTGTGACAAAATTATGATAAGTCTGAGAAATAAATATTTATTGAAATAAGAAATTAACATAATTATTTATTTGGCTACCGATTAAGTATAATCCAACCGGGTAATGATGCCGGCATGATGGACACGCTAGTACCTACCAACTGGTAGTGGAGCATTTGGACTGCTTGTGGGCCTAAATGCTTTCTTTGCAGTAGCTATAGGGAGTGTTGATTATAGTTTGTAGTCATATCTTAGCAAAGGCATACCGCCGCCGGTATTTTTTTTTAATTTAAACGTGACTTATGCTCGGCAGCATCGAAATTCAGCTACACAATTTGTAGTTATTTGTATGATCATAAAATAACCGACATTTGTATACGAAAATTTCAACTGTAGGCTCATACGAGCCTTCCACTTTACAAGGTTGCAAATGTACAGCCAAGAAGGTCCGACAGGTGGACGGATGGATACACGGACAGCCGCGTCCCGAAGCTTAGTAATTCTCCATTTTCTATATAATCGAAGAGGCTAGATATGCTTAGGTTTAAGCTAATCGGCATTTGCCGAATAGCTAACAGCGGAGCTTGCCGAGACGTTTTTATCGTGGCGATTTGTTGAGTATATAATTGGTCACATTTTAGCCTGACTTAGATGTTAAGTGAAGCCAGTTGTTAGAAAATGTATTATTGTTCAGTTTTAGAAAGTAATTATAAACAGCTACATTTAAAAAAGAAACTATTGATCAAGCAGCACGGATTTGTTGCTAAAATGTCCGTATAGGTACTATGGGTATATATTTATTTTTTCTGAATCCAAACAATGATCCACAGAGAAGGAGTTCACCCCTTTAACTCAGCTGATTAGGTAGGCTGTAAGCATCTTATGGTGTGTTCCATCTGGTTTGCCGGAACAACATCTTCAAACTAATTGAGAACCAGGTGAGATAGTGGCATATAGCGAGCATAGGGCAATTATATATAAGCAATTATAAATTATAATATAAGAGCATTTTCCCTCCTTAAAGGCCAGCAACGCATCCTCGAGATCTCTGGTGTTGTGGATGTGTGTGGGCCACGGTGATCACTAACCATCAGGTTTGCCGCATGCTCGTTTGCCCTCCTATCCCATTAAAAAACTTAGTCTTCAATCAATATCTCTTTAATTGTCCGACCTGGGAATCGGACCCAAAACTTCAAAACGAGTGTCACGCAGAACAGTGCGCCACTGCAGTTGCAATACAGGCGTGACGCTTATCATCAGGCGAGTGAATGTCTCGTCACTGTAGTGACGATTTATACTTATCGTCAAATAAACCAGTCAGTCATGAAAGGTCACGTCGCGCGTCACACGTTTCGATTGGTAGGTACATTCTATTTTTTAGTTACCAACAGTTGGGTTGTACGATAATTGTACGTCAGAAGCGACACACGACAGGTGCATGCAGCGAAGGTTTCATTTAACTAGTAAGTACATAGGGGAATTATTAATACTACTGCAATAGTCATTTCTTCCCAAATTATTGTTAAGACGCATGACAGATTTAAACCTAATTACATTACTTACATATAAAAATAAATGTTATAAATAAATCAACGGATAATCAAAATGAAATCAATTCGATTATTATTATCGTTTACATTGTAGAATAAGTTTTGGGCTAACCAAATTTGGACGTAGTAGGTACTAAATATGGTTTACATTTTAAAACAATGATAAATATACGTGATTTAAACTGTTTAAAGTTATTTAATTAAGTATAACTAATTAAGTATATGTAAATGTTTTAAAATTTTAACTTCGACTATATTTTTATAGATATAATAATATAATAGATAGTAATCAGAGAGTTGAAATATTAGAGTAGTTATATCCGAACACCACTGCTCTAAAAGCTTACTAGAATTTACCTATATACATACCTACGCACATGTATATGCAGTTTGTAATGACAAGGAGAGAACGTTCAAATTGTATGCGTCATATCTGTTGTTAGAAAGAGATAAATAAACAACTCGTGTCACCACCGAACCGACACGAGACGTTCCGATCATCATTATGCTGCGATCTCATTCACTCTCTCACACCAAACGATACACATATCTCGCTCATCCATTTCATTGATATTAGTTCCAAAGATAAAACAAAATGACGATATTTTCTATTACATCAATACAAGCAATAATTACGTGTGAAATTAAACAGTTTTCTTATCTCTCACAGTGCCTGTATAATTGCTGCAGAGTCTAAAGACACAAGGAAGGCATATTGTCCACAGATTATTTCTAAAAAATGCGATTAGTGGCGATGTATTCACCGGACGCTCGGAAGTGCTAGACTGGTAGTGACTCAGGTAATTACCCTGAATTCGTCTAGTAAATATGGAGGGCATACAACACATCTGCAGGTAAAAAAAACTTAGATAGTAATAGCATAATCTCTAGACGATATCACCGCTAAAGCTAGGGTGCAATTAGGATTCTTTTTCGATTCTCATGAATTATTGAGCCCTACTTTAACTAATTCATTTCAATTTCTAGTCCAATATTTCACTTTGGGTCAACGTTTTTGCATCAAAAATCAATATTTTTTTGTTATATTGAGATATGGAAATGAATGCGATATAGGCCCTGTTGTAGTTATTCTAAACATTTTTTTAAAATCTGTAACTCAAATAACACTGAAAATTTAGAATAAATAAAATTATTTACATAAAGTTGAACATACTCTCAACGTATGAAGTCAAAAACGTGTTTTTGAATAATTTCTTCGATAAAAAAATTATCAAACATGACACCATTTCGATTTTCAAATGACTAGAACTAAAAGATACTATCATAAAAGCATGTGGAAGTTATACCAATAGATAGAGCTTGTTATTTATTAGGAACTTATGAAGACAAATTTTCTAATTCAGCTATAGTTTTTTAACAGGAAAAAAGAACTACAAATCTAACGATTCAAGCTCTCGCGCACTCTGTTTAGTGCCCGCCTAGGCGCCGTCGAGGTAGGACGTGTGTCGTTTTCTCCAACAAAATTCTGCCGGTCAATTACGTGCTAGAAATAAGTTAAAAATAATTAAAAATGCAAAATACGATGGAGTTGAACAGCCAACAGCGGCAGTCAACATGTATGTTCTCCCTTAATAAAAAAAATACTTTCTCGATGGCATTGTTTTCACGCGCCACAGTAAAAAAGTATAGTATGGTTTTGGAAACAGTTTATGGCTGTCTGAATCGGGAGATCACGAGAGCATTAGAAGGCCGCTTTATAAAGGTCGGTTATCCATAAAATATGATAAAATTAACCGATGCAACTACCGATACGTTTGGGTATTTTTGTAATTTGAAATAATATTTCAAGTGTGAGTGCCCCCCTGACTATCTACCACCCTCAAATATAATATCTGTCGCCAAGCACTAAGCGGTGTGTGCCGCGTGTGTCCTTGAGACCCAGTTATTTTGCATGGTGGTAGGGCATTATGTGAATGCGCGCTTGGCTGGCTACCACCCTCGAGAAGAGAATCTGTCGCCAAGCGCTTTTCAGTGTGTACTGCTATGTGTCCCGAAGAACCAGTAAATTTGCATTATGGTAGGGCATCTTGCGAATGCGCTCCTGGCTTGCTACCGCCTACCACCCTCAGTAAGAAAATCTGTCGCCAAGCACTTAACGGTGTGTTCCGCATTCCGCTATGTGTCCTTGAGAACCATTAATTTTGCATGGTGGTAGGGCATTTTGCAAATGCGCGCCTGGCTAGCTACCACCCTCGAGAAGAAAATCTGTCCCCAAGCACTTATCGGTGTGTACCGCTTTGTGTCCTTGAGAACCATTAATTTTGCATGGTGGTAGGACATTTAGCGAATGCGCGCCTGGCAAGCTACCACCCTCGAGAAGAAAATCTGTTGCCAAGCACTTTTCAGTGTGTACCGCTATGTGTCCTTAACCAGTAATTTTGCATTGTGGCAGGGCATCTTGCGAATGAGCGACTGGCTATCTACTACGCTCAAGTTGAAAATCTGTCGCCAAGCACTTATCAGTGTGTACCGCTATGTGTCCTTGAGAACAAGAAATTTTGTGAAGAAAGTTTCTCTGATTCGGCTGAAAATTGATATCAAGGTCATTATCCCCAATATGGACTTATTTTTTCAATATATTTTTTTCATCTGCCAAGTGAATAAAGTAACTCCAATTTGGCTGAAGAATTATACCAAGGTTTTTCTGGAAGTTCTTATACCAAACTTGGAATTCATTTTTCGATGACGCTTGCCAAGGAAAGAAAGTTACTCCGATTTGGCTGAAATTTATAATGTAGGTTGTTCTTGCCGTCTTTATTCTGAATTTGGAATTTATTTTTCGATGTCATCTGCCAAGTGAAAAAAGTTACTCTGATTTGACTGAAAATTGATACTTAGGTTTATCTGGAAGTCCTTATGCCAAATTTGGAATTTATTCTTTGATGACGTCTGCCAAGTGAATAAAGTTATCCGATTTGGCTGGAAATCAATGTCTAGGTTTTTCCGGACGTCTTTATTCTAAATTTGGAATTAATCTTTCGATGACGCCTGCCAAGTGAAGTAAGTTACTCCGATTTGGCTGAAAATTGATGTCGTTTTTCTGCATGACTTTATTCCGAATTTGGAATTTATTTTTCGATGTCATCTGCCAAGTGAAGAAAGTTACTCTGATTCGGCTGAAACTTGGTATCTAGGTTGTGCTGGGGGTCATTATTCCCAATATGAACTTATGTTTTCAATACCATCTGCCAAGTGAATAAAGTTACTCTGATTTGGATAATCTGGGTTGTTCTAGACGTTCTTATTCTGAATTTGTAATTTATTATTCGATGTCGTCTGCCAAGTGAAGAATGTTACTCCAATTTGGCTGAAATTCAAAATCTAGGTTGTTTTGGACGTCATTATTCTATATTTGGAATTTATTTTTAATGACGTCTGCCAAGGTAAGAGTTACTCCAATATGGCTGAATATCGAATATCGATACGGTAGGCATATAAAGTGCCATGTTACCGGAGATATCGCGCATCTGCATATTCTTTGACCGTTATATTTGTGCAGCGAGCGCCAAACGTTTGTTGTTTTCCGGCGGCGATGCGCTGGTAAAGTAAGCTCGATTAGGCCCAGATGCTCAAGGCCATTGGTGACTCAAGACACCTTAATTTAATGGCAACGTCTTGATACGCACGACAGCCTAAAAGTGATAGGCTTTCTCTGTCGTGTAATCAATTATTTATCTTCCCAGTTTTTGTAGCCAGTATATTAATTCGATATAAATACATTAGAAAGTATGTAAAAATAATGTATATTTACTACTTACCTACATATTTCTGATACAACCAGCGTTCGCTGGGGCCCACGTGTCATTGATTTTCTTTGACATAAGTCCAAAAAAAAACATTTATTAGCTACAGCAAGTACCAGATAAAAACTCGAAATCCTTTATAAAACTTTTACTTTGACCGCGCCGAGAGGTCTACATGACTGCTAACATGTGCTCACCCTACATTTTATAATAGTATTTCTACGGGCACAGTGTTGATTTTTTGATCAGTTATGTACAATAACAAAATAAAATAATTCCTTTTTATAATATTAGCATCGATTAGTTTGTTGTTTTTCATAATACCTATGCAGAACTAAAGTTACAAATCATTGAAAAGTATGCAATTACTTGTTAAAGTCGTACCATGCTCATCTGAAATATTATATTTTCAACTTCCGCAAGTTGTTTCATACTAACTAATACTAATTATACATTTACTCTACAGGTGACCACATGCCAAGATTCAATTTTTCAGCTACCTTACTACGTATTGGTAGCAAAAATAATAAAACAAATAAAGTCTAGTCCATTATTCGTCGTTTGTTTCGGTAAACGTTCTACACAATATATCAAAATTTCAGGTTTGTTACTTATTTCGTTTACGAGCTAAAGACCAATGACTTACGGACGGACATAAAGACAGACATCGGTCACTCATAAATACGGCTCCGTTTTGCGTTTTGGGCTCGGAACCCTAAAAACAATGTATCCGAACAAAACCTAATAAAAATAACTTAGTGTGAAATGAATATTTTTATTCTATAAGTAAGCGAATAAAAATGTTCACAAGAACAAAATTATTATTTATATGCAGTTCTGGATTTAGTGGCAGATACCTAAAGTTGATCAACTAATTAAGTTACACTGTGACGTTAATAGCGTGCGGCTGGGGACATCGAGCTAGCGACCTGAGTCCTGACGCGCGCTGTGCGACTAGAGCGCAGCGCTGCGAAGTGTCAATAGCCCGCAACTCTCGCACGCTGAATTTGCCTACTGATTGACTAAAACGGGAGAGACTTACATATAAAAATATTATTTTTATATGTAAGTCATATAAAAATATTATTTTTATATGTAAGTCTCTCCGTTATTTATGCTTCTTTTTATGTTCAATGTTATGTTATGTTAAGAATTGAGAGTATAGTCTATATACTATGTATATAGACTATATAATATAGTTCTCAGAAAGCGTTCTACCTACGCATAAATTATTGATTCACCTATTCAATAATATCTTTTAGGTATAGTCTTCAATGTTAAGTGAATAAGTCGTATATCTTATATATTTTAATTAGCCGAAATAAAATAAAAATTCGGATTTGTGTACTAAGGTAACTTATTCGGATTACGAACAAGAGACCCGAGACCCTAGAAGATACACACCTGTGCCTGTGACATACAGACGGACAGACAGATAGGCGACCATCCTCAAGTAGAAAATCTGTCACCAAGCACCTAACGGTGTATTCCGACAGCAGTCCTTGAGAGCCAATGAAGTTACAGGCACATGAGACTTAGGTAATAACTATGTCTCAAGGTGACGGTTGCAGTGCAATTCGTGACTTGTTACGAAATGCATCTATTATAGGCAGAGGTTAGTCCGCTCAACATCAGGTGGGCCTCGAGCTTGTTCCGTAACAATAACATAAAAAAAGTTGTGCGTTTTGCCCTTTGTGTACGCAACCATAAAACGGTAAAATGCTAGTCTTGACTAGCGATCTGAGGTTTCCGTGGATACCACCACACAATGTAACTGTACATAATTACTTATTTTATGTTTATTTAGCTGTTACCCACGCCTTCGTCGCGTGGGTGATAGTAGCATAACATCGTGTTAGATTTTTGCATATGTTCGAGCACACAAAGCTACCTCCGTTTCCCGGAAGGGTGCAGGTGCCACCACAGCACAGTCTCAAGAGATTCCAGAAGGGTACTAGCTGTGTAACCGGTGGAGAATCACGCTTCGGGCATCCACGCGTAGGACCTGTACCTGAAGGCCTGGGCTGCCTGTGTATTCTGGAGGAGGAAAAACCTTGCTCAATTCTCTATCATCTGCTCGGGGCAAACCAGACAAGAAGTTTAAATCACCCCCTAACACACTTGCCATGGACTTAAGTAGCATACGGATCCTTCGTTCTGATCTTAACACCATCCATTATCACCTGAAGACTGCCAAGCTTTTGAAGCAGTGATGGCTCTGTGGCATTGGCTATGGACTGCCGCGCAGCAGGTCCATGGTTCAAATCCCGCCGCGGGCTTGAGCGGCATGGTGGAAGGGCGTTTTGAGAATGCCCGCCTGGCTAGCGACCACCCTCAAGTAGAAAATCTGTCGCCAAGCACCTAACGGTGTGTTCCGGCAGCAATCCTTGAGACTAAGCAACTACGTCTCAAGGTGACGGGCGCAGTGTAATTCGTAACTTGTGACGAAATGCATCTGTTATAGGCAGATGTTAGTCCACTTATCATCAGGTGGGCCTCGAGCTTGTTCCGTCACAAAAACACAAAAACAAAAAAAAAAGCTGGCCATGCTCTCTGATCGAAATTGTATGCTCTCTGAGAGACACTTTCTTCCTTACCTACCTGGGATACAAACTATAGCATTCCTGTTTGCCGCAGGTGGATCGGTTCTGTCTTTGCGTCAGGGATTATCGGTGCACGTTACCTTAGCAGTCTTGAAGGACGGGACCTATCTAACATCTAGCTGCGTGTAGCCTAAGATCCCCATACCGCAGAGATCTTGATCCTTGGCGATTTCAACGGCGACCATGCCGGCGTGTTTCGGTTACCGATCAGTGGGGACATCACGATTTCGCTTTATTGTATACATGAATTGACACAAATGGTCACCTCTAATGTGATTACTTTCCATGGTAGACATCTGTTGACCCGGATAGCTTTCCTCGGATTGTCGAACCACTACTGGATCTGAAGTTCAGTGTCGGTTACACTCTTATCGCGCCTCCCTTTCGTGGGCTGTGTTTAAGAAAAGAAATGATAAGAAAAGAAAATTCTTCAACCTCCTGAGGATGCCTGTAGAAACGTAACGCGTCGAAAATTCTTCCGGTTTGGCTGCGTGGCTTTTGTCACGTCACGTAGGTGGAATTGTCACAAGCAAGATATATTTTTATATGTTTTATGAAGGTAAGTGTTTTATTAGAATATTAATTTAATGTTTTCTTAAAATATTTGTTATTATTAAATATGAATTTCCGCAAACTAACACGCCTGAATCTATTCATTATTGAAGAAAAGAGCATATTACCCTCTTCAAAGGCCGGTGACGAATCCTGCAGACCTCCAGGTGGAGTGATCTTTTATTCAGATCTTTACAGGGCGTCCGACTCGTGCTTGACGAGATTTCAATATTTGTTAAGTATCATATTTTAATGTTTATTTAAACCGTAACTACATCCAAGTTGACGTATTTATATTTACTTACATTATTAATCATTGATTTGAATAAAATTATAAGTTCAATGTTATTAATGTATTAATTAACATTAAAAGAACGTAAAGGTATAGGTAATACCCCTTAATTTTTAGAGTTCTGTACCAGAAAACGGGACCCTATTATTGAGCCTCGGCTATCTAGGTCTGTCCGTTCAGCCGCTCTTTTGAAGGATTCTGTATCTTTCTTTGTACCGTAATTAGACCGTAATAGGCAGCCGATTGAAAATGTCATGGTAAGTATAAATTGTGTTGGATCGGATATATCGGATATAAATAAATAAAAATACCTAATCGTAATACAATTTTTAAGTTTTTCGTTGAGGTATAATAAGGAGACGTACAAGAAACGTGTTTTTTTGTGTGTGATATATAGAAACAACTGTAAGTATTACCTACATATATTATGCGTCACACTTGCTATGATTATAGTCCAATATATCTGCCATATGTATGTACTATAGCCTCAGAGAAATTAATAAGAAAGAGGGTGTCTAATGAAAATCAAAAATGAAGCATCAAATTCGGCCAATTTTATGTAAGACAACTCACTCACACAAATGTATCCAAATTCGGCCCATTTTGACCTCATTCACGTTAGACCGTCGCACATTACACACGTCACACAACGAATGAATAAATAAACCAAAAATGCCCACTTGCGTATTAAAACACTGCAAAAACAAAACATATTCAGTGAAGAAAAGTTATCTGGAATTACTTTTCAAACGTTAGTATTTGAATTTAATGTACTTTCTTTAATATTATACTACGCAATTTAGGTTATAACTTCGAACCAAAATGTAAACAATGCGATCGTAAAGTGTTGCCAGACATACATATAAGGTGGTTTCCAAAAGTGTGCAGATTTTAATAGTCGATTCGTGAAGCAGTAACATTATATACTTTATATCTAAACAAGCCTTACGAATGACTTACGAAGACAATAATCGACCAAGAGCGTGTCAGAACACGCATATGACATGCTCCCGTCGCAGATGCCGTAAATAAATAGAAAACCATTTGACGAGTATTGTTGGTTTTTTATTTTATTTACTATTTTTCAAAATTTAATAGCTATAAACCAAAAGTATTTTGGGAAAACCAATGTACACAGCAATTTTCGTTTGATAATTTTTGTATAATCTATATCTATCGTAAATAATAAAATTCTAGGTCTAAAAGTTAGAAACATCGAAATCAGAGATATGCTACCAAAACTTTTACACGAAAATGGTTAATTAGCAGTATTTTTTAAAACACTCCCGTGATACTTGTTGTGACATTTTTGTTAAACATTTCTGATTTCCAATAAGGAGTGCTTATATAGATGATTGGATGTCCGCGGTTATGAATAATGAACGAAAAACGAATCATAACATAAAACACGAAATGTATTAAAACTGGACGTCTCCCTAAACAGGTACGTAAATTAACTATTTGTTGAGGTTATTTCTCCCTCTTTAGTTATTAAGATTAAAGCCGGTTTAGTTTTCTTAATTAATTTTATTCATGCATTTTTTAGTATTTACTAGTTATGTTTGCAACTAAAAAAATTTATCACAATTCGTTTAATTTTCAAACACTTCACTACTATTGTAAGTGTTATAGTTTTCAAAGTAAAGAAATTGTAGTAGTCAGCCAACCCGGAGCTGACTAAATTATAGGATGCTTTAAATTTGTAAAGGTTTTTCTACGATTTCAATCAGATTTTGTGACTAACAATTTACACAATAGACCTGCAAATATACAAAGTTTGTGTTAAAGTAAATTTATACAAAAAACTTCAAAAATAGATGTGTGTATAAAATATATATATTTTTTAGAGCTGCAAATCAAAACTGAAAGAGTAGGTACCCTCAAATTATAGAGTTATATAAGACTTATTCACTAAACTGCGCGCTACAAACATATTTGCCTTTATCAAAAATCATCCATAAAAAAAGCGAAATAATATAGCACCAACCGTACGCATAACAAAAACCGGTCCGAAAGAGATAGTTTATATATATGATAAGGCCGCATTCCACTTGACGACAATATCGTTATTTTATGGGTCTATGGTACATTTAATCACATACATCTAATATAACCATAGACTCAAAATGTTGTCAAAATTATCGAAAATTACGATAGTGGCGTCAAGTGGAATACGGCCTACTTGTCCTGTTTGTCTCGTTCTGTCAGTGTACTTATTAAAAAAATATTACAACCTATTTGGTAGTATTATGTGTGAATATTATACTGTGTTATATTATACCTTTCCCTTACTCCTTTCCTTTGGTGAATTGAACCCCGAAGCCACGGGCAATTTGATATACCCTAAGACACCAGAGGATACATAAAATAGTAACTTTCTTATGTATCGTTCCAGAAACTTTCGACAACAACCGCGATGGATAGACATATAAATACCATATTAGATGTCGAATCCAATGTCAATTTTACCAATAAGTTGCTTAGCAATTTTTGAAATGAAATTCTCGTGAGTTTCACACATATTTAAATATTATAAATAAAACCGGCAAAAACACTCACGTTGGGGATCGAATACGTCGACCCGGGTTTCGAGTATATCAGATACTCATCATCAGGGCGAGTGCACAGCTGCGTCTGCGAGCTCCCGACGGGCACTGCGGCGCGCGGCCCGCGCGGCTCGGCGCGATATCGGCGCCGGCGGTAGCGGGGAGCTGGGTGGGGGCGGAGCGAGCCCAGCGCTGCTGGTGCTAGGTGACGAGCTCCTAGCGTGCCCGGCGGAAGACGGTGGGCCTATTTCGTCGTCTGTGATCGCATCATCATCGCAGCTGTGCACTCGCCCTGATGATGAGTATCTGATATACTCGAAACCCGGGTCGACGTATTCGATCCCCAACGTGAGTGTTTTTGCCGGTTTTATTTATAATATTTAAATATGCTTAGCAATTCTTAAAAAAGATAGCTATCAAGTAATTTCGGTGATGAATTCAGCGTTTGGTGTTTAATAGTCTTAAAACAAAACTAAATTAAAAACCGTCTAAACTCTAAACTAAATTAAACCCGCTTAAAAATGCGTTATTTTTTTATTATGTTTTTATGTGATGGAACAAGCACGAAGCTTGTCCGATGTTAAGCGGACTAATCTCTGCCTATAACGGATGCATTTCCTCCGAACGAATTGCACTGCGCCGGTCACACTGATATATACTGTTGTTAAGTCTTATGTGTCTGTACTTTTTTCTGGCTGTCAAGGACTGCTGCTCCACACTGTTAGGAGCTTGGTGACAGATTTTCTACTTGAGGGTGGTAGGTAGCCAGGCAAGCATTCGCAAAATGCTATTCTACCATGCGATGAAGCTCAAGCTGGCGGTAGGGATCGAAATATGGACCTGCAGCACGGGGGCAGTCCATAGCTGTTACCGCTTGGGCATCGTTGCTTCATAATTTATTTCGAAGTTATCAGCGCGAGTCTTATCCAAACCTTTCCTGTTAAGCTATTGCATAGCTTCTATCGCGGGCCTTGAGCGTGGAGACCGTATCCAGAAATTCCGTAACGAAAATAACCTAACACCCCCCACTCCGACCGGCACAGCTGTGATACTATATTTGATCAGCGCCTCTACAGTGCGTAAAAAGAACTAAATTTTAGCGGAAAAAAAGATTTTTGGATGTATTTTTGGTAGTTTAGGTAGTATAGGTATAATAAACTACTACTGTACAACACAACGCAAAATGGTACCCATTCGCTTTGGTGAATCGATCCAAGACGCCATGTATTTATTTACCCTAAGCTAAAATAAGTAAGGTAAGTCAAAAATATTTTAAGTCTTCTCTGGTATCTTTGACTCCGTTCAGAAGACGTGGACGCCGCGCCATGGGCGCGCCGCAAGCAACGCAGTTCAAGTACGGTTTTTGCACGGAGCGGGCGTGGTGACTACGGGGCTATAGCGCGGTGACTACGCGGTTGTAATGCGGTATCCAAATAATACCCGACGCTGTACCTCTTAAATACGATGAACCTTGCCCCGACCAAAAAGTGTGTTCTAATTCCGGAATTTCATGCTTCACTTCAGACAAAATGGTGCCTCTGTGTAACGAGTTGTATGCATTTTTAACATCCATATTCAAAAGCACATCTCCATAATTTTGCCGGCGGCACATTCTTTTCTGATAGGGAATTTATCGATGGATTGATTGTAGATCATAATATACATTTTTTAACGCAAATTTAACGTACTGCTGATTTTGTATTTGGCGTTTTTTTTCAGGAGTCTAGCCAAGTTAGGGCAGGATCTGCAATTTAGAGTTGGTCACACTGGTTGATACTTTAATTAGCTGTCAATTGTCATAAAGTATCTTATCTTTTATACTAGAATGTCAGTGTCAAAGAATACAAAAGTCTCCAGGACAGTCCAGTCAGTCAGTGTCACTTCTCTCTTGGGAGAAGAAGCCGGTTTGTGAGTTTTTTTGCTATTTTACAACTTTCGAGATTATACTTTTATGAACTTTACATACAAATAATTTAATTAAAAATAAAAGTTACGTGAACTAAAAAACTATAGTAATTTGTTAACTTCTAGTATATCCAGTAATTATAAACTGTTGAGAAATTTACCACGTGTGCATTTCGGTGTTTTCTGAAAACTTTATAATAAATCTACTCTAAAGAAAGTTACGTTAAACCTACAAAAAGCTTAGAAATTGAAGCTCACTGAAACCACCTAAGTGCAGAGGCAATACTACTTGATTCATACATCCACGTGCAAGTATATTTAACATGTCCGTCAATAATTCTGATGAGCTTCGAGATGGGCTGTCTGCCAAAGAAATTTTCGCGAATCGTGAGGGGCTCACGTACAACGACTTCTTATTGCTGCCCGGCTACATTGACTTCACGGCAGAAGAAGTCGATCTGACATCTCCTCTCACTAAGAATATTAACCTGAAATCACCGCTAGTGTCAACTCCCATGGATACAGTGACCGAGGCGGACATGGCAATTGCCATGGCACTTTGCGGCGGTATCGGTATCATTCACCATA
Source organism: Plagodis dolabraria (assembly GCA_963854805.1). NCBI lineage: Eukaryota > Metazoa > Arthropoda > Insecta > Lepidoptera > Geometridae > Plagodis > Plagodis dolabraria. The sequence continues at coordinate 27,980,465 of OY978446.1, forward strand.
ACTGCACTGCTGACTACCAGGCCAATGAAGTTCACAAAGTGAAAAAATACAAACATGGTTTTATCAGAGACCCTGTGTGCATGGGACCAACAAACACTGTTGCTGATGTTGTTGAAGCCAAGAAGGTGAATGGTTTCACTGGCTACCCAATTACTGAGAATGGCAAACTTGGTGGTCGGCTGATAGGTATTGTCACCTCCAGGGATATTGACTTCAGGGAAGGTGACCCACAACTTAGTCTGAAAGAAGTTATGACTCCAATTACAGACATGATAACTGCACAGTCAGGAGTGACATTGCAAGATGCTAATTATATACTGGAGAAAAGCAAAAAGGGAAAACTGCCAATCATTAATGGAGCTGGTGAGCTTGTTGCTTTAATTGCCAGAACTGACTTAAAGAAAGCCAGAAGTTATCCCAATGCATCTAAAGATTCCAATAAACAACTTTTGGTTGGTGCTGCAATTGGTACAAGAGAAGCTGATAGAGAACGTTTGAAGCTGCTAGTGAACAATGGAGTGGATGTGATTGTTTTAGATTCTTCTCAAGGAAACTCAGTATATCAGATTGAAATGATAAAATTTATCAAGAAAACTTATCCAGACATCCAAGTCATAGGAGGCAATGTTGTAACTAGAATGCAAGCTAAGAATTTAATTGATGCTGGAGTTGACGCTCTGAGAGTGGGAATGGGCAGTGGGTCTATTTGCATTACCCAAGAAGTAATGGCATGTGGCTGCCCTCAAGCAACAGCTGTATATCAGGTTGCATCTTATGCCCGTAAATTTAATGTGCCAGTTATTGCTGATGGTGGTATTCAGTCAGTAGGTCACATTGTAAAGTCTCTGGCTCTGGGAGCTTCGACTGTCATGATGGGATCTCTTCTTGCTGGAACATCAGAAGCCCCAGGTGAATACTTTTTCTCTGATGGAGTTCGTCTTAAGAAATACAGAGGTATGGGCAGTTTGGAAGCTATGGAAAACAAAGATGGAAAGGGAGCTGCAATGAGCCGCTATTTCCACAAGGAAACTGACAAACACAGAGTAGCTCAGGGAGTTAGTGGCAGCATTGTGGACAAAGGGTCAGTATTGCGTTTTCTGCCATACTTGCAAACAGGAATGCAGCACAGCTGTCAAGATATTGGAGCCAGATCTGTTGCCAAATTGCGAGAAATGAGCTACTCAGGAGATCTTAGATTCATGAAGAGGACTTATTCAGCACAATTGGAAGGCAATGTGCATGGATTGTTTTCATATGAAAAAAGGCTTTTTTAAATGTGATACTTACAGAAACTAATGAAACATTTCAATCAGTCCCAGGTCATGAAAATTCGGTATACAGTTATGCGTAATAAAGTAATCTGATTGTACTGATCTCATGACTTATAATAAGAATTAATATTTTTGAAAACTGCCATTTATAATGAACTATTTTTGTTATGTTTTTTTATATTCTCAGAAAAAAATATTGTATATCTAAGAATCAATCATTTAGAAGGAATGTAATTTTTACTATGAAATAGGTTTATAAAATGCATTTTTTAAGGATTATGAATCTAAAACAGATATATTTTACACTGATGCAAAGTATTCCATATTGAGGTGTTTAATAAATATTGAATTATTATTAATTTCTATGTATTAATAAAGCTAGTAAGAAATCTTGTTGCTTTGCAACCATTCTGATTTTGTCATGTAAATAAAAGTGTGATAAAATATAGTGTTCTTCTCTAACAATTTACACCTTTCAACTCAACCTAAAAGAAAATGGTAAAAAGAAAAAACAGTAATTGTCATTGCATTGTGAAGAAGCTGAACATTACATAGATAATACATAAAATCACGCCTCATTCCTGTAGGGCTAGGCAGAGACCACAGATTTCTTCTTACTACTAGCCTTATATATCTCTTTCGCTTCATCTATACTCATCAATCCTTTTATACATAAGTGTCGGTTTGGTTAACTCCTGAAGTGGCATTTTTCAGAATGTCTTCAATCTCATTTTTAACTTTAACCTAGGCATTACACTTCCGTCCTTATCCCACTAACACACAATCCCACTATTCACTTATCAATCTCATTCATTCTCTCTACATGTACAAACAATCTTAACATACCTTGCTTGTTTTTTTGACCCTACATCCTCATTCATACCACATCATTTGCTTATCACACTACTCCTTATCCTTTCACTCAGTTAGACTCCAATCATGCTTCTCAATGCTATCATCTCCACTGCATTTATTCTACTTTTATGCTTTTTCTGCCATACCCAACTTTCACTACCGTACATTAGTGTCGGAACCAACACTACAAAGTAGTACCTAAGATTATATGCATAGAAGAGGTGGAAAATGTATCCACTGATCTGCAGTTTGACTGTGGATCCTAGTGAAAAGAGCAACTTATACTTCCCTATAGGTACATAGAAAATATCCTATCCCTAGGATTTCAAAATATTGTTGGCAAGAACTATTACTCTGAATTATAGAATGGTAGATTTTAGGTAGGAATGGTGATTATCAAATACCTACATTCAAAGAGTAATCCATTTACCCATCTCTTTTCGCATAGGTTGAGGCTATCTCTGAACATCCAACTTCTTTGCTCTTTTGCTGCTTTTGAATATAAGACCTTTCCTCATAGGTAGACCATTCATTTCACTTTCAACGCCGCCCTTAGACGACGCCAACTCATCTCAACTAAATAATCAAACTATACCTATGGTGATACTGGCAGCGAGTATATTGATAAAATGAGTCGTCTTCCTAGAGCGGCCCCGTCCCGACTGGATATCCCACCACTGTACTGGCGCTGAAAATGAATTCTTCAAACTGGCTTGTAAAAATATTATATGGTGACCTATCAGGCTACATCGTAAAGAATACAAACTATGGTATGTAAGTTGTTATGTTTATGGGAAATGAATGGGAACATTAATACCTAACTATTTCTGGATACAGGAAAGATTATTGAATATGTATCCCTTATATATCACAGGTAGTGCATACTCCTGCATAGGTACACCTGCATTTGTGAAGTACTTATCCTTTCTTTTATATTTATTCATGATACCAACTGCAAAACATACCCAAATTGAATTCTATGTTTTGATTATGATGTATCATACAAGGATCTTATATAAACTGCCATTAGGGGGCAGTGGTCCAACTATAAAATAAGATCTTTGTTATCATATACCTACATAGTTTTAAGAGTTCATACAATGGGTTATCTGCAGTTAATAATAAACAACAATGTAAGCTGACTTTGTGATGTTACATAAAAATACACTAGAAGTACCCACAGCTAAGATAACATTAAATATTTCAATGACCTACAAATATTAAAATGATTTTAATGACGTACCTACTATGATAATAGAATATATACTTAAGGAATAGAAATGAAACTCATTATACTCTAATAATCACAATTTAATGGAATTTTAAATGCACAAGCTGCAAAGGCATGATTATTATCATTTGACAATAAATAATGTAAAAAGTGCTCAATAAATTATAAAAATAATACATACTAAAAACTAGATTTTTGGACTGGTGCGTGCATCCAAATTTTGCCCATTTTTTATTGCGCCCTAACTTTAACATGCACTCATTATATCTAGTGTGATTGCACATATTTTTATAAATGTGAGATATTAAATAATACTCCTTTGGCTTATAAATATAATTAAAAAATAATGCAACCTCTTTAGAGAGCGTATAAACTACCAACAATGTATAACAGCGATTACATAATAAAATAATACCGTGGATATTATCGTAAAATGAAGCCCATCGTTTCTAATGAATATTACTAGTTGACAATAATATAGGTCTCAGAAAAATGCTACAAGTCTATCTTGCCGATCTACATCAAGATAACCTAGCCGTTGTTCAAATATACCCTGATTTACTCCCAAATGCAGATATACAGATTTTTATGTATACAGTTCTCTTAATATTTTTATCCCAAAAAAAAAACGCATCAGCTTTATGCCGCCCCCAAAACTATTTGAAAGACTATGTGTACACTACTGAAACCAAACTCAAATCCAACTGGATTTGAATTATTTGACCGTTTCTTTTGTTTCTTAATTTATTTGTGAATATATGGAAGACTGTATAGTATGAATATAGTTCTGTTCCTTTAGCATTCATAATTTACGAAAGGAAACAACTGAGAGGCGTGTTCCATCTTCTTCATGTTGATCTAGTAAATTATTATTATTATATTTTAAATATGATGACCGGAAATATCGAGTGGCGAAAATCACAATTAATGTTTCTATAGCACAAAGGTTTTGAAGAGTTGCGACATCATTACGAGTGAAAAAGATTTTATTCGATCAGATGAAGTAGTTGATGGCCGCACCGTCCCCTATGACGGATAAAGAATTTGAGCACAAAATTCAGCTCAGTCGAGCCTTCCTCGATAGCAGAGTTATTAAGGCACCCGTCGCCAAACCACAGGCCGCAGGTTCAAATCCCGCTCGAGGTGCCACATTTTGTGGTCTAAAATTAGTAGGGAAATACATTACTTTTAAAGTATCTGAGACATACCTTCTTAAACAAAATGAAAGAAAAAAAACCGCGCCCTAGTAGATGTACTTAAGTTAAATTTATCGAAACTGTATGTTAACGTAATAGTTTATAAAGTTCTGTATATCTGCACATCCGACACTCGCTTCTTTGATACCAAACGCACCAGTCGGAATGCACGAGTCAAGCGACCAAAGCGTATAAACCATAATGAGATTATACCTTAGCTTATTTAGCACGTTGGAGCGAGTGCGAGTTACAATACCCGAGCGAGGTCTTTGAATTTAAGACGTTTGAATACGCTATTAACGATTCAAACTTTGAAATAATGGTAAATCTAGAAATAGTTAAAAAACTGGATAACTATAATCAGTTACCTACAAAATATTAATGAGATCGTAAGAGAAAATAACAAGCAAGTCAACTGATATGTAACCAGAAGTCTGACATTCGCTTATCGTGTTTCGTTAATTCATGGAAGAACGTCTCTCGCTCAAACGTGCTTTCGTAACGAGACCTTCCATTTCTTGCCACCGGGCGAAGAGAAAACTTTATAGATTTCGAATGCTTTGATGTGCAGGATTTAAAGGCTTGTTCCGAGGCCTCATCCCCATTAATGTAATTTGATAAACAGCACATCAAAATAAGTAATTCACTTGATGACACTTCTGTTTGGGATACGATAACGCATCTATGCAATATTTAGGTAATGGTTGGCGACATTTACTTGTTACAAGAAAGTCGAAAGAGCCACTTCGAATAATCAAGCACTCACTTGTTATTATAGCTGTTGCTAGACGAATTCAGTTTCATGCAGGAACTATTACCTAACCCATATGCGTAACAGCGCCAGATCATAATACCAACACTGTTATTGTGGTATCGGTGCAAAGACAACAGACAATGACTTGGTATATTCGTCATTAACTATGACTAACGGAACACCTAAATAACTACATTTGGAATAGTTCAAATATTGAAAACCATCTGATCCGAATGTATACTTTTCAACTTGATAACAAATATAAGGAACTTAGAAATTCTTCTAGGCTTGAGATACCAAACAGCACAAACGGAAAAATTGAAATCGCGAAAGCCAATTTCCGGTACAAAATGGAAGGTCCTTCATAACTCTATAGAAATATAGTTATAAAAAGCGTCAGGCGTGTCCCGACAGATGCTAATGATTACTCCTTAGCGGCGTCTCCGTCTGCATCATCATCCGCCCGGAAGTCAGGGCCGTGAGTGACGTCATCCTCGAACACGATCTCTTCTGGGTCGGGGGCGCGGGGCAGAAACTCCTCGCCGGGGCAGATGTTCTTGAAGATTTGCTCGGCCTGTGAAAAATAAATTCGGTAATGTTGGGGATAAACACATAAGTATAGCTTTAGCATACCTCACTCGCACTCGCACACACATTTCTAAGGCACTCGCCTTAGAAATCTAGTAATTTAACATAGATGCGTGCAAGGTATACGAAGAAAATTCACGAAATCGATATTTCGTATTCTCCTGTTTTCTACTACAAAACTGAGCCATTTCAATAATTTATTGACATGAAATGTACGAAAGAGTTTCTAGTCTTTCGTACTTTCATGTCAATAAGTCCTTCTGGTTAAGGTTGCGATCACTGGACTAGCGCTTTCATTGTACTTCCAAAGTATTTCCAAAACTCGGAAAGAGTCAATTGTATCTTCGTCGTGCCCCCCTTCTACCTCAATGACACAAGCACTTACGTAGCGTACAGTGACGTTTCCGAGTATTTAAATATATTACATAATAATATGTATATTCAAACATTGTAATTTTTTGGATTAATGCCTGTTAAGCGTATATATGAGTATTGTTTGATTAGTACTAATATGAGTAATGTCTGTTCATGTATCGACATTCAATAAAATGATTACTGTACTGTGCTGTATCAGCCGGATTTTACATTGCTGAACACTGCCTCCTGTTAAGAGGTATTGCCAAAATTCCCACGGTTGGCAGGCGTCTTGGGGATCGCAGTTAAATATATCAGTTCTTTCTAGCCCAGCACCCCATGGGTCCAAAATAAAATGATTAGGTAATTTTAATAAGTTTCCTTGATCCGACCGCTACAACAAATTTTTCGAAGTCCATTGATGGCAACCTGGGGTTGAGTGAAGGTGCCCATGGTCCAAGGAAGGCAACAAATAAATCAATTATAAGTGTAAGCGCGAATAATTTAAGCGATTAATAATTATCAATTATGGCCAAAGCAAATAAAAATAATATACTAAAAATATTTCCTAATCAAATCTATATTTTAATAAATTTACAAATCACTGTAAAGCATAGTAAGTATGATATAGATTATATTATATGCCGCATTACGGATGGAAATCGGAGCATGCTCGGAACTCAACAATATGCAACAACGCCACCATAAAATGTTATTTAATACGGGTTTGTAACACACACGCCGAACTACCTACGTATCTTGTTTCTGAACGACGACCTGGCATGACCTCTACGAAGTATTTTATGGCATACCATTCAAATTACTATTGATATGATAAACTTGAATACGGGACATAACGAAAATAATAATGAATTAATTGAATTATTATTAATGTATAGAGCGTTGCTTTGCGGACATCCATATTTAATAATAACAAATGTTTTTATAAAACACTTAATCTATATTAAAAATATATCTAGTGACAATTCCGCGACGTCGCGGTCGTGACGTCATAAACGCCACGTAGCCAAACCGGAGGAATTTTTGACGCGTTTCGTTTCTACACGAAGCATCCTCGTAAAGTCTAAGATTCCTGAGGATGCTTTGGACGTAAATTAATATATTAAGATATTAATTTAATGTTTTCTTAAAATATTTGTTATTATTGAAGTTATTGTGCTCATTATGTATTTAAAAACACTATTTACAATATTTTTATAACAGCAAGTACAATAAAACTCTGGGGCAAAGTGAAGGTCGATCGCATTGCGATCTTATTTTTTTTATTCCTTATTTGGCTTTGCCCACTATTTCACCTGATTATTAAGTAATTATGAATATAAAGGAAGCGCACAGAACTAGATGCCACTATCGGTCACCAATCCAAGTAATAACCGCAGCGTTGTTGTTTACCTAGTTGTAGGGTTATGAATAACCAGGCAAGCTCCACTACGAGTGCCTGATTACTTACAAAATTATAACTAAATACTTTTTAAAATATGTTATTAATCAAATATTGTTTTAACGATATGGACTATATACAACCAGAACTAAAAGCCTACCTACTAAAACTATTTTAATCTGCTCTTTGAGTCTTCCTCAGAGGCAAGGAGAAGCTGGAATGAATGAAGGAGAGAAGGTCAAGCATGACCTTCAACTAGATATGGATTTAAAAAAGTAAAACATTGTAATACTATTCATGTCCAACCACTTGACGTCGGTCTCAGAGACTACATTAGTTTAGTTTAATTTATCAATATGCATTCAATGCTGTGTGTTTCTCATCGCTAGCTAATATGCCCATTGTAGTGAATATTTGCGCATTAAAAAAATACTGGTTAAGTATTCAAGCTTTTGTTAAAGTTAATATTTTTGAAGTATATTTTTAAGTTTTTTTTTGCCGACGCTGGTTCAGAATAGGAGAACCTATTTAATGTAGGTACCAAACCTTCCAAAGAAACATTGTAGTTATGTTGAAGATGTTCCGGTGGAATCATATCTTTGAAGCTGATTATCTGATCTGAACAACATGTATTACAATATTGTTCCTGTATCAATATTAAATAATAAGCACGACACAAAACATCAAATAATTTTTAAATTCGTCACAGTCATGACGAAATGCATCTGTTATAGGCAGAGGTTAATCCGCTTAACATCAGGTGGGCTTCGTGCATATTCCGTCACAATAATATATAAAAAAATCTAAACAAAGTTGGCTTTGGTTTAATGCCCAACTTGTCTGACGCCATCCATCCTTGGATATGCTCTTGCTGTTAAATATCTTTCGTTTAATGAGGGATGCTCCTCATATGTTTCCTCACAGTATTATCATGCAGGTTATTCGGTAAAATCTCAATCGTCAACGCGGTGTGAATTGTTCGATTACGATCATCTAACGGAAAGATATTGTAACAGTATTTCGTCAAAAACTGTAAAACACACACAACGTTGTTTTAAAGGTTAAAACTTTAAAAATATAATAACCAAAATCATTTTGTATGCTATTTAAAGAAATAGATACAAGTTTTTTTTTCTGCTTCCAAATAAACTAAAGTGCTTTTCGGTTACAAGGATATGTTAGGGTTGTCTCATGATCAAGTTCTCATTTCTTATCCACGGGTATGTACTTCTTTGTACGAGAAACAAATCTATTAAGTAATTGTAGTCAAAGTTATCAAATTCATTGGATTATGTAATTGCAGATAAAGAAAAAGACCTTCATTTGGATAACTCAATATTATTACATTCGCGACATATATAGTTTATTAATAAACGAGAGTTATCTACATTTTACTACTTGAAATTTTAGGCTTAATCAACATGTACAGGTTGGTGGCATAATTTAGGAAAAAAAAACTAATTTAAAAATTCCCGGCAAACTGCATTCATTTTTAACACTTACATCTTGTATTGCGAAAACGCTGATAAAATTAGACCCTAGTCACGTTAGGAACTTAAGGACAAGCCGTATAGTGTTTTTTTTTACCAACATGGCATTTTAGCTTATACACTGTATTCTTTTTATGCTTATACTTATACTTACCTACACAATGTATTCTCCTGTATTCTTTTCATACAAAAGTAGTTTTATCATAATTAATAGTGTCCGAACTCGGTGATTCAGTCAAATCGCTCCTACAAACAAAATTTCGGAAATGTCCCCAGTGGATGGTGTTAGACTCGCGGTCACGGCATTTCCAATGGTACTAAAATATGTATTTCTAAATTAACATCAAATTAATGTTTTGACTAACTTTTTTTTAATTTAAATTCGTGCGTGGATAGACCCGTCAGTAATTTAGAAACATGAGTTTAGTTCACGAAAGCTTAAAGAAAACTAAAATATGTATGTTGGTCGAAAAGAGAGTGTTAGGTACCTCTATACAGGATTAATTTTTGAGACGGGACAGTAAGGGCAGGTACCTTAACCGTTATAGTGACAGGATAACGTTTTTAGGAGACTATCCATACATTTTTAAGGTATACTGAACTGCATTTACAGAATTTGAAAAAAAAATTACAGTCAGCAAGAAAATGGTCATCTTATACAAAAAATATTTTTGATGACAATCGATCCTGTTTCTTATAATTATCTCTCTAATGCTGGACCGACTGAGGTTTGACTTTTGAGTACTAGAAGTGTCAGAAATCTGTCAAAATTATGGATAGTCCCCTAAAAACCTTACCGTTATAGTTACAGGAAAACGTTTAGCCTGCCCTTACTGTCCCGTCTCAAAAAATCATCCTGTATAGCAGCTCTCATCGTTTGATTTCCGTCTGTAAGTATGATGTTTGTATATTATCTTGTTTGGTCACCCTGTATGAAGGGTGAAGAGGGTTATCGTGAAACTTGTTAGATATAGGTACAATGATACGGTCAACATGTTGCTATCACGTGGCAAAAACAAAGGCCGAGGCCGTTTGACGAGCGACAGGTCAAAGCATGGTTACTACTTGCCAAATTATAACCAGATAACCAATTTAATTTGATATGATTAGATTAAGGGATCTGATCATTTACTTATATTCAATAGCTATACTGTATCAGCGGATTTTTCACTGCTGAACATAGCCTCCCACATAATGAGGGGGTTTGCCATAATCTCCACGCTTGGCAGGCGTCTTGGGGATCGCTGTGTGAGATATCAGTGCCTCAAAAACCGCTGCTGCCTACCTTCTGGTGTGTTACCCTTAGTCGCTTCTTAAGACACCTACGGGTAGAGATGGGGGTCACATTCTAGCCCGGCGCCACATGGGCAATAGCTATAGCTCGCTTCAATCGCTGCCGCCAATAGCTTTAAATCCGGCGAGTCGAGAGAATGAATTTGACTGTTCGTGTTTGAATTGTGGTTGTGGCACTTGTCGCTTTTAAATGGAGTAAAAATATATGCCTACATAAAAAATATCAGACATTTAAATGTCCGATTTGGCACAATCTTCTGTTATCAGACTGACATACCCTATAACACGTAATTTTAAAGTCTGGAAATATATTGGAATACGACGCATTCTCTCAGAGGCCGTACATAAAGCAAAAGAAAATTAATAATTTCATTACTCGTGCTCGAACATTACATCGTATTAAACTCGAAATACGGAAAATTGATTGAATTTTCCGTCCAAAGGAAATAGGATAGCGCCCTAAAGGTAAATTATTTGAAAATTTAACAAGGCTCAGGATAAAAATACATAAGCGTGAAAATTATTCACGGTTATGTATTTTTATCTTCCATACCTCTTGGTAATTCTTGACAAAAGAAAGTAATAGATTTTTGAAAACTGCGGGTCAAAATGATTCCTTTGATCTTAAGTACACGTGTGCCAAACCGCTATTCTGTATACACATCGATTTGCTTTCGACGATATCGGGCCCGGCTCGTACGTCAGCAGCTCATTTATATCTCGCTAATATAATCTATCAATATTACACAATACATCGGCTTAATTTTAAATCAAGCTGGCCAATACAATTATACTGATAATAATAATAATTAATTATACGAAATACGTGGCAGTCGAAAAATATATAGCGGCACGAAAATTTTCGTATCAAAAACCAAAGCGATTTTTATGTTGGCGGGAAAAATAAATGTATGTCACATTCCTGTGATATTCTTCAATTGACGTATTTGTTTTTAAACCGGCGGTAAGCCTTTATTAATCAAAATACTATGAACTATATACAACACTACAGCTACTACAATAAAAGCATTTAGACAACCTATAAGTCATAGCAGACTCATAGGCAGTCCAAATGCTCCAGCCCACTCCCAGGTGGCAGCGTGCCCAGCATGCTGGCAGCATTGCCCCGTTGAATTGCAATGCTTATTCGTTGAGCCAAATATGTGCCAGCATTTCGATCACGCGTCGCATCGACCAAACGCTCAGATAAGTTTTGGAAAATATGATGAGCTCCCGGTCCCCACGGACCCAACGTCTCTACACCAAACGGTTCAAATATGTAACCCATACCGAGGTTAGCATATTTGTGCCGCTTGAGTTGCTCCGCCGAAGTAGCCGCAGCGCCAGCCCTCACGTTGATTTCAGAAAGATGTGAAGGCGCTAGTGTCTACGCAAGTAGCGTCCCACACTAAGGGCCGTCCTAACTTCCACGGAACCAGAGTCATGCCGTCAGGTCTTTTGCCATTGTCACGCATCAGACCATTCGGTTCCAGAATAGCTGCAACATTGGCGCTGGCATAAGCCCGGCGAATGATATCGTATTGACGTATAATAATGGTGGTTACGCTTTAAGTATTCGCGATCGTGCACTAATGAAGGCAAACACTTACAACAACAGCAAGTTTCCAAGTTTTAGTCAATTCTTCCCTTCACAAATTCAAGTTTTCACACATTCTTTAGCCCCAATTTTTACTAATCTACCTCTTTACAAAAACGTAACTTGTAGACAGGGGATATATTATTAAAAACAGTATTAAATAACGTATGCAAACAATCTGTTCGTTACTGAAAGGGTATTAGAGAAAAGATTTTCTTGAAATGAGTACTGTTCAAAAGTGAAGACCTTCGTTAGTGAGCACTTCACAAGGATAATAAAATATTTAAAAAAATGTGTCATATTTACTTTCTTATACTACTTTCAATAAGAGTTATCTGTAATGAATACTACGTGGCTGGACATCAGTAATAGAGCGAAATATAATAATAGAGAGAAAATATGAGTGATTTTAACAAAAAAATGCTCCGTCAGACAAAGGAAAGTTTTTAGCTTTAAAGAAATTAATAGGAGTGTGGTAATTAACTTTCTTAAAATATAAAATAATTGAATCTGTCGGTCAGTTTTAGACGAGAAAAACCGGTCTCGTAAAGGTTTTTCAAATCTCTCGAAGGCTCGCTCCCTAAATCTGGATTCTACTGGTATTGTAACGAACAGGTCCGTGACCCTGACGAACGCTGCGTAAATACACTGTGTCGACCGTCGACCCTTGTTTGTATGGAGCACGACGCTTTAATTGAATTGCTTCGTGTCTAGTTCCAATAAACACTAATAAACTAATACATAACATGACATTCTACACATGGAGTGTACCTTAGAAACTATTAAACCGATAAAAACATTTTTTTTACACGTTAGAAGCGCTCGTAGCGTAGATTCTTACCAGTCAACAAGTTAAACAACTCTCGCTCAGGTCATGACTTGGATGGGTGACCGCTAGTGGCATTACTACTGAGCGTCCACATGCTTCGGAGGGCACAATGAGCCGTCGTCATTCCCAGTTGATGTCTTAGGATAGCAGGCGTGAGAGCATGGTAATAGGACATTTTGCCAATGCCTGCCTGGCTATCTACAACCCTCAAGTAAAAACTAACGGTAACTTCCGGAAGCTGCCCTAGTGAGCCAGTAATTCTAGGTTATCCTGAACAACATCAATCAGGTGAGCGGCTAGCTTATCAGCTATGAATATATTTAAAGAAAAACGTACCCATATGTATTATCTAGCGGGAGTAGCAAAAATGACTGCATGTATTTCCTTATATACCTACTTACCTTTAACGAAGACGACCAAAACGAATTAACTCAAAGAATAACGTAGCCTATACCTACATGAATACACATGAATGCTATTATACATTCTCGCATATTATTAATATCAAGTTTTGTTTATCTATATGTTATGTAAAAATAGGTGGCCCGTTGGATATTAACTTATTAAACCTGTTCAGAATCAGTGTTTGAATATCTATATTATAGACAGGAACACTTAAAAATATGGATGGCATTGGTATAAAGTAGTCAAGTATGAGTCGGACTCGCACGCCCAGTGTTCCATACAATGCACAATATAATCCAGGAGAGTAGACACAAAAGCGCAAACATCACTTTTTTTTTAATTATTTGACCAAATCAAGACCAGGGTGCCGACTCCCATGTCTTAATTCAGTCTTATTTTAACCTTATATTTACAATTTTAATTCGCACTACCACATATCACTATAGTAAACTTACATTAGAACTTCAACGTGAGAGCGAGCTGCATGCATTGAATCAAGTCATCTGTGCAATAGAGATAGCGCTATATGAACATTATTGTTTCGTGATGGCCACGGTATGAATGTCAATATCAATATTTTAAGCTTAAAATAATGACGTTGGTTTTCTATAATAGTTTTTAAAAGGTGGGCCCCAGTTGAGCCTTATTTAATGAGATTATTTTAATGAAAGTTTTTTTAAATGTTATTGTGACGGAACAAGCACGAAGCTCACATGATGTTACGCTGACTAACCTCTGCCTATGACAGATGCATTTCGTCACAAGTCGCGAATGGTACTGCGCCCGTCACCCTGAGACATAGTTGTTAAGGCTCATGTGCCTGGATTTTAACTGGCTCTCGAGGAATGCTACCAGAACACACTGTTAGGTGCTTAGCGACAGATTTTCTACTTGAGGGTGGTAGCTATCCAGACGAGCATTCGCAAACAAGGACTGCTACCGGAATACACTGTCATGTACTTCGTCTCAAGTGAGGAACTGTACTGCGCCCGTAACTCTGAGACATACGGTTGTAAAATCCCGTTGCGCAAAATAGCCGGTAATTTAACTGGCTCTCGATGACTGCTGCCGGACACACTACTATGTGCATGGCGACAGATTTTCAAACAGTTCCGTTTATTTTTAAAAAATCGTTTAGTATCTTGCCACTTATAGAAAATAAATGGAATTTTTAACTATAAATACTAATTAGAAATATGAATCAAATTTTGGAGTCCTGCTTTAGTACCCCTCATTAAAAACTTCGTCAACAACTATTTTGCACCGAAGCACATAACACACAAGCAAACAATGATAAAAAAACATAATTTACCCTACTTTATGAGCTCTAGGCGACGCGACGATGCCCCATTTTCCTGGGATACAATAATGTATGTTTTCTTCCGCTACCGTCTTATGTAATAGAGCCCTCTTGAAATATAATTTAATTGAATTTCGAGTTCAATATTTAATTATTATTACGATAAATTTTTACTTTGGGTCAACATATTGCAAAACATATCAAAATTTCAGGTTTATAACTCGTTCTGTATCCGAGCTAGAGACTCGTGACATAGACAGACAGGGGAGTCTTACTATAGGGCTCCGGTTTGCCCTTTGTATACAGAACTCTAAAAACAAAGAGATAACAAGTTTTTTTAATATATGTGAGGAGTCCATACATCCCCAATATTTAAAAGAAGACTGTGACCGGTGAGATAATAATAGTTTTATCGTTACGTAATTCGTGTCTATATCATAAGTTCCTTATCACGCCTAGAAACTAAGCACAATTAGGAGCAATTACAATCATTTTTTTATGAAAACAATATAACAATAACTACAAATTCAACTTAACAAACCTTAACTATCTAGCTAATTTATCAGTGCGACATAATTAGATTTTACGTAATATTTTTTTCTTGGATAATGTTAATTTAATACGTTATTTAAATTAATGTCAATAGCAATACCCATTAAGTTAATGATAAGGTCACTCGTTTAATAATGTTTTTAACTAATGAACGGTTGATATATACTTTATACATAAATATATATATATTAATGTTGTTGCTAATAGGTTAGCCTTTGACTTTAATCTTATCTAATGGTAGGTGATGGTGTGGTCGAAGGTGATAACAGACTTTACCTAGAATTAATAGCTTTAAAAATTTCGCGGCATTCACAAAATGCCCTACTACCATGCGGTGAAGTTCAAGCCCGCCGCGGGATTCGAACCATGATTATTCTCATTTGGTCATCATTACTACAAAATATTCCCATATAATGTATAGGCAGCATCCACGTTTATGCCATGGCCCGTGGGCATAGACAGATTACGGACGGTATTCGGCGCATTTGTTACCTCGAACACCCGATATTAGGTATACAAATCTCAAATCTATATCTTTATACATATAAATTACGTGTCACGTTATTTGTCCGCGATGGACTCCTAAACTACAGAACCAATTTTAAATTTGATTTGCACACCGTGTCCAATTTGATCCAAATTGAAGCTATCCTATCCGCGCGAAGCCGGGACGGGCCGCTAGTGTTATATATTTAAATATATTATATTATTCAACAGCGATGACGGATACGGAGAAGCGCTCGCAGTTTTTCTTGGTGTTTCAAGGTATTCGACATGGTCTGGGACGACAGTCTTGCTAATAAGCTTCCATCGTATGGCTTAACCGCTTCTATTCAAATTCAAATTCAAAATCATTTATTCAATTTAGGCGTCTACGACGCTCTTATGAAGGTCAATTACAAATTTTAATATTGAAATATTCTACATTGTACTGCCACGTTCAGCAAAAAAGAAATTATAGAGCCACTGCGAGAAGAACGGGCAAGAAACTCGGGGCCATTCTTTTAAACGTCTTTTTACAATGTGGTATAAACAATATAATACAATTATTACAATATTTGTTTAAATTTCGTAGGAGACATGTGATGGCTTGGCAGAGGTGGAATTTTCCAAGGATTTTTGTCGTTTAAGTAATCACAAACTGTGTAGTAGGATTTCTTAATCAAAATGTTTTTCACGTGCAATTTGAATTTTCCTTTTTTGAGCATTGTAATATGTTCGGGAATTTTATTATAAAACCGCACACAATTACCTAAAAAGGACCTTTTATTTGTCTTTGCTAATCTAAAACATGGTACCGTTATTTTATATATGTTCCTAGTGTTGTAATTGTGGTTGTCACTGTTCAATTTAAATTTACTCAATTTTTTGCGAACATACATAATATTTTCAAATATATACAGACTCGGTAAAGTTAATATATCAATTTCTTTAAAAAGATCCCTTAGAGATTCCCTAGGATCCATTTCATATCAGGCTCGAATTGCACGCTTTTGTAAGATAAAGATTGTCTCTATCTCAGCAGCAGCTCCCCACAGCAATACACCATACGAAGCAGTAGCTACATCTGTTAACTGTCTAATCTTACAAACTGCATATGCAGCAGAACTAAGTCTTCCGGCTAGATCATGTATATGTGGATCCCACAGCAAAGTTGAATCCATTTTGATTCCCAGAAAGACTGTCACATTGTCAATAGAGAGTTTATCTGGGCCAAGCTTAATGTTTGGTACAACATAAGGAACATTTGGTAACGAAAACTTTAAACATTTTACTTTTTTGAATTTAAGAGAAGATTATTAGCTGCGAACCATTGAGAGATCATAGTTAACACATTATTTACATGAATCAGTTCACTATCTTTCCTATCTACTTTAAAAATCAGAGAGGCCTGTGCTCTTGGATTTCCGACTTCTTGAGGGAAAGATCGTTACGAGTTGTCCTTGATGGATGTTCGTCCGATCAATTGGCAATAAATGCCGGGGTACCTCAAGGGTCGGTTCTCTCCGCTACTCTCTCCTTGTTATATATAAATGATCTGCTCCGACCGTTATCATTGGGTATGCAGATGACAGAAAAGTTGAGAGGTATATATCCGATGCACAAGCCAGCGATGTACGAATCCAGTCTCATAGAGAGGCGATGGTAGAGCAAATGAATTTGGCCCTAGAGGCAGTCTGCGAATAGGGTAATGCCAATTTAGTCAAATTCAATGCTTCAAAGACCCAGGCGTGTCTCTTTAGTGCTAAACAGAGTCTTTTCTTTTCTGTTCGAGCGCTGGGGATTACTGAAAAACAGCGTCTGTGCAAATATATGTACGGACTTTATGCAGAGTTTTTCTCCTTTTGCCCACATTATTTACTGATATCGAATCATCTTTTCTTTTCCCTCTATATTAGTTAAGAAATATATTTAAGTGGTATATTTCCTTGTGTATTGGTAGTCATTATTGTTTCATTCTATATATTTTTGTGTGGCAATAAACGAAATTTGATTTGATTTTCTCTCTCACTCCTGCCTGCCGAAATATGCCTGTTCCGATAACCGACCAACTCGAGCTACTAGGTGTAACTCTAACACCGAAATTCAAACTAGCTGCGAAAACGCTGCGTGATCTTTGGATAGAGCGGCGGTATTTCACATCGGGACAGCTTCTAAGCCTCTATCAATCTCAAGTCCGGTCTTTTATGGAATACTGCAGCCATCTCTGGGATGGTTCGGCTAAATACCAGCTCCAAGCCTTGATCTCCATAGATAATCGAGAAAAGAAGCTCATTGGGGACGATGAGTTTGTGTAGGCTAAACTCCAAAGCGTCGAGCATAGACGCAAAGTTGCCAGTTTATCGGTATTTTACAGGCTTCACTTCGGAAAAAGAAAACTCCTTTCTTTCATCGGACAATAAGACACACAGGTACATGGCATCCTTACATGGCCGATATTCCGAAAATACTAAGCGTTTTAGATCTGGCTTTATAACGCATACGGCCGAAGTATGGAACACTCTACCCAGAGTCTCTATTTCCCTATAGATGTTATATGAAAGTCTTCAAGTACAGAGTAAACAGGTATCTGCTAGGCAAGCAAGTTTTACCGTCGACCGCGACGTCAATTTCCATCAGGTGAGACTGCGGTCATATGCTTGCTTATCTAATTTAAAAAAAATAACTACCACCGTTGAACAAATTCCTTTATTTTGGTGAACCCCTAACGGTTACCTTATTATGAGGGATTCACCATAATCCCCACGCTTGGCATACGTCTCGGAGTTCGCGCTGCTGCTCATTTTTGTGTATATGAATTTGAAATAAATAAATATTTTTTTGGTATTTTTCCCTGTATCTCCTCAAGACTCCAACAGGCACAAATGGGGTGGCACAATTCTGGCCCGGCACCCCACGGGGAATATGTTAATAAATAAAAATCTATATGCCTGTGCTCATCGATCTCACAGCGGAAATGCGAAAAACCACCAAGTTAAGTGAATACCTTAGTGAAGTGGCTGATGTAGCCCTTTCTGTACAGTAAAACAAATAGTTGTTTTACTGTGGAACACTAATGCCAAACATGAAGAATGGCTGTTTCCATATGAGGAAATTCCCCTTGCTTTGAAGCAGTGATTGTAGGCCCTGTTAACACCCTAGTAACACTTATAAATCATCATATTCCTTATTTTTATTGAAATTTGTTTCCTTTTTTTTTATGGGATAGGAGGGCAAACGAGCAGGCGGCTCACCTGATGGTAAGGGATCACCATCGCCCACAAACATCCGCAACACCAGAGGTCTCGAGGATGCGTTGCCGGCCTTTAAGGAGGGAATATGCTCTCTTCTTGAAGGTTCCTAAGTCGTTACTGTTCGGAAATACTTCAGCTGGTTCCATAATGTGGCAGTGCGAGGTAGGATGGGGTATTTTGTATTTCCTGTACAAATTATGCAACCATAGTTTGCAGGAATAGTGGAATGAAGAGACCAATCAGAACGGGTATACTTGCACCAGTTCAGTCTGACCGGACGCATGCAGTACACGAACCAATCGCACTCATTAATTTCAGTTTGCAGCAAGTATTATTTTTGAAAATAATTCAAACACTATACTTGTTGAATCAGTTCAATCCAGCCAACGCGTTGTCTGGATTGGCTTCGAGGCTAAAACTCTCAAGTATTATGTGGTACGACTAGTAGTACCCTGGGACTAACAAACGGACTAAACTGGGTATTCTTAAATTTCAATCTGAGTGGAGGCATAAAGCTTTGTCTACACATGACAGTGGTTACCATCTTTACAAGCTACGTATAAGATGTTATCAATAGATAAGTAATTATTTCGTTCTATGTTAATTACTATTCATCCTTACACTATATTCGTAAAATGAAGCCAATAAATGCTGGTTTATATAATAACTAGCTTTCCGGGCGCTGCTCTGCCCGCGCGTATGTCGGTTATCGCGCCAAAACATTAACCTCTTTTTGCGCAGTTGGATAAAAACTATCCTATGTTTTTTCCCGGGTCTCACACTATTTCCATACCAAATTTCATTAAAATCGGTCCAGCAGTTTTGGCGTGAAAGCGTAACAGACAGACCGATAGAGTTACTTTCGCATTTATAATATTAGTACTGATATAGTTTATACAAATTAATTAATTAGTTGCAAAAAAATTCAATTAGGACTCAAACCTAATAATATCATTAGTTTTTAGGTTCTAGTTAAAATTTTCACGGAATATGTATCAATCACAAGTATTTCGAATTGCTTAACAAATAATAATTATAATAACAAAAAGTTAATAATAAAATGGGGTCCCCATACAAGAAACATGATTTTTAACGTTTTTTGTTTCTCTATAGTAAATATTGTAATACATACAATCGCCAAACTTGGTACGATTATATACCAATATCTTAAGTATAACCACTGATTATTTTAACTATTTTCGGTCCTTAGTGTGGGATGCTACTTGCGTAGACACTTTAGCGCCGTCACATCTTTCTGAAACCAACGTGGGGGCTGGCGCTGCGGCTACTTCAGCGGAGCAACTCAAGCGGCGCAAATATGCTAACCTCGGTATGGGTTACATATTTGAACCGTTTGGTGTGGAGACGTTGGGTCCGTGGGGACCGGGAGCTCATCGTATTTTCCAAAACTTATCTGAGCGCTTGGTCGATGCGACGCGTGATCAAAATGCTGGCACATATGTGGCTCAACGAATAAGCATTGCAATTCAACGGGGCAATGCTGCCAGCATGCTGGGCACGCTGCCAACTGGTACTGGGCTGAAGCATTTAGACTGCCTATGAGTCTGCTATGACTTATAGGTTGTCTAAATGCTTTTATTGTAGTAGATGTGGTGTTGTATATAGTTCGTAGTATTTTGTTTAATAAAGGCATACCGCCGGTACCACTGATAATAAAAACTGGTGAAGTGCGTGTCGGACTCCCGCTAAGGATACTGAAGAGACTGAATGTAAAAAATACGAAATTTATGGTACATTCTGTGTTGCTTCAAAACCCTCGGTGTGTGAAGGCCAACACGTGGTTGGTAGGTTGTTTTTTGACCACAATTTCACCTGATGGTAAGTGATGATGTGGTCGAAGGTGTTAACAGGCTTAAATTAGAATTACTGACTCTCAAGGACAGCTGCCGGAACACACCGATAGATGCTTGACGACAGATTTTCTACTTGACGGTGGTCGCTAGCTAGGCAGGCATTCACAAATTCACAAAATGCCCTTCCACTATGCGGTGAAGCTCATGCCCGCGGCGGGATTCAAACCATAGACCTTCTGCGCAGCAGTCCATAGCCACTGAGTCATCACTGCTTCAGTAATATGCCTATTTTATCGTATTTGTATTACGTTTAAGGTTCATTATCGCATAGTTAGTGCTTTCAGCCAGTCTTTATATAGTTTTCCCGCAGAAGTCATATTAGTTTTAGTTTATGACAGAATTTGTAACTAATGTACCAGTGGACTACATGCAGACATATAAATAGTATGGTAGAAAAAATGGCATTGAATCTCTGAATCTGAGTTAAGGTAAGCCTTTGACCACAATCTCACGTGATGGTAAGTGATGATGTGGTCGAAGGTGTTAACAGGATTAACCTAGAATTACTCTGGCTCTCAAGGACAGCTGCCGGAACACACCGTTAGGTGCTTGGCGACAGATTTTCTACTTGAGGGTGGTCGCTAGCCAGGCGGGCATTCACAAAATGTCCTTCCACCATGCGGTGAAGCTCAAGCCCGCGGCGGGATTCGAACCATGGACCTGCTGCGCGGCAGTCCATAGCCAAAGCCATTGAGCTATCACTGCTTCAAAAGCTGCGTAGTATTGATAAAATATATTAAACTTTATACAATAGGTGCCTTATGATTAATTTCAGCTCGTATACCCAGTTAAAGTGTTACCTAAACTTGCGTCTTCTATAGAATTTATACAATTCGATTGTTAAATAGGGTTTTTGTAGTATAGGAGAAGCTGATATCTTCTACTACTTTTCGTATTTGCTGGAGATGTGTACATTGATTTATGGAACGGGAATAGAATTACTTGACAATCGTAAAAATAATGTCTGTAGGTAGTAACGATTGATTTATTTTAGTATATTTATATATACATAGATATTTATAAGACTTAAGGGACATAAGCAGTATATTTAATTTAAATTTATTCTCTTCAACTTAAAAAATATTATGATGACTGCTGTCAATATAAATGTCCAAGAATATGGCAGTATTTTAAATTTGCCATGGACTTTTATGATATTTGTTATCAGGCACAAATTCAGCAATGGCACAGAATAAAACGCACCAGAAGGATCAATAAGCCATTCCAATATATAAGCGACTCTAGCAACGAAGAAATAAAGTGCACTTCAGCTCGTAAAGCATGAAGCACCTAATATTTATATTCACCTTTCAAGGCATCTCTCTTTCTATCGAATAACTACGCATAGCTCTGATCTCTACTGACGCGGCACCGTAGTATAATTGCTATAAGGCGGATGTACCAGTAACTTTGTACCTAAAGTGCGGAGTGCCAGGATTGGCAATGAAAAAATTCTTATCCAAGATTTACCAAAATTAGGGCCTGTTTCAGAATGTTCGAGTAAGTTCCGGTTTTACTACCCAGAACTTATATTTAATAAATAAAACGCTATCTTTGCGTTTCACAAGTCATCGATTTAGCCTATCCATCGGTTAAAGCTTGAAACGCGCTGCATGTCAACTGTCATTTTTATCATTTAGTTATTTTATGTGTGCTATGCAAGCAACCCGAAACTTTATTAGGACATTCTGAAACGGGCCCTTAATTAAAAGTATACCGTCGAATCGTGACAATCGAAATGTCTTCCTATAGTGTTAATTAGATTTATAGTTAGGTAGGTTTTTTCTAGAGTACGGGTAAGCCAGAACTTTCACCAGGTCGTAGACCGATGCCGCTGTCAATATATACAGCGACAATATAATTATTAAACAATCATAAAAATCGTATCTGTAGCTACGTATTGATTTGTTACAGCATCCTGAGGATGTTGGTGTTTCGTCTTCCAGACCAGACATATTTCTATACTCAAATATCTAAAACGCATAGTACTTATAGAACTTACTGTGCCGTGGGAAACGAACATACCTAAAGACCACACAATAAAAACAAACAAATATTATGACCTAACAAATGAATTAACCAAAAACGGTTATGTGGTTAATTTATATGCTGTAGAAGTTGGAGCAAGGGCTATACCAGCGAAATCCCTATATAACCTACTTAAAGACCTTGGCCTGCCAACAACAACCGTTATTTCCATCCTAGAACGTGCATCTAAGGCGGCATGATCTTACCAAATTTGGTTAGGTAGAGGAGGAGGCTTGAGCGGGAAGGGGAGCATCGATATATCATAAAGAGGCCTCTTAATCCTGCACCTGGGTTGCAAGCCCCAGGCCCCTCTAGCCTCTTCCTCTGCAACGCTATGGACCCGGCACCCGCACGGTGAATCCATGGAATGCTAAGTGATTCGTCTCATATTACAGTACTTTTAAAACTTACGAGATAGGGACAACCCGCATATCCAGACTAGAGAAGGCTTTCCGACAGGCCTTCAGTCAAACAAATTTTCTGGTTTTAATATGGTAGTGATCTTTTTTTTTTATGCCTGATAGGTTACACTTTAAGCACTATCTCTCCTGATGGTAAGTGATGATGTGGTCGAAGATGTTGTTCAGGCTAATCTAGAATTACTGGCTCTCACGGACAGCTGCCGGAACACACCGGTAGGGGTTTTCACTTGAGGGTGTTAGTTAGCCAGGCCCTACCACCATGCAAATTGAGGTAGTCACCTGTTGCACGGCACGATCGAAGTCGAGCCCCGCGTCGGGCCCCGCGCACACGTGCACGCACTCCGCCGCGCCGCCCCACGCCGCGCTCACGTCCTTCACGTTGTAGAACAGGGACCACAGGCACTGAAACAAATGTACACTTACTATACTATACACAATCGTACAACACGATTATACAACAGTTATATTAGTCGAGTCAAGACGCTCACAAATGTTGATCACATCACTATCGGCCTGAACACGAGTGAAGAAGAGACAGCGATGGTGAAATTTAGTTACTACTTTTGCGTGAATAAGAAAACTTATTCACGCAAAAGTAGTAACTGTAGTCAACAATATGACTTTACTTAACCCCCTTTTAATGTTTTGCTATTTTATTGTTTTATTCTTATACACAGATAATTAAGAAAATAACTCTCGAAATAACATAAACAGAGACTTGTTTTGGAATTAACTTGGCCTTAGTAAATATGATCAAGATTAACATCATTATTTAATTCAACTTTTTTTAATACCTGATAGGTAAGCCTTTGATCATTATCTCACACGATGGTAAGTGATGATGTGTTCGAAGATGTTGTTCATGCTAACCTAAAATTACTGGGTCTCAAGGACACTTGCCGGAACACATTTAGGTGCTTGGCGACACATTTTTTACTTGAGGGTGGCGGGCATTCGTTAAATGCCCTACCACCATGCTAAAATGTTGCAAACTATAAATATTTTTGATACTGATTTATTTCGATATTCATAATTGAAAGATAAACATTTTCACCAATATAGACTCAGTATTCACGTAGGGGATAAATGTTGAATCTATCCTCTTTGTACTTCGTAGATGATTGCTGTGAACTCTCATTTCAAATGATATTGCCTGGAAATTTTTTTTTTTTCTTATCCGTCACCTAAAGGCCATTTTGGTGTTTAAATATTAGTACCATAATCAGTTTTTACTGTGAGCACGAGGAAAAGCGATTCTAATTTCAAACAAAAAATTAAGTACAGCGCTATATGACTGGTCCAGAAACCACACCTATAGGCACAAATATTAAATCGTATTTATTTTCAAAATCATAATAATTGCACTTCTTCATGTTCTCCTTCACTACGCTCAGTAGTCTATTAAGCTACACCAGGGATTCAATTCTAAACTACATCTTGGGATTTATAGTCGGCACCCAAACCAAAAAAAAGCTTTGTTCACTTGAACAAAGAATTATCGTCAAGATTCATCAAATAGTACTCAAGGAAATTAAGGCCTGTGACATGCGGAAGTCGAGTGGGCCTGGTGGAATTCCGGTCATCGTCTAAATTAGTTATAGACTTAACACGCCTCTTCCTACTGTCTGACTAAAAAAGATTTGTACCGTCATCATGTAGGATTGCTATGGTCCACCAACTCTGCAAGGTGATGGAGCAAATAATCAACACTCTTTCTCTGGTTCTTGCCCTTCTTGGATATTTGGGACACCAGCATATCAGTACTGATTTTGTCACGGCCGGTCAGCTAGTGTTCTTTTGTCATGCATCACTCACCGCTGGGCTTGAGCCGTCACGAGTGGAGAGAAGGCACTTGCGGTTAAACTGAATATTGCCAGGGCTTTTGATCCCGATCAACAAATGACACGGGGTCAAAAGCAATCCAAACTCCCGTGCCTCCCGTGGGCACCGTGGGATCACCATATTCATAACTGATCGGAGCATTAAGGTCGCTATCGACGATTTATGTTCCGAATGTATACATACTATCTACATTTATTCTGGCGTTCCGAATGGTTCTGTGTTGTCGCCTACGCTCTTTATACTCCAAATTAATGACATGATGCATATTAGCAGCATGTATATACATATTTATAACAGCGATGCACAATAACGACGTTTGTGCAAATGCCCCTCGCACCATGATCGAAGAAAATAGAACAAACTTGTGACTTAAGTTGAGACTTTTATCCTGCTCGTCTCGAATACGGGAGATTGAATCTGGTTCAGAATAACCCTGCAGAGAGATACGTTTACGTATTCACCACAAACAAAAGTATTTATGGACACCACCCTCAAGGCTCCAGAGATCATTGGAAAGATATTCCTGCGACTGCACAGTCTCGAGACCATATTTCATGTGAAGTTAAGCACGCATTTAAGAAGCTTAGTGTCTTAAATAAGGCCGTATTACACGGCAAGTCTAAGGGCCGGCGCTGACTAATGGCACGGCACCGCACGGCGTTTTTTTCCTGATCAAGTAATTTTTAACCTTATTACAATGAGTTTAGTATTCATATTACTTTATTTCGATACAATGCGACCGAAGCTTCTCGTGTCATCACCAGCATACCGCAGGAAGGCACGTCGTGCCACGAGAAATATTGTATATATATTTCTTCAACTTTCGCAGTTCGTATTTATCTCTTTTCATCTTCGGCATGAACTGATATCAATACTAAATCCCAGTCAATCATAACGACACCATAAACTTTGGGAAGGCGCTAAACTGGCTAGGCTTGGAGACCACGACGTGCCGCGACATTTTTTAAGCTGCCTAGCATGGCTTGCCATCAGTTAACACAAGGCTTTCGATTAATTGAATCAAAATATTTGTGATATAGAAATAGCCACTATGAATAATTCTCATTGTTTTATTTTTTTCAAATTAAAGTCTGAAGCTTTAAAAAAAAGACGTTTATTTCCGTGATAACTTTTTAAGGCGGCGATAGTTGGACCCCTAAACTTTTGTTTCTGTACTTGATATATAAGTAGTGGCAAAAGCGTAACAAAAAGACCACATACTCCTGGGACACAAAAATATATGGCTTACCTTGGGTTTATCGGAAGTCTGAGTCTGGTCCCCGCCCGCCATGTCGAATATCTTCTCTGCATACGGCTTGAGGTCGCTCTCGGCGTCTTTACTCATTTTCGTTATGAAGTACACCACAACTGGAAAACATAATTACATAGATTATAAATCAGGAGTATGCAATACACAGCGGTCTGAACTTAAAACCGGGCAAAACATCAGCTTGACTTATCCTTATTTGACGTATAGTTGATATAACCGTTATGTTTTTATCTAACAACGTAACATACGCACTTAATCTTATTCTGATTTTTTTACATCGGTCTTAAGCCCAGCCTAAGTGCCGATTTTAGCGTACGTATTAAAAAACGAGTGTAACGTAAACTATATTTGTTGTTGTTAGGGACATATACCCGCCAGCCAAAGCGTGAACTTTTATATAAACTCAATTTGTTATTAAAAAAAAAACTCGCATGTAAATATAGTGTACTCGTATTATTAGATCTATCGTTTCTGTCTTAAATCGTTTTTCTTTTGGACTAATATTTTTTTTTTATATAGCGTTTAGTATATAGCACTCGTTTTTAGGAGTTTGAGCCAGTT
This sequence comes from Plagodis dolabraria, assembly GCA_963854805.1. Classification (NCBI taxonomy): domain Eukaryota; kingdom Metazoa; phylum Arthropoda; class Insecta; order Lepidoptera; family Geometridae; genus Plagodis; species Plagodis dolabraria. The sequence goes on from OY978446.1 coordinate 28,007,313, forward strand.
ATTCGTAGCTCCAGATTTATTTAAAAAGTATAGTACACATGTATAAATAACTTCCCATTATAGAAAGTTCATTATATTCCCCATGTTTGTGGTGCAATAGAAATATTAAAAACATGCTTATTTTTCTTGAAAGAGATGCTTAAATTTGGGTCTTTATTTTATCTAAAATTACGAGTTTTTGAGCTAGTTTAATTTCAAAACTCTATAATTTAATGAAAATCTGATGCACCACAAACCTAGATATTAGGGTAGTGATTACGTAGGTAAAAAATCATTGAGTTTTATTCGCTATTATTAAAATGAGATTGGAGCTGCGTTTTGTATGGAGGCGTTCGTCTAAAATATACCCTTAAGCTTAAACGAGATCAAATGTCGATTTTGAAGTTAGTTAAGTGAAAACAATTTCACTGGGAATTTTTGATGACGTGTAGTTTCCATTCAACTTATCTTATGATGGTACAATGTCCAAGATCTCTAATAGGCTGCAATTTGATGATGACTTTGTTCTCTTTATATCTAAGAGTGTTGTATGTTTGTAAAACAAAACTTTAACAATTACAAAAAAAAGTCTACGTTGCATGACATAAACACCATGAATAAAAACTATCTAGTGCCAACTAATCCTAAAACTAAAGCATATCATAAGAGTGCATTTTATACTCTCATCGTTTTGTTTATAAATTCTCCTTACGATAAATTAAAAAAAAATATATGTAAAGTATTAACGATGAATTGTTTCTATTCGTTAAATTAATGTATGTCTTATAACTTTGATGTGAAATGAACTTAATAAATTTTATTTAATCATATTTTTTTTTGTTATGACATTGTATTATTTTATATAAATTATGTACTGTATATTTATTTTATGATCTCAATTTATGCGTTATGATTGTTTAAATGTATTGTTGAATTGAATTGTTTCAAATGAGATATAAGTAGATGCATGTATTTTATAGGAATCACACAATTTATACTGGCTTGGTTTAAACAAGCCATGTATGCTACATGTTTTGCAAGCCGAATGGCAAATTAAAGAGATTTGTATCTATGTTCATGCGCTAAGATCTGCATAAAAATGTACTCCTTAATTACGCAAATAAATATTTTGATTTGATTTGATTTGACAGTCAAAGCTCTTGAACGCGTTCAATTAAGCTGAAACGTCGAAAATTTGATAGATATAATATAATAAATAGTATTTGTGATTATTGAGAGCTAAAACTACAATCAAACAAACAAAATTCACAATAGATAATATGCACTTTTTTTATAGACGGTCTAGACTTTGACACCTGATGGCAAGTAATGATGCGTTCAAAGACGTCATTCAGGCTAACCTAAAATTACTGGCTCTCAAGATGATGTTTGGTGACTGATTTTCTACTTGAAGGTGGTAGCAGCCTGGCTTGCTAATTGCGTATTCACATGCCCTACCAGGCATGCTATAACGACTGCCATCTTAACACAACAACCGGACCCTCTGAAGCGCGGAATCGTCCGAATAGTAAACGCCAATAGCGGTGACCCATCCAGGTAATGACAACAGCAGTCGTTGTCTAACCTAGTACATCGGTAAAAACCGACAAGGTAAGCTAGTGAAAGACGTATTGTATCGACCTGATAGGATAATCACCGGCAAATGATTATCGTCTGATATTTCAGCACCGTTTCAACATAGAATTATTAATTATCCATGCTATAGCTCATAATCTGGAATAATTCGCCCTTGAGACGAGACCATCATCTTGTCACGATAAAAACGTTGATTTATTTACGATCTCTTATAATGCTATTGAAACTTCACGCATTCCAATTTACCTATCATAAACAAATCGAAGGCCGTGTCAAAACGATTGTAGTATTGTATGAATTTTTATGTTGTAACTTGGTAGCATTTATGTGACCGGAAAAAAATCTGCGGAATGTTGGGTATATCCATTGTGACAACAAAAATTATGCACAACTGATCACGTTATCAGACGCACCTAAAAAAAAATATTCATGGTTGCATGCGTCTTTACTATGACAATTCTAACATCTAACTTCGTGCAATACTATGACAATTCATATACACATCCAACCAAACGCACCCTTCTGGTCTCGCAGTATGACGCACCTATACAAAATAAAACTGTTCTTTGTTTGCATATATATGTAGCCTAGTGGCAAAACCAATGAGACTATGGAGTTCATACTGCTATAGGGGGTTTTGAAAAAACTAGCCGACTCATATGCTCGTGTGTTCCTGTCCTTTATGTCGTAATAAGTTCTAGTTTTTCGTCCAGTGTGTTAGAGAAAACATTTTGTATGACCCTGAAACTGTGTCCGGTCAATGACAATAGGCTCGCCCCCTACTACATAGGACCAAAACACAATTGGTGAAACGTGAGTGTTTACACAATACAGGCGTGTTTATATGTATTAAAACAAGTAAGAATTAGTAGACAAGTACGATTATCTAATTACGTTCTACTAGAGGGTGGTAGCTAGCCAGGCAAGCATTCGCAAAATGCCCTACCCCCATGCTATAACGACTGCCTCAGTATTAATGTCACTAGCGGTCACCCATCCAACTCATGACCGCGGTAGTCGATGTTTAACTTCGCTGATCGGTTAAGAACATGTAAGCAAATTTCGCTACGAGCGCTTCAGTTTTTTTTATATAAAAATAAAAAAAAATCTGCGTACCTTGCAAGTCATATAATCAAGTACGTTAGGCCTAGCTACGCATACAAAAAGTATTTAAATTATGAATCTCTCGACGTGATCCACCTTAAGGCTACTTGGTAAAGCAATTAACATTTTGATTCAGAGTTTGAATTGAACTAGCAGGGAATGAGTCACGACAAAAACTTCCGTCATTTCGACAGTTCTGTCCGTCTCGGGTTTCCGAATGAAGCAATACAAAAAGTTCAACAAAAAGTTAAATGGGCACGTGACGTGAGTGGCATTTCCGTGAACTAGTTAACTTTACTTTTCAATCTGAACGAAATTTCGATTGTTTTTCAAATTTTCTGTTAGCCGTAAACAAAACCATATGCTGGATATCTCGTATCGGAGTGGAGATGCAATGATCACTTAGGTCCAATACAGTTAGGGCTCTTTTCCTGTCATGCGTATTTTCGCCCGACCGCGGATCCGGTCCGCATGCGGGTGATAGCATGTTCCTGGCCGCGCACGTGCTGCCCGCGTGATAGAAAAATCATGAAAATGTATGAAATTATATGATGCCGGCAGCCCACATGCGGGCAAGATGTGTGAAGAAGACGAGCGGTGAAAGAGAGACAATTCCACCAATGAGATCGTTTCAATTCCCTAGCCACGCCAAGCGCAGCAGTCCTATTCGTGGATATTTCCTTATACACCGCTCATCGTCCTTTCACATATCTAGTGATCACGCAGCCTTATTCCGCGTATGAGGTGTCGGTAAAAAATAATATTTCAGCATCACAGATAAAATAACAATAGAAATTTATTAATTAATAGCCTGATCGGGCCACCCGAGATTCGGAGTGAAAAAGACATTTTTGTTTTCTCTAAAAACACCATGGACGACACAAGGGCATAATGTAATATGTGTTGGGTTTGGGTCACAGAGTGCATTATATGACCGGCCGCCTGTCTGACGCTAGTCCTCTTTGTGAATGCTCTTGTTGTTAGTATACCAAATACCTTTCAGTGAATGACGAGATTAAAAAGGTAAAAGCCCTGTAGTAGCAATACTCTGCTCACATCGATGTAAGCGGTGGTTTGCTGTAGCCAACATTTTTAAAAACATTCACGCAAACGATTCGAGCAATTAATATAATTTCAATTAGACCGCTGTCACCTATGCTATGACGGTTAAAGTAAAAAAACTAGAGCACAAAATTCGGCAAAGTTGAGCCATCCTCGATAGCCTAGTCGTTAAGGCATCCGGTGCCTAAAATTCCCTCTCGAGATGAAACATTTTGTGCACTAAAAAATTTGTAAACCTGTATGAAACTCAAATAATAGCTATAAAAATACTTACATAGTCCCTTGGGGCATGATCCAGTGGCGGGTCCAACTTCAAGCACAGTGACTGCGTTATCTACGTCAGTGAGAGGCGGGAAGCGAAGAAGCGTTAGAGGTTCTTTTTCACTGGGCATTATGCTTCCGTTGGTTATGAACACCGCCTGTTGAAGATCGGTTAGATAAATTATGTTCTCAGATTGTTTAAGCTTAGGAAAGCTAGGAAGAACTTTTTCTTATTAATAAAATTTGTCGCCAAGCAATGAAAGGTATGCCTAGCATACTTTGAGGGTAGCAGCTACTCAGGTGAGCATGCACAATACCCTGTACTATATGACACTATGCAGCTAGATAATCTATAACTCTTTGAAGGATTCCAACCCACGCCACGGGGTCGAGACATTCACTAAAAATATTAAGAAAAAGAAGTATTTACTAATGACGAAACCAAAGATAACCAAAGTATACATTTTATTTCGCACATTGGTAGAGCATTTGCGGACCACACATACTTCACAAAGCTCACCTTATATTAGAAAATCTGTCGTTAAGCATCTAACGAAGTGGTCATACGAGTGCCAGTTCCCATTCTAGGTTAATTCGACCACATTATTACTTACTATCCCCCCCGTGGGGTGCCGGGTTAGAATTGCACCTCCCCATTTCTTCCCGTGGGTGTTGTAAAAGTCGACTAAGGGAAAAAAAGAAGGTGGGCAGCAGCGCCTTCTTAAGAACTATGTCATCTTGTACTGCGATCTCCAAGCCGCCTGCCAAACGTGGGGATTATGGCAAATACCCTCTACATGAGGGAGGCTGTGTCCAGCAGTGGACGATCCGGCTGTTACAGTTACTTACTATCAGGTGAGATTGTCGACAAAGGTTAGGCGCTATCATCGTAAAAATAATTAAACAAACCTTAGAAATGTCGGAGCTCTCTGCAGGTTCCGGAGACAGTAACTCCTTAGGGCATTCATTGATGCCGATGACGAGGTGGTCACAGTTCAGAGTCTTGGACTTGCTGGCGATGGACACGACAGTCTTGTCATCAACGGTCTTTGTCTCGACTTTGTCGATCGGTCGGTTCAGGCAGTATACGCCTCCGAATACCGCGCAGAGCCTATAAAGAAATGATTTAGGGTTAAGTCATTAGTAAATCATAATCACAGTTCAAAGTCGTGGACTTATTCGTGGTAGCTTTCCTGCCTATTGCGAATAAGTCCATGGTGTCGTCTGCGGTCATAAATCAGTGTAAGAATTGATACGATAACTCTTTACTGACACCAAAAATCAGTAAATTACAAAGAAACGATAACAATAGTTAGATACAAAGAGCGGTCTTATCGCTAAAAGCGATGTCTTCCAGACAACCTTTGGATGGACGGATAATATTTTTTGAGCAGGGAGGGTGCTGCAAGTCTCATATACATACGTAATATAAATATAAAAATAAATTGCGTAGTCATACAGTGGTTAAACGTCTTTGAAGTTTGCGTAAAAGCCGACGCCTCGTCGTAAGATGCTGGCCACTGAATGGCTTGCTCTGTCTAGACTATTATTAGGATATATATAGACTGTGGTAAAATCATGAGTGATTCATAATCACAGTTCAAATCCTTGGACTTACACGCGATAGACAGCACAGTCTGGTCGTCTAAAGCCATGGTCTCTACTTTGTCGATCGGTCGGTTCAAGTAGAATACCGCCACCGATTACCCAGCATACTATTCGGTTTATCTTCGACCGCATCATCACTTACCATCAGTAGAGATAGTGGTGAAAAGCTAAACTATCAGCTATAAATAATAATTCTTAGTTGATCGGTAAGAACGACTTAGCGAGGGACTTTACGAGCTCTTCATAATTGGGGGATACCAAACATCCCATCATAGCAGCCTTATTATTCCGAACAAAGACAACCTGCCAGCACGTTGACAAGACAATCCCTACAAATCAAACCGTCACCAACAATTCAATCACTTAGCGCAAAACAACATATCGAAACCAAAGTAGCTGCTATTACATTTTCTGCCCGTCAACAGTAAAAAATCTCCATTGCTAAACGTAGGGCGTGTCTATAGTAATGAATATTTTATGAGAGGTTAATCACCCTCGTACTTGTTCTCGATGTCGGCAAATAAACGAATGGTTTGTTTGAACAGGTTTCAGTGTATTGCTTACAAACAAAGTCTAGAATCTTTTCTTTTGTGAAAAGTAACAAGTACTTGTAGTTTAGAGTTTCGTGATAATAAACGTAACCGTACTAGGCGTTTGGTAATAACCAAGCGCCGGTACCAAACGTATGCCCTAAGTTATCCGTCCTTCTGTCGTACCTTTAAGGAACTGTACCTTTTGAATTCAAGCCGGTTGACATTTATACAGAATACGAGTATCATGTTACTCATGACTTTATATTTTCCAGGAAGCTCCAATCTGAGACATAATTGTTAATTTGGGATGGTAATGAAGATGAAGTTAATTTTGAGATGCGGTATTAGATGCATGTGCAACAAGTGTACGAATTCGCCTGGCCAATCTTAAGATGTTAAGTCAATATTATCGGGGCTATAATTAACTGATGATATACTTATTATTTTTGTGATATATCGTATTCACTGTCATACATTCGGCAACGCCTCACGCTATCACTCCTCAATACACTGACAGTCGAGCATTTTTATACAACTGATTATGAAAGTGTAAAGTGCCCCATTCAATTGATTTCTAGCATGCAAGAAGGACTTTTAAACATTTCCGTTATGTTTTTCAGTTCATACAATAGTATATAGAAACTCTTGAATTTATGCAACTTTTACTCTAACATAATGATATAAAATATGCTGTTATGCATTCAACCTTGTCTAAACTCACTCTTTCATTGGGTTTTCCTGACAAATACTTTTTACTACTGAAAATATACCAGAAGGACGAACCAACTAACTTTCCAAACATGATAATTTGTACAGGTATTATTATATAAAATAATCTATTTCAAAAAATTAAAATAAAAAACAACTATAATTATATCTGATTGATAATAATAGCTATCCAGACGATGAGAATCTACCACCATACAGACGTACAACAGCATATAAACACTAAATTTGACAAAGTTTATGACTAAGTAAATACTGATGCGGCGCGGCGCAAACGCAGCCAGCATGCAACATTAGAAAGTGGCTCCATTTTTGTTTGCAGCTATCGTTGCACATGTAGGTCACTGAACGGCGATCTACAAAGAAACGTCATCGTCACCTCGACAATTTAAATGCATTTTTATAACCGACTCCGAAAGAAAAGAGGAAATGTCCCACCCGATAAAATGCTAACACATGCTGAAAACGATTTTGAATATATTGTCGTATCTCATTGATACCTTGACTTGACGCCGTTATTAACCGCTATTTGTATGTTTGTATACTACTGTGTAACATACTACGAAAAAGTATTCCCAGGGAGGGTGGCAGGCAGGAAGGATGCAGACGTTGGCTTTGCTTACCCTTTACAATAATGCGCATGATTGGTTCACATCATATCTAAAGCCATAACATTCACCGTTGAAAAAAGTCCTCCGCCGTCAGGGGGCGGGGTATACCATAATTTATTTAGTTATCCATACAGCGTTACAAATAATATTACTAAATTTACTATTTACTACAATATAGCTAAAATAGGATACAAATATAATTATAATATAATCCCCATACTTGGAAGAAAATGATGACTTTAGAAAAGATTCAGTTACCCTCCTGTTTATTAACTATATATTTCTTCTAAAATAAGCCTAATTGTTTAAAATAATAGTTAAATAGAGGTTTAATATAACTACGATAATAAATTAATAGGACGAAACAGTAGAAAAAAACGTGAGAAAGTGTAGTAGAACTTATTTATGCGTGTGTGTTAATGATTTTCAAAGGCAAACTTACGTTTGCAGTCTGTCTAACAATCTTGTTGTAATTCTTCCTCATCATGCAGAAAAATGCAGATGTTTAGTATGAGCGTTGAATAATGTCTAAAATGATAATTTTGTCACAGCATGTTTAGCCCACCTTGTACCAAGATATTATGAGTGAAATGTGATCTCAAGTTGATTATATTTTTAAAAAAAAAAAACCAATACTCTTAATATTAATCACTATCGAAGTGCTACCTGTACAGGATAAAAAAAAAAACAAAACTTAAAAATGAGTGATCATGTAAGTAAATGTTCATAGTGACACAAATTATTTTTAAAAATAGTGTTATTTACCTTGTTCTCCACCATAAATGGCAGAATTTTTCAGAAGCAAATTAATTGAACCCATGGATCTTCTCTCGGTAGAATCTTCACAGTAGACCAAATATAAATTTTGAATCATATTCATATTTAATGTATTAAAAATTTGGACTGACCTGATGCTTTTTGAATCTACCATACAAGTGCACCTGTATGTCTGATGTGTGGCAATTCACCATTAAAATAAAATATGGTGGGCCTACAGTATAAATAAATACCTGCAGAAACATTGCGGCAGCTCGCCACTTCCATACATAGGCCACAAGAATGGTGTGTTCCCATAACGGCCCAAACTCATGAGGAACTTCTTGCACTCCTTAACTCCCTCCAAGCAGGGCATGGAATTGTTTCCTCCAGCAATCGCATAGAGAACATAGTGTACCAGGTTTGGAGTCAGACCCTTATGGGCTAGGTAGTCTTTGAAGGTCTTGTCATTCCAGTCTAGAAACAAAAGGCAATTTAAAAATATTATTTAATTTCTAATAATATTATTTAAAATCATTCCTGTTTTATAAATATTATAATATTCAAATCTTTTCGAATTTATACCAATTTGCCTTCTTAGAACGCTACAATGCACTATGTCGTCATTTTCTCTAGTGGGGATTATGTAAAAGCAGAGAAAATTTGGTGAAGTTTTGGCAATACTACTCGATCTACTCTATAAAAGCAAGACTTACCCTTGAATTCGTTGCTCATCTCCTCCTCATTATACCCCACGATAGCCGTAAGCATCTTCATCAGCATCCTTTTCTCAACGATTCCGACGGCCTCCGTCGCGAATACATCAGCTCGGGAGCATGGTACAGGCATTAGTTTTTGATCTAGCCACGTGAGCACGCGAGTTACACAGCGGAATTCGGCATAACGAGCAATGTTTGACGATATGAGTAGCTCCACAAGAGGCCCTCTCGAGAACAGGAGCTACAGAGAAAAATATTTTATAAAAACAAACAGGAATGCAGTTAGAATAGAGTATACATTAGTTAGGTTTATATTATTATTAAACGCATCAGAACTACGCATCGGAATACGACGTAATGGTTTATCTATGATGGTATAAGGTGCACTACAAGAGGCACTCTGGAAGATCTGGAGCACTGGAGCATAGGAAAAAAGTTTCATCAAAACAAATAGGTATAGTTGACCTAAATGACATCATCATGTAATGAATAGGTACATAGTATTAAGCCAATAAGAAATCAGTGTAACAGACTATCATTGAGAATCAATGTAGAGCTAGAAGAGCTCCAGCTCCACCATGACTATGGTCCTCCTAGACAAAAGGAGCTTGAGGGAGAAAAGTTAAGTTAGAATCAGGAGTTTTGAAGTAAAAGTGATAAGTAATAAATCTTTGGAACGAGAAAGAAGTGTGCAAGGAACTAAAAGTAGCAATGAGAAAAGATTTTTTATGTTAAGAAACCAGAAGTGTACCTTTGGGGTCATGTCAATGTTAAACTTTCTATATTCAGCAGTAAAGTTGGCCTGGGTCCAAATCTTTTTTGAGGTGTCCGCTTTGCCATCATCAGTCTTGTTCTCCTCTTCCTTCTTTTCTTCTTCAGAGGATTCCCTATTATGAGACAAAATTATGGAACACTTTAGATTTAAAAACCCCCTTATAGTTAGGCGGTTCATATTATTTAGGTTTGGGTGCAGTTAAAATATGCTATGATTCTTTGTTATTAAATTTACTGACTACTTTGATATACAATTACTCTTAAGTATGGCAAGGTATTAATTATGAACACAATTGAATTATTTCAGAAGTGGAAATAACACTTACTTCTCTATATACCATTTTTCCACTAAATTGAAGACTTGTAGTTGTCTCTTAGGGTCTGCACTCACTTCCTTAATGAACTTCTGCAGGCCATCAAAGTTGTAAGATGCCCATAGCCCTCCATAGTGATCACTGGAGTCCAAATGCAGGACATTTTTTCCTATTCTACTGCATGCGGCAGCCACTATGGACTCCACCATTCCTATATAGAATTCAAATAATTATAATATGTAGCTGTAGTGTGGTCTTCATGATCACAAACCATGGGACTGGGTCAGGCTGTTGAATACATACAGGTGTGTGTCTGAACACCCTAAAATACCCCATTTATGTTTCATGTTCCATGTAATAGGGGGGCAAGACTATTTTTGTATGATTTAATGAAGCGCTCATGGCGAAGTTTGCTTAGCCATTCTGAATCAATCAGCAAAGTTAAGCAACATCTGCCTCGGTCATGACTTGGATGGGTGACCGCTGGTTGGACATTACTACTGAGCGCTTCCGTGCTTCGGAGGGCACGTTGCCGTTGTTTCGGCATTTTGCGAATGCCCGCCTGGCTAGCTACCACCCTCAAGTTGAAAATCTGTCGCCAATCTGTTGAGAGCCAGTAATTCTAGGTTAGCCTGAACAACATCTTCGACCACATCATCACTTACCATCAGGTGAGATAGTGGTCAAAGGCTAGAATAAAAAAAAATAAAAAATTTTGTGAGTCTTACACATGCTTGCTAGCTACCATCCTTAAGTAGAAAAACTGTCATCAACCACATGACAGTGTGTTCCGGCAGCTGTTCTTGAGCAAGTAATTGCAGGTCAGCCTGAACATCTTCGACCGCATCATCACTTACCAGCAGGTGAAATAGTGGCCAAAATTATAGATTATTATACATAAATATAAATATTTTATTGCATAAGATGAATATCATAATTAGTTTCATAAACATTAGCATGTCTGCTTGCAAATTGAATACATTGCATCTACTAATATTAAGATCCTTTTGACCTGTATTCTAGCAAATTAATAAATGATTTGATATTGATTTGAAAAATAGTGAAGTAGAATGTACCATCAACTCTCAATATAATCCTTTAGGGCTATGGAATTGAGTACAATTCTATACTTCAAATTGCTTTTCATAAACAACCCACTACACTGTATGGAATTACTTCTTCACCCTGTCCTTATTCCAAATAAATGGGGTTGAAACAGCATATAATTTTCATCCTCCTTTTGCTTGTAATCTCATTACTCACACCTTTCACACACAAATCTTTCCTCACTAATATATCAGGCCCCCCACTAGGTGGACTGACGACATCATAAAAGTCGCAGGTAGCCAATGGTTACAAGCAGCTAGTAGCCATTCTTTGTGGCATTCTATGGGGAACCCTTTGTTCAACAGTATACATCTTCTGGCTGATTAGAGGAGATGATATCAGTCCATATTCATGCTCAACACTCTTCTCATCGGTTTTTCACCCCACCTAAAACACCCAAGGCATGCTATTTTTTAACTTTTCTGTTATTCATCTCATATATAACATTATATTATATACAGCTCTCTTTTGGAATACTTCCAAATACTCATCCTTTTCTAGGATTTCATTTGCCTAGTATTCTTATGACCCAGTAAATTATACCTTCTTCTTCCTATTCCTGGGCTTATTTTGTCTTATCAACTTCAAATCGAAGAGTTGTCATTAGGGCCATTATGTTGAAAAAAGTAATTTTTTGTTAGGTATATACAAATGTAAATGGTCTCATGTTATATATTAAAATGTAAAGGTTAGAAAAGCATACTGTAGACTACATTCTACACAGCAGTGAACTATCAGATTGTAGAATTCAGTGTTAGGTTAGGTTTAACAAACAGATGTCTTTTTATAAGTGAAGTAATTCTTATGACAGCTGTGGCACTGTGGGTACCCAGGGACTAGCAGATAAAAGTCTTCTAAGAAGTCATTTATGACTTCTCACCAAATTCTCAGCTGAATAGTGTGGCAGAATTTATCAGGGCACCTGCATTCCGAGCAGTCTTGTCTGCCCTACCTAGAGTACTTATATTTTATTTTAAGCCAGTGGCTCATAGGTGAAGTGTTGCTAGTCTACTCGCCACAAGGTAGCTAGAAGAATGTATAAAGGTATGCACCTTCAGCTGAGGAGTAGCTGTCATAGAATTACTTCACTTCTAACAAGACACTGTTTTTTTAATCTAACCGTACTTAATTGTATAATCTATATTGTTCACAATGTTCTGATGTAAGTATACATAGATTCTTAATAACCATTATTAAAAAAAAAAATAGGTTCACACCACTCAGCGGCATTCCAGTACCTATTTGAGAGCTCTGATTTCTGGTATAATATAACCATTCAGCCTTAACTCTCCATACTGTAGATGGTCTTTAATGAACCAAGGCATGAAAAGTAGTTTTCATGTCATGCCTCCTGGATCATTGACTTGAGGTCAGCAAAAGTTGGTCCCATAATCCATCTGATGGTATAACAAAAGTACGAGTTCGACATGTGATTTCATATTTTGTTCTAAAAAGCTTTAGTAATGTAAATTGAGTTTGAACTCAATACTCCACAGTCATTGACCTGTGGCCAAAGTGATCTTAACAAAAGTAGCTCTCAATAGTTCTAGTGCACATTATTTTGTAAATATAATTTCTTTGCCACCTTACAATTATAACTTTCAGTAATTGGCATTTGTAAACCACTAGTTTGTGATGCATATTAATATGTATGGCACACCATGTGATCGCATTTATTTAAACTTAAACTCTGTCATATACCATAAAAATGCAGGATGATTGTTATAAATAACAATCATTCTTGGTCTATGATTTTTTAGTCTTTTTCCCTGAGCCTCTTATTTACTTTATTCCACCAATATTTTTTTCCATATAGACATACAATGCCTGCAACAATGGATCCAGCACCCAAATGGTGAATCCATGGAATACTAAGTAATTTGTCCTAATTCAAATTTGAATTTATTTTCAAATGTTCATTTTAAGCAGGTTTTAAGTAGGTAAGTATGTATTATAGATAGCAAGGCTTATATCCATAAAGGTCATTGACTTATTAACAAAAACAAGATGAGTCATAATGTTTTATGGTACATCCCAGTGCGTCTGAGTATGTAGGTATGCATTTTAAAGGAAAATTGTGTAAATTGGACAATTTTAGAGATGTTAGTCATAGTTCTGCAGATATTTAATTGGTGACAGCAAGATAATTTCGACCGCAATTTGAAATCATTCTCACATGCCGTACTAGGTTAAAATGAGTAGGTCTTTCTAAGAGGCTATTACAATATTTCAGGATAAGTTTCAGCATTGATGACTGGGCACCAGCTGCTCCAGTGAAAAAAAAGATCGATATGTAGGCTGGTATCGCCATCATGCCGGTAGAAGTTTGGTAAGCAAATTTACACATACCTGTTCCAACAACGATGACCTGAAAGTCTGTCGGTAAGTCGTCGTCCATGTTTTCTTAGTTTATTTACTTTCAGATGATTCTAACTTAATGAGAAATTATATTCTTTTCACGGTTTTACTTTTTTCGTTCGCAATTTCGCAATGTCAGATGTCTGTCAGTCCATTTGACACTTATGACAGCACAATACGGTTATGTCGATTTGACGTTGACAGAAAATGAAAGTGTGCGTTCAAAAATTTCAAAAAGGTGTTGCTGGTGGATGATTTTCTGTAGTTCGCGATAAGTATGTTTCACTTAAATTTTAATGTATCCACTTTCCCCTACGAACATCCATTCGTAGACTTACCTGATAGATAGACTTACCTGATGATTCCAATGAATCGAACTGATGGAAAACATATTTTCATCATTTCAACTGATTGGAATCATGTCTTCTCTCCAAAAGTAGGTAACGATGTTTTTTAAGGTTCGTTCCAAAAATGTATTCTTGGATACAATATATTCATGTTTTAATAACATGAAGATGTACAAATTATAAACGTTTCCGGAAACGGAATCGTTGATACGTTAGCTTCCGGTACGGTAATATTATCTATGTATAGATAATATAACCATGCTTCCGGTTTCCCATTACCTATAGAATGAAAGCGCGAAATTGAGTTTTAAGGTGGACTTTTTATAAATCTATATACCTATTATATTAAAATACAATAAGGCTAATGAGATATTTTACTAGGTCGTCTAACTATTTTATCTTGAACACTGAATTGGCGAGATTCGGAGAATATGAGTTACCTACGGTATCTAATCATGTCGTAATATTAAAATTTGCGTTAACGCCTTCCAACAAACATACTTAAAATCAAAGTAATGAATAGATTCAGGCGTTAAGGATTCAGGATTCACAATCAAAATGCAATAGAAAACACAATGGTACTTACTCTGGCTGACATAGTGAGCTATACTCTTGTTATGAGATTATATCATTCTATATAAAGACAAAAAATTATGAGTCGCAAGCGCTGCGCTATCGTCTTCTTATTTTTACGAAATAGGTAGCTGCTATTTGGCAAATTAGCATAGTGTTAGATATTGCCAAACTTATGCTCTTAGTTTCGGATTATCAAACAAGCAACAACTGTGCTTGGAAACGTTCAGAAAAAAGGGAATTCTTGTAACTGTAGAGCATCAGTGACATTAAAAAATGTGATATCCATACCTCCGATAATTTTCTTTGAAAATTAACAAACTGTTGCTATGATATTTCGATACATTTAAAATCCTAGGACCCTGTTGGCATTGTCCTTATTAGTAGGTATATACATTTGAGGTAGTTGGCCCCAAATAGTCCAGTAAATGGTAAATGACATTGCTGTGCCCGTAAGATGGAAATAGACTTGCCCTTAAATGGGCTCTGTAACTTTCCTGGCGAAATTGTTTTTGACACATCTGGGTATATAATAGCAACGTGATGTTTTTTTTTTAATTTGTTTTAGGTGATAGATTCATACCAAGTGAGCTGAGTGATGCGGGTAGCAACAAATCTTTGATATCGGACAGCAGCGTCATTTCCACCAATGGCACTATGTCAGATATCCATATTATTAATATGTCAGATACACAAACAATTATTATACAAACTATTACACACAAATATTTTAAAGCAAGCGCACGATCAAGAATGTTTCTTAGCCGTGCACTTGAAACGTCATTGATGCTTCGTGCAGAATCGAAACGCATCGAAAATTCGTTTGGCTACGTGGCGTTTAAGACGTCACATCGGCTTAACAGAAAAATTATTATATTTTTAAAGTGTTTTTCTAAAATATTAATTTAATGTTTTCTTTATATAGGTACCTATAATATTCATAATACATAATTATAAAGTAACTACTAGTCACGGATGTCCTATGAACGTCTTTCATAGGGAGATAATGAACTGACCTTAAAAGGACCAGACATTTTTCTACCTGTTAATTTAATATACATATAGTGAACATACATTCAGTTTATATAGGAGGTCCTGAGCATACGGCTGTAACCCTATTTCAGTGCCATATGGTGCCATGTTATATTTGACAAAACGCGGATGTTTATACACTTCAATCCAGTCCTTTTGTGATAGAGTTTTTGATTCTTGTAATTTGGCTAACCCTGTATGTGAAGAAGTAGGTACTGCAGTTTTAAAATTATTTTTTGGAAATCTGCTAAGTATAATACCTACTGAATTTTCGTATATGGATATTTAGGCTGTGGAAGTACGAACAACCGTGGTAATACGATTATAGTTATTGTGTCTATAACAGGAAATAAAAATCGTGTATATTTTTTAAATTGTAAAATGATTTATTTTATTTCTGACAACTGTCAAAGTGACAGTTGATATCGTATTTTTTAATTTTGTATTTTCAATTGGCTGAAAGCTTTACTCAATAATTGATCACAGATGTGAAAGTTATGTGTTTAATTATATATAATAAAAAATTACGTCAGTCCTATTTTTATTTCCTGTAGTATTAGTTGAGCACAAACAACTTTCATCGCACTACCAAGGTCACTGGGTAAAAAAAACCTACTCGTTACTACTACTACGAGGAAAATACTATATGGATCACAGATGTGACACATATATGTTTAATTATAAAAGAATATGTCGTTCTTTCATATATTATCATAATAAATAAATAACAGGACGATTTTATTTCCTGTAGCAGTAGTTGAGCACAAATAACTCTCATCGCGCTACCATGTAATTGGTAGTACCATGGGTAAAAAAAATACTAGGTTACTGCTACTACGGGGAGTAAATCTGAATTTCAAAAAAGTATTATTTTCTCTATTTTTCGCGCATTTTAGACAATCTTTTGATTGTCGTGAGCCGTAGCCGCCCCGTGCACGATTGAACTTTATTGAAGTAAACACACCTTTCGTACCGATTTATTCCCAGTCACCCCCCCGAGGATTGCCACCGGAGGCAAATGGGAATAAAAATTCCCAGTCGCCACCGGCGGTGACTGGGAAGTCATTGCCCCCACTTCAGTTTCGCTGTACATTGCTTTCTCCGTCGTAGGGAATAAAAGAATGAGGCAACTTATTCTAAACATGCCTCACACTAATCTCTTAAAAAAACACAAAGTGCATTGATATATTACTTAGGTATGTCCGCGGTAAAGTAGTGGGTAATCATTTGGTACGTTCTCAATATATCCATTGGACAGTTCTATAACGGAACTAGTGAGATTTGTATCTCACTTTTAACTACCAACGTATTTTTCAGCTATTAGCCAGATCAAATTATAATTGCATTTCTGTATCTTCGAAAGTCTGCCTGCGAACTATGTACTTACACCTTCTTTGTGACTTTCATTTTATTTGAAATATTTCGTAGAGTAAATTAAGAGCTGGTGGCATACACTATTATGACGACATCTTAGAATGTCTTTCAACAAGGTAATATTTTTATTACTCATTTTTAATTATAGGAAATGACGCTGTAACTCATCAGGAAACCAAATTGCTTTTAAAGCTATCAATAATGTTTTCTTTAGTTTTATAACACTAATAAAGCAGCCAATGTTTATTTGGGTAACCGACTATGTGATCGTGAAAAATGAAACAACAGATGAGTTGAGTTTTATATTTACAATTTTTACATACATTTCAACATTTTACAAGCTACAGGGAGCTCTTTTTAATTCGAGCAACGAACATTACATAAACTAACACGTAAATCTAAAATGTAATAAAAACGACTTAAAGTATAATCAATCTACTGGGTCCGGCTGCGGCGGCGGGCTCAGAACACTAGAATCAATAAAACCCCGGTGTCCGCGATTCTGACTAGATGAGACGAGACGAGAACAGTGCTATCGGCCCTATTCGCACGCCTTCGAGACCAAGTTCATTTCGAGACATCACACCAAAAGATCGCGAATGTCGGTTTCGCACGTCTGACCGCTTCTTAATGACGATCAGAATATGGTTCAACGTATAAAATTGATTTTGAGATTCGTCAAAGTCTCCTTCGTCTCAAAAATAGAGAATATGTCCTTTATAACAATATCCGCCAGCTTTTTCGAGATATCGCGCAATGGGTTTGGTCTCGAACACTTTAGAATTGGAGCCTAGTTTATTGAGCTTGGGTGACATTTGGTACAAGCAACATTTAGGCCGCCTCCAACTGCGTAGCTATTTCAAATACACATTTTATTGTTCTTAGGACGTTTTGATCTTTTGTGCCCTTTTGCATTATTAATTATTACCGTCTATAGATTTCTTATTGATGTGTTTTGGTAATAAAAACTGAATAACATTTACATACATACACGTTTTCAATTGACTTGTTGATGGATAGAGATGAACGTTTATAAACAAGTTGTTTAGACGTGGGTAGGTGAAAACGAGAACGTGATAGGTCGGACATTGGGTTATATCGACATGTTTTTATTAGAACAAATGAATGAGGGATTCATCTCCATGAGGTAGACTTTTAGCCCGGTATAGTAGAATTGATGTAAATAGAATGGCATTATACAGAAGTTAAAAGATCTCAAAAACTATTAACTCGCCTATAAACAATAATCGTTTATGTGCCTATAAAAGACTAATTCGGCAGATTTTTACGTTTACATTCTTAATACATAGAACACTATGGTGAGTTTCGCCAGGGCAGAATATATCAAGCAACTTTCATACAACGGTTTTGTTATTTATATATTTTTACTTAAACATATCATCTAGGTAGGCAATTATAATATTTAAAAAACTTTGGCAAAACAATACTGTAGGTATAATATGCAGGTACAATACATTCTTGTGGTCTGTAACATTAACATCATGAAACATCAATTTATCAACAAAAACAGACTATTTACACAAAAAACTATAAACACATTGAAATATCCACTCCTGACCAGTTTTCAAGATCATGCAGAATGTCAATATATATACTTATACGTACTACATAGATGCTTTCAAAATTTATTAAGGTACACGGTAGTACCTAGGTTACTGCACTATTGTTTTGTTATGAAGCCAAGCGACACGTTTTAATTTCCTCCTTGAACATTTTAAATTCAATGATATGTTGGTTTTAACAATAGCAACGTGATATGTCCAATGACAATTTCAAAAGATTCTTACATTTAAAATTATAAAATTGGTTGGAAGAGTCGATATTTTAATGTGTTTGATCAACTAACATTTAACAACCGGCGACAGTTGCGCTACCGCCCCGCCTCGTCACGACTAGAACAAAGTTTCCCGCGAGTGCGAAGTGCGATCGACCCGCAGTGGCAACGGTATGGGACGGCTCGAGAGCTCAGTACATTCCCCGAGAGCTGCCGCTTCTCCACCACCGCTGTCTGTGGAGAACTGTTCGACTTCATCGTCTGTGGAGTCTGCGTCGTCCTCCGCAAACACTGAGTCCGGGCCGACGGACACGAGCTCACACTCTACAGCGTACGAAGGTCCGACACTGCCTACGGATGCCAGCGGCGCCAGTCGCTCGCTGGGACACGGTGACAGTCGACGTTCTGTCAACGCACACACTACCGACGAACCACGGCGTTCTAAGTAAGAACTACCAGAACTAGAACATGTCGCAGAACTCAATCTTCGATCGCGGGGTCCCGCTGATGAACGACGTTCTGCAAACCGCAATGCAGAACCCGGAAGCGAGTCTCCGCGGAGAGACGCAAGACGTCGCGGCGGCGCTAACAAGCTTCCGTAACCACCTCCGTACGATGCGAATCTGGCAGTCCTTGGCCAAGGCGGCTCTTCACCGATAGACGGCCGAGATCTAAGTCGTTCCGACATTGCTTCCTCTAGAGCTGCAGTCAGTTGTCGTTCTTCTTCAACCGCTTGCTCTTCAGCAACGACAGCTTCAGCCAATTCCACGAGTTTGGGATCGTTGAGAGCCTTCACTGATTTACTCCGGCTCTTGTATACGATCAGAAAGACCATCAAGGCGAAAAAGCCGCCAAGCGTGGCGGCTATACGAACACCGGTCATGACGTCATAAGTAGCATAGAATTCGATGCGCACCCGGTCACGCTCGGCTGCTTGTGAGCTTTCGGTAGAGTTCTCCGTTGCACCCAGCCCTCCGCCGCTCCATCCATCTCGATTTTCCATGTTGTGGTCAAGTATTCATCGCCTGCGAACAATCGAGAATAACGTCAGCAGCGAAATTCACGCGCAAGTTATCTTTACATTAAATTCGCAGATAGACATATCCACTATATGTAGGTACATATTTTGTTAGTTATCTAAAAAGCTTTGTGATGTTGGTAGTAACGCAGTGATGGGAACAGCTTTTAATTTAGATAAATCCGCAGCACTTGTCTGAATGATATGATAACAGATCCTTGAATAATGAAGTTGTATGACTTTAAAGAAATGAAAGTATGGATGAATAGTGTGAAAAAAATGCCTAGGAAAGGTGCAAGACTAAATTGACGAGTGATGGGGTGTTTGGAAGAATGTAACACAATGTACGGATATAACAGCTCCACATAATATGTGAAAATATGAGACCAGAAATAATTATAGATTTGACAAGATAATTATAATAATCATTTCTAATACGCTACCAACTACTAAGCACGCTGCCGTGCAAAATTTAAATTTTAATATAGAACATTTGGTTTAAACTCGATATTCGGAGTATGATTTAATACCGCACATTTCCAGTAAAACAGGGGAGGCCAGACTACAATGTTGTCGCTAGGCGATTTCCGTTCGCCAGCTGCAGCGGGCTTCCACACCCGACGTATCTGGGACGCGGCGAGCATATCTCACGGCAATCCCGAGCTAGCTTTTTCCTCTTTATTTACATCACTAGTTTTGGTTTTGCTTTTAAAATTATACCTAAACTTAAGCACTAATAATTATTATCATTGTATTCTATTTGTACTCGTATGAAGGTTAAGAATGCTTCCTAACAATGAGCAGAAACCCATTGTTGGTTACAGCGTTACGTATAAATAAAATGAGCCAAAAATAATTTTACAACACTATAAAAAAATCTGGCTTCCGCGAATACGTAACTCATTATACGGGACAAGTAGTGCTCAATACGAAAGCCATCGAGCTCGATGATCATTGGGTTGGGAGTAATAAAACCGCTGCCTAAAACAGTTTTTTAAATAAAGATGTTTATGAGGAGCAATTATTTCAATATAAATGCCAATCAATATAGGTATTATAATACTTAAAATAGTGGTAGTAAGTACTACATATGTACTATGCTATAAATACCTTACCGTACTATAACCTAAGTAATACGTACACAAAATTGTTAGTTTTTATTTGGGTTAATATTATCTGATATGGAACTAACAATCCTATAGTAATTAAACAACTTTAAACGGTTTTAATCGCGTATATTTATCATTATTTTTGTCCCGACGTTTCAAATACTTTGCAATGATCGTGGTTACGGGGTGACTCGACACCGTCGGGACAAAAATAATGATAAATATACGCGATTTAAACCGTTTAAAGTTGTTTAATTACTATGTGTAACAATCGCGAAAACCTAAGAAAACATAACAATCCTGTATTTTCTGTTACAAAAAAAATAACAAGCTTTGGTATTATTTTAGTCAGTAAATATTGAGAGTATTTGCATTGGCACAAAGCTTCAACTATATAATCAATCAAGAGGCGATACGTATCGTTGAAATGTTCCGAAAACGGCTTCGGAAGACGGTGCGCCGTCGGTTAATTAACCAAAATGGAATGCAAATGTAGTCTGAATTACAGTCTTGATCGATATATTGCGCCAAAGGAACACACAATGAAACTAAATATAGCAACGCAGGTGGAGTACCCAGCCCGGCACCCGCGCCCGGTCCAGTCTCTGATGAAGGCGCAACAGTTTCGAATCATTAGCTATGCTTTACGCAATGTTTAGTATACATAAACGTACGCTGATCGACGGTCCGCGTCGGCGATTGTTAGTTTACTAAAACAAAGAAACACCAACGTGTTTTATGTCGCGGTTTCTAGGCTGCGCACGTTACTCATCGTTTCTAATAAACACTGTAGACAAACCGAGATCAGCGGTATTAGGCGGAAACTGGCAAAATTAGCAGCTCCTTGAACTGGCGAATACAAAAATCAAACTAAATATATAATACTACTGAAATAAATTAAAAGCTTCAAGTCAGCGCGCGCTGCAAAGTGGCGGTGATGTCAATTGTTCCGTACGAAATACGCGATCTAAAAAAACATAATCTTCTTTAAGTATATATAAAAATTACGTGTTTGTTTGCCCGCGATGGACTCCAAAACTTCTGAACCAATTTTAAATTTGATTTGCACACCGTAAGCAATTTGATCCAAATTTAAAGATAGGATAGCTTACATCTCAATTTATAGTCGTAATTACCCGTGCGAATCCTGGGCGGGCCACTAGTAAACTATAAATTATTCGATGAGTTAACAATTTGTTTCCTTGGTAGTAATTTCGAGACAAATTTAAATGTACTTATGTCAAAACTATGTTATATTGAAATGTTTTTCTACAAAAGATGCGAATTTACAATTAATAAACAAGTCAATTTCGTATGCAATAATCATAATGTATTTTTACGGATCCTAAGAAATCATTAGATTCGTCAATAAACTCATAAAAAAAACACCATTTTTGTTGCCCTTTGACGATCTTCACCAAATATTTTCTGTTAAATCTGTTTCATAGCATTAAAATAGCATGAAGTTCTGAAGGCAAATATTTTTGATGTTTACAAAACAAAACTGAAAAAAATTCGTCATGTACACGATCTACGACGGAATCTTTGATTTATTGTATGTTCAAATATGTTGAATACCGTCCATTGCCGGTATGATACCAGATTTCGTTATACGCATTTGCTGCGTCGTACTGAGACATCCGAAATATTTCAGTAAAAGAAGTTTTTTAAAACTTGACTTTCAGCGGTATAATTATATACGGCATGTAATTACAATATATATAATATACGGTTTCCGGGGTCCTGGTTATCACGTTGCATAATTTTTAATATCTTCGCGAACGAAACCGCAGGGCACAGCTAGTTAAAATAAACGTTATAACTAGTCTAACTTTTCTTTTTTACTTTTTAATTATTTTGAATTTTTCTTGCCTTTCGCGCCTTTTCACATAAGTATTTTTTCGTGTTCATTATCAAATTACAATATGGAATGAGGTGTTAAGAAAATAGGATCCCATTGATCGCCTTGCACAAAGTGGGTATGGAGCCGTCATCGGTCATATTCCAGACACTTCAAAGGCTTGGTAAAGACTTTCAATAGATGCAAAAACACGTCCTCTGTCGAAGACTATAAAAGATCGGGACGGCCGCGTGCTGTTAGAACTATAAAGGTTCTTAGTGATGTTAAATCCAGAATTCGTCGAAATCATCTTCCATATTAGGAAGCAAAAAATTTTACAGCGAGAAATCAAGAAAAAAAAAAAAACCCGCTAGGGCGTTGTCGCGTATTATAAAACAAGACCTGAACTCGGTGCTTATCGTCAATATACAAGACATGCTCTAAATCAATCTTTACGCACTTACCCCAAATTTTAAAACCACAGATAATATATCTAGAATGGGACAATGAAAATAAAATATTGAAATAGTTTCAAAGATATAGAGACTCTTTTAACTTTGACAGATGTCACTTGAAACAAACATCTCAGAGAGAATTAACACTTCTGTGAAGAAATTAGTAATCTAGTCTCGAAATTTAGCATATCACTGCATGAAATCGCAGAATAGAGAACAATCTCTATTCTGAGCATGAAATATATATTATTTGCATTGTTTTATAGATAATAGACAGATCTCTACTATCGATTTCGTAGCACGATGCCCACATCGCCCTTAGTTAACTTTTCAAACTTTCAAGTAATCTGTTGCACGATGATAACAATTTAAATTCATCGTACTTTAGAAGTTTATATCTATATTTGAATACAGAGAAATGTTTTCTCTAATAAAGTATTCTAATCGAAATACGCCTCCTTTTGTTTTCGACAGAGATTTTCATACGTAAGGGGCACTTGTTTTACTGTAGATGATTTGTAATAAAAATAAGTGCATTTATGGGAAAATCTAAACTAATATAATAAAGACAAAAAATTTGATTGTTTGTTTGTTTGCATTGAAAAGGCTCTGAAACTACTGGACCAATTTGAAATATTCTTTCACCATTAGAATTCTACTCTATCTCTGATGAATATAGGCTACAGACGATTTTCAAAAAGTTACGGATCCGTATGAAAACTTCGATAATGTAACCAAAAGTACGAAAAAAAATGCCAAAAAAATCGTTATATCGCGTACGCAGCGGAAATTATTGAAAATATACAGAGTGTACTATGTACTACAATTTTATAGAAGACATCAATATCTATAAAAATTACCGCAATACTATAAAGTACAGATGTCACATTAACTACTTTATGTGTTTAAATATAATTTTTTTGTTAAATACCCGTGCGAAGCCGAGGTGGACCGCTAGTAAAATATACAATCAAATAGACAGATTTTTTTATATTTTTTATACCGAACTGGGTAGCGCTTTACGATTGATGATGTAGCGCGCTTACCCAGAATATGCATGTACAAAGCAGGTCGCATTCACTCGCGTTTTGAAGACCCCCATATTGTAATTAACCGGAAACACAGGGGTTATTCCTTTTGTCCCCCACTTCTTCGCCCCCATACAGACTCAGGCAGAGTATTCCATTCCCTGGCGGTTCGTATAATGAACGAAGAAGCAAATCGCTTTGTTCGGGTAAATGGAATATCTACTATATTAGCGGTGGCGCTTCTGAGTATCCCTGGATGTCCGGTTATAGAATGGGGATGGCGGAATCAAATTGTGAAGGTCCGTTGCACACTCACCGAAATGTATCCGATAAAAAACCGATAAACAAGCGACTCTGCGGCGATGCTCGAGACTCTGGAGTCTCATGCATACTAGTTGGTCGTCGTTAATGCGTCTCTTGGCTCTCCTCTCAATAGCTTCGTGTCTCCAGCTGGTATTTGGCAGAACCATCCCAAAGGTGAGAACAGTACTCCATACACGTCCGGACTTGGGCTTGATAAAGATTATGCAACTGTCCCGGTGTGAAGTATTGTCTCACCTTAGTCAAAACACCAAGCTTTTTTGGAGGCAAGCTGGGCTTTGGACTCAATATAGTAGCCGTAATTGAGAGTTGGTGTTAAAGAGATGCCAAGAAGCTCTAGCTAGATGGTTACTTATCGGCACGGGTACATCCCTGAAAGCCGCTGGAAAGGGCTCCGTTTGGCGGAGAAAAGACACGCCTGGGTTTTAGCAGCATTGTACTCAACCAGATTGGCATCACTTCAATCGGAGACTGCCTTCAAAGAAAAGTTCAACCGCTGGACCATCGCTTTCCTATGAGACTGGATTTGTATTGCAATGATTCGTGCGCTAGATGTGTAACTCTCCACAACGGTGCTGTCATCTGCGTACCCAAAGATACCGGGTTTAAGCAGATCATTAATATGCAGCAGAAAAAGCGTTGCAGAGAGTGCTGATCCTTGAGGGACTTCAGCATATATGGCCAATTGGTCGGAAGAACGGCCATCGATGACCACCCGAATCGACTGATCCCTCAAGAATATGTACAAATAATGTAGACAGGTGTCTACTATCTACGCATTAGGTTTACCTGTGATATAAGTTATATCGCAGATGCGCGCCTAATGCGTGGCCACGAAATTATCAGCCGCTCCTCGTTGTAGTCTTACAAGGGGCGGCTATACCTCGACTTTAACTTACCATTGTCATAATCCACACCCTTACTTTCGTAATTACCTACATGCCCTATATCAGCCACACAGGTCATAGTCAAAATCATTTATTCAAATTAGGCGTCTACGACGCTCTTAAGAAGATGACGAAAAGACGTTTAAAAGAATGGCTCCGAGTTTCTTGCCCGTTTTTCTCGCAGTGGCTCTATAAATTTTTCTTTGCTGAATGTGGCATTACAATGTAGAATATTTCAATATTAAAAGTTGTGATTGACCTTCATAATAGCGTCGTAGACGCCTTAATTGAGTAAATGATTTTGACTTTGTCTTTGATTTTGACATTTACAAATTTTAATATTGATATATTCTACACTGTACTACTGTACTGTAAGATTTTCATTCTTCGATTCCCGTGACGTTTCTTTTAGTACTAAGCTGTTTTCCAATACCTAAACATGTCATCCTCATATCCACATACCCCAATATATCACCTATATCATAGAACAATAACATTTTCATTCATTTATTTTGAATACACCAGAGTTTTTTTTATTTTTTATTGCTTATAGGTAAGCCTTTGACCACGATCTGACCTGATGGTAAGTGATGATGTGGTCGAAGATGTTAACAGGCTTAACCTAGAATGAAGTAAATATATTTTTTCTGAATTTGAGTTTATTTGTTGCAATCTCCAGTCAACATATTAATTATTATAAACTTCTTGGTACCCATGCAATCCTCATCATATAGGTAGGCTTTACAGGAAAATAAATTAAAATAGACCTTTTCATGGAAAAATTTACTGGAAATGGGGCACACATACACACGACGAAAATGGCGTGAAAAAAATGATTTTTTTTAATTCGAAATTATATCGCCTACAATAATTTTGGCTCTTCTTTTAATATGATTATTTGCTATTGTTCTTTACCCATGAATTATTGCAGATTTTAGGCAAAATATTTCAAATGGAGCTACGAGATAAAATAAATGCGATTTATTTTAAAGAATTTTGGCGAGAGAACTGTTTAGGAGAGCAATTTTTTTTTTCTCAGTTCCTATACCACCTGCGGCTATGGTTCTTCTTTGTATTTGATTATTGACAGGTATTCTGTACATCTGGATTATTTTAGATTTTTGGGTTTAGTCATTTAAAAGTAGTTACGAGATTATTTATCACGCAAGTTTCCATCGGTGAGTGTATGCGCGGCAAAATGTATCGAGTAAAAGTTTTTATTTTAATTGCACGATTTGAGTTTTCGTGTGCTGCGGTTTTTTGTATAGCCAAGCACTACCTTACTAATAACGGTTAAATTATAATGATCGGATATATACAAGCTTCACACTAAACCTTTTTATCAGACGACCGGGATCAGCCGGTCGGGACAAATAAGGGAGTCAAAAGTAAAAAAAATAAAAAAAAAACCTTATTCTTTTCATTTCTTTTGATGTTGATGGAAGCTAGTTTTATACATTAGAACTAGTTTAATATACCTGTGCTTCCTTGTAGTCTGATGAGTTGAACTATGAGGACTTGTGATTTTAATTTGTTAGATGAATATAACAAATAGGTGAAATACTCATGTTGATTGACTTATTTTAGACTATGCTGTCAGACCATGTGTACACAGGTTACATACAGTGGACCCCCCGTAATCCAGCCCCCGTCTAATATGTCACCCCCTGTAAACCAACATTTTTAGAGTTTTCGACTTAACAAAAACTTCGACATACATATGATTTAACTGCTCAAATTTTGAGCGACTAAGGCGCGATTTCTAAGTATATTTTCCTATTTATATAGTCAAATTAAAATAAAAATCCAAAATCCGTAGATATATCTGTAGATAACCTAGTGGCTCTCAAAGACAGCTGCCGAACACACCGTTAGGAGCTTGGCGAAAGATTTTCTACTCGAGAGTGGTACCACCATGCTATAAAGACTGCCATCCTAAGACAGCAACCGGGACCGAAGGCTTAACGTGCCCAGCGAAACATGTAAGCGCTCAGTAGTAATGTCACCAACGGTCACCCATCCAACTCATGACCGCAGCAGACGTTGCTTAACTTTGCTGATCGGTTCAGAATGGCTAAGCAAACTTTGCTACGAGTGCTTCAAAATTTCGCTTCAAAAATAATGCTTTTTTTCGTTTAAAAAAGCTCGGAAGGTGCCATTTGCATGAGAGGCTTTAATATAAAAAATATTTACTTATTGTGTGACTTGATTTGTGATTGCCTGTTCAATCTTTTTGTGCCATATGAATATAAATAAATTATTGAAACACATGCAAGAAAAACATTATTTAACCTATTTGAAAAATAATTGGGGGCACTTGTTGTCCCAGGGCCTCCACATCTCTAAATCCGGCCCTGTACCTATCACTGATGAATAATGAAAAATTAAAATTTTGGCAGATAATATTTTGAGTGACTAATGTAGGTAACGCATGATGTTGTGTTTTGATTCTGATTGCTCAGTTTGAATTTGACTAAATGTGATAGCTGAGCGACCTAGTGTGCATTCATTGTGTAATATGTTGACATACCTAATAATGTCATCACAAGCCCACAAGCATAAGTAAGAAACATTGACAATTAAAGAAAAATACGATATTGTGGTCTGCTTAAATCCTATAGATTTTTTCTGTTGTTTAGCATGTGAAAATAGGCCAAAGATTAAATACTTATTGTCAACTACTAACTATGGGCCCGGCAATACACAGACACTCAAGAAAGCTAAACATCCAGGATTGGAAGAAGCTTTGTACATGTAGATTCTTCAGGAAAGAAACAGGCATGCACCCATTTTGGAGCTGTGCCTAATATTTATTTATTAAGCTAAGTAAAAAACTTACCCATGGCCATGGATAGCTAAGTTTTTTACTCAGTTTTCATGATGAAAGTTAGTAAAAAATGTGTTACTAAACTACTATATGCTAACAATGTGGGTATACATTCCCTAAAGATTCATTGGAAAATCTAATAAATAAATATTAGGTACATCAATGTTTTTGATTGCACATGGTTAAGAAAAAACATTGATTTACCTGAACATTATTACAGACAAAAAAGCTTGTAGATGACAAAAGACCTTTTCAAAAAGTGGTTTAGATGAATGCCTCAAAACAGAATTTAGATAATGGTTGAAAGATCATAATTTTCCTCAAAAGCAATATTGCTGCACATCCATCTGACTAAGAACTTAGAACAGAGGATAAATGCATCACAGCAATGTTTCTTCCACCAAATTGAACTGTACTGATACAACCAATGAATCCATACATCATTCAGTTTTTCAAGCAAGATTACAAGAAAAACCTAATTCTGAGAGCTGTATGAAAAGATCAGCCAATAGAAAAAAACATTAAAAGAGCACAATGAAAGAGTTGGTGTTTGCTCTTTGTCAATCTTGGAATGCATTTCATCTTATTAAATGTAATAGTTGGTGGCAAATGTTACTCTATCTTGTAAAAAATTAAGGCCAGGTATAGTCGCCACTCCTAGCAATGCTCTACAAATAAGAGTTACTTCAGAATTAATAGAGCAATTTGCTGCTGAAACAGTCCAGACTTGGTAATCTTGTGCCATAGAATGGATAGAGAGGAAATATTTTTCACGCAATGTGTGATAAAGATATTATAAACAAATTTTTAGTTCTACAATAATAAATGAGGAAGATAATGATGACATGATTACAACTACTCCACAAGTGACAGCACAAGATCTGGTTAAATCATTTTGAGCTGGGTTTACAATGGGTTGGGCACGTACTTCTAAAAGAATCTTATCATTTTGATCTGTAATTTGTCAGATTACAAGTAACTCTTTTTCAAGGAATTTCGAACTATAGGGTTCTTAGATAGTACTTTATAATCCGACCAATTCGACAGAATGACCAGCAAAATGTTTGTTGGATTTGTCTACTGTCTCTTTTACCTAGATAACTCAATGGGTAAGTGTTACAAAAAGTGTAAACTGACCATCTTTATGTCTTACATATGCATATGTATTATAACAAATAAAGAGAACAATTGTCAATCTAATAAATAAAAAACACACTAAAAATGTAATGAGATGTCAATCAGTCAGGTTGAGTAAGAAATTTTTTCACATTGCTACTTATTTATTATTTAAGTAAGCAGAGCTTGTCATTTTGGCTATACATACAACATTTCATTTATTTAGGTAGCATATTCAAATTCTAAAAAGAAGCCTTTACATTAATCTTAAAATAAATTGAATATCAGACTTTCAGATTTTAGTTTAGGTAAACCAAGTGCATACTTGAATAGTACTCATCTTTTGGCACTTAGTAAAAAAAATATGTTTGATAGTCTGGAATTATGCAAATTAGATGAATATTATATTAAAAGGCCCAGCCACTTGTCACTAATATGTACCTAATAGATATGTGACTAAACTGTTCTTGTTGAAACATTAATAATTTTTCTCCGTACCAATGTGAATGTTAGAGGCACGATATGCGATACCTGCTGGTGCAAATAATATAAAAGCAATATATGAAATTATTTACCAGTTGAACAGCGCGATCTGTAGTCCGTAGATATTGACGAATGGCGTAGGAAAGTATGATTTGTTATGTACATGTCCTTGGCAGATGATATTATGAATTCAAGCACATAATCACTGGAATACTAAGCTACATTGTGCACTGGTTTGTAGATAATTTGCATTTATATTGAGTCAAAATATTGGAAATTAAATAATCACAGTTTCATAGTAAATCGAATTTATGCTTTTTCCCAACCCACAGTTTTATTAATATATATACCTAGATTGGTATAATTTTACACAAACAGTTGTGAAAAACGTAACAAATTCGGGGTTTTACTAAAATCTCCACTCTCCTATCAAAATAAAATGACACTGACAAACTGACATGACAATTTTAGGCTGCGCGCGTTCAGAAACGTGTGATTTCTCACCAGTGTAACACTCGTCATGTAATACGTTAATTGGGGCATGTACTACTTGTGCTAATTTCGTCAAGAACACCATCTTTTGTCACAAAACTGTTGCCTCAAGAAGCAAATCAATTCATCGAATGTGCAAATTTGCCAGCTTAGAGATATTTGCAAATCTACGCTAAGAAAACCACTTCAGGGGACAAATAGAACTAGTTTAAATAGAACGAAATTGGACTTCTCATTTCAGCAAATGACTCCTAGGATACAAAATCTTCTTGCAACAAAAACTTTTGCTTGTAAATAAATAATCACGAGGAACAATTTATCACTGGTGAATATTGATCAAAATTGTATCCAAGAATATTCTCAATAAAATATACTTCTAAATTATATATTGACCATACATACATTGACCATATAGGTCAATGTTACAATGATACATAAGAAAACAAGGAAAACCATGGATATATGGTTCTATTGTGATAAAATCTGTAGTACGATTGACATTCAGACAGATTGACTTTTCATGCCACTAGCACTATAGACAATATACAAAATAGTATTTATGAAACACCACATTCACTCCCCGTCAGAGTACATAATCGTGAAGACGGACTGGCTCTTCTTTCTCGTGAAGAACGTCGGGGTGCTACAGCTTCACATTTGTCATTACTGTAAGTTTGAGATTCTTCCTGCATTTCAGGTGTTTCTGCTTCACCCTCGGCATCCTCAAACTGATCCTCAGATTCTGATCCCTCTTCCATCATTAGAAGGTGATCACACCTTCTAATGATGGAAGAGGGGCCAGTTGTCTATTCGATATAGTAGTTTCTCTACCGTCAGGTAATCTTACATAAGAATACGAGGGGTTGGCTTCTAGAAGCTCCACTTCTTCCACTTCAGAATCATATTTTGATCGCCTTTGGTTATTTCGCATCAATATAGGACCAGGTTCCAAAAGTCACGTAGGCAATGACTCTCCGTTTGCTGTACGACGTGGGTGGCTAAAGAATCTTTCATGAGGTGTAGCATTAGTAGCCAAGCAAAGTAATGATCGGATAGAGTGTAGAGCAGGTGATAATACTTGTTCCCAGCAAGTTGTGTCGAGATTTTTGGTTTTTAAGTATAACTTTATCGTTCTCCATAAAGTGCCATTGAGACGCTCGACTTGTCCGTTTCCTTGAGGATTATATGGGGTGGATCGACTACACGCAATGCCATTATTTATTAAGTATGTTCGCAATTCCTGCGACATGAAGGCTGTTGCACGATCAGAATGTATATACTGTGGTGCACCATATGTATAGAATAGATCTTGTAAGCATATTATTACAGTAGCAGCAGAAAAATCTTTACATGGGTAAGCGAACGAAAACCTTGAAAATTCATCAATGATCGGCAGAATATAGCGATTCTGGTTATTAGTAGGCAAAGGCCTCTTAAAATCAATGTTTAACCTTTCGAATGGTGTAGTTGCTTTTATAAGAACTCCTTGTTTCTTCACAAACCTGGGTTTAATTTCTGCACATATTCGACATTCTGATATCATTTTCTTGATATTATCGATGGAGTAGGGTAGATTTTTAGAACGCACCCAGTGTGTAATGCGTACTACACCAGGATGACCCATGATATTGTGTAATTCAAACAATTTGTTTGTAGTCATATTTAAAGTTTAAACATACTCGAGAAAGAGTATCCGCCGTGACGTTGTGAATGGTGTAGTTGCTTTTATAAGAACTCCTTGTTTCTTCACAAACCTGGGTTTAATTTCTGCACATATTCGACATTCTGATATCATTTTCTTGATATTATCGATGGAGTAGGGTAGATTTTTAGAACGCACCCAGTGTGTAATGCGTACTACACCAGGATGACCCATGATATTGTGTAATTCAAACAATTTGTTTGTAGTCATATTTAAAGTTTAAACATACTCGAGAAAGAGTATCCGCCGTGACGTTGTCCTTACCCGGACGGTATATTATATCATATTTGTAATTAGATAATTCTATTCGCCACCTTTCGATCTTTTCATTTTTAATTTTGCTTGTATGAGCTTGGTTAAACATAAATGAAACAGATCGTTGGTCATTTATTAACAAAAAATGTCTACCAATAAGATAATGTCGCCACTTTCTCAATGATTCGACAACAGCGCTAGCTTCTTTTTATTTTGAAGAATGTCGTCGTTCTGATTCGCTTAGTGTACGAGAAAAGAAAGCTACTGGGCGGTCCTTTTGGTATAAACACGCTGCGATAGAATGCTCCGAAGCATCGGTTTCTACAGTGAAAGTGTCATGTTGATCAATTACATTTAAAGCAGATTTCATTAGGTCTGATTTTAACTTTTGAAATGCATCAATTACTTTATTTTGCAAAGGAAATTCAGTTATTTTTGTCAGTGGATTAATCTGTTCTGAAAAATTCCTTACCCATTTAGAATAGTGAGCGAACATGCCTAGAGCCCTTTTTAAAGATTGCATGTCAGCTGGAATTGGCAAGTTCATAAGAGGACTAAGACGTTCTTGATCTGGTTAAATTGAATTCTTTTCAATTTTATACCCTAATATTGTGATAGATTCTTGTCCATATACACATTTATCTTCATTGAGTGTAAGACCATATTTCGTTACAGTTTCCTTAAATCTTGTTAAATTATGATCGTGTTCTTCTTTTGTTTTTCCACAGATTGTGACGTTATCAAGATATGAATATGTACCACTTAATTTCTCTTTCGTTATAACATGGTGAAGCGTTCTCTAAAAAGCGGCAACGCCGTTGATCACTCCAAATGAAATGCGTGTAAATTGATACAAATTTCCACATGCTTCAAATGCTGTGAATTTTTTTTCGTTTGGCAGGATAGGCACCTGGTGGTAAGCGCTTCGAAGATCAATTTGACTGAAAAAATTGTGCTCTGCTACTTTAGATACAATTGATTCTTTGTTAGGCAATGGGTATGCATCTAGTTCTGTATACCTGTTGATCGTTAAAGAGTAGTCAACAACAAGCCGTTTGCGAATTGTTGTTCCTCCAGTGATCAAAACTTGTGCTCGCCAAGGAGAATTGCTAGGCTCAATGACCTTATCTTTGATGAGTTTGCTGATTTCTTCTTTAATAAATAGATTATCAGCTTCAGAAAATCTTTTTGATTTGATGGCGATAGGTTTAACCTTCGATGACAGATTTGAAAAAATTGAAACTGGAGGTAATGCGGCTTCCATCACATTACAGATTTTTAGTGGTTTTTCAGGCCCTCCAAATTTAATTTCTAATGATGAATGATCGCTTAAAATGTCATGGCCTATAATGATATCAGCACAAAGCTCTTCTAAGATGTATAGAATTTTCCGATTGTACGTATGGTCATTTATATTTAAAGTAGCATAACAATACCCATCTACATGCGATGTACGTTTCTTTGAGGCTAAAGTTACCATTTCTTTCCAATGGTAGGGTAGCGTTTCAAGCCGAGCATTTGTGCAAAATTTTTATCTATGAAACTAGTTGAGCTTCCACTATCAATCAAAGCATCAGCCTTATAGTTGTTGACGGTGATGGACACTGTTGATTTGCTTAGACTAGCTGGAGAAGCTGCTAAAATTGTTGATAGTTCCGGATGACTTGGTTCTACTATAGCATTATTAGTTGGCTTGCTTTTAGTGTTATCACTTCTGCAAACTTTAGCAAAATGTACTTTCTTGTGACAGTTTTGACAATTAGCATGGGATGCCGGACATTTTATTACACGACTGCCCAAAAAAAGGAGAGTTATGTTTTTAGGGTGCATGTATGTATGTATGTCTGTGAGTTTCTTTATTCCACCATAACTTCGTAACGGCTTAACCGATTTTGATGTTTGTGATATCATTAGAAGCGTTGACTTATTCCGGGTAACATAGGTTAGTGAATGTTTAAACAAATTTAAGGAGGGGGCCATAGTTCATGAAATTAAAAGAAAACAAAAAAAATCGTAAAAATTTTACAAATTTTACTATCACCGTCTTGAGCTTGCTTAGTACATAACAAAAATATATAACAGTAGTATTCAATATACATTGGTTCACTAATATCAAAAGTAATAAATATTGTCTTATCCGTTTCTACACTTGCTTCTTGTAGACACAAGTAATACAAATAAATAAATCACCGGCATGCGGCAGGACAGAGACCATGCGTTTTTTGACCTTAGAACGCCTTCAGAGAGAAAGGCATTTCATACACAACTACAAGAAATTATTATTTTGGTGGTGTTAACATTTTACTCTTTAGTGACTTGATGCAGATTTCACTAGTAGCTAAATCTGTCAGCGGAGCATACTGAATCAGAATCATTTATTGCATACTACTGCTTTAAACAACCGCCACATTTAAGTTCTGAAGTGGATTAATGGGCGTTATATAGCTTCTGAAAACTGCCACAGAATATGAGGCAAGCAGACGACACCACGTATGTCGATATTTTGAATAGTTAACGGGTTGATCAACTCACCATGCAGCAACTTGAATCCTGGATCATCGTAGAGTACCACTTACTGGACCAGATGGCGAGTGACAGGACAGGTGGATGACTACTATCAAACGATGCCCACCGAACTCGCCAAAATTTGCGGATGTGTGACGTGGTAGCATCAGATACATCTGTAGAGCCAAAACCTACGGACAGCGGCCAAAACCCGAATTTTACTTCTGACCCCAATAAATGAGGAGATATTGTTCCATTCTTATAATTTAGTATTGGTTCTAGATTAATTTTGCGGAAAAATATTAAGAGGCATTTCACATTTTGATGCGTGTATCGAAGATTTTAAGCGCTTAATTTACTATCATAGGCAAGATCTACAAATTGTTGGATAATTGATAAAAATATAATAATTTGTTCCCTTTTCAGTTAATGTACCACATTTACAAACATTACTTCAAGTATTTTGTAGTGACCAATCTCCCGCACCTTGTTTTACGAATTAACGTACACATAGCCATCTTCAGAGCTCTATCTCTTGTATAAAAATTCATCAAATTAACTTTAAAAAAAAATCTATAAATCAGGCATATAATCTTGTTGACACTTAATGTACCATAATATCAATAATTTATCATAATTATGGAATAAAAATTAAAGACCTTGCGCCAATTTCCACGAATTCTATAAGCATTTTAACACGATTTATTGCGTTAAATAAAGTGTAATTCCAAACAGATATTACGAGTATATCAGAAGAATGTACATTCTTTAATTAATCTAATCTCTATTAACTGTGATCCTAACTCTGTTTTCTTGGTCAGAAAAGAATATTTAACATAACTCAAAATTATCATTGTTTACTCATGCCTATTACACAATTTCTTATATCACAACTTATATTTATTTATTAATGAGTGCAAATATCAAAATGAGTTACTTACAGTCACGCTATTCCGTCGTCACATCTTTCGCTTGTGTAAGCGATGCGCTGGCATTTACCTAAACGTGAGTAGCGTGATTTTGTGAAATGGCTCTTAACTTTGGACACGGCTTGGTAAATGGCGCTATGGGGGTTATCCAAAAATTCGTATGACCAGCGCTACGTCGTAATCTGGAGAGTTACCGCAAGCCGTCTTCGTTGTTATCAATGACAAAATGATACGTGGCAACACAGTCAGTTTGGGTAACATAGCCAAAATTGAGCCTAGCACTGTCGAATTTGGCG
The DNA here is from genome assembly GCA_963854805.1 of Plagodis dolabraria. Classification (NCBI taxonomy): domain Eukaryota; kingdom Metazoa; phylum Arthropoda; class Insecta; order Lepidoptera; family Geometridae; genus Plagodis; species Plagodis dolabraria. Next base: position 28,043,205 of record OY978446.1, read on the forward strand.
CGTTACGGGGTCAAGATAAAGTCGAGCGGCACGTGCTACCACTGATATTATGTTGGGCTGTGACAGTGCACAACCTGCAAGGAACGACACTGGACAGAGCCGTTGTGGATCTAGGCGCAAAATTGTTTGCCCAGGGGCAAAGTTTATATAATTTACCTGGTACAGACTGTTCAATTAGGTAGGTCCAACTTCGGAAAAGAGGACGCCCGAAGAACCCAACTCGGATGGGCAGCGTTCGGGAAGTTACGCGACATTTTCTCGTCAAAGATCCCGCAGAGCCTGAAGACCAAAGTCGTCAACCAGTGTGTATTCCCAGTTATGACATATAGCACCGAGACGTGGTCCTTAACTGTGGCCCTTATGGACAAGCTCAGAGTGACTGAACGAGCCATGGAGAGAGCTATGCTCGGAGTTTCTTTGCGAGATAAAATCCGGAACGTGGTTATTCGCCAAAGAATCAAAGTTACCGACATAGTTTTCAGAATTTGCAAGTTGAAGTGGCTATGGGCGGGCCACATTATTCGACGAACTGATAGCCGATGAGGAAGAAAGTTCTTGAGTGGGTACCATGGTACACCGGAAGACGAAGAGTCGGTAGGCCCCCCACTAGATGGACTGACGATATCATAAAAGTCGCGGGTAGCCAATGGTTACAAGCGGCTAGTAGCCATTCTTTGTGGCGTTCTATGGGGGAGGCGTTTGTTCAACAGTGGACGTCTTCCGGCTGATGATGATGATGATGAAAATTTATGTCGCTCTTAGTCGCGTCAGACAGCTAGAAGAATTGGTGTTTTAGATCCACGAAAGCTTATCAACGAGCCCCATGACAAAAAGTCTCTGCAAGAACTGAAAGACCTCAAAGTATCATTAATAATTAATTACTCATATATATATATAATATATATATTGAATTTGCATTTTGAATTTTGACAAATTTTAATAATTAATTAATCATGAGAAAATATATTTCGCGTTATCTTTTGCGTGATATTAATTTCTAAAAAAAATAAGTTATGTTTCGTGGCACATTGTGCGTTTGCAAAAATATTGTACTCGTATTATCACTAAAAGTTACGAATTAAAAAGAAATAATTTAAAAATTAAAAAACACACCTGCCGTACCAAAAAGTGAATTAAAAAATTACAATGACCTGTAAAGAACTATTCCAAGGAACTGTCCCCCGACTGCAATGAAAAGATTGGTTATCTGTTTTCCATTTTTGGGTTCAATGTTATTTTAATTGCACAGTAAATATAATCTTTTTAGTACCTATATTGTGGCCATTCAACATTAAAATCATGCAACTTGTTTGTAATTTTTTAGTTCACTTTTTATAATAATAATAATTTTTGGTACGGCAGGCGTGTTTTTTAATTATTTCTTTTTTTCTCTGATGCATTTTACCACCACAGAAGAAACAGCGTCGAGATGACGAAGAAGCAGCGAAATTGGAGCAATAACCTTGTTCATTTGTATTTTCAACATGATTGAGTTCAGGCGGAAGGGAAGTATTGAAATCATTTTCAGCCATTTCAAGTGACAAAACTCGGTTACACGCTTCTTCTAAGCTTATTTCTAGATTTTCTAGTAGTCTTTGACCGATCTTTTGTGAGTGTATACCGGCGATAAATGCATCGCGCACATACTCGTTTTTGTGTTCCTCAGCATGACAGATTTGAAATTACAATCAAACGCTAATTGGTGTAGTGTGCGTAAAAAGTCGGACACCGTCTCTTCCGATTTTTGTTTTGCACAAATCAACAAATATCTAGCGTGTATCTCATTTTTAGATTTTAGATAAATTTTATCTAACAGATTGATAGCTTTGGTGTAATCGTTTATGTATCTTACAAATGAATACACATTATGGGATATATTGTTAATAAGTATCTTTAATTTTGTGCTGTCAGATACCTTTGCCTGATCCGTTTCTTCTTCGAGATAGTTGGCGAATGTTTGTTTCCAGTACCCGTATTTTAAATCGGCAGCTGGGAATCCCGGATCGACGTCAAACTTATCTGGTCTCAGAAATCGTGTTATAATGGCCATTGCTCACTACGTTTTTATTATCACAATAAATTGATACATAAGAAAACAAGGAAAACCATGGATATATGGTTTTATGGTGATAAAATTTGTAGTACGATTGACATTCAGACAGTTTGACTTTTCATGCCACTAGCACTATAGACAATATACAAAATAGTATTTATGATACACCACAGCTTCCAAAACCAATAGAATACAAAAGAAAATGCCCAAAAATTGTAATTGAAAAGCCCATAAAAATATATAATTGAAGACAAACAGGTTAAAAGATTGGCGTTACGCCTAACTGAAACAAATTCTGGAAAATGGATTGATAATAACTGAATACTGGGAAGAATAAAACCCAATGCCACATCAAGTGAGATAATGTGTATTGTGTATAGGTGAATTGCCTTCAATGGACTCTATCCTATGAAGATGTTGTTGTTATATCGGTCGGAAATAATGACAATTATCAATGTTTCCTCCTTGAAAACAAAAATTTATGTAGACTAAAAATATAAAGAGTATTTTTGCTAAACGTATCACAAAACCGCTAGGTATTTAAATGTATATGAGCTGAATTGTGAAATCAAGATGCTCACAAAATACTTTAAGAATTGTAAGTTTGTTAAGGTAAAGAATTTAAATTCAAATTTATTTATTCATAAGAATATTGTACATTGTGTTCTTACATTATCTTAGAATCAAATATTCTACCGTTTCCGGCGTACAAATATATTGTATCAAGCTCTATAATAAGGACAGAATAATTTTTCAAACAATTATTGTAAATACAATTAATAAAGATTACTGTACCTAATTTTTTATATAATATGAATAAATGGTGATTTTAATTACAATATAAATATTTAAATGTCACAGGTAATACAAATATAAATTAATCAAGTATGTCAAGTACATTATTAGTCCCACAATTTATCATCTAAAAATTCATTAACTGAATAATAACACTTATTTATTAGGAATTTAAATAATTAATATTTGAATCTATTTGTGCAATGTATCTTAAAACTATCTGGCAGTTTGTTATATATTCTCATACACATACAGAATGAGTTATTTTTATGCACCATTAGGTGTTGTTTAGCAATACACAATGTGTATTTATGCCGCCTACTTCTATTTACTACCTCGTTTTGCTTCGGAAATATGGCGTGATGTCGATGGACAAATAAACAAACTTCTAAGATGTAAAGGGATGGCAAAGGTAATATGTTATGCTTTTTAAATAAAGGTTTACAGCTATCTAAAAATTCGACACCACAAAGCGATCTCATGCATTTTTTCTGTGCTATAAACGCTTTTTTAGATTCAACAGAGTTACCCCAAATAACCAAACCGTAACGCAGTACCGATGACACATAGCCATGATAAGCACTAAGTGCAGCTTCAAAAGTAACAATACGCCGTATTCGACCTAGAACATACACATAGCGATCAAGCTTGTTACATATTTTTTCGACATGTTCCTTCCAGTTGCAGAATTTATCTACAACCAGACCCAGAAACGTTGTGGAGTTAACTTCCTCTAAAACAGTATTATTATGGGAAATATGTAGTTTTATTGGATTAGAGTAATACGTTTGAAATTGGATGTATTTAGTTTTATTTATGTTTATGTAAAGGTCATTATGTTGAAGCCATAAAAATACAGAGTTCAAAGCTTTATTTATTTCAAGTTCAAATGTATGTACGTCATGTCCTTCAACAGTAAGGGTCGTATCATCGGCATATAGAACACATTTATGCTCAGTCAAATCTGGAAGGTCATTAATATATAAGAGGAACAATAATGGACCCAAAATACTTCCCTGAGGGACACCACGCTGGTTTAACAGGTATGACGATTTGCACATGATTTTGTCCTGACCAGAGTAGCTTGGTATTGCAACGTATTGCATGCGGTTGTCTAAATAACTTCTTAACCATTTCAACGCGTTTCCTCTGATGCCATACTTTTCTATTTTATGTAATAGCAATTTATGATTGACGAAGTCAAAAGCTTTAGACATATCGAGAAATATAGATACAATTGGTACTCTACTACTCAAGCTTTCTGTCACGATTTTCATTAATGAAAAACTAGCTAAGGTCGTAGACATGTTTTTCCTAAAGCCAAACTGTTCGGATTTGAGTATCTTGTTCTTTGTTAAAAAACTAAAAATTTTGATATACATGACTTTTTCAAATATTTTAGAGAGAACAGGATATGAGCGTAATAGGACGATAGTTGGTCATATTTTCTCTTTCACCTTTTTTGTACAATGGTTTGACAACCGATAATTTTAATCGTGTAGGGAATATTCCTTGGACAAGTGACAAGTTTACGATATAACTTAAGGGTTTTGCCAATATTTTAGAACAATGTTTTAAAATCTTTGTATTAATTTCGTCAAATCCTGTCGAGTTGGTATTTTTTAATGAATTAATAATTTTATAAATGTCAATATGGTCTACTGGACTAACAAATATTGTGTTATGATTATTTGGAATGTCAAATGGATAAATGAATGTATTATGATGTCGATTAATGTCACTGTTATTATTAGTCAATTTAATGAAAAATCTATTAAATAATTCAGCTATCTGTTCCGGTTGATTATACTTTATATTGTCAACACATATAGATACAATCTTAGTAGATTGGTCAGTCTTACCAACCACATCGTTCTTAATCGTTTCCCAAGCAGCCTTGCAGCGATTTTTAGACTTGATAATGATAAACTTTATATGTAAACGTTTAAAGAAGAATGCCATAAATAAATTTAAATACTCCCAAAATCAAAATAGAAATTAATTATATAGATTAGGAAACAATATATATCAACAAGGTCATTAATGAACCGAAAGAAAATGATATCGACGTACCTTACTGCTAGGTAATCAATATTACAATCAGAATATATTTTCTCGATCATAGGAATACATAATTATGATAGTTCTAAAACAAGAAGTACAACTTTACATACTTCTAGTGGAGAATCGACAGTGTTGCATCAAAACATAGCGGGTTTATGTAACCAACTAGACATTTTTAAATTAGCTTTGGTAGAATTAGCTACAAATGGAATGGACATTGATGTAATAAGGCACAGAGGAAAATATTATATAAAAACTTTAAATTTGGCTTCAACATAGTGTCGCGCTCAATGTAGAGAAGGCACATGTATTATAATAATTAAAACGTTAAATGCAAAATCATTGGAAATTCCACCAAAGTTAACCTGTACAGTGTACATATTGTTTTGAATGTTGGTGGATAGAACTGATTGGTCTTAACCAAATAATAGTCTGTTTATATAGAATATCTGAAAAGAAGAAGTGGATGATAGACCTTACATATTTTAAACAAGATAAGTTATTTTAATAACCTACAGATGAGTTCAACTGAATAAAAATACAATTTGAGGGGACTGAAATATAAATATTTTAAAACAAAATTTGGTTACTATTTACTTGTGAGGCATATTACAAAATTACAATTTTCAAGCTTATATTGCGTTTCGCCCTCGTTTAAATTCATTTTTGGACCAAATTCCAAGCAATACTAAAAGCGTTCGCTCCTATACACACGTTCTAGCTAGGCCTTTTGGGTCATGAATTATTAACACTAAGAGCGAATAAACAAGAAGCTTTAAAAACTGGTTTGAATTTTAAATATTAATATTTGAGAATTAAATAAAATCTGTCTCTAATATTAAAACTAAAGTTGCTAAAACTTCGTCGAAAATCGTGTATAGTTAGTACAAAAATTGTGATTAAATTTAGATTCTTATTTCAGCGCCATTCCATCATTGGCAGTGGCAGCAACTTGTTTGTTTGCTTGGGCGGGAAGCATGGAGTACACTTTTGCAAAAGTCAAGTCTGCCGAAGAGAAGAACATCATCTATCCCTTCGTCGTCTGTGTTTCGGTCTATTGACCTATTGTCACTGTCTGTGCTTGAGTATTGTCCGAACCGAACGCATTACGCAGCTTAATTTGTAACCACAGATTAAGTATATGTTTGTATTTTTGTAACCTACATCCTACATCAGTAATTGAGTAATTGTAAATATACTTTAGACTTCTTTAATATTAATAGATTTTTAATACTATGGCTGACGAATGGCAAGAATACGTAAAAGATCCTAGAACAATTTGTAAATACGGAATAAAATGCTACCAGAAAAATCCTGAACATCATACCAATTATAAACATCCTCCAAACTTGAAAAATAATCGTGGTAATCGTAACAAACAGCGGTTCAGTCCGTATACAAGAAAAAATTCTCCTTCACCTAAGTCACCTTTGGATTTAGACAGTACAACAAGTGATCCTGGTACAAGCACAGAACTTGAATCAAAAACACCAAAACAAGACAACACCCCTGAAAAATCAAAAGATAAGTCCACTGGAAACGCTGTAGAAAACTTCACACTATATGATTCAATTACAAAACAAGATGAAGTATTACAGAATCTATTTTTGGTACATATGCCAAAAGATTTTTACAAGATATTTGAATGTCTAAATGAGGACAATTCAATAGAGAAAACATTAGCAAGTGTGAACCTTGAATTAATAGGACCATATGATTTATTACTAGGTAAACTGCCAGTTGTAGATGATAAAGAATTATATTTAATACATTGGAGGTTTTTTTATGATCCTCCAGAGTTTCAGGTCAGTAATTTAATAATATGAAAATAATCACCCATATCTCCCTAAATATAATTATGATTACGGCTCGTTTTTAGAATCGGTATACACCACAATGTACCTTCATTCTTTTTTTACAGATAGATATAGTTATTTTAAATAATCACACAAAATTTTATCTTCCACAAATCAATAGTTTTTGAGAAATAAATTATTGACGTTTTAATTTTAACCTTAATTATATGTGTATTTTGCACTTCTACTAAGTACATGGCATAGCCTAATGGATTCAAAATACTCGTCTGACTGTTGCCTGAATGCAAATTATTCAGGCGGCTTAGATTAGGTAGAATGGTCTGACAGAACCGAATCGGAGCACCCAACTTCCAAGCAGTTTTGCTACCCCTACCCTAGATCTTCCCTACCCTATATTGTTTTTATAAGCTGGAGGTGTGGAGGGAGAGCGGCGCTAGTCTTCCCTTGGTGAGGAACAGCGGACGAAGCTGTGCCGGTGCGGCTTTCAGTGGGGAATATTGCCCCCTCTCTCCCCCTTCCCCCAAACATAATATGTACTTACATATACCATATCTAACTAAAGTCCTTTCAATGTATGTAGGTAAACATATTTCTTTTGTTTATCTTTTATTAATTATTATTATTTAAAAAATTGTTTCCGGTGCCCCCACCCCTCCAGGGAGATTGCTACAACCCCCCTCTCCCGCAGCCACCCTTTCCTATAGTACATAAGTATGTATACCGATTCTAAAGTCCTTCCATGATTACTATCAGATGCTAAGAAAAAGCTATTATGCATGGGGGATGAGGGTTTGATTCCTGCTCAAGACTATGGTCTTTAAATTAGTTCTGCATCTGCCCGGGTGTATTTTGCTGAAATACTGGCTTATTCTTATTTGACCCAGGAATCAAGATCCTCAAATTTTAGGCTTATTGACACATGACCTTGCACGAGGGACAGACTGAAGGAAGTAACTGTAGACTGGGATAGGAGCAATACTATGTTGGCAAAATTATATGAAACCTAAACAAAAATAAAAAATGTACAAAATATAAAATTAAATTCACTTGCCGATTTATTTATAGCTAATAGGCTAGCCTTTGATCACTATTTCACCTGATGGTAAGAGATGATGCAGTCGAAGATGTTGTTCAGGCTAACCTACAATTACTGGCTCTCAAGGACAGCTGCCTGATTACACCGTTAGGTGCTTGGCAACACATTTTCTACTTGGGGCGGTAGCTAGCCAGGGCGGCTTTGGTAAAATGCCCCACCACCATGTGAAATTATCAATTATTATACAGATACATCCAAAATATTGAAGTTGAAATGAATTATTTATTTTAGTATTTGAATATAAATTTTAATTACCTTACTGACTATTCATTGAACAGAAAGTAGAAGAATGATCAAAGTCAAATTAATGCAATTGATGTAAGAGCTTTGAATTGTACAAAAGTGTGACTGAAAGTCAAAACTGAGGAAAAGCGTGGTAAGAGTGAGCAGTCAGTGGAGTGAATGAGGTTATAGTGACATTAGTTGAGAGTTTCTGAGGTTTTTTGGATGCCTTAGAATATAGACAATTGATGAAAAGAGATTGACTAAACAAGTATATATATATATATATATCTAGCTAGAATGAATAAAATATTTATAAGAGATAAGCCTTGGAGAATGTAGTATGACCAGATTGGGGATGTTCTTGAAAAACGCCAGATCAGGAGTACCCTTAACAGATGGGCCTCTATAAAGCATGTAATGAGAGTCAAGGAAATAAGATATGCATGTTAAGCTTGTAGTACCTTATATATTTGTAGGTAAGTGGTACTCTCTGCATAACCCACTAGCAAACAGTTGTTGCAATTGTTATGTAAAATGTATGTTTAGTCTTGGATAATTAAAAAGATAGTTGATTGTTCAAATATTTTTTTATTATTTATTGGAAGTAAACTGCAAGAAAATTTATGTGTCAACCTAAAATCGCAAAAGAATATCTTGCTCTACCCTAATCAAAGAAAAGGGCAGGCCCTAGATCAAAAAAATTGTAAATGGAATTACCCCTACATATCTTTGAAAGTATAGTTGCCACTTGCCTTAACAGCTATATATATTGCACCTGACATACATTTGAATTCATTAAACATCTAGTTGTAACAACATTTTGTTTATATAGTGACTTTGGATTATATTATCAATATTATGGATAACCTGGCTGATATTGGTCATTTAAGAATGGTTTTTTTATATTTGTACTTATCTATGATTTACACATATGTAAATACATTTACCAATTGTGTATATATGCAAAAATAATTGCCACAGTCATAATTATTTAACTTTATCTACCTGACCATTTACAAGAAAAGGAGTATCAACCACTGATGACCAACTGTAAATGTGAACAATAATAATAAAGCTTTAGCTATAAATGAATCTTTGTGTACACTCAGTTGCAATATCTGAAAGGAATTTCCAGGAACTTTTTATAACAAATCATTGTTAAATAAAAATTTACTACAACCGATTTATAATATTATATTTAATTATTAATATAAAGCCTTAAATAATCTGAGGGTCAATAATAGATGTGGCTTGTGCATAATATAATGTAGCTAGATAAAATATTGTATTTTTTGTGTGTATCTTGTGTTTTCCTATTTTCAGAAATAAAATTCTGGAAGCAAAGATCATGTGATGAAACCGATAACTTTTTATTACTATCATTAATTCTCTTATAGTCATTTCCTACTCTATCGGATTAAGGGGGTCAAATTGCCAAAATTGTGGCAAAGCCACTTAAAACTAACACTATGATCCCAGATAAAAGTGATCCCTTTCTCATAATGTTAACCGAAATTTACTGCATATGTTTCTGTTCCCCATGCTGTGGTATTTCCCATCGGGACAGGTTCTTAACCTGTATCCAAGCTCTTAAGTTTTATGGAATACTGCGGTGAGGTGGGTACCTCTAGAAAATCTTCTAAATACCAGCTTAATCTCGGCTAAATACCAGCTGAAAGCCTTGGAGTTCATAGATAATCGAGGAAAGATTCTCATTACAATGTGTTAGTCGACGCCATTCTCCAAAGCCTCGAATATAGACGCAAAGTTGCCAGTTTATTGGTATTTTACCGGATTCAATGAGAACGTGTGATCGACCTACAAAACCTTATTTTTGTCGGACTACAACATGCACAGGAATGCGGCACAAAGCGCTTTAAATCCGGCTTCATAATGCGTACGGCTGTAGAATGGAACACCCTACCAGAGACCCTATTTCCCAAAAGATATAAATTGGGATTCTTCAAGTACAGAGTGAATAGGTAGGCTAGGCAAGCATGTTACGCTGTCGCCCACATCGTCAGTTTTTTCAGGTGAAATTGTGGTAAAATGCTTGATTACCATATTTAAAAAAAAAGAGAAAGGGAATAAAAGTTATAAATATAAAGTAGGTAATGTTTTTAAAATAATAATGTTTTGAAACATGTTATATGGTTAATGGAGTAATAAGGCAGTGAAAATGTGCGTTTTCAGATGATTTAGTGTGACTTTGAAAGATAGAGTAATGTGTAATGAATGTGAATATAGCAAGGATAACATTTGGATTAATCTAGCAAACAAGGGAAGTAGGAAGGTGAAGACTGAGGGACATACTAACCAGATTGGATTTAGGGGTAAATCACCTAAACAGTATGGCAATGACAGTTTTTTATAAAATTGGGAAATTGTAATTCTCGTTGAGTTTCACACATACTCGTATTTAAATATTATAAATTAAACGGCAAAACACTAAGCCCGTGACCGTCGGGAGCTCGCAGTCGAAGTTGCGCAATCGCCCTGTGATGGTCGGTTTAATTTCTAATATTTAAAATTGTTAATTTTTGTTTCAGGCTGTAATAAAAAAGAAAGGAAAAAGTGAGTTCCATATTGGATACTTTAGAGATGATCCCAATGAGCTTCCAGTATTTATGGCCAGTAATGACAGCGCTAAAGACTACCACATCAAGCCAATAGCAGAAAATATATTTGCTGCAGTGTAGTACGTATTTCAACATGGCATTGTCTTTTTTTTGGTTTTTGATTATGACGGAACAAGCACAAGGCCCACCTGATGTTAAGCGGATTAACTTCTGCCTATAACAGATGCATTTCGTCATGTGACGAATTGCACTGCGACCGTCACATTGAGAGATACAGTTGTTAAGTCTCATGTGCCTGTAATTTTTCTGGCTCTCAAGCACTGCTGCCGGAACACACTGTTAAGTACTTGCCGACAGATTTTCTACTTGAGGGTGGTAGCTAGCCAGGCGGGCATTCGCAAAATGCCTTTCCACCATGCGGTGACACTCAAGCCGGCGGTGGATATCGAACCATGAACCAGCGGCACAGCAGCAGGCCATAGCTATTACCGCTCGGCTATCATTGTTTCAAATCATACCGAAGTGGCATCGGCCCGCAGCGCAGTGTTCGGCAGTTTTGCATGAGAGGCCCATCACCGTCAAGTCTTTCACCCTATACTTTGCAGTGACAGAGATAGAAAGTCGAAAACGATTTGACAGTGAAATCAGCCGGCGGCTGGCATTACGGTCTGAATAGGGCCTTAAGATTTACTTATGTTTATTTTACTACTTTAAAAGAATATTTTTTTACAGTATTTACTTGCAAAATGAAAAGAAAAGCTCTCCATTTACATCAGTTGCGTGTCAAAAGCTGGCAGAAAAAGTGAAAAAATATGCAGAAGAAAACAATTTCTCTTTAGAAGAATACAACATGAAGAAGAGACTGGCCAAAATAGTGACGAAGACATTCCACGGGGCTGGCATTGTGGTGCCCTATAATAAGAAGACACAGTTGGGATACAGACATTTAGTGGAAAATGATGGTTTGTATTTAACTAAATCATCATCATCATCAACAGTCATAATGTCCACTCAAAGACCTCTTGCAGGGCATGTTTTATTTATGTTATGAACTTGACTGATGAGTCCGATATAGAGTTAACTGTATGTTACACTTCTTTACATATTTATTCATGGTTATTAGGGGATTTGCCATAATCCCTACGCATAGCAGACGTCTTAAGGATCGCAGATTGCCCACTCTCTGGTATTTTTCCTTTCGTCGCCTCTTGCATACAAATTTACAATTATAAATTGCCCTATCTTCAACTGCACAGTATATCTATCTACTGCACTCTGTTGGGTTCGAAAAATTTGTTGAACTTTAGTCTTTTAGGTTGCCTGGTAGAGATCACTTTTAGTGATAAGGCCGCCCATTGTAACACTATATGTTATTATAATTTAATGTGTAATCTTTTATATTTCTAAAGTGGTGTAACAACAAAGAGTTTTCAATCTCTATCTATCTATCTTTTAGCCAATCACGTATAGCGTGCGCCTAATTCAAAATTTCGTAAACTTTAATTCTCGACCATAAGTTCTTATGTGCCAGCGTAAAGTATCGATTAATTTCTGAATGTCTGACAATGTATAAATTTCCTTAAAAAATTACTAGAGAAAAAATTATAGTCATGTGTGGGATTCGAACCCGCGTCATCCACCCCTTTAGCCGGAGGTAGTATTATATGTTCTATGGCCGGGGTATTCTCTGACCGACTGAGCTAACATGACAATGAGTCATAACTGTATTTTTACCTATCATTCTTTAACCATGGTATTGGGATGGAGCGACACCTATGGTTCAACTACGTTGTTCCTTTCAGCAACAATAAAGAAAATGTTCACCAGACTTGAAGCAGCAAAGACCCAGAGTGAAAAGGACAGCATCCTATCGGAACTCCAACCGGTGATAACGTACGCCAGTATAGCAGTCGACGAGTGCGACTTCGGGACTGGTATAGAAGCTGGAATAGCCTTGTTTTGCTCCGGCTTGAAAGAGCTGGAGCCAAGTGCCTTGAGCAGTTTGACTGCCGCATACTCGCTGTTGAACAGAGAGCCATTTAGCAAAATTATTCAAGTAAGTACAGTTATAAACTATAGTATAGTTAGAATCTGTTCCATAACCCCCCAAAAGGCATACGTCGCATGTCGTAAAAGCTTAAGAATAAAATGCCCTAAATGAGCAGTGTCACACTACTTAAGGCACTGACAATTATTGCTAAATAGCTATACTTTTAGCATAATATAGTTTGTAGCAGCAAGCAAATAATACGTAAATTTGATCATATTCTCTAAGGCCTAGTTGATTCTAAAGTATGTTTCTTTAAAATTTCCTCGATGGGCTAAAATTACACACTCAAAACACTGACAAGTGCTTAATAGCTTTACTTGAACAGATTCAGATTAGAAAATGTATTTAGTTTGTAGCAATAAGAAAATTATGTGTTAATCTTGATCACATTATCTAAGTCCAAGAAAAGTCCGAAACACGTTTCCTTAAAATTTTCTCAGTAGAGTAAAATTGCAAAGTTGACTCTAAATTAAGCTTGTAATGTAAATATCTTAATTGTTTACGCATGAATGAAAATATATTAATAAAATAGCAAAATTCAATTAAGAGGGACAAGAAAAGTTTCATTCTCTAGTTTTGTGTTAAGCTTACTTTCGGATTTTACCAAACTGATCGCGATTTTACCATCGCTGTCTCTCTTTCAATCCTACGCAGTCCGATAGTGACAAAATTTCAGCATTTGACAGCGTCTTAACCATCGAGAAACTAACCTCAAGAGAAGCCATTCTAGTTGCTTTGTACGAAATAAATTCATTCAATTTTTCTCTTATCAAAACTTTTTCTAATTGGCTAAGCCACCACCACGTGGTTTATAGTGATGGGACGTGATTAATGTGCTAATTTAATCGATATCGATAAAACAATATTTTGATGAAATACAAAATAAGCGTCTCTATTCTATCTTGAGCGTTGAATGTGAATACTATTTTATTATGTGCTTGGCATATGTATAGGAAGTAGGTAGACAGTAGAAACTACTTTCTATGTGTATCATTATGTATTGTAAGAATTTACCAAATGCACTTAGCTTTACCTGAAATAGGTAGTAAGACACGACTGAAATAGGTAGTTATAAGCTATTAATTGAATACGGGTTTTCAATACTTTAAAAATTAATAATAAAGCATTTCGTACGTCTCACATATATTTTTCGGTCGCAAATTTTAAAAACCGATATTTTATTCAAACAAACATGTTTTTTTGATTAAATCAACCTACTACTCAAAAATCAACACACATTTTTAGTGAACACTTCCTGTTCAATTCACAAGGTATTTTATTAGTTTACGTAAAAAAAAAAGTATGTTAACAATCACAAAACTAAATGGAAACACAAAGTAGGCAAAATATGTAATTAAAATGCTGGAGGCGGGCACCCCTAAATGGCATGTTTACGTACAGCGCGGCTGTAGGTAGTTATTTCAAGGACAGAGCCGAGTTAAAATATAAAATTAAACAACAGCTTCAGTCAACAGTGAACTACTTCGACCACATCATCACTTACCATCAGGTGAGATAGTGGTCAAAGGCTAACCTCATCAGGCATAAAAAAAAAGTTTGAATTCGTGCTTAAGAAATATAAGTTTTAATTTGAATAAAGAAAAGAAATAAAGTAAGGACTGTCTCACATCACTAAAATTAAGTGTATATGGTACAATGACTCCCTATATAACCTGTGACATCCAATATGATTTATGACAAAACTTATTAGTTAAAAAAAAATCAACACATTACGATACTGTAAGCACCTCCCTAGGAAAAATAATATTTTATATTTCGAATGAGTGCAATATCAAATATTAGCTGCATGATTAGCCGGACCGTCAATTCCACTCTCGAGGTTAGTTTCTCGATGGTCTTACCTCTAAACTATGGTTGTAACGAAAATATCTGACTTATGTACGTTATGAATGCATGTGTATGAAAATATAATAATAAAGTAGCAGAACCTTATCAAGAGGGAAAAGTTAATTCACATTTTCAATTAAAGTTACTAGTTTTATGTTCATAAGCTTTCTTTAGTTTTTCACTATAACTGATCACGATTTCAACATAGCTGCCTCTCTTTCATTCATTTGCATACCGATAGTGATGGCATTCATTTGTCAGCGTCTAAGTGCTGTGAAGTGCTGCTGTTTTACGAACATACAACAGCTCGTTTTTCTGCTCTTATTAGGTGACTAGCTTTCCGGGCGCGGCTCCGCCCGCGCGTATGTCGGTTATCGCGCAAAAACATTAACCTTTTTTTGCGCAGTTGGATAAAAACTATCCTATGTTTTTTCCCGTGTCTCAAACTATTTCCATACCAAATTTCATTCAAATCGGTCCAGTAGTTTTGTCGTGATAGCGTAACAGACAGACAGACAGAGTTACTTTCGCATTTATAATATTAGTACTGATTAGCGTAGTACAGATATTCTATACTGTCAACGAGAATTTCTAAGGAGAATGTACTGATCAACTTGCGACTAGCTTTGCCTGTTGATCGACTTCCAAAAATATATAGGTTTTTAAGCTAAAGTTTTTATTGAATCATTGAATTTGCAGATTCTTTTTTTGTTGGATAGAGTTAAAAAATTCATCAAGTTTCAACATCCTCTTTTTTGTTGGATAGATTTAAAAAAATCATCAAGTTTCAACAACCTCGGTCTAGTAATTTTTTAATAATAGTGATTACAGAAAAAAACACCTGCTAAGACTTTTATCTACCTATTATTGGTGACAAATAAAAATAAAAAAACTGGCTTCCTACACTGAAAAATGTAAAATAACCTGTAGAGGTCTGGACCTATGAAGTTGAACACTATATTGAGCTCAAAAGTGATACTGTTCAACTCAAAATTGAAATACCGATTTCAATGACTTCATAACTTTTCGAGTAAAAGGCAATATATGTATAATATTTAACAAAGACTTTAAAAATTGTCCCAAGTTGTCTTTTACCTTTAAAATATTAACCAATTTATGTTATTTTATTTCAGGCCCATCTTAAATATCGCCGCAAAGGACCAAATTTGTCGTTATTAAGTTTGTGACTAGTTTATAAGAATTGTATTTTTGTAATAATTTGATTTTGTGCTTTTTATTTTCACTGATAAAGATTGAATGGAAACCAGAGATGTGTATTTTAAATTGCTGACAAAAACCACCTACTTGTTATTAAGTTATCTTGAAGAATACCAATGTATCTCTCAGTATTGTCTATCAAACAGGTCTTATCGTCTAAATATAATAATATGAACTTCATGTCCTCAATTTCCTTTAAAAAAGTAGTTCAAAAGTCAAAATGGAGTTAATCTTCATGACCATTCTAGTTCGACAATAAGGCCTCGGGTGGTTGTGGATTTATCCCCAATCATATAGCAGGCTTATGTTTATATATGGTACGAAATGTCTACAAGCTCACCAGGCTACCCTCAGTTAGGATGTCCCGAAGCCGGAAAGGTATCCTTAAGCTCGTGTTAAGACAATCCGACTGATACAGTATGCTATGTGAGTTAAAACAATACAAAACCCGACGGCAAATCATTTATTTTAGTTAAACGTTTTGTCCATCCATTTAAATTAAAACAGCATGTTAGAAATGTTTATATAATCTTTTTTTAAAGCCCTTCATTTTGTTATTCAATTCGATGCTTTTGGATGAAAAAATAATTGTCACAATATGGGGCTAAATCCACCAGTTTGTGTTTTTCTTATGTTCCACTAGGAACTATATATATAGCTATGTTCCACTTGCACTATCAATACGAATATAATAATATCTCTTACATTAAATTCGGTTCAGCCCTTTAGAAGTTATGGTGGAATAAAGAAACAAACATACATGAACCCTGAAAACATAACTCTTTTTTTGTGCAGCCGTGTAAAAAAAATCGAATTGAACAAAATTCAATATTGATATTTAAATGTTTTATTGATAGACGTGTTTCAAAACTGAATAAAGGATTACAAAAATAATACAGATAAATGCTCAAAAATTAATTATTGAGTGGAGACATAGATGGTACAAATCGATTGTAAAAAGACAGCTTCTTTAAGTGAGGCCCCAATAAACAGGGAGCCAGTTTGCTCGAAAAAAAAAAAGGTTTTGCTTAAAAATAATTGTGATAGTAAGTCTTGCTTGTTAATATACACACTGTGTATATGTAAGCTTTTTACATCGTTCTGTACTCTTTGTGATGAGGTGTCATTTAATAATCATTCCTTAGGTTTGTCCGCGCCTTTTAGGTAGAGGAACAGTGAAATGGGGCAGTGGTCGCTACCGTAGACCTGCTCTCTTATGACGTTGTCGCACAGCGCTGGCAGAAGTCTCTCGGACACTATGAAGTAGTCAAGACGCCTGAAAAAACAAAAATATAACTTGAAAGACACTATTTATACAGACAGCTCGCGCATTTCTATGTTCGCGGAATGGCGGGGTTAGAGGGAGGTAAGTGAGCTCATTTAGGTCCTAACGTGTTTAGTGAGACATAAGTAGTAAAAATATAAAACTTATTCTAATTATTAGACTTTGAACTATCGTCGACCAAGCAACTTTTTCGGGAACAAGATTAAAACATGGAGAAAATTTAATATCGCGCCGTCATTAAGTTCCTTACCAAAGAAGGAAAATCGATTCAGACTATTCTGGAAGAGATGTCATACGTCAACGGGGACTCTTCCTAATTAAAACCTAGTTTACAAGTAGCACAATCAATTTCATCTAGGCAGGGCAATCACTTGAATACGACCCAGGGCCAAGGCCCAGGCGGTCTGTAAAAGTGACCACTACAGGACTTATTCAAAAAGTCAAAAAAATAATATCGGAAGATACCCTGCCAAAGAACAAACATAGTATCTTATATAACCTTTTTTTTATTCATTCATCTTGGGATAATTCTAGTCAGCGCACGCAAAAACAACAGCGTGTAGAATGTTCCTGTACGTTTTTCAACCTCTGCAGTTAATACAAGGATGATTTACTCAATCGAATTATTACTATGGATCAAACTTGGTTTCATCATTATGAATCTGAGTGCAGTGGCATAAAAATCTGCAGCGTCTCCCAAAAAGTTGAAGGTATCACAGCGGCTGGAATACTAATGGCGACGGTCTTATGGGATTAAAAAGAATTCCTGTGGAGTACAAGGACAAAGGTGTTTCCTTTACTGGAGAATACTAAGCTTCAATCCTGGAGTAATTTAACGACGCTATTAAAGTTGACAAGAGGTGTCTTGCTTTTGCATGTCACAACGTTTCACAAGAGTCGTGTTGCAATGGCTGCTCTGATACAGGGATTCAATATTTTTAAAAGCCCACCCTATAGTCCAGACCTGGCTCAGAGTGATTATTACCTGTTCCCAAAAGTGAAACTTTGTGGGAAGAAATTTTCCAGACGAAGAAGTGAAGTGTTTTTTCTATAAAGAGAAAACCTTTTTATTATGAGGGAATTCAATAGGAAATTTAAAGACTCAAAAAATGCGTTCATCTTGCAGGCGAATATATTAAACAGAAAAAACAATTTTGCAAGCCATTCTTCTGCTATTCCGAGAAATTAAAGACGGCCCCTCGAATATGGAGTCTTGAAATTACGATTCATCTTCAATTAAGCATTATAGTAATTTATGAATTTGAGACAATGTTTTTATTTAATTTACAGGTAATCATTTAGTCAAATTGTATTTGATGCGATAAAAGTCGCGGGATGCTTATTTTTTACAAGTTATACTTATAAGAAATTAATAAAATCACATTTTAATCACAAATAATTGTGAAAAAGTCGCATCAAAATCCGTTCTGTAATTTTTGCACAATTACAAGTGCTGTTTTTCATTCGTTGCACCTACATACTTCTTCTGGCTAATGAAGACTTACCATCCGACGTTTTTGGCTCGGCAGTTCATCATATAAGTCCAGAAAGTGTATGCGCTTTTCTTGTCTGGGTAAAGATGGCGGAATGTGTCCACGAAGCCGTCACCAAGCAGTTCTGTCATGCCGGCGCGCTCTTCGTCGGTGAACCCAGCGTTCTTTCGATTCGTCTTAGGATTAGCTAAATCTGAAAATCAAACATAACCAAGTTTAACCAATCAATCTTTATAGTGTTCTTACCTAATTAAGTGTATTGCCTTTGTTATGTTTTTTATCATGTGACAGACTAGTTCACGCGCATGAATAAATAACCGTATGGTTCTATTCATTACACGAGCCTCGCGCTACACTCGATCTCGGACCATCCGTGGACGAAAACATCGTCGCCGGCACACTACACGAGCCCTCAGTCGCTTGATGAGCCTTGCACATATAAATTAGGGCGTTACATTGTCAAAATCCATAAATATTAGTAACAAATACACACAAAAAATATTGAGAAACATATTTAAAAATATATCTAGTGAGTGATAACTCAGCCTAAAGTTATTATTTATTATTTACGTCGACAAATCCTCGAATGATCACGGTTTGGTACTACAGCACGACGCGAGTCAAGGATTTGTCCACGAGCCGCAAACCATGGATTTTAGCCATCAAAACGGTCTTTTGTTTGGTTCACTAGCTGGTTAAATGTACCCATTTGTTTTATTTTACAAGCAAAACGCCTCGAACTAGAACACGTGATATACTAATAATTTCGGTACCTCCCCCAGGACCAATTCAAAGCAAATAAGAACTTTTTATATTCTACATTTGACAAGAAATTATGTTGAATAAATTATGCAAGGGGGTGTAAGTGAGAAGCAACCTCCAAACTCACGCACGTAGCTTCGAATCATATTTCGATCTTAAGCTTCACAGCATGGTGGATCATTTTGGAGGTTTGCCTGGCTAGCTACCACCGTTAAGTAGAAAATCTGTATCCTGTCTGTATCAATGTGATCTAATAGTTACCTTTAGGAGCCAGGTCCAATTCCAAACTAGATTGTCATTTAGTATCTTCGAACCATATTCGTTTATTAAATGGTATAATATATATCGTTTAATATACTGAAAACTGAAAAACTATATAAGATAGCCCACCAGTTCACCACATTTACTACGTTTCTGCTGAATTTCATGAAGATTACTGTTGGAAAGTTATTGACGAACACATACAACAGTCTAATATATATAGATCAAGACAAAAATATATCACTAAGTACGTACCTATTTCATTATGCGATACATTCATATCACCGCATATAATCACAGGTTTTTTCTTATCTAACTCTTTAACGAACTTCCGAAACTCTTCATTCCACTGCAGTCGTTTCGGGAGTGTGACTAGTTTCTTCCCTGCATTGGGGACGTACGTGCAGATCAAGTAGAACTGCTCGTATTCTGCCGTTATAATGCGGCCTTCGTTGTCGAGCTCCTCGTTTTGTAAGCCGTATTGTACGTTCATAGCTAGCTGCGTTGTGTAAATGCCTACGCCCGCGTATCCGTCCTTGTCGCTGCACTCCCAGTAAGCGTGGTAACCGGGCAAATTAGCCAGTTCATCCGGAAGCTTATCTTTAGCACATTTCGTCTCTTGTAAGCAGAGAATATCCGGTTTCTCGTGCGTCAAGTAGTCCAGACCTCCTTTGTTCATCCACGCTCGAATACCGTCTACATTCCAGCTGGCTATTTTGAAGTTCCATTCTCTGCCATCAGGATTCTTTGATGCATTGGAGAAATCTAATTCTTCGTAGTTAGTGGCGGTTTTATTTTTGGGTGGAGGCTTCTTTTTGTCATCGGTGGGAACTGAAACATTAAACTCATTATAAAGAAAGTCTATCTAGGTAAATAACAGTTTTTTTTAGTTTTCCGTAAAAACAGGAACCCTATTACTAATTTTACTCTGTCCATCCGTACCTTTATGTAGAGAAGTGTCTTCATATCGCTTTCTATACAATCGTAGTTTTGTCATATTTTATTATAAATATATTATGTTATGTAGTGTTTAAACTCGGTGAAATTTTGCATGCGTGACCTAGAGCCTAATGTCTATGCTTGTGGTTTGCCAGTTTTCCGTATATTTATGCAAGTATCTTCAAAGATATTCGCAATAATAGTTTAGTGTGGGAATTATATTTTAGAAATGTAACAGAAGCTGGCAAACCAGAAGCTAAATATCTATATATTATACTCAAGGACAAGCATTTACAAAGTTATTAGGATTTAACTAAGAGCAAGTATCTCTTGCTACTAGGCATTAAATATATTATGACGACTACCTTTATATGGAAGGTACTAAAAAAGTTACTTGCTCAGTGGGCTTACGTAGTGCCTTCACTTTACAACTTCCCGGTAGAACGACCGGAGAGCATAGATTTAGTAGTAGGGTTCCTTTTTCCCTATATATTTTTGAACTGTAATAGTTATATAGTTGAAGTTTTCACAGAATTATGTTTTATAGTGGCTAATATCCTAATGAATAAAAGTCTAAATTTAACTGTGGTACCCATGGGTGTATGGGTACAATAATCGTTTTCTTTTTCAAAGATTTTGATTTTATTTCTCGGTCGGCCAACTTAACAAAAAGTCCATTCAAATAACTTTTAGGGGATTGCAACTGGTCTATTTCCTTAATTGTCCACTTCGTAAATGGTCAAATTCTCAAATGGTCTACTTAGTAAAAGGTGGTTTTATTTCCTGTATAACACTTCAATATACAGACAGGTATTGCAGGTTTTGCATGGTGGTAGGGCATTTTGTGAATGTCCGCATGGCTAGCTACCACCCTCAAGTAGAAAATCTGTCGCAAACACCTAACGGTGTGTCCTGGCAGCTGTCCTTGAGAACCGGTAATTCTAGGTTAGCCTGAACAACATCGTCGACCACATCATCAGTTACCATTAGGTGAGATAGTGGTCAAAGGCTAACCTATCAGGCATAAAAAAAAACAGGTAATGTTATTTAGCTATAGGCATTCCTATGAACAATGACACCATTATTTCTTATTCACTCACTACTAACATATCTGTGATAATATGTATTATTAAATATTTAACAAAAACTTAAACTGTAATCGTTCGTTCACAGATGGAAGGGAGCACATTAAATTAAGCAAAAAAATATGCATTTAATCTGAAGTGGCCAGTCTTTTAAGGATTCTTTAATATGTAGGTATAATATAAATAATAAGAATAGTTTACAACATACTGGATTATGCATAATAACTCAACGAAATTGACTTTTAATTAGCAAAGTTAAACAATTGCGAAATAAATGGACTTTTTGCATAACCGAGGACAAATGGATTTTTATTTTAGCTCTACTCGTAAAACGGTAATTACCACGAGTTACATGTACATAATACCTTTACCAAACTTTGCGTCATGCATTACATACTCGTATTATAGTACTAACTCAGCAATAAATAAAAAACCGGCATAGTGAAAGTCGGTACTGCGCCAAAGATACCAGTCGTTTAAAAAAATTGGTAATTATACTCGTACATATTACAAATACATTAGGTTTTTACGGAAGCTTCAGTGTGCGAGTCCGGCTTAGGTACACATGGCATTAAACTATCGCTACTTCGACATGTCGAGTCTTTGGATCACAAGGCGGCAGAATATCCCATGTCTTTCTTCTGCCAACCATCCAATAGTCACCATCACAAACAGAAAGACGCGATTTATAGCCAGTAAATTCAGGCAGATTAGTTCTATAGCCAGACTCTCCAAGTTATATAAATAATATAAATAGACGCTTGCGCATGGGTGCGATAATTCATAGTAAAACCATAAAAGTAATCTAATTGGAGATCCGTGGGATAATCAAATGTACCTAAATCTAATTTAGTCGGAATACACACGTTGTCCATATCTCAGTTTTATAGGTATCTACGAGTATGTAATATGTATAGTAGTATGCCTATACATGCTCATATATGTAATCATACTCTTAGCAAATCAATTCGTAGCCACCATCAGATACGAATTTCATGATTGCACACACTGCCATATATTTGGATATTTGACATGCATGCTGCGTAACCTATCCCTATGATGAGCGCGCGGGTAAAAGTCGAATTTAGTACCGCTCAATGAAGTTAAACTACTTATCTGGATTTACTATGGATAAAGCGTTAACATCAGGTCATTCGAGTGCTTGGTCCATTACCTACTCGTATGAATTAATAAAATAAAATGCATCAAACCGACGTATCTAGAGAGACCACGTCGAGTAAAAGATTTCTATCGGAGTCTCCCGAAACCAAAAGTAATGGAAAACCGCCAT
Organism: Plagodis dolabraria; assembly: GCA_963854805.1. Classification (NCBI taxonomy): domain Eukaryota; kingdom Metazoa; phylum Arthropoda; class Insecta; order Lepidoptera; family Geometridae; genus Plagodis; species Plagodis dolabraria. The sequence continues at coordinate 28,066,066 of OY978446.1, forward strand.
ATAATGCAGAACAGACGAAACAAGTATCTAAGAAAAATAAATCGCAAAGTATAACGGGCTTCCTGCCTCCTCCACAGCTGACTCTCGCGTCTAAAGTGCCAACAAGTCAAGATAACGAAGATACGCCAAAAAACTAAGCTATACCCCTCTCTCTTCACCTCTCCCAACACGACCGGTCCCCGTGGGAGACGTAGACCAAAACCCTGTAGAGAAAATAAATACAGGTACCAATTTCGAGAAAAAACACCTTTATGTAGCTATACATACTCGTATAATGTTATAACGCTGTCATCTTACTCTCACCTTTTGGAACTGAAAGAAGCCCTGAAAAATATCAAATACGACGTCATAGTATTAGCTGAAACTAGACGACTTGGCAACTCGCAGCAAGCAATGAAGGTGTTGAATTGTTTTATACCACTCTAAATAATGCATTACAAATGTCAAGAAAAAATATAATGGTCATCAACGACTTCAACGCCAAAATTGGACAACCAAAACAAGAAGAAAACTTGATAATGAAAAGTTGTAGCTATTTAAACAGAAATAATAGAGGCAGTAGGCTTATACAATTTGCATGTAAAAACAAGTTTTCAATTCTAAGCATATTTTTTAAAAAGAAGAACAGTAAAATATGGACCTGGAAATCACCAGATGGCAAGGTAAAAAATGAAGTGGACTACATACTAACAAATCTCCAAAAATATGCTCACAATATAGAAGCTATCAATGTACAATATCCCAGTGACCATAGACTAGTAAGAGTGACTTTTAAGCTACAAAATTTGAGGAAAAATAGAAAATCTTACGAAAACAATACAAAGAGTAGGTACCTTAAAAAACGATGAAGAAGTAAAAATATACATAGAATCTGTTCACAAAAATTTAGAAAACAATATTACCTGACTTCAAAGTCACACAGCGCAAGAACTTCACGATAAAATCGTTTTTGAAATTGAAATTGGTCTCAAAGAGGCACATAACTCTTCAAATCAAATAACCATGCCTTCTGTTTTATCAGATAAAACAAAGAAATTAATTTCAAGACGGCAACTTCTCCAAAATACAAAACCTAAAACTAGAAGTATGAAAAACGAGCTTAGAACTCTCTACAAACTCATAAGTAAATATATCCGGCATGACTACAACATCCATCGTAAGTATTTCATTTCCATTACAAGTAGTTTTATTTGAAGGTTCTATCCAAGTTTTATGCAGTCTTAGTTCTTTATTGGCTCTCTTTATGAAGTATAAATTGACAGATTGTAGTACATAATGATATCATAACACATATTCTATGAAAAGTTTAACCATGTATATATCTAGTACTTAGAACGGTTAAAGCTAGGGGTTCAAAAGCTCCTTTAAAATAAAGACGGACGCTCCTATACAGCGAAATCTTACCGTAATAGTATCCTGTAGACCAAGTACGAACATTTCGATAGTCCATAACGTAAACGTATCTAGTTTTACAGCAGGAGGCGATGGTTGACAGCACAACGCATCGTTTTTTGGCTAACGTGAACTCGATAGGATTAGAAAAGTGACGTCATCCGGGGTAAATCAAATTTATTGTACCTTCTTTCTAAGAGTTAACGATTCATTCCAAAAGAGGTTTGAATTCTTTTTCAGCCTAAACAAAGTCTCCTCTATGATTGATATTTGTCAATTTTGGCGTTTTATTTCTTTGAAACTTTTACGTGACGAAACGTTCTCGTTAAAATCTAGACACGTTAGATGTCAAAACCTTTCAATGTGCCAATATTTGGTTCATCAAATATTTTTCAATGATAGAAGGACTTAAAGTTTCAAATAAAACTAGTAATAGAAATGAAATACGAGTACTTCAAGTTGCTACAAAATTCTATAAAAATCTGTACAGGTGTGAATATAGCGGAGAACCAGCTTCGGCTTCAACTCTACCAAAAGAAACATCGTCTGTTATTGTAGACATAGAGGAGGCTGAAGTATTGAAGGGAATAACTAGATTGAAGTCTGAAAATAGCCCAGGACCTGATAAAATGCCCAACGAAGCTGTGAAGCTAGGAGCACCCTATTTAGTGAACCCTCTAACATTGCTTTTGAACCTCGTGCTGAAAACGGCAACTACACCAAAACAATGGATTGAGTCAAACATCATTTTATTCTATAAAAAAGGAGATCCAAATGATATAAACAATTACCGACCAATAAGCCTACTGTCTTCAATATATAAATAATTATTCTCATCAATCAATCCTAGAAAAGAGAATCAGAGACACCATAGAAAACCAACAGCCCATAGAGCAAGCAGGATTTAGAAGAGTATTCTCTACTTTAGATCATATCCGCTCTATCGAAATGATAATTGACAAATATCAAGAGTTTCAAAGACCGCTCTACATTGGATTTATCGATTATCGAAAAGCTTTTGATACTTTGGTTCATCAGTCAATATGGGAGTCTCTAGAATAGCAAAATATTGAAACAGGATATTTGAAGGTAATACAAGAAGATACCTATAAGAAGAGGAGTAAGGCAGGGTGATCCCATCTCTCCAACTATATTTATAGCAGTGTTACAACGAGTCATTGGACAACTAAAATGGGAAAAGGTTGGTTTAAATATAAACAATAAATATGTAAGTCATTTGAGATTTGCCGACGACATCGCGTTGCTGTCTGAGAATAAAATGGAACTGATGCAGTCAACGTTAAACGATCTTCACTCTGCAAATCATAAGGTAGGACTAGAAATTAACCGCAGTAAAACCAATATAATGACAAACTACCTGAAGTCTCCTGCATACGTAAATAATGAAGCGCTGGAGTATGTCGACACTTATGTATACTTGGGTAAACTATTATCGTTTAAAAAGCAAAGAAATGAACAAGAAATAGGAACGAGAGTTTCTAATGCTTGGAAAAAAAAATTTGAGCTTATAAGAAATTATGAAAAGTGACATGCCAATCAAAATTAAGCAAAGGTTACGGATATCTGCATATTGCCATTAATCTATTATACTACTATTTCCATACGAAATTTCATTCAAATCGGTCCAGTAGTTTTGGCGTGAAAGCGTAACAGACAGAGTTACTACTAATATTATAATGCGAAAGCATTTATAATATTAGTACTGATTTATTTATGTATTTATAAGGAATATTAAACATTATGATAATGTTATTATAAATGCGACAGTTTGCGTTTTGAACAGATTTTTAGCAAAATATATTTAGTTTGTAGCAGTAATATATGTTAATATTGATCATATTTTCTAAGGCTAAGAAAAGTCCGAAACACATTTCCTTAATATTTTCTCGATAGAATAAAATTGCTAAACTACGCTTTTAACGTAAACATCTTAATTAATTATGTATGAATGTGTATGAAAATATAACAAGAAAATACATAAACCTTATCAAGAGGGACAAGAAAAGTCAAATTTCCAATTTACGTTATTAGTTTTGTGTTATTAAACTTTCTTTCGGATTTTATCCAAACTAATGGCGATTTCACCATCGTTGCCTCTCTTTCACGCAGTCTGATAGTGTCAAAATTTCAGCCATTGAATATTTAGCTATTGTCTTAATTTCAAAACTCGAAGATTCTTGGAAATTTATGTAGATCGGTCGGAAACACGACATAATCAGTACTAATATTATAAATGCGAAAGTAACTCTGTCTGTCTGTCTGTCTGTCTGTCTGTCTGTTACGCTTTCACGCCAAAACTACTGGACCGATTTGAATGAAATTTGGTATGGAGATAGTTTGAGCCCCGGGAAAAAACATAGGATAGTTTTTATCCGACTGCGCAAAAAGAGGTTAATGTTTTTGCGCGATAACCGACATACGCGCGGGCGGAGCCGCGCCCGGAAAGCTAGTTCAAAATAAACGCGAAGGAAGACCGCAGAATGAGGGCAGTACTTTCAGTAATTATTCGTGTAAATGTTATAAAAAAGTTGATTCTGTTCGTTTCTTCTTTACGTTCAAATTACTACACAGATTTTGATGAAATTGGGACACATAGAGCCAGTCTCTCCCAGGAAAGGCCTAATAAATTATGCCGCGACCGCAATATAACGATGTCACGCGGAAGAAATCGTGAGCTCCTTCCTGTCCTTCGCTGCCTCTCGCCACATAATAAAAATGACCCCTCGCTAAAAATCTAAGCATTAACTCGAATTGGATTCCGGTTTTGTAATAGGTAATTCTGAATTTTTATTATGAGTTTTTATTTTTTATGGCGTTCGTTTAAAAATAAAAATAAAAGAATACCCTTCCAAAGGAAACAGATAAGCAAACTAACGGCCATTGCAGGGCTTTATAGGCAGTCCAAATTCTTTTGCCCACTATCACCTATGTTGCCGACATAAGTAATAGATCCGCTGAATTGCTATGTTAATTAGCTTAGCTAAATGACCACGTTTGTGTTACAAAAATATATTTAATTATTATTTTTAAAGTTATGACTTACTAGCGAGTGTACGCCTTTTTAGTTCATGTACGTCATAACTTTAAAAACTACTTTAATTTGTTACTAAAATTATGGCGTAAGTATTAGATTTTAGTCAAGCGACGCATCTACCCGACTGACAATATATTTAGAAAATTTACGGTCCGTTTCAAAATGTCCTAATAAAGTTTCGGGTTGCTGTGCAACACGTAAAATAACTGAATGATAAAAATGACCAGCGCGTTTCCAGCTTTAAGCGATGGATAGGCTAAATGGATGACTGTGAAACGCAAAGATAGTGTTTTGTACTTTTAGGGCCTGTTTCAGAATGTTCGAGAAAGTTGCGGTTTTACTACCTAGAACATATTTAACATATTTAAATATGTTCTAGGTAGTAAAACCGCAACTTACTCGAACATTCTGAAACAGGCCCTAAAAGTACAAAACACTATCTTTGCGTTTCACAGTCATCCATTAAAGTACCTAGACTTTTAAGTTACGACGTACATCAACCAAAAAGGCGTGCACCCGCTAGTAAATTATTATAACTATAAAAAGATAATTATATTTTGTTACACAAATGTGCCTAAACAAAATATAAGGCCAATCAACTTTACACATCGCAACTGTTTAAACAATTAAGCAGAAAATAAAGACTTGTTTGACTTGGTATAAAATTTAAATACCTATTGTAGTTCCTGCATGAACAGTGTTTTTATCATATGCGATTTTAAATTCCAAGGTCGTTGTGAACTTCTGATTGTATATATACATATGGAGTGAGCTACATTTAACATTCTTCACAATACCTAATAGTTCTCCGAGACATGTCATCCTCTCAATTTTTATAATATATATCTATTGTTACCGTCACATAACATCCCTTTGCCGAATAGTATGTAGAAGTATTGATTAATTTAAATATTGGACTTGTAATTGTTTAATTTCTTCTCGTCATACACATTGAATTAAAAAATATCTTAAACATTTGTTTTGACCACATTACATAGGAGCAAATCTATTTATTATTGTACATATTTTGCGGTCAACCTTGTAGGTTAGTAGCCCATTTGCTCTTCTTAATGTGAACCTATAAATAACTTAATCACTACATTAACTATGCATTCACAATTAAAATATTGCATTCATAAGTTTTTATTAGTTACCATATTGTAAGCCCAATTATATATATAGTTATAATAATATATTAACCCATAAAAATGCAGGAAGCTAGCAATGTTCTACAAAATTTTGCTAAATATGTATATGAAGCTTTTGTTAATAGTGAATAATAAATCAAGCATGTACACAAGTGAATGATGAAATATTGTGAACATTAACAAATATCTTTATCCTGTTTTTATGTAAACTACAGGCACCTGCAGGTGAAAGGAAAAATAATAAAGCATTCCACATAAATATTTAGAAAACTGTTTATTTAGAGAATAATAATAAACACACTTAATCATAATAACATTAAACAGTAATTGTCAAAAGTTCAATAACACCTAGAATAGTGTACATGCTAATTACCCTTATCATCAGCAAGTTTTCGCCCACGTTTGCTTGTGACTTCACTGGACTCTTGTGCATCTTCTTCATTATCTTCTATCTTTTCTACAGGCTGTTCTACAGCTCTCTTCCCCCGACCCTTGCCTTTAGGTTTGGGTTCTGGGGCTTCATCATCTGCTTGAGTGTCTTTTGAATCACCTATAAAAATTAACAAATGTTTTAAATCAATTTTTACATTTGATTTTAAATATTGATGACCTCTGGCTGATGTAGATTTATAGGTATAATATGCTTTTATTTTATTTAACTGAAAAACAATGTCTTTTAGCTAAAGTGATCTCTTTGAGACTGATGATGTGGACGAAGATGTTGTTCTGACTAACCTAGAATTACTGCCTCTCAAGGACAGCTGCCAGAACACACCGTTAGGTTGGTGACAGATTTGCTGCTTGAGGGTGGTTGCTAGTTAGTCAGGCATTCTTTTTTTTTTAATTTTTTTTTATGCCTGATAGGTTAGCCTTTGACCACTATCTCACCTGATGGTAAGTGATGATGTGGTCGAAGATGTTGTTCAGGCTAACCTAGAATTACTGGCTCTCAAGGATGGCTGCCGGAACACACCGTTAGGTGCTTGGCGACAGATGTTCAACTTGAGGGTGGTAGCTAGCCAGGCGGGCATTCGCAAAGTGCCCTACCACCATGCTATAACGACTGCCATCCTAAGACAACAACCGGGACCGACGGCTTAACGTGCCCTCCGAAGCACGGAAGCACTCAGTAGTAATGTCACCAGCGGTCACCCACCCAACTCCTGACCGCGGCGGACGTTGCTTAACTTTGCTGATAGATTCAGAATGGCTAAGCAAACTTCGCTACGAGCGCTTCAAAAACCAAACCACAAAATGCCTTACCTCCAGGCACTATGACAGCATTTATAATAGGTTAATTTATCTTTAACATTTTACTTAATTCTAGAAACCAACAGGGCGTATGACGCCCCTCAATCAAAATATGGAATATTAGATTCCAATATTTACATAAAAACAAATATATTACCTTTAGCTTTATCTTCTTTTTTGTTAACCTTTCTCTTTTTGGCTGGTGCTTCTTCTACATCATCCTCATTTTCTTCACTATCCTCTTTAGGAAGTGCTTTCTTTCCTTGATTCCTTCCTCTGCTCTTTGTTTCTTTCTTTTTGGATGGTTCCTCATTTTCCAGAGATTCTGTATCTTCTACATTTTGTTCATCATTATCAGGTGTCTTTTCTTTGGCAGGCTTAGGCTGAGCCTTCTTTCTACCTTTAGCAGCAGGTAGAGGATCATTTTTAGTTTCCTCTTCCTCTTTGTTGTCCTCTGTTTCTGGGTCTGGTTTAGGCTGTGCTTTGCGTCCTCTGCCTTTAGCAACTACCGGTTTTGACTTTTCCTCAACTTCAGTTTCAGTCTCTTGTTTGGCTTTTCTTCCTCGGCTAGGTTTTGGTTCTGGCTTAACTGTTGGTTCTTTTTTAGTTGGTTTCTTGCGTCCTCTACCAGTAGAAGCACTTTGTGTTTCTTTTGCATCACCATCTCCAATTTCATCGTCAGCTGCCGCAGCTTCTTCACCAGACTGATCGCCATTTAATTTTGGTTCTTCTTGGTTGTCTTCTGCAGGTTCCTCAACATTCTTCTTCCTCCCTTTTTTAGCCTGAGGAGCTGTATCGTCAGTCTTTCCATTTTCCTCAACACCATTAGCGTCTCCTGTTGCCTTTTTACCACGTTTCTTTTTCTCCATAACTGGGGCTTCTGCTTTTTCATTGATTTCTGGTGTGTCTGCTTCAGGTTCTACTTCTTCTAGAACTTTAGTTTTGCCTCTGCCCTTTTTAGGCACTTCACTAATTTCAGTTGGTTTCTGAAAATAATAACTTGCCATATTATACTACTTACCTTTTATTTTTGTTAACTGCCAATCAAGGAATAAAATATATAATTTTTAATATTAAAACTTTAAGAGTACAAAATGCTCCACAAGTTCATAAATATTTCAGACATTTAATTAGTTACTTTTTTTACCGGCGGTATGCCTTTAGTTATTAATTATTATTATTATTTATTAGTACCTAAAAGTATTATTTTCATTTAAATTTGTTATTATGGTCAACATTAAACTTTAATTTATTAAAATAAAATGGTCTTTGAATGTTTTCTATAACCATACATTATGACAGGGAGCATATTGAGCTAGTAAGAATAAAAAAAATTGGGGTCTATCTTTTGTTAAAAATAATAATATGAGACAGCTGCAGTCTCATACTCATTGTTATATCTTTAGATGAGAACATGCCATGTTAGACTGCAAATAATAATAAGACATTATATCTAATGATGAGAAATTGTCCATACAGTGTACTTGATTTAAAAAAAAGCTACACATTTTATATCTTCCCCCTAAACTTCATCAGATTCCATGCATGCTTAAATAGTTGCAGTAGCAAATGTACATCAATTTTATTATTCTGTGTAATTGTGTACCGAAAATAATAACAGGTTTGTGTACTTTTACAGCATCCACTGCAGCAACATGATTTAGTCTTCCCCACTAGACATATCTTCATCTTGTAAGTTCCTCCAATTGTTAGTGAAAGATTAATTTTATATTTCACAACTTAGGTATAAATACTTGTAATACAAGGTATCATACCATTTCCAAACCGAAAAAACGAATGAAAGTAATAGCTAGTGTAGGTAATATAGGAGTTCCAGATAATTACACGTAAGGATCCACTGCCAAGGTGATATTACACAAAGGCGTGTTGCGCCTCAAGAAGCGGTAGGAAGCTGTCAGTGTAATGCTATGTCAGGACATAGTGTAAACGTGTATTACAAAAATCAAGAAAATGATGAAATTTACAACTGATTACATGTAAAAAAATATAACGATATGCCATACTCTTTTAGAAATAATGCTTTCTTTGATTGATGTTCCGGTAGGTACACCAACTTGTTTGTAATTAGCGAGCCTCTAGTAACAATATTAATGCATGAAAATCTTTACCTTTGTCTTAGCAGTCTTAGGCGCCATTGTAGTAGACACGTAATTCTGTATTTTTTTAAATGATATAACGTATAAATTCACAAAAATGTGCGTTAAACAGAACTTCAGTGGCGGGCAAAATTTCCGGCAAAGTGACAGATTGTCGTCCCGTCCCGTCCGTCACTGGCGCCAATTTTTTGACAATTCTATAGAACTCTATGGTTTTTAATAGAGGTGTTATATTAGGATCTTATTTTCGTATTCCTATTATCGAATATAACGCTTAGCCAATATTATGATATCTAACCTATTACTGGGTAATAGTCAAATAATAGTGATAACTTATCATATTATTCGTTCATAAAAGACGCGCAATTTAACCGTTATTGGTCAAAATATTATGTGTAATAGTTGACAAATCGCTCACGTTATTGATATAAATACACAGTGATTTACTTTGCCTTATTTTATACATTAACAGATCTAGGACTGTCAACGAAATCACGAAATTTACAATGATTTATAATTTGTATTTACATTATAAATATAGATTACTTTTATGTTCGTTTTGTTTTTTATTTCTTTTATATATTGATAGAATATTTCAAAAATAGTGTGTAATAGGCAGCGGTACAATAATAGGTAAATACTAACCCATAACATTGCATAATTAATAATAATCTATCGATATCCATTGCCTGGTCTCGTTCTGATTAGAGCCCCGAGGATACATTTCAAATTGAAATGTCGGCGTCGCATTCTCTCGCGACGAGTGAGGATGAGATGGCAAGTCACAGGCAACTGTAAGGAAGAATAGCGTCACTCGGTCGCCGGCACGTCGCTCACTATTATTTGAATAACCTATTACGACAAAATTCATATTACCTAATACTAAACTTCTGTCTTGAACCTATTACATATACCTAATACGAATGTATTAGTCACACCTCTAGTTTTTAAAATCTACGCCAACCTCTGGAAGCTTTCTACACGATCAAACTTTCACCCACTCATCACTCGATGATTAAATTGACTAAATCGAAGGTTGCACTCACCCCATTGAATGGTGAATCAACGTTCATAATATAAACATATGTTTGTGGATTTCAATGGGTTAATCAAAATTTTTACGTTCGTGTTGGATTCATTATATAGTGAGACAGAAATATGTCATATTTTGCATCTTGCAAAATAGGAAGGATTGTTTGGCGCTTACTACTCGTATAATGCATTTTAATTTTATACTACACTACACTAAGAAAATAATTACTGAGATATTTTTTACACACACTCACTTAACACTTGATAATAATACACTATCACACACAGCACTAACATTACCTAAACACAAACTAGATCAAAGAAGTATGTTCGTTTCTGATTATACATACATTTCTATAAAGTATGGATAATACATATAAATATAAGATGGAGACTTATACATGCGCGCTCCCCCAACACTGGAAGAGATGAGCTGGAAGCTAGCATAAATATTAACAAACCTGACATTCTAGCTCTCACGAGACATGGATTAAAGACAGTCAGGAAATCATAGCCCTAGTTCTGCCTGGTTACATTCTCAAATTGAAATCTCGTAAACTATGTCGTAGTGGAGGTGTGTGTCCAAAAAATATGGAAATATTTAAAAAGATTAAACATACTTAGTAGTAGGCATTCCGTGTCTATCCCTGATAGTTAAATGGACCCAGATCAAATAAATAAGCACTTTTTGAATGTCCCTGGAGATGGAAACGTGCACAGAAAAACACTATCATATTTTAACTCAAAAACCCAAGCTGTATTCTCTTTAAGCACTGATTCTGAAGAGACAATTGCTAAACTCGTAAACAGTATTAATACAAATGCAATCGGATGTGACCACTTAAACGCAGAACTTGTAAAACTGACACTTCCTGAGTGTCTGAATGCGATTATAGATATCATTAATTCTTCTATTTTGACCAATACATTTCCTTCGGCTTGGAAGCGTGCTTTAGTCAAACCAATGCCTAAAGGCAAAAGTGCGGATAAAATAAATGATCTGCGCCCAATAAGTACTCGTATCTTACTAATCTTATCTAAGGTATTGGAAAAAGTGGTGTATGTCCAAATGGATATATAACAGTGGAAAATATCATACCTAAGTACCAGTCTGGTTTCCGGAAGGGTCACGGAACCGAAACAGCTCTACTCAACGTGTGTGATGATGATTTGATATCGGCATCGGACTCCATATCAAATACTCAATCATAGCAAGTGTCCTTGTACCTATTATCGGATTTATCACGTGCATTTGATTGTATATGCCCCAACCTTCTGATCGCCAAGCTTTCATCCTATGGCTTCTCGGTAGAAACTTGTAAATAGATTAAAACTTTTCTTATTCGCAGAGAACAATTTTTGGAACTTGAACATATAAATGGAAACAAGAGCATATCTGCAGTGGAGAAGCTACATAGAGACACGCCTCAGGGCTCGATACTAAGCCCGATCCTTTTCTTTATTCACAGCAGATATCCCTGAATGTATAACAACATGAAAATATCATTTATATGTTGACGATACACAAATATATCACAGTTTCAAACCGGAAAATCCAGATAATGATATGATAAAAGTAAATGAAGACCTGGAGAGAATATGTAACTGGGCTCGGAATATTTTTTTAGTCATAAACCTAAGTAAGTCTAAATTTATAATCCTAGGCACTAAGGCTAAGATTCAGAGACTAGTCTTAGCGTGAACTAATGCTTTGATCCGTCAAAATGTAGTGCTTAGCCGAATAAATGTATTCACAGACGTCTGGTACAGCGCTTAAACTTAGCGCGTCTTATGCTAAGCCAAGTAGTGGAAATCGACTACTTTAGCCTGTCTCAAACCAGGAGTGGCGCCGCCAAGTGAGACACTGAGGCGAACGGTGCAAAAAGTTCTTCAGGAACTTTTTTCGTAAATTGAAAAAGGCACTGACTTTGTTTCACTCTATGGTTTCACTCACTCCAATCCATGGAAGTAATAAGTACTACGTACAACAGGAATGAGCTCTATCTGTGCATCATGCAGCTAAAATAAAGGAAATAACACCTTATGCTAAGGTCGTAAGAGTCTTGTTGCGCGCAAAATAAAAATGAAGCCGAGTGAGAAGGCTACCGCTGAACCCTGTGTCCCGTTCTAACAGTGACAGAGTTGACCGTCGTACACAAATGTCTTTGAATCTTTAAATTTCATATTCAGAGATATAGTCTGAGAATTACTTTGCTTGCTCTTTGCTTGATCACACTCTATTATCTATGGCACATTTTTCACAGGAACGTTTACCGGTTCTTGTTTATCTGTGCATCCTGATATAAAAAGAAAAGGACAAGAACAACATATACAATGTGATTGGAGCATGGAAGTAATAAGTACTACGTACAACAGGAATGAGCTGTTGTCGCAAAATTGAAGCCGAACGAGAGCTCAGTAACTGTACCTCTTATCCCTCTCTGGCGATGGTGACTATATTGAAATATGATTTAAGAACAATATGTATAAAAAATTATTTGTGATCTGACGTCAGCAGATCATTGCTTTAGATGGATTTTAATCAAAGATGCTACTGATAAACTTGCCCTTTGCAGCACTGTACATTTAGTGTTTTTGCTTGCTTTTTACACTCGCGTCATTTAGGTAGGTACTTTCCCACTGCTCCTTGTGGTTTACGACATGTAGCTGGACGGAGATAAAATTACTATAAGCTACCTATTGTGGTATATTTAATTAATTAGGTAAGAAAAAAACAGTTAAGTTTACATTTAAGTTTAATTCTAAATCAGATATTGTTAAATAAAACAGTCTTGTGAAGTTTCTGCCGCAAACCCAGCTTATTCCTTATATGTTTCATTGACTTTAATTTTGTATTATGAGTTAAACTAACATTAGGAAATCTGCAATTGAAACAAAGTTATTTTAATAGAGAAAGGAATAAAAAATGCATAGGTATTTAAGTTATTTGTTCTTGAACTAGGATTGGATTTGGATTGTGACCCGACTTCTCTTTGACGGCCATCATCGTAAAGATGGTCGGTGACGAGAGGTCGTGGGAGGCGGTGGCCTCTTTTTCTAAGACAATCGTCTCACAGAGGGAGGCGGAGGAGCGGGAAAGGGAGAAAGATCCTCTCTCTGTCCCGCTCCGCAGAGCGCGGACACGGAGGCGAGCCGATCATACTCGCACTCCGTCGCCACTCAGAGGACCTGGGGTGTCAGCCGTGGGGACAGCCAGTACCCCCCACCAGGGTTAGGTCCTCATGAGGTGAGGATGCCCTCGTGGGCATCCCACAAAGCGGCACATTGGGGGGGGGAGTTATTCCCAGAGGCTGGGCCCGCTTAAGTGGGCAGTAACGTGGATGGGAGCTGCGGATGAGAGCGCGAGTGACTCCGTGGCCCCTGCCGGCAGTCGATGACGACGGAACACCATGAGGCTTTTAGTCGATAGTAGGATCCCTATTGATCCTGAGTCTGACATAACCACCTGCTCCCTGTTGTGTATGCGTAAATGCATTTTTCTCATGACAATAAAATAAAAAAAGGATTAGATAGTCATGCATAGTCACCGTAATTCTTCACTAACAAATTATGTTTAAAACTATTACCTGTGAAAAGATAAACCATAATCAGGATAGTACTCGCTTCCGCAAGCCTCCACGACACAAATTCTCCCCATTTTTATTAAAATTCTTCAAATATATCATGTAATCAAAAAACACACCGCTATTAATGTCGAGTCGACGATTTCATGTAGGGTTGTCAGGTCAGGTGTCCGTATTTCATACAAATAAAATAAAACCTATACGCCAATCGCAATTTTTTTGCGTCAGTAAGGTTTTACACGTAGCAACAAATAATATTGCTTTAACATGTCGGTAATAAATAATTATTTATATATAGAAACATTTCAGAAGTAAATGTTTTTACTTCATTACAATACATTAATCGCATTTTTTTCTACTAACAACGGAAGGATTGAAATCAACTTAACTCTGGCAACTCTAAGTCACTGTTAGAACGGGACACAGGGTTCAGCGGTAAGGTTTAAGCGCTGCACCAGACATCTGTGAATACAATTATTCGGCTAAGCACTACATTTTGACGGATCAAAGCATTAGTTCACGCTTAGACTAGTCTCTGAATCTTAGCCTAAGGCTGAGATTCAGAGACATTTGTGTAAGACGGTCAAAGACCAGTCTTAGCCTAGCGTCGGCTAAGCCAATCTTTAAATTTCATATTCAGAGATATAGTCTTAGTTCTACTTACCTTGCTCTTTGTTTAGATCACACTCTATTATCTATGGCACATTTTTCACTTATGGAACGTTTACCGGTTCTTGTTTATCCTGATATAAAAAGAAAAGGACAAGAACAACAGTATATAATATGTGATTGGAGTGAGTGAAACAAAAGAAGTGCCTTTTTCAATTGAACTAAAAAGTTCCTGAAGAACTTTTTGCACCATTCGCCTCAGTGTCTCACTAGGCGGCGCCACTCCTGCTATGAGACAGGCTAAAGTAGTCGATATCCACTACTTGGCTTAGCATAGCACGCGCTAAGTTTAAGCGCTGTACCAGATGTCTCTGAATACAATTATGAGGCTAAGCACTACACTTTGACGGGTTAAAGCATTAGTTCACGCTTAGACTTGTCTCTGAATCTTAGCCTAAGATGCAAATAAGTAAAGTGATGTGCCTCAACCCTAAATTGACGATAAAATTTATCATCAAGTATCATCATCGTCAATCGTTTAATGATATTGATATACCATTGGAGATATAAATAAAGAATCTAGGTTTGATTTTGGATCGTGAAATGAGATTCAAAAAACACATAAACGAAAAAATACGGAATGCGTTTTATAAACTAAAGGTTCTGTACTGCATTATCTCAGTAGAGATAAGATGTATGCTCTGTGACCTTATAGTGCTTTCCCCATTTAATTATTGTAGTGCGGTATATGGGCCAAGGCTGTGGGCAAAAACAGAAAAAGCCATCCAACGCTTGCTAAATGCGTGAGCTCGCTTCTGTTTTTGTATCCCTAGGAGAGACCACACTACTCCCTATTTAGTTAAAAATGTGATCCTTAGCATGCATGCCAGAAGAGAGCTCCATCTGGTATACTTAACTCAAAGGGTGTTATATAGTAAAAGACCAGAGTATCTTTTTGAAAAAAATACGTAGGGAAAAGATATACATTAGGTTCCTAAACATTCTACACAGGGTTTTAAAGGCTGCTTTAAGTACACAGCGTCTCAAGTCTGGAATAATATCCCACCACCTTTGAGAAGAAAACTTTGCAATCAGACCTTCAAAATACGTTTTAAGATAATTATATTACTTCGCCAAAAACATAACTTTGAAGCAAACTGTAAAACCTCAGGAACACAAAAAATAAACAAGAAACCAATTAAATGTATGTAATAATTAATTCACAAACACACGCACAGACACACCCTCACACACACACACACGCACACACAAACACGCACATATCAGTCGTTAAAAAAAACAGTGCACATATTTGTACTGTATAAATTAGGCCCAATACGGAGTCTGTATTGATTGTACGAAAAAAAGTGAGTTATTAAAAAATCGGCCAAGTGTGAGTCAGACTCGCGCACGAAGGGTTCCGTACCATTAGTTATACAACATTAGACTTCATATATTAACCCTTTTTTGTTTTAACTTGCGCGAGTCCGACTCGCACTTGGCCAATTTTTTGTATATGTTGTTATAGCAGCAACAGAAATACATAATCTGTAAAAATTTCAACTGTCTAGCTATCACCGTTCTTGATATACAGTTTGGTGACAGACGGACGGACGGACGGATAGCGAAGTCTCAGGGTCAGGTGATAGGGTCCCGTTTTTACCCTTTGGGTATGGAACCCTAAAAAGTAATTAATGTCATTTTGTGATTCACCCGAATTCTTCGATTACTTCAGCATCTCGGCCAAGACCTAAGCCCGAGCTCAGGGGTACACTGAAAAACAGCGTTATGATCACATCACAGTGTGAATATAACACATGCTGAGTATACCCCTATTGCCATAAGATATAATTGTTAAATTAATTTTGTATGTTAATTATTAGTTTGTAATATCTTAACAAATGGATAGTGTAAAAATGTTGTTATTTTTAGCGGCAATAAATGTCCTTATATTTATTTAACATTTAAAACAAAAATGCTGTTAGTGTATGATTAAAAGCAATAAAGCGATAAGTAGTGGACTATCCACTACTCATCGCTTAATCGCGTATAATCATTTTAGCCACCGAATCAAGTTAAAGATTATTCCTGTAACATCGAGCAAATAGAGCTCGACCAATATTTGCCCAAGCCCCAAAGCATTGCTGGAACGAACTCCAACAACGTACCCATGATAAAATAATATTTTAGCTTGGATCCGGTATATTACTTTCCTCTATGGCTTGGATCATGCCCCAGAGCAAGATGACGTTAACAATTGACATAAAGTTACGTCAGGCAGGGAAAGCATGCCGATTCGATAATTTTAATTTTGTGTGATCTCCAATTTTTGTTACGGCTCGCGTTTTCAATGCGGTTTTTCTTTGCGAATGCAACGTGTACAGTCATTTATTTTATTTCATTTTATCTAGTCTAAGATGGTAAGAATTTCATATATTATTAATAGTTTTGGTTCTTTTGTATGCTTCGATACTAATAAATATATAATGTTATGTGTACTCCAATTTAAACAGCTGTTTTTCGGGCTAACATCCTTCAGTCATTAATCCTTGAAATAATATTGTTAATGTAACCAAACAAATCCTATTACAGGCGACTCTTGACCGCAAAGGTACATTCAAAGTGGAGTACCTTCAAGGAATAGAAAAGAAAGCCCAGACACGATGGGAGAAAGAGAAGATATTCGAACTAGAAGCTCCTGTCGATGGAAAACAACACGAGAAATTCATGTGTACATTCCCTTTTCCTTATATGAATGGGCGGCTACATTTAGGTCATACATTCTCTCTGTCTAAATGTGAGGTAAGATCATATCTTAACAAATCCTAGATTGTGACTTGTGGATAAAAAAACATGCTGTGTTCACAAGTTATTTGTCTACCTTTTTACTGAGTTGACTCTGAGAGAATACTATATTAAATTCTGTTGGTACTGGTGAAGCCATGGGTAGAGCTGTTAATATTGAATAATCAAATTCTGTACAGTTTCCTTCTGAATCTGGTTCAAATCGAGTGGGTATACTATCAAGGAGGGTTTGCTATCAGACCAGACACCAGTATGACCTTTCTAACACCTTTTCAACTTTTCATTAGTAAAAACCAGCCTAGAGCAAGTTCCTCTCACAAAAAAGATTACGAACTGCATAAAAAAAATTGAGAAATGCATGTTGGTACACTCTCAGTGTGCAATTGCATTATGGTAGGATTTTTCGCGAATACCTGCCTGACCAGCTACCTCCCTTAAGTTATTCTGCAAGCTGTCCTTCAGGGACAGTTTCCATTCAAGATTAAGCCTGTTTACCATCTACAACTATATTATGATCACTTACCATCAAGGAAGATTGTGAACAAAGGCAATAAAGGAACTGGCTAGTTTGATTAGCCTAAGCCTAAGGCCCGGAAGCCTCCATCAAAAAGTAACCATTACTAACACTGTTTCACACCTGCTGATAGTATAGTGTCGCCATCTTTACTATGCAATTGATGAGAGAACAGCTGGTAAAAAAAAGACAATAAGAAATTGAAAGATATACAGTTTAAGACAATTTGTTCTTTTGTAATTTTTTAATGTTTTGAGTAAAATCATAAATCTAAAGTTGTATTTTATGTTAAACATATGCATTAGAGGTTCTTTGCATTTTCACAAGAACTATCCAATATATATGTATATTTTCAAAGTGAATTTATTTTCTGGCAGTGACAGCTGTTATGAAAGTAGGTAAATGGGTAATAAACATACACCCCAATTTTCCTCTTTTAATATTAGTTGTATACTACATTATTATTTTCAGTATGCAGTCAGATATCAAAGGATGAAAGGAAAGCATGCTCTGTTCCCATTTGGATTTCATGGCACTGGCATGCCTATCAAAGCTTGCGCTGACAAGCTAAAGAGAGAGATGGAAGTATATGGTTATCCTCCAGTCTTTCCTAAAGACGATGAAGTAACAGTAAAGGAGGAAGGGGATGTTGTTCCCAAAGACAAGACCAAAGGCAAGAAGAGCAAGGCTGTGGCTAAAGCTGGTACTGCCAAGTATCAGTGGCAGATAATGCAGAGTTTGGGCATACCTGATGGAGAAATCAAATTATTTGCTAATGAAAACCATTGGCTTGAGTATTTCCCACCTTGTGCTGTTGAAGACTTGAAGAAAATGGGTATCCATGTAAGTTTTAGTATATATAATGTAAATCCTTCTTTGTATTTCAAAAAGTTGCTTTGTAACTCATGTGCATACATTACATACACATTGTTTTATTGTGCATGTGTATATATAATAGGGGGCCAACTACCATATTTTGATTCAGTCATATTTGAACCCTCCAGTTGCAATTTTATTCTGTACTACCCAGTTTTTAAATAAATTTACATCTAAAATCTCAACATGAGAATGGGATGCACATAATGCATTAAGTTAGTTGTGCAATAGAGATAGAGCTATGTAAATATTATTCTTCTCTTGTTATGTAGTACAAACCTCTTTATGACTTTTTTGAGTTTGAAATAACAACATTGGTTTGATACATGATAATTCTGAGGTGGGAATGAGACCCTAAGGCACCCATACTAGTGCACAAGAGTAAAAGTAATGATGAATATGACTAAAAGTAGTAATGATGATCCACTAAAAGTAATGTTTGTACTAGCTCGTGATTTTAAGAACTACACTTTAACTTTTCAATACTTACAAAAGTTACTCATTTAGATATTTATTGATAACTGTTAGATAACGATCCAACTAAAATGCAGTTGCCAACAACAAACGACACGCCGCCGCCGCGCCGTTGCGGAAAATATTCGACCCCGACTGAATGACAAAGTTGACCAATTAAGCAACTATGCTGTGTACCGTACCACATCCTTCAATTTTGTTTTCGATAGTGGGTGTAGCAAACGGCCAGGCGCAAAACTACAATTTAGTAAAAAAAAATGTATTGACTAAGTTTAATTTTATTGAATCATTTTAGTCTGGTTAAATGTGGTGTATTTTTCTTATCAACCATCAATATGCCCATGGCTTCTACTCGGTTCCTGTATTTGTAAGGCATATCATCAAACTGCGGGGCGATCACGTATCTTCTGTAGCAATGAAATTCTGATTGCAACAATCTAAAATGACAGTTTTGACAGATTTTGTATCAATGAAAAAGACAGATAGGTCTCTTGTGCCCAAACGTTAGTCACCAACCGTTTTTTTCTTTTATACCTGAGACGATAACTGACATATAGATCTACATTGATCGAATTAAAATTTCGTTATATCCATTCTAAGAGTTTATAATAACATAGTACAGATACAGGTTGTACTCCCATGGTCAATATTTCCTTTGATTTCATATTATTATTATTCTAAAATCTAATTTTATTTTTTTAAATCTAATTAAATCAAAATTTAAGTTTATATTGGCATTTATTTTAAAATAAGAGTAGTAATTTCTTCTTCCTCCCCTAACACAAATTAGCCCATATAGCCCACTATGATATTTTTTGTTTTTTTTTTTATGTTTTGCAATAATGCATGCTCTGCGGATAACATTAAAAAAATAAGAGAGCCAAAATTTAAGTCATGAGCGGGAATAAAATAAGTTTCTCTTCTCTCCGAATACGAAAAATAATAATAATAAGAAATTACTACTGGTATTTTAAAATATATACCAATATAAACTTAAATTTTAATTATTTCTTTGGAAGACCAACAGTATAACAAATATCTTATATAACTAATAACAACAGATAACCAATTATAGGTCCTCACGGATAGCTATCTTCTAAATGACATTCAAATAATGAACACCTTGATACAACTTAGTCTAAAAATTATGCTTATAATTAAATTCAAACAGTTAGTCGAGGAACTCTCTGCTCAACAACCGCCTAGCCGATGCAATGCTTGTACCAAATAAGTCATGGCCAACTCTCTTGTCTATCTCATTAAAATTTCTGCTCACACGTAACAGGTAAGAATTTTGCCTTTGTTTTATTTAGATTTTAGTATAATAAAAATATAAAATAAAAGGAAATACTGACCATGGGAGTACAACCTGTATATATACTATATTATTACAAACTCTTTAGTATAGAATGGATAGTACGAAATTTTTGATTCAATCAAAGTATATGCCAGTTATCGTCTCAGGTATAAAAGAAACAAAACAGTCGGCGACTAACGTTTGGGCGCATGAAGGTCTGTTACCTATCTGTCTTACAAAATCTGTCAAAACTGACAGTTATATTGTTGCAATCAACAGTCCATTGCTACAGAAGATACGTGATAGCCCTGCTGAGCCTTACGCATACAGGTCACGTTTAGGCTACTGCTCACTACGAAATGTCGCGCTCCTGCTGTTCAGGTGGATCTTACTAATAACTACCGCATCATGCCATGTCGTTCTACTGCATTGCAGTTCCGATCAGTAGTTTTGCTCACAACTTAAGACGCTGACAAGTGCTAAATAGCTTTACTTGAACAGAGTTTTTTTTAGCAAAATGTATTTAGTTTGTAGCAGTAACAAAATTATATGTTAATCTTGATCACATTATCTAAGGCCTAGAAAAGTCCGAAATACGTTACCTTAAATTTTACTCTATATAAAAAAAAAACAAGTTGACTCTAATTACGCTTGCAATGTAAACATCTTAATTATTTACGTATGAATGTGTATGAAAATATATTAATAAAGCAAAACCTTATCAAGAGGGACAAAAAAAGTTACATTTTCGATTTACGTTACTAGTTTTGTGTTTTAAGCTTACTTTCGGATTTTACCTAAACTGATCACAATTTCACCATCACTGCCTCTCTTTCACTCCTAAGCAGTCCAATGTCCGACAAAATTTCAGCATTTGACAGCGCCTTAAGAGGTGCAAACATATCAATGAGTAATTCTGTTGAGTTCCCTTTTCTAAAACAATGATAGGACAGTGTGCATCAGTCAGAAGGTTCTGTAATATTATTCAATTAAAGTAAGAATACCTTAACTTTTTAATGAAAAGAAGTTGTACCACCTGTCCTTAAATCTATGATTGTTTAATTCACAGGTAGATTGGCGTCGTAAATTTATAACGACTGATGCTAACCCTTTCTTCGATTCATTTGTCAGATGGCAGTTTATCCATCTTAAAGCAAGGAATAAGGTGAAATATGGTAAACGGTACACTATATTTTCACCACTTGACAAGCAACCATGTATGGACCATGACAGAAGTTCAGGGGAAGGTGCTGGACCCCAAGAATATACACTTGTGAAGATGCAAGTTTTGGAACCACTACCTGAAGTTCTCAAGTACGTATATGAAGTATTGACATAATTGTTATGATGACTAATATTTATCTCAAAGTATTACGTCATATTATTTATATTTTCAATAAAAATACGTAAAATTTCAAATACACAAGGCCTATAAAAAGTTCAACTAGAGCTTCTTGATGATTCATAATTTTTGTCTCTAATTATATTTAACGATAATCTGAATCTGCCTTTCTACTTAACTGGTGCAAGTAAGAAGAGCAATGATAGAGGAGAAAATCCACCAATAGCATTATGGATTTTCATTTTGTTTGTTGTTGACATTGTAAAGTTCCCTGCCTTGCAAGTCCTGGCATAAACCGGGTCTCTCTTGTGAGGATTTGTAAATCTTCGAGCCTAATGAAGTGGTTGGGTTTGTCGGTAAAGTTTAAAGTTGCTTATTTGCGTATTGCTTAGTTTAAAGTTCACATATTTTAAAACCTGATTATTCTTGTTCTTTTAGGTGCTTCAAAGGTAAAGGTGTTAGTTTCGTTGTCGCTACCTTGAGACCTGAAACAATGTACGGCCAAACCAACTGCTGGGTTCATCCTGATATCAAATACATTGCTTTCGAAACAAAATCACACGGCGTATTTATTTGTACGAAGAGAGCAGCCAGAAATATGGCTTACCAGGGATTTACCGAAAAAGATGGCGAGTTTACGATTCTGAAAGAGATTGTAGGGCAAGATCTTCTCTGCATCCCTCTGAAATCGGCTTTAACTTGCTATGAAAAGATTTACTCTCTACCGATGCTGACAATTAAGGAGGACAAAGGAACTGGTATTGTTACCAGCGTTATATCTGATTCACCCGACGACTACGCTGCATTTATGGATCTGCAAAAGAAACCAGCTTTCAGGGAAAAATATGGTATTACAGATGAAATGGTCTTACCATATAAACCCGTGCCAATTCTTGAAATACCCGAATTCGGTAACCTATCTGCCGTCTTTGTATACGATCAGTTAAAAATTCAAAGCCAGAATGATAGAGAAAAATTGACTCAAGCAAAGGAGATGGTTTATCTTAAAGGGTTTTACGATGGAGTTCTGCTGGTTGGTGAATACAAAGGCAGGAAAATTCAGGATGTGAAGAAGAATCTGCAGCAAAAGTTGATTTCGGAGAATGCTGCTTTGATTTATTACGAGCCAGAAAAGACTATTATGTCAAGGTCTGGCGATGAATGTGTCGTTGCGCTTTGCAATCAGTGGTACTTGGACTATGGTGAACCAGTATGGAAGAGTCAAGCGGAGAAATGTCTTGGAGAGATGAATACCTACCACGATGAAGTCAGGAAGAACTTCCATGCTACCCTGAACTGGCTTCATGAATATGCATGCTCGAGGACCTATGGCCTAGGTATGTACTTTTTTGATATAGTCAGTTATACAACCATGAATGACAACTATTATCTGGAAGGCAGAAAAGGATTTTGGTCGAAAGTTCAAAGTCGCCGATTTTTTAACCTATTTGATAATTTCGCAACGCGGGTCGCCCTCGAGTCCGTGTTACTGTACTTATTTAATAGAATAGTCAATAGACTATATTTATTTGTCACAGAAAACATTACAAAATTAATGCAGATTAATTACATATAGATAGTAATTTTTTCTGCCACAAACAGGCTTCAACTCATCATAATGATAGGTGTAATCAACTAGCGCTGATCTTCTGTTGGAACCTCCGCACTTTCATGTTACATTAAAAACAAAACAATTTTAACAGAATAATACAAGAGAAGGTAAACATTCTTACAAGTCAGTACAAGTACTCTTTCCTTGTATTTACAAGAAAAAAATTCACACAGAAAGTGGGTATTAAAAACTGTAAAAATTATAGATATACATTCAAGTTTCAAACGTGAAAATAAGATTTGATCATCTCAGTGTCCTTTACGAACAATAAGCCTATCCATTTACGAACAATATGCCCATCGCAAGGTTTATATGAAACATTTTTAACAAATATTTTATGTTTTAGGAACCAAATTACCGTGGGACGAGCAATGGGTAATAGAATCGCTGTCCGATTCGACGATTTACAACGCGTACTATACCATATCACACTTCCTGCAAGGCGACACCTTCACGGGAACCAAGGAAAACGCGCTCAAAATAAAACCAGAAGAAATGACTGCGGAAGTTTGGGACTATATCTTCTTCAAAGATGCACCATTGCCCAAGAAGACGACGATTGCCAAAGAGAAGTTAGAGCGCATGAAGAAATCCTTCCAATTCTGGTAAATGCACTTTATTATATAATTTATTGCTCGACCCGGATGACTCTATCGCAGCCATTACGTTGACAGCTTTAGCGTCAGCTGCCGGTCGTCTTGGTAACGTCCCCAGGTGTGCGGTAATCACAGGTAACACCATCAATCAGGTAGGCTCGCCGGTGAGCTCGAGGCAGAAATGAAGTCCCGATTAGTGTCCAAATAGTCGCAGAATCTTTAGAGCCCATTCTCAACAGTACAATATTGTTGACAACTCAAGCCGAGGTCTGTGTACCATAGTGGTGCTCTTGAGCCCGTTGTCAAATTCTCTTTTTGAGCGGTGTGTTTTCAACTGCCGCAGGAGACGAAGGTAAAAAGCGCTTTAAGCCTTCTGCGCCCGTCTCCTCCCTTGTGCCCCTCCAGGGCTATAGAAGGCCCTCTCTCGCTCAAAGTTCGGTGGAGTTGTATTGCCGCAGCGGCAGTCAACCTTGTCCTTTCTATAAAAAAAGTACTGCATTGCATTTGGCATCCCTAAAGTATTAGATGACATGAGCATATCATCACACCAGCTAATATGTTGGCAACACAGCGGGGTAATCAAAACTACCTAAAAAGCGGTTTCTATTCATATGTCATCCTCACAAAGACTCCTTACTTGGTACTTTTAGTACTTGGTGTTCGGGCTCTTTTCCGCAATTTTGCCGCTAATGTGCGGTCTATTTTGCGTAGAGTTTGGTGACTGCCGTTAGTCTATACATCCAATACCGGCCAGCAACGCAAGCAGCTCGCTGTCGCAGGCGCAGGCCTCCCGGATGGTCCTTGGCGACAAAAACTCCTGCCATCCGTTATATTTCTGACATAATTAAGGTGTCCTAGTTCAGTAAGTCTTCTTATCTATCAACAGGTACCCTGTAGATCTCCGAGTGTCAGGAAAGGATTTAATCCAGAACCACTTAACCTACTACATATACAACCACTGTGCGATCTGGCCAAATGAAGAAGACAAATGGCCCAAGGGCATCAGAGCGAATGGACATCTCATGTTGAATTCAGCGAAAATGTCCAAGTCGGAAGGGAATTTCTTGACACTTGCTGAGGGTATCGAGAAGTTCAGTGCTGATGGCATGAGGATAACTCTAGCGGATGCGGGTGATTCAGTCGAAGATGCCAACTTTGTGGAGAGCACTGCTGATGCGGCTATTTTGAGGCTTTACACGCTTATTGAATGGGTTAAAGAGATGATGGCCTCTAAATCTACGCTGAGGATAGGTATTGTAAACTTTAAGCCTACAAAATTACAATAAAACATACAATGAGACTTCTAAGAGGTACCCAACCCACCACAGGTTCTATTCCTCGGGCCGGAATATTTTCAATTCAATCAAGCTGTTGTAGCTGTTCTCTAATTTGTAGGGTTTTGTAACAGAAAATAGGTATTATTAAGACTCCGCTCTCTATCTGGCCGTCCCTTCGTCCGTCCAACCAAACTTTAACTCCTTACCTTTGAACCGTAACAGGCAGCCAGTTGATATTTTCACGGAATATGTGTTGTTATGGTGGATTGCCTAACAAATAATAAATAGCAAAAATTAAATATGGTTTTAAATTCTCCTATATCTATATCGTAAAAACGGTAATACCTACAAGCATCACACTTGGTATGAGTAAATAAAAAACACCGGCCATGTGAGGATTTCGCTAAGAATATCGAAATAACGAATGGCAGGCTTGCTCACATTCTGTGGTAGGGAGAGAAAGAACCCTTGCTGTACGAGTCCAAATCTATCACTTGACGACCGGTTTCATTCCTTTTGTTGTAATTCTGTAGGCTTATTCGCTTAACAGGCTTTGTATATAACTAATATTTTTTACCTTCTTTTACTCTTGTTACATTGAGATTACTTCCTTTGATTAAACTTATAGAAAATTGTAGCACAATGAACGCATGTTAACTGTTGCATTCATCAGCTCTCACAGCTCCTCCAATAACCACGTTTTCAAGGTGAATATTTTTATTTTTATGGGGTTGTGACGGACGGAACACGCGCGATGCCCACCTGATGTTAAGCCATTACCTCTCCCTATTACTGCATTTCGTCACGAACTGCACTGCACCCATCACCCTGAGACACTCAGTTGTTAAGTCTCATGCGCCTGTAATTTCATAAAGTAACTTACTGGCTCTCAAGGACAGCTGCTGGAACACATTATTAGGTGTTTGGCGACAGATT
Source organism: Plagodis dolabraria (assembly GCA_963854805.1). Taxonomy (NCBI): domain Eukaryota; kingdom Metazoa; phylum Arthropoda; class Insecta; order Lepidoptera; family Geometridae; genus Plagodis; species Plagodis dolabraria. Next base: position 28,091,983 of record OY978446.1, read on the forward strand.
TTCTACTTTGTCACTTGATTATGCTGTTTCGTGGCTGTACATTTCCATAACAGTTTAGTCTTTAACTAATATGGTAAGCCAAAATTAGAATTTAATTAATTAAAAAGCCACCATAGTTATATGTTAGATGTTGTCTTTATTTATTCTTAGGAGCATACAACTTCCACGACAATGTGTTTGTGAGTGAAATGAACACCAAAATCAACCAGACTGACGACAACTACACCAAAATGTTGTTCAAAGAAGCTCTAAAGAGTGGTTTCTTTGAACTGCAAGCAGCGAGGGATAAGTACAGGTATTGTATTTTTAGTTTATTTTTATGCTCATGAAACTTAGAACAGTATTCTACATAGCAGCGATTTAGAATTCTACAAAATACAGCAACATACTGCATATAAATGTATCTATCTATTGGTTTTTACATGATGTAATTAAAATTTAGACAGAGAAACATGGATATTTTTTTTATAGTAGTTTTCGATTCTAATGTATTTAGATCCTATGTCAGTTGCTTAGATCTTAGAAATTTTAAGAGAAAAAATGGGAAGAATAATAACTTAACAAAATTACAAATACCTTAATACCTTATTATTTAACCAGGGCATTACTTATGCCTTTATCAAGATAACCCACACACCACATATAACACCACAGCCATTTAGACAACCCACAAGTCATTGCAGCCTCAAAGGCGGTCCAAATCGAGTCCTCCAGCCCACTACATCATACTGGCAGCATTAGTATTAATGTTAGTATTGACAGTAATACATGTTTATAAGATCCACAAGATTAAAAACATAAAATTGTCTTTCCAATTCCGAGCATGATGTTACAAGACATTCATATATGATGTTAGATTAAACATATTGTACAGACTATAAGGGAATACCGACCAACCGGTATAAGAGTAATCTTTCTCTTCCTGATCCAGAATTTTCACAACAAAATTTATAGATTTCTATTGTTTCAATTAAGATTTAGATCTGTAGGGGTTAAAGTTCATCATCTTTGAAGGTCATTAATATATATTTATAATTGTTTATAGGGAGTTGTGTTCCGAGGGCGGTATGCACGTGGATGTGGTGACGAGATACATCGAGACGCAGGCGAAGCTGATGTCTCCGATATGTCCCCACGTCGCAGAACACGTTTGGGAATTACTTGGAAATGTATGTATTTGATAGCCATACAAAAAAAATACACTAAATACAATATGATTGCAGTTTTAGATAGTTTTATTTGCTAGGGTAGAAAATAATTCCAACATAAATATTAATATTGTTATGTTTGTGATAACGCCTGTAATTTTGTAACATAACTAATGTTTTTTTTTTAATTCCTTAAATTAAAGATCAAGAATCGAGCCTAGTTTCATTGAGTTCTTTTTTATGGTCCATAATGAGTCAAAACTTTGATTACCAAAATCACTTTTTTATTATATATAATGGACTATCCTTTAACCATTACCAAACTAATGACTTCACTATCAAGTATCATACTTGAGAGCTTCGCCGCATGTTGGTATATGGTAAGACATTTTGCGAATGCTTGCCTGGCTATCGACCACTCTTTTAAGTAGATCACCAAGCACGCAGTTCTAGGTCTGCACGGGCCTTTGTTATGGGATAGAAAGGTAAACGAGCAGGCGGCTCACTTGGTGGTAAGTCATCACCGTCGCCTATGAACATCCGCAATACCAGAGGTCTCAAGGATGCCTTGCCGGTCTTTTAAGAGGGAATAATATGCCAGGGCATATTATGCAAAGGAAAATGTACATTTTCGCAGGAAAAGATATAAATGGCAGCGCCTTTTAGCGAAAATTTGAAAAATCATAAAAGTAAACTATTATAGGTGTCAACATGTTTCTTTTGTATAACAATTGTTACTTACACATTTTATTTTGTTAATAAAACAATACAGTTATATTTATAAGCATCCCAAACGTAGCTTTTTTGGGAAAAATATAATGACGCCAATGTACCTGAATCGCGTTTAAGGTGTAATTTGGCATACAGGTCATAAAGTATATAGTAATATTGCAAGAAACGTAGTCCATACTGTAAGTTGACTGTATGTGGTACCTTCTCAAGCACTTATCTGTTAATATGTCACCACACCATTCAATAAATCTCGCGCCTAATTAGCGCGAAAAATGTGGCACTTAGCCAAAGAACTCAAATATCCACCTACATAATTCAATTAATTTGTGTGCTTGTTTGAAACAATAATCTAGTTAATGCTAGCAGCTTTTGGTCACTGTATGGTGTGAGCGTCACAACATATGGTGCCACGAAAATGTGATCAAAGGCTAACCTTTAACCCAATGAATAAAATTGATTATTATCCACACTTCACAGAAAGATAGCATCCTGCACGAACGTTGGCCGATCGCAGGAGAAGTGGACGAAGTGGCGGTCAAAGCCAGCAACTACTTGATGGATGCCGCTCACTCCTTCCGCATCTATCTCAAGAACCATTGTGCAGTGAAGAAGCCCAAGAAGGGAGAAGCGCCTAAACCTGAGAAAAAGCCAAACAAAGCTGTGGTGTGGGTTGCGAAGGAGTTCCCCAAGTGGCAGCATGTTATATTGACTACGCTGAAGGAACTCAATGGAGTGAGTACTCTTTGGATTTAGTTCTGCAGTGGCATAACTAAGTACCCAATACATAGGAGTTTTTACCCTTTCCATAAACAATATTTTATTTTTTACTGCAATGTTTGCTCTAAAAAGAACTTTATCTCTCTCATCCGATATTATAATACTAGACACATTATAAACTATTTATCTATACTGTTGTGATTCAACCACTTCAAGATAAATTATCTATTAATTTTTTCAGGGATTGGTAAAAAGTAGGACTTTTATGAGTTTTTCACTATGTAGTGTTTTTTTTGTATGTATGTTGTAGCATCATGTTTCATTAACGTCTATGGGCTTGAAAATTTTTTTTTTTTTTTTTTTTTTTTTTTTATGCGTGATAGGTTAGCCTTTGACCACTATCTCACCTGATGGTAAGTGATGATGTGGTCGAGGATGTTGTTCAGACTAACCTAGAGTTACTGGCTCTCAAGGACAGCTGCCGGAACACACCGTTAGGTGCTTGGCGACAGATTTTCAACTTGAGGGTGGTAGCTAGCCAGGCGGGCATTTGCAAAGTGCCCTACCACCATGCTGTAACGACTGCTATCCTAAGACAACAACCGGGACCGACGGCTTAACGTGCCCTCCGAAGCACGGAAGCGCTCAGTAGTAATGTCACCAGCGGTCACCCATCCAAGTCATGACCGCGGCGGACGTTGCTTAACTTTGCTGATCGATTCAGAATGGCTAAGCAAACTTGGCTACGAGCGCTTCAATATTATTTCTCTACATCCATTAGATTTACCAAAATTAAAATAAAACCATGACTGCTTTTGATAAAGTTTAATTATATATAAATAAAATAGATTTAGACATGTCCATCGTTTTAATATATATTTCAATGGTCACGTCTCTACATTTGAAGATAATACAGAGTGCTATTCCACAGGCGATCGGTCTCCCTGACAACAAGACCATTTCAACTAAGCTCGGGCAGCTGGAGGCTCTGAAGAAGTACCAGAAGCGCGTGATGCCGTTCGTGCAGGCGTTGCGGGAGCAGCTGGAGCGCGTCGGGCCCGAGGCGCTCTCGGTCGCCCTGCTCTTCGACGAGGCGCGAGTACTCAACGAGAACAAGCAATATCTACTCAATACGCTCGATGTATGTATACTAACTAGCAAAACAATACTATAAATTACGTGTGTAATATATAGTAATTATATATATTTTATTACGCATCTAGATTGCTTAGGCATATATACCCAGAGACATATATACAATTCATATATATATATATATCCTATATCCAATCTTGAAGCAATGATGACCGAGCGGTAAAGGACTGCAATGCCGCAAATCCATAGTTCGATCTCCACCGACGCGCGGGCTTGAGCTTCACCGCATGGTGAAAGGGGATTTTGCAAATGCTCGCCTGGCTAGCTACCACCCTCAAGTAGAAAATCTGTCGCCAAGCATCAAACAGTGTGTTCCGGCAGCAGTCCATGAGAGCCAGTACAATTCACGTAAAGCTAGACAATTATATGTCTCAAGGGGACAGGCGCAGTACAGTTTTGTTGAGTAATATATAGTATTATTTAATACTTGACGAGAATACAGTATTGACGAGGTTCCTGAATCGTTGTGTTTTGTTGTCTGTTAGGACAGCTCTTTCGAAGTGCTGTGTGTGAATTTTCATGTATAAGTCGGTCGCTCGGACAACATAAAGTTGTGTTGTATTGCGAGAGATAATCAAGACATAGCATTATAACATACCATGACCTCCGAAGGGATCAGCAGAGGTGTCCTACCTTTGTTTCATTGAATAGCTCATTTCCTACTACCTTAAACCGTCGGTACAAAATGTCTTCTCTAACAATACAAATAAAAACATGTTTATCTGACGCCAACCCTCCTCTGCAACATAGGTATCATGCTCAGGTAGTGGGGAGAGTTCGGGTAAACCGGGCGTTAAGATGGTTAGGTACCCTGTTGTGCTCCCATTATGCAGCAACACTCCACACTTATTACACACCGTACATAAGATGCATTTTTCCCTAAATCGCCTTTTACTGTCTATATACTCTAAATCAAAGAACTGTATGGAATCTAAGCTAGCACAAAATTAAAACTTTTTTCTCTGATAGCTGGATTTGATAGAGATCAGATACACGGATGATGCCGAAGCCCCCGAGAAGACCCGCGAGGACTGCGCCCCCGGGCAGCCGCACATCTCCTTCGCCGTCGAGCCAGGCGTCACCGTCGACGTCATCAACCCGAATGCTTTGAGCGGGCTCTTCACTGTCTCTGTCACGTTAGCAGATGGCGACACCGTCGATAAAGTCAAGGCGAAGATCGCTAAGGAGATCAAGGCTATCAAAGGTACTTTAAAACTTACGATAAAAGGTACTTTAAAACTTATGATAAAAGGTACTTTAAAACTTACGATAAAAGGTACTTTAAAACTTACGATAAAAAGTACTTTAAAATATGAGTCTAAAGAGGGAATGGGGGCAACTGCCCGTGCCCTATTTCGGGGGGTTCTTCCCGTTCTGTTCGTTGTCATCTTCATTATAAGCAGGGTTATATAAAACAATACTTATCGGATCCATATTAAAGGGGCAAAACGATGCCCTAATAATGACGCTCCGCTTAATCTGTGTGTTTGTCCTAATGTATGTCTCGGTTGTCGGAAGAGTAACAAACGTAAAATCTACACTAATATTGTAAAGGTGAAAGATTTGTATTTTTCTATATAACGAATAAACTTAAAAACTACTGAAACTATTTGAAGAAATTCTTTCACCATTAGCATCCTACATTATTCCTGATGAACATAGGCTGTAGAATATTTTCTAATATTTAATAATTCAGGCGTTTACCTGAATGCTCTTGACTGTTCGCTTGATGGTACAGTGAAATAATAATTAATTGTAGGATAAAAAACGCTCGTCGTACATTTACATTCGTATGTTTAAAGTCAAAGTGGGCAAAGAGTGTATTCTTGTCACATGTCAAGTTTCAGTTCATTCTCCAGTAGTATATATATATATATAACCGTAGCATCCGTCTCTATTGGTATTACTGTTATACAAGGTTATTTTGAGCAGGTCCAAGAAATGTTATTGTTAGTTTACAGTTATTTTTAGCAGGCTAGCTTTTGACGACTATCTGAGGTGATGGTAAATCATGAAGTGGTTTAGGATGTTGTTCAGGCTAACCTGGAATTGAATTACTGACTCTCAAGGACAGCTATAGTAACACACCATTAGGTGCTTGGCGACTGATTTTCTACTCGAGATTGGTACCTAAGCCAGGCGAGCATTGAAAAATGCCCTACCTCCATGCTATAACGACTGCCATCCTAAGACAACAAACCGGGACTGACGACTTCGTAAGTAGTAATGCCAGCGATCATTAATTATTAATTCCTAAGCGAGATTACTAGCGATCGCTAGTAACCCAAGTAATGGCCGCAGTTTACGTTATTACGTACCTAAGTTATTATAGTTGATAGGCAAAGAACGGGATATCAAAAGTTGGGCCAAAATGCGGAATACTCTAAGCACTCCTATCCTAAAAACACAAGAGCGAAACAATAATTATGTATACTTATAGTCTCCTATCACCTTTTATTTTTCCAGATGTAAGTGCAATCAAACTGTGGCGTTACACCGAGCCCACACTGGGGCCGCGCAAGATTCCCGTTCCCGGCGACCACGAAGCTAAATGTGCGATGCTCGACAACGGCTCTGTGCTGCGCATTGACCTCGCGAACAGCAAAGCGCAGCTCGTGTCCAACGGGAAAAATATAGATATAGGCTCGCAACTTGTCTACACTTATGAGAAGTAAAGTGTTTTAATAAAAGAAAACCGCGCTTGTAAAGTGGATGCTCTCAAAAAGTAAAACTTTTTGTGATAAATAATAAAGCTATTTATTATTGACATACGTTTTTGATGTTATGTATCCTTTTAAGATTATCATTGTTGTTGCTAGTTTAGGCGGTATGTTGCAGTTGTTTCGTTTGGCTCACTTCCCACTTCAGATTCGATGAGTCGGGTTTCATTAATACTATACTTGGCGTATACTATACAGTGTTATGATTGGTAACTATAATGACTATAACAAAACAGTGAAGAAAATTGTTTTTACTTAGCTGGTTACGAATCAGTGAGTTACCAAAGTGGCTGAAGGGGTTCTGTCTCGGTTATTAATGTTTAGAGAGGGAGTTAGACGCAATTACCAGGAAAAAAATCAATACCATTGTTAATGACGTAAGATATTGATTACAAGAAAAAAAAAACAGAAGTTATTGGCATATTTTCAATTCGTTTATTATAAATATAAGTAATAATATCGTTAACAATCTTAAATAAACACGACTACTCCGCTCGTTTACAACTTAAAAGGTTTCACGTCGACATAATATTATAATTTATACACCTTATATAAATGATAAAAAAATCAAGTAATAACTTGTCTAATTTATTTATAGTAGGAAAATGTATGGTTACACATATATACCAAATAATTGGGCAATATAACATTTTTGACTAAAATAAATATCTCAGGAATTATATTCAGGTCTTCCATGAAAAAATATATTGAAATAAATTTTAAAATATATGCCCGATTTATATGAGAAGGGCAAGACATTCATACAATTTTTCATTCGGACAGAACTCAAATTAAAATTTAATTCTACGATAAAACAGTACATATTATGCTATAATGCATATTATATGCAGAGTACAGCAATGTATCAATTCCATTCTGTTCAAATACATAATAAATAGCTGTCCAATAGAAATGTTGCATGTTTCGTGCCTTAAATATAGCTACTTATTTACCACAGTTAAACTCGAAATGTTTTAACAAGTTTCATGGTCTTTAGCAAAGAAACACATCCCTTACAGATCTGGCTTATGCGAGAGATGGGTTACAGCGATTTCCGTTTCTAACTTAATATCATAGACCCATACTACATATAACGCTCGTCTTGTATAATCGTAAAACTATTTAATTTATATACAATACATTTGATGAATTACATCTACTCCACAAAAGGTACAGTTATACAAAAGTGTATCTAACGATTGTGGCGGTAATGTTACAAATAAACATGCAGTAAGTATGCAAGGAATGTACCTGAAGAATAATTCAGTTTACCTCCCTTGACACCCAATCAAATGAAAATAATGAGAGCCATCCTAGCTTAATTAGTGGGAGTAATCTGAATAAAGAATATCAATTAGCGTCATATTAACTATTATATTTATTTGATTTATTTTATTATTAATTATTGTTTTAGGTATACTACAATTTCAATTTTTATTATTTCCTATTCTGTATAAATATGTAATTGTGTCTATGATATGAGTCCTAAGTAGCTCGAAATAAATGAATTTGAATATATCGCAGAATCATCAATATACCTGGACATATTAGAAGCTAAATCAGATACAACAAATTATTATGGAATTATTGGAAAGGGTGCCTCCATACATATGCATGTTTTTTCATAACATTACATCCGCCATTCTGGGGTTAAACTCATCATTTTATTCAGAAATTGGGCACACTTGCACTATGAAGATTGCAGAGACGACAGTAGATTCTATAGACATAGCATTGTAATCTACGATTGTATCAGTCATAAAATGCATATATATTATGTTTAGAGATCGATATGCATTGATCAACATAGGACGATAATCATGGGACATGATATGAATTTAAATTAGTATTTTTAGTTACTTTATACTACTAATACATTAAAACATCAACATTATTTTTATACAAGAATGTATAGAAAATTCAATATCATACAAAATGCATTTTTAAATTCAGTCGATGCGCGTATATATTGTCCTTGAGTACATTAAAACTAGCAGATTCAGCAGCAGTGCCCTAATTAATGGCACTATATAATGGTATGCAAATAATAAAACAACAACTACCAAAATGAAACTGCCAATCCGCTTAAGTATCTTGTAAAAGGCTACAAGTTATATTGATAGTGCTATGATCAAATATATATATATATATATATTAAACGCCACAAGGGAATAAATAACGCACTGCATACACCAGTGATAGACATACTTAAAACACAATCTTGTACAGTCAGCTACATAATTAAACTATGTATAGACAAGGTTTACGTCATAACATTACTTACAAAGAAACGTCGTCGGCAAGACCTTAAAGGCGCAGCTTTTATACTGTAACCAGGGAGGGTCCGTTCTTGGGAGCAATTTCCGATTCTAGTTAGGCTACCACCTTTTGCATCAAGGCTAGTTTGCAGTTTCTTACACATAATTATTTAGTCTTTTTATTCCTGATAGTTTAATTAACCATTCACCACAATCTCAATATCTTGAATAAGTGATAGTTCATGGAATGATCCCAAATCATACCCTTAGAAGCTTGGTTACAGATTTCCTACTTGAGCTTGCCCAGTAAGTATTTGTATAATGTCCAAACATCATACAAAAGTAATGCCCATATGAAACTTGTTGAATAATTTTCTTTGACACTAACTACCTTCCGACAATTACTTAGTTAAACTTCTAGTGTTTCTTGTTGTGGTTGCTGTCTGCTATGAGTCAATTTAGCATGTATAGGTTGTATTGTCATATTATTCGCCTGTATACTGGCATTTAAACATTTACGATAGTGGACTAGAGAAATATTATTTACTTCATTTCAGTTAAAGATAAAATAATAAGCAGTAGTTTGAATTATATTATAATTAATGAGTTACGGATTTTTATGTCCACCTGTAGGCGATCCTATTCTTAAGGGCACGTTCACGTATAGCGTAACAATCGTGTGATGTGACAGGATAACATTTAGTTCTATATTTAGCGACATATTTACAGTAATCAAACAAAATAAAACATTGGAAGGAACTACGAATAGTTTAGCAGATAAGGAATAAACTTCTTGGCTTCATCACCCGAATTTCAGCCTTATTTGTATGGCACATCCTGAAATTCTAGTGCCACTAAAATTGTATAGAGATAGCCAACAAGTAAACACACGTATTACCACAACATTGTTATGTAGTGTCAGCAAATACATGTTTATTTTCACGAGAACACTGCTTCCAATGTAGAATTTTGTTATTATTTATTTATTACACAATTAATTTCTCAATATAAGTAGATATAAATTGCTATTATTCTATGACAATTAGGCCATATTAAGAAGGAGTCGACAAATAAATTAATCTTTCTAAATTACGATGCATAATTGGAAATCACACGACAATATAATTAACATGAATTATGTAACCGGGTTCAAGATATCAGATTCTATGCAGATATACAAGATTTCTCTAAGACTTTGGTTTACCTTCTGTTTCTACGTCATGGTCAAATCATGTACTTATCAATACATAACTATAAATTTCGCTAGATGTAAGCCCTTACAAGATGAAAAGCATAAACTTGCGAAATTTATAGTACTTAACATTGACGAAAAATTGTGGACTGCTCCAAAACTGTACGATCTATTGATACGATCAGGTGTAACTTAGCTTCATATTCAATAATAAGAAAATATTATAAGAAAACATTAAATTAATATGTTAGAAAAATACTTAAAGAATATCTTGTGAAATTTCGCAGAATTTTTTTACGGACTCGACGTGACGTTATAAACACTGCCAAACCAGAAGAAATTTCGACGAGTTTGGCTTCTACAAGAAGGATTTTCTAACGTCCCGATCGTGCGGTCGTTGAATTATTATGTAATATTTTAATGTTTTCTTATAATATTGGTTACTAACGGAATAGATTTAGAGACTATAATTTGACCAACATGCATTCCTAAAATATTCTACAACCATGAGTGAAATCCAAGATCGCGGCGGAATTCGAACTATACACAACCTACCCAACAGTTCATAACTGATTACCATTGGGTTATTACTGCCGTGGACATGTTAAGTGCTTGATTAGAAATCTTATTTGTAACTTGATAAGTATTCAATCCTGCATACTTTTGCAACATTGTGTTTTTACATCGTAATTCAGAAATTTCAAGTTATTTGGCTTGTGCAATAAGTCTGTACCCTTGGTGGTTGTATTGAGTGAGCGGTGAGAGAGACTACGTGGGCGCGCTGGTGGCGAATAGTTTGTCTAGGGCTGCGCCTTCAGGCGTGTCCAGGGTGCTCGGGGGCTTCGGCTTGGGGGCGTGCATCGCAGGTAGGTCCAAAATAAACACTTCCTTCTTGAATAGCTGCCCCACGTCTCGTCCGATCAACTGAAACACATATTGAATTTGTTAGGCATTATGTTATTATGATTTGTTAGATGGCTTCTTAAGGATAGCTGCCGGAATACACCATTATACAGTTCCTTGGTGACGGATTTTCTGATTGAGGGTACTAGCTGGATAGCGGGCATTCGCAAAATGCCTTACTACGAGTACCAATTTTCTACTTTGTTGATTTGGGGAAATGCCTCCGCACTGCCCCTCCTCCACGGGGATAGTGGAGGGGAAAGGACTTGAACCCACTAAAACCCCCCGTGAGCAGTACTCTGCCGAGGTGGGGCAAGATAGGGTCGCGTTAGCATTAACCATCATTCACCAACCTAAGACAACAACCGTAAAAGGGAGAAAAAGATAATGCCAACAGAGTATTTAGGGGCAAATACTAACACAAGCGGTGACTTTCTTGAAGAGATCTCGCTTGCTCTTGTCGAGTTTGGCGGGCTTCAGTTGCGGTGCGTTCAGTTTGTCGTCCAATCGCTGCAAGTCGTTCGGGTCCGCATCCGGGATGCTGCGCAATACTGCCGACACGCCCGGGAACTGCGGCCGAAGGGTCTCGTAGATCTGCAACGTTCATCGATCAATTATTATGTTATATGTATATGAAGGCATATTATCAAAAACTATTTTTCACTTGATTTAGTGTAGCTTAAAAAAGGTTTTTTTTTTGTTATATTGTAGTATGCAATCAGTCCCAATCAACTATGAGCAGGTTTGTTGTAGGATTTTTGGCAAGTAGGAAAAGTGATCCAATGAGCATATCTCCATTATTTTATCCATAACTAGCAAACCCGGCGAACTCCGTTTCGCCACCAGATGGCTTCGTTTTATGTAACATTTCGTTTGGTGATTAAAAGATGAATAATTTTTTTTTGTTTTATATTTGAAAAGAAAAAAAAATATTTCATTTCACAACAGTAATGAATTCATTTCGATTACAAAAATGAAGTGTTATTTAGTTGAACTTCTCTAAGTAAATGAAAGTGAATCCAAAGTAAATACTGAATCGAAGCGTTAAACGTGTCCGCAAATTATCCGTTTCATTGAAGTGCTCTTTGGTAAACCACATTTTTTGTTTTTTGGTCTGACGTTAACAGAAACAAAGCGGATGGTTTCCCAACTCGTGAACACGCAACGTATAACTGCCCATGTGAAAAACAATGATTTTCTAAATTTATCCCGTAAACACTAAGCCATTGGCCTTGCGACTTGTTAATTGTCATTGCGAACGCAAGGCAAACTGGAAATTGCAATCGTTTGAAGTCAAACGGAAGATCAGTCGGAATCATTGGTATTCGAGGAATACATACATTTTCACTTGCGTACTTTCCGTTAATATTGGTTGCCTCAATCAAATTTGGCAAAGTCTTTTTACCGCAAGTCGAGTACCGTTGCAAAGTCGCGGTAGATTCAAATTACGCAATATCATAATAACTATACCAACTTTGAGTTGCAAGTTATGTGGTGGAAATCCTGGTAACTCCAGAGAGTTCAAAAAATCCGTTGGATAATTTACTACATCATCGGGATTTGTTATGGAATCAACGGATTTGTATGTCACCAAATCGCCAGCAATTTTTGATTGAATGGTGAAATTCAGTGCGTGTACAACATTATTCTTTGCGGCAAGAATTGCTCGTTGACTTAACCAAGCATAATTCTGATAATTCTCACTAATGTTTGGGAAAACATTTTCAATAAGAGCTAATTGAGAGTCTACAAATCGGCAAAAGTAGTCGGTAAGAGTATTAAATCCAGATGTCGCATCAACTAAAACTTTTCCATTTCCAACAGCTAACAATTGTTTGGAAAATTGTGCAGCACTTTGATCATTTTGAAGTTGAACTCTCATATTAGTGGTTAGCGATAATGTTTTTACGTTATTCCATAAAGGTGATGCCTTCAGGCAAGCATTCAATTCATCTGCAGGCGTTCCACGGGGAATTACTGGCAACGTCTGCCTGAAATCGCCTGCCAACAATATCATCAAACCGCCAAAGATGTTGTTATTCGCGTAAAGGTGTGGAAAAAGCTATTGACACAAAGCAAAATGTATTTCTAGGATATACTATTGACTATACACTCAGTCATTCGAATCACATTAACAAGTTATGTAAAAAAATATCAAGCGCGACTTATGCATTAATAAAACTAAGACATCTGATCGACACAAAATCTTTATTGTCAATATATTATGCATACATACACTTTTCTTTATGATACGCAATCACCGTGTGGGGCAATGGTTCTGATATAATAAAAGTATTAAGAGCCCAGAAAAAAGCGATACGAATAATGTTCGGGCTCCGAAAGCGAACTTCAGTCAGGAAATATTTTAAAGTAAATAAAATCATGACCGTTATATCTTTGTATACTTATAATTGTTTACTAGAAATTTATGAAGAAAAGGATAATTTAATAAAAAAGCCCACACACATACAATCTTAAAAATAATCTAAGGAGGAACGAGATGCTTTGTAAATTAAGGGTAAGGCTGTCGAAAGTAAAACAACAAGGCATTGAGAACAAAATATGTATGTTCAACAAGTTACCTTTGGCTATAGCCAAATAATATTTTCCCTGTTCCTCCAGGTGCGTCCTGCCAGCAAAACGTTGCCCGCATTCACCATATTTTCGATCAAAATTCCACAGATTCAGATCCCACAATATATGCAGATCCCACAATATATGGGGAAACGGTCAGAGGATGAAAAAGAAGATTTGTTATTGTCATTTCGTTGCTTTTAGTTAGGTACACAGGGTAGCCGTAGTTGTAGTATAATTTAGTAAATCCCTAGAGTTTGTATGAGTATTGTTATGTGTGTGTGTGTGTGTGTGTGTATACCTGCACTCCGAGCTGCAGCAGCGCGGCCTGGTTGGCGTCGTGGTGTCCGTGCGCCCTCAGCGCCCGCAGCGCCGCCGCCAGCGCCGCGCCCGCCTCGCTCGGGGACACGCGCCCCGCGCGGCATCCGCCCTGTGCCCGCAATACAATATACATTACACAAACATACACACCTATATCAACTAAACACTATACCGCATATTGAGGCAGGCTACATATTGCGACAGATTACGTCAATGTTAACGGTTGGCGTACACCGCTCCAGTCGAAACCGAAACGACATCTCAAATCAAGCCGTAGCGCCTGAAGACCAAAGTCTTCAACCAGTGTATGTTTTTTTTTTTTTATTGCTGATAGGTAAGCCTTTGACCACAATCTCACCTGATGGTAAGTGATGATGTGGTCGAAGGTGTTAACAGGTTTAACCTAGAATTACTGGCTCTCAAGGACAGCTGCCGGAACACACCGCTAGGTGCTTGGCGACAGATTTTCCACTTGAGGGTGGTTGCTAGCCAGGCGGGCATTCGCAAAAATGCCCTTCCACCATGCGGTGAAGCTCAAGCCAGCGGCGGGATTCGAACCATGGACCTGCTGCGCGGCAGTCCATATTCTATATGTGGTCCTTAACTGTGGCTCTTGTGAATAAGCTCAGAGTCGCTTAACGAGCTATGGAGAGAAATATGCGCGGAGTTTCTTTGCGCGATAAAATTCGGAACGTGGATATTCGCCAAAGAACATCGACACAACACTTTCAGAATTTGCATGTTGACATGGCAATGGTCAGGCCACATTGCTCAACGAACTGATAACCGTTGGGGAAGATAGGTTCTAGACTGGTTACCATATTATACATAGGAGACTAAGAGTCGGTAGGTCTCCCACTAGGTGGACTGACGCACGCGTAGGCAATGGACATAAACTTCTAATAGCCCTTCTTGGTGACGTTTTATGAGGAGGCCTTTGCTCAACAGTGGATATCTTCCAGCTGATGATGATTATTTTTATAACAACGACATGATGTTCAAGAAGAATGAATAACTCAAGATTAGAATGAATTATGTGAATCAAGTATGAACATTGTGTAGTGCTCTAGGCTTAGCCACAGCTTAGAATAAATATGCCACTACTACTGCCGTGGGTTCCACTTTAGATTCCTACAGTCAATAAATAAACTATACCTTTAACGCCGGGAGAGCCAAACTACACGCTCGCAGTGATGCAGTGGAATCCGCCCAAGTCAATGCTAACAATATAGTGTGCAGAACTGCATTGGCGGCTCTAGGTTCAGCCATTACTAATGCCCCCAGCTCCGACACGGTGTCGGGTGTTCTAGCCCCCGCCCCGCCGCACCCAGCCGGGGGGTCTTCTTCCATATCTCCTGCGTTCGGCTCTGGACTCGGTCCGCTATCTACTAATGATACCTGTAACAAACAAGATTCATTTTTTATTCACTCTAGCTTCTGGCCAAGGTTTCGCCATTATGGAATTATGTTAATGGTATTACCGTTCTGCAGACCAGAAAAATCGATAGGCCCCAATAGGGGCGTTCTTAATTATAACCTTCGAGCTCAATGTACGTATTTTAGGGAAACATGGCAATGTGCAGTGTTTCATCAGACCAAGTACGCAGAATCCCATAGTGCCAATTTTCAGGTTGGTCAAAATGAAAGGTCCGTATAGGATGGGAACTTACTTTAAGTACTTCCAGGTATTCTCTGGTGAGATTTCTAACTAGTATATCTTCTAAGACCTCCTGCGATTCACTGCCGCCCTCTTCCTCTAGCTTGCCAGACTCGTACAGTGACGTGATGTATTCCCAGCGCTGTGATAAATGCGTCACCACTGTAAACAAAATTAACAGTGAACAACAAAAACATATCGACTCGCCTGTGTCGCGCGGAAAATCCATTTAACATTCAATGGAGTAATTCGTCTGTCTGTTTCTCTGCCAGAAAAAACCTAGTATTTAATAAGTTGTCCAACCCGGAAAGCGAGGCCAGGACCTCGAGATTTCAAAGCAATAATTTTTGTAAAAATTGGTAGTATCATAGAGAAAAGTACTAATAAGAGTGACAAACACCATACATGAAAGCGTACGCCGTTAACTAAATACCAGCTTCGGCGAAAGATGTCGCTAAGTGTATCAAATCACATAAAATAAAGAAATTACATTTTTAATGGCCGTCCTAAATCTCACTTAGGCTACACCACACGTGCTGGATCGAAACAAAATGGCTAGATGGCGTTATTTTCCATTTATTTTTTATGTGTTTTAAAAATATTAATTTGCGCGACGTTGCCGCTCATACAATACCAAGCTGGCAACGCCGCTTATCATAATATCATCATATCAATCAAAAGTTTGTTTGTGCGTTGAACTGAATCAGTGTTGCCAGACATGCGATAATTATCATAGATCAACGATATATTTGAGTATCATGCGATAAAAAATAATAAGTACGTATCGCACGATAGTTTCTCAAACGTCTACGATATTTTTTTTCAAATACTGTAATGAATTCAGATCTTTGTAACGGAACGCAATTTTTTGTAATATTTTTCTATAATCTATGGCAGTCCATCCATAGTCCAGCCAGTCGAGTGGAATGCGATATGATTATTTTCCAAAATACTTAATATGATAAGTAATAGGTCCTATCTAAATTTAGGATCTCCTTAAAAAGATTAACGATATCCTTTAAGGTGCCACACCCTTAATTTTAGCTGTATAATCTATAGTCTTATTAGACTATGTTGAGAAACGTGTAGAGTAAATTTGGACTTGCAATCATTGACCTATATATACATAGGTCAATGGTTGCAATAAAAACACGATATTTTTTAACTCACGGATCTGGCAACACTAAACTCAATTGAGAATCGTTGTTGTTTATTTCATTTGGTTGTTTTTTAGGCGACCTGTCAGAGCAAATTTTGCTCTGCCTGGCCAAATTTTTACTACCTTTTGAATCGGCCAAATCTTGGCCAGCTGTCAAATGTGACAGATTCTACAATAAATAATAGATTTTGTACAAGCTAAGCCAAGGATTAGTGGCATACTATGTTAACATTGCTTAATTACGTATTATGTCCCATTTATTAAAAATGTAGACTGTATTTTATCACCTAAAAACATCGCTGTCAATTCCATATTTATTATTATTTCTTTGTTAATGGCTAATTCCATATTTTGAAAGGAGCTATAAGGGTCGTTCCAGGTGCCTTAGAGCAAATATTGCTCGACCAACATTTACTGGAACGCGCCCCAGGTCACAAAGTTAGATGAAGTCCGGGTGCGTTCCTCCTACCCGTCGGCCAAGACAAATTATGGTCTAAACGCAGATATACGCCGTTCCAGCACTCTAATCGAACTTAATTTGATCCTGTCAAGATTTGATCATACCCGTTCCGGGGCGCGTTCCAGTAAATGTTGGTCGAGCAATATTTGCTCTAAGGCACCTGGAACGACCTTTATAGCTCCTTTCAAAATATGGAATTGACAGCGATGTTTTTAGGTGATAAAATACAGTCTACATTTTTAATAAATGGGGCATAATACGTAATTAAGCAATGTTAACATAGTATGCCACTAATCCTTGGCTTAGCTTGTACAAAATCTATTATTTATTGTAGAATCTGTCACATTTGACAGCTGGCCAAGATTTGGCCGATTCAAAAGGTAGTAAAAATTTGGCCAGGCAGAGCAAAATTTGCTCTGACAGGTCGCCCGGAACGGGTATGATCAAATCTTGACAGGATCAAATTAAGTTCGATTAGAGTGCTGGAACGGCGTATATCTGCGCTTAGACCATAATTTGTCTTGGCCGACGGGTAGGAGGAACGCACCCCTGTTATATGGATTTCGATTAAAGCTTACGTTTCGGACTTAGAAATTTGTTGGTAAACATGTCGTATACGAAGTGCGTTTATCACAATTGTGATAATAAAAGCCGGAACATATCAATGTTTCGGTTTCCTGTACACGATCAAGACCGTTTAATACTTTGGATTCACAATTCAGGTATGTGGACAGGAAAAACCCTCAACGAAAAGTTGAGTGAAGAAGATTTTACAGTTAGTGAAGTTTAACACATTCTTTGAAAATTTATTTGAGTTCATGTATTATCTTTTTGTAGGAAATACCTACCTGGATTCTTTAACAAATGAAGAATTGAGACGTCGGTATATTTGTGTTGCACATTTTATGCCATCCAGTATCCACAAAGGAAGTATACGTAGCAGATTAATTGGCCCGGCTGCCCCAGTCCATTTTCAATGTACTGAAGTCGGAGAAAGACCATCAAATCAAAATCATACAATTGCTGATGCAGATATGGAAAATGGTAAGGTTCATATCGAAGAATGTACATAATTTGTTAGGGCTTAGCTTGAAAGCATGTAATTTATCAACGGTGAAATGTATGTCAGTCACTCAATGTGAATCATCATGTAATAAGTTGACCTTATCATTTCCAAATGGCCCTATAGTACTAAATGTCATTATTTGCCATGCAATGAAGACTAGGAAGAATACAAAATTTTGAAAATAAAATACAAAAACTACTTAATTTTCAGGGTTCCATACTAGAAAGAGGAACCCTTAGTCTTTTATTTATGCTATATACATTATCTTCTTGATGGCCCGGTAATTTGACTTGCTGCAGTGCCATTAGATCTAAACACAGTAGTGTTTGCACAATATTGCTTCTAGGCGGGATATCTGACACTGCAGTGGTACTGACCAAGGCAAACTCTTGCTGCTAAAACCTACCTCCTGGTTTGTACAAAATATTGATTGTGATTATATAATAATTTAGTTGCTTGTATTTGATTTTCAAAATATCATCATCTCTCTACTCTTATCCCACTTATGTGAGGTCAATTATGTTTCAAATAAATGGTTATGGGGTTAATCTATGGGGATTTCTGGAATATGCCAATTAACACATGTACAGCAACCAAATGCCTGCATTCCCAGCATGACCCTTAGTCCATAAGACATAACAATCAACCAATAGTATATAATATGTAGCCTATAATGTTGTATGAAACAGTCATATTAAAATAATAATATTTTTCTCTAATATAATGGCTGGCAATACACCCATAAAGTTGGCCATTGCCCAAATTATAGATTGAGAAACAAATTGAATTTTCCAGATGTACTATCTTCCACCAGAGGTTTTAAAAGTGAAGACACCAACAAAATTTTATAAAAAGCAAACACATGCAGCTCCAAGAGAAGAGAAGGTATCAACACTATCATCTCCAACTTCATTGTTCATGGGATCATATATGGAAGTTACACCTACACAGCGATTGTCTAGAAGATGTCTCTTTGAAGGGCCTGAAAGGAGATTGTTGATTGATTGACTGACGAAAAACAATTGTTAATTTTAAATAAATCATATTCATGTTGCAAGTCGATAAAATTAAAAATGCCTAGTGATGAATTTTTAAAACTAGTTCACATGGCTATTAATTGCTTTAACGCCCACTTCGACAATATTGTCCATTGCAATAGAATAAAATTAAGTATTTTTAATGCAATATTAGACTTTTTGAGGTGTGAAGCCCCGGAGTTGTTAAATTTGAGTTGCAAAGAGCATTTGTATTTTATAATTGATCATATGATTTTGGTGAAGATAAACTTTTATTGCAAAAATAAAAAGGTAAACAATGTGGAATATGGGAAAGTACATACAAAATTAAGAATTTTACAAAATAAATAAATCTATATCAAGATTGTTGTTTAATTAAACCTTACTTTAACTTGCTTAATTATGTGTGTTATGTTATATATATTTTAAGATGAAAACGGACAAGCCACTCTTCACCTGGTAAGCGCCTGCTTTGCCTCTGACAGTTGCAGTTTCTCCCAGAATATTATTTAAAAAGATCTGTATGCCACGGCAATGCACTCGTTACCCTGATATATTAGTAGTTATGTTCTTATTGACCCAGTATTTTCACTTACTACTAGCCCTTCAAGCCTAACTGACTGGGGCCTTATTGTCCAACTGGGTTTTGTTTTATATTAATAGCTAATATAATAGCCTTCGATTCGATCTCAATCTCATCTGATGGTAAGTGATAATGTGGTCGAATAGATTGTCGAAGCTATCTTAAAATTACTAGATCTCAGGGAAACGACCGTTAGTTGCTTGGCGACATTTTTTTTACCACCATTATGAAACTGTTACTCGTTCAGGGAATAGTAATTTAAGAACGATATAGGTAATAAAATCGTTCTCCTGATGGTAAGCGTCATGCCTCCTCATAATATATGCAGAGGGCATTACACTCCTCACACTTTGTCTGCATATTTTCTGTGTTACTGAACACTAAAATACAGATATTAATTTATAAAAAAAACAACATTCGAATAATATTTTCAACATTCCCGCCTAAAGTCAACTCATGCACTTTTAAAATAAGCGCTATCTTGGATGACAAATTTGCGATATTTTGAATTTTACCTTACATGCGTCGCAGCGCCATCTATCAATAAACTTATGAATCATGGTAAATTATTCATGTAAATCAAATTTATTAGAGCAGCATTTTAAAACAATATTTCGTATTAAAAAAAAACAAGACATCTTTTGGGCCTGTTTACCATCGATGAAATTCAAATTTATCGGTTTTAAGTGTCGAAGCCAAAATTTCCAGGCTACGAGTCAGCGCCATCTGGATATAATACAAGATTTTGAGCTTTTTCCGGAGTACGTTGCAATTGCTACTCTTATATTAGTACATTTCTCTATGGTAGTATGAAGTTAGATCTAAACAAATGGTGATCCTTCGAGCCGGATTATGACTGATCATCACATCACTATTATTATATTACTTAAAGGTGTTAGTGCTAGCAGTAGTAACTAGTAGTACTCACTGAAAGGCGCCACGTGTGATAACAGCGGCAATGCCACGTCTCCGTAGTGTGCTGGAGGGCAATGCAGAATGAGCGGCCGAAGTGCGTTCCTGACGAGCGGCCGCAGCCAATGGTCCGGCAGCCGCGGCTCGGCGAGGAGGGACCGTGCCACGTATTCGGCCAGCCCCGGGACGGCGTATAGTTCTCGGCCGAGGGAAGCCGCCGCCGCCCCTACTACTAGGCACACCTATACAAATAAAAAAAATATTACTAAGATGACTCTAACAACGCGAAAAGAAAGAATGAAATCTCTGTCGATGAACAAGATTGAGTGAGAAATATAAATGTCTAAAAACAGGGTTTACTTTGGTGACACTATTAATAATGTAAAATTTTATGTATAATACGTACTTCGTTTTATAATAGAAACGATTCTTTTTCACACGATGAGAACGACATAATGCCCACTATTAGTTGGATTTTCCTTGCGTCAAGACCATCTTAGGCGCGCCCTCTTTTCGTCTGTTAATATGGACGAGACTTTTTTGGGATTCATAGTCTGAAGTCATGACTCGACCCCCCGGGGGTCATACACGGTCTGGGGAGCAGGCCGCGCCAGGTTGATACCCCACCTACACGGGATCCGTCGCTGGACTTTACTGACTGGAGCAGACCGATCAGCGACCAAGATGCTGACAGCCGAGGTACTAGAGTTGGAAAGTCATGGTACCTAGAATATCTAGATGATATATAGACGTACGTTTTCATGCAGCGTGTGCACGTAGGTCTGCATGCGGTCCTGGGGCGCGTGCGGCGGCGGCTCGTCCCTGAGCCCGAGCAGGTTGCGTCGCTCGGCGAGCGGCGGCGCGAGCGCGCGCGAGTAGGCGCCGTCGGGGCGCGCGTGCAGCGCGTGCAGCGCGCGGCCCAGCTCCAGCACGCACGGCAGCAGCGGCAGCACGTGCGCGCTGCACGGGTTGCGCCACAACGGGTTACCCGCAGCCGTCACGCCCAGACCGAACCCGCCGCGGGACGCTCTGACAACATACAACTTTATTGTTGTAACTATTGTTCTGCTGATAGCCTTTGACTAAAATGACGCGGTTATAGGTGGAAAATAAGTGTGACCTATAAACAGGATCCTTGGAAAAATGCTAACAACCTCTTAGGGTTAACTTCTGCTAGTCCTAACAAAAATTTTAGGATTTTTTTTTATTATATTTGTTTTTTATGTATTCAATCATTTTAAATATTGACTTCAAGCACAGTAATAAAAATACTTTTAACATCAGGTTGTATATAAATTAAAAACAAATTAAAAAAAAACATTTTCATCTCAAAATGTTTGTTAGGACTAGCAGAAGTCAACCCTAAGAGGCTGTTACCATTTTTCCAATAACCTATGAGAACTGGCTGTCAAGAACAGCAAGTCTTCCCTTAGTCAAAACACTAATTTTTAACATGTATGTACTTATTTTTTGAAAATTTAAACTTGTCATCTATTTCAGTTTCGACCATACACCCCTTTAAGGCTAAGAGTTGCTAAATCTATAGTGTTTATTCAATTTAATAGTTAAATAGGATTTTTGTTGTGCATAGATCTCTCATACAGTCATAGACAAGTACCCGCTGCCGCTACTCTGAATATTGGTTTATTTAAAGACAATATAATATTATTATGAACAATCATTAAAATTGTATCTGTCGTCTGTGGGTACGTATTGATTTGTTATATAAATAATATGCATATCACAAGTACCTATAAAACTTAGATGTATGGACAACTCTGCATATCCAGAGTATAGTAGGCATTTGAATCTCCTACGAACCTCGATAATGTATATCTATCTGGTTTTACTATAGTAATCGTAGAATCTGAGAGCGAGCGATATAAATAAAACAGCAACTATCCGGTAACAAGAATTTATTTTTAATGAATCAACCAAAATCCTCCTACCGCATAGATTGTCTACCTGCAGGTATTATTTATTATTTTATCTGTTACGAAACTGTCGTACAATGCAGTAATATTGACCTTCGACCACCCTCAAGTTAGATTACATTAACATATAAAATCAAATCAAAAAATCTATATTTCAGACATAAAACAGTCCATATTATAAAATAGAAAAACATAGAATTATAGTAAGATAGGAATACACAATATAATAAAAAGTCACAGCATACATTTAAATGTCAAGAAAAATATTATATGCATAGGAGCAATAAAATAAAGCAGCAGACTCACTTGTCAGGATCTGTAGGCACGGAGGTCCGCTTGACGACGCCCAACGTGAGTGTGAGCGCGTGTACAAGCGCCCGTCGGTCCCGCGTCGTTTCCTCAACCTGAGCCTCCCCCCTCCCCGCGCCCGCCTCCGCCGGCCTCCCCCCCGCCTCTAGGCCAATCAGCGCCGCCAGCGACTCCGCGCTGCTGAACGAGCTGCGCAGTCGCGCCCATACGTCTCCGCATGACCCTAGCACCTAAACAACAAATATCATTGTGATTTATAGCGCTTTCCATAACAACGTAGTTTCGTCATATTTCATATACCAAGTATGACATATTTTCAAACCCGCTGACCATTAGCATACATGTTCTTGGGCCTAATATTTATGCTTCTGCTTTACCAGTTTTCTATAAAACTATATGTTTTAAAATTATTTGGACAAATCGTTTTATATATTAATCCTTATTTTCACACATAGAGATACAATGAATAATAAAATGAAAAACTGGCTAGAAGCATAAATATTCAGCTCAAGGCAGTTCTTGCAAAATTTAATTTGAACACTCGGTATTAAAAAAAAATAGACGATACTATGTTTGTATTGAAAGCACTAACAATACTCTTTTCACTAATCTGACGGAGTATCGCTCAGCAAGTGTGAAATGCGACATCTTTGATTATGTGTTTCTTTAGTACAATTAGTTTTCTTCTTGTTCTAAATGTGTAACAATGTAGATTGTTAAGTTCAGGATGGTAAGTGATTGTGCACGAGTTAAAGCTAACCCTAGGATAATAGCAAGTATATCCGGGTTGTGTTAACTTGGAACCATATACAAGACAGGCAACCATAATAAACCCTGCGGTTAAAATCATGCAAATGTGCCCTATTTTTTTTTATACATAGCTGATGCTTTTGGCCATTATCTTACCTGAATGTAAGTCATGATGTGGTCGAAGATGTTGTTCAGGCAAACCTAGAATTAAGGGCTCTCAAGGACAGCAGCCGGAACCGTTCGGTGCTTGGCGACAGATTTTCTACTTGATTTGCATTAGCACTATATACGCGCAAACGTTTACTACAAAATATTCGAAAAAAACACCACAACATCTTCATGAGGGTCTAGTTGCTAGACCACTCACGCTGGTCACTCTAGTAGTCACTCTAGCGTGAGTGACTTTATATATGTAACGCTGTAGGAGTACACAATGTTACGTGTGAGTAACGTGACTGTCACGTGACGCCTCAGGAGTACATTTAGATGTGTAACAGCTTCGCTAGAGTAAGGCACGTACCTCCTGCACGAGCGCGCTCTGCCGCTGGTAGCAACAGAAGTGGTTGGAGACGAGCAGCAGCGCCTCCTGCAGCGTCACACTCTCCATGGCGCTGGTGTCCGCGCGGGCGACCACCGCGCTCGCTAGCGAGTGCATCCGACTGAACACTGGCAGCAGGAGCAAAGGGTACTGAAACGACACATTATCTTTGTTATGACATGAAAATGTATCACAACAAAAATTGGTTAGAACGCGGCAGAAAAGCCAACATGATTCGCCTACGACTTATGCCCTCTGCAATGTAAAAAAGGAATATAACTTATTTTATTTAAAAACGCATGTCACATAAGCGTACCAAGTGCCCCAAACCATCAAACCATCCCTAGCTTAAAAAGGTCGTTTACCTGCGGTAAACACTCTGCTTTTTATTTTGCATATGAGGAAAATAAATGAAAACTTGAATACAAACAATATTATTTTCATTTTGGCGGTAGACGGGTTTCCTCTATAGTTTAAGACTCCTTTCTAATTAAACTGAAGGTTAAAGCTATGTATGAATCTGATAAATTAATTTTAAACAAATATCTGTATACATAAACAATTAGCATTAGCATTCGGCAAAACAACTGAAGATCGAATTGCCATTTTCTCGCCTTTTTAATTTTTTATCCTCTCTTGTTTAACATTGATATTTAGCTCAAATATATATTAATTAATTAATAAGTTTATAAATTATATATAAAGTCATGTTACAACGTCGTTTATTATATTTTTTTAATTACAATTTTACGCCGCGATTTTACAGAGTGGCTGCATAAAAAGTTAGGACATGGCTTGCGTTGTTTTTAATTTTACACAGTAGGAAAAATTGTTTCCAGAGCCGACACATACTGTTTCCATCATTCTGATCAGGTAAAAATAAAACAAACAAACATCAAAGTTAACTAACCACTGTTAAACTTAACTAGTGTCTAGCCGAGTTAATGCTTGTACAATTTCGACCTTACAGAATAGGTTACTATAGTCTGTTTTTTTTAACAAACGAGAACCAAAAATTTTACTGTGTTGCTATTGGCCGACGTAATCAACATAAAGTCCATTCCACATGAACTCTGTAGTTACATGTAAGTACATTGTGTTGAGTCTTCGACTACCTGCGTGTCGGAAAATATTACTTCTAAGGAATCAATACTAAATTTGCAACTTTTGAATTAGGGTAAGCAAAACAAAGATCAGTCAAGTCAACAAATCATCTCGTAATACGTTTGCCGACGTATCACTGTGAGCTCACGTTTGGTCTCAAGTGAATGGCAGGAAATTACAAAAATTATAAAAGTTAAGAAGTCTGAACTCTTTTGTTACAAGGAGTAGGTAAAGTGGATAGATAAAAATGGTGGTCATGTCTCAATCATGTGACAAAAAAAAAAAACAAAAATGTGCGCAGTCGACAATAATGTACAAAAAATGTTAGAGCAATTTATTATTGACGTATCTGCAGAAAGTTCATCAGAAGGATGAATATAATTTTTAAGATTAGAAGAATTGTAGTAGAATTATTTGATGTATATGTTATAGTTCATAATATGTATACTATTACATATTAGTTTTATATCATAAACGTAAATTTGCATAATAAGTAAGCAAATTTAAATCATTAAATAATACCTTAATTTTTTCTACAGTAAATTTTAGAAGTATTCAATATGAACGGGCCCTAACAATTTCAAAACAAGAACAAAGGCCAATGACGCAATGACTCATCTCACTCTCTCAATATCGGAAATGTGCGAGAGACATACTCAGTACTCGTTTGTTAAAAAAAACAGACTATAGTATATTATAAAAATAAGTAATTTATGCAGTTTTTCCTTCAGTGGGAGTAAAAATGGGGCTTATTAGACGTGGTACCGGTGGTTCGACCTATTAATATGACCACAAAAACAATAATTCTAGTCTCATCTCTGAACATATAGTGTCATAAGTCTACCAGAAAAGTAATAAGCCGAATAATTCGAAACTCGAGGGACGCTCAAAATGTTACGCATTATCGAGTATTTAAAATATCAAATGGTTCGACATTTGTGAGAGATTAGAAACCTATTTGTGTGGAAGTGTATGTCAAACCAATCATTACCAAAACAAAGGCTCGTGTACGATGATACAAGTTTGAACTCATTCTGCAATGTACTGAGATGTCTCCGCGGCGGGATGGATTACTCGGACTTGTTGATAAAATAGGATCAAGTGACTTATTCTTTACGAATATACGAGTGTTTGACGGCGATAAGTTAATATGAAGAATGACTTAACGCGTCATTTTGTTGCGTAGCGTCGATTTTTTCGTTCAAGGACATAAAAATGTATTGATTTAGTTTGAAATATAAAGAGATTTTCTAGGGAACTCGTGACAACGGGCTGTATATTTATAAAGTATTTTTAAAATCATAAGGTACAGGGTTTATAATATAGTGTGTATGTAGGTGTGGTTGGTAGATACCTTGGAGGCTAGTTTGACGAGCAGTCCGGCGGCATGACGGCGCACGTTTTTGACAGCGCGGGAGTGGCGGTCCCCGTCGTACACCAGCGCCGCGAAGATCTTGTCCAACACGCGCGGGAGCAGCTCTGCGCCAGCCGCGCCCACGCCTGGACCTGCCCACATCATCACACTCTATTAGGAACACTCATTATGAATAATTTTATTTTGGCATAACACACTAGAAAATCTGTCGACAAGCAATTAACTAAGATTGTTGATCACTAAAGAATTTTGTAATGTACACTATTAACGGTGTGTTTTGCCAAACTAAATCTAGAATTTAGTTTACGTTCGTTTTTAGTCTCTGTGTGACACTACAGGCTCACAGATGAGCCTGTTGGCATTAATAAAAACAACAAAACATTGGTTTTTATTTTAATTTAACATGTATAAATGTGGTAGGGCTTTTTAGCTAATGCTCGCGTGGTTAGCTACAATCATAATGTACAAAAAATGTTCACAAACAACTAAAGAGGTGTTCCAGCATCTGTTCTTGAAAGCCAGTCACATTATTTTTTGTTTGTTTAGCCTCTTCAGCCTTAAAACCAAAATTTGACCCCCTAAATTCGGCCTTATCACAAAATCCCCATTTTTTTCTTTCTTAGCTGACATTTCACACCTAACTATTTACCTGACATATATCAGTTTTATAGGTGAAGTAGTTTTTGGTGTTTAGTCAGAAAGTGACTTCAATATACACAATATATAAAGAAGTATTATATTTTAGAATAAATAACTAGAAAACTGTGTGCAATCACTCCCCAGACTAAAATAAAAAGGTGTTTTGTTACTTACTGTAGTAATCAGTAAAATTGTTATAAATTCAGGACATCTGTATATTTTAGAAGTGTAAACAATTTTTTTTTTCAATTTTTTCAAGTTCAAATGTATTTATTGCATGAACATGGATTGTATAAAATTTCTTAATTGTACAATGTTCTCCATATTCCACCTTTATGGTATGTGAAAGTTATTAATAATTCGAGTTATTTCAGACAAATTATAAAACGATTAGTCTTTTATGAACCATAACTCATATAGCCATATCAATATACTGTTTTTTTTTTTCATAAATAATAAAATAATTGAATATTTAATAAAGTAAGTATAGAGCGTTACCGGCTAGCTGAGAGTGCGCGCAGCTGAGGAAGACGAAGAGTGCAGAAATGAAGGAGAGCAGCAGCGACAAAGCGAGAGGTGCCGGCGGAGTCGCCTCCACGCAGCGCCGCACCAGCTCCAGGCCTGACGCCACCCCCGGCCGGGGGGATGCCACCACCAGTCGGGACAGCACCACGTCCAGCGCCTAATTATATAAAAATCGGTTAGACGAGACGAATTTACATAGCATTCCATGGATTCACCGTGCGGTGCCGGGTCCATAGCGTTGCAGAGGAAGAGCTCCACGGCACCGGCGGCGGCTGGGACTTGCAACCTAGGGAGTAAGGTTATATAAGGTCCCTTGGATGGAAGTTAAAATGGAGCAAAGCTTGGATTTCAATTTTTTAGATGACCCTTCTTTTACAAAAGCAACCTGTCGTTCGGTCGTGATCAAACTTAATGGTACTCAAATTTATAATCCGATTACACAAGTTCATAACCAAATTCATAACTAAGTTACTCAGTTACGGTAAAATTTCTCAATTATAAACACAATTACAACTATTTATGTATAATTTTCCAGTGACCTGTGATAAAGCCTCCCACTCAATATACAAAGGGTCGTGCATCTCTAGATTGGGCGGACACGTGGCCGCCTTGTCCAGTGCCGCACTCGTCCATTGCTCCACATACGCCCAAGTCACCAGGGGGTCCGCTATCATGCAATGTCTGAAACATAAATAACAATTATTAATTTTTTTTTTAGGTTAACCACTTTACTTCTAAAAATAGCCTCTTTAAGTTCCTGCCAGAATATGTTTCGTTACGATAGATAACCTAATAAATATATTTTAATAGGTATAATTATGTATTATTAAGTATTAAATTATTAATCCAAATAAGTACATAATACAATAAACAGTCTAAACTCAGGTAATGAATAGATTCAGGCGTTACTTTGCGGAAATCCATATTTAATAATAACAAATACTTTTAAAAGTATCCTAAAAAACATTAAATAATATTTAAATAAAACACTTAAAAAAGCATAAAATTATATATCTAGTGACAATTCCGCCTAATTTTCCTGTTATCTACGTGACGTCATAAACATCACGCAGCCTAACCGGAAGAATACCCGACTAGTTTCGCTTCTAAACGAAGCATCTTCAGGAGGTCTTGACTTACCGAGCGCACGATCGAGACCACTCTCGATCGTGCGCTCGGTAAGTCAAGACCTCCTGAAGATGCTTCGTTTAGAAGCGAAACTAGTCGGGTATTCTTCCGGTTAGGCTGCGTGATGTTTATGACGTCACGTAGATAACAGGAAAATTAGGCGGAATTGTCACTAGATATATAATTTTATGCTTTTTTAAGTGTTTTATTTAAATATTATTTAATGTTTTTTAGGATACTTTTAAAAGTATTTGTTATTATTAGTCTAAACTCAATAAATGTCAAAATATTCTAAAACTAATCAAATAACCCTCCCCTGACCGTTCCCGGTGCAAAAGTGCCCATCACACTCACCGCATTCCCACGCTGAATCGCGATGGCCATCCTTTATTTATTTATATTTTATTTTTTATTTATATATATATATACCTTTTTGTGTCTACAAAATTCCTATAAAAACTATGCATAAAAATGTAATATTCTTCTTAGGTATCGGTATCGCTGTTAATACTCTGCAATGACGAGTACGGAATCGGCAAAAACATAACCGTTATATTTATGAAATTCACATGTGACATTACAAAGGCTAGCCACATAAAAACGCCAAGATCAACCAAGTTTTTTTCAATTGTGAACGGAACTCTATAGAGACCCATAAGTAAGTAAGTACTATTTACAAAGTTATTTTTTTGTAAATAAATTATTTTGGTAGCACAGTATTATGTATTATTTGAATAGAACCTATAATTAACCGTTGCTGCGTTCGAAATCTCGAAACGATTTTCCGCATCTGTATGTAGCCGGCCTATCAAGCGCAGTATAAAACAGGGCATGATGTAATATCATAGAGTAGATGTATCTCACCTAAAGCTGTCGAGTATCTCAGTTCGGCATCGGCTGAAGAATATGGCGAACTCCTGCTCACTGTCGTAGTCCATGCACGCGTACGCTAGGGCACTGTGTACACCGCTCACTCGCGAACCGGGATAGGTCACCTTTACAATTAACAATACAATTTAAAATACAAACAGTCAAGTGCGGGTCGTACTTGCGTGGCGTAGGGTTATGTTAACAACCATACAATTGCTCGAGTGCTTGTAGTACTTGCGTAGAAAAGGCTTCTATTAACAACAACTAAGTTTTTTAAAGTACAATCGCTCAAATGCGAGTCGGATTTGTGTAGAGTAGTTGTTGTTTGCCATAATCCCCACGCTTTGCAGACGCCTTGGGGATCGCAGTGTAAGATGGGAGTTCTTCAGATGGCGGTCCTGACCACAATGCTAACAAAGCTAAGTGCTCACGATCGCATTGGTCCGTTTTAATTTGTACGCACAGAGACAACCTCTAATTTGGACCAAGCAAAGAGCTGATAGAAAGAGATTATCCAACCATTTAAATAAATAGATAACCACCGTTACTACTCAAAAAACCAAAGGCGTTGCGTATTAAAGTACTTGAAATAGGCAATTATAAGCTGATTAACAACTGTAAAAATTTTAAAATTTTCAATTTTTTGTTTTTCAATACTTGTGACATTAGCTCTAATGTGTCTGTTTTACGCTCAGAGATACGTCATCCATTACACCTATCAGCCGTGCAAGCGTTTAGCGCCCTTCGTACAATTCTGACAAGTTGTGAATGTGAGTACTAAAAGAGTAATTCGGACACACCCATACTGTTATATGGTCGTTATATATGCTGGGTTCTTGTCACATAATACATAACTTCCGTTAGAAATAAAGGACTTTCGACATTTCATTGTTGTTTAGGTATTGCCCCAACTTGGCGACATACGAGTCAGGCGTGAAAAAGAATCATTGAGCTATGAGTACGTAGTAAATGTCGTTTATTAAACTTAAGTAGTGATTACAATTAACAAGAATGGGGATTAGTGGTTACCTTCAACAGTTTAGGTGCCGCGGCGTGCAGCCACTGCGGCAAGGCGTGCCGCACGTGCGGCTGTCGCGAGGCGTGTTCGTGCTTGAGCATGGCGAGCCACACGGCGTTGGCCGCCTGCGCCAACGTCAGTGACGGGTGGGCGCTCAGCAGCAGCATGCTCTCCAGCAGCAGGGGGAGCCACGAGTCGAGGTTGGTCGCGTGGGCCCACATCAGCGTCAGCTGTTGCGCGAGTCCCACTAACACCTGAAAATATTGAATCAAATTAAAGGCTAGACTACTTATGTATTATACACTAGCCCTTCTAAAATTAACAAGATTTTAGAACGTTTACCAAGTTGTATTATGTTACTGTAATGTATGGGATTATAATTTTTTATTTGTGTAAGGGCCGTGTACATTTTGTGCTTATGATTATGTGGAGGTTTTGCCACAATCCCTACGCTTGGCAGGCGCCTTAGGGATCGCATTTAAAGGTGTCGATTTCTCAGAAGATACATCTTTTTACTTGGTCGTCATATTATTGAATGGCACATAACGTGGACAAGGGCAATACTAAACAAGACCTTTGCTTTGCAGATATTAAATATATGACTATGAATTATTCAATAGCTCCCAAACCTCATTCAAAAATAACCTATATGATGATGACCATTTCTGCCAATCATTAAATGTAAAAGCTTAAAGATAAGTAATGTTTGCAGGACGGGTAAATCTTTTGCAAATCATAAAATATTCAATGCTTGTGCCTCATCAGTTAAAGAAAAAAAAATGCCGTACACGTTAATAATCAAGATTTTGAAGCAGTGATGGCTCAGTGGCATTGAAAATTGGAATTCTGCCGCGGGCTTGAGCTTCACCGTATGGTGGAAGAATGCCCACCTGGCTCGCAACCACCTTCAATTTCTACTTGAATCTGTCGCCAAGCACCTAACGATGTGTTCCGGCAGCTGTCCTTGAGAACCAGTAATTCTTGTTTAAGCCAATTAACACCTTGGACCACATCATCGCTTACCATTTTTTAACATGAGTGGAACATATTCAGTTATCGATTCCACACCACCCTCCTCATTGGTGATATATTAATATCCACGGTATGTATAAGCCAATGTTTTCCTTTGTCGAGATGTGTATGAGTAGATATAACAGTAAGCGTTTGTGCGAAGGTGAGAATGACAAAAACAAGTTAATAGAATATAGGTATGTAGGGGTTGTATTAAGCTGGCTTGAACCAAAACAAATCCTAGCTTCTTACTATTTGCACAGCAACTGGTTTACTTTTCCTTACCTGAGAGAGTTTCTTGAGGAACAGATAGTGCGCTTCGTCGACGGCGTTGATAGAGGCTCGCGTGGCGTCGCGAATGCAAGTGATCGCAGCTTCGCTGAACAAAATCATTAGGGGCTTCCTTTCTTTTGTCTGAAAATATTTATTTACATAAATATAATGGCATTCATTGTCTAAATAACTTTTATCTTCAACTACATTATTTCTACCCTTATCAGCTCTTCCTACCCTTATCTCGATCATGTGGGGTCGATACAAAATGCCTATCATAAACACAAAAAGGACATAATTGTAAAAAAAAGTTGCCTGCATTATTTCGATTCTCCTAGAGGATTCTCTAGTTAGTAGTACTCTTTACTTTATTAATAGCTGATAGGCTCACATTTCACCACTATCTCATCTGGTCGTAAGTGATGATGAGGTCGCTAACCTAATTACTTGTTCTTAAGGACGGTTTTAGATTAGCAAAGACAAATAAAAGGTCCTTTTTAGATAATTGTGTGCGGTTTTATAATAAAATTCCCGAACATATTACAATGCTCACAGAAGGAAAATTCAAATTACATGTGAAAAACATTTTGATTAAGAAATCCTACTACACAGTTTGTGATTACTTAAACGACAAAAATGCTTGGAAAATTCCACCTCTGCCAAGCCATCACCTGTCTCCTACGTAATTTAAACAAATATTGTAATAATTCTATTATATTGTTTATAACAAATTGTAAACAGACGTTTAAAAGAATGGCCCCGAGTTTCTTGCCCGTTCTTCTCGCAGTGGCTCTATAAATTTTTTTTTTGTTGAACGTGGCAGTACAATGTAGAATATTTCAATATTAAAGTTTGTAATTGACCTTCATAAGAGCGTCGTAGACGCCTAAATTGAATAAACGATTTTGAATTTGAATTTGAATTTGACGGCTGCCGGACAGATTTTCGACTCCAGTGTAGCGTGCCAGGAATTCGCGAAATGACCTACAACCACGCTATAACGATTCCCATACTTAAACAAAAATCAGGATCGACGACTTAGCGTGCCCTACGAAGCACGCACTAGCACGCTCAGTAGTTTGCCACTAGTGGTCACCCATCCAAGTTTTGACCGCAACGGCATTGCTTAACTGAGTTCATCGGCTAAAAACAGCTAAGCAAACTACGCTACGAGCGCTTCTCCCGCGGCCTTTCGGGTAATCAGGTGCTTTAAAAACGGTAAAGAGCCTCGTTAAGAGGGCCAAAGTCTAGACGTCGCATGTTGCTGCCTATACCGCACTCGCATAAAAGTGATTGGTGGTATGCTACTCAATTGGCGCATGTTTTCCTTTTACTTCCAACATGAGAATATGGAGCAGTCTTTATTTATTTCACAATGGTTAAATTGCATGATATTGCAATCACGTTTTCAAAACCAGTATTGTATTTACACCCGCTCTTAGTCAGTATTGTTCAAACGAAGCCTACTCGTACAAATATGCAGAAAAATCATATCGAAAAAGCAGAGTCTGTACTCGGTCTGAACACCCAGTGTTATAGTAAGCAAGATTTCTACGTATGCGTGTTGAACCACGGATTGCCACGCAGGGCTGTGCATTCCCGTATCATCGCTTGAGATTAAACACTCACAGATCCCTTCCTGTTGACGACTTGCAGCAGACACTCAGCGGCCGGCAGTTGGAACACGTCATCTTGCAGCAGGACGCACAGGATTTGCAGCAAGTAGCCATTGTTCATCACGATGTGGTTGGTCGAAACCCACTCCACAAACTCGGTCAGAGTACGTAGCACCGCCTATTCACACAAAAAAACACCTGTATATTATGTTGTATGGTCAGCGTGGTGTGCCAGGCTAGAATTGCACACCTCATATCTTCCGGAAGGATCGTAAGAGACGAAAGGCAAAATACCAGACGGTGGGCAGTAGCGCCTTCTGAAGAACTGCCATCTTACACTGCAATCCCCAAGCCGCCTGCGAAGGATGGAGGCTGGCGTGAGGACTAAGGCAAATCCACCCTTAATGGAGGAGGCTGTGTTCAGCAGGGAAAAATCCAGCTGACACATGCAACATCCTACAGAATATGTTGCATGTTGAATAAAGAATTCCAATATATTTGGGCTTCGCGCGAATAATCCTCGCGTTACAATAGTAATATTACACGGCAAACGCAAATTTGTATGGCGAAGGTACGGAAAATGAAGATCTCGCGGCGTATTACGAGAAAAACTTACAACAAAGAGTATCGTTTGTTGTTTGCAGTGAGTTTTTTTTACGTACCGGGTGTGTAAGTATTTATTTACTTATTTATTTTTGCTCGCAACGTCTGCTGTCATTATAAAGTGCGAAATATAAAGCGAATCTCCATGCAGGATTAATTGGTATAGTATAAAGACCACGGGAATAGTTAAAAAATGCAGATCACATAATTTTTTTGTAAGCTGTGATAGCCAAGCGATAATAGCTATGGACTGCCTTGCTGCAGCTCTATAGTTCGATTCCCACCGTCAGACTGAGTTTAACCGCTTGGTGAACAGACATTTTGCGAATGCTAGCCAGCCTAGCCCCCTCAAATAGAAAATATGTCACCAAGCACAGTGTGTTCTGCCGCAGTCCTTCAGAGCCAATAATTCTAAACCTAGTCCGTTTACCAGCCACCACAACATCTTCCTAACAGGTGAGATAGTAGTTAAAGGCTAGCTTGTGAGCTGTAAAAATAAGAGTTTTCCCACTACACATTTTAATACACACCTTGAGTTATATTTTTATTTAATTAAAAATTCTAAAAATAAATTAGTGAAAAATTCGTCACCCATTATATGTGAAACTATTGCCTGAAGTGGGATCTTGGTACTTAAAAATTTTCAGATAGCTCCGGATGCTAATTCTACTATAACAAAATGCATTTGAAACCTGGATAGCAAACTTCAAGATATGTGGTACAGGATATATTTATTTCAAAGATTAACACGATATATTTTCGTCAGGAAACGTGCATAAAAACACTAAATTGTTGTGTTTTCCCCTTACCATTCGCCGTAATACAATAGGTATACAGACCTGTACCACCCGGCCGTTGCTCGCGGCGCCGACATAGTCCCCGGCCGCGGTCTTCTCCCTAAACTCCCTGACGTGCATCTCGATAAGACCCATGAAGAACGCAAATATCTCCGCCATATTGCTGGTGAGCGCCTGGTAGATGTCCTTCCGCCGCTGCTGCTGCTCCAATGTCTGTTAAATTATCATACAGCATTTAGATGTAAATCGATTTAGTCGTGAAATGGAAATCAGTAGATCGATGTTTTGGGTATGTCCGATGCGCTTCAGTGGGTTCAGGCAGATAGCTGGCGGCGGAGGCGTTGACCAAGCTTCGTAAGTTAGTTTACATTTAAATGACTAAGAGCGTATGTACGTCAATAGTATTTTTGAATTGTGAACGGGGGATTATACAGAAAATAAATTGGAATGAACACGGTTCTTAACGTGCGTTTGCTACCTATAGACGTTTTTAACACGCTTGCTCAACCAGGCTTTATTACGTAAGCGCGGTAGGCGTCACCTGTATCGAAATGTACTTTTTTCCGCACTCGTGCTTTTTCACTTTCCAGTTTAGTTTTAATAAACTGTCAGCAGATTAACACCCATGAGGTTATTGTCTTTATTGCTATTATTAACGTTCCTTAGAGAAACAAATTTCTCACTTTCGGAATTAAAGATATTAATCACCTCTTTAGTAACATCTTTATTGTTGGCGGTATGGCGCGATGAGTTACCAAAGGCAGTGACCGATTTTCTTTTTTTTTTAATCATCGCGCTCATT
Organism: Plagodis dolabraria; assembly: GCA_963854805.1. Classification (NCBI taxonomy): domain Eukaryota; kingdom Metazoa; phylum Arthropoda; class Insecta; order Lepidoptera; family Geometridae; genus Plagodis; species Plagodis dolabraria. Next base: position 28,127,848 of record OY978446.1, read on the forward strand.
TTTTATTCAGAGAGTTAGTGATTTATTGAATAATTTACTCATAACTGTATTGAAAATAGTCGTATGACACTCGTGCTACATTAATTATTCTAATCTCAGCTTGATCTATTATAGCCCTCGACTACGGCTCGGGCATAAAAGCCTTGTAATCCCTCACCTACAGCTCACACTTACAATATCCTATTAGCCACGATTGAAATAATTAACTTTTCAAAGTCAATCTTTTGCAGCAGAATACAGTTATTTACTTACTTAGTAGTAAGTAGCATTGTATAGTTAGTAGTCTTACGAAGTCATGCGTCAGGAGTAACTTTTATGACACTGCCCTACGCGAAAGGCTTAGATAAAAGCGCAAAATGATTATGAAAAAAAATACCATTAATTTTATAGTAAAAGAAGAAGAAAGGCCTCTATAGCGAGAGTCCATCACGGTGGGTAGTGGGTACCACAGAAGTGCCCAGTGGTCGTGAATGTGTGATAGGTACTTTTCTATAATATTATATTCTCTTTATTATAATCGTCGTTAATCTGTTACTTTTAATCTACTAATCCTGATACTTCCATGTGAAAACTTTTAATTGGCTTGCCTGTATGTAACATTAAGCTGCATATTATAAACACCTAGCCTAAGATTTTTTTACCTGTAGATCAGTTGTATGCCCTCCATATTTACTAGACGAATTCAGGGTAATCGCCTGAGTCACTACCACTCTAGCACTTCCGAGCGTCCGGTGAATACATCGCCGCTAATCGTGTTTTTTCGGAATAATCTGTGGACAATACACCTTCCTTGTGTCTTTAGACTTTGCACCAATTATACAGGCACAGTGAGAGATAAGAAAACTGTTTCATTTCACGCGTAATTATTGCTTTTATTGTTGAAATAGAAAATATCGTTATTTTGTTTTATCTTAGGAACGAATCTCAATGTAATGGATGAGCGAGATATGTGTATCGTTTGGTGTGAGAGAGTGAAAGAGATGCAGCATAATGGTGATCGGAACGTCTCGTGGCGGTTCGGTGGTAACACGAATTGCTTATTTATCTCTTTCTAACAACAGATATGACCCATAATATTTGAACGTTCTTTCCTTGTCATTACAAACTGCATATAGATGTGCGTAGGTATGTACATAGGTAAATTCTAGTAAGCTTTTAGAGCAGTGGTGTTCGGATATAACAACTCTTAAGTATTTCAACTCTCTGCACCTAGCTGTAAGCTTTACGATAATTTTGTAAATGAATAAATAATGTGCGCTATTGTTTAGTTCCGGATCGGAAATTCCTTTGTAGGTCCAATTTCGGTAAATCAATCGATTTTATTGCGCAATCGTAATTAATTGCCAATTAGTCATACATGATGCAAATTGTTGAAATACTGATGCAAGGATTGGAAAGTCGCATTGGGTCGATAAGAAATTCTCACGAGCAGACTGAAGTATGTAAATTTGCATTACTCAATAGTATTTTTAATTTTTGACGTTGTTGTAGTATTTAATTTGTATATCTTTGTTTTTGCGTCTATTTGTGATTTAATTGTAATTGTCTCATGACGTTATTAGATCAATAAATAAATTAACAGTAGTTTATTCTCATTCCGATTGTCCCCAATAATTTTGACACCTGCTGTATACATCGACGCTTTCGTATTGAATGGTCGTGTTAGCCAAATATCACATCTAGAGATGTGTAACTCGAATGTATCCATATAAAATATGTTATCGAATCACACACATACAGACGCATCCCATCCACGCGCTACAAATCAAGATTGTCAAAGAGCCAAATAAATTTATAGACTTGCCTATCACATTATTAAATAATTTTTTTTTGTTTACAAGTACATACAGTTATATCAGCTGTTAAGAATGTTTTAAACAAACTTAATTTACATGACTTCATTGTGGGTACCGGTTAAACTCCCAGTAGGAGTTTTTTTAAATATGTTCTATTATCGATCAATAAATACTATTACTTAATTACATATGTTGAATCAATAAAAAAATATATTCAAATATTTTATAATGCACAAAATATTGACCAAACCACTAATGGTTCAATAATATGAGATCACCCGTGCATGTTTTTGGCGGAAAGCAGGTGAAGTAAGTACTTTAAACTAAGTGTCACGAATTGCATCGATAAAGGCCAAACGCCTCGTGTCGTGACGTGTATTGCAACTATTTATCATTGTGATCTATAGGGTCACACAATGTTTACAGACAACCTTCAAGATTAGAGGAATCCCACTATGAATAGTTATTTTTAATGCCAATTTACGGCCGAATATGATGCTAGACGAGGCACATTCATTCAGTGTTGATGATGTACTTTTTGTTATTCTTTATTTTGTAAGGATTTTAAGTCTCTGATTCGTTTAGCTATATATATTCACAGCTACGCCATCCCAATTCCTTTATCAATTATAGTACGGCTATAGGTCGCTGACACAACCTGTCCAATTGCTTTGTTTTCTTGAATGTGCGGACCCACGTCTTATTAGAACCGAGGACGTAAAGCGATAATAAAATATAGCGATGTCACGATCCTTGCGTAATGCGCAATAATAAAGTTATGTGGAACTCTTTTCAAACAAAAATCAATGTATTTGAAAAATAAATTTCATGTACCTTAACAAAAATGTACTTGACATAATTTTTAATTTTCATTGTACCTCTAATCAATCTCCCCATAAGTCTTAAAATAGATAAAAAAAGACATCCAGAAATCTTGAGGAAATAAATAACCAAAGGATTATTATAAAATATTTCGGAGAAATTTTAATAGATTTCACATAATTAAAATAAGAAGAGAAATCTATTATAATAGACTAGTCATATTTAAAATTCTAAAATGTATGCTTGTCGGCACTAAACTTTGGCAGTTCCTAATTTAATACTTATCTCACTTATGGCGTTTTTGTAACAAGAAATTGTGTTGCACAAATCTTGTAACATTCCCTAAATGAGCTCTGTTTCACTTACATCAACCCAGAGTTGAAGCTGATTTAAAGGGTTTAGGAAAGAAAATATCTTTGACCGTTCTAAATGAATTTACTTGTTATGAATGGACTATTAATGTGATGAAGATTAAAGTGAGCAACACTTTAATGCAAACAGGCATAAAATCTCTTATATATTAAAAATAAAAACCAGGATTTAAAGTATGTAAGTACCTTCTATGAAATACAGCGAAAACGCTAACCAAAAAAGATTACATTATAATCTATACAAAAAACAATTAAAAAAAATTAAAATAAATTCGATTAATAACAGGTCAATATATTTGGAAACAATGATGGCTGTGTGAGTCAGACCTTGGCCTTTTAGAGTTCCTCATTGCCCATGAAAGAAAAACCGTTTCGATAGTTTTGGTCACATCCAGGCCTGGCTCACTCCTCAGTCTGCACTAACACTTACGGTACATAGTTACAGGTACATCAGCGTATCCGTCTGGACGGAATTATTCTACAGTGCATGCCGCATCAGAAGAGATCAGAGCTATGCGATAGAAAGAGAGACGCCTTGTAGGTGTATATAAATATTAGGAATCCCGTGCTTCGCTAGCTGAAGATCACTTTATTGCTTAATAGCGAGAGTCACTTATTTATTGGAATGGCTTTGCGGCGTGATCCAATTGGTACCTTTTATGTGTCACAGCTTTTAAACTACATTATCAACATATTGGAGAATTTTAAATAATAATTTAATTGAATTTCTAGTCCAATATACATACATCTATAGATCAACATTCTACCCAACATATCAGTTGGAACTAATTCCATTTAAGAGATAAGAGACCCCCTAACATATGGACATACAGACAACGGAGTCTCATTACAAAGGCTCTGTTTATTCCCTTTAAAAACAAAAAAATAAGTACAAATACCATTATGAGGTCTTTGGTTTATGTTTTTTTTGAAACTAAATCATAACATTCTTTGACAAACCTGTAGAGTAGCCACATCTTCAGTCAGCCTCAGGAAGATGTGCAGTACTATCTCTGTCTGCATGTGCCCACGGCTGCATGCATCATTGAGCTCCGCGAGAAGTGTAGGCCAATGTTGCGGCCACTCTCTCTTGATCATCTCCACAACGACGCGAGCTAAAGCATTGTTGAGGTGGCCAGTTTCCCAACCACCCATGTACAACAACTTCATTGCATTCTCCTAAACACCAAAAAAGGTGACTTAGTACAAAAAGAGAACTATGTTTTTTTTTTATGGTGACAAATTTAGGTATATACAAATAGAAATTTAAACAAAATATAAATAATTTAATTGGCAGATTAAGAAAAATTTGAGAGATTCTACAATCCTTGTCAAGGATCATACATGAAGGTATATGGGTGAGATGATATAAGAGGGCATGGTGGCATGTCATTCTCCATACAAATGTATTCCCATATTTTCTTCCTGGATAATTCCTCTAGAGTGCCAATCACTTTTTGCATAAGATATAGGCCTGGTATAGCCTCCCCTCTGTCATTTCCTTTTTTCAGTAACTAATTATTATTAAGAAGATAATATGACCCTGAAAAACACTAATAATGCCCTGTATTACTACTGTAATCAGAGGACCAAAAGACATTTTTGAAAAGTTTTTAACATTAATTAGAATTATAGGAGCCTCAATATAAACTGTATTAAAATTTTTATTTAAAAAAATAATATCATAATATAATTGAATCTGCTCAGTTTTAGTGAAAACTGAGTAGAGGAACTGCATAGATATTTGTTAGTGAACAAATACAAATATGAATATAATAATATAGGCATCTTGTCTGTGTGGAAGGAGTACTGTTGTGGAACTTGTGGAATATGAAAATGTGAATGAAGTTTATGATAGAATCTTTATAGTCAATGGGTAAGTGCCTGTTTATTCAATAATTCATATCATTCTACATTAATTACCTTAATAAAAATCTTCTCGCCCTGTGTGATGTGTGGCCATCGACTTTGCACTGTATGTTCCATGAGCTTTAGGCCAAAGTGCTTCACTACAGGAGAGTACTGTGCACCATTTGCAAGAAGCAAGCCTGCTTGGGCACACCAAGGGGAGTGGTCCTTGAAGCTGTAAGTATAAATATAATTCAGATATCATAATGGCTGTATATCATCAAAATGGTAGGTGAGTTTCCAACTCAAGTTTTACTAGATACATTTGTAGTATATGTATTAAAACCGAAAAATTGTGTGTTATTTAATAAGAGTCTGACCTGAGAATCAGACCTCAAACTTCTAAAGTGCCTCAGACTTCTAGTGATACTTAACAGGACTTGATGTATAAGGTGGTCAAAGATAATCTATATTTGTACTTGAATTGACATATCAGTCCGATTCTGTTTGCTTTTTATTATCTTGAATACTCATGGTACACAAAGCAGATAAACCAGCTAAGGAGGTCACCTCATATAGACCCATTATCCACTACCCAACAATTCCAAATGTCTTCGAAAAGATACTACTGAAGAGATTAAATCCCTTCCTGGAAGAAAACAAAGTGGTTCCTAACCACCAGTTTGGCTTTAGACAACACTATTCAACTATCTAACAAGTACATCAAGTCTATGACCACATAAGGAAAGCACTTGCACAAAAACTGCTCTATTTGCTACACATCTGTGTTTCTAGACATCCAACAAGCTTTTAACAGAGTATGGCATAAGGGGTTGTTATGTAAAATTAAGACTAACTAACCAATGTGATAAAGAGGCTGAAGTGGCAATAGGATGAACACGATGAGTGGATAAGGCAAATGGAGCAAAGCGGTAACCTCTAGGTATCACAAAAAAGAAAAAAGGGAACACAACCGCAAAGACGGAACAATGAGATTAGGGAAATAGCAGGAAAAACCTGCAGGGGAAACGTATACCTGGAGCTAGACAAAGAAGGATACAGTTTTTCAAGAGGCAAAGAGTTAGTCATGAATAATAGTAAATTTAGTAATGTATAGATAGATCATCTTAATTATGTTTTCTCTCTGAAATAAAGTCTGGAAATAAATAAAAACTGATATAGTAAGACCATAAAGTAGGCTATAAGCATATAAGTATTTTATGTTTTGTATCAGATAATTGTGTAGAGCCTATATAAATAAATATTTTCAATTACTTAAGTATATGTAACTTTTTACCTTGACATGCTACTTTGAAGCTTTTTAGCCACTTTTACTTTTTCATGTTATAAGTAGTATTTTCAGTAACTTACTTTTCACAAGCATTGTAGGCTTGCACACGTTGTTCATGGGAAACAGTGGGCAAATGGGTAAGCTCCACTGCTCGGCTCAACTCATCTGCTAGCAGTAACACCTCACTTGGCACCTCACCTCCTACCCCGCCCATGTTCATAGCGATGTATTCTTCTCACTAGATGACAAAATAATAGACTAGTATCACGAAGTGAGCATACCAGTAAAATCCATACAAAGAAAGCAATTTAAAACCTTTGTCCTTACCAACTGTGAGGGAAACTATTATTGTCATTAAGTATCCTTTCACTTCATGCCCATCCAACTTTTAGGTCTGAAATAAAATGTACTGATTTGACTCTGCAGGTGCAAAAATATGTAAATAATAGGGGACAACTTGCACCCGGTGCAGGGCATTCAATTCTTATACCAGTTCACATATTTGATCCCTGAAATAATATTTCATGTACAGCAAAAGAAATTAGAAGTCAATAACTAACATTTTTTACCGAATTAAATAAAAATGAAATCGAAAATACAATTTTTATAAACCAAAACAATATGAAGCACGGGTACCTCGTGTGGGAATCGGACATATTTTAAACATAGATTATTAAAGACGTAAAATATATAAATAACCATAGATCAGTGTGTAATAAGTACCAATGACAAAAGAAAGACGAGGACTAGAAATATATGACCTATATATTAGTACGTTATAGAAATACGATGCATTTCAACACAGAAATAAAAAAATTGTATGCATTTCACTCCCACGCATGTGATTGTATTAACGTAAGTCTTACGTCGTAAGAAGAGACAACATTACTTTTACAGCTTTCTAAAATTGCAACAATAACATATGACGTCACTTTGGTCATGCCCATCGGCCAACCCGCCATCTTAGTTTCTGGTTGTTGAGTAGAACTAGAGATGGACATTTAAAATATACATCGATGTTTTTTCTGATGTAATGCATTGATCGGTTGCATCGATGTTAATAAGATGTATTAATACACACATCAATGTTTATAAAACATCCATTGTTTTCGCAATGCCATAAAAAAAACTAGGTGTTTTAAAGAAAACTAGGTAAGCACAAGGAAAAATATGTTATATAATTCACAATCACATGACAGTCAAGACAGCTTTATTTTATTTACATATGCCAATTTGTTTTTGCTATGCAAATTTTATAACAAGTGTTTCTAAAATGGCAATTGAAGATTACTTATATTATATTTCAACATTTGGTTATAAATCATTTATTATTATCAGTATTTTTTTAAATATATTAAGTAAATTTTCTAGATAATTGACTTTTATTTATTAATATTTTTTTAAAATGAATATTTGATTTATTAACTGTTGATTAAATTTTAAATTATACCTAAATTTTATAATTTTCCTTTACTTTTGCCATATTGTTTTCAGTCGATAAATTTTTTCCTTGAAGAATTGATCTCTCGAATTGTCTTACTACAATTATTATATTAAAAAAATTGAATATCTCGAAAATAATTATTTAATTGGATCTGAGCGGTCACCTTTTTAGGGATAGGGTGCACCAAAGCCATCTTCCATGATTTTGGAACAACGCCTGATGAGTAGAAGAGCTGGAAAATGTCTACTACAGTACTACACTTACCTCGTCACTCCGGAACAATTTGTTATGTCTCGAGCTCGATGTGTTTGCACAATACTGATTTTGGCCAGAATATCTGTCACTGCGGTGGTACCCACTTAGCCTCCTGATTGAGACTACCACCAAGTCGTCACCAATTATAAATTGTATTGTAGAGTTTTATACTTCTGATACCTACTTATTTTGAATTTGGCGCTGCTACGTGAGATCGCACGCTGAGTGCAACTTTTCATACTACAACGTATTTCATAACCATAAAGTAAGCGTTCGGTTGCAAACAACTCGACTGGTCAAACCTCTGAAGCATAGAGAAATGCACTAGATATCTCTAAAAGTTGCAACTGTCTTATTTTAAGGCGTTCAATTTAAATTTACAAGTAATTATTTGTAGTAATGTAATAAAGTAGTAGTACTTCCTATTTCGGTGGATGTGGATGTCAAAAGATAAGAACTCAGAGTACTTTGTTATTATGTGCTTACCTACTGTGACGATTTTTGACATTTTGATCGATTAATCGAACTTGTAATAAATAACGAGTAATTATTTACAGTCATGGACAACACTGGGAAATGGGCGGAGCCGACGCCATTTTACTTTCTTTTTCGACACTCGATACGACCATAAAGTTCATGTCCTCTTCTTTCTTTTGTCATTGGTAAGTACTATATTTTATAGAATAAAGAAAGCTTGTTGATGGTATTTTAGCACAATACAGTTCTCGCGCAGGAGCGCGTTCTGAATCTCGGTTACGGCGCACTCGGAGTGCAACTTTTCACTCTAACGTCGTTCACAGCCGTCGTGCTGCCAACTCTATTTGACAAAAACGCGCTTTCAGCACGTCGAAAACGCGCCAGATCGCGCTAAATGGCACCTACAAAATAAAAACGCCCTAAGTGACGCCAATCAGTAACGAAGGGATTCATCAATTTTAGCGTATTTTAGTCATTTGATAAGGTAATTATGATAAACGAGGTAATTTTATTACAATGTTACAGAATAACCACAAAAAACTAATATTAGGTACTTATATTCATGAAAGAACAATTAAATGACAATCAAAAAGCAAAATAAAAGTAATTATGTGCCTAGTCTAATGATAGGTATTTCGTAAGTACTTAATTGCTAATCAGGTTTAAATTAAATTGATATTTCTAATTAATAAAATAAGGAATAATTAAACTAAAATAATATATATATATATGTATCTAACCATATTATCCTCTTCAAGACATCACTCGGAAGATTATAAATTGAAGAGTTATTTTTTATTTAAATAAGTCAGCATCGATCATGCATAGTGGCGTTTATTGTGTCCAGACCTAATCCATACCAGGCGTGGTACTGAACATTTAACGATGTCAGTAACATAGGCATTGTGTTAATGCTAGTATTCAAAACACATTGTAGGCATGCCATATGATTTCAAAAAAGCGCTAGATTTAGCGCTAGGCGCTAAAACGCGATTTTGTCAAAAAAAGCGCTAGATCTGGCGCTGAACGCGCTAAGTTGGCAGCACTGCTTCGGGTAGAGCACAACTATTTAACTATCAAAAGAGGTTGTTAAAATGTTGAATCTCTGATATGACCTTGACATTTCTTGATGAGAGAATTATAGGCACTCTTTTATATTTTCCAGGTAATGGTAGTTATTGCTTTTCAAACATCATAAAAAGTCAATAAATTTTGCAAAATTGCCCGCCAACAACGATATTTGAGGTTATACAACAACCGGTCGTGCGGAACCTTCGAGTAAGTTAAAGCAACCAAACAACGCACTCTGACCCTCGGAACGCGCTCCTGTGATAAAAATATTACAATAGATAAATCTTGACCAGAGTTAACTGAACATGACGGGCATTAAGTCGGTATGACTTCATTTCCTTTTTTCGAATTCACGCGATATCCTCCATTCACATACACGTCCCCTAATTTTAAGCACCGGGTGCCTTACTTAAGGTGGTGATAAACGGCGCGGGCTAGCGCGAGCCGAGCCTCCACGGACGACGGATCGCCGTCCGTGTACCTAGGCTCGGCTCGTCTTAAGCCTCCTCTACACGTCGGCAGATGCGTACGCAGATGTGGGAAGATGAATCCGCAGATGGATCTCCACGAGCCGTCCACACGTGTGTAGGTTGGTCAGTCTGTGTTGTTTCTTGACAGACGCAACACATACGTACGCAAAATGGATATTGAGACCATAGCTGCCGCAGTTATTTATTTATTTAATACTTTTAAGTACTAGGTATTTGAGAGTGCATCGCAGTTGTTATTAAAAAAAAATGGAGAAGCTGGTGGATGCTGACTATTCATAGAAACCGAAAAAGTACTGATATGCCCACGATGATTATCTGAAACATTAAATACATATAATGTGGGTGTACAAGTAACCTTATGTCGCGTTAACACGATCAAAATACCCACCTACCTTTACCTGTTTAATATAACTTTGATTGTGTGTCACTGCGGTTTAATTCAAACTGAAATAAAAATACAATGTCCGAATTGTTTTATCAAATAGTATCCAATTGATAGTTGCCAGTAGTAGCCACAGCTGAATTTATTTATTATTTTATTTATTTAATTATTGGTAGCTAGATAAATAAAATGAATTAATTGTATACTTAAATTTTTGCTCTTGTGCTACTTTATATTTAGGATTCCATAGGCAGTTTTCTGTTTGATATAGCTCCAGGAATTTGAATGTTTCGTCGGTGCTCATGTTAGTAATTTTAACGAGTAAGTAGGTACCTAAAGAAATGAATAAAACTCAAGAAGCACGCGTGCACTCTCATTCGCTTCCCGATGAACACTGATGCGTCGTCAGACGTGTGGATAGACACCGAGCGCTCGCGCTGAAACCCTTTGATCCGTGCCACAAAAACCGACAACTAATGGATTAGTGGCGGACGCGTCTGCCGACGTTAAATACCTACCACAGACGAGCAAATCGCCCCGTCTACACGTCTGTGGACGCGTCCGCCTATGACATCTGCAGACGAATCTGTCTACGTGTAGTGGACGCTTTAGCCCGGACACTAGCCTGTGGTGATAAACGACGCGTGATAGCGCAGACCGCGCCATCCGCCCGCGCCACCCGCGGATTCGGTTTTTGTGACCTGCATCTTTATGATTTCATATCTTCGATGAGAAATTTCCTATAAACGGTTCCTTTTCATATAGATGAAAAAAGTCCATAATCATTCAATTCACATATATGTGTTTAAGATAAAAATTAAACTCCAAATGGGCGTCTTGATCCGTGGAGCGCTCTGCACCGTCTGGAGGTCAGCACTCAGTAGTAATATTGATTGGCTTTTAGCCATTTAAGTTATAACCGCAGCGGACGTTACTTAACTTAGCTGATTAACCTGAGTCTTATCACCACACATGGCATGAACTCTGCGAACACAGGAAGATATATTTAATACTAACCTAGCACCCGTTGGGCAAACTTATGTAACCCGATCAGGAAAGGTAGCTCGTGTGGTTAACCCCTGCTTTACTTTTGCTATTCATTACTTTTAGCTCTTACGACTCTCCTATCCCTTGTAGTTCCTGAGATGTTTGATTTTTTTTTGTCGGTTGTGATCACATTTTTTTTAAACGACACCGTGGGCAGTCATATTTAATTTTGGACCACATCCCTAAGTTCTATAGTTTCCGAGTCTTGCCATTTGCCATTCAATTCAACTTGGCAGATGACATTTTCATGTTTTAGTATTATTACATTCTCACGTTAACCCCTTCTTAATTTGTTCTATAACATACTTTTACCTCCAATGACTCCTTCTGTGAGAACAAACACCTTACTAATCTCATAGTTTCCAAGTTACAAGGGTTTCAAATAATATCCCCGTGCTACGGGGCGGCCATCTTTTTTCAAGATAAGTCTTTCGCGATAATTTTATCACTGAGCGAGAATCGCTGTCAATCAAATGGTCAGTATTGGCATAGAATATATACATCATAATCTATGGTATTGGCGATGATAAGGTTTTGATTATGATCTGTATCTCTACAATTAAATATTACCTTTTCTATGGTACGTTTTATTTTGTCTATGTAGTTTGTTTGTTGTGGTTTTCTCGATTGTCTTTCAAAATTATTTGAATTTTGCGAATAGCTTGATTTTTAGATTTTATTAATTTGTTTATGGAATAAAGTGATATTTACATAAAAATGGATAGGAAATGTAATTTCCTTGAGCCTTCCTTAGAGAAGCGGTTAAAAGGGCATCAAAATGGAGTAACGGCTTTGTGTTTCAGTCCCAATGAGCAACAAGTCGCGAGCAGCTCCCTGGACAACAGTATTTTAGTAATAGTATGAATTACAATGACTTATTTCTACGATCAACCCCTCCGCTTTAATAATATCATAGGATTTTCCAGCTGTGGAATCTTCGCGGAACTATGAAAAGCTACAGATTTTCGGGCCACGATGAGGCCGTTACGGACGTCACTTTCTCACCGTCCGGAAAACACATGGCTTCAGCATCCCGTGACAAAACAGTCAGGCTGTGGGTGCCCACAGTCACTGGCAGCACAGGTGTATTCAAAGCCCATTCACAGACTGTCCGATCTGTAGAGTTCATTCCAGATGGATCAAAGGTAGAATATTGACATTCCTGATGCTCAAAGATTTATAAATAAATAGTGTTATGTTATGACAATAATATAAAATAAAAATATATGCTTTTATTACTTTCAGATTTTAACAGCATCAGATGATAAAATAGTGAAACTTTGGGCTGCAGATAAGTACAAGTTCCTAGCTTCTTTTGTTGGTCACACTAATTGGGTAAGATGTGCACGCATCTCTTCTGATGGTTCTGTAATAGCATCTTGCTCTGATGACAAGACAACCAGACTTTGGAACCCTGAAACTGGTGAATGTATTCACACATACAAGGCACAGAAGGGTAATGGCACATGGCTTTCTTGGCACCCATCAGGCTGCTATATAGCTGTTGGCACAAACCAGGGAAATGTCAAGCTATATGATGTTCGCACACATAATCTTGTACAATATTACAGGTAGGTACCCAAATCTCAAAATGTGCATCTAATGTATACAAATAAGTTTAATATTAAGTATTACAAATTTTAAGCCTGAAGTTGGTGGGTTCCTGTTATTGACCTTTTGTTGGAAAACTTAGTTTTAACATTATGTTATGGTCCTGGTGACATATTATCAATTTCAATCATTTCAGCATACACAATGATGCTGTTACAAGGCTAGCATTCCATCCCAGTGGCAGTTACATACTAACTGCAAGTAAAGATGGTAATATGAAGGTAAACATCCTATGACAATATTACATCGGTGCACTTATTGTACTAATTGTTAATTTTCATATACCCCATAATTGAATTACATTTCAGATACTTGACTTGTTGGAAGGGCATCCATTATTTACATTGCATGGCCACAGTGGACCTGTTAATGCAGTAAATTTTGCTTCAAGTGGAGACTTGTTTGCTTCAGCTGGTGATGATAAAACAGTAAGTATGTTGTTCAGGAATATGTATAGGACTAAGCCCTATACATCTGTTACTCTTCCATTAATGTTGAGTCTTGCATAAATGACTACAATTTAAATGTAAGTTGTTGAATAGTCAACACTATAACTGATGATATGTACAGTTTTATATTTAAATAAATAAGTTGAAAATATCTTGAAAAAAAAGTTAATAATTTATTTCCAGGTGCTCATATGGAAGACAAATTTCACAGAGCTGACAACTGACACAAAAGAGAATATTGCCAATAACACAACATCTATCAACAGTGCTGCAATGAAAGTATAGCAATTTGATATTACACCAAAGTAGATTGATGTAAATAATTGATTTGTAATAATAATAATGTAAGTAGTTCAGTAAAATAATAGCCATATTTGTTTTGTATATTTGGTAGCTTAAGTAAAATAAAACATTTCTAAATATTATGATTACAAGCACTACCGCATACTAAGCGAAAATCATAAATTTACAAATTATTGGAGTACAAAATGTTTTGCCCCCTGTAGCTGAGTAGATAAAGCATCCGAAGGGAAATCGGAAGCTCACGGGTTCATTTCCCACCCGGGGCAAAACATTTTATACTCCAATAATTTGTAAATTTAAAATAAAACATGATTGGATGTAGTAAGAGTATTGATATAAATGTTCCCCTTCCTGTGCAGGAAAATTTGCATACAGTTACATCAGCATATACAATAACATTCCTTAAACTTGAGTTTAAAGAGAATTGCTATCCTTTGAAGAGATCATGGTCATGCTAGTTGTTCTGGTTTACTAATGCAATTCTATAAAATAGGGAAAAAGGGTGTGGCACAAGTGCTATCACAGCACTAAGTATCCCGTTACTAATTTTATCCACTTGGATGATGAGTTTGATGTCAGCCATAATCCTGAGTCAGTTAAGGAAACAAGTTTTGAAGAGCCAAATGCAAACAGCACATTCATAAATGCAGGCTTCCGAAGCTACTCTGGTTTATCAGTGAGACTGCCAGCATCTACAAACGATTCACATGTATCCCCTCACTCAATAATTACAAATATGTCAGTTCACTCCCAGTTACCTGATGAGCCTGAAGAGTACAGTGCTGGTCACACTAACCATATTCCAAGGAAACCACCAACCCGTACCACTTACACCATTCCATCCTTCACAGATAAATCCATAGTAACAGACCATAATAATGATGATGATTTATTTGGAATGATAAAACTTAGAGATAATGATGTTTGCTACACAAGTGGCTCAATTGAGTGGGTAGGCAGAAAGAGGAGCTATCCAATAAATAGCGGTTTTAAAATAATCAATGAGAGCTTAAGACAAGGCATGGAGCCATTACTCAAAAGGGTAAAGAGATTAGATAAAACATTTACTTTGACAACAGACAATATGATAAAGGAGTGTGATTGTGCCAATATGTTACCGACTGTAAATGCTATTGTTGACCATTTAAATGCATTGCATGAAGCCGTTGACCTTGTTGATTTACGGCTTAATACTCTAGAGGATGTAACTGAAACTTCTAAGAAATGATATTAATAATAATGTATAGTTACTGAATAAATATACTTATTTTATGGAAAAATATTTATTTTAAATACTGTGATTAGGTGCCATAAAATATCACGGATTAGATTACAGAGTACAAAATTTTATAACAAAAAAATATGGTAAAGTATAATAGCTTGAAAACATAGTAAAACTATAAAATGTCTAACACTTCACAACTTACCAACTATATAATTATTCAGAAATGGAATCTTAATTTCCATAAACCTAATTTTGCATAGAAATATTTGCATTCACCTTGACCAATGATTTGTGTCTATTCTGTATGTTATTGGGTGCCCGCATATGTAGTTTTTTTGCCAGTCTTCTTGATTATATCTAATAATTGATCAGCACTGAGTGTTGACGTGACCGAGACTTTCTGTTCTGGTAGGTTGATAGCGATGTCGTCTACACCTTTCCCTTTTAGCCTATTGAGCACTCTTTCGACGGCGCCGGAACATCCTTCGCAAGTCATCTCCACATTGAAGATATGGATCTAACAACGGAAAAAAAAATTAAGGGAGTAAACAAACCGAAAGTTTTACAGAAACTCTTTAATTATCAAAGTGAGAGTACTTACTGTTGACATGATGTCGATTTATTATTTTATACACGGAATAAACACTGTTATAAAAGCTGTAACTACTACACTTTTCACATCTGTTTCTAGGTATGTAAAAACTGCTGCATTGTACCTACTAATGATTTGATAAAATTAGTTAATTCTTCCAAGCAGTAAGCTGGGTCTGTAATCTGTGGTAAGCACTGATTACCTTTTTTTTTTTTTGTGGCAATTGTCAAATTGACATTTGTGCCAGTTTCACGTCAAGAATTAAATTAATAAAGACAAAATTTTGCCAATAAAAAGTGATGACCAGAATAACTAACGTGGTTATATTATATCATATAGGATAGAAAGTAACTAACATATACATATTTTTATATAAGGAGAAGTACAAAGTATTACATATTGAATAAGGAATGATTAAAATTAACATGATATAAATATAACTTATTATAAGTGAATATTATTGAGAGAGTTATTTAGTCAGATAAAATTTTATAAATATCAAAATTATTAGACGATAAAAGTTCAGACATGTAAGTTGGAAAGGAAACTTTGAAAGATTCAAGGCATGAATAAAACGCTACATGGTTATAAAGGGGACATGAAAAGAATATATGATTGAGATCCCCCTCATCCAAACCACATTCACATATAGAAGAATCTTTAACATGAATCTTTTTTAAATGAGTAGGAGTACAACAATGACCCAACCTCATACGGATTAATGATGATGTAAAACGTTTGCTTAACTTCATCCGGGCAAACCACGGTTTGTTCGGAATCAAAGGTTGCATTTTAGCAAAACCAGATCCAGTTGACCGACTACTGGTTCTCCAATGTAATGACCAAGATTTTGATAAATAAGATTTTGGAAGACATAATAAGTCATGGCAGTAATTAATAAAAGGAACCTTATCTCCACAAACAACTGCATCTTTAGCAACTTTATCAACTCGTTCATTGCCAGAAATCCCAACATGACTGGGTATCCAAGCAAGAATAACGTCAAAACCCTTAGTATAACATTCAGCAATAGAACTTTTAATTTGAAATAAAATTGGGTTGTGTGCATTAGAAGATAAAGGGTTCGAAAGTAATGATTGGAGAGAACTCCGAGAATCAGAAAATATAATAGACCGATGCAGCTTGAAGAGAAGGATATATTTAATAGCCTCAAGGATAGCCAAACATTCCCCAGTAAAAACAGATGATTCAGGTGGACATTTGACTTTTTGAACGATATCGTATTGAGCATGAAAAATGCCATAACCAACACAGCCAACTGGTGAAAGTTTTGAAGCGTCTGTGAATATTGTACCTATGCCAATCACGCCAATCTCTTTTAAGTAGCTCGCGGAAGTATTCATCTGCATAAAGGTCACTTTTACAAATATCAAATTCTAAAATTATATGAGGTTGAGATATAATAACATTAAATTCATAATTGAACATTGGAAGCTTTTGAGAACGATAAACAGGGTCTTTTAAGGAATTAAAAATAACGTAACTCTTAACAAGCAAAGGAAAATGTTTACATCTCCAAAAACGAGTCGAGTTGACATATTGATGAAGCAGTTGTAATTTTGGAATCAAAGTATGATTAGAGAATTGGATAAATCGGAAAAAGAATCTGTTAGCAAGGAATTGACGGCGAAGGTGAAGGGGAGGGTCAACACCCTCAACTTGGAGAGCATTGACTGGAGAAGACTTCATAGCTCCTGTGACAATACGAAGAGCTTTCGATTGTATCAAATCAAGTTTACTAAGGCTTAGCTTGTTTGCAGGATCCAAAAGAAAGCATCCATAGTTTAAGACGCTTCGAATAATTGCATTGTATAAAAGTTTTAAGTTAAAAGGATGGGCTCCCCACCAAACACCGGATAAGCATCTTAGAACGTTGATGTTTTTTTCACATTTTTGGATAATGTATTCACAATGCTGACGAAAATTTAACTTGTTATCTAAAACAAGACCTAGAAATTTTATTGATTCTCTAACTGAGATTTGACAATTATTAATGAAAATATTGATAGGAGGGGGGTTTCTTTTACGGGTAAAGAGTACAATATTACTTTTAGAAGGAGAGAGTTCCAAACATTCAATTGCTTTAGCGAGTCAGAGAGACAGTCACTTGCCACATCGATTTTGTTATTGGAATTATAAATAAGAATATCATCAGCATATTGTAAAATACGACAAAGACCAACAGATGACTCTAAATCATACGTATAAATATTGTATAAGAGAGGGCTAAGCACCGATCCTTGGGGTAAACCACGCCAGATAACTCTACTCGGTGAAATAGAATTGTCACAGCGGAAAAATATAAATCTCTCCGTCAAAAGGTTCATAATAAAATTTCTTAATTTAACAGGAATTTTTAATTTAATTAATTGACTTTTTAGAATTGAAAGTTGGACATTATCGTAAGCAGCAGATATATCAAGGAAAGCTCCGACAATAGATTCACCACGAGAGAAACCAAGCCTTATATCTGTAGTGAATATACTAAGACTATCCATGGTACTTTTTCCTTTCCTAAAACCATACTGAGATTTAGCAAGTAATTCATAATATTCAACATACCACTCGAGTCGATTTTTAATTAGGTGTTCAGCTATTTTAGCTAAAACAGATGAAAGAGCAATAGGACGGTAAGAATATGGATCATCTGGATCTTTGTTAGGTTTGAGAATAGGAATAATAAATTGCGATTTCCAGCTATCAGGGACATAGCCAGAATCAAAGATAGAATTAACAAGGCATAGATAATAATTAAGGACACAGTCATTAGCCTTAGAAAAAAAGGAATAAGGAATGCCATCCATACCTGGAGCAGAATCTTTGACCGATTTTAATACGTTTTTCAGTTCTACGATAGAAAAAGGCTGATCTAAAACGTCGTTAGAACTATAGGTAAAATGAGAAGGAAGTTCATCAGGTAGAGGACAATATTGAGGCGCTAATTTGTCCATAAACGAGTCAGCCCAAGACTGACTCGTTTATGACTCGACCCCAAACAGTATGGTGGCAATTAAGATCGCCAAGGACTAGGAGAGGTCTAGGAAGGGAGTTAAGAATAGGGATAAGCTTACGCATAATAGATATGGAAGGAGAGCAGATATATAAGGAAATTATTACAAAAGATTTTGTACGGACAGCCACAGCTTCAAAGCCAATTTGAGAAGGAATTGAAATAGGGGAAAATGACATATTATCTTTTAAAAAAAGAGCAACACCACCACAACCATCCTGTCGATCTGTTCGTACATCAACATAGCCAGATAACCTAAAAAGGGAATCAGGTCTAAGCCATGTCTCAGAGAAAGACAGGATGTGTGCAGGACAGAATCATACTGTCCATATAGAATTGTATAAATAGTAGATAAGCTTTGAAATTGATAAGTTAGCTTTAAGGAATCAATGTTTTTTAAGTATATCATAGCATAGGGCATCGCATTAAGCGATTAGTATAAATCCCTCATAAAATAAGCGGAGCAACGTAAAATGCAATGTACGTTTTTGTAAGGCGCTACCTTATGTAGCTACCATTGTTCAATAAAGAATAGTATAATATAGAGTAGGAACGTACTGTTATTTTAATGTCAGGCGTCGCCTTAGGCGACCACCAAGAATAGGGCCAATGTAAAGAAGCATTGTAAACATATAGAATAGAGAGAACACAAGAGCGTAGGTATATAGATATAAGTGTATAGTAGGGCCTTAGTTAGCACATAAGGACCCATTGTTTATGGAAATAAAGTATATGAGTTGTGTGTATCTTCATTGGGTAACGAGACCATAGATATATAGGGAAAAAAGTTAGGTATATAGACATAGATATAGGGAACACATGACAGAGATACATATATGCATAGCTTCACGTAATAAAGGTAAAAGGTGGTAAAAGGTAAAGGTATAAGGTAAAAAGGTACGATAGACATATAGTTATGCGGTACATATGTGCCAAAAATGCACATATAACCACTGCCGAGTTATATGTGCATAAACATCGTTATGTACCTACAAGCGTGCATACGCAATAGGTGTGACGTGTGTCATATAGCCGCCGCCGTGCTATATAACACCGTGGGTATGTAACGATATGGTCTATAAACGTAAATAGTAGCATATAGGTATGTATAACCAACGCCGCGTTATACATATCAACACGTAAAACCGTTAGGGAATGCCTCACTATAGGTAGCTATATGACGCTATACAAGAGACGCGGGGGGCGTACCCACGCCACACTCAAAACCCGACGCATCTCCTTATATGGTAATGTTCGTTGCATCGGTGGCTAGGGACGCCATCTCATCAGCCAATAGCAAAGCCATAAAACCTGGACGCTATTCCGGGAATTCTGGATACAAAACGACCGTTAGAACGACGGTTGGAGCTATCTATCTCTGTCATGCCCTCTCACTCGTCAAAACGGCCTCTAAGCGCTGTGATTGGCTAAGACGCTTCGATTAGCCAGCAGATCGAACAATTATGCGATAAATTTAATTATATAGAAATATTGAATAGTCATAGAAAACAGTGTTCATTCGTTGTCGCGCCACCGTCGCGTGTACAGGTCTCTCATTACCCAACTAAGACGCTCACGCTCCGTAAATTACTGACATCAAATCGGCAGCTTAATTATTTATCCTAAACTTCAAAACAACCCAGCACAAACAAGTGTGTAAGGGATACAGTGTCTACATCGAAGAAATATAGCAGATATACAGTCCACGTCGTCAGTAGATATTGCGTCCCCCACAGGATGCATGGTTTGTATTTATTAATTAAAAATATTAAATCAGTTTTTTTATTGTTTAAACTACGACAGTTCCACTGGAGGATCCTGTCGGAGGGATCCATTTTGGTAAAGAGAGAAGAGAGTATTCAAGTTGAAGGCATCGTTGGACGGTAAAGCGTTTGGGGAAGAGGAAGAAGAATTACACATAACAGTTGATAACAAATTTAAAAGCTTTATGAGCTCTGCTATAATATCAGGAACAGTAGGCATTTCAGAATTTTTACCTATAGGATTAGGGAGGGCACAGCCATTTTGGGAGGGAGCATCATAATCATTCCTTATTATGTTTAAGTGGGCAGCCCGATCATACCCAACACGGGCAGTAGGAGAGACATGTACAGTTTTGGAAACTTTTTTCCTATAATGAACTTTAGATGGTTCAATTGTCAAATTTTTAATAGAACGATTTTGCGGAGGAAACGATGATATAGAGGGTGCGGCAATTTCAGCATACGATGATTTAGAACCAGGAACCATTTTTGAAGCTTCAGCATACGATATAGCTTTTTCAGACATGACAAGTTTAATATTTTTTTGTCTTTGATATTCCCTACAACATTTATTGGTAGCGAAATGATTACCATCACACCATATTCATTTTGCACTATCAACATCTTTTTCACAGGAATCTGCTAAATGGTTTAGACCACATTTAAAACAGGTGGGTTTTGAGCGGCATTGAGTCTTGGTGTGGCCATATCGGCAGCATTGATAACATTGTATGGTAGGTAAAGAGTATAACTCAACAGGAATTGAGTTATAACCCAAAAAAACTCGTGAGGGAAAGACTTGGCCATCAAAAGTCAATACGACCGTTTGAGAAGGTTTCCAATGTGTAGATCCTTCTATGATAACTTTAAAATTAAGACGACGAGCTTTAATTATGGGACCACAATCATTGGGAACCTTCATTTCTGTCATAATTTCTTCGGGAGATATATCGATTGGGATGCCACGGACAATGCCTAATCTCGTTATAATAAAGGATGGAATGAAAGCTTTACATTTATTATGAGATAAAGACGGAGAATCCATAAATTTATTGGCACAGGCAGCCGAGTGAAAATCTAAAGAAATTCTATTTCGACCGACGCTTTTGATGGAACCATCTATAACTCCTTCAAACTCTCTGGAACGACTAAATAAAAATCTGCCAAACGTTACCGGATGTAACGAGGTGCCAGCAGTTGGAGACGATTCATTTCTCTGTACATGTACCGTAAATGGACCACGATCATTTGGGCCATATGACTGACGACCAGTTGGGACATAAGAATTTTGTGATTGGAGTGGAGAAACTCGAGGGGAATCAGGCAGAGGGACAGAAGGGGCTATTTGTTGGTCAATATGGGTGTTTGGATCTCTGAAAGAAGAAACTGAATCAGGGAGAGATTGTTGACCGGGTTGGAGAACTACATCTGATTTTAATATGAGTGTGTCATTGGACGACTCTGACTCGGAACGAGAATGATCTGTATTAATCTTTCGTGCTTACGCTTACGAATTACTGTTTCGTATGGTAGATCATCAACAGACATTGTTATTGATTCAAACGCGGCTGGAGAAGGAGGTTTTACAATAGTTAATGTTCCACCAGGATCAGGGGGTTCATTCATCTTGATGAGTATGAAGCTAAGATACCAATCTACAAATAATATTTATACTAATATACTATAATGCAGCTACTCTGGTCTAAAAATAAGAATAATTTATCAAGAAAATTAAATTTGTTAAATTTAACCAAAAATCCACGACTTGACGCTACACCGTATAGCACAGATCTCACTGATTACCTATTCTGATTAGATACTAAACTAATTGTAATATACTACCTAACCTAGGTTTACTACATTCATTATATCCTCTTTTGGTGCGTTCGTTTTGGCTCGGTTGCGTTTGTAGCAGTTTCAAAAGTGGCATTTGTATCTTAGCGTTCGGAAAGAAGCTTCTGCTATTTTTGATCACCAATGACTGTATGCTATCCGAACGTCTTATACTTATGTTGACAACCGCTGAAACCCAAAATAATGTTTTCTGGAACTGCAGCTAAAGATATAGGTGCAACAACTGAAGCCAAAGATATAGGTCTGTAATTAAATCTGGCGGTGGCATCGCCAGTTCTATTCATTATGATAGGAACAACAATATTTCTCATAAAATGTTAGCTGTCAAAAAACGATCACAACGATCCCACGGTAAGACGTGGGTCAAAAATAGCACTTTTCTCTGTCATTGGTAGCGTTTTCAAAGCTATCCGAACGGTGAGCGAAAACGATATTTATGCTCACGAAGTCCCTATCCGAACGCCCTGTGTGATCATTTGTAGCGTTTGTGAGTGTTATTTTTGGAACTGATAGGCTATCCGAACGCCCTATTTGTTGAACATTTACTACAACACAGGAGGTCGTTCGGAACCTTGGTTAGAGCGCACAAGAGGACTATGTAATCTTAGGAGCGCACTCGGAGTACAACTTTTCACTCTATCGTCTCGTTCACAACCTTCGAGTAGAGAGCAACTTTTTAACTATCAAAAGCAGTCGTTATAAGGTTGAATCTTTCCCTACGGTTCAAATCACGCAAACATGCGCTATTTGCTGTATGCACGCAAACGGTCGGTTCATAACTTGCTAAATTGACACCACGATAGCATAATGACGTCATCTTTGACGTCACCTCCGGCCGCTAATAACGCTCACAGAAAAGTGGTAGTGCAATATGTGCACAAACGTCAATCTCAAATCTTGACAGATAGATGAGGAGATTTTTATTGTGGCTAATAATGTTGAACGTACAAACATCTGTTCACAAAAGAATGCCTTGAAATGCAATACTTCTATTATCAATAATTGACGTGTAGGTTATTTTGGGTCAATTGCGAAAAAGCAAATTGACAGTTAGCAGATGTTATAAGCGCGGCTACATATCGGTTCACATCGTTTGCGCGCAAACAGTGCATATTCTCGTATTCCAGTTATGAACCAAGCTTATTTAATAATATTGTCACCGATTTCACTTACGTTAAAAACAGTCGAGTAGCTCGATCTCGACCGGTTTCGCGACTTTCAGAGTCGCTTCTTCATGGAGTACGTGCGCTCCCGACCGCGTCCGCGCAAGCACTGTCGCCTGAGGCGGCGGCGGCGGCAGAGCGGGCCGCGCGCGCCGCGGCTCGTCTCGCGCGCTCCGACGGCAGCGCCGGCGCCGGTGCAGGCGCAGGTGCATTGTTTACGTTATCTGAAAGTCGCGAAACCGGTCGAGATCGAGCTACTCGACTGTTTTTAACGTAAGTGAAATCGGTGACAATATTATTAAATATGTTAACTACTTACGAAAGTTTTAATAAAATGAACCAAGCTTTTGTAATGTATGCAGTGACAGCAATGTTTGCGTGATTTAAACCGTAGTGTTTAACTGACATGACCTTGACATTTCATGATGAGTGAATTATAGACATTCTTTTATATTTTGCAGGTAACAGTAGTTATTTTGCTTTTCAAACATCATAAAACGTCTATAAATTTTGCTAGTTTCCCGCCTAAAACGTTATTTAAGGTTATGAAACAACCGAGTCGTTTGGAACCTTGGAGTAAGTCAAAGGACGGTAATGATGTCTATACAGTCCCTACGGTTCAAATCACGCAAATATGCGCTATTTGCACTGTATGCACGCTAACGATCGGTTCATAACTTGCTAAACAGACACCACGATAGCATAATGACGTCATCTTTGACGTCACCTCCGGCCGCAAACAATGCTCACAGAAAAGTGGTAGTGCAATGTGTGCAGAAACGTCAAACTCAAATCTTGACAGATAGATGAGAAGATTTTTATTGTTGTGGTTAGAATGTTGAACGTAAAAACATCTGTTCTCAAAAGAATGCCTTGAAATGCAATACTGCTACACTCGGTTCCAAAAATAACGGGTCAGTCACATAAACCCGAATATCTCCCGAACTACGTATGCCATCCTAATGAAACGAAGACTGTTCAATTGAGAATTTAATTATACAGATAAAAAATAAAATAAAACTTAGTTGTACCCACAATATCAATCTCTAAATTAAACAAAAACTAAAGTAGTCATATTTTTCTTAAGATTAAATTTTTTTATGATTGTTTTTTTGCTGTATTTCATCACTTTCTTCATTTAATACTTTGTATTGCCGAGCTCTTCTGACATCTTCCAGGCGATTAGGCATGCTGTACACCAAATTTCGGAGCCGGTGCTGAGGAATACCTTCCCATTCCTCTACCAGTGCTTGTTTGAGCTCGGGAAGCGTGATTGCTGGGGGGTTTCGACCTTTTACGCATCTCTGAAGCTCGCCCCAGGCGTGCTCGATGGGGTTTAAGTCCGGGCTTCGCGCTGGCCACTGCATGAGTTTGATACCGACCTCTTGCATTAATATGCCATGCCGGTCCATTCTGGCCATGAAAAGACCTACATGTTCATTGAGGATCTCTTCCACGTACCTATCTGCATTTAGAGTTCCATTTTGAATGAGTACCAGCTTGGTGCGAGCCTCAGCATGATGGTAGGCAATTGGTGTACAGAAGACCAGGGGAGCGCTTCCATCAAGCATGTGTGGAGTAAAAAGTGGCGTACGGTGGAGGTTCCGTACAATTTTGGGCTGGGATTTCTGCTGATGCCCGCACCGAGCTGGTACTCATTCAAAATGGAAATCAATTATCAATTGAACAGTCTTCGTTTCATTAGGATGGCATATGTAGTTCGTGAGATATTCGGGTTTATGTGACTGACCCGTTATTTTTGGAACCGAGTGCATTATCAATAATTAATGTGAAGGTTATTTTGCGTCAATTGCGAAAAAGCAAATTGACAGTTAGCAGATGTTATAAGCGCGTCTACATATCGGTTCACATCGTTTGCGCGCAAACAGTGCATATTCTCGTATTTCAGTTATAAACCAAGCTTTTGCAATGTATGCAGTGACAGCAGTGTTTAAGTGATTTAAACCGTAGTGAGTATTGCAACTTCATATAAACGGACGAATCACGAGCTATACCTACGCGCTTCGATCTCAGCCTGCGCTAGGGATGTTCAAACAAAAAAGTATCGATATTTTTTTCGATGTAATATATCGTAGTGTTGCATCGATACTTTGTGATATATCGGAGAAACATATCGATATTTTCGATATATCGTAAAAAATGTTTTTCTTGTATTTAGCTATATCAAATATTTAACAGGTTGATAAGTAAAAACAGCTAGGGAAAGGAAACAAATCAACTTTATTTATTTTTAATTCCCAATATATCTTTCTCTAGATCTATCATAAATAAGGCTTGCATAAAAAAATGCCTTTACGAAGGTTTTGTTTACAACAAAACCTTGATGTTTAATATCCACCTTATATAAAATAATTTGTCTACATAGTTGACGGTACATAATGTGTATCTTTTTAATGGACAAGTATTTCCTTTAATCCACCGAAATTCTGTCTGTCTGTCTAGACAGACACAATTACGCTTCACGCCAAAACTACTGGACCGATTTGAATGAAATTTGGTATGGAAATAGTTTGAGACCCGGAAAAAACATAGGATAGTTTTTATTCAACTGCGCAAAAAGAAGTTAATGTTTTTGCGCGATAACTGACATACGCGCGGGCGGAGCCGCACCCGGAAAGCTAGTAAGCTATATATTAGAATGCGGATTTTTTATACTTTAAAATTTAATAATAAAGCGTTTGGTAATCTCACAAATATTTTTCGTTCGCAAGATTTTTTATTCAAATATAAACATGGTTTTTTAATTAAATCTACCTACCAGTCAAAAAACAACACGCATTTTTAGTGAACATTTCCTGTTCATTTCACAAAAAAAATATTTGTTTATATATATATATATAAGTATATTATTTAATGAGGTACCAAATTAAAGACATCTGTTTAAAAAATAAAAACCCTACAGAATAGATATATAGCCGACAGCATTATTTATATTATTACAGTTACGGACGGCTTTTTTTAGGTGATTGCCTATAACAGATGCATTTCATCACAAGTGACCAATTGCACTAAGCCCGTCACACTGAGATACAGTTATTATGTCTCATGTGTGCCTGTATTTTTCTGGCTCTCAAGGACTACTGCCGGAACACACTGTTAGGTGCTTGGTGACAGATTTTCTTCTTGAGGGCGGGGCTAGCCTGGCGAGCCTTGGCAAAATGCCCTGCCAACATGTGGTGAAGCTTAAGCGGCGGCGGTGGAGATCGAACCATGAACCTGCAGGATAACGATGAATGTCTAGCTATTACCGCTCGGTCATTTGATTGTATGTATTTTGAGGTGTTCCATTTTAAGCAGAATACGTAAGAAAAGTATAAATACAGAGACATCTATTTAGATGGCAACGCTTCTTTCATTTAACCTACCTTACAAAGAATAAAGAGTCTCCGCGCTCGTTTCATAATGTAATATCACAAAACCTTCCTCCTCGGTGGCGACAGTGAACGGATGTGTTTATTTGCTTGTATTAAAATTATTAAACGAGTTAACTTGAGTCACTTTTACTAGCCTTCGTGTACTAGGCGTTCATAAGAAAAGGGCTATTATACCCAATCAACTTTTAAACTGATTGGATCACAAACATATCATCAGATTCATTAAACCAAACACACTTTAAAATGAGACGTACTCCACCGGCCACACCGACTTTTGAACAAAGTCAAAGTCAAAATCATTTATTCAATTTAGGCGTCTACGACGCTCTTATGAAGGTCAATTACAAATTTTAATATTGAAATATACTACATTACTGAACAACGTGTCTGACTCCGATATTTCAACACGAAGTGAAACAAATAAAGCGGGCGCTGTCGTCGAGGCTAACATTACGCGGCACAAACGTCGAAGACACACTGACGATAATTTAAATGACTCTTCGAGTTCTATGAAGAGGGAATTGATGGAGTTGATGAATACTGAATTAAAATTATACTACAAAATTTAGTTGGATTACTGAGGTTATAATAAAAAATAGCTTAAGGGCTCGTTTGAGAATGTCATAATAAAGTTTCGGTTTACTATGCAACACATCAAATAACAGAATGATAGAAATGACAGTTAACATGCAGCGCGTTTCAAGCTTTAACCGATGGATAGGCTAAATCGATAACTGTGAAACGCAAAGATAGTGTTTTGTTAAATATGTTCTGGGTAGTAAAACCGGAACTTACTCGAACATTTTGAAACAGGCCCTAACTGAAATCTGGGTAGTAAAACCAGAACTTACTCGAACATTCTGAAACAGGCCCTAACTGAAATCTGGTAAAACCGGAACTTACTCGAATATTCTGAAACTGGCCCTAACTGAAATGAAAGAATTTAACAGATTCAATAATTGTAACGTATTTCAAAAAAACCTTATTAAAATCATATTTATATTAGTAAAATAATATGTATTGCCACTTGATGCCTCCACAGTCTGTGAGACCTAGTCGACTTCAATCGTGTTATAGTATAAGTATGTTAAGGCACAAATTGCATAGGAGTTTATTTGAGTTGGTAAACAACTTAAATCAAATCAAACCATTTATTTGCAGAGTACAGGTAATACAAATGTGGTCATAGTAATATTATTGTTTGCCATACTCAACCCTGATAATAGGGTATGCAAATTAAAAGTACACAAATTTATCCATCAAATGATTACATGTCAATATTTATTTATACAATCAAAAAATATACATTATATTGCCCAAATGTCATTTAAACCACACTTCATACAAGGAATGAAAATATTAGAAATACATTTTTGTCATGTCCCATTATAAAATAATATTCAATTTTTATTAATTTACATTTATGTGAAGACTACTTTATCATTCAAATATTCCTGAATAGTGTAGTATGACTTCTCTATCAAAAATCTCTTCAACTTACTTTTGAACATAAAAATTGAGCTTGATTCTTTAATTATTTGTGGTAATTTGTTATAAATTTGAATTCCCATTCCAAATATGCTGTTTCTAAAGAGTGTGGTCCTAGATTTTTCTGAACAAAGTTTAGTCTTATATCTAACGCTCCTAAACGTCTTATAGTTATTTATATCAGTCCGAACCATGAGTGATGCCTCGTATATATATACTTAGAATTATTTTTTTTAAAAACAATACTAGCTGTTACTTTACTGAAGTATCTGTGTATCCATTGTTTTTTATTTCTTATATTTTAATGTTTTAAAGCCAATTATTTCCAGGTCAGGGTAACAGGATTGAAAAGGTTATGAAACACTGTCTAGAAGGAGTAAAAAACCTGGGATTGTAAACGTTCTGTACTTTCATTACTTATTTCATACATCCCTTGCGAGAACGTAACAAACCAGGGAAGCTACCCGGAAGTTTGTGCCACATCCTGATGGACCTGCCACTATCCATCGCGGAAGTTCGTAGAATATTCTGAGAACATTTTTGTCCCTTTTATACAAAGAGATTGCCCGTTAGTCGTCGGTCGTGCCGGGTTAGAATGTCACCCCCCCATTTCTACCTGTAGATGACGCAAGAGGTGACTAAATACCGAAAGGTAGGCAGCAGCGCCTTCTGGGGAACTGATATCTTAAACTGTGATCCCCAAGACGCCAATCCAAATCCAATACTGCATCACCTCGTATGACAGGGGAGAGTAAAACTGACCATACAAAAGTATTATCTAGAAGTCCAAGTGTTCTTTACAATTAATACTATAAGTACTTATCTGTTCTATCAGATCAAGTCCTTGCATAACAGTCAATGAATTCCAGCAATTTTTATTATGTGTATGCCAGCTTACTCAATTGAAATTTCTTAATTCTGAATATGCCAATATTTAGAGCAGATTTAGTGCAATTATGAATACCAACTCAAAATTTAGGTGCCAAATAAACATCGATGCTACATGTGATTATTAGTGTGTTAGCTGGCGTTATGGTCTCCAGCTGACACATGCTGTATATACGAAACGGCTGAAGATGTGATTTTATACTATAGCCAGGGATTTAGAGCATAATTTGTGCAAGTGGCACAAAAAAATTGAAACGCCCTACTTGAAAGCTGCGGTAGTAATGACCCGATTACAACGTGTAAGCTGGAGACCACGTGTCTACAGCTGCTCATCTGTATCTTCTGAACGAATGGGCCTACGACTTTGTATAATATGTCAAAATTTAGAGCCAAATTTGTGCCATCGGCACTAAAATTTTCAAGTCTGTGGCTATTAAGGTTTTGGAGCTACAAGCTCAAAGAAACGTGTAAGCTGGAGACACATGTCCCCAGCTAGCACATGCTGTACAGCTCAAACGGGAAAGGCTAGACTACTGTTTAATAGCTTAAAATGTTGAGTAGAATTTGTGCCATCGGCACCAAAATTTTCAAAACAATGGGCCTCATAGTTTTTGCGTAATAAGCAAAAGCATTTCTTCCCGCCTAAATATTCAAATATTTGTGCAAAAACATTTCTGAGTGCGGCGTTGCCGTTCCGATGACTGTAGCTACAATCTGTCTTGAACCTTATTTCTATACCCTTGGAACCTATTATCGCTTTCAAACAAAATAAACGCCGTTGAGACATAGGCTAGGAGCATGAAGGTTTAAATGTAATCTGACAAATATTTTATACTATGCATGCTTTCCGGATTTCAAAGGTATTGAAACCGTCACTTCTTACGAGTGGTCGTTTTAAAACGTTACTGGTTTCGAAAACTGTCTTGCTATCGTGGCAATAGCGGTTTTTCAGTTTTCGTTCTGTAATGAAACTATTTAAATATTCTGAGTTTTGAAAATCCGACGTATTGAATAACGATATATTACGCGGAAGTCCACGTTTGTAGCTAGTTAGCGCCTATTGCATTCGGATGTATAGGTATAAAAAGCTACCATCGGTTTTGGAAACATTCGCTACATAGTACTCGGACACACTCGAGTTTCGTTGGGTCGCTAACTCGCTAGTCGCTACTTGCTACATGCATTCGTACCTACTCGTATGTATAGCAGGTATATACCTATCTCACTAGCTTGCTGTTGTTTGTATTATTTCATAGAGTGCGATGTTTTTGCAGCCTGTTTTTAAATTTAGGTAGGGAAGGTCGTAGTGTATTTCGTTAATGTGAACAAATAAAATGTTGACCGCTGGTGATATTACTACTGAGCGCTTCCGTGCTTCGGAGAGCACGTTAAGCCATCGGTCTCTATTGTTGCCTTAGGATGGTAGTCCTTATAGCTTGATGGTAGGGCAATTTGCGAATGTTCGCCTGGCTAGCTACCACCCTCAAGTAGAAAATCTGTCACCAAGTAGCTAACGGTGTGTTCCGGTAGCTGTCCTTGAGAGCCAGTAATTCTGGGTAAGTCTGAACAACATCTTCGATCAAATCGTCACTTACCATCAGATGAGATAGTGGTAAAAGGTTAACCTATCAGGTATAAAAAAATTGTACAAGCTACTATGTAAAGAATATGTTTAAATAAATTTAAGATAATTCATTTGTACCCCAAAATCAAAAAATATTTCACCTACTTTTATGAAAAAGCTTTTAAAAACCGGTATCACTAAGCACGTCTTTACCATCAGTGATGCACTCCGCTTATAAAAACAATAGTAGCTTCGCATACCGTGTGCGTGATACACATACGATCATTTAAAAACGTGGCCTGTTATTTTGGTTGCAATTGCAGAACTACTGTGTTTCTAGATCATGATTTGTAAATGCTATACCAATTTGGACTTTTGCAAACAAACTAAGAACTTTTATATATCGCTTCATTTTAGTTGGTTTTCTATAACAAAATTAGGAACAATCATCTTTTTTTCCAATTATAAAATTACAGTATATTCGTAACCAGTTATCACTGATAGATGTAGATTGTAGGATTAGATTAGAATGCAATATCATGGTCAAACAAAGAGCATGTAATAAAGATCTAATATATAGGTCAACATTCTGAGAGAAAAAATGCCTACCAACATATTTCGTAAATATTGGCATTAGGTATATGGTTGTCAAACTACACAACACCTTCTCCTAGTCTATACATTTACTGTTTCTTTGTAACTTCTTCCACATATCCTTAAAGTGAAAACAAAAAGTAAGTTAAAATACTATAGAAATAAGGTTCAAAACAGATTGCAGTTACAGCGAACGGGACGGCAACGCCGCGTTCAGTAACGTTTTTAACCGACTTCCAAAAAAGGAGGAGGTTCTCAATTCGACTGTATTTTTTTTTTTTTTTATGTTTGTTACCTCAGATCTCTTGACTGGGTGAACCGATTTTGAAAATTCTTTTTTTGTTTGAAAGCCGATACTTGTCGTTTGGTCCCATAAACTTCATAAAAATCGGTCAAGCCGTTTTTGAGTTACACTAAAAAGATTGAAAAAAAAATTTTTCAAAAAATGAAACCGACTTCAACACCCAAAAGTGTGAAATAACTTGTCGAAGTCGGTACCATGCGCACAATATTGTGATAAAAGGTACTTTTTTACCATCATGGTACCGACTTCAACAAGTTATTTCACACTTTTGGGTGTTGAAGTCGGTTCCATTTTTTGTTAAAATTTTTTTTAACGAAATATTTAAATATTTAGGCGGGAAGAAATGCTTTTGCTTATTACGCAAAAACTATGAGGCCCATTGTTTTGAAAATTTTGGTGCCGATGGCACAAATTCTACCCAACATTTTAAGCTATTAAACAGTAGTCTAGCCTTTTCCGTTTGAGCTGTACAGCATGTGCTGGCTGGGGACATGTCTCCAGCTTACACGTTTCTTTGAGCTTGTAGCTCCAAAACCTTAATAGCCACAGACTTGAAAATTTTATTGCCGATGGCACAAATTTGGTTCTAAATTTTGTCATATTAAACAAAGTCGTAGGCTCATTCTTTCAGAAGATACAGATGAGCAGCTGTAGACACGTGGTCTCCAGCTTACACGTTGTAATCGGGTCATTACTACCACAGCTTTCAAGTATGGCGTTTCAATTTTTTTGTGCCACTTGCACAAATTATGCTCTAAATCCCTGGCTATAGTTTATAATCACATCTTCAGCCGTTTCGTATATACAGCATGTGTCAGCTGGAGACCATAACGCCAGCTAACACACTAATAATCACATGTAGCATCGAAGTTTGTTTGGCACCTAAATTTTGAGTTGGTATTCACAATTGCACTAAATCTGCTCTAAATATTGGCATATTCAGAATTAAGAAATTTCAATTGAGTAAGCTGGAGCCATACACATTTTTTATTTACAAATAAAGATCGGTAGTTAGAAAGTATACCCCCAACATAAGCCGCCCTACACCAGCACATATTACGTGTATATCAAGGGTTTCATGTTTGGGGCCAGACATTGGTTCCTCAACAAATGTTGCCCAGTGGCTACCACTACCTTTGGCTGGAGGGGGGAAGAAGACCACTGGATACCACACTGGTCTGACAACCCTGTTGTAGCCAATATTTATTTGAAACTAAATGTAAAACAGGATGCAAAACTCGATGTCAATGCATGAAGAGAGCGTTAAAGTGAACCCGATTGTGTCTTTGTTGAACTGTCTGCAATGTTAACTTGCACTTTGTTAATTCGGTTGATTTTAATACAACGTAAAATAATATAATAATGCCGGTAAAAATAAAATGTCAGCGGGCGAGAGTTAAGATTTTTAAAAAATATTTATTGATAGTAAAGGTACATAAAAATTATATTTTTTTAAATCTGCATAAAATCGGCTTTGTTATCGTATATTTTATTTGTATAATAAAGGTTAGAAATTCCTTACCATCAAGGAATCCCAGTTGCGATAACACTTTTTTAATAACATTCACAAATTTATAAGGCCCTTAAACCATTTGAAGCGCTCGTAGCGTAGTTAGCTTGGCCGTTCTGAATCGATCAGCAAAGTTAAGCAACATCCGCCTCTGTCATGATTTGGATGGGTGACCGGTGGTGACATACTACTGAGCGCTTCCGTGCTTCGGAGGGCACGTTAAGCCGTCGGTCCCGGTTGTTGTCTTAGGATGGCAGTCGTTATAGCATGGTGGTAGGGCATTTTGCGAATGCCCGCCTGGCTAGCTACCACCCTCAAGTTGAAAATCTGTCGCCAAGCACCTAACGGTGTGTTCCGGCAGCTATCCCTGAGAGCCAGTCATTCTAGGCTAGCCTGAACAACATCTTCGACCACATCATCACTTACCATCAGGTGAGATAGTGGTCAAAGGCTAGCCTATAGGCAAAAAAAAAAAAAAAAACAATTTTCATTCGGAAATAAAGAAAATGTGGTATGCAAGTTAACTGACTAACAACAACTGAAGTTGAAACAGGCGCTCATACTTTTTAAAATCTGCATAAAATCGGCTTTGTTATTGTATTTTTTATTTGTATAAAAAATCACCAGTTTAATAGTTAAGGTAACCTGAAATAAAATCAGTACTTATAATTTTAAAAAATTGTTAAATTATTCAGAAACTGCATATGAAATGGCTTTTTCTGATATTAGAAATGGATTCTATGTTATCAATTTATATGAAATCGATACCACATTTGACATATTTGCTAAACCTGGACAGTTACAATTTTTATAATGAAGCCGGGTGGAGCGGCGCTTTAAATCCCTCCCACCACCGCCAAAGGGGGGGGGGGGGGGGTACCGGAGGGCTACCGATATTAATTGGCTTATTTTGACTCAAGGATCAAATGTGCCAAGTTTCATACTTGTTTCAAAAAATGTAAGGTGAATGCACTAACAAGTTGTACTAAACAGAGCCTTAGGCAACACAAGTTCTGGGGGTGGCTTCTGATGAATTAGCTACATCGAGGCAAGTCCTTTGTACAGACTGTCGAAGAAAGATGGAATGGGAATTTAAGTTTGTAACATCATTTCCTTATTAACCTGCGTGTCCAAAGAACGAGTGTTTTAGAAAAAGTTTAAAATAAGTAATTCTGCCTTAGAAATAAAATTGTATTAAACACCTGATTAATACCAGTTCAAGCTTCAATCTTTGTGTTGTTCTTCTCTGAATATTTCTTGACTATCCTGACATTATTAACATGGCTATTCCTATAACGATATTTTTGTAACGGTAACTTCTCTTTTTCCTACATGCAATAATTTTTGTTCTTATTATCAGTTCTAGTTAAAATTTAATTCATACTATCCATACTATACTAATATTATAAATGCGAAAGTACCTCTGTTTGTCTGTCTGTCTGTTACGCTTTCACGCCTAAACTACTGGACCGGTTTGAATGAAATTTGGTATGGAAATAGTTTGAGACCCGGGAAAAAACATAGGATTGTTTTTATTCAACTGCGCAAAAAGAGGTTAATGTTTTTGCGCGATAACCAACATACGCGCATGCGGAGCCGCGCCAGGAACGCTAGTTGGATTATAATACAAGGGGTCAGCGTTGGTTTGCCATAACCTTGCTGAATAAAAATATTTGACTCCATAACGACATAATGGTATTTTTTTCATTGAACCAACACGACCACTATTGCACCCCGATGGAAAGCCCAGATATAACGCTGAAGACTGAGCCAAAATCTTTGCTACAAACCTGGAGAACCAATTCAAGCCAAACCCCTCAAAGGACGTGGCCCACACAGAAGAAATAGTAACATTCATGACCGACTACTTTTCCAACACCATATAACCCATATAATCCCCATCAGAAGAGCCCATAATTTTTACCCCCAGACGAATACTAAAAGCCCTGAAGTCATCCTGGCACAAGAAAGCCCCGGGCGCGGATGCCATTGGAAACGCGGCGCTCCGACACATACCTTATAAAACTATAGCTGCCTATACCCGCCTCTTTAATGACATCGCGCGCATGGGCCACTTCCCCAAGGACTGTAAGACAGTCATCATGTTCCCAAATCAGGGGAAGGATATCCTGAAACCGGAGAGCTACAGACCCATAACGCCCCTGCCAAGCATCTCCAAAATCTTCGAGCGAGTACTATTGGAGCAGCCACGCCCCACATAAAGCCAAAGCCAGAGCAGTTCAGCTTCCGCTCGAAAGACTCGACGACCATTTAACTGTCCAGGGTACTGCACCTGGAGAAGGTGTTTGACCCAGTCTGGCACGACGTACTGCTCTTCAAACTTGCCAACTCAACTGCCCCAAGAGTATTCATCATACTAGTGTAATTACTCTACAACTTATCTGTCACTGGCTACTCTCTCTTTGAAGTTTCTTACGATAACTCAATGCTTATCATGTTATTATTTATTTAAGTATTCGCATTTCTATTGCACTCCTCTCCCGTCCGCATCTTCATTTGCCCAACCTTGAGAACTATACCTGTATAGATGATGCAATTTTGAAATGTACCATATGATAGTATCTAACCTACTTACTGCTACGTAGATTCTACGATTTATTCCTTACGAATAATACATTCTAATATCAATGGTGTCTTCTACAATTTCCACGTGTAAGTCACTACATTTATTGTTTTTGTAATCATAGAAGACATCACTTTGGTAGAAACTTACTTCTGAGGTTAAGAAAAGCCCCAACAGTTATATTTCTTTATATCTTTCGATCACATTCTTTGTTAAGGTAGGATTCAATTTTAGTTGATAATTAATAAACACAGTAGGTATAGGAAGGAAGTTAAGGATGACTCACGCTAGACCGTGCCGGGTCTGAGCCGAGTGTCGGACGGAGCACGGTCAACTAATATTACCTATATTACGTATGGACACACTCACGTTATACCGAGCAGCAACCGAGTGATGGCCGACAAACGGACAACGCTCGGAAACAACTCGGTCCCGGCTCGGCTCGGCCACGGCCCGTTGCATGAATACAGTGCCGCTGAGCTGCGCCCGAGCAGTCGTAGTGGTGCTATGCAAGTGCACTGTCGTTTTTGTTCGACATTGGAAAATGAACAAAGAACGTTTGATTGAAGCTGTAAGGAAATATCTATGCTATGCTAGCGTTATATGATATGAGCGATGGGAAATGTATGGACTCCAATTATATAAGTCTTCATTATGGGTCAAAATAAGCAAAGTATATGTAATAATAAGCAAAGTATATTTTATACTTCGTATTAAATGTCACGTCAGGGTTCGCGAAAAGAGTGAACTATTAGTTGTGACGTCATCAGAGCGCCGAGCTATTCCTTTGTAAGACTGCTTGATTGACGTGGAGGTATAAAGTTTAGCAGTAAGATCAAGTTATTATTACTATAAGAGGTGAGACTTGGCCCCCTGGTCTGTCGACTGTCCAGCTGTATGTTACAGGTCTTCAGCTCGTTAATGGAATGTAGATGACAAAGCGCTGTCATCGCTGACAAAGTCGATCTTAATCGATCAAATAAGTAAAACAACCTCCACTGCGTTCATGACTGGGATGAGTGACAGCTAGTGGCAATATTACTGAGTGATTCTGTGCCTTGGAGGGCACGTTAAGTCGTTGGTCCTGATATATATCTTACAATGGCAGTCATTATAATAGGGCATTTTGCAAATACCTGCCTGGCTAGCTAATCTTATGCCAAGCAGCTAACGTGTGTTCGCTTAGCTATTTTTAATAGCAAATTATTTTTTTTTTTTACCAAAGTGGTTGCACACTCCATTTCTTTCGAGTTGTTTTTTTTTTCAGATTCTTCAACGTCCAGTGCGATTGCAATAGCCGATTATTCCATATCGTCAAAATTCAACATGATTGTAGTCTAGTTACAACACTATTTTTGCTCGGGCGAGTATACTGCATCACGGCGCATCGGTCATTGCTCGGTCGAGGCCCGTCTTTGTAATTACAGGTATGGGACCAGCTCGGTGACCGTGCTACGGCCGACACTCGGCTCGGACCCGACACGGTCTAGCGTGAGTCATCCTTTATTCGTATTTCAGTGTAGGTATCAATCACATATTCGCATGTTGATCCTATATATCTGATATAGGATGTGTAGATAACTGACTGTGAAACAGGTATAACAAGTAAGTTCCTATGTTGTATTCTGTGCTTCATGTGACTATTATCCATTGTACGTGGCTGCTATATGCGAGACATTCTGGCTTGCGCTGCAAAAACATTAAGTTTCGCACGTACATAATGTATAACGGAAATGTTTATCTTCAATTTTCCTACAAAAAAGCCCGCGGCAGCACGTATCTATATATTATGTCTATGCCATTATCGCCAAAATAGTGAACCGTACCTATATCCTATAAAAAAATATAATTTATTCTAATGCATATTCAGTAGAAACCAATTGATCCTTTTCAAACTAATATTATAAAGGCGACTGTTTGTTCTAACGGCTGGACTTATTTTGAGGATATTGGGTTTGATACATAGATAGATAGATAACTCTTTATTAAAAACATCATAATAACAACAATAAATTTAATTCTAAAACATAACTTAACACCAATTATATCACGGGGCGGTCTTATCGCTCAGAATGATCTCTTTCAGACCACATATTAATTCGAGACATGGTCAAAATATTGGGCAGGTATTCTTATGGTCTTTATAATTCTATACATAAATAACTGATGTTTCCAAATAATCACATAATTAACCAAAAACTACACAAATAAATATATACACATAATATTATTTATTATAATATCATTATTATAAATAAATACATCAATACAGACATATATTATCGATACACGTATAATTTTATACCTGTTAAACACAATTGAATTTAGAAGGATGTTTTTACCACAGTGTCCAGTATTATATAAATTTACAGCAAGAAAAGTTTTTGACTTGAAAGATTAAAAGATTTCAATAAAGGAGCATATTTAATTTCTGGCGGTAGTAGATTTTACAGTATGATAGCTTCAACGGCGAATGAATAGTGGTAAAAGGTAGTTTTAGTTGCGGGTTGTTGTAGCGTTAAGTTTTCTAATGACCGTAACGACAGAGAATGGGTAGAATTAAGAAATTTAAATTGTTCCTTAGGTAGTTGGGGGATAAAGGATTGAGAGATAATATATAGAGCATTGCGGAGATGACGAATAGGTACTTGAGCTTATTGCCAAAATGGGACACATGATCACATTTAAATTTAAATCTTTTAAAAAAATTTATGGCATGGGATAAGGCGCTGGATTAACACATATCATAATTTTTATCATCATCATCCATCACCACGCGGGTGTGACCGCGGGGCGCAGCTAGTAGTTTATTATATTCTTTGGTTTCCTCGTATTATCTATGGTCTTGCAAGAAAAAAAACCGTAGGTTTCTCAGTCTCAGCTTATTGGTCTGTGGTAACAATGTATTACCGTGCCGTATGTTCGTCGCTCTTATTTTTATTTTAAATTTGTGAAGACATGTTTTATTAGTAAAATTGTATCATGTCGTTGCAAGAGAATCTCAGGGAATTAGGGTGGTAACTATACCTTATGTTAATATTGCAGTAGTAGTGATGTTGGTACAGTCTGGTGCTTCTACTAAAATTATCTAAATTTCAGGCACCTAAGCAAAAGTGGCGTGGATACCGTCAGTGAAAATGGTCAAATAGAGGATGTTAATATTCTTAGTAGAAAGGCACTAGACGTAAGTACATGCTACAGTGATTTTTATGTAATTATGATGTACACTGAGGTCATTAATTTAGTCTGTGATTTCAGTATGATTTGAGAGATATTGGAGATGCTGCGTTTCCAGAAGAGTTCACGAAGGAACCCTCTAAACTGGAGAAGCCTATAGTAGTACAAATTCAGAAAGTAAGGAATGTGTCTGCACCAAAAGCTAATGAAGAATCAAGTCATGCCCCACGCATGCTGAAGTTGACCATGCATGATGGTAAAACAACTTGCATAGGGTTGGAAACTAGTCCTATTACCAACATCAGTATAAATACTCCACCTGGAACTAAGCTGCTATTGAATAATGAAGGTTTAGAAGCATGTCATGGGATACTGTGGTTGACACCTAGTGTAGTCACCCTGCTAGGTGGGAAAGTTTCACATATGATTGAGAAGTGGGAGCTTAACCGAAGCTTAGCAAAGCATACAAGAGGTAAGTAAATAATATTACTGTATAAAATGTTTTAGTGCAAGGAATATTTTAAACACTTATAAAAGTTACTTTTTAGGTAGTTATTATGCAGGTTCTTAACCCTTCATACTCAAAGCTGATTGCTGCCAATAACATGATAAATTGTCATTTAAATATATCTATGTAAGATATAAATCCCGGTGTAAATATTTATGCCTAGCGATGTTACAGTTACACCTGTGTTTAGGGCATGGATACCGGTATTCGGTATTACCGAAAAACCGGTAATACCGGCCTATTTAGAGTACTTTCAAATACCGGTATTGGAATGAAAAATACCGGTATTTCGGTATTTAAAAAAAAAGAAGTTTATATGCATGAAAACTAATCAAATGCTTAAAAACCAATACGGCGGCTTTAGATTACTTATGTGAATAACATAAACATCTTCTTAAATATTATGGTTGTAAATTAATGCGCAGCTTACGTTTTCTTTTCATGCTTTCACAAATTAATTAATAAACCGACTTCAATAACCAAAAAATCATAATCTAATTAGGTAACGTTGATTTCTACTTAATAAAAAATGTCATTTTAAGATTGGAACCAGTCAATGTGTCCGTGCCATTTTGAGCACATAATTTTTTTTACATATGTGGTGGTAGTACTGTTTATACTGTTTCTTTATAAAGCTTAACAAAACTGACATATCATCCGCCGACCACCGCACGCCTTTCAGAATCGCGCGGTTCATCTTTTTATCTCACCCATATTCTCAACTGCATTGTGCGCTCTCACTTGATTCGTCGGTTCTCTATTCACAATTATCTTATTACTACGCACATGCACGTGGTATATACGGTAATCAGTGTTTCCGAGTATATTACAGTGATAAGAACAGTGTATGAACTGATATCTCACACTGCGATCCCCAAGACGCTTACCAAGCGTGGACATTATGGCAAACTCCGCTTTAATTAAGGAGGCTGTGTTCAGCAGTGGACAATCCAGCTGATACAGTAAAAACGGTGTGGGTAGTTTCCGTTTTCGAGACAATATTACGAAAAAACTATAATTTAAAGATAATCGGTAAGTTAGAAACTCTAAATTCGTTCAAATTTAATAAGCCTCATAAAGCGTATCTACCCTACTCAGATCGATCATTCGGCAATATTAGCAGATAGTGACAAAACTGGTTGTGATGATGACGTTGAGGTGCCGGTTCAGCTTCTATTTAATAAGAATTAAATAAAACGATCGACAAATCTCTAAAAGAGAAAAGAACATAAAAGGATATCTTACACAATCAGAAGGGATAGACAACGAATCTAATGACTCTGATCCGAAAGATGGATGAAATCTGATGCGATACATTATTGAATTATACACACGGAAATGACACAGTACGAAAATGGCGGCAATAGTGGACTTTATTGGGATGAACTTTATAAGACCTTACCTCCAATTAGAATTGAATCCAAAATAGCGTTGACAGTGACGAATTTTATCCAAACTAATATTATTTCTGATTGTTTTTTGTTATAATATATAATAAATATTTGATTATTTATTGGAATAATAAAAAAAAACATAAGAAGTACCAAAAATTATTAATAAAAATTAAGTTTATTAAAAAAATTACTGTTTCACGATGATTTTATTATAATAAAATAGGTATATTAATTCAGTCTAAAACAATATTGCATGGAAAATATATTTTTTCTGCGTTTTTAACATTTATAGTGTAATACCGAAATACCGGTATTCCGGTATTGAAAATATTAATACCGATATAATACCGGTATTGCCAATAAGTCCAATACCGCCATGCCCTACCTGTGTTGAATCTGGCTACTGATATAGAAAGCCCATGAAATAGGCTTGTTTATGTTTTGTTTTGAGATAATTGTGTGCTGCATTTATGTTTAATTTTTAATCTAGTCAACAAGTGCTTTGATATTAAAAAAAATAAGCAGTCTCATAGAATATAAATGAGGTGAATTTATTCCTCGTAGTGTTAAAAAAATGGTATTAACCAATGCGTTATATATATATATATATATATATTTTGCAATCCTTATCTCTGTAATCCTAAATGTTAATTACAAGTAATAAATAAGGAAAAAATAATTAAGGAAAAAAATCTCAGATGTATAGTTTAACAACCTATACTTAACATTATACTTAACTAAATTTTATTGCTGAAGTGCCTGAAGTTTCACTCAAACTTAAGGCACTAATAAAATTTAGTTTACTCAAGCCAAAGTACCTGCTTGCAGGCATATTTTCATCCCTCTGGGAAATATTGTTCCTAAAGTTCCAAATTTCCTCCTGATTTTGAATCTTTTTTAGATATCTAAAATTTCGAGGAAAAAGTGCCTTGGACTTTCTTGATCTACATTTAAATGATAATACTTCATATGGTTTTGACATTGATAGCAATAAAATAAATAGCTGTACGCCAAGGTCTCTAAACATATTTTCAGTAACTTATAATTTCATCAAATGGATAGGACTAATAAAACGTAGCAATTTACATGGAATTGTACAACCAAACAAAAGTGGAAAAATAACACCTCCAAAAAAAAATCCACAACTAATTTACCAAATGAATTCGTTTTTGTTATAAGAGACTCACTACAAAAGACGCAGCAGTACCTGAAAGTATTTGCCAACATATTTGACCACATAAAAAATGTATTATTCGGCGCCTTATGAAAATCCTGTTACTGACATTATTGTCCTCAGATAAATTTTACAAGTTCAACTAA
This sequence comes from Plagodis dolabraria, assembly GCA_963854805.1. NCBI lineage: Eukaryota > Metazoa > Arthropoda > Insecta > Lepidoptera > Geometridae > Plagodis > Plagodis dolabraria. The sequence goes on from OY978446.1 coordinate 28,169,860, forward strand.
AGTTTAAAGAAACCAAAGGTATTAGATACACGCGGAAGACAGCATAAGATTACCCACATTGTCACATTGTTAACTTGGCTAACTATATTTACACCCTCACTAAAAATATTCACCATAAATTGATACCACCCATATGACTGGATGCAATTAGTAAGGTCAAACAGTGGAAAAATTATCTACTGTTCATAAAATTCAACATAATGATAATAATATTTTTTTTCAACAGAATAATATTCAATAATGATATTTTAGATTTTGCTAGATTGTTGAATTAAAGGGCCGCCGATTACATGAAAAAAAGACACAAAGTGCCCTTAAGTTGTATGGTGTTAAGTGGCTGTGTTATGCAGCAGACTTGGGAAAATAATAAAATACAAAACATCACTAAACAGAGATGAAGAGTTTAAAATTCTTATCTTTAAGAGCGGTACTCGAACTGGCAGCGCCAAAGTTATTGATTTTTGTCAATTACCACCAAGCCACTACCAATGTGCGTGCAAAAACAATGAGATATCCTGTCTCTTTTAGTCTTTGTCCCAGAATACTTCCACCATTTCGACCAAAACTTGGTCACACCTCCAAATGCCGCAGACGTGGACCCTGACCTACAAGAGTTTGAAAATAGTGACTTTTAATAGAATTCAAATTTTAGGTGATGGTAGTTTAACAATAATAACTAATTGAAATTTTTAAATAAGTTGTAGAAAATTTAGTAAAACGGACTTAAGTTTCTTTTCAAAAATAAAATAACTAAATATGTTATATAATTGACGACCAAAATAACTCAAGTTAGATATATTCAACGAGCATTTGCATAGGTTTGCATAGTTGCTAACTGAATAAAAATAAATAACTTGGTATATATTTTGTATACCAGATAATAAAAGTTCACTCTGTAATATTTTTTTGCTAACCGTTTTTTGACTTAAGTGCTTGTGGGTTCCGGGTCTAGCAATATTATTAAATATTATTGACATTGGTTGGCCATTGCCACCTGATATATTTCTATATTTTATTTTTTCTATTTTGTTATGAATATTTTTTTTGTACAATTTGAAATAAAGTTTTATTATTATTATCATCATTTATTTTATAACATAATTTACATTTTTTTACAATATTCATATATAAAAAAAAACAAATATTATAAAAAACTTAAAACTAGGATGCCATCGGCAGCGGGGCAGGGCCCAAGCTACCACTGGTTAGGGCTACAGAGAGAGGAACCTCCGGATAATGCGTGTCGTGTCGAGTATCACTGCCTTCTGCATCAGACCCTTGATCCAACCGTCTAGTGAGAGCCTCTTGAGGTGTTATTATTATTATTATTATTATAACAAATGCTTATCAAGTGTTATCTTCGTAAAATTATTGTTTTACCTGCAAAAATGCACATTTGTATGTGTGAAAATCGGCGCATTGCAACTGCATTCTGCGCATGAGCAGGTGTTGTTTACATAAATATTTGCGGCCCGCACACTGCCCGAAAAACTAGTTATATATATATATAACAGTGATCTACACTAATATTTTAAAGAGGAAAGATTTTTATTTTTGTACCTATGTTACGAATAAACTAATGGACCAATTTGAAAAATTCTTTTACCATTAGAATCTTACACACTCTCCACACACTCTCTGATGAACTTAGGCTATAGAATATTTTCAAATTATTTAAATAAATTTTTGAAAGTTTTGTTAAAAACTCATGTGAAGGCAGAGCGGACCACTAGTATTGAATATAATCTAAAAATACTTTTGATCATGTACATATATTAGAAGAACTATAAAATCTTTTGTGTTTCACTTATTTTCTTGCTTATTGTTTTTTATTCAAATAGAATTTAACTAGCTCTCAGATGTTGGGGTTGCATTTGCCAGCAATAATATTTCAGCCCTTCATTTCCCAACTTAGTTCTAATAGGTTCACAAGCACATTTCAACAAGAAGTTGTACCTAGTTATATTTTCTTTTGTATTTGAATTCACAATTTGCCAGTTACTACAATGATAATTATATTATCCTTGGAATAAAAAAAATTAACAACAACACAGTAAGGTTTTCCATGTATAATTTCTAGCAATAACGCATGCTATGCATATATCAAAATGAAAAATGTTTTGTGCACCAATATACACAATAATTTTTGAAACCATCTACTTATGTTTCCAAATATGATTACAAGCACTATTGCATGCTAAACGAAAACACATTTTACAAATTATTAGAGCACTATATTTTTGTATTGGGTGGGAATCGTACGCGCGTCTTACGATTTTGCACCGCATGCCTAAACCACTGGGCCGGTTTAAGCATCTGGCAATTAAAATGCCATATGTATACACTTTGTAGAAACTTTCATTCATTTTTATTGTGTAAAAAATGTAATTCATTCTATTGTACAGATAATTACACTAACAAAAAGCATGCCTGTCCATGTTTTTTAGTTTAGTTGTACTGCCTACCCAAGCGATCATATTTTACATTTTAATGTTTTATTGTATGTACCATTAGTATTTACACCCACACTAAGACGTAGTATACAAACAAATGCGTAACAATGATTTATATAACAATAATTCAAGTACAAAAATTGCACACAACTTCCTTAGCAACAGTACTCCATTTGAATCGATTATCAAATGAAATTGACTGACTGCCAACACTGTTAACTGTTTTAAGAACAGACTCGATAACTGTCTAAGAACCAATAAACTGACTTTAATAAGTGAACATCCAAAGTGACATTAATGACTATGGACACTGTGTGATATATATGAACAAATAAATAAATACTGTGGAGAGGTGCACTTTTGTGAGTGAACCTTAGAGTACTAACAACCTGTTCACTCACAAAGTGAGATCTGAACAAAACATGATCATAATATTTTTATGGATTCACAATGTCTGTTTTCTCAGTTACAGTGAAGTCAGTGTGTCAGTGTTATCTAGATACCCAGATATGTAATGTAAAAATTTTCAAAATGTTACTGTAACAGCCAGATTGTCCACCGCTGAACACAGCAACCCGAATTCGTCGGAACCCATACATGGTTGGCGCAAGGATACCATTTTTTACAACATACCATTCCAGTCGTTTAGCAATCATTGAGTGAACATTTTTGCATAGATATGAGATTAATGAAATGGGTAAAAAATATTAATAAACAAGTATTTAGGATAGTCTTTATTAAACTTATGAAATCCCGGTAAATTTTCGAATTCATAATATCATACAAAAAGATCACATAATTTTAATATTACCAATAGGTGGGATTGGTGTGGATGGAGGCCCACCACCATGGATTCCATTTGGGCAGAGGTTGGAGGCTCTAACTGTCGAAAAACAATTTAAAAGCCTTCAGGATGCTGCTAAGCAAGATAATGCAGAGTTTGAAGCACAAAGAAAGGGAGCAATTGCAGAGGCCCAAAGGCTGTCAGGTGTCAAAAAGGTATATATGATTAAAAACTGGTAGAGTGCAAGTTGGACTTGTACACTGTGGCGAGCCGAGGGTCACTTTAAAGTAACCGAATTTTTACTTTATTTACTTGCACTTTGCTGATATTATTTGTTGTTGTTTTACTTGCTTATACGATAAACACACCAATTATAATTACTCCAAAAACAATACTGTATGTATTATTGTTGTTATGAGAGCAACAGTAAAAGAAACATGTTTTTCTTGTATCAGGATTTCCATTATATCTTATAGAAGGGATGATTAAGACTTTTGGTCAATGTCTGTAACACTTCATTTACAGGTGAGTCCCTAGCATGCCACCTATCCTTGAAAGCCAATAATAGCTAGCTTAATTGTTTTTTTTTATGTTATTGTGATGGAACAAGCTCGAGGTCCGCCTGATCAGGTCCGCGGAATAAGCCCTGCCTATAACAGATGCATTTCGTCACAAGTCACAAAGTGCACTGCGCCCGTAACCTTGAGGCATTGTCGTTATGTCTCATGTGCTTGTAATTTCTGTGGCTTAATCCTGTTTACCATCCTTGACCACATGATCGCATACAAACAGGTGGTGGTGGTCAAAGGTTAGCCTCCTCAGCTTTAGAAAAAAGATATAAACCATATATCTAGTGATATGATTTCATCTGTTTTACCTCTTCCCCTTTTAATTTTCAGGTGTTTGGTGGAGGTACTAAACCATTACTGGATGCAAATGTACAGAAAATAGTAGATGCAGGGTTTACAGAGGAGCAGGCTGAGAATGCACTCAGATATACCAAGAATAATGTAGAAAGAGCCCTAAAAATATTGCAAAAACGAGATAATTCCGAAGGCAGAGGAAAAGATAAACAAAAAGATCAAGAGCCAACCAAACGCAAGGGGCGTAACAAGGACAATAGTGACGATGATGGTATCCCAGTGAAACCCACGGCTAAAGTGTCCCTCTTTGATTTCCTTGAAGACAAGCTTCCTAATGTACCTCAAGATAAGGAGAAACACAATCGCCAGTATAATAACAATCATACAGATGACAGGAATGAGCGAAATTATCAAAATAGAGATAAATACAGTGCCAAAAATAACTCTCGACCCCACGGGTCAAGATATGATAGAAACAAGTCAGACAATAGAGGGCACTTCAATGACAATCATCACCCACACAGAGACGAGAGAAAGTTCCAGACTCAGGCAGAAAAACCTCCTCGATTTCAACGTAAAATAGAGGAACGAAACAAGCAACAGCAACTGCAGCAGCAACAACAGCAACAGAGGCAGCAGCAGATGCAGCAAGAACAGCAGCAGCAGGCAAACAACATCGCCAATCACACCCTGAACTCACCTTACAACAACTCATACCACAGTCAGCAGAGTCACTATCAGGAAATGAACTCGAGAAACGACAGAAATATGAACATGAACGACAGCACCATACATCACCAGCACCATCAACATCAGAGCTACCGCAACAACTCCGGTATGGACGCTCTGGTGGAGGCGGCAGCGAGCCTCAACCTGCTGTCGAGTCCCCCGCGCGACATAGTGCAGGAGGCGCGCTACCAGCCGGCGCAGGTGCCCGCGGAGCAATACAAGCAGTACGCGTCCATGCAGGAGCAGTACCGGCGCGGCGGTGTGGATGTAGCCAAGTACCAGGAGCAGTACCAGCGGCGGCAGAACGGGTACCTGGAGGCGCAGCAGGCGGCGCTGTACCAGGGGCTGGGGTACGGCGCGGGGTACGTGGGCCGGCAGTTCGCGACGTACGGGCGGCAGGACGGGTACGGCGCAGGCGGCTTCCTGCCCGGCTCGCTGCTGGGCTTCCAGCACGCGGCCGTCAACGAGCAGGCGCGAGCCATGCTCGGCGTCTCAGACGTCAACTGGACCGTCGGCGACCGCTGTCTCGCGCTCTACTGGGAGGACAATAACGTTAGTACCTTTGTGTCTTGTTTGTTACGTGTGACATTGTTTGTCCGCGATGGACTAATCAATTTCCTAAATTGATTTTAAATTTGATTTGCACACCGTGTGCAATGGGATCCAAATTGAAAGATAGGATAGCTTATATCTCAATTTATAGTCGCAATTACCCGTGCAAAGCCGTGGCGGGCCGTTATTATATATATAAAATTCTCGTGTCACAGTGTTTGTTATAAAACTCCTTTGAAACGGCTCGACTGATTCCTATGAAATTTTGTGTGTATATCAGCAGGTCTGAGAATAGGACGTAAATTATTTTTCAAATAGGTATATAAAATCTTTTTATTTGCCTATATGGCAAAACAACGTTTGTCGATGCGCTCAGTAGTAATGCCACTAGCAGTCTCCAAGTTATGACTGCAGCGGAGTTTGCTTAACTTAGTTTATTTGTTTATAACAACTAAGTTAAGTCTGTTGGTAGGTTGGCATTTCATTTATTTGATATATTTTTATATGATGACTGAAACACCATGTCTAAATAAATAAGTTCAGTTTCAAAGATATTGGGAAAAACCTTTGACTAGTATAATTGTAAATTTTCGATTGAGTTTTTAAAACTTTTGACCAATTTGTAGGTCTGCTTAGCAAGAATCCCTCTTTGTGGGGACGACAGCTGTGTCAGATATTTTGCCTTTCATTAAAGTGTACTGTAGTAAGTGAAGTTACTGAGCAAACGAGATATAGGAACTAACTGACGTCTTAGAGTGATGATTGCAGTACATCGTCGATCAGGACGTAAACGGTGACACTGCTACTGACAGGTGTGACGCTTATAATCTGGCGAACGATTTTCTGTCTCGTCACTTTGTGATATAAAAAAATAAATTCTAAATCTTCCTAATTGCCAGTATTGTATTAACAAATAATATATTGTTGTTATTACAGTTTTATGAAGCGGAGGTGACAGGCGTCTCGGCGAATACAGTAGTAGTTAAATTCTGTGCATACGGTAACCACGAAGAAGTCCTAAAGACAAACTGTCTGCCCTTCCCCAATCAAGGTGAGTGAACAAATTGTAAAAATTTCAACAAACATTAAACTGACTTATATAATTTTATGGGTATGCCTACCTTCTTTAAAATAAAGGTGATTTATTCCATTTAATTTGCATGGCAAAATTGTTCGTTTATTGTGCTGTGGCGTATAATTTAGTAGTGTGTGAGTGGCAAAGGCACCCCTAGAGGACTAAATAATACACATATAATTATTCCCTTGTATCTCAGATTGGTTGGAATATGTTTTGCCAGATATGTTTTGTGCTCAAGGGGGAGAGCCTATTGCCATGCATCGGGCACAGTTCCAGACTTCGGGCTGCTGCTGAAACTATAATTTTCACCAAAACACAACATCTGATCGAACCCATGTGCGAGAATTCTAAGTGATGCAATACTCCACTTAAACTAGGCAGTCTGGGATTCATCCTTACAGATCAAATACAACACATTTATTTTAAAGTATTATAAATATCATAGTTTCTGTTGATTTCAATGTCAATAGTGGACATAGTTGAGTTTACTAAGATGGTTATTTTTCGTGCTGCGCTAATCAATTCTGCGAATTGTAAACAAATAAGCAAGATTTTTAAATTAATTGTTGGTAAGCCTTTGATCGCACTCACAAGATACGCATCATCATTGAACAAGGGGTGCCTTGTTCAATGATGATGCGTATCTTTAAACAGGTTCTTAAAATGCTTACCTTAGAATTGATGGCCTCAAGGACAACTGCCGGAACACACCGGCTAGGTGCTCTGAGACTGATTTTCTACTTGAGGGGGGTAGAAAATCAAAGCGTGCGATGAATCTCAAGGGGCCCGCATGACAGGATCGAATCATTGGTCCATTAGCGCGGCAGTCTATAGCCATTGCCACAGAATCATAAACTTGGCCTACAGTGAAAGAAAATAGCAATGGTTTTTGATAACAAAATCATTGATTTTTTAGTGTAAATGTTTTTATTTATTGTTCATAGCTTTGACCACAATATTACCTGCTAAAGTTAAAATGAAGGCGGTGGTCGAAGGTGTTAACAGCTTAGTCTAGAATTACTGACTTTCAGGGACAGCCGCCGGACAAGTACTTTCACATGCGCTTTCGCACAAGCACCTAACCGTATATACCGTTAGGTGGTAATTTTTTTGGTAATTTTTTTAATTCAAAGCAGATAGCCTTTGACCACAATATCACCTGACGGTAAGTGAGGATGCAGTCGATGTTGTTCAGGCTAACCTAGAATTATTAGCTTTCACGGACAGTTGTCCTAATAAACAGTTAGGTGCTTCGCGACAGTCTTTATACTTGAGGGTGGTAGTTTGTCGAGCAGGCACAATGCCCTATCACCATGCTATTATAACTACCATTCTAAGACAACAGAAACCAACGGCTTAGCGTGCTTTCTGAAGCACGTGCACGTTAATGCAACTAGTTGTCACCCATCTAAGTCATAACCGATGCGGACGTTGTTTAACCCAGTTAATCGGTGAAGAACTCGAAATTATTCTACTTGAGAGTGATAGCTAGCTAGATGGGCATTCGCAAAATACCCTAAATCAAAGCAATGTGATTGGTTTTCCCTTAAAAATGTAATAAATATTGTTTCAGCGGTGAGTAGTGGTGGCGGCGTGGGCGGCTCGTACACGGGGCGCAGCGCGACGTTCGCGCGGCGGCCGTAGTGCCGCGCCGCGGCGTGACTCCGCCGCGCCGCTCTCGCACAGGACACTTCGCGTCTCGCTCTCTCACTCACTCACACCTCCACTGTCTCCTCAACTCAAAGGACATCCGTTGCTGCAGTGAGGCGGCTCACCGCCTAACTAACGTGTTGTACCAGTGCCGCTGTTTATACATCTGCCTTCGTGTCCTCGCGCGTGTTTAGTGTTTTGTGTTGTGTTACATACGTTCCTTTGTATTATAATGTTATTTTTATAACTCGCGCGGGATCGACTTTGATACGTGAACCTTTTTCGCTGGATGTGTTTCGCCAAATGCACTTGTGTGCAATAATAGACTGATACAGATTTTCATGGAATCGGTCTCTTGCATTAGCAAGTCATTTTTCTGCCAGCCGTTGATTTATTATGCTTTTCATTACATAAATATTTCATTATTTTTCTGTATAAAATATACTTGAAACATAGATGCAAAATTTATATTAATATTCATTCATATTGAGTTTGACATTGGTGGCTGATACGTGAACTGTTAAAACTGAATGCGTTTAATCGCGATTATTGTCACAGACTAGACAAAGCTCAATTGAATCTGCCATCACTGAAATAAGATATGATTTAGTTTTGCCGCCCTTGTACGAGACATTTGTCTCTGGTCTATGGTTGTAATGGATTGAATGAACTTATATTGATGTTACAAATTGTTTAGCGACTATATTATTCGTGAACTAAAATATTAAAATTATTATGACCGGATTCGTACAAATTTACCTCGGAGAGTTGCTGTGTTCACAACGTGTTGTAGTAACTCTGTGCTTAAACCATATTCTATACAAAGAAATAATACTTTACGTTGTACCTAAGAACGAAATATACTTACTAACTGCATTCAAAGAGCTTGAAGCTCTAGAAGCGTGTTTTATGTTACGGAAATAACGTTTTCATAGAATTGAGATTATGTATTTTTTAAAATCAAAATAGCGTCTATCTATATAATACTCGTTACGCATATATGCGTTGTAATATTTGCGTTCCATTTACCATATAACGTGCATGTCTACAACTGCAATGGACAATTGCTTATAATAATTAAACGGCACTAAAATATTAAATAACATGCTAAGAAAGATGTTAGAAAGCGGATGAGACGACTGATTGAGACGTGAAGTAATGTTTTCTTGTTTAATAATATATTCATAGAGTTGAAATGGCGTTGTAATGTTGATAGTTCGATTCTACATCAAATTACTTAAAAGTATCCCTCAAGACATATCGATGAAGTCAATCGTTTATATTTGGAATATTTTTGAAGTTATTATCCTACAAAATTACGATATGTATAAATGAAAATAATTAATTATACAATTATAATGTCAGTTCGACTCTATTTGCGACTGGACTGGCGCAGTCGTGACGGATCTGCGTAGCTTCTAGAAGTTTCGTGATTATAAATAATTATTATTAATTAAGTTTGCCTCGCACTTTGTTAATTTTATTCACTGTAAACTAATTTGAGCTTTTTAATTTTCAAACGCTAATAACGTAATCCTACACGAAGATGGAATGAAGTGGAAAACACCATGACATATTAAATTGCACCGACTGCTTTCCTAATTATCATCATAATGTCCATAATTCACTGACAATAAACCGGGTTCTCTATCCAACAAATTAAAGTACACCTATGAAATTAAGGCCTAGTTTCACCATACTCTGTTATTTATTTGACGCCTTGTTAATCCTTTTAACGGACTGTTAACTGAACCAAGTGTCCCACCAACTGTTAATGGATGATTAATTCAGTTAACTTCATAGAACGTAGACTGATTTAACAGCTCTGTTATTTTTAAAGACCCATTAGCTAATGCCTGATTTAGCGTAAACAAACATGGTATGGTGAAATTAGGCCTAAATTTTGTATTTTTGAACGGTTTATAAGGTTTGATTCATATGCAATGGCGCGGCCGCTGTACAGACAATTCATGTCCTACCCGGCTACTACACCTGTAATTTGAGCCTTAAGTAAATATATACCTACATGTAAGATCTCCATAGCCTTGTATTGCAGCATACTATACGTCGCTGGCTGTTTCTATATTATTCGTATTATAAAAAAGTGGTTATATACGAATTTGGTGCGGATTTTGTTTAATTTTTGATAGGGGGTACTTGTTGTGGGGGACGCAGTATCTACTGACGGCGTGGACTGTATATCTGCTATATTTCTTCGATGTAGACACTGTATCCCTTACACACTTGTTTGTGCTGGGTTGTTTTGAAGTCTAGGATAAATAATTAAGCTGCCGATTTGATGTCAGTAATTTACGGAGCGTGAGCGTCTTAGTTGGGTAATGAGAGACCTGTACACGCGACGGTGGCGCGACAACGAATGAACACTGTTTTCTATGACTATTCAATATTTCTATATAATCAAATTTATCGCATAATTATTCGATCTGCTGGCTAATCGAAGCGTTTTGGCCAATCACAGCGCTTAGAGGCCGTTTTGACGAGTGAGAGGGCATGACAGAGATAGATAGCTCCAACCGTCGTTCTAACGGTCGTTTTGTATCCAGAATTCCCGGAATAGCGTCCAGGTTTTATGGCTTTGCTATTGGCTGATGAGATGGCGTCCCTAGCCACCGATGCAACGAACATTACCATATTAGGAGATGCGTCGGGTTTTGAGTGTGGCGTGGGTACGCCCCCCCGCGTCTCTTGTATAGCGTCATATAGCTACCTATAGTAAGACATTCCCTAACGGTTTTACGTGTTGATATGTATAACGCGGCGTTGGTTATACATACCTATATGCTACTATTTACGTTTATAGACCATATCGTTACATACCCACGGTGTCATATAGCACGGCGGCGGCTATATGACACACGTCACACCTATTGCGTATGCACGCTTGTAGGTACATAACGATGTTTATGCACATATAACTCGGCAGTGGTTATATGTGCATTTTTGGCACATATGTGTACCGCATAACTATATGTCTATCGTACCTTTTTACCTTATACCTTTACCTTTTACCTTTATTACGTGAAGCTATGCATATATGTATCTCTCAACTCATATACTTTATTTCCATAAACAATGGGTCCTTATGTGCTAACTAAGGCCCTACTATACACTTATATCTATATACCTGTGCTATTGTGTTCTCTCTATACTATATGTTTACAATGCTTCTTTACATTGGCCCTATTCTTGGTGGTCGCATAAGGCGACGCGACGCCTGACATTAAAATAACAATACGTTCCTACTCTATATTATACTATTCTTTATTGAACAATGGTAGCTACATAAGGTAGCGCCTTACAAAAACGTACATTGCATTTTACGTTGCTCCGCTTATTTTATGAGGGATTTATACTAATCGCTTAATGCGATGCCCTATGCTATGATATACTTAAAAAACATTGATTCCTTAAAGCTAACTTATCAATTTCAAAGCTTATCTACTATTTATACAATTCTATATGGACAGTATGATTCTGTCCTGCACACTTGTATATCTATATTCTGTGCCTCTGCTGTTCATCATCGGCGACGTGGGGTCGTTACCGTATGTATAAGAGAGGTACAATAGAAGAACATATTATTATAATCTGTCTGTTTATATAATTATTATTTAACTTTGTAAACATTATGTATGAGTTTTTATCGCGAAGTTTTTAGTAACGATTGTCTAGTCTTTTATTATATACTCCCATGTGGCCCAGTAATATGTGTTAATAATCTTATATTTTTTATACATTCGGATATCAAGAAAATTAGGACTTCACACGTCACGCAGTCGGTTTCAGATATTTTGTCAGATATATAGCAATATGAATAACATATTGCCAACACATGCGGCAAAGAGCCTGTTCTGCAAATAAGTGATTACTCGATCGACTTTAAACGGACCTGAGTTGGTGATGGGTATGCCTACAAAATTATATGAGACGCATACTTATGTACGGTCAGGCGACTGCCCCATTTAAATAAGCCATCAAACAATTGAAATTCGATCGACAATCGATCTTGCAAATATTATGACGTGTGGGAACCCTTTTGTTATTGCTGCTGATGTAAATTTTGGTACTGTATTGTCCCGAAATATATGCTTAAGTTGCCTCCCGTGTAGCATGTTGCATACAATACACATTTAGTATTTTATTTATTCTACGGCAAGATCCTAATTTATGGAATGTACGTAAATTTCAAATTCAATTGCAACGTGTCGTTTATGACTTAAACTTCTTTATGTGGCTTCTGCGGGCTTGCCACAATTTCGTTAATGTGTCATGAATAGAGAAAAAACAAACGAAAAAGAGAGTGATCGGTGGCAGGCGTTTGTACGATGTCGTGTATGGATTATGTAGTGAAGCTACGCAGCTACGTCGTTTATTAGATGTAGTTAGAACGTTCATGGATGTTTCATAATAATAGGAAATCTAATGTTAAATATGAAGATGTAACTCTCAATTCATAAATAATAATTTATTGTCTGTATTATGTAACCATTCGCAGTAGCGTGTAGCTTGTATAAGTGTATCTATTTGTTGTATTTTTATTAGAGATAACGTGTAATATATTATGAATTCAGTATGAGATGTTGTTTCGTATTATGAAATGTTTGTTTTTATATAGAAAATCTAAGTTTTTTTAAGTTCAGTTTCTTGTGAAGAAATCCATATTTTATTTTAAAATTTAAGATCTAAATCTTGTATAATGAAGAACTCCCAATTATGTAGTGGCTCTTTTATTTTGTAATTGCAAAATTATATTTATTAAATCGACACTACTTTGTGTTGTATTATTCTCGCATGTTAATTTTCATTGGCAGCTAAAAATGTTACTCAATCAATTATGTATATTTTCGTGATTTTTCAGAGTATACCATTTAGTAAATACAATACGTTTGAAGTGAAGTGAGTCTATGGTCTAGAATAGTCTAGATGGTATGTTATATAGAGAAAAAATCACTAAGGGCTTAGCTGAATTATTATTTATTGGATTTGCATAGCTTTTTGAAAATAATACTAAGAGCAATACCGATTAATACACAGTTTCTGAAATTGCGTACTGTAACTATGTGTATATTGGATTGTATACGGTATACTTGTCCAAGAATTATTTTGTAAAAGCAAGGATTTTATAATTTAACGAGGTATCATGGGGGTTTGTCAAGCTTCTCCATTTAGTACTAAATCACTGGACAATTCCTGGAGCATTATAATTTTTGTGGACTTCATTAGTGAACCCGTCGCGTCGTCAGTCGCTATCAAGATGCCTGACGCGTTCTGATTGGTCGATTTAGGTTTCATCCGTTCAATGTTCACCCAGAAACTACATGGTTCCCGTTATACACTTTATTTTTGTTCGTCAAACAAGATTACACTTAACAGGATGTGAGTTAACTTTGAATAATTAGCCTGCCAGGGATCATATAGGTTCTGGGGGCCAACTCTCGCCTCTTATAGTAAACTCACTAATAACTTGATCTTACTGCAAAATGTTATACCTTCACGTCAATTAAGCAGGCTTACAACCGGTAAAGGAATCGCTCGGCGCTTTGATGACGTCACAACAAATAGTTCACTCTTTTCGCGAACTCTGATGTGACATTTAATACGAAGCATTACTGTTCCAACGACAAATCCGCCATGTTTATCCATTTTTAAAAAGTTACTTTCTAGCAACGGATTTAAACTTGATTGTGATTATTTTACGATAAAAATGGGTTTAAAAAATATTTAAATTCCGTACAATGTTTTTATTTCTATTATTCTTTAAAATAAATGCATGTAAATTATTTGATGAGTGAAAGTTTAAAAAGTTACAGATAGTTTTTGTGAAGCATACAAAAAAAATTCGTAAAACTATGGTAAAACCGTTCCATAACATCGTTGTTTAAACATATTGTATCTCGCTTGCACATCCGTGATACTTATTTCATTCTTTCCTTAAGTAGGATCAAATCAATATTGCTTGACGCGATTGTGGGTCGGTGATAGTTCGTGTCTGCGAATGATTATTTTAAGCTTGAAACAAAACGCTATTTTTTTATAATGGTTTCGTAAAAGGTGGGAGTTGGCCCCCTGATCTTCATAGAGATATTTATAACATCCCTTATTGTTTCCAGTGAGAGAATAATTTTCCTAAAGTTGAACCGTTACATTGTATGAAATGTTAACCGTGACATGTATGAATTATAATAACACTAGTGAAATTACCAACTTTTACAATATCTGCGATATATTCAAAGAAATATTGAAGTGTTATATACGTTATATCTAAAATATTCTTGTCATCAACTACAAAGTACATCAATTATGGTTTGTGGCTTAGTTTTTCAGATATACATGAGTAATCAGTTTTGTAATTTTCGAGATTGTTTTTTATTTTTATCATGAGTTCAGCAATAATAGTTACTGATGTGTTTATGTTTGCACGTAATAACGAATACAGGATGGAATAAAAGGAGATCGGATAAGATAAATTATCTCAATGTTCTTATAGTATTTTTATACCAAACATTCCATATAACTCAATACTAAGTAGGTGACTTACAGCTGCTTTAAATAAACTTGAAACCTTGATTGCCTTAGCTGGGAATCGAACCGGTATGAATGGCAAAAACAAATTAAGGGTCAATTGACAATGATGGGGGAATTTTATGATAAGGAATGAAAACGAGCAAGCATCGACTCTCGCCTGATATTAAACATTATCATCTGCATGTAAAATTACAGAATTCTCATAGAACACAAAATTAGTCTGACGGGTACTGTAGCGTGTGATCGTTTCCGATTTGTTTATTATGTATGATTATGTGTATGAGAAATTGTGTTTGTGATTTTCTAGTTCCTCTGTCAAAGGTGTTTAAAAGACGTACAAATATGGTAAAAAGTTTTCTGGTGATATCATGGTTTGACAGCTGCCCTTGAGTTGACAGTCAGTTTCTTTCCTAGGATTAGCGTGAAGAACATCTTCGACCACATGACTTGAATGCCACTGAATCAGTGATAACAGTAAAGGCTAACGTATCTGCAATAAGAACATCCTGTACCTATAACTTTGATGTGATGTACAATTGGTTTGTTAATCGTAATCTATATAACTTTTATAGCCGATTGACTTACCGCTATGTCATCTGATGGTAAGCTATGATGCGGTCAAAGGTGTAGGTCATGCTAACCTAGAATTACTTGCTGGCACTGATACTGAGTGCCATTAATACTGAGCGTGCACATGCTTCATTAAGGGCACGTTAGGCTGTAGATTCCCGGCCCTTATCTTATGTTGGTAGTTATTATAAGTAATAGTTAGCTAACACGCACAAGTAGAAAATGGTCACTGGTCAATGGTCAAGCCCTTAACAGTGTATTCCGGCAGCTGTCCTTGAGGACAACATAAGATGAGGGCCGGGAATCTACAGCCTAACGTGCCCTTAGTAAATCATGTGCACGCTCAGTATTAATGGCACTAGCGGTTACTCATCAACATTTAAGGTAAGCTGCGCTACGAACTTACCTAGTAGAGCTTCAAAAACAAGTACTAAATTAGACATCTATTCCAAATCATTGACTGTTCATTGATTCATTTTGTATGACGAAGGTCTTGTAATCAATGATGTATGATTTATGGCTAAGGCAAATGAGTTGCCTTACATCTCTGATAGCATTTTACTGCCCTATGGACATAGTTATATGTGGACTGCTGGCTGTACGGTATGGATTGAATCCTGACGCGGGTATGAACTTCTCTGCAAGATGATAGGGCATTTTGCGTATGCTTGCTGAGTAACTACCAAGCTCAAGTAGAAAATCTGTCGCCAAGCACGTACAATGGTAGGTATATGAGGTAGTATCCGGCAGCTGTCCGAGAGCTAGTTACTAGGCTCAGCCTAGACGACATTTTTGAGCACATAATTTACAAACAGTTGTCATAGTAGTTTGAGGCTAGCGGCTAGCCTATCATTAATAAACTAATATTAAGTTTGTGGAATGTTGCAAAAATAGGTTTTCTTTTTTACCACCGACCGCCTTATTCTTCCATCCTATGTAACATAATATTGGCCTTTTTTCGTATTTTTATTGTAAGCTGTCGTATAACAAATGTTCTGTAAACCAAAGCTCAAGTGAATCACCTTATTTGTAGAGATACTGCTCACAATGTGTGTTATTGCGTTCAATCAATACATTTTGTACCGTTCAGTTTTACAATTGAGTTTTAAGTAAACATTTATTAACAAAAGCTAATAAAAGAAAATTAAAAAACTACCTAAACCTTTTTTGTTTTAATTGTCACTAACCACTATAATTATAAGTAAATAGTTTGCGTGAATCACTCTTGTGATAGTGAATAATTCTGAAACTAATCCAGTAAATTTAAACTACTTCTAGTTTAAACTAGTAGCATAAGTAGGCAGTAGAACAGGAGGCCAAGTAAGTACCGTCGTCAATGCTCAGAGAAATGAATAAGAATTTTGTCAGAGCGTCAATGTGTATATTTCGTACCATTTATTACAATCTAGTAATAAAATAAGACAAAATCATGTACTTATATCCAATTTTGGTGTCTACTACGACGTTTTATACTGCGTTAGATAACAAAATTTACTATAAAAACCCATTCTAATATTTCTAATGCAGTGTTCAGCGAAGAGGAGTGTATAGAACTGCAGTCTGCAAATCAGCCTATCGTATCGTAACAGATGATTTGTTATATCATAACATTTAACTGCTGTACCAAAAGGAGGGGAATTTGACTGTATATAAAACCTTACAAATACACACAGGAAATAATTTATTTTTTTATGTAGATTTGTGTAGAGACGATAAGTATAAAGCAAATCAAATGCGGGTAGTTTGACAAAATTCTCTGTCTGCTCGTGACCTCGATCAATGCAAATTTATTAACGGTAATTTATTACCATAGCATATTATTATATGTTCTATGACCATAGGTAAGTAACATGATTTGACGGCATTAAGAAAGCTGGCCAAGTGCAAATCAGGCTTGCCCTTTTAGGTCGATAATTTATTTTTATTTATTTCAGTACATTACATTTGGTGGGCATAAAAGTTTCCCAATTCGCCCACCCAATGCTTAACCTAAAAATAATTACCTATACATTACACTTAATAAATACACACAAAGCAAAATAGTTACATAAATATATTTACAAATGCCATAATAATGTGACAGCACGTAAAAGAAAAAGTGGTTCCACAGCTTCAAAACTAAGTACATTATAAATTATAGTTTTAAGGATGTTTTGTTGGTTAAATAGATTAGGTTTATACAATATACCAAATCTATTTAGGTATATATAGGTTACATACGATATACCGAAATTCCAGATTCCTGACTATATTAACTTTTTTGAGAAACCTTACAAATTTATCTAAAATTGACGTCGCCCCATTTTCTTTATTGATTATGGTAAAACCCCCCTAAATGGGGGAGGCCTTGTTCAGCAGTGGTCGATCCGGCTGATATATGTGTGGGCTAAGGGTAGGAAGTTGATTATACCTCCCTCAATAATTAAAACTCATTGCATATCTAAATAAGTATATTTGAAACTAAACAATATACCTACTTTATCGCAACGCATTTTGTTGCGTTGATAATATCGTAAAGATTTGACCTAAAAACAGAAAAAGTGTATGGGTCGTGGCACGTGGGGCCGTATCCAACATTTGGTACGAGCTCGTATATTTAGAAGTCGTGACAATCAATGCAAAGGAGTCGGCCCTTAACTTGAATTTTAAGTACAACCACAGCAATGTTAAAAATACATTGCAGTCTATGTAGACTGCAATGTATTTTTAACATGGCTGTCTATACTCGGCCTGCTGTGTATATGAACACGTACTTACTCACACAATGATCACAAAGGTATCAACGAAGCCTTCGAAGCTTGTCCCATAGGCTGTGAGGCAAGCGGTGGGGAGATTCCTCCACTAGCTAGCCGCATCAGTTGAATCAGTCCCACCGACCGCGAAGCACCTGTGCTCCGCTCCGACCTTTCCTCAATACCGCGAACTAACGTGATAAAGTGAGAGTGTAAAGTGAAACTGTTTTGTAACCAAACACGGTGTCTGTAACGCGCTTTGACCCGGGATAATGCACCAATGCAAGATCAAATAACATCGGATTTCTTCTATGTGTTATTGGCGCGAATACTGGATCAACCGGTTGAGTTATTCCTGGTATAAGATACCTCAGCTTCTAACTTGAAGGTTTGTGTTGTGCTGCTTGTGCCTTATGTTGAATGTAATGCAACTTTCACTTATTATCGTGCATCAGTGAGAGAACGGATTAGATGGACCTTGCGACCAACAGTCGGTTCGGCGTCACCTTGAGGTTGCGTCTACGCAGGAGTACCCATCTACATAATTATGTACATTACCTTACTTTACCATCGCACGCTACGTGCATGGCATAAGTGTATAAATACAAACTACCTACAAACTTTTAATTTGTTATATATTTTTAAGGTACCAGCGACTGTAATTTACGTAAGCAGTTAAGCAGGCACGACAAAGTTAGTTACCTGCTCATGGCCACAGATAAAATATTTTTTTATGCTTAGAATATGCCTAATAGTAATAAGGAGAGTCTGTTCCAATTTAAGGTAATTTGATCAAATATAAATTATCTAAAACGACACGCTGAGTGACGATCGCGAGTCGGTGACATTGTCGTGCACACGAAATTATAGGGGGTAAGGTACCTACTTAATGGGGGCGATGCAGTTCAATCAGGAGTTTGTAACGGAAAATAAAACATAATATGAATTAAACATAGTTCAATGTCGATGCGCGCTGCTCGTGGTAGCTACGACCTTATATTAGATCAATAAACACAAATAAAATTCTCATGGATGCGTTTGTATCCGATTTTAAAATGTTCAACACAATTGGTTACATTTTAGCGTGAGTTAGATGTGAAATTTCACTAACGTTAAGAAGTTCAAAAACATAATAATAAAACAATTATGCCTTTATTAACAAAATACTACGAACTATACAATACTACAGAATCAAATCATTTAGACAACTTATGTATATGTCACAGCCAAAGTAATAAATTTGGATATTATATATTATACTGTCTAGCCATTATATATAATGTCTACTCAATTTAGATAAAGTGATAATTGACACAAAATTTTACACAAATAAACGATCGAAATGTATTACTTTTAGTAGTAATTATTAATAATACACGACACAAATTGGTAAAAGTTATAAAAAGGGGTTAAATATCATTTCTAGGGCAAAGTCATATTTAGGTGCGACGACGAGCGAAGCGAGGAGTGTTAGGTTACTTGTGACTACAACAACGCCACATAAATTACTACTATTCTTATATTTATTTTTAAGCTCTTTAACCATTCTGGTGCGCCCTCCGTGACCAATAGAAATATGAGTCTCAGGAATAATATCAAAATTTTGTGTCAATTATCACTTTATCTAAATTGAGTAGACGTTATATATAATGGCTAGACAGTATATATAATATCCAGATCTATTACTTTGGCTGTAACATATATATATTTTATTACCTATTAACCGAGCAGTTATGAAAAAAAACAGCACGGAATTGTTGCCAATGTGTCCATTCATAGTATATTTTTTTCTCAAACAATGCCTCTGAAGAGGAGTGGACTTTAATTTGACCGATTAGTGGAGATGGCATGTGGCAGATACGAATGTTACGATAAATAAGTATATGTGATGTGGTGCAACTAGAATAGATAGGAGTTATGCACAAGTACCTGAATCAGAAGAAGCTTGAAAGTTGTACCAGTGACAGAATAGGTAAATAATTAACGGGCTTTGTCATGGTCATGCGAGTAGAGATGGAAAATGTAGGTGTATTAACTTTAGAGTGTTGTGAATGGACCTTTCTCCTAGCCTAGTTCTTCCCCTGTGTCCATAAGAATAGGCAGAGGAAAAGAAAGAGGCAGGGGCACAAGGAGGTCGAAGGTGTGGATGTACTGCGTTAATAATTATATGCCTATGCAAGGTCAATAGACTGTAGAGACGATAGGTTATGGCACAGTGGAAGAAAAAACATACTGAACCCACCCTATTACGTGTGGAATAAGAACATGTAGGTAGGTAATAAATCATTAAACGCAGTAATCACATCACACAACCCGCAATTGGAAGATGTCATCGTTGAAAGGCCTTCCTCATTAGGGGGAGTTTTCTATGGAAATTACACTTGGCAGATGTCTTAGGGATCACAGTATTAAAGATGGCAGTTCTTCAGGAGGCGCTACTGCCTACCTTCTGGTATTTTTTTGATCTTCAACTGATACGACTCCACAGGAAGATATGGGTGGCAATTTGAGCCAGGCACCCTACGGGCAAAACGCTGAAGGTAATCTAACTGGTTTATAATTTATATACAGCTAGCCTTACATATTAACAAATAATAACTTAAATGTAGTGTTGAGTGAAACGAACAGACTATATTTAGGTACCATCATACCTACATTATACTTATAGGTTGTTAGTTTCATGGCGATCTAGATCCGGTATGTGCATATCTATGCAGCCTAGCTTGCAATGTCACCAAGTGTGTGATCTATCTGCAAACCATGTTTTTATTAAATAACCAGTTAACCACTGGACGGGCACGTTCTGTGTAATTATGTGTATGATTGTATGTGCATTGTGCATTTAGTTTCTAGGGTATGTAAATATAATTAAATTCTTACATTGACATTGTTTCATTAGCTTACTTGGATTTATTTTGCTTGTTTTAAATCAGAGAGCAAAGTACCTAATAAAATACTTTTGAAGAGACCTTTAAAAATATTTTGTTAGGTACTTTGAGCACATCCTTAAAAGGTTTTTATGGGTATGTAGGTACAGCGATGGTTTCATGAGTTGTTATAAAGTCCGTTCAGTTATTTTACCTCTTGCATTAAAGTATTTTTGTTGCTACCATGGCACTTATTGAGAAATTAATAATTACTGATGTAATAAAAACTTCAAAGCTTTTGAACACGTTTAAAATACTTGAAAGCAAATAATGCTATGGTAAGAAAATACAATTAGATATATTAGAAGTAAAATGACTGTGAACGGACTGCAGTACATATTTAAATTACTTTTTTATATATTTTAAGATTCAGAAGCTTAAACTTCAGAATGGCAGAACATGTACCGGATCCAGGGTTTTAGTTTATATGCGTGACCCCTAAGCATCCACAGTGGACGATATCGTCCATTTCAATTGTTATGATTTTCTACGATGCTCATGACAATGTGTTAATAGCATAACTGGCGTTTTTTGGAATACGAAAGTAAGTAGTGCATAACATATTTTTAGTGTACCCTGATAGTTCTCAGGTGGACTTTGAATGAGGAAACAAGCGAACCACCGGGAATTATGCCCGCTGCTTATACGTACCATGTACAGCCGAGCAAGTACAAACGTCAGGTCCTAGGCCGGTGGCGTTGCAGATTCGTTCATCATAGTTGTAATGGATGCACTAATGCCAGACATATAAGAGAAGGCAATCTGGTATTTGCTGTTCACTGATGACATTGTTCTTAGAGGAGAAAGTGTAACCAGGCTCGAGAACAAACTAAAAACGTGATGGGAATGGGAACGCTTGTAGAACGTCGGATAAAAGATTGAGAAGCATTGAAACTAAGTATAGGTATATCATCTGTGACTTCGGTAATTCATCCGGTTTTACATTGTTCCAATTATCGATATCTGATTTCAATGATCTGAAAGGACGGCGATATTAAAAGGAAGCGAGGAACAGGATAAAATAAATGCAGGATGGATGAAGTGACGACAGATCTCTGAGACTAAATGTGACTCACGAATGCCAAGGAAGGTTAAGGGAAAATTTATAAGAATATGTATCATTAGACTTGCCCAACAATCAGATCATACATCATGATGGATCTGTTGTTGGGCAACGAAAGAGGCGAATGAAGGAAGCATGAGGCAGAGATACGAATGTTAAGATGGACTGGTGTAATTCGAATGGACAACATAAGTAAAAAGTATATCAGCATGAAGGTGCCACCAATGATACTAAAATTGTAGAGTGAATTTGCTTGGTATGGGCATGCGGGCATTTTCAAGGTGGTAGGTCTCTTCAGCAAGTGTCCTTTGTGGATGCCAACGCATTGTCAGGTATTCTGTTCTGTATCAAAAAACTGACGTCTCAGACAGAAGAGTGCAGTGCAATGTCATGCAGAATGAGGGCGGCGAAACTACAGCTGTATGTATATGTACTACAACTGTGTTATATGTTGTGCCGACTCTACTTTACGTGGCATAATGTCAAGAACAAAATGATCAATCAGGAAGTACACGCACCCAAGAGGTTTTGTAATGAGATAATTGACTTTAATTACAATAAGCTGTAACTCAACACCTTGAAGATACTCGTACCTATTATTTTGTTTATCACTTATAGAGCTTCCACCGAGAACATATTTGACAATGATCAACATCACGCTGGCACAGGACATATAGTCTTATTAATTACTTATCATGCTGTTTACCTCGAATATCTGTGAACTTAGACCTTATCCTCGTCATACCTTGATATCATTTCATCTGTCCAATTGGCCGATAGTGGTATGCCTGGTGACTGGTATAAATACGCTCATGGTCAAACTGGAGCCGTTTGCTGGTGATGGTATAGCATATATGCTATATGTGTAATGAATACACATATGGTTATATTTAGATTGGTAGATAGACAGAAAAATCTTTATTTGCATACTTTAAAAATAACATTACAAAGAAACAACAAATAAACGCATAAAAAGGGCGGTCTTGTTGCTTAAAGTAATTTCTTCCAGACAACCTATTTAGTTTGGTACCTGTACTGTACATTTTATCACCTCACTGGGTCATTGGAATAACTAATCTAATATCAAAGATAATAATTATATATGGTATACCTACCTAAATTATTTAGGTATACCTAGAGAGGTACTTGTAATACATATTGGTTTAATTTTTTTTCAGCATCACCATGGGTGGAGGAGGAGCGATGGACAGTTGTGGGAGGTGTATGAAGCTCTCCCTCATATGTATGAATGTTGTAACATTTGTAAGTATATTTTTAGAATTTTGCAAACAGAGAATACTAAAAAGAAAGAATTCTGCTGATCTGAAATAATTCTATCATAGTTAGAGGATTCGATCCCAGCTCTTTTTTCTAATTTCGAGATTTCTAGATCGTAAACGGATAATTCCGGGATAGACCGGGGATTAAATACAGGTACCTACTTATTAATTAATTTTAGTGGTATTAGTTTTTTGACGTAATAATTATATTTTTACAAAGACTTCGTAAAAAAGTATTAGGTTGTTAGTTAACTTCAACAAAATTAAAACTAAATCGTTTATAAACAAAACCACTTCTGGGTATATCTATATAACAACAATATAAACTTCAAAAACTATCCAATTATGATTTAATTAAACGTAATTCTATTACAGATTTCAATTTAATATTAATCGTGACCAGATCGTATATATTAGGTAAGAAAAGTTAGTAGTTAGTAAAGCAAAATTACATTTCATACCTAAAAGGTACCTTAAAACTTGCGGAAAAGTCAACTTAATTAGACTTCACTTTAGTTCCGATTATTCTATAATCAAATACATAACACTTTTTATTAGTAAAAGAGTAAAAGACAAATACTCTAAGAGGATAAGGTAACAACACACGCATTATAACAAAATTTTAAAATATTATACGTTGGTATGTACTTGGTACAATTACAATACGAGAAATGTACTGGCTTAATATCGACGAAATTACCAAATTTTCTTTAGCGGCGGTCCTTATAGACTTGTATTCTCGCAATAAATAGCCACCAGCAAGCCAAGTTGACAACGATAAGACCCCGAAAGTCACCATTATCAGTTTATTAAATAAAACATTTCTATTCCATATTGAGCAGTGAGCGCACCCGGCCAATTTATGTACTTATTGATCATTGCTGCATGCATACTGGAGGCGCTCAGTTACAGGATAGTGCTCCAAAGCAGATTGCTTAAAGTTCAACCAATTATTTTACGTAAGATGTAAAAAAAACGTTTTCTACATTGAATTGAGTAAAATGGCTGACTAGTGCCACTGCCTTTACTTTAGGCATTGGAATCGTCATATGAGAAATTCAATCTAATGTTCCTTGCCCGTGATGAGCCGTGCCAGAATGTCACCTCCCTAGGCGAATAAGGGTAAAATGAAGCAGTGATAGCTCAGTGGCTTTGACTATGGACTGCCGCGCAGCAGGTGCATGGTTCGAATCCCGCCGCTGGCTTGAGCTTCACCGCATGGTGGAAGGGCATTTTTGCGAATGCCCGCCTGGCTAGCGACCACCCTCAAGTGGAAAATCTGTCGCCAAGCACCTAACGGTGTGTTCCGGCAGCTGTCCTTGAGAGCCAGTAATTCTAGGTTAAGCCTGTTAACACCTTCGACCACATCATCACTTACCATCAGGTGAGATTGTGGTCAAAGGCTTACCTATCAGCAATAAAAAAAAAAAAAAAAGCCTGAATTATAAAAGATATTTATAATTCAGGCTTTTTTTATTAGAAACGAATATTTTACAATACGATCCTCAAGACGCCTGCCAAGCGTGCGGATTATGGCAAATGCCCCTTTAATGGGGGAAACTGTATTCAGCAGTGGATAACCTGATACAGTACAGTATATCTCTTACCTACATTTTAACCGGCTATACAACAAACGTAAGTACTCATTGGGCTATATTTGGAATACAGTAAGGGCACATGAATAAAAAAAAGGAACAGAACGATAACTTTGTCGCTCACTGAGCTGTTTTTTTACTGTTTCTTTATCGACGTGGTAAGGGTAACGTCGTTACTTAGAGGCTGTATTCTAAGATTATAATTATAATATATATCTAGCCACAAGTCTTCCTAAACTCACTGATTTATGAAATGTCTAAGAATATTTTTTCCTTGAAAGCATTTGTGTGTACATTTTGGTATTGAAGTAATAATGACCAAAAAGATATTCAGATAAATGTATTAATTACTTTTTATTTTATTTTTATTTTTTATTTTATTTAGGAAACAAACAGTCATACAAAGTTATAAAATATACATAAAATTGAACTAAAGCTAGACTTAAAGTTCCATGATTTGCAAAAAGTAAAGTTATACCCAAAAAGTTTTAGAAAGTAAAAACAGATAATTTGACTATAAACCCACTCCTTAAACTAATAAATGCAAAAGTTACTTAAACATGGAAATGCACTTATTCCTTAGACTACTAAAAGATAAATGAAAGATGTCTAAATCACAAAGCTTGCAATTATAAAAAGCACAGGCACGTCTTACATAACTATTTCTGACATAACAATTTTTACATCTTGCAATTACAAGTACATGTTTACAACGGCAAGTTCGTTCACGGCTACCTGGAACCCTAAATGAAATGTTTTGCAGAAGCGTGGGGACATCGACTTTATAATTAATCACTTTGTGTAAATAAAATACATCAGCAAAGTTTCGACGGTGTTGCAACGTTAACATTTTATGTCTGCTTAATGATATTTCATAGGAATATGGATTACCTATCCTGAACTCTAAAGCTTTAATAAATTTCTTTTGGACATTTTCCATTCGGTTTATATGTACTTTGTAGAATGGATTCCAAACTACTGAGGCAAACTCTAACATACTACGAACATAACTGCGATAGAGAACTTTATAGGTAAAGGAATTTTTAAACGGTTTCGAAATACGTAAAATAAAACCAAGCTGTTTAAAAGCCTTATTAATAATTTTATCTAAATGCGGCACAAAAGTTAACTTTGAATCTATTATAACTCCCAGATCACGAACTTCTGAAACTCTAGCCAAGGTTTTGTTGCTTAATGTGTAAGAAAAATGAATGGGAGATTTCTGTCTAGTAAAACTTATTACAAAACATTTATCGGGGATTTAAACTAGGCTATTACTTTTACAAAATTCCTCGAAATCAGTCAAGTCGTTTTGTAATAAGATAGAATCGTTTACATCACGTATAATCCGAAATATTTTAGTGTCATCTGCATATAGTAATGTATTTGAGTTACATAGTGAACTCGACAAATCATTAACGTAAAGAACAAATAGCAAGGGTCCTAAGTGGGATCCTTGCGGTACACCAGATGTGATGTCTTTCCAGTCTGATGTGTACCCACCCACTACGACAGCCTGGCTTCTGTTTTCAACGTATGATTTAATCCACCGGAAGAGATCCCCATGAATTCCTAGTTGTAAAAGCTTCATGAGCAAGGTATTGTGACAAATTTTGTCAAAAGCTATAGTGAAATCAGTATAGATCGCATCAACTTGATAATTTTTGCCCATGCTGTTGAGAATAAACTCTGTATAAACTAATAGATTGCTTTCCACACTACGGCCTTTACAAAAGCCATGTTGAGAGGGACAAATGTGTTGGTGAACTGCTGACGACAATTGGGTAGTTACTATTTTCTCCAAAATTTTACTAAATTGACACAATTTTGAGATTGGACGATATTTCTCAATATCTGAACTAACATTTGCCTTTGGTATAGGAGTGACCCATGCTTGCTTCCATATAGTTGGCATATGACCTTCCCTTATAGATTTTTGATAAATAAGTGTAATAGGATTAGACAAAGCATGAGCGCATTCGCGAATTAATTTTGGATGAACATTATCTGGACCAGACCCTTTGTTTATATCAACAGATTCAAGACATTTTAAGACCAACTCTGTTGTAATTTGGATTGTGTTAATGTCTATAATTGCATTTTGAGAAACATTTATATCGTTAAGAACAAAAGACTGAGACGGAACGGAACATACACACGGACGTACACACGAAACGGAATTAATTAGCCCTAAAAATCTAATTTAGATACAATCTCCCCTTTTTACTATATTCAACCGGTGGCCATTTTACGTTGGGGTGCAAAAGGTAAGGTAAGCAGTAAACAAAAAACAAAAATGATGTATGATGATTAACAATGAGCGCAGTGTCTTTCTAATAAAAATGTATTAAGGCCAATTTGGTTCTCAGTGAGAAATTGTCCGGATTTGAAAAGTAAACTGATGCTTTTCGTATGGTTGGGACCAAACGACAAGCATCACTTTAAAAACAAAAAAATATTTTTAAAATCGGTGCACCCAGTCAATAGTTCTGAGGAAACAAATTAAAAAAAAACCGACGCATTGTGAACCTCCTCCTTTTTGGAAGTTGGTAAAAAATACATAAAAATAAACCTTGACGCGATGATTTTGTTAATTGTGTACTTGTTGAGTCCGAAATAAAAGCGGCGATTGTATGAGATAACTCTCATATATTTAGGCACCGCTTTGATTTCGCTTCTTTACATAGGTATTTATTCGTAGGGTCCATCCACCACCATATGAGTGCAGCCAACTAAGTACTTTTGCTCGATGATAATATTCATAAGTTTTATTTTAACGTATAATAGTTTTATTGATATTTTAAATAGTAAGCTTGAATAACGAACTGCCAACGAGTTCTAATGTCAGTACAAAATTCAAACTATAACCATCGAGATATACGTTACACGTCAATGACTATAACTAACTAAAAAACTCCTACTGGAGTTATCTTATTTTCAAAATTCTCTGTACGCTTATGGAGGTGACTAGTTTTTGTGGGAGCTGTTTTATGACGTTTAGTGTTGATTTTGTATGATTATTATTCTAATCGCAGATATAATTTAGTTTTACAAATGTACGAGAAGAAAACTTTAGGTTATGTATAATGTCTATATTGAACAAAATTGGAGTTTGCGTTTTTACAGATTAAGTCGTCGATACAGTACTCTACTGCTCATACCATATCCAATGCGTAACTATAGGCCTATAAGCTATAATGAAACATGTTCATGCTTAAATTCCAGCTGGGTGGTAGCATCGCCGTGATCATCGGCGTGTGGGTGTGGTCGTCGCGCTCTTTCTCGAGCACGCTCATGTCCAACAACATGTTCATCGCGTCCGTGGCCGTGGTGGTGGCGATGGGTGTAGCCATGATGCTGCTCTCTCTGCTCGGCTGCTGCGGCGCCGCGAAGGAGGTCAAGTGCATGCTGCTGACGGTATGTCCGCACCACAAAGAAGTTAATGCGGGCGTTCAAATTTTTTTTTTTAATGCGTATAGGCATTTGACCTCACATAGTAAGTGATACCTACTGCCGTTCAAAGTTATAAACAGGATTAACCTAGTGGAGGTACTGGATTTCGAGGGCTCCTGCCGGAACACACTGGGTACTGGTACTTGGTGATAAAAATTCTGATTACGGGCAAATTCTTTTAGATAATTGCCGTCTGCAACGCTCTTATCAAGTTCAATTGCAAAATTCTACTATATAAATATTATACTGTTGCGTTCAGCAAAAAGGCCCACTGCGACAAGAATGGGCATGAAACTCGGGGCCATTATTTTTATATGTCTTTATTCTTTTACAATTTGTATCTTGTCTTATATAAAATAGTAAGTAATATGACAATCGAACATCTAATATAACTTTGGGTAAGAAAGTGGTCAAAGCTTAGCCAGTAAAATAGGAATAAATTATTGAGATAAAACCTTTATAACCATGAAGAAGTGTTAAAATCTGCTTTTTATCATGCGTTATACCAGGTAAAGTTACAAGAAATCTTACTTCCTCTTTAAGTCGTCAAGATCTTGGAATAATGAATAGATTCAGGTATTACATTGCAGAAATCCATATTTAATATTAACAAATATTTTTAAAAAAACATTAATATTTTATTAAAACACTAAAAAAATATATAACATATATCCGCCTAATTATCCTGTTAAGCCGATAGTAAAAGCTGTAAAAATTCAGAGGTAAAGCGAGCGACGTCATCACAAAGCTGTGGGCATAGAACATATAATAATACTACCTGTGGGTATGAAAAAGTACTTATTATGTCGGGCAAAGTCCAGTAGTCTTATCGATGGCCGCACCGTCCCCTACGACGGGTAAAGCAATGAATTAGAGCACAATATTCACCGCGAGGTAATAATCTTGGTGGTAAGACATTTTGCGAATGTTTGCTCAAGTTGAGATTTAGTCGCCAGGCGCATCTAATGGTGTATTCCAGCAGCTTTCCTCAGCAGGGCGAGTACATTATAGGTTTAACCAGTGTAATATTTTCAAACGCATTATTTCATCAAAGAAAAATAATTGACACCTTGAAATACGACACCAACTGTCACTTTGACAACTGTCACAACTTAGCCCTGCCTGGATTATAATAACTGCCACTTTGACAGCTGTGACATCGAAAAGTCTGACTTCAGCGTTAATCCAATAGCACAAGTAGGATATTTATGGCTTTCGTGCCAATAATTCTCTTTAATTTAATTGTGATTTTGTATGGATGAAGCAGTGGATGATTTAGTTTCTACTCTAGTGCCGTGGCTGAGGGGTAAACGTGAATGGACCATCCACCCCGCTATTGGGAAGTCCAGTGGGTAGACGAGTCATCTCCCAGAATAGCCTTTCAGCTATAAAAAAGTGTAATATAAGTTTACCTCTCTGATTTCAGTACTACATCCTTGTATTCATAATGTTCGTTGTGATGCTGGTGGGTGGGATTCTCGAGTTCGTGTTCCGTGAGAAGGTGGTAACTACATTGGACCGCGAGATGTTCGCGTCGATTCCCTACTACGGAGCCAAGCACGAGTACACAAAGTCATGGGACGACACACAGACATTCCTGCAATGCTGCGGAGTCAGGACTTACAAGGACTGGAACGATAACGTGCCCGAGAGCTGTTGCAAAGAAGTTTATCCCGGAAAGGTAAGCAAGGAAACATTAACACACAATAAGTACTTCTATTGTTTCAAATATAAGACTTACATTAGGCACATCTTATCACAGAACTCGGCTTATCACAGAGCAGGATTTATGTCTCAACCGTTTAAAATATTGAAATTGAAGTCAGTCTTCTGAAAAGAACGCTGTAGTATAGCTTGGTAATGTATGAAAGAAGTGATCCGAAATGAATTGTCTATTTTTTACGCTCGCTAGGTTAGCTTTTAACCACTATCTCACCTGATGGTAAGTGATGATCTGGTCTAAGATATTGTTCAGGCTAACCTAGGATTACTGCCTCTCAAGGACAGCTGCCGGAACACACCGTTAGGTGCTTGGCGACAGATTTTGTACTTGAGGGTGGTAGCTAGACAGGCAGGCATTCGCAAAATGCCCTACCACCATGCTGTAACGACTGCCATCCAAAGACAACAACCGGGACCGACGGCTTAACGTGCCCTCCGAAGCACGGAAGCGCTCAGTCCTAATGTCACTAGCGGTCACCCGTCCAACTGCTGACCGCGGCGGACGTTGCTTAACTTTGCTGATCGGTTCAGAATGGCTCAGCAAACTTCGCTACGAGCGCTTCAAATTCTTTATTTGTCTAGTAGTCCCGTGGGGTGCCGGGTTAGAATATCAGCCCCCGTTTCTTTCCGTGGGTGTCGTAAGAGGCGACTAAGCAAAATACCAGAAGGTGGGAAGCAACGCCTTCTGAAGAACTCACTACTTCTACTGTAATCCCCAAGACGCCTGCCAAGCGTGGGAATTATGTGAATATATGTCCTTGTTCAACGGTGGTCGTTCCAGTTGATGTGATTATGATGATGATGATGATCACTATTAGCGAAGATTAAAACTCAAGTACTACAAGATTTGAGAGAAGGTGATAGGCAAATTAAATGAGAAAGGAGAGTGAGGTGATCCAGAACCATTTCGGCTTTATGGCTGTGCAAAATACATACATGCTAATAAGAATGTTCATCGTGCAGATTTGTTAGCCTAGTAAAAGATCCATTCCTACACACGGGCGTAAACAAAGAGAGAAAGCCGACATTGAATAGAAAGTGAATGAAATTGTGATAGGTTTCTGAGACTATGCATGTAAGCCGCAAATGCTCAATAAGGTCAAGGAGGAATATTAATAAGACTATCATAAGAACTGTCATGATGTACAATATCATGCATCTTGATGCTGAGCAAACAAAGAGACGGATGAAAGAAGAGTACATGTGGCAATGTAAGTGTTAAATTGAATGCGTGGAGTAACCGGAAACGACAAGAACTTTGATATACCGAATCAGTACTAATATTATAAATGCGAAAGTAACTCTGTCTGTCTGTCTGTTACGCTTTCACGCCAAAACTACTGGACCGATTTGAATGAAATTTGGTATGGAAATTGTTTGAAAGCCGGGAAAAAACATAGGATAGTTTTTATCCAACTGCGCAAAAAGAGGTTAATGTTTTTGCGCGATAACCGACAACGCGCGGGCGGAGCCGCGCCCGGAAAGCTATTAATAAATAAAAGTAAAAATTATTACCTACAAAATTAAAAAAGTTGAGTTTGGACACGTGTTCTTTATAGTGCGGTAATTAAGATCCGATTGTTATGCGTGAAAACGTCATGTTGCGTAAACTTTAGAACGACGATGGTCTTATTTTATTTTTATATATATTTTTGTGGTTCTTTATAATATGAACTTTTATTTAAGTATTGACGCTTTGCATGTGTGCTATAATGCGTCACACACATGCATACCGACTGACCTGAACAGCGATAGAAGCTCTCGGGCAATTCACTTCTCGCTGGACATCAGACAAGCGACACGCATCAAACATTATTTTTATGCACCAAGAAACTATCTTGTTAACCTTTATTATATACAGTTAAAACAATACAGCAAGTATCATTTTCGACCAGAAGATCCACCACCTTCAACAACATTTCCCTGCCCCAACATTAAGAAACAAAGGGGGTAGTAACTAGTTTTTATATTCATAAAATTGTTTTTCTTTTTCTAGAGGCTGGATTGCAAGTCTTCGCCGAACCCAACCACGATGTACATGGAGGGGTGTCTTGAGAAAGTGATAGACTTCTTACGGGACGACGCGCTTTATGTCGGCGCGGCTGCTATCTTTGTCGCCATCATTATGGTAAGAGCTGTTTGTAACAGAAACGTATGTCAACTATGTGGTCACGTAATCTTTCCATCAACCAGCAAAACGGGCAACGAGTCAATACCTTAGTGCGTGTGCAATGGTTAATGATTGATTATCCTTCTAAACCTGACCTTGCAGTCAAAGCGGAGGAACTCGCGTATTATGTCGTCACTAATCCGTACCGTTTTGCGGCGATAGGTACGTTATCTCTAGTGTCAAATGAAATTTCATTTTATAGCTACGATAAATTATTAAGATCGTGGGTTAGTTG
Organism: Plagodis dolabraria; assembly: GCA_963854805.1. Taxonomy (NCBI): domain Eukaryota; kingdom Metazoa; phylum Arthropoda; class Insecta; order Lepidoptera; family Geometridae; genus Plagodis; species Plagodis dolabraria. The sequence continues at coordinate 28,202,262 of OY978446.1, forward strand.
CTTCTCGATGTTCTACAGTGAACTATCGTACTATTTTCAAAATTACTTAATAATTTAAAACCACTTAAGGCACAAATTATGGTTTTGATATCAAGCCTCACTGAACATCAATGATGAATCAAATCATCAATATTTCAAATACATATTAATCTAATATGTATTTGAAATCATCTATATAATTATTATTGATAATGACTGCATTGTTAAAGTGCAGCTTTGAACCCCGAGGTCCTGGGTTCGATCTTCAGGTCGGAAGATATTGGAAGGTTTTCTGAATCATACATTTTCAGTAGTTCTCCGGAGTCTGTGAGCATACCCGGTAGATGGGAGGGTAGGCTTACACTATATTACATGTAGGGTGACCATACCAAATAAAAAGAGATCCGGAGAAAATTCCGGACAATAGGACGAATTCCGGACATTTGACTTCAAATTTACATATTTGCGATGCAATCACAAAATGATAACGTTGAAAGGGTTTTTTTTTCCTTCATGGGGATTAATAGAAAGAAATACATCTGCTCTCTATACATTCTGTTAGATCGATACACGCAATATATTTTAAAAGATGTAATTGTACATTTATATAAATTGTTTTCCTGTAATATTTACATACCTAGGTAGGTATATATTATGGTTACCTGTTAGGTACTTAATATGAAAATAAGACTGTGTTAATTAGTTTCCTACTGTTAAGGTGAAAACACAAAAACGAGGTGTTTTTAAGTACGATTCCTGGCGAAAATAAAGCGTGTTAAGCTTTGAAATAAATATATCCTGTAACAAGTATTTTGACATTCGCTATCCAGGTATCAAATGCATTTTGTTAGTTATAGTAGGATAGAATTAGAAACTATTTGAAAATTTAGAAGTACAGTTCGACCAACTTATGTGTGAACTCTAAGAGGGCGCTGTCGGTTGAGAAACACCAAAATTTAGTAAAAGAAATTAATTCTAATTTTTAAATTTCCGTAAGCAATTTCGTAGTTCTTTTTTCTGCCACTTCACAGATAACTTGTTTGAACTGTACATACCGAGATTTCAGACAGCTTTTTTATAGGTGTATCAAATTCGTTTGGCACCAAACTTGGGTTAATTACTTGATTAAGTTAGTACAAAAGTTCTCGTGGTCCATTTCTTTGAACAGTTATTAAAAATAAGGATTAAAGTAGTTAAACCTATTGGCGCTTTAAAACGTAACTAGTAGTTGAGTCGAAAATAACTTCGTTTGCTCGCAAATATAAATGGAAATAATAATAAGGCAGCATGCCGTCTATTGATTCAAACTCATACACTTCTTGCTAAATATAAATAACGCGCCAGCAACCGCTAAATGCACAAAATCAACTGGCCTTACCTTTCGCCTTAACGCAGATTTTTGAGAGCCAGTAATTCTCTAGGTTAGCCTGGACAACATCTTCGACAACATCATCACTTACCATCAGGTGAGATAGTGGTCAAAGACTAACCTATCACGCCTAAAAAAAAAGTTTCGAATAAAAACATTTCTATACTATTTAAATAGGATTAGAATATTTATTTTTTCGTTTTCCTGCCGGATTCCGGACTAAGACTGGGCGTATGGCCACCATAGTTACATGAGAATAAAATATGTTTGGCAAAAGGGGGGTTTTTAAACACCTCTGCTTTACCCTTTCAGCAATACAGACGATACGATATGATTTTGTGAAACATACTTTTAATGAATGTGTTTCGTTTGTTACAGTTGATGGCATTGATATTGTCTTGCGGGTTGTTCGTGAAAATAGAATAATCAAAAAACTACAAACTAATTGACTGAAGGATGTTTGATAAAACTGATGATTGATTAATTACCTACTGTTGTGATGATTGCCTCGAATCACTGTGTGCTTTCGAATTAATAATTTATTTTTTATATTTTTATTAAAAATATATAAAAATATGCCTAATGTCATTTTACTTATGACTTATTATGGTATAAATACCAGTCTACCACCAAATTTGGATGTGACACCGCTATCACTTCCCATTCGGGTATATGGAAGCTTGTTTATGCATTTACTTACCTTCTGTTAATATGTTATTTGAACAAGGTAGGCTTTCGCTTTGAGATAATGGTCAGAGTGACTAAGCAAGTGTATTTTGTATTAAGTATTTATGCAGCAAGGATTCGATCCTAACACTTGGCCATCAATCTAAAAGAAATTCTCGAAGAAAACAGAGAATAAAGAGGAGTATTTTATCCAGTTGTGTCTAGAAATACCCACTACACATTAAAGGTCAGTCATTGGTAAATTTTGCCATAAAATCCGAGATGAAGGTTCACAGCTGCTATGGATTTTTGAAATAACTAAGAGCCTGTTTCAGAATGTTCGAGTAAGTGCCGGTTATACTACCCAGAACATATTTATTAAACAAAACACTATCTTTGCGTTTCACAGTCATCGATGTAGCCTATGCATCGGTTAAAGCTTGAAACGCGCATTTTTATCATTCAGTTTTTTTATGTGTTGGTTAGCAACCCGAAACATTAGTAGGACATTCTGAAACGGACCCTATGTAAAATAACCTATAAAAGTAAACCTAAGAGAGGTAAGTTCGAGTTTACAGATTTTATTGCACAACTGAAAAACATTACCTAACTAAAGAATATATTTCATTGCTGCAATATAATATGTTTTTTACATTTAAATATTTCGACAAAAGAAATTGCCATATTTTATAGCTAATGTACTTACCATAAAGTAAGACCACCACCATCGCCACCTATATATACAAACGTATAATGAAATAAACATAAAAAAAAATTAGAAACATATTTATTAAAAAAAAACAGTACAAAATAAAAAAAAAAATATAAACAAATACGTAAACAACATCTAAAAGAAATGTTACTTTAGGCCTCTCCTAGGCGGGAACTTGATAGTGTTCCGGCCCCCCTCGCGGTAGAGCCCCTGGCGGGTGAAGTACCCGCACGACGTGATCACGCAGTCCGAGGTGGTGGTGCCCAGGGGCAGGCCCAGCGCGCTGATACGCTCTAGTGCTTGCATTGGACCACCCACTATCTGTGAAGGTTTAGGCTACAGCCCAGCAGCAAGTGGAATCTTGTGATAGCTGTCTACTACGGAAAATAGATGTTATGGTATAGAGATAGAAAATTCATTATTGTGTACCAATTACTATAAAAATAACATTATAACGAAACATACCTATGAATGTAACTATAGTTAGAACTAATATGTATCTAAACAAATTAACAAACTCAAGATGTTCTGCGTGCAACAGCTAAAGGCTCATTTTGGCATAGTTTGCTTTTCGCACGATTTAAGGATGACTCACGCTAGACCGTGTCGGGTCCGAGCCGAGTGTCGGCCGGAGCACGGTCAACTAATATTACCTATATTACGTATGGACACACTCACGCTATACCGAGCGGCAACCGAGTTACGGCCGAGCAACGGACAACGCTCGGAAACAACTCGGTCCCGCCTCGGCTCGGCCACGGCCCGTTGCGTGAATACAGTGCCGCCGAGCTGCGCCCGAGCAGTCGTAGTGGTGCTATGCAAGTGCACTGTCGTTTTTGTTCGACATTGGAAAATGAACAAAGAACGTTTGATTGAAGCTGTGAGGAAATATCTATGCTATGCTAGCGTTATATGATATGAGCGATGGGAAATGTATGGACTCCAATTATATAAGTCTTCATTATGGGTCAAAATAAGCAAAGTATATGTAATAATAAGCAAAGTATATTTTATACTTCGTATTAAATGTCACGTCAGGGTTCGCGAAAAGAGTGAACTATGTAGCTGTATGTTACAGGTCTTCAGCTAGTTAATGGAATGTAGATGACAAAGCGCTGTCATCGCTGACAAAGTCGATCTTAATTGATCAAATAAGTAAAACAACCTCCACTGCGTTCATGACTGGGATGAGTGACAGCTAGTGGCATTATTACTGAGTGTTTCCGTGTCTTGGAGAGCACGTTAAGTCGTCGGTCCTAATATATATCTTAGAATGTCAGTCATTATAATAGGGCATTTTGCAAATACCTGCCTGGCTAGCTAATCTTATGCCAAGCAGCTAACGTGTGTTCGCTTAGCTATTCTTAAGAGCTAATATTTTTTTATTTTATTTTTTGTACCAAAGTGGATGCACACTCCATTTCCTTGGAGTTGAAATGTTTTCAGATTCTTCAACGTCCAGTGCGATCGCGATAGCCGCTAATTCCAGATCGTCAAAATTCAACATGATTGTAGTCTAGTTACATCACTATTTTTGCTCGGGCGAGTATACTGCATCACGGCGCATCGGTCATTGCTCGGTCGAGACCCGTCTTTGTAATTTCAGGTACGGGACCAGCTCGGTGACCGTGCTACGCCCGACACTCGGCTCGGACCCGACACGGTCTAGCGTGAGTCATCCTTTACTTAATACAAAAATATTGAGACGATTATAAAAATTATAAATAAAGAACAAAGCCAAAACAAAAAATTATATAAATAGAATACATGAAAGAAAAAGAATTGAAGTTGAACATAATATAGTACCGATACTTAAAACTTCATTAAGTAAATGGCACCATTTGCCCAGGTTTATTATACGCGCATGCTTACTTTATATTTTTCACTAGACTGCACTTTCTTAAGATTTTTTTTCATACATAATTTTGTCATATAAGTGGCGCGCTCGCTTCTCTCGGTTTTAGTTTGACCGGGAATCTGATACAAACCTGCCGGAACGCCGGGACAGTGGGTTCAAACCGAGATTTTCCCAGTTAAATCATGACTGTCGGTAAAACCGGAAAGGTAAGCCTTAGTCTAGTGAAAGAAATAATTATAGTGAATTTATTGAATGTGAAATCTTACTTATTAAATTTACCCCTACTGTTTCAATTGTCAGTTCGCCTAACACGTGGTTAGTGTAAAATATTAGGTTGCTATTCAGAAAAATTTAATAGTTTTTTAGTTATGATATTTGCATAAATTGATCCCATTTGTTTGACTATAGTTAAACCTTCTATAGTATATATAGTCGCACCTTCTAGAGAGCGTGACGGAAAATAATATTATTAATTTCAAAACTATAAAACGTAGAGATATCAAAATATATACCGGAAAACTATTTGTTTTACGGTGGCAATGATGTAATAGGATAGTAAAAGAGAATAGAGCCCAGTACGTTCTGACGACTAATCAAACAAAAAAGAAACGACTTGTACATACCATAAGATTTTTTTACCTACTCGTACCTATCAGAGAAAAAATTGGATATGATTTCTTTAAAGCTAACATCTGAAACATAAAAATGGTTTTAAAAATTTAACTCTGAAAAGTATGAAATAACTTGAAGTCGGTACTTTTCAGTGTTGGGAGTCGGCTTCGTTTGTTTTTTTTTTATTTTATTTTTGTCAATTTCTTTAGTTACGTATACTAGATCATTCATTAGCCGAAAGTACTGTTCACCATCGACAAGTTTTGCATCATCTCCTTCTTTTTTGAAATTCCGTTAAAAGCGTTTCAACTAGGATATAAATCACTGATTTGGTGTTTTCGGAATTAACGATACGTATATTTTTTAATGATTGTAACGGAACAAGTACGAGGCCCACCTGATGTTAACTCTCTACCTATAATAGATGCATTTCGTCACAAGTGATGAATTGCACTGCACCCGTCACCCTGAGTTGTGCCTGTAATTTTACTGGCTCTCAAAGACTGATGCCGGAACACACTTTTAGGTGCTTGGTGACATTTTTTTTCTACTTGAAGGTGGTAATTATCCAGGCGAACATTTGCAAAATGCCCTACAATATTGCTGATGTCCACAGCATCTGGTGCAACATCATTTTCTCTTGTTATGGTCAAACATACCTACTTATTTTATACATACGAGTAAGTTCCCAATGAGTCAGATATTTACCCTGCCAAAGACCACATGTTTCCTGTCAAACTGCGGTAACGGTTTGAAGATGATGTTAAACTGGCCACACACTTCGTTATCAGAAGTCGCCACCATGGAGAGTACACCTGCGAATATTCAAAAACAAGATTGGTAAACCAGTCATTACAGAGAATAAGAACATCTGACTTGAACGAACTCCTCCGGCCACGTGAGGCTTGGAGAACATTCACTCTATGAAAAATGCATATAAAAAGGACTTTTTTAAAATGTCCTTTTTATATGATATATGGCTAAATATGCGTGCTAGCTTAAAGTCTGGTCGACACATATTTTAGAAATGCAGTACAGAACCGTCACTAAAGTTGGTGTACAAGTGTTAACCGTCAAGCTGTTTGCTACGAAAAAAATTGTTAATATTTTACCTTTATATATTTATACATTTTTATCATTACTTTTTATTACTAAATACCTACTGATTTTGAGAGCATATTATGATCTTTTTACAACGCGCTAATTCAGTTTGAGCATATACCCACAGCAAAGGAGAAGTGTATTATTCCTCGCAAAATCGTACAGGCAACATAAATCAGTCATCGTTCCAATTTTAACAGAGACAGAAGATGGGCACTATCACTTAGTTGAAGAACTTATGGAAATCTAAAGTTGATGTCTTCATGGAAATCTGATTTTGCGAAGCAGAAGATCGTCGACACATTCAGTTTCAACTGTTATGTTATAATCGGGAGAAAGCTAAAAAAGAAGCAATATACATGCTTTTAATGTTGTTTTCCTAATACCTTGACATTCACCGTTCGCATATCAAAACAGGTGAACTAAGTAGGTGGTACACGACCGAATCCCGAAAGTTTCCACACATATTTAGTTGCCGACGGTACCTTGGGATCGTTTCAACACTTAAGCTCGTATCAATAAATGCATCTCAAAGTTTAGATCGATGTTAAGATGCAGTTTTGACGATTAATGTATGGAACATCTGCCAAAAACAGCATCATAAACTCGATCTCATCTTTAAGCTGCATTTATTAATTATACTAGTCTTAGAGTAGGTAAATATAGATGGGGGTCTGGTCATGCATGAAATATTTTCAAACGCATCAAGCCTTCCCATGATCTGAAAGTAAGGTAAATGATTCTAATTATATGTATTCTAAGTATTGGGATGAGTTGTAACTACACGTGAACCCACAAACACAAAAAGTTTGAAAGCCTCATAAGGAGTAATAGATATTCTTCCAGCAGGATATGTCATCAGTTAGTAAACAATAGTTCCTTTATCCTGATGTATAGATTTCATTTGCTCGCATAGTATGAGCTCCCTTTAGATGCATGCATCTTGAGTAATATAGGAGTTCACTTACCGGGAACCGAGTGTTTCAGCTCGTAGTTTTCGCCGCCCATTGGCTCGGTTTGGCCCTCGGGCAGATAGCAACCGAAACCGTTGTTTTTAGTCACGTCGCCCCCGCGGCAGTACAGTTCAGGGACAATCCTAAAAGATCACTTCTAGATTACGTAAATTGGAACAGTTTAATGGAGAACTGTCTTCTGCCCGTGGCTTCACCCGCTTTTACTTTGGTATTTTTTTATTTATCATTTGATATAAACATTCTTATCCTTTCATAATATTACATTCACATAAATGTTTTAATTTACATTACCTCAACATTGACCTTAATCGATATCTACGTCTACCTCGACTTCAACTTAAAGATAACATTATTGTTATCCACACTTAGATAACATCACCTGTATTCCCACCTTTACTTCCTTTCAGACCCCCTAATCCTGCCCTTTTAAAAGTAAACTCCTACTTTCATTATTTTATAAGATTCATTATTTGTGTCCCTTAATTCAATCTTAAGACAGTACTATTTTATTTTCTGTCTCACAAATAACTACTTAATTTTATGTTCCTAACATCAAAAACAAAGTAAATATGTACACCCCCTATTTGAACCGCTTTATCCTGCTTTTTCATATAGCCAGTTATACCCCATAGCTACTTAATAAACTACATTATATGGCTTCATAGTTTGTCTTTTTCAGTTGAAACAAGACTTTCATATATTTTTAAAACCTATTTGTGTCCATTAATTTGTCCCTCGTAAAATTCTTAGAAAAGTACTTTTTCATTTAATGCCATTGAACTTCATGCTGAATATAACTGAATATATAACTTTTCAATAATTTTAAGCCCGTATTTGTATCCCGTAATTCGTTCCCTCGTCAAATTCTTGGAACTTTTTCGTTTTATGTCATCATAAATACAGCATTTCATGATCCTAACATCAAAAACGTGAGGCTTTAAATGCAGCCCCGTTGCAAAATCCGTTCTTAGCTGACGTCTCCTACCTATACACTGTACATTACAGACTGGAAAGGTACTTACTTTTATATATTGTATCAACCAGATTGTCCACTCTAGAACATAGCCATCCCATCGAGGGAGGGTTTTCCATAATCCCCACGCTTGGCAGGCTTCTTGCGGATCTCAGTATCAGATAACAGTTCCTCAGAAGGCGATGCTGCCCACCTTCTGGTATTTTTCCCTTAGTCGCCTTTTACGACACGCACGGGAAGAGATGGGGGGTGACATTGTATCTCGGCACCCCACAGGGTTTTATAAATATATATATAAATTAAATGTTTTTCTTAATTACTGGAATAATTCAAAGCACAACTGGGCTCATTAGCACCTTTATGAGACTGAAGATAGAATTACGGATCAAAATCTTAAGGCGTGTTGGTGTCAGGGGCCGACTCACATACACGTGACAAGGATAGACGAAGAAGAATGATGTGAAAAAGAATGTGTGTACCTGAATAGCCTAGTGCCTGTGTAAGCATGGCCATTGGTATCTCCTCTGATGAGACTGATAAAAAGCTGACACGTCATCGGGCAGAGGTCATTGAACAGCTCTATCGTCAAATTACCTATTTTCGATCCACCACCGGCAACCCATAGCTCCATTGCTACTCTGCAATCAGATAATATACCCCACAAGACCACGGATATCATAAATAACAAGACCAGTAATCATTTGATGTATCTTTGGTATCCTTTATCAAAAAGTCGGCCTAGTGCGAGTCGGACTCGCGCACGAAGGGTTCCGTACCATTAGCTATACAACATTAGACTTCATATTTTAACCTTTTTTTGTTTTAACGTGCGCGAGTCCGACTCCCTTTTTTATTTGTTGGCCAACTTGGCCAACTTTTTGTATTTGTTGTTATAGCGGCAACAGATATACATCATCTGTGAAAATGTCAACTATCTAGCTATCACCGTTCTTGAGATACAGCCTGGTGACAGACAGACGGACGGACGGAAAGCGAAGTCTCAGTAATAGGGTCCCATTTTCACCCTTTGGGTACGGAACCCTAAAACGATATGATGCAACATTTCCGTCAGATTCTGCGTAGATGGTAGCGTATGCAACAAGAGTAACTTAACAACGTTAACCTTGATAGCATTAGGACTGTTAACCTTGATAGCATTAGGACTATTCCGATCGGAAACCATTAGGCATATATTCCTGCCATTATTCATTATGGTATATACCTGGGTGTTTCATCGAGGGTCATGTAAATATTTAGTCGTTAAGTCTCCTTGTATTGAAAATGTATCCTCCTTTCTCGTCATTGCTAGCAGATATTCAAAAATAGCAATCAAAGAATAACCACCAGCTCTGGTCATCATAGGGATGTCAATTAACGTAACCTTACAGCGATTTCGCAGACACTTGTCAAATCATTGATTCGTCAAATTATATAATCGTCAAATATTTATTTGTCAAATTATAGACACGACAAATCCTCGATTTGTCAAACCAGAAACTGAACCAAACCTAGATTTGTCAAATACTTGATTCGTCAAGTTCTTAAATGTACTAATTCTTTATTCGTCAAGAAAGCTTCATGTCAAGCACGCTTTGGGACAGTCAAGATGAAAATAAAATCATAGACATGTGTCATTGGAATAAAAAATAAAAGTAAAACTGATAGCTTTTCAATAACTCAAAACCTTACTTACACCTTCCTTTAAACCTAGTAATAACATGAAGTTTTTCAAGAACTCAAATCTTATTAAAATTTTATTACAAATAAATATGGGCCAATTTTATCCAACGCAATTGTTTTAAGCATTGTATAGTCATGTTTTGCCCTTTAATATATTGATTATTATTATTTTAACTAAAGCGTCATTATCATGTCTTTATATTACCGTCTTTTTTTTAGATTGTGTGCTCCGACTTGTAATTATTTTACCAAACGATCATATCACGATGCTTCTATTTTAGTAGGTATATAATATACGAATTGAAATATATATTTACTCTTTTCAATTTTGCTACTAAACCGTTTATCCGATTTTATCCTAGAAAACCACTGTCAAATTGAATTCCAGTGGCTTGCGAAAAATTAAAATAACAACCATTTCACGCACATCTGGAAAGAAAATTTTAACTGCATTCATAATCGTTAGTTCACAATCACATTATTTTTTTTATTATTTTATCCGAAATTAATCTTTTAAATTTAAAATATTTTTTCATAAGTGATCTAGTTTTTATCAGGTAATACACAGATCAACATGTATTGAAAACAGTTTGGTGGACAGATCTAGCAACATTTTGAAGTGGTTTTTAGTAAACGGTAAAAACAGGTCTGTTTCTTCATAATTCTTATACGGGGAAGAAGCAAAAATGAAAAGTTATTTTCATCATCAGCCCTAAACAACAAGAATTCAGTCGTCAGTATGTATACTTAGTAGTACCACTTCATTGATTCATGTAAAATATTCCCTTGTAACTTGCAATACCTTCTTTATATGTACTGTACTGTACTGTAACAGCCAGATCTGCTGAGCACAGCCTCCCCTATCAAGGGGGTATTTGCCATAATCCCCACGCTTGGCAGGCGTCTTGGAGATCGCAGTGTAAGTTGGCAGTTCTTTAGAAGGCGCATCTATCAGTATTTTTCCCTTAGTAGCCTCTTACGACACCCACGGGATGATATGGGGAAGTGCAATTATAACCCGGCACCCCACAGGGGGGAACTGAAAATAAAAACTAATAAAAACTAACGAAATGAAAATAATAACTAAAAAAGCGACAGTTATATAAGGCATCAATCTTCGTTCATGCATTCATCGTAAATTTTACCGATTGGCTTAAATTTATTTTGCACACCTTTCTTGCAGATATTCTTGCAGATTTTGTTTCAATAAAAATGTGGGTTGCTTAAATATTTTCCTTCTTTAATTATGCCGTCCATTTTGTTATTTAATTATAAAGAACCATTATTGTCATTATTGAAATAGTAATTGGTAATATTTGGAATATTATAAACAAAGAGGTTGCATTACGCTTCACTAAAGGGTTTATTAAAGATGAAGCACTTTAGTGTTCGATCTCACCATGTCAAGATAAATCACGGTTTTGACAAGTAGAAGTCTTGACGAATAAATGAATTGATGAATCGCAAAAACGACATATTAAGCTTTTGACCTGTAAAGTATATGATTAATAAAGGATTTGACGAATTGCGAAATTGACAAATTAAGCTTTTGACTTTTATAGCATATGACCAAACAAGGATTTGACGAGTGTCTGCGAAATCCTTACAGCTGCATTAATAGTCATCGCTTCTTGATTCCTTCCTCGCTTTCTATCTGGCGTGTCGAAGGAATTTTGATGAACCATTATAAAAAAAAGTTTTTTTTTGCACCGGCGGTATGCCTTTTTTATACAAAATACTATGAACTATATACAACACTACAGCTACTACAATAAAAGCATTTAGACAACCTATAAGTCATAGCAGACTCATAGGCAGTCCAAATGCTCCAGCCCACTCCCAGTTGGCAGCGTGCCCAGCATGCTGGCAGCATTGCCCCGTTGAATTGCAATGCTTATTCGTTAAGCCAATTATGTGCCAGCATTTTGATCACGCGTCGCATCGACCAAGCACTCAGATAAATTTTGGAAAATACGATGAGCTCCCGGCCCTCACGGACCCAACGTCTCTACACCAAACGGCTCAAATATGTAACCCATAAAAAAAAGTTTTATTTTTATTTTTGAATATCTGCTAGCAATGATGAGAAAGGAGGATACATTTAGAGCGTTTTCAACCCCCGCTTGAAAGACCCTGGGTCATAACTCATATCTGCAAGGAAAAACGTACGCTGGCAGAGCGTTCCTCAATCAATTACAGAACAGAGGTAGGAAATGCCAAACTTTTTAGTTCGTGGGACAAGAATTTTCTTATTTTTTGTGTGCAATTTATTGAGTCTTTGATCAGAGTTGACTGATGAAGGTGAGATTGCAAAGCATTCGTTTTGAAAAATCAGCCATTAGCATTTTTCAAGTATAAACACTAATAACAGAATATGTCTCGGACCCTAGACTTTACTGCAAGGCGCGATTAATTGATCCGTTAGGAGTGTTTATTCCCGTAGCCCCAACTAGTTGTGTAGACTGGAAATAATAGCTCGCAGTAGAAACTAGAGTCCGAAACGGAAAGAATACTAGATAGTATATGCTGTCATTAGTGATTTTAGTTAAAAAAGAAAATCTTCTTGAGAGCATGTCGAGTCGTAAAGGGATGCTGCGATTGATCGGCTATATCTTAAAAATTATGAGATTCTGTATCTAGCCTGTCATTTGTGACAATTTTAAAAGTAATATAAGTTTGTGATTTTTAGCAGGCCTTGTACAGACTGTAGATATTATATCTTCCCAGGGAGATGACAAAACTATAGTAAAAAATTCCATGCACCACAGTTTAATGATGGAGTTTTCTCAGTTACTACAGTGGATTCGAAAAAGCCCAAACACTACCTTTTTATGGCTATTTTCTGAATATTTTTTATATTTATGTAAAGCAGAATCTTAACACTAAGTTTTTATTAATTTTGAAAAATCCTGATATTTGCCTCGAAGTAACAGTGAGCTTACGTGTTTAGGTCAAGGGTAAGTACTTAAGAAAATGAAAAAAAAACTAGACTGACAAGACTAATTACGAGCGCACTGTAGTGTCATGCAGAACGCACAATGCGACTGTAACGGACAGGTATGGCATTACTACAAGGCGCCGGGCCACTTTCCACTGCTCAATTCAGATATAAAGTTTTTATCTTGCTCTTACCATAAAAAACTGCTATAAAAGTATTAACAAATAGTCGGGACATACTTAGTGCGGTGTACGTTGGGAGGTTTATCGAAAAGCGGGTCTCTGATGCCTCGATCGATCTTCTCTGTCTTGAATAATATAAACGGCAGTCTAAAACACGAAATACACAGTGACATTCCAGTTCAATGTACTTTTAGGCAAGTTATAAAAAAAATATTAATTGATGCAAGAAATAGGTATTGGCAAGAACTTACGATGCACCTAAAATCAATTTATGTTTTGTGTGCTTCCACTCCTCTTCTAACTCCTTAGTTAGAAGTTGTTCCGATCTCTTTAATAAAATAAAATAACAAAATAATCCGTTAGCATGCATTTAAATATCATCTCTGCAGGTCCGTAACTTTTATCCGTATACGTATGTAATAATAAAGCTACTACTGCAAGGGTAAAAAAAATATTTTATTTAACTTTAGCTATTCTATTAATGGTGTTTTCATGACTTGGAGTATTATCGTGTTCAACTCAGTGCTTCATTTGAATTATACGCGGATGAGACTGAATATTTTCTTGATCCCTTGTAAATCGAAATAGTCACAACACCGGCATAATAATCAGTCTATACATGCGTACTTCATTAGGCTATATACAGCATCTCCCCAGGCGATGATTTACTGAAATCTGTTCATTAGTTAGGGCATGAAAACATAACATATATAAAGAATTTCATTTTCCCATTTGTAATAATTTATGATATATGGCATGGTGATAAAAATGGCATGGACATCTACTTAGATAATTATAAACGTCACAGAATTTTTAACGGCGACGCGTCCCGATCTAAGCACCCCCGTGCTCTAGAGCCAGTCACTCTCGAATGGAATTTAGTTATAAAACGTACTCAGTTAAAATGTAAATACTACAAAAATTACTGCAGATGCCTTTGGCTACTATATCTCTGAGACTGGGAAGGAGAAGGAAGCTGCTGGAAGACACCATAAAGTGCTTGGCGACAGATAATATACTTTAGAGTGAGAGCCAGGTAAACATTATTGAAGTCAATACTAACGGCTTTAAGCAGCCTGGAGTAGATATAAAGGTTTTGTCTCTCTATTTCACTGAGATCGCGCTGCCGCTGCTGGCACAGCAGCTTGTTGTACTTATTGGTAGGCTCCGGTCGCATCCAGCAATCCACGAAACCCTGAAACACATTATTAGTCCTTGAAAAATCTTGAAGTTTATTGCTCGGAAGACGGAAACAATGAGGAAAATGTTTGTTCTTATTACTTTATATCATCATCACATCAACCGGAACGTCCACCGTTGAACAAGGTCTCCCCCATTGGGGAGATTTGCCGTAATCCCCACGCTTGGCAGGCATCGCAGCAGAAGTAGCCAGTTTTTCAGAAGGCGTTGCTTCCCATCTTGGGTGAACTTGGGGCCACTTAATGTAATACGTTAAAACAAAACATTTACTCCAGTTCTCTGAATGAGGTTTATCCTTTTCAGCAGTTCCTTGTTGACATTCATGTTTTCTTCGAGCTGGCGCGCGTAAAAGTCCAGTCTACGAGGCTTCAGGTACAGTTCCGGAAATAGCTCCGGGGCACTGTCGTCCACTTTGTGCTTTGCCATTTGTAACTGAAGAAAATGTATATATCAACGCAGTAACCTACTTTAAACCTGGGCGCATATGCGATGTCATGTGATATGAAGAAACATAATTATGTGTCCCCATTGGCATATTCGCGTAGACGGTATCGTCCATTTATGAATGAGATTCTATTGTTCTCTTTATCTCGGATGCCAAAAGATAATACTGCGTTCCAGGTATTATATATGTTAAACCTTTACAGGATAACACACGATTTATAATTTTGAAGCCTTACAAGTGTGGATTTTACATAAAGAAACATTTCAAAAGATTCGTAACCTCAATGGAACAGATTTAGCAGATTAACAGATCTTGGTCAGGAAAATTTGGACAGTTAGATCTAATTTACTGAATGTTCCATGAATTATTTGCTTCGGAATGTTTTTAAAGTTAAGCCGCGTGTACCAGATAATAGTATACAATGAAAATATTTTTATAAGCTATTTTACAGATGCCGAACCATTTCGGTTACATAAAGAACACTACCGAAAATGTCCGACAGATGTCTACCGCTGTCTGTTTGTTCGTCCGTCTATTGTCATGAGTCTGTACTCATAAACGAATAGAGTTAGAAACTAAGTTTTGTGCAAAACTGACTGGAATTTTGGACTACAAATTCAAATTATTTTTCAGCGAGGCTCCTACATTTGTGAAGGTAAAGCCGATAAAAAAGCTTAAGCCCTTAAATAATCGGAGGCATCGTCTAGGGCAAAATATATTTTTTTGTATCTAAAAAAGAAATGAATGGTGGCCCGTCAAACTAATCGATTCTAGATCATTTAGTTAAGAATCTGAAATATCAGTGTATTATATATAAATTATTCTATATATAAGTAACAAATACCAATTTATAATGTGTACAGATCTTTTGCCGCTATCGCATACTCGCATGTTCGTCTCTGATTAGTAGCCAATTTTGTTCCATTTTACAAAATTATAATGAATATGGTGAGGCAGGTACTTTACCTCTTTTATGTGATTACACCAACAAGCGTAGAATTCTTTATCGAGTAAGGGAAATCTCGGAGGCTAGAACATAGAAAATATTAACACATTATATTGGCATCCTATTCAGAATACGAAATTTCACGATCCAGACGTTTTGCTTTTCTTTTCAGGGCATTTAGCGTTCAGGGGCCCGATTCTCTTAGCTATTGAACGGCGTTAACGCAACTTAATTGCATGAAAATTGTAGTTTTTGACAGTATCCGTAGTCTGCCCGCTATTTAGGTTCGATCGCGATTCAGTGACTAGCTATCAATAGTTTTTGAAATATTTGGTATGCTGTAAGCTATTTTGTTGCGATTGCGTTGCTACAGTGGCATAAAATCTATTCAGGTATTAAAAACTCAATTTCCATGATCTTTTGAAGGATTTTAGATAAAAAAAAAATTTATTTAATGTATTGTTTGCTAGAAAACCACTGTATTGATGTTTTGACTGATGCTTGATTGATAGAAGTTTTCATTATTTAGTGGCAACATTTGCAAGTCATAGCACAGATAGCCATACGATAGCGACGCGATTGCTATACAACTGCGATTAGGAGCTAGAATTAGCAGACTACCGAATTTGACATTAACAGCATTCGATTGCAGAAGTATCGCATTTGTGTGGCGTTTGGTCTATAGCTAAGAGAATTGGGGCCCTGGTCTATTTAATAACTGTGGTATTTTATGACCTAGATGTTTTCAAATTACGTCTTCGACCAAAATGATAGGGCAGTGATGACTAGTCGCCAACCACAACAAGCGTAGTTGATTGATTAAAAAAATTAGTCGTTGTGTAGCCAGTAGTAGACCACGTATATAAAGACACAGGATTTACTATTCTCATATTGAGATTGAGGTGAGCACGGCAAGCTGCACAGAGGGTCAATGGTTCGAGCATTGTCACATGCTTGAGCTTTACCACATTGGCATTTTTCGAAGGCTCGTATGGCTAGCTGTCACTATCAAGTAGAAAATCTGTCACTATTATAGTTAATATGAGCAGGTCCACAAAGCTAACATCAAGCGGGTTAACAACGGCACATTGCTACAACTTTGCCAAGAGAAGAAGAGTTTTTCTAAATCTATAAGTTTAGTAATATTTTCTTGATAATGCTCAACGTACCAGTTTAAAGACCCTGGGTTTGCGGACGCGGGGAGGCCGCGGGCGCTCCGGCTCAGGGGGCGGCGTAGCGAGTGCCGGGTGTGTGAGGAGGTCATCGCAGGCGCGTTCTCGCAAAGGATGCATCTTTTATTCCAACTTCTAAACTAACGCTAAATCACCTGCATTAATATGGTATTATAATGACAGTTGGTGTTCTCTTCGGTGTTGCTTTGAACATGCAAGACCACAAATGAAATACTACACTATGATCTTGGATGAGTCTGAACACTACGGGTTTTATTCCTGGGTACCAGACAGGCTACGAGAATAAAAATTAACTTTGGGTTTAATGATCCGTATGGATGTTTATTATAATATTTTAAATTAATTATATTAATAATTAAACTGATTTAATTGCCAGATTGATATTTGTGATCATAATGTACTTTGTGTTTGTAATGGCTTTGAAAAACCAAAATTACAGTCACCGGTTAAAAAATTTAATTCATATAGGTTATACTTTTCTCTATGATTTAATTCCAGAAATTGCCCAAGAGCATGGTCTAAGAAAACAAGGCCTTCTACTCCCGAAGAATCACACGCTTGCGTCACTACCAAATTGGCTCTTTATTAAAACATGATTGTAGCAACATAATATAAGTTCATGGTTCTTTTTCCTGTGAATGTTTTGTACTAAAATATCAATACATTATTTCAAACGTCTAATTGAAAGTCACACATGAATCAATGTTCGTCAAATTAAAATGGTATGAAAAAAGTTGTCTTCGTATGGTTCCACCATTTTGACAATTATCGCCATATCTGTCGCACGTATATGATTTGCATCTATTTCGCTCTCGCTCATGCACATATGCGCAGTGATTCGCAAACTTTGTGGTCGGGTCATGTAGTGCTCATTTCTGTAAGCTACGAGTATAATAAAATACATATAATTTTTTTTATTCGGAATTGTAAGACTAAGAGTAGAAAAAGCAGTGATTTGAAGATTTTTTCATTTGATGCAAAATAGTCTGTAGCCAAAGAATGGCTTCGGTATTGTGGACCTCAAACAACTACTTAATATGGTATGTAATGTAAAATTTGTTTGGTTATATAACGTACCTACCTAATAGGTTTTTACTTCCGATATTGTATTTTTGAGCTTTCTTTGAAACTAAACTATACCTATACCAAAATACATATAACTGCCTTTTTTTTCAGATAGAAAACAATTACTTGTTTGCAATCTATGAAAAATTTAGGCCTATAGTCTGTTTTTTTTAATAAACGAGTACTGAAAATTTTACTGCGTTGCTATTGGCCCACGTAATCAACATAAAGTCCGTTCCACACGAACTCTGTAGTTACATGTAGGTACATTCAGTTGAGTCTTCTACTACCTGTGCGTCGAAAAATACTGCTTGTAACGTATCAACACTAAAGTTTCAAATTGTAAATTAGGATAAGCAAAACAAAGATCGTTTTGAAAAAAATATTGTATATAAGTCAACAAATCGTCTTGTCATACGTTTGCCGACGTATCACTGTGAGCTCAACCCAATTGAACTCGTTCTGTCTCAAGTGTCAAAATAATAAATGTTATAAAATTTACGAAGTCTGAACAGATGATAATTTTTAAGATAGAAGAATTATTTGAATTATATGTTATAGCGCTTTATATATCTATATATATATATATATATATATACTATTACAATATTGTTTTATATCATAAACACGAACAGAAGATTTTGTTACGAATACTTATACAAAGTATCCAAATTTAAAGCATAAATTAATTGCGTAATTTTTAAAAGTATTCAATATGAACGGGCCTCAACATTTTAAAAACAAGAATAAAGGCATTGACCAATGACGGCAATGACCCATCTCACTCTGTCAATATCGGAAATGTGCGAGAGACATACTCAGTACGCGTATGTTAAAAAAATATACTATAGTAGCATCGACGGTACCCAGTATAAGAAAACTATTCGGTGTCAAACACTCTGTACGAACTTCATACCCATAATGCATTCAAGAAACATTAATCTGTGTAATGTAAATCACTAATTTCACGTCATTATCTTTATTTAAAAAAAGGTGAAATCTGAATTGTGTTGATGTTGAAAAAACTGTTATTTTACTGCCCCCAATTTTCCTCAAATTAGGTATAAAGTTTGAGAGCCGTTGATGGAGGTATTGAGTGTATGCTTGTGTCCCGGTTACGCGACATCCGGTCTCGGAGTGTAATACCTGGCGCAGTATAATATTATATCATGCCCAAGAGGATGTAATGCCATAGAGAAAAGTAATACACCAGAAATAACAAAAGTATGTGAACTAATGAGAATGTAAATCAATTTGTTTCCTACGTAGAAAGAGTATAGTAATAGAAGCGCTATGAGCGTATAACCAAGGTAAGCAAAATCCATATAATTATCTCGTATTATTCTTTTTTAAAACTGGCAACAAAGAAATAACGTAATTTTTATGTACCTACACAATATATTAAGGTAAGAAGAGAATAAGAGTTTTGGCAGAATTTTTATATCGCACCATTGTATTATTACAAAAACTTGCGTATTCTCGAATAACCATAAATTTCTAGACAACGTACGAGTGAGAAATACATTTAATCTTTACTTACCTTGTTGCCTAATCTTCTAGTAAATGATTTTGACCTGACTGAGACAGATTGTGACTGTTTCATCACAGTCATGACTTAATTTACTATAAAAAATAATATACTTCAACACTTTTTATACTTGTTCTAAATAGACAAAATGTTTGGAGTCAAAACATTAAAAATGTAAACCATTGTTAGTAATATTAACAATGGTTTAAATGTATTTTTAATGCTACAAGAAACTTGGACCTGAACAATAAAAATGGTTTAAAAATAAAAATGAATTTAAATCCGTTATTTTCCGTAAGGTAAGCTAAGTATAAACTTGTCGAATATATTATGGGCTGTGGTTATCGTGAGATAAATAAATAAATTAGTCTTTTTATGGGAAAACTACTTCCTGGGTAATAGTATCCCTAACTCGATGAAAACCTTAATAATTAATGAAGATGCATGAATATATTAGGGTCACGTGTAAGCCAAGACTATCTTCTCTAGTCGGTTAATACGAGAAAAGAATGGCAAAATTCACTAATAGAGTTTGCATAGATTGATAGGGCATTCGGATAGCCTATCAGTTCCAAAAATAACACTCACAAACGCTAAAAATGATCACACAGGGCGTTCGATTTGGGACTTCGTGAGCATTTATATCGTTTTCGCTCACCGTTCGGATAGCTTTGAAAACGCTACAAATGACAGAGAAAAGTGATATTTTTGACCCAGGTCTTACCGTGGGATCGTTGTGATCATTTTTTGACAACTGCTGGTTTGACAGTTGGATTGGGCGCGATAGAAGACTTAATTCACTTGTTATGTGAATTTTGGAGATGGATGGTTCAGGACGAAACAAGGAATATTTTCAGTTATTATTAACCACAAAACATATTAAGTCTATCGTGTCACTGATCGGCGAATCCAGCATCCACGATGGGCTCAGTATAGAGCATCTGCTGCATGCTGGAAGTCACCTTCCCAGATAACTTGCCTTGTTGTTTAGCCTTTGTGTTGGACATTCATATCTACCTTAACATTTTATGAGAAATATTGTGGTTCCTATCATAAAGAATAGAACTGGCGATGCCTCCGACAGATTCAATTTCAGACCTATATCTTTGGCTTCAGTTGTTGCACCTATATCTTTATCTGCAGTTCTAGAAAACGTTATTTTGGTTGTCAGTGGTTGTCAAAATAAGTATAAGTCGTTCGGATAGCATATAGTCATTGGTGGTCAAAAATAGCAGAAGCTTCTTTCCGAACGCTAAGATACAAATGCCACTTTTGAAACTGCTACAAACGCAATCGAGCCAAAACGAACGCACCTTAAGTAGTCACTCGCATGTGTTGGGAGCCAGTGACCACTGGATCACAACAGATACAGGGGTATACGCGAAAAGGATAAAAAATATTGATATCTGTCTCGCTCATTATTATTGCGGTTATGGTATGTACATCCTTATCTTATAATTAGTACAATTCATTACGCGGACTCTATTACTATACTCTTTCTACGGTTTCCTACTAGGTATATGGTAAAACCACAGATCACTATTAATATGTGCAGTGGACCTATGTGCAACATGAAAGATGAAATGTGCAACTTGGATGATACTATATAGATTTGGTTGAATGTTCGAAGGGACGATATAAAGATGTGCAATGGATAAAAAGATAGTGGAACTTGACAACATGGCAGCACTTTTAATGAGAAATGCCTGCTCCAAGTTCTCGCCACCTCTGTATACAGAGTTGGTTCTGTACCGTGAATAAATAATCCCATCAAAAACAAAATGTACAAAAATTAAAAGAATGTGAGCACTCATGTAAAGCCACGTCAGTTATTTTTAGTAAGTATGAAAGCACCTATTGAGTAACTTTATAAGTTTTTTTAGGGATAAAGGGTAATCGAGCGGGCGGCACACCTGGTGGTAGGTGCGACATCCGCAATATCAGAAGTCTCAAGGATGCGTTGTCGAAAATGTTGTTTAGTTCACCTATGACCATGGTTATATAAACAAGGTTTTGTTTCTAGGATCTGAGGTTATAAACCAATGATTGTCTGTATCAATCAAATATCAATCTTCATTTCTATAATAAATATAGTGACTTGGAAATCACACGGCAAATTAAATCAGTTTTCCGGTGTATTATTACTATTCTTTATGAAATCAGTCATCAAGCTCTAAGTAGGTATAAGAGTAGGGTTACCAGATGTAAAAATCAAAAGACCGGAGAAAAGGCCTGATTACCATAATAAAGTCCTGAGATTTTATACAGTTTGAGAATTTTCTCTCAAAAACGTGTTGTTATCGTTTTATACACTGCGGATCTAGCTCACGCGTTGCAACTTGCACATCGCACTCAAAGCGGCGCGCGGCGGGGCGGGGGGTGGCAGCGGCACCGCAAAAGAAGATTATTTTAGTTTGTTTTACTTGGATAAATAAGTATTGATTTTAACTGCAATTGTTATCTACCAAAAGAAGATTATTTTTAGTTTGTTTTAATTGGATAAATAAGTATTGATTTTAACTGTTCAATTGTTGCCAAAAGAAGATTATTTTAGTTGGTGTAACTTTTAATTAAAGAGATCTTTAAAATGTAACCTGTGTTTTATTGAAAATCCTGAGATTTCACGAGATTTGTAAAATCCGGCCGCAATCCTGAGAAAAGTCGAAAATTCCTGTAATCTCAGGACAAATCCTGAGATATGGTAACCCTATATAAGAGTCACCCTGTTACCTTTCTATAGGTAATTAATTACTAATTTATGTGTGTATGGAATTAAATAAATTATTGGAGTGCAATTTTCCTGTAGTTAGGTATAGCTGTGACCGACAGTACCTACCTATATATTTTTTTTATGTTATTGTGACGGAACAAGCTCGAGCTTGTTCCAATGTTAGCGGTATCCTCTGCCTATAACAGATGCATTTCGTAACAAGTCACGAATTGCACTGCGCCCGTCACCTTGAGACATTGTTGTTAAGTCTTATGTGCTTGTAATTTCACTGGCTCTCGGCGGGCGGGCACTCGCAAAATGCCCTTCCACCATGCGGTGAAGCTCAAGCCCGCGGCGGGATTCGAACCACTGCTTCAAAACTATATATCCACCGAGTACCTTATCAAGACGGTGTAGATTACAAATTTTATTACCTAAATACATACTATATACGATTACGTAGTCACTTATGCAGTTCGTAAAATTATTTCTCATAGACTTTGTAAGAAAATGTGAGTTTCCAACCGCAAACAAAAGCGGGACTATAAAACTGAATCTAGAAGATTTTTTTCTTTCTTTATAGGCTGGATTTCAAATTTTATGTTTGTGTGTCTGCTAGAAGTATCTTCGAATTTATATAAATGTGAGAAAATTGTAAATTATTATATTATAGAAAATTACGTGCACTACATAAAGATAATATAAAAAAGGAACGGAATTGACTCCAACCATGAAAAGTATGTAATTACCTACTTGTTGAAATCGGTACTAACAATGCTGTTTCACATCTGAAACACAGTACATAATAATTAATAATTATAATTAAACAACATTAGTTATTAAGCTATATTATTGAACAAAAATAAACATTTTGTTTTGTTTGATTCAAAACACTGACCTCACATTATACGATACAATACAAAATTCTTTATTGATCAACAATCTTAAGAAAAACAATAACATTTTTATAAACAAATTAAAACATTAGATTGGACAATGTTATCGCTTAAGCAATTTCTTACAGGCAACCTTGCATGGAGAGAATTTACAAATTAGCGGTTTAGGGTGTCCAAAAACAATGTTTAGGGTGTTCACCATATCTTTAAATGACGAAATGGACTTAGCTTGCCTGATGTCAACAGGTAGTGACAAGAGGACTGCATGTTTGGTAAATGATTTATTAAAATATGTAGATGACGATACAGGCATATCCAAAAGCAGTGTATTCGTGGAACGAAGAGAGAGAGAATGTGTTTGGTGCAAAAATTGAAAACGTTCCTTGAGATAAAGAGGAGTAGAGGGATTGAACAAAACGCTATAAAGAAGAGAAAGGACATGAGCATCTCGGCGACGTCGGATAGGTAACCATTCAAGCATACTGCGAAATTGAGAGACATGGCCATACTTGCGCAAGCCAAATACGAACCGAATGCAAAAATTTTGTAAGCGCTCTAGCTTATTCAGCTATTCTTCGGTTAAGTCCAGATAGCAAGCGTCAGCATAATCTAATAAGGGGAGCAAGAGAGATTGTGCTAGAGTAATCTTGGTGGATTTTGGAAGGAAGTTACGCAACCGCCTAAGCAATCCGGCTGATGCAAATATTTTTCGACTAATTTCAGTTAATTGTGGTTCCCATGATAACTACTGGTCCATGATGACACCTAAATTTTTTACTGTTTGCTTGAAAGGAATGTGACTGCTGTCGAGAATGACTTGTGGGAGGCGGAACCAGTCAATTTTGGAAATCATTCTTGAACTGCCGATAATAATAATTTGGGTTTTTAGAGGATTCACGCTTAGGCTGAACGACTTACTCCAATTAGAACATTTATACGATCAATAGCACTGTGCATCCGGTCGAAAGGAGAATGTGTGTATATTTGTAGGTCGTCTGCATAGAGATGATAGGAAGAAGATAATTGATTTGAAATTGAATTAATGAAAATTGCAAAAAGTAAAGGGGATAAAACGCCGCCCTGAGGTACACCAGCAGACGTATTACACCATGGTGAGAAGATATCATCAAAACGAACACGTTGCCAGCGGCCATACAGGTAACTATGAAACCAGTGAATAGCTGTTGGAGATTCGTTAAGAGAACGAAGAATAAGACGTCAAAATCAACACTATTAAAAGCATTACTAAAGTCAAGTAGTGAAAGCAAAGTCAGTTGCCCGTTACTCATACCGTACCGGATATCATCCGTTATTTTAACTAAGGCAGACACGGTACTGTGACCAGGGCGGAAGCCAGATTGAAAGGGATTCAAAAGAGAATTCTTGTTAAGGAATGAAGAAAGTTGTTGGTAGACAAGGCGCTCAAATACTTTTGAAAGAAAGGGAAGAATGGAGTTTGGACGAAATTCTGAGAAACAAGAAGGATTGACTTTTTTGGGAAGGGGGGTTATTTGAGCTTCCTTCCATACTGAAGGAAAGTCACCATTAATTATGGAAAAGTTAAAAATGTAACACATTACTGGAATGATTTCATCCAGTATGGGTAAGAACATCTTACGACTTATGCTATCACTACCACTTGCATTTGACGAAATAGAAGAAATGGCTCTCATAACGTCACAATCAGCTATTTCACTAAAAACGAAAGGAGAGTGGTCAGGAGTTGGCATTGAGGACAGAGAGTTGAGAGTAGCGGATTTAACAGTATGGTCACAATTTAAGGAAGAAGAGAAGTGCTTATTTAACTGGTCAATATTTATGTTACTAGATATTGTTAATTGGCGAGACTTTCCAACTCCCATCGACCTTAGAAATTTCCACACTTTAGTGGATCTTCATTTTGAACTGAATTATAGAAATGCTGGCGCAATGCGTTCCTACATTCTCTATTGCAGCGATTACGACATTCTACATACTTTTCCTTGTTTTGATCGGTTGGACGAAGTTTGATCTTCGTTTTAGCCACAATTTTTTGTATGCATGAGATTCTTGATGTCTTTTGTAAGCCAAGGTGCTAGGACATGTTTCACCCTAGCAAATCTTACAGGGGCATGCACATCATACAAATTTATTAAAATTTGGTTAAAACAAGCGACTTTATCGTCTATAGATTTTCCATTAAGCACTAGTGCCCAGTCCAACTCTTGAGCATCCTTACGTATTATCCTTATTATCATGGTCGGATTTCCAAAAGTTATCTATTTCTGAAGTCATTTCAGTTTTTTTTATGCATACCTATACTGCTCACAAGATCTCGTCTAAAATACTGCACACCATCGATAAGAGTTGCAATTACCATCATCCAGATACCATTGAACTTATAAAAAATCGGCCATGTGCGAGTCGGACTCGCGTACGAAGGGTTCCGTATCATTTGCTTTACACCATAAGACTTCATATTTCATTCATTTCATCACCTTTTTTGTTTTAACGTGCGTGAGTCCGACTCGCACTTGGCCAAATTTTTGTATTTATTGTTATAGCGGCAACAGAAATACATCATCTGTGAAAATTACAGCTGTCTAGCTATCACCGTTCCTGAGATACCTACAGCCTGTTGACAGACCGACGGACGGAAGCGCGGACGCACAGTCTCAGTAATAGGGTCCCGTTATTCGCAATTACATTTTTCAGTTGATTGACTGTAAACTAAAAACTAATATGAAAACTGTTGATGAAGTTTAAATGGGATAAATTTGGAGGTATATTCTACCCAACAATAAAAGAATTAACAAAATCGACTGATACATACCAGCTGTGTGTTGTGTTATAGTGAACATCCTCTTTTTTGGAAGTCAGTTAAAAATATAACAAAATTAAGGCGTATAGCTATCATAGCACATGAATAAAGAAAGGAACAGAATGAAAGCTACGGCAACTTTATCCGCTTGCTGAGCTGGTTCAAACCAGCTCTGCACCCGCCCGCATCATAGTCCAGTTAGTGGTACTCTACCACGATCCAGGATTTCAAGATGCGGCATAGTGAGTTGACCAGCCTGTAGACTATTCAAAATATCCACAAATGTGGTGACGTCTACATGCCTCATATTCTGTGGTAGTTCGCTAAATAACGCCCATAAATCCACTTCAGCGCTAAAAGTGGCGGTTGTTTAAAGCAGCCAGCAGATTTAGCTACTGGTGGAAGCTGCATCATATCTCCAAACAGCAAAATGTTGACACTGCCAAAATAAGCATGGACTACTTTCATTTGTTGTAGCTGGAGGTGAATGTTTCTTAAAGTTATGCATGGCACCATAGAAATCTCATTAATAATAAGCCATTTTATATTACTCCACTTTTGCCTTTCTCTCTGAAGATGATCTTCGGTCAAGAGGCGCATGGTCTCTGTCCTGCCGCATAACGGTGTTGTATTTATTTGTATTACTTATTTGTCTACAAGAAGCAAGCGTAGAAACGAATAAGACAATATTTATTTCTTTTGTTATTATTGAACGAATGCATATTAAATACTACTGTTATATATTTTTGTTATGTACTAAGCAAGTTCTAGGCGGTGTTAGTATACGTTGTAAAATTTTCACGAAAAAATATTGTTTTTCCGATTATTTCATGAACCATGGCTCCCACTTTAAATTTTTAAAACGTTCACTAACCTATGTTACCCGGAATAACTCAACGTTTCTAATGATGTCACATACATCAACATCGGTTAAGGTGGAGGTGACGAGGTGAGGAGGCAAATAAGGTTCTTTTAAAAAATAAGTTGAGCCGTACTATTACGTTTGTGGCAAAACAAAAAATATATGTAAATTTTGATCATATTTATGAGATTCCTATTGATCCCAAAACATGATCACAATCAATTTACGTGATAAAAAAAAATTATGAACGTAGGTCTAAAAATATCTTCTAGCAGTTGGAACTCTAGTATTTATCAACATATCTTGATAAGTTTAATACAAGAGGTGTATTACATATAATTACAAATCCCTATTGTTTTATTTTTTTTCTTTTGTGTAATATTCATTTATTTTTTTTTTTTTTTTTATGCCTAATAGATTAGCCTTTGACCACTATCTCACCTGATGGTAAGTGATGATGTGGTCGAAGATGTTGTACAGGATAACCTAGAAATACTGGCTCTCAAGGACAGCTGCCGGAACACACCGTTAGGTGCTTGGCGACAGATTTTCAACTTGAGGGTGGTAGCTAGCCAGGCGGGCATTCGCAAAGTGCCCTACCACCATGCTGTAACGACTGCCATCCTAAGAAAACAACCGGGACCGACGGCTTAACGTGCCCTCCGAAGCACGGAAGCGCTCAGTAGTAATGTCACCAGCGGTCACCCATCCAACTCCTGACCGCGGCGGACGTTGCTTAACTTTGCTGATCGATTCAGAATGGCTAAGCAAACTTCGCTACGAGCGCTTCAAAAATTTAATTATTTTATCGCGAATTTACTCGAGCACACCAGCGCGGCGGTTCCGAGGTGCTCTGCGCGGACGCGGGCGGCAGTGTTGCGCAAGCGTTGGCGGCGCGGGGAGGTTGTGTCGCTCGTAGCTCCGCTCGCGCTTTCGACTGACAACGATCTTGTCTTTGTATTAGTGCATTGACACGCGAGATTCGCAGCTGTGTGCGTGCAATGATTCGCTCGCTGCAGAGGGCCAACTTGATTGCGACGTGAAGTATGCGCGTTGACGCTTTATTATTGGTACTTTGTAGACAAATTTTATTTGAAATTTATCACATATGAAAAGAATCAAAACTTGAAATTGACAATGTTGTAGGTACTTTGTACAATGGGCGGCCTTATCAATAAGATCAATGAAAGTTTTTTTAATTAGGTGCTTAATACATGTACAGAATTAATTAGTAATGTCTATAACGCTCTCATGACATAACTGGTTAACTAAAGATAATATCTTTCTTTTATATTCTGGTAAATAGTTTCCGGCTTTAGTACTTTGTAGGGTACAAAATGGTTCTCTACAACATTAAGAGTGTGTATGGGACTTCATACATCTTTTGGAGTTCTAAGCTTTTTTTGATAAATGTATTAGGTGTTTTGATAGAGGTTAATTAATACTGCATAAAGATAACATCTGCCAAGTGAAGATGGATAACTCGAAAATAGTAAGAGATAGGTAAGGGAGATTTGCCCCTTGGGGTGCCGGGTTAGAATTGCACCTCCCCATATAATCCCGTGGGTGTCGTAAGAGGCGACTAAGGGAAAAGTACTGGAAGGTGGGCAGCAGCGCCTTCTAAAGAACTGCCAACGTACACTGCGATCCCCAAGACGCCTGCCAAGCGTGGGGATTATGGCAAATACCCCCTTAATAGGGAAGGCTGTGTTCAGCAATGGACGATCTGGCTGTTACAATTACAGTAAGGGAGATTTGAACAATTATCGCAGGGAATCGAGAGAGCAGTCAAATGACACTTGTCATAAATCCAAATTGGCGGATACAAGATTCTAAAAATCAAAACCAGTCCGATTTTGGCTGAAAATCAATATCTAGGTTTTTCTGGACGTCCTTATTCCAAATTTGGAATTTATTTATCGATGACGTCTGCCAAGTGAAAAAAGTTCGTCCGATTTGGCTGAAAATTGATATGTAGGTTGTGCTGTGCATCATTATTCCGAATTTGGAATGTATGTTTCGATGACGTCTGCCAAGTGAAAAAAGTTACTTCGATTTGGCTGAAATTCAAAATCTAGGTAGTTCTAGACGTCTTTATTCCGAATTTTGAATGTATTTTTCAATGACGGGAGATTTGAACAATTATCGCAGGGAATCGGGAGAGCAGTCAAATGACACTTGTCATAAATCCAAATTGGCGGATACAAGATTCTAAAAATCAAAACCAGTCCGATTTTGGCTGAAAATCAATATCTAGGTTTTTCTGGACGTTCTTATTCCAAACGTAAATATTTATCGATGACGTCTGCCAAGTGAAAAAGTTCGTCCGATTTGGCTGAAAATTAATATGTAGGTTGTGCTGTGCGTCATTATTCCGAATTTGGAATGTGTTTTTCGATGTCTGCCAAGTGAAAAAAGTTACTCCGATTTGGCTGAAATTCAAAATCTAGGTAGTTCTAGACGTTTTTATTCTGAATTCAAAATTTATTTTTCGATGACGTCTGCCAATGAAAGAAAGTTACTCTGATTTGGCTGAAAATCTATACCTTGGTTGTGCTGTGCGTCATTATTCTAAATTTGGAATAATTTTTTCTATGTCGTCTGCCAAGTGAAGAAAAATACTCAGAATTGGCTGAAAATCGATACCTAGGTTGTACTGCGCGTCATTATTCCGAATTTGGAATATTTTTTTCTATGTTATATGCCAAGTGAAGAAAAATACTCAGAATTGATTAAAAATTTTTAGACGTTATTATTACAAATTTGGAATTTGATTTACGATGACGTCTGCCCAGTGAAAAAAGTTACTTTGATTTAGCTGAAAATCGATATCTAGGTTGTTCTAGACGTCTTAATTCCAAATTTAGAATTTATTTAACAATGAAGTTGGCCACGTGAAAAAAGTTACTTCGATTTGGCTATACATCGATACCTTCTTGGTTTTCCTGGACGCCATTTTTCCAAATTTAGAATACAGTTTTCGATGACGTCTGCCAAGTAAAAGTAGTTACTCCAATTTGGCTGAAAATCGATAGGTATCTAACGTGTTCTAGACGTCCTTATTCCGAACTTAGAATTTATTTTTCGAAGACGTCTGCCAAGTGAAAATGTTACTCCAATTTGGCTAAAAATTGATATCTAGATTGTTCTGGACGTCATTATTCTACAATTTTATATATGGAGTTTATTTATCAATGACGTCGCCAAGTGAAGATAGATGACGTATCTCGAAAACGGTAAGATAATATGTAGTGTAACGTTGTGCCTAGCGCCGTTACTTAAATAATAGTATTATTCGTAATATGAAAAATTAGATGTTAATCATAAACTAAAAATATACTTATTAAATTCTTTAACCAACTTACATACCACTTAAAAGTATAAACTTACGTTAATATTGCTTATTATCAAAAATAATTTCGTGCGGAACCCACAGACATATCTTAGCGTTTTAAACACGATATATCTTAGCGTTTTCGTCTATGCAATTGGCAAGGAACACTCGTCTTGCGCTAAATAAAAATACAATACGTAGTATCAATCTTAATTGTTATTTACTAGTTGTGAAGTGCATGAATCCCTCTAGAGTGAGTTCCTTATTTATTATTGTTATTTCATAGTGCTGACTAAAACCTATGTAACGTAAACAGCTGTGCTGCCCTACCGCGCTAAACTGAGTTTTAAAATGTGAGTCACTGGTAATAGTACCACAATCGTGTCGGCGCAGCTTGGCAACAGTTGGCTGAGGAACATCAGCCACCAGGATGCGTGTTGGCCGGCGATCCCCCCTGGGAGCTCCAAGCGGAGATCCTCGCCGAAGTGTACCACTTCGTGGCGGCGAGGAGATCCCGCGGGGAGCCTCCAGCGTGGGAAGAGGTCACGCGCATGCGACGGCGGGCGCGGGCCGCCCTGTTGAGGCGGTGGACGGAGGACCTGGCTCCACCGGTCCCTGGACAGAGGACGGTGGATGCCATTCGCCCGGTCCTCCGGAGGTGGGTAGGGCGGCGATTTGAGTCGCTGACCTTCCGATTGGTGCAGGTGCTTTCCGGACACGGATGTTTCGGAAGGTACCTGCATCACATCGCGAGACGGGAGGCGACCCCCGCCTGTCACGAGTGTGGAGCGCCAGAAGACACGGCGCTCCACACGCTGGAGGAGTGCGCCGCATGGAGTCCCATGCGGCACAACCTCACAGCGGTCATTGGCGCAGATCTGTCGCTGCCGAGCGTGGTTAACGCTATGCTCGGCAGCGACGGATCGTGGCAGGCGGTGGTCTCTTTCTGCGAAGCGGTGATGGCGCAGAAAGAGGCCGCGGAGCGGGCGAGGGAGGACGACGTCCTCGCGGACCCGCTCCGGCGTAGACGAACTGGGGGGAGGAGAAGGCGGTTCGGGCGCCTTCTCGCTCTTTCCTAGTGCTGTGCGGATCATCGGTGGAGAGTCGGGGGATTCTCCACTGGCTTGCACGATCCCACACGTCTGAGGGATGGCCCCAATGAGCCGGGTCATCCCTCCATTGGCCGGGGCCCGTCACCGGTGACGGGCCAGCCGCTGGGGCGAGATGGTGACTGCTAACGCTACCCCATTTCGCCCCGACTAGGCGGCGGACTGCTCATCCCGGGTTTTTAGTGGGTAACCGCACTTACTACCCCCCCGTGGGGGTAGTAAGGCCCTTCAGGCGAGGACTCCCACATAACCACTCCGCCCCCCCCGGGGCCGGGTGGTATCCATAAAGGATTTTCCCGGGTGAAAAAAAAAAAAAAAAAATGGAACATCAGCCACTAAGCCGGTGTCTTCCTTCCAGGATTCCATTTCACTGATTTAACCGGAGGACGGTTGTTTCGAGCACTCGCTACCGAGATCCAGAACTATCAGCCGACGCCAAGACCGCCACATCTGGGACCTGGATCACGAGTACTATCAGGTCAGTGACTCCCTCCGGTCTATGTAACTTCAGTAGAACTGTGCGGCTGTGCAACCTGATAAGGCTTAATAAACTTTTCAAACCTATTCCCTGAGTTTACCTACCTACCTGCTGGCCGTGGGCTGCTTAGCAGCTCCCTATCGCTGCAGTAGGATAAGAGTAGGAAAATTATGATTACTTATCAATCAATTATTCAAATCTCCTAATAAATGAGAAAGTATCTCGGTTATCTTTTCACGATGGAACCAATCTTTACAAAATAGCTTTAGATAAATTGCCCATATTATTATTGCCTAGACCTACAAGACATTATAATTCTCATATCTCGTACTCGGAAAGTAGTGTTTGTTTGATGCGAGTAGCGGAAGACTCTGCTTCCCACCTAAGGGCGGGAAAATCTCATAGTAAATGCTTCCTTCTCATATCTAAATACCTCGTAAGGGGATTGATTTCTTTCAACCCTTGTATAACAATCTACTATTTTTGAGGATCACCTCATTTATAAGGAGATTTGCATAAACGATTGATTATCATAATTTTCTTACTCTTGTCCGATATCTTAGCGTTTTAAAGATCCGTTATCTATCTTTACTTGGCAAACGTCGTTGAAAAATTAAATCCAAATGTAGAATAATGACCTCCAGAAATAAATTTTTCAGCCAAATCGGAGTAACATATTTCACTTGGCAGTCGTTTTCGAAAAATTAAATCCAAATTCGGAATAAGGACGTCTAGAACAACCTAGATATCGATTTTCAGCCAAATCATAGTAACGTTTTTCACTTGGCAGACGTCATCGTAAAACAAATTCCAAATTCGGAAAAAGGACCTCCAGAAAAATATAGATTTTGAATTACAGCCAAATCGGAGTAACTTCATTCACTTGGCAGACTACATCAAAAAATAAATTCCAAATTCGGAATTAGGACGTCCAGAAAAACCTAGATTTTGATTTTCAGCCAAATCGGACTTTCTTCACTTGGCAGACGAGCGACGTCGCGAAATGATTTCCAAATTTGTAATGCAGACGTCCAAAAAAACCTAGATATCGATTTTCAGCCAAATCAGAGTAACTTTATTCACTTGGCAGACGCCATCGAAAAATAATTCCAAATTCGGAATATAAAACTTCCAGAACAACCTAGATTTTGAATTTCAGCCAAATCGGAGTAACTTTATTCACTTGGATGACGTCGTCAAAAAATTAATTCCAGGAATAAAGACGTCCAGAAAAACCTTGGTAGTTATGAATTTTCCTACTGATCTCAGTCGCAGTTGCAACTGCAGATACTCACTAGAATCGTACGGTAGGCATATACTTTATATGCCTACCGTACAATATGTTACCGGAGCGTATCGCGCATCTGCATATTCTTTGACCGTTATATTTGTGCAGCGAGCGCCGAACGTTTGTTGATTACCTGCGGCGATGCGCTGGTAAAGTAA
The DNA here is from genome assembly GCA_963854805.1 of Plagodis dolabraria. Classification (NCBI taxonomy): domain Eukaryota; kingdom Metazoa; phylum Arthropoda; class Insecta; order Lepidoptera; family Geometridae; genus Plagodis; species Plagodis dolabraria. The sequence goes on from OY978446.1 coordinate 28,235,318, forward strand.
GCTCGATTAGGCCCAGATGCTAAAGGCCATTGGCGACTGTATAAGCCTTAAGCCGTTACGAAGTTATGGTGGAATAAAGAAACTCACAAACATACATACATACATGAACCCTGAAAACATAACTCTCCTTTTTTTGAGCAGTCATGTAATAAACACGCACCACTACTAAAAGAGGAGTTGACAACGGGCTCAAAGGCACCACTGTGGTACAGATCTGGGCTTGAGACGTTGGCGAGAGAAGTTGTGGGGGTTGGGGAACTAATACAACTGCAGTGTTGTAGTGATGAGAGTGGGCTCTACGAATATTAACTCTGTGACTATTTGGAGAGACACTAATCGGGACTTTATTTTTGGATCAAGCTTGCCACCCCTACGAGCTCGGCGTTTGATTGTATAGTAAATTCAGTGCACGCACACACTTAAAATAATCACGATAACCTACTTGTATTTAAACCCCCGGCTTACCATGTTACAGCTGCTATATTTCATATTTATCTTATATTCCACAATTCGGACGTTAGACAATGTATAGTACTGTCGTATATTATACAATGCACTTTGCGTATTAAGTACAGTAACGTCCTTACACCACAAGGCTCTATTGGAGACTCCTACCTACCTAATCAAATTTAGTGGAGAGGCATGCATTTTAGACAGAAAGATCTCTACCAAAAAAGTTGTTAGTAAAAGTTAAGAGCATCTAAGCTTTAAGCCAGAAATTTTATATTATTAGAATTACATATATACAATATTCCATATTGGGGAATAGTGTAACAGTGCCTGTAACGATCATGACTAAGGAAATTACACAAAAAACCAGCTAAGTTAATATATATTTTAAAACAGGAACATACTTAGGTTCCTACATAAGTTTTCAGACATAAATATACGGTAAAACTAGATACTTAGTAGATCTTTTTTATGTCTCAGTTTCAATGAGCTTATTTAGATAGAACAAAACTAGAAGACATGAGCCTCCTTCTTATTAGTATTAGTTTTTGATCTATTTTTTTTCTTTTTATATGTTGTCGGTTGGCCGGTCGACTTTAAATTCATTATACAATTAAGTACTTGGCTCGTACCGTACTGTAGACAATTTGGTTGTGAGACACTTGGTGTTTGTTGTGGGTTATCGCTGATGCAGGTCTGCTGTGAGTTGTCGAGTTGTTGACAGCTCTGTTCTGGATTGCTGGGTTGTTGATAGTTGGATTGAGGGTTGTTAGGTTGTGGGTAGTTGGATTGTTGATAATTGGATTGTGGGTAGATCGATTGTACATAATTAGCTTGTGGATAGTTTGGTTGTTGATGATTGGTTTGTGAGTGGCTGGGTTGTTGGTAAGTCTGTTGTGGATAATAAGATGGTGGATTGTTAGGTTGTTGGTAGTAAGGGGATGGGTTGCTGTGTTGTTGATAGTGAGGGGATGGGTTGCTGTGTTGTTGGTAGTTCGGTGGCGGATAATTGGATTGTGTGTAGTAAGTTGGTGCATTATGAGGTTGTGCATAAGAGGGTTGTGCGTAATTGGATTGTGGGTAGTTCTGCTCTGGAAAGTTGGGTGGCGGGTAGCTTGGTTGTGAATAGGGAGCATAGCTGGAGCCACAATCACCACTAGGTACGGCCTTTGCTATAATGTCATATGTGGAGGTAGATACGGCCAGAAGTGAATATTCGATGTGGACTACGTTGGTCTGCTTATCGAAATTTACTGTAGGAGTGCTGATGATGTTGTCGACGTTAACACGAACGTAGACTACCCTCTTGCACGGTGGGATCTGAAAATTATAACAACCGCAATTAAAAATAATGTACTTATCATACGATCACGACTTCCAACACTGAAAATCATAAAACTAATTTGTGGAAGTTGGTGCCAAGCTAAAGTATATTTTTTTGCATTATTTTGAACTGTTACTTATGTAGTTCAATATAGTGGTCAAATTACCGATACTTGAATTTTATTTTTATTTTATTATATATATTATATAGATGTAATGTATTATAGTTTGATCCACAGTAGTGTTGCAACAGAACTCTGCTTCCGCTTCCGCAACTGCAGAAGTTCCGCAAGTTTTTTCACTTCCGTTTCTGCTTCTGGTTCCGCAAACTTTATAACAGAACTCTGAACGGAAGCGATGAGGAGCGGTGCGACAACAATCCAATTCCATCCAAGATGATGACTGCGAACCTTCCCCCAAAAGAAGCCGAACTCAAATTGCAATTGAAGACATTGAAGTGCAGCCTTCTACTTCCAAATCATCAGCATCATTGCAAATATTGGAATAGATGTTAAGTGTAAATGAAGACCAGGAGGAGGACTCTTCTACAGCTGACGATGGTGACAATTTACTTTTTAAGATACAGTCACACCTTCGGGAGTACAAGAAAGAAAAAGACTACCTCTTCATGAGGATCCCCTTATGTGGTGGAATGGAAATGCGCACAAATACCCCCATATTTTGCCAATAGTTCGCCAATACTTATCAGCTCCCCCAGCAGTGTAACCAGTGAGCAATTATTTAGCGAAGCTGGTTTAATATATGAAGAACATCGAAATAGGCTGAAAGGTGAAAAAGCGGCCAAGTTACTCTTTATTAAATATAACTTGCCGCTGTTTAATTTTGACTACTAAAATACAAATTTAATAAAAAAAGTTTTAAATGTACAATTGTGCTTTTTTTTCATAGTGTTAACGATTCCGTTTCCGCTTCCGTTAAGATTTACTTTTGACATCTGTTTCCGTTTCTGCTTCCGTTATGCCAGTTCCGTTGCATCACTAATCCACAGAAAAGATAAAGCAATAGAAAGGTGAAGGGGGCGTGGCCCGCGAGCCTAACATACTCCTAAATAGGAGGATTTACGTCAACGGACTATAATGCTACTGACAGTCGACCCGCGGTTAACGCGCCGCATGCATCTCCGTAAATGTATATGAAAATGCCGCGTTGTGCTGTTATAAATAGCAGATTCAATAGCGATATCACAAATGTAAAGAAAGTAGGAATATCCTATCACCGGAAAACATAATAAACTGTTCCTAAATGTTTTATGTTTCGCTGATGAACCAAGTCGGTTCAATCTGACATATAGTGATTGATGATTTTTTTTATCGAACAAATGTTGTCGATAAATTGTTAGTCACTAAATGTCACCTCATTCCAATATCTAATTTGGAAATTATTCAAATATTTTCAAGAACAGGCAATTTTTCAAGGTTAGGATTTCAACTTTAACTCTTGTTTTGTGGCTCCTTTAGGCACCACCACAATTTCGCCAATGTCACGTAGTTAGATAGACCATCAAACGAAGGAGATTGTTTAGTTTTAATGAGTTGTGTCCGGTGAGAACAAGAGGTCAAGGCAAAATTGGTGCTGAAACATAAGATATTAGTTCATCTGTCTACTGGACGAACACAAATACACACACACCCTCACACACACACACACACCCACAAATTTATTATATATAGGGGAATAGGGGAAATATAGAACACCTGGGAACAACTTTTGGATAAGTTATATAATATGTAGAGAGAAGAGTTTATTTTGGGACAACAGAAGAATATGTGATTCACATTTCCTTCGCCCAAACCACATTCACAGAGGGAGTTATCCCTAATCTTAAGTTTGGCCAGGAAGACTAGGTTATAGGAATGGTTTAGACGCAGACGGCATATTGTAGAGGTTGTCACTTTAGCAGGTTTTTGGAATTTTGAGAACCAGAGTTTATTGGGAATCTCAGGTTGAATGTTACCATAGAATTTACTTTTTAATATTCTATAAATTTGCCATTTCTGGTTCCAAGGTTTTTTTAAAGATGGTTTTAAAGTCGAACAGATATCTAGCGAGAAAAGTTGGGGAAATGTCCTTGAGAGTCTGTATGAATGGCATTTGTAGCACAAGAGTCAGCTGATTCGTGGCCCACTATACCGGCGTGACCAGAAATCCAGGCTAGGATAACATTTATGCCGTGAGAGCTACATTCGAAAATGGCATTTTTTTTTTAAATTGTGAACCTAGATTTGTACCGAAATGGGTTCGCAAGAATACATTGGAGGCAGCTTTTGGAGTCTGAAAATATGATAGTTTTGTTCAGATTGTGTGATATATAGATAATCTTAAGTAAATAAGTTACGAGAACTGAAAACTAACTATTCGTTATGTATTCCTAGAATATCCTAAAACTTGTTTATATTTGACATTTTTAATAACCGCCACACTAAAATCATGTTTTATCTGTGTTCATTCTGGACTAGCCAAACCATCCTGTCTAAGTTCGGATTAGCTGATACGTTGTGGCGGCAACTCCTGATTGGTTGTGGTAAATATGGCGGGAAGTTTCATGAAGAGGTGACAGACACTTGGCGCCAGTCATTGCTATAAAACCAATGTCTCACCTTACTGAGCCTCTCTCTGTCTTGATTCTTCACAAGTGACTTCCGCATCGAGACCTATTGCTAATTAAGTTAAGTGTCTATTATTTATTTATTTAGTGTAACATAACTGCTGTTCACGTGTTGTGTAGGGGTTTAAGTTTGTTGGCTTTGTTCTTCCTAAATAGTTTGCCCATTTGATTATATCGTTGCGAACGGTAACTATAAACTTATACAGAATAAATCTATATGAACCTTATGTATTATGTTTATTAAAGTGCTCAATGTGTTCCTATAAATGTTATATCTTTTGAGTTTACCTTATGATTCCCTTTTCGTAGAATATCTAGTATGATAGGTAGTTAATTACTAACTCCATATATCTCGATCATACTAACTCAACTAATAGTACCTTATAACATGGAATCGCATCCTGCCAAACATCTTATAAGTTATTGAGCCTATATATTTTTGCTTAAATAACTGCTCTCTATCTTGGCAAATCTCACAAACTCATCTGCAATTTACCTCTTGTTATATATACCACGACTTCGACCTTGACCTCGCCTTTTATTTTTATGAACCCCTATCTGTGCCTATCTCTAATACCACCCTTTACGCGAATTTCATGTAGTTGTTATAATTTTACTACAAATAAGCAAGCCTATAACATATTATATCGAAATTAAGCTGTGCTTCGCAGTAATAGCTTTATTTTATTTTTATCGTCTTTTTCTTATTCAGCATCTTCATTGCTGAAGGTCGTGTCTAGGTCTGAAGTAGTGTTAATCGCTCGATGTACTATGCTGTTCCACATGCTTCTGTTTTCAGCGGTCTTTTAAGCTTTTGGTATAGACATACTAGTGAGCTATATGGTTCAGTCAAGACGCTTACTTGCCTGTCATTACTACATATTCAAATGATTATATAAAACCGCATGAAAACTTAATATAGCACAAACGCACAGCACATCAACGCATCACCTATAAATCGTTTTAGGTCGAAGGAAAAGTTTATCGATAAAATGTACTACATCACTGGCTAGGATACCACTTTTTGTACCGAATAAATAAATAAAATAAGATCAAATTTGACTAGCTAACCCAATAAATATATTCTCGTAACCATTTTTTGTGCAGTTGTTTGTGAACTATTTTTCAATTGTCTTATCTCAGATTTTACCAAGGAACGATTTTAAAATTGAAATCATACTTGACTGAGCTGAGACTGCACAACTACTGTACAGATATTGTCAACTGGCAACTTGCGATAGCTTGACAAAGTTCACAAGAAATTCAAACTTACCACTCTTTAGATAAGGTGTATTTTCAACTGTTATAAATTGGCTTATTAAACGTTTTCAATTGGGTAAAAACAGGACTAATCAGGAAATCGGATTGTTTGTAGTGAACAATAAAGATGTAATGTCACGTATCATTTACATGTGTTGAACTGGCTACGCTCGTTTTCTAAGGAAACTGACATGGCTGCCACTCTAAATAGTATTTTATATCTCTATGGTTTGATCAATACCGTAGTACCGCGCCTTGGGTATGCGCGCGGCGAGACGGGGGAGCATCAGCTGTTGCACTCTGTCAGTCCGCCCCGTCAACGCTCATGGCGCATGGCGGTTGCTAGTGTAATTTGTACCGGACTATCTAGGTATGTCAGAAGTACGTGAGATAAATATTCAAAGATGGGTCGTACGCTATCTCGTGATAACCATCACTTTTATGGTGGCTTAACATTTTAAGAAAAGAAAATCAAAGCTTTGAATTTGAAAGTAATGCGAATATTACCAAAATCGTAAATCGTGAACTAAGTTTAATATATAATAGTTCAATAAAATATTTAGGTATTCTTATGGGATTAATTTCCTATTAAATTAGATAATTTAATACGCACGACTGGCGTGTAAGAACTGTCGTGTCTTAGAACTGTACACTGATATCGTAAGATCTATCCGACAATATCGATCTTATGTGAACTCATGCTCTTACCTTCCCAACCCCCACCTCGCCGCGCCTTCCTAAGGCGCGGTACAGCGGTATTGGTCAAACTATACTTAATTATTATATTTGCCCCTTTGAATGATGCTGAGGACAAATGAGTCTTAAATTTCTTTTTTAATATAACTGAACACAATAAGACACAAATATTGTTACGTGACAAAAATATCACGATATAGACAATCGATGCTGTATATTTGTCTCGTACAAAAAAAAAGTGACTGGAGCAATAATGTTTGTGATCAGATACATAAAACACTTTTTTCGTTTACTATTCAAAAATACTTAATCATTTTTGACATAACTTCTAGTATGGCCTCTACAAATAATTGGTCAAGTATAAAATTGCTAATTGTGGAAATTTTATCTATTTTATGTAAGATCCTAAATAAATGAACTCATCCAAAACGAAACAAATAACTAATGGTCAATTTGTACCGTACCTAATCTCGACTTACCATTAAGGGGATGTCAGCAATTTTGTTCCAAATACGAATATTACCATGTGTCTGAAATACTACTTTACTATTGTATTCGTCCAGTCCAAAATCCCAATGTTTCGTGGCAGATGATCGTTGTGGAGAAGCCAACACCAGCAGGTAACACAACATTATAGTAGCCTGTTTCTCCATGGTCATTAAATGGATTCCGCCATTGCTAATGTTTTAATATAAGTAGGTACGTATTTAATATTCAGTTAAATTAAAATGGTAAATATTGGTATTGGACAATATGTTCCTTATGATTGTGACATGGCAAAGTTTAATAGTAATTTACTTTATTAATACGAATTATTAGTTTGTGCTGGCGCATAGAGCTCATAGAAGGCGTGCTATTTTTAATACAGTGCATTGCGTAGCACATATTATATAGGTTTTCAGTAAATTACTGTACTAACTCTGACGAACTATAATTGCTCTGAGTGTACCAATCACTGTGTACAGAAACTTTTAAGAGTCGACAGGCTTCTTTCCTTATCAGAGACGTATTGCATCGTATAATTATTAAAAAATCAAACACTTATCCTACGTAAGTGGGGTTGGCATAGCACAACATGTTTTCTCTTGTAACAGAAGAAGAACTTTTGCATATTAACCAGTGTCTATCTAATTCGAGAATTTTACTGTGACTAAAGATGAGCATCATAGTTATTTCTTACGAAAGTAGGTATAAGTTTAAAATAGTGTATAGCTGGTGTTTAATCTTTTTATGGGTAGTGAATATACCGATTTTTTAAGTGCCTACTAAGAGATTAGAAACTTCCGGGCTACGCATAATATGTATTTGTAGATTCCAGGAGATCAATTTACACTTTTGTCGAGGAATATACCTTTACCATTCAAAAATAGGTTCTAACGACATTGTTTTTTTGTTTTGTTACTTTATTTTGTTTGTGTTCAGTAATATTTTGTGGGTCCCGTTATTCATATTCATATCATACGTTTTAGGTAGGTACAATAATTTTAGAAATAATAGAACGTCATTCCGCTAAAACTTGTCCGAGACGTATGAACACAAACGAAAACACAATTTCATATCAAATTTATGTCGAGAAAATTAAAAACAAATTATAGACACATAAATGTCAAGAAAATTTGATTATTATATTATGTCAATCGTTTGCTTCTATTTTAATACTATTTTGCCAAAACCAAGCAACTAAAAAACTGAGCCGAAAGACGCGTAAATTATTTAGTCCATCGCAATGCGGCTGGCTGATTATAAATAAATAATAAATCAAAATTCACATCAAACGTTAAAATTCATGGTCTTCCTTTTATTTCCGACAATATGTTATTTAGCAAAAAATAATCCTTACAATGAAGCCTTTCGATCGGTATGATAAAGCTACAAGGTGAATATTTTTCTCGGTTTTTTATATTTATATATTTGATTTTTTAAGTGCCTACTAAGGTAGGCACTTAAAAAAATCGGTATATTCACTACCGATAAATACCAGCTATACACTATTGTAAACTTATACCTACTTTCGTAAGAAATAACTATGATGCTCATCTTTAGTCACAGTAAAATTCTCGAATTAGATAGACACTGGTTAATATGCAAAAGTTCTTCTTCTGTTACAAGAGAAAACATGTTGTGCTATGCCAACCCCACTTACGTAGGATAAGTGTTTGATTTTTTAATAATTATACGATGCAATACGTCTCTGATAAGGAAAGAAGCCTGTCGACTCTTAAAAGTTTCTGTACACAGTGATTGGTACACTCAGAGCAATTATAGTTCGTCAGAGTTAGTACAGTAATTTACTGAAAACCTATATAATATGTGCTACGCAATGCACTGTATTAAAAATAGCACGCCTTCTATGAGTTCTATGCGCCAGCACAAACTAATAATTCGTATTAATAAAGTAAATTACTATTAAACTTTGCCATGTCACAATCATAAGGAACATATTTTCCAATACCAATATTTACCATTTTAATTTAACTGAATATTAAATACGTACCTACTTATATTAAAACATTAGCAATGGCGGAATCCATTTAATGACCATGGAGAAACAGGCTACTATAATGTTGTGTTGCCTGCTGGTGTTGGCTTCTCCACAACGATCATCTGCCACGAAACATTGGGATTTTGGACTGGACGAATACAATAGTAAAGTAGTATTTCAGACACATGGTAATATTCGTATTTGGAACAAAATTGCTGACATCCCCTTAATGGTAAGTCGAGATTAGGTATGGTACAAATTGACCATTAGTTTTTTGTTTCGTTTTGGATGAGTTCATTTATTTAGGATCTTACATAAAATATATAAAATTTCCACAATTAGCAATTTTATACTTGACCAATTATTTGTAGAGGCCATACTAGAAGTTATGTCAAAAATGATTAAGTATTTTTGAATAGTAAACGAAAAAAGTGTTTTATGTATCTGATCACAAACATTATTGCTCCAGTCACTTTTTTTTTGTACGAGACAAATATACAGCATCGATTGTCTATATCGTGATATTTTTGTCACGTAACAATATTTGTGTCTTATTGTGTTCAGTTATATTAAAAAAGAAATTTAAGACTCATTGAATAATACAGACAAGAAATAAATGAAATCTGTCCTCAGCATCATTCAAAGGGGCAAATATAATAATTAAGTATAGTTTGACCAATACCGCTGTACCGCGCCTTAGGAAGGCGCGGCGAGGTGGGGGTTGGGAAGGTAAGAGCATGAGTTCACATAAGATCGATATTGTCGGATAGATCTTACGATATCAGTGTACAGTTCTAAGACACGACAGTTCTTACACGACAGTTCTTACACGCCAGTCGTGCGTATTAAATTATCTAATTTCATAGGAAATTAATCCCATAAGAATACCTAAATATTTTATTTAACTATTATATATTATACTTAGTTCACGATTTACGATTTTGGTCATATTCGCATTACTTTCAAATTCAAAGCTTTCTCTGTCTGATTTTCTTTTCTTAAAATGTTAAGCCACCTTAAAAGTGACGGTTATCACGAGATAGCGTACGACCCATCTTTGAATATTTATCTCACATACTTCTGACATACCTAGATAGTCCGGTACAAATTACACTAGCAACCGCCATGCGCCATGAGCGTTGACGGGGCGGACTGACAAAGCGCAACAGCTGATGCTCCCCCGTCTCGCCGCGCGCATACCTAAGGCGCGGTACTACGGTATTGATCAAACTATAATACATTACATCTATATAATATATATATATATAATAAAATAAAAATAAAATTCAAGTATCGGTAATTTGACCAGTATATTGAACTACATAAGTAACAGTTCAAAATAATGCAAAAAAATATACTTTAGCTTGGCACCAACTTCCACAAATTAGTTTTATGATTTTCAGTGTTGGAAGTCGTGATCGTATGTTAAGTACATTATTTTTAATTGAGGTTGTTATAATTTTCAGATCCCACCGTGCAAGAGGGTAGTCTACGTTCGTGTTAACGTCGACAACATCATCAGCACTCCTACAGTAAATTTCGATAAGCAGACCAACGTAGTCCACATCGAATATTCACTTCTGGCCGTATCTACCTCCACATATGACATTATAGCAAAGGCCGTACCTAGTGGTGATTGTGGCTCCAGCTATGCTCCCTATTCACAACCAAGCTACCCGCCACCCAACTTTCCAGAGCAGAACTACCCACAATCCAATTACGCACAACCCTCTTATGCACAACCTCATAATGCACCAACTTACTACACACAATCCAATTATCCGCCACCGAACTACCAACAACACAGCAACCCATCCCCTCACTATCAACAACACAGCAACCCATCCCCTTACTACCAACAACCTAACAATCCACCATCTTATTATCCACAACAGACTTACCAACAACCCAGCCACTCACAAACCAATCATCAACAACCAAACTATCCACAAGCTAATTATGTACAATCGATCTACCCACAATCCAATTATCAACAATCCAACTACCCACAACCTAACAACCCTCAATCCAACTATCAACAACCCAGCAATCCAGAACAGAGCTGTCAACAACTCGACAACTCACAGCAGACCTGCATCAGCGATAACCCACAACAAACACCAAGTGTCTCACAACCAAATTGTCTACAGTACGGTACGAGCCAAGTACTTAATTGTATAATGAATTTAAAGTCGACCGGCCAACCGACAACATATAAAAAGAAAAAAAATAGATCAAAAACTAATACTAATAAGAAGGAGGCTCATGTCTTCTAGTTTTGTTCTATCTAAATAAGCTCATTGAAACTGAGACATAAAAAAGATCTACTAAGTATCTAGTTTTACCGTATATTTATGTCTGAAAACTTATGTAGGAACCTAAGTATGTTCCTGTTTTAAAATATATATTAACTTAGCTGGTTTTTTGTGTAATTTCCTTAGTCATGATCGTTACAGGCACTGTTACACTATTCCCCAATATGGAATATTGTATATATGTAATTCTAATAATATAAAATTTCTGGCTTAAAGCTTAGATGCTCTTAACTTTTACTAACAACTTTTTTGGTAGAGATCTTTCTGTCTAAAATGCATGCCTCTCCACTAAATTTGATTAGGTAGGTAGGAGTCTCCAATAGAGCCTTGTGGTGTAAGGACGTTACTGTACTTAATACGCAAAGTGCATTGTATAATATACGACAGTACTATACATTGTCTAACGTCCGAATTGTGGAATATAAGATAAATATGAAATATAGCAGCTGTAACATGGTAAGCCGGGGGTTTAAATACAAGTAGGTTATCGTGATTATTTTAAGTGTGTGCGTGCACCGAATTTACTATACAATCAAACACCAAACTCGTAACAAACAGTCATTACCTATATAAGTGGCCTACTTGACCCAACGCACGTATGGTGCGGTGCGGCGCGGCGCAAAACCACGCGAAACGAAGCGAATGCGAATAGTTGGTTTCTTATTTTCGGGCGGATTACCTCTCAAGCTTAATATTGATATTCAAAGTGCCTCTAACGATATGGTGATCGCTACCGGTTTTTACCTGATTTTACAGATAGCTTTTTTTTTATGCTTATAGATCACAGAGACATCATAGAATATTTGCTTCTTAGTTGTCATTATAAACTCGATCTCATTATTTGTTGAATCATCAGGGCTTATCCACGTCCACTTCCTGGATGGTCGCTTCTCGAAGAAGGACACGTAATATTACCGCATGAATAAGGAAACAGTCCCTTTCTTTATTCATGCGGTAATATTACGTGTTTCTGATTTATAACTTTGGCTGTAGCCTTTGATTCTTAGACAAAGAAAGGTATAGACTGCTGGTAGCTCCGTTTCATTCCCACAAGAAAGGGTTCAGTATAAAGTTATTACGATACGATACGATACGATACGAATACTCTTTATTGCATACCAACAAAAATAAATAAGTACATTTACAAACACAATGAATAACTTATAAAAGTTATAAAACAAACAGAATTAGTTAAATGGAAGTGTAAATTTACAAACAGATATAATTAAATATGTACAGTGGCTATACAATCGGCGGTCTTATCGCTAAAGCAATCTCTTACAGACAACCTTTGGATGGATAGGACAACGAAAACTTGTGAACGGTAGTGTGCAACAAAGAAATCAAAAATTAATAATATATATATATATATATATTTATAAATAAATATGTATTGTATATATCAAATATAATAAACATAAAATACATATACATACATAAATACAGTATATACATATTATAAAACATAAACATCTATGTTATAACTAAACATACATAATATATATTTTCTAAAATAATACCTATTACATAAATAATTCAAACATTATTATTAACAGATAATATAACAACGGTTTTAGCAGTTTGTGAACAAGCTGGACAAGTAATGTTCCTTAACCATTTTTTTAAATAAGTTGAGGGATTCTGCCTGCCGAACTGGCAAAGGCAAAGCATTCCACAAACGAGAAGCTTGCACCGTAAATGATTTTTCCGAAAACTGTTCAGGGGGTAAAGAAAACTTGAGAACTAGAGATTTGGTAGAACGTATGGGTCTAGAAGATGTGTCAGAAAGAAATTCAAAACGTTTTTTGAGGTACAAAGGGGTGTTAGGGAAAAAAAGAATAGTATAAAGAATGGATAGTATATGCATGTTCCGGCGAAGGCGAATGGGTAACCACTTAAGCTTATTGCGAAATTCAGACACATGGTCATACTTTCGTAAACCAAATATGAAACGAATACAGAAATTTTGCAAACGTTCTAGTTTGTTAAGCTGCTCTTCGGTAAGATCCAGATAGCTAGCGTCAGCATAATCAAGTATCGGGAGTAAAAGAGATTGTACAAGTGCAGTTTTTGTGGTGATTGGAAGAAAATTACGTAACCTACGAAGAGAGCCTGCTGAGGCAAATAGTTTTCGACTGGTTTCTGCCAATTGAGGATCCCATGATAGTTGATTATCAATGACTATCCCAAGATTTTTTACATGTTCATTAAATTTCAAATGTACACCATCGAATAGGACTTGTGGCAGGCAAAACCAGTCGATTTTGGAGATCATCCGTGAGCTTCCGACAACTATAACCTGAGTCTTCAAAGGATTCACACTAATTCCATAAGACTTACTCCACTGAAGTATGTTTTGAAGATCGGAGTTTGTGGAACGTATTGCCTCAGGTAGTTCGTCTATGTGTACATGTCTATAGATTTGAAGATCATCTGCATATAAGTGGTAGGAAGAAGTAAGTTGATCAGAGATAGTGTTAATGAAAATGGCAAAAAGTAGAGGAGATAAAACGCCGCCCTGAGGAACACCTGCTGTCGTAACCTGCCATGATGAAAAAGTATCATCAATCCGAATACGTTGCCGGCGTCCGTACAGGTAACTATGAAACCACTCAATTACTGTAGGAGATATATTAAGAGAGGTAAGGATTCCAAGTAGTAAGTCGTAGTCAACATTATTAAAAGCATTACTGAAGTCAAGTAGCGATAGAATGGTCACCTGTCTATCAGCTATGCCGAACCTAATATCGTCTGTGACTTTAATTAGGGCTGATACTGTACTGTGGCCAGGACGAAATCCGGATTGATAAGGATTCATGAGATTATTGCTATTTAGGAAAGAACTAAGTTGTTGGTATATGAGGCGCTCTAAAACTTTGGAAAGGAAAGGTAGGATGGAAATTGGACGATAATCGGAGTAAGAAGAGGGATTTGACTTTTTTGGAAGAGGAATAATTTGTGATTCTTTCCATATAGATGGAAAGGTACAGCTGTCAATGGATTTATTAAATATATGTTGAATAATAGGAAGAATTTCGTCAAGTACAAGCATTATCATATTACGACTGATGCTATCGTTACCAACTGCATTCGACGATATGGATAATATACTCTTCTTAATATCACTATCAGTAAATTGACGGAAAACAAATGGTGAATATCTAGGAGTCGGAACTGTAGAAAGACAGCTTAATGTAGATGCTTTCGTATTTGCATCAAAAGATGAAGATGTTGAAAAATATTGGTTGAGATTATTGATATCAATGCTATTAGGCAACGTATCATGGCGTTGCTTTCCGACTCCCAAAGTTTTAAGAAACTTCCATACCTTGGATGGATCTTCATTTTCTACTGATTTATGAATGTGCTGGCGTAAGGCATTCCTACAAGACCTATTGCAGAGATTACGGTTTTCTACATATTTTATTTTGTTTGCATCGCTTGAGTTCATTTTGTACCGTGCCTTGGCTAAAACTTTTTTGTGCATCAACGATCTTATATCATTAGTGAGCCAAGGTGCAGGTAGATGTTTTATTTTGACTGGTCTGAGAGGAGCGTGCACGTCATACAAATTTAGCAAAGTGTTATTGAAGCTTTTTATTTTGTCGTCAATACTGATTGCGTTGACTACATCTGACCAGTCAATTTGAAGGGCATCGTTACGTAAGCAATTAAGATCAATACCACCAAAACTACGTTGTAGAAGAATTTTGGGCTTAGCTTTGGGCGGACGGATTTTATAAGAGAGATATAACAGATCATGGAAAGAGAAAGCATCCGCCGCACATTGACCGTGCTTGCCAACGTAATCTGAAGAAGAAACAATCATTATGTCAAGAAGTGACGGTGTTGAATTAGGAAAGTAATGCGTGGCATTTGTGGGAAGGATGGTCAGATTGCTAGCCATAATGATAGATTCTAATTTAGAAGAACGGGAGTCTTTCTTTAGGAGGCATGTATTAAAGTCACCCATGATTATGGTGTGCTCATAAGACGGACAGTTAGCTTCAAGAAGCGTCTCAAATGAGGTAAAGTAATCAACATCAGAAGAGTGACTGTAATAAACTCCGAGGAGTAGCTTAGTATGGGAGAGGGAAACTTCTATGAACATATGCTCACCGGCATCAGCAGCAGGTGGTTGCGCTGACATGTCAACAATGGTAAACGGAAAGTGTGCACGCAGATAAATTGCAACACCACCACCTCTGCTGCCAATGCGGTCATTGCGAATTAATTTGAAGCCAGGTAATGTATACAGTGACGTAGCGAGACATGGTTTTAACCAAGATTCTGACACTAGAATGGCGTGTATATTTTTATGCTCAAATGACGCTAGCATATCGGAGTAATGAGCTGGAACACTTTGTGCATTTATGTGTAAAACATTAAAATTTTTAGGTACTGTGCTGAAAAGTGACTCTAATGTGGTTGAAAGATTGGGGATACTGCTGAAACTATCGTCTGAGGAAGAAGAAAGTGATACATATTCAGTGTCGCTGCTGACATTAGACATTATCTGATAAAATAGTATGTATTATATATAAGTATATATAAATATTTAAATAAATAAATAAAGAATAATATAAAAATAAAAAAAAATGTTAAATATAGTTAATAAAAAAAAACAATTTACTACCAAGTGAATTATCCACCTGCCAGTTGTGTTATATATAACAAAAGTATTTACAATCAAGTTAATATTTACATGTCTTCAACAGAATAAACATAATGAAACTGTAGATAAAACAAGAAAACTACAAAAAAATAATCAAAAATAAATATTCATCAGTTATAGGTTTACCAAACAAAAACCATCAGTAAATGGAAGCATGGTATCAAATCAAGTATCAATACAATACGACGTTACCTCAGACAAAATGGACAAACCCGACGAATCCAATAACAGGAAAAAGTATTATATACATTGAAAACGGAACGCAACACAATCAACACAAAAGGTATTAATCTATGGCCATTACAATGCATTCATTCTTTCTGGTGTATTACTTCTCTTTATGATTCATTCATATAGAAAAGTAATACATCCAATCCGACCGGTATTCATTGCATCGATTGCTTAAAAGAAGGTAACTTCATTGTTTACAACTAACATAGACAGAAATAAATACCAGTAAATTAAATTAATCAAACTACTTTTTTGAAGCTGCTGCTCGCCGTGTTTTCGACGTGGCTGGTTCCTTAAGCACAACAGCGGGTTTTGGAGCCTCCTTTGGCTGAAGCGCGTCAAGATCTCCAATGCTACTCACACGGTGGCGAACCCCGTTCGGTCCGGTGACAAAAACAAAGCCTTGGCGCGTCCAACACTTTGACATACCAAAGCGCTGTCGGGCCGCCATGAAGACGTCGTGTCGCACCTTTGTTAGGAACTCGGATAGTGTGACGCCAGATCCCTTCAAGCCAGCTTTAGCGGACCACAGCTTATCGCGCATACTAACATCTTTAAATTTGCATAAAATTGGCCGTGGCTTACCGGCGATTAGTGCACGACCCAACCTGTGACATCGGCTAACGTCTTCAATTACAAGCGGAATCTGCTTAAGCCGTTCCATCATAGCCTTGACTACCACTTCAGCCGTATTCTCCCGAGGATCTTCAGGGACACCGTGGATCAGTAAAAACTTTCGCCTATTTCGCATCTCAAGCTGATCCACGTTGGAAGCAATACATTGCATCTGAGTTTGTATTGCTCTTAACGACTTCAAGATGAACGATTTGAAGGAAGCAAATTCAGAAGCCAATTCTTCATTGCTGGGAGAAGTATTTGGTGTTTTCTTTGCAAGTTTTCCCTCAAAACTTTCCATTCTGTGTAGAAAAGTTGCAGTGAGCTCACTTATCGATAATTCTGTGGGAATGTTTTCCATATTGTAGGTTATAAGTGGAGTTGAGGTGATAAATCCTTGCTGTTGGAATTGGGGTGAGCTGTTGTAGTTACTTATGCAGGATAACACAAACTGGCAGGTGAGGTGTCTAACAATTACACTATTTCATGTAAAATTCAGATGTATCTAATTTTAATTAATAAAATATAAATGAGCTTTTTAAAACAGTTGTTACTTTTTTCACGTTATTATAAGTAAAAGAAAAGCTCACACGCTTACGAAGCTCTACTATTGCTATATCTCAGTGCGTGCCAGTTTTTTCAAGGTCAGCAACATATGTAGCTCAACAAACTTTGACAGTCATGGCATCTTTGTGAAATTGTGAATTTTACTTTGGCACGTTTCTGCATAATAAATTATTATTATGTGTTTTGTTGTTGTTTATAAACTAATATAAACCTTTATTACAATGCGATGTAGTGTGTTTAACTGTATAAGCGATAGTGAGCGGAAAATACCAGGATTGTCCTTTCATATGCAAGTTTCAAGTTTTTCTTTATGTTTTGGTTATTGTAACAATATTTTGTGTTTTAAGTGTTTTATCTCAGTAAAGTACTGCCAGTTTTGTAATAATAACATGGTTAAAAGGCTTAAGATCACGATTCAAAATAACTTTTATTTAAATACCTAAAATTCAGTGTGGCTAGTTTTGGGTCGTGCATTTACCCCTTTGTCCGTCTCTAATCTTATAATAGATAATATTCAATTATTTGATCCAATCATTTCATTACGTCATATGTATAATTTAAATTTTATCTTATATTAGGTACAGTTTTCCGTATCATCCTGATATACGAAAAAAATGGAGTGCTGCATGTGGTCGATATCAATTGGTTCCAAAACTTGCTGCAGACATTTTAATGCGGAGCATATATTAAGAAAAGAAATTGATAGATCCACCAACAATATGGTCTAATAGAAAAGTGGGTTTTGGATTCTATATAAGTATTTAGAAAAAAGAAGTCTGAAAAAGGTTTACCGAAACGTAATCACTTCCAAGATTTTAAATTTTGTGCCCTTGTACAAAATGAGCCAGAGTCATCTGGAATGTTTTTTTTAGCTCTATTCGTGCCAAATGCGAATTTAACAATAACCCAATTGAATTCTATTGAAAAGCGCATATAAAAGGCTAGTTATACACGGAGATATAAAACATACTACTTCAGGAAATTGCATCCCCCTGGAAAACATAAACATTTTAACGTTCCGTGAAAAGCGGTACGAAAAGAAAATTTATTTACGCATACGATTGAATCTAAAGAAAATTATGAGTCATAATAAAGTTTACCAGTTATCGATAGTGACTATGACTATTTGGCAGACCCCTCTACTTTCTTTGTATACGAATTCATAGAGTACATAGCCGGATTTGTTGTTAAAAAAATAAGAAAACTAAATAAATGTGAGGAATGCTTCATATCTTTAATATCGGATAATTATATGATGGATTAATTGCCAAGAAAGATAATAGAGGGTTAATCTATCCATCGAGAGGCGTAATCAAAATATGCAAACGTGCTGAAAAAATATTTATATTGCGTTCACATGAAGGTATCAGCTTTTACAATGAGAAAAACTTAATGCAGAAATTAATAATTTCATGTTTTTAGGGCTGTGTACGTGATATTTCTATATTTCAAAATCTGCACAATAATGATGCCCAAACATTGATTGGAAATTATGGGATAATGCTATTGAAAGCAATCGCCATGAAATACTTTGAAGTAAGGATTCACCGCAGTACTGAACAGTTTTTTTGCACCTAACGAAAGGATTCGAAATATAAACAATAAATTAGTGCCATTCAAGGGACAATAAATGTTTATCTCTTTTCTGTTTGATCTAGTTTATTATATTTACATTAATAAATGTTGATTGTAATTGAGGTAAAGTTTTTATTTTTGAATCCTTGATCTGTTGTAGCCTTTGAGGAACTAAAATATTAAGTAGTAGTATTAGTGATATAATAAACCATAGATCTTGAATTAATATGTTACCGTAGTTTGGTAGCTATGTAATATTTATAATCTTTATATCTCAATTGAATATAATATAATCTATTATTAGGAGAAACCAGACACACCGAAGCTGGAGGGTATATAAGGCGGTGAAACCACGTGCGACGCCCTCTTTTTGCCGCCAACCGCCGTCGAGTCAACATCTCTTTCTGCCATTTTGTTTTGTTATTTTTAAATACCAAGTAATTTTTGTCAGTAATATTTTTGCATTTTGAATTATTGTTGTGATTAAATTTATTTGTGTTTTTTTAATTAAAATCCGATCAAATTGATAATATCAGAAGTGGGATAGGATCTTTTGGATTCTATCCTGATACGCCCACTGTTTTTATCTGTTTGATCGAATAAAATTACGGTTAAAAGAGATGTCAGACCACGAACACCGTCGCAGTCGCGACGGCACACGCAATAGACAATCTAACAGACGACGAGGTCGCACTCCTGATGGTGCACTGCGGAGCACAATGGAGGCGATCTTATCTCGGCTTACAGAGTTGGAGGAACGATCTGCAGCCCGGCCTACTCGTTCGCGGGAACGACGCCCGCGTCACGATTCGCACCGGGTGTCACCACTGTCACGGCGGCACTTCGAGTCGCCAGTACCAGAGCGGAGCCCTCATCGAGCGTCAAGGCGGTGGCGGTCGCGCCAGACATCTCCACAGACGCCCCCTCTGGTGTCGCCGACGCGATGCCGGGGAAATTCACCACCTGTGCTGCCGCGTGTGGCACCAACATTGCCAACACAGTCAGCGTCATTGGGTACCGACCCGACGACATCAGCAGATTGCGCGCCGCCAGCCCAGCACGCTGCCTCGGCGCCGACAACGGAGCGAGAAGGCAGCGAGGTGTCATCGACGGCCACGCAGGTTACGGGTGCCGATCGCATTGTAGATGCGATTCGTTCCATTGGAAGTTTGGTAAGATCCAACCAGCATTACTATGTTTCTAATTTTGATCCAAGTCTGCACAACATTGATGACTGGTGTAATGAGGTAGATCGTGCCAAAAATCTTAATAATTGGAACGATCACGAATGTCTCTCGCGGATAGGAAACTGCCTAAAAGGTGACGCAAAAATGTGGCTAGGTGACTGGGTGACCAGTGATCGCACTTGGAGTAATTTTAAAAAGGAATTTAAGTGTTTGTGCCCAAAAACCCCTGATATCGCGAATATATTATTTGAAGTCATGAATACAAACTCTGACAACTACCCTACATACGCGGATTATACCAGACGTTCACTTCTACGACTTCGTATCGTGCGCGGTCTTAGCGATGAATTGATTTCAGCCATAGTCATACGAGGCATCACAGATCCGCAAATCCGTTCATCCGCTATGAATGCTAATCTTTCGCCTCAAGATTTAGTCGAGTATTTTTCCGCGTTTGTAAAATCGAAATTACCCACTACTGGCAATACCGTAGGGTTAAAATCACAAGGTTCGAAACGAAAACAAGAATTCGACTCGGAGCTAAGTAGGAAGCGCAAATACCAAGAGGGAAGATGCTACAGGTGTGGCCTACCCGGTCATAGACAGGCGTTTTGCAAAAGGAACAGAGCAGATTTAAAGGAAGGTGTATCGTCTAATAATGAGCTAAATACTAAGCCCACTTTTGTTGCGACGAAAACTGCAACCTGTTCATTCTGCAAAAAGCCTGGCCATAAAATAGAGTCATGTTTTGCGAAAATGAAATCAGAATCTCGAAATGTAAACAACGTTAACTTTTGTCGTGAAAATTTGACTAGTTGCAATAGTGACGTGGTAGTGGCGGTTATTCGAGGTATTCCTATCGATGTCTTGATTGATAGTGGCTCGACTATATCTTTAATCTCAACGTCGCTTCTAAAACATTTTGATAGTGAACGAAAGCCAGCTTTTCGTATTTTAAAGGGGTTAGGTGGACAGGAAATTGAGAGCTCATGTTACGTAACACTGCCCATTGAATTTGACGATCTTACTATGGAAGTCGACTTGTTTGTCGTAAACTCGGAATTCATGAATACGCCGGTTATAGTAGGAACTGATGTATTGAATAGGGAGGGGGTCCGATACTTGCGAACACGCGATACTCAGTTACTTACACGGGAGGCGGTAGATGACGTGATGACTGTTCGATCCGAGGTTTCTATTAATACACCCCTTAAAGGTGAACACTTGAAGAAACTTTTGGAAATAATTGATGAATTTTCAAAACATCTCATAACGGGTACTGCCACATCTACTGTAAATACGGGAAGTATGTCCATAAAACTGAGCAGTGCTAGTCCTGTCAACTACCGCCCATATCGTCTTTCACATGCGGAAACCCTTCGAGTTCGGGACATTGTTAATGACCTTTTAGATAAAGGTATTGTGAGGGAATCGGATTCCGACTACGCCAGCCCTATTCTTCTCGTAAAAAAGAAGGATGGATCTGACAGGATGTGTGTGGATTATCGGAAGCTGAATGAGATCACAGTAAAAGATCGTTTTCCGCTTCCGAGGATCGACGACCACATGGACCGTTTAGGACATAACAAGTTCTTCACGAGCTTAGATATGGCAACTGGGTTCCACCAGATTCCAGTCCAGGAGGAGTCTATTCCCCTCACGGCCTTTGTAACTCCTGAAAACCATTTTGAGTACCTCAAAATGCCGTATGGGTTGGCAAATGCTCCCGTTGTGTACCAACGAATAATATCAAAAACTCTTCGAAAATACATGGAGTCTGGTGAAGCCCTGGTGTACATTGACGATGTGCTACTCATGAGCACATCCGTCGAACGGGGACTCGTGCTTCTACGTGAGGTACTTACAACTTTGACCGAAGCGGGCTTCTCTATTAATTTGCGTAAATGTTCGTTTCTGTGTACAGAAGTTGAGTATTTAGGTCGCAATATTAGCCAGGGTCAGGTACGGCCAAGCCATAATAAAGTTAAGGCATTGACTGAATCACCCGAGCCAAAGAATGTCAAACAAGTACGACAATTTATGGGTTTGGCAAGTTACTTTCGGCGTTACATCGCTAACTTTGCTCAGAAAACGGCTTGTATTGCGGCATTGACTAGAAACGGGGTAGAATTTAATTGGGGACCGGAACAGAAAGCTGCTCGTAGGGATGTTATCGATTGCCTTACAAGCGAGCCGGTGCTAACAATATATGACCCTTCATTGCCAATCGAAGTTCACACTGATGCGAGTTCGATTGGTTATGGAGCGGTCTTATTGCAGGTACACGAAGGGTGTCGAAAACGCGTTGTAGCTTATTTTTCGAAACTAACACAAGGCGCAGAATCTAAATACCACTCGTACGAGTTGGAAACACTTGCGGTGGTTAAAGCACTCCAGCATTTTAGGCATTATCTTGTTGGTATACGTTTCACCGTGGTCACCGATTGTAATGCATTGAAACTCACGCAGCGAAAGAAGGATATTTTACCTAGGGTGGCTAGGTGGTGGGTATACCTCCAGGATTTTGACTTTGGCTTGGACTACCGTAAGGGGACACTAATGGCGCATGCGGATTATCTTAGTCGGAACCCTGTCAATTTGTGCACGGTTCAAAAACCATTGAACTGGGCACGGATCGCTCAGGCTTCCGATGAGGAGACTCAGTCCCTTGTCCAAAAGCTGTCGGATGGACAGTTAGACGCAACTCGTTACGTTGTTAAAAACGATCTTCTATATATGAAACACACACCTATTGGTGAGCCCCCCAGATTATTGTGCTACATACCAAAAGGTCACCGACTTAGCCTTTTACGCGTCTTTCATGACGAACACAACCACCCCGGAGTCGAGAAGACTGTTGACTTGATCTACAAACATTTTTGGTTCCCTGGTGTAAGTGCGTTTGCCCGAAAATACATAACACACTGCTTGGTGTGTCTTTCCCACAAAAAGGTTGCGCGATCCCCGCTACAGCCCATCTATTCTTGGGAAAAACCCAACATACCCTTCGACACGGTCCATATGGACTCACTCGGACCCCTACCTGAAGCGAATGGATACCGCTATGTTCTTGTCATTATTGACGCATTCACAAAGTTCTGCCTCATTTTCCCCATTTCTCGTCAAGACGCTACGGAACTTAAACGTTGTGTCACTACTGCTATCTCCTTGTTCGGAACCCCTAGACTGATTGTGGGTGACAGAGGTCGTATGTTCCAAAGCTCAGAATTTCTGGACTGGGTTAAAGCTATGGGTTGTGAGGTTCATCTAATAACTCCGGAGATGCATCAGTCCAATGGACAGGTCGAACGATACTGTCGCACAATTTTAAATATGATTCGCGTTGAATGTAACTATCGGCAGCAGAAATGGTCAGAGGTCATGTGGAAAATTCAACTTGTATTAAATATTACAAAACAAAAAACTACCCAGCGGTCTCCTCTGAACCTTTTGGTCGGTATTGACGCAGCGACCCCTCTTATCCGCAATCTGATACGCGATGTGGCACTCACTGGTTCGAGTCCGAATAGAGAGTCATTGCGTGAGATGAGCAGGCAGAGGGCTTCAGAACGACTCCAACAAAATCAGCTGAAGCAAGATTCTTATACTAACGCAAGGAGAAAACCACCTCGTGAATTTGAATTAAACTCCTTGGTTTTTGTTAGAAAACAGGCGCAGTCTACGGGCAAGATGGATTCCGGCATGCGTGGTCCCTACCGCGTGGTTAAGACACTTCCACATGGGCGGTACGAGTTAGAGCTCTTGGCCGGTTCTTACGGAAAGTCAACTCAAGCAGCGGCAGAGTTCATTATCCCATGGCGAGGGGAGTGGACTCCAGATGTATGTGCTGCTTACTTTAGTGGTGAGTTGCGGGCCATATTTGGATATGGCATTTCGACATCATGACAGCTCAGTGGACTTGTCATGGTGGGGCTGAGAAGTCACACACACTTCACAGCAGTGTTGCGACATCGTAACGTCAAGGTGTGTTGCGTTACGGTGGGGCTGAGATCGGATTCATGAGTGATCCCTTCACAGCGTTTCAAAGCATAGCGTCTTCGATAAAATATACCCTAGATGCAACTTTTCGTATTGACAGAACGCATATAAACGGCTCAAGTTATCCTATACCTTTCTGTCTATTGAGATACACATAAAAACCTTAAAATTACACAAAAACGTAGTAAATCTATTTAAGTTATTTAACAATATTCAACCTTGTTTCAGTTGCATAAGGTTTAATTTTCAATTACTTCGTAATAAACTTATAGCACTTTTACTCTGCACCATTGAAGAGAGCTCGTAAAATTTTATTACCCTTTGCTGTGATAGAACATACAATACAATGGAGTCGCTTACTCCTAATCTCGTACTAAAAATATTATTTAGTAATTAGTTTTTTTGGTGACATTTATAATTGGAATATTAACTATCCGTATTAGTCAACTAGCTTATATACCCTGGTTTTGCCCGGGTTGAAAAGGTGTGTAGTAGATTATATGCGGATGTTGGGAGATAGAAAAGGGATCTGTTATAATGAAATCAGAATATTAATTATTCGGCTTTAATTTTCATTAACATTTATTTATTTATTCCACACAGAACAAAAAGCAATTAAAAACAAATAATATAACAATATAATGTATCAGACCTGAATTGCAGTTCAGATACCTGCGTGTTACAGCAAAATGTATAAAGTAAACGTGTTTGAGTAATTATGAATGTTAATACAATGTTAATGTTATACATTGTATATGTAATACAATATTTATAAACTACCTTTACATACTATGTTCATATCATACATTCTGAAAATCATCTGTAATAATAAGAGTGCACGCTAAACCTCGTGCATTCAGGATTGTGCAGGTGGCTCGGACATTTCGATATTAAATTATTAACATACAACATCAATTAAAAACAGGAACACTAGAACTTGAAAAAAGTTTTGTGGTGTTTTTCCAATCAGTAAGCCAAGTCACTGTTACACGTATTAGTACATAAAACATACAAAGATATGCACACACACACATAAAAATATTGTATATATGTTTGTAAGCACTAATCCATATTATAAGTGAATATATTGCAGTTCTAATAATATTTCATACACACATGTCAAATTGATAACCTCCTTTTTTGAAGTTGGAAAATGTAAAATAAATGCCTGTGTACAGTCTGAGAAAATAAAAGATTATTATGACGACTCCGATAGACTTGTTCTGAATTAGGGCTCACTTGTTCTTGTCTTGCATGGGATGTTATTATGCGTGCGAAAGAGACAACTGCGTGACAGGAGTAACGGAATTTAATTTGTTGATGTATTAATTTGGAGGTGATAATTAAATAATTATGAATGTTTATCACTTAAAATACGATAAATATGTATAAAACTTACCGAAAATAGGAAATCCCATGTATTTTTCGCTTTGTAAGTGTATTATTTTTGCAACTATTCACAGAGCACTTCGGCATTGTTTCACTCGACGATTAGCGCGTCACTGACGGCAAAACTGTGCTTCAGATTATTATAAGCACAGTTTTGTTTGGTTAACTTTGGAGCGTTCGCGCAGAATCTAGGGTATATTTTATCGAAGCATAGCGTCTCCAATAGCTTCTTGCTTTGTTTCCCCTGCAATTTATCGAAAGTAGTGTCTATGTATTCGATATCTTGTACGTGGTCCATACATATGGTGTCTTGTACGCAAGTCCCATTTGTATGTTAATGTTCATATTGTTACTGATTGTGTTAACTCCCCTTTTTGATAAAATGCATATGTGAGTGTGACTGCAGCATACTCATATGTGTATTTCTGAAAAAAAAAAGAAATGTTGAGTCTTAGCCTAATCGCTATTTTATCTTAATATGCACTTTTGAATACCAGCACTAACACTTGTCTATTTTTCTTACTGTTATATTACGCAGATGCGGACATAGACACTGAGGTAGAAGAGGAGTCCACTTCTGCAGTTGCTGAACCCTTGCCACATGCCGAAGAACCACTGCCCGAAGACTCAAGCTGGTCTGTGACCATCGACCCCAGTACATCAGCAATGCATACTCCTGTGGCGCAGCCAGAAAACCGAACAGTCTCCATGCCCATCCTAGAGACTGATTTAGAAAGTTAGTGGAGTCCGAGGACGGCCTCGCGTCAGGAGAGGCCGTATTAGGAGAAACCAGACACACCGAAGCTGGAGGGTATATAAGGCGGTGAAACCACGTGCGACGCCCTCTTTTTGCCGCCAACCGCCGTCGAGTCAACATCTCTTTCTGCCATTTTGTTTTGTTATTTTTAAATACCAAGTAATTTTTGTCAGTAATATTTTTGCATTTTGAATTATTGTTGTGATTAAATTTATTTGTGTTTTTTTAATTAAAATCCGATCAAATTGATAATACTATATAATATTATATCATCGCTCCTTGCCTTGTAATTTGTGCTCCACTCCGCGGTGGATCTGCGTGGTACTTAAATCTCCCTGTTGCTGGGTAAAGGGTTTCAGTATATACAAAGTTACTTTATGGTAAAGGGTAAGGTTTATGGTATCACTGAGTTCTTTATACCTATGGTTATGTTTATAATATTTTGTCTTATGTGGCTACGCTACCCGTCTCTCTATAGCTTTCTTTACTCTATGCTTTGATTAGATTAGTTCTTCGAGTTTCTATATGGATTAGTTTCATTAGTTGTGAGATTTATCATCAATATAGGTAACATAGATAAGCCATGTTTATTATAACGGATCTCGTTTTGCGTGCTTAGTACCGAAAAATAAATCAATTGTTCACCTACTGAAAAATAAATCAATTGTTCAGATCTTTTGACTTCAGATGTCAATTTTACAGTAAATTAATGTTGTCATATGTGTAAAGAATTTTTTAATTGTAAAAATAATCAAAAATACGCGCCGTAATGAGAAGCAGCGGTTTTGTGTTGTTTGTGTGCGCTGGCTTGTTGCTTGTAAGGACTTTAAATTCTGTAAAAACTCACTAACCAACCTGTAGTTTGAAAGTTCTCGCTGTTTCGTAAATAAGTACACAGTATTTTAGAGTCTTAGAAATCAGGATCATCATCTTTTATCATCGGTTTTTTGGTCATTGTTAATTGTAATCTGATCCAGAAATACAAATGTACTTAAATGGGTAAAGACTCACTTATGTAGTAAGCTAGCGATATTACTCAACAGCCTACGAAATTACTTATTAGCATTAAGCACTGATCAAAGTACAATACCGTAGCTATTGTAGGATAAGCACTGGTGAACTGAGACAACAAAGGCATAACTAATATTGTTAATGGCTTAATTGCTTACCTATATATCCCACAATCACGCTCCTTTGGGATAGAAGAATATCTAAATTTAGTATTCTATCTAACATAAACTGTCACTTTGACAGCTTTCACATCAACATCTACCTACCATAATAAAAAATATTAACATAAAATTTTTATTATTCTTTCTTGCAAAGCCAAGGGCATTTTTAGTCTAACAATTCAATGGTAGCATTTTTTTGTGTGGGGAAAAGCTTACGCGCTGCCCTTCCACCATGGGGGCGTTGGAAGGGGATGTGTGGGACTTGAACCCACTAAAACCCACCTCGGTGGAGGACTGGTCACAGGGGGGCCGTGAGCAGTCCTCCGCCGAGGTGGGGCAAGATAGGGTCGCAGTCACCATCTTGCCCCGGCGGTAGGAATTGGTACCACGGTTAACACAAATCAGCATTTGTCGTGGTACCATCAAGGGAACTGTCTAATTGTACCACGGCAAATTAATAGTTTATCCTTCTACGAGCTGCAAACTATCTAAGTATAAAATTTCATCATTGTTGTTTTCATTTTATTTTTTAGCTGTTAGGCCAGCTTTTGACCACTATCTCACCTGATGGTAAGTGATGATGTCGTCGAAGTTGTTGATGTAGTCCAAGAATTAACTCTGAAGGCCAACTGTCAGAGCAGTCGTTTTTCCATTTGAGGATGGTAGCCAGTCAGTTGGGCATTCGCACAATGCCCCAACATCATACACTAGCTTAGATACTTACTGAAATAATTTCAGGTTCATCATGAAGATGGAACTAAGACATGGATAATATCCGCTTTGAATTCATCAGGGATAATCGCAACACCACCCCTACATTGAGCTCTGTGTACTTAGGTTTTTAAAACTATGATAATGGCTATAGACTGCCGCAAGTGGTATCCATGAGTCAGATTCTTCTATCAGCTTGAGTTTTACTGTATGGTGGTGAGGTATTTCGCGAGTGTTCATCTGTCTAGCTACCCTCAAGAAAATCTATTGCCAAATAATAGTGGTGCTGGCAGCTCTCCTTAGAGTCAGTTCTCATTCTAGACTTCCAGATAATGTCGTCGACCATATCATCTCTTACTAACAGGTGCGATAGTGGTCAAGGCTACCAGCATTCAAAAAGGTAGGTACTCATTTTGTGATAAATGTTGTGTAAGTCATTTAAAATATTTTGTATTGAGTTTACGCGTCGCCGTTAAAATGTATTATCAAAAAAATTTAATGTTTGTAATGTTGTGAGTAAAATTTGCCGGTACAGGCCTTATACATTCTTTTTTCAAAATTTCTTTTTTTAATAGTACGCTATTAAAAAAAATAACTAAAGGAAAGGCTAAAATTATCTTGGTTTGAAAAACCGTGTTCTGGACGCGACTTGTTTTAACTTGCAGCTGGGATACGACTACTTATAACAATCGATTGATATTCAGCTATTCTTGAATTCTTCTCAACAGTAGATTAAAAAGCAGAGCATTGCCTGAAACTGCTCGTACCTGCATAGCCGTGACCCATTACGGCTACTACCAGAGCGTTTAATAAAACCTTCATTGAAATAAACAGAGTGGCGGCGCTATCCTGGGAGTATCGACGGCATGGAGTCTGGTGCGCATGTCTTACTACTTCTGGACCACAGACCTGGGCGTAGAGTTGGGCTCTAGCGTGATGTTCATAGCGGGCGCACTGCTGTGCCTGCCCACCTGTTGGCTGGCTACCGTCGTGCCTTACCACCCCAAGTCGATCACTATAACTGCAACTGTAACTATTTCATTCCTCACGTACCGTTTTATTTTTGCAGGCAAATCGTCATTCACATACGAGTAAAGGTTCGAATATTCGAATTGTGACGTAATACTGTACTGCAAATGCGAATTTGAATCTACGTCCTTTGAAGGTTCAATGAGGGCTCCGGTGTGTGGAGTATTTTTAAATAGTATACATAATGTATAATGTGAAGATGTCAAGTGATTGCCGATATCTGACATCAACGAGCCAACAAATTTCAACCATCAAGTTCTTACAAACTACAAGCTTTTCCACTTCATTTTAGTATAGTTTTATGCGTTAGTTTTAGTATAGTTGAAAGGTTAGCATTTGACCTCAATCTCACATGATGGTAAGTGATGATGAGGTCGAATGGCTACTATAGGCCTTAAGAATAGATGCCAGAACACACCACTAGGTGCTTGGCAACAGATTCTACTTGAGGGTGGTAGCTAACCAGGCTGGCTTTCGCAAAATGCCTTATCACTAAGCGGTGAAGCTCAAGCCCGCGGTAGGTTTCCAACCACAAACCATCTGCGTAGCAGTTCATACTCATTGCCAGAGGACCATAACTCCTTCAAATTAGTAGTGATATTGTTATTAGATTGGGTGTCAGTTATCATTTACCTACTCACTTGTTTTACAATCAAATATAAGATTTTATTATGAACCCTAACGAGGTTTTCAACAATTTTAGTACATAATACGGGATAAATCACGTGAATAAGTCGAATAGCTCTGACTATAATTTCGACCACATCCAGTGGTCTTGTTCAAGTTGAGAAAGAACACCGGATGTGTTAGATAAAGGAGCATCCGGGAACGAAGTCCCGTCGATATTCATTGTTTTCTTGTACAGTTGCTGACTCTGGCGACAGCGACGATGCTGATGCTGTCGCTGGGCGTGGCGGCCATATCATCGCTGTCGGAGGCACTGCGCGAGCCGAGCGCGCTCAACGCGAGCATGTTACGTGCTATGACGCACGCCGGCTTCGACCCTCTCGTGCGCAGCTCCTTCTCCGCCATGCAAATCGAGGTGAGTAATGATAACCCTGTACTCCGCTAGGTACCTGCGTGCAGTTGTAATAATGTATTTAGAGTAAACACTCTATATACGTCTATAGAATGTTCTTATGTTTTTTGTTCAAAATATGGCTAATGAACGACAAGTTTATATTTTATGTTATAAAAAGGAAAGGTGGACCAATCGTTGCTTGATGGTAAGCGTCGTGCTTGTCCGTTACAGTTGTATTGTCACCGCTCCGTCTGCCGTTCTGCTCGACTCTACACTGCCCTTGTCACACCGATGTATATGAATGTAACGTGAAGAAAACGGCATCAAGTGAAATTACTAGGTCATCGAGCCAGTCATTTCACATGCTACAGTGCCTTTAAGTCCTAAATACTGTAGTGATTGCACACTACTGTTTTCGAGACAGAATATCTGATCTGATCACTGTGATAGGGTATTCACCAAGATGGACTTTTACTTAAGAGACCGTCGTAATAATGTTCCGATTTTCTATGATTAATTACATATGATCAACAAGCCACTACTCGCAGTGTAAACGCACGATAGTGCTCTTACAATAATATCGTTTATTTATGTCAAATTATTTATCTTGTTTAACTGGGAAGACAGCGGGGAATCTGCCAAGCGGTTGCAGTTCCATGCCATAGTCAAACCGCACTAATCTTGACAAAAGTGTTCATGACGCTATTCACATCGCCAAAGATATATAGGAAATAGTGCCGACCAATCGTTAAGAAAGAGGTGATTTTCAAGGGGTATCACGACCCTAAGCTTTGAGGATAATGAAACAAGGAGGAGTATTTATCTTATAAGTAAACGTTCCTATTGTAATTTCAGCTAAAGTGCTGTGGAGTGGCGTCGTCGTCCGATTGGTACCAGTACCGGCGCAGTCTGCCGCCAGCATGCTGCGCGCGAGCTTGGAACGGAAAGGTACCAAAAAATTATAGAAATTGGGTGAGAAATTGGAGTATTTGAGGATATTGGTTGCGCAGCACTTTCCATACAAAACGTAGTTGCCCCATATTTTTATTAAAAATGTTTAAGCTCTGTGAAATTTAGCATCCGTGTTCTTGAGCCTAGGAATCTTTGCTATATTGTCAGTTTTTATTATATTTTTAGATATTTAAATATCAAATATCATGCAAAGGATTATTCCTAATATTTTTTCAAATACTCACATAATTTTAGGGAAAACTGGAAAGTCTGAAATGGGCTTCTGGTTTTCCAGTCGATTTCTAGTTTGTTTATATTATTCGCAAGGTAAAACGTGCAAAATTTCACCGATTTTATAAACTGTATTTGAAATAGTTATGACGAAAATACTTTTGTATTCAAATCGCTTCCATGTGCTTGTGGTTCTAGTTACGACTACCAAGTAGAAAATCTGTTGCTAAACCCCTGTAATAGAAATACCATTAGGCCCTGCACGGCAGCTTTCCTTCAGAGTCCCTGTTTTAGTCTTTGTCTTTGGTTTAGCCTGCTTACGTCATTGATTACATCATTACTTTTCAACAGTTTACATAGTTATGGGTCAAAGGAAATGTTGGAAATAAAAAAATAACATTATGCAATTTCGATTTAAAACCACCCAATATTTTATTTTAATGCCGGCACCACACATGGCTACTTGTGTTTGTGTGTTTGACAAATAAGTTCCATGTGTGGAGGATATATTTACTAATATTTATGCTATATTTGCCGACTTCGCAAATATAGCAAATAATAAACACGCAATATACCGGCCACAAATGTTCGGCTTAACACATCCGCGTGAACTATCAAACAATACCTATGGACGGATTTGTGTTCAAATAATAAAATCCAGCTCAAATTGCAATATGCATACTTGAATAAACTACTGTCTACTTCGAAACATGTTTATTATTTTGTATTTATATATATATATGTATATATATATATATATAAGGTCACTTTTAATTCATCAACAATACTGCGGGGGGTGGTGTAGAATCGATAACTGAATGTGATCCACACATTTTTAATTTTCACATAAACAATTCAATACTAACTATTGCCTAAGCTGTGGCGCGTTGACTTTGAGAATGATAGCGACGACAACACTCGCGGCCGCCGTGGACAAGACTCACACATACACACACGTTCTAGGTATTCTAACGCATTGCGAGGGCAATGAACTCGGTAGGTATACCTACGCATTGCGAGGGCAACGAACTCGGTAGGTTTACCTACGCATTGCGAGGGCAATGAACTCGGTAGGTATCTCGGTAGGTATACCTACGCATTGCGAGGGCGACGAACTCGGTAGGTTTACCTACGCATTGCGAGGGCAATGAACTCGGTAGGTATACCTACGCATTGCGAGGGCAACGAACTCGGTAGGTTTACCTACGCATTGCGAGGGCAATGAGTCTTGTCCACGGCGGCCGCGAGTGTTGTCGTCGCTATCATTCTCAAAGTCAACGCGCCACAGCTTAGGCAATAGTTAGTATTGATTTTGTTTATGTGAAAATTAAAAATGTGTGGATCACATTCAGTTATCGATTCTACACCACCCCCCGCAGTATTGTTGATGAATTAAAAGTGACCTTATATATGTATTTTGTAATTATATATATACAATCAAATATATTAAATTATTATCAGTGCTAAGACAATTGCATCACACAAATATTTATCATATAATATACCTAAATATTGAATATGGATAGCATGTCATTTCTTGCGGAAAGTGTTGACAATTACACTTGTGCGGATTCTCAAATGTGTGAACCAGAACAATGTAAACAATTTATCAATCTTCCTGTAAATAATTAAAAATTGCTAACTCAAAATATAAGAAGTGCATCATGTAATATATTAGATTTTTCGGTACTATTATCGCGCATCGATGTTTACCCTGACATAATTATCATGACGGAATGCTGGCTTAAATGTAACCCAATCGTACCCCCCATAATTGGTTTTAATTCATATTGCACCTTGAATATAAAAAACAAAAGTGATGGCGCAATAACCTATTGTAAGAACGGCTTATTACATGAAACTTTTGAACCAGATATAACCGATGCTACGTGCCTAATTACAAAAATTAATAATTCTGTCATAGTTATAGCTATATATCGGTCTCCATCATATGATAATTGTACAGCATTTCTATGTTCATTAGATAAGATACTAGAATCCTACAAAAACTATAAAAATGTAATTATAACTGGGGATATCAACTTAAATATAATTGCCGAGCCACTCGAAAAAAACACCGCTGAATACCTAGACATTACAGCTATGCACGGCCTTTTACCCACCCATACGTTTCCCACGCGAGGGAAAAATTGCCTTGATCATATTTTGCTACGATCATCTCTACATTGCCAATCCTTTTTCAAAAATAAATTATACGAAAATAACCAATGATCTTAAACGCACAGATTTTTCTTATATTTATTTAACCGAAGACTGCAATATTGCCACAGATTTTCTGATTAAAACTATCTCTCAAATAATTTTTAACAGTACTATCACGTTATACATCCCAAATAGACATGTTGCTAAAAAACCATGGATCACATTAGGTATAGTCCGATGTTTGAGTAACCGAGATCGCATGCACATGCGTTTACGTGTACAACCAAATAACTTAATCTTACATAAAACATATAAAAGATATAGAAATTTTTGCAAAAGCATTCTTAAAAAAGCCAAATCAGAGTATGATAAAAAACTGTTAAAATCAGCTGCTAACAGTAATAATGTAAGAAATACCTGGAAAGTAATTAACGATATAACAAACTATAAAATTAAACCTCAAAATTCTCAGGAACTTTTGAAAACCATAAAAACTCCGAAAATAGTTATTTCGCTATTGATGGAGCAAATAGTTATTTCGCTAACGTAGGTAAATTACTCGCCCTCAACATCATTCCAGGTATACAATCCTCCACTGACATTTCAACAATCTCAAAGTCTTTAGTTATATTGAATACGGACGAAAGTGAAGTAATTGCAGTTATAAACTCGCTCAAAACAGGTAGCTCGGTAGGATGGGATAACATTCCATAATTTTTTTTTCAACTTAATAAAGACATTTTAGCACCAGTGATATCACATATTATTAATTTGTCAATAAATACAGGATGCTTTCCTAAATCACTGAAACACGCCATCATCATTCCCTTTCATAAAAAAGGAGACAAAACATTTGTAGGAAACTATCGACCTATCTCTCTCTTAACTTCTTTATCTAAAATATTTGAGAAAATATATAATAAACGCATTGTGGATTTTGTTGAAAATAATAATCTGTTTTCTAAAAATCAATTTGGGTTTCGTCGGAAAAAGTCTGCCACTAATGCTGTACTTAAACTTACAGAATTGATTGCTGAAAATCTTGATTCTAGAAAGAAAGGTATTGCATTGTTCTTGGATTTGGCTAAAGCCTTTGATTGTGTCTCCATTCCCCTTCTGCTTAACAAGTTGGAAAGAATTGGTATCAGAGGCTTACAACTTAAACTCATTAAAGATTACTTAAGTGACAGGACTCAAAGTGTTAAAATTGGGGACTATATAAGTAGTCCTTTGCCTGTAAATTTTGGAGTACCCCAAGGTAGCATTCTTGGTCCTACACTTTTCTTGATATACATCAACGAACTATGTGACCTTCCTATTAATCAAGGAACTGTTTTGACTTATGCAGATGACACAGTTGTAATGATTCAAGGAGATAGCTGGGCGGAGGCTTTTCAAAATGCACAAACTGCTTATGATAAGATCTCTTTATGGCTGAGAAATAATATGCTCACTCTCAATATAGAGAAAACAAAGTATGTTACTTTTTCATTAAAAAATCATGATTGTGCTATTAATCATGCAATAGTGGGTCATAGACATAATAAATGCCTTGGCATGCCCTTATCTTGCTGTAATTGTCCTATACTGGAAAGAGTTACCTCAATCAAATATTTAGGAATAGTTATAGATCGCAATTTGTCATTTCATCCACACATTAGTCTACTTACAAAACGTGTTCGAAAATTAACAGCAGTTTTCAAAAAAATTAGAGATTGTGCTGATTGGGATATTGTAAAGATGTTATACTACTCACTCTGTCAGTCAATTATAACATACTGCATTACTTCATGGGGAGGCACTTTTAAAACTCACTTATTACCCCTTGAAAGAGCTCAGAGGGGTCTTCTCAAATGTAGCACTAAACGTAACTATCGATATCCCACGGCACAATTACATAAAGAATGCCAATTCCTCACAGTGAGGCAGCTTTTCATTCAACACGCTGTCCTACATCAACACAGCTTTGTGACGGTACAGGCCCTTCTCTGTCCCGCCACGTTCATAAATAAACCTATTTACAAATATCAGTTTGCTGCATTTTGAATGTTTTAGAACGAAATCGTATTAACCCTTTTACTCGTGCTATCTTTCCATAAGAAAGAAAGAGAGCGGAGAAGTGTGCTGTTCTGGATGCTTTTTATGTTGCCAAGCGCATGAACGGCACATAAATCGGGGACTTTTGACAATAGGAATCGGTTGAAGTATGATTATTGAAGAATTAAATGAAATATATTGGGCAGTTTTAGTATGGGAAAAGAAAAAAAAAGAAATGGCAAGACAGGGGTGGGGATAGAGGTGCAGTTTAGGCGGGATAAAGTGAGAAAAGGAAAAAAAGATGGGGGATTGGAGGCATTAAGCCTCCGAGGTCGCTCTCAGGAGGTACTCCGAAGACGGTCTTCGGTGAGATTCTTAAAGTCCGTGAAGTGAATTATTGGTAAAAATTTAAAAGTGAATTGTGTATTGAGAAGTGTTACACCGGTTAGGGGTTAGGGAGTCTCGAGTTGGCTAAATGCTGACAAAGGACATGGGACTTAGTAATTGGCATGGCCGATGAAAAGTCTGTACGATTCCCAACACGTGGCAACACGTGGGGATTTCGGTCGATTTTTAGGTAGGGAGTAGGCACGCCCAGTGTTAAACTGGCAGGGTTAGTACCTATAAAAAGGGAAACCCGGAGCAAAGTAGTTAGCATGGCTGACAAAATGCTTATTTATTAGTAATCCGAGTATTCAGCATACGCAGAAGAAAGGTTACGACGTAGCGTTTTCCTCCAAGCGTTCCCGTATCCTACCCTACATTATGATTCCTCATTTTCTTAGGTATTATAGTCTTCACGTGTATCCGTGGTC
Organism: Plagodis dolabraria; assembly: GCA_963854805.1. NCBI lineage: Eukaryota > Metazoa > Arthropoda > Insecta > Lepidoptera > Geometridae > Plagodis > Plagodis dolabraria. The sequence continues at coordinate 28,271,595 of OY978446.1, forward strand.
TGGGAGTGCAAGCTCCCAGATTTAGACAACGTCCCTCGGGATGTGCCCGCGCTTGGAACGAGCCGGCGGCTGTATCCTTCGGGAAACAGTTACAGTTCCCTTCAGTGTCGTATATCCTAGTGTGGCTTAGGTGCTCCTAGCAAGTGGGGTTCCCTAATAACCATAATGGGTGTTATTGCAATGAAGTCTATATTATATATATTTTACACCATAGGTATCAAATCCTCGTTCAATACAATCCCAAGCTTCGGCCTCATATGTATGTGAACGTATTACACCGGCATTTAGTATACATTGGAATTTGCCATTCCACTTTCAGCTAGCTTCTGTTAGCAGGAGTTTCCTCTTTACACCGAGGGGAAGCTGTCCTACCTACCATTGCTATGGAAAGGGGGCTACATTACACACCACATGATTAAAGTAAATGTGAGACATGGATCTCTAGGCTGAATACTACATCTAGAAGAATAGGAATTAGGTAACTAGGTACATTTGAGTAGGAATAGGGAACATAGGAAATTGTTTGGGAAATAGCACTTAGTAATAATTCGGGGGTAGACTCACGATATGATGCAATACATTTTTCTATCTAACTCATAAGATAGGTGTACTGGCAACTTCCCGGATTACAGGAGGTAGACTAGTATCCTTGGGTTCGCTGAATTATTAAAACATTTAATATTCTATCAAGTGTCCAGGAAATACTTTAATAGCCATGTAGGTTACAAACTAGAATTATTTTGTTACAATAAATAAAATAAAAATCAGTTTTAGGTTCATATTTATAATTATCATCCACTCAAATTAGTTTCAAATTAAGACGGTAGTAAATGTAAGGTATCGTTTTTGATGCTAATGGACAAGCTGTGCAGTTCCATTGTGGGAGACCATCTAATGAGAGACGTAGAATGGTTGACTACTCTTCGACAGCATGAGGAAGGATATATTACAATTTATTATGTCGCTATTAGTATCTGTTAAAATCAAAGTAATAGGATATATCAAATAAATAAAACAAGGAATTAGAATATCCTAAAATAAAAAAAATAACTATGCAATATCTTGAAATTTTCATGTAATTAATGGACAAGCAGAGCTGTTTCATTATGATTAACCTTTTCTATCAGACATATAGTCTAGGTGCATTATTCCTCAAACAACATGGAAAGAATATAATTTGTTCCATTTTGAAGTCAAAAGTTTGCAGAAACAAAGAAAGAATATCTAACAACAAATACTCAAGAATACCTTGAAAATATACTAAACTTATTTGTTCACTATTAAAATTACTAGATATAATAAAATCAAGTAAAGCTGTATAATTACTCTCCACTCTCAAAATAATATATATTGGACCAATGATATCATCTAACAGGATATGACATCTAAACAAAGTGGTGGAATAGGTTCAAAGATATTATTTAACTAGATATGTCTACTCAAACAGAGATATGATAGGCTGTAGATTGTATAGGGTTACTTGTAGTCCCAATCCAATCAGGTTTTAGGACATATTTAGTACATACCAGCGTAATATTAGGAACTCCCTTTTACCATAATAAGTAAAAGGAAGTCCCGCTAAGAACCGAGATATGATTGGATGTATGCCCTTACTGAGGCTAGGCAGCTCCAGAGATGGCCAGCGTCTCGGTGTTATGGTAGATACTCGTTTGGGTAGAATGAATGGTTTGTTTTGTATAGCTATGAATAATGATGTCTCTCATTTTCATAGAAGTAAATTAAAAAGGTCCTTGAATGTGCAGACAAGATACAAACTTACATACTTACAGTGTCGATGACAATATCATACGACATTCCCTTTTGCCAAAAGAATATGTCCTCATGCCCATGTAGTATATATGAATACTGAATCAATTGCAATACACATACTTACTGACTTTTAGTACATTTGTAAATAATAGAAAACAAAAAAAAAAGAAAGAATAATAACTTTATAAAGTCCTCTTACAATGGGTGATTATATGGTTACTAATTATGTTGGGTAATTAGTAAGGAATATAACAGACCTATGCGGTGGAAGATGACCAGTTTGGACAAGTCGAAATCTACAGATGGCAGCGGGGAGGGGCTGTTATCCTTAGCCGCAATCAATTAAATATCATTCTTAATTTTATTTGCATACTTACCTACTTTAAAGGTTCTTATGTAAATCTTACTTATTTCATACCTACTTAGAACATCTTAGCAACATAATCTTCTTTTCACTCTACCATATTAATATAAAGCAGATAGTTACATATCTACGCAGTAATTCTTATTCAACTTTATTAGAACATCACATTAGTCACTATAGATAGAATCTATCACTGCATAATACTTATGGCAATATGCTGAGGTTTTAATAGACTCACAACATTTAGTCATGAAATAGGTAGTTTGGTTTTGATAGTAAGAAAGTGGTAATAGTAAATTTTGTTGTTGCAACTTAACACTTTTACTGTATTATGTTAGAGAGCCAGTTCTAAATTACACCACTTGGAGAGTACATAGGTAGAGTAGGTCACGTCTCAAGCCTTTGGAAAAGAAACTGAGTTGCTACTTATGGGCACAATATAGGATCCTGACCACTATACTAGACGATCACATGGCCTTATAATGATCTCAGTCAAGACACACTCAATATTAGGTTTTGTGTTATGTTTGGATACGGTATCTCAGAATGGTAGAAGTTATCACACAAATAGGATATCACAATTAAATTTCATTTTATTAAACATTTTCATATAAGGTAGCGTAGAGTACATGAGATTAATATATATAGATAGAGGGGGGGTTCGTTACAATTGAGTTCCGTGACCAGGATTATCTTGTTATAATGTGGTGCTTTGTGTTCAGGTTTCCCTAATTATTAGCATAATCAATCATTGATAGGAAATTTTCTTCATTGTAGTTTAACTATAGTTTTCTTGTGATATCGAGGTGCCTTGACTGGGACAATTTGTTACCGTGAATGGACAGAAGGATTGAGATGTGTAAATGGTTACATATAGGTTGTGTTTATAGGTTAGGTACTTACCATCTTACCAGAAACATATACTGATAGGTAGGTAGTGTTTATTCGATTAATATTAATAGTCACTGTGCCTACTAACATGTTCTACCTTATACCTTTATAAACAGTATTTAAGTGCACTGAGATAAAGCATTTTACAGTCAAGATCAGGATAGGAACGACGGAATATTTCTTGGTAATAGATTGGCATCTGAGGTCTTGTTTACCACATCACAGTTCTGCCAAATTAACTCTTAAATTCAATAATATAGTCTCCTTGATGTGTTTTCCTGCTCTTAGTGTATTATAGTCTAAAACCTAAAACCAACAATTTGTTTTGATTTTTCCGTTTTCATTCGATGCAAATAGGGCGGCGTTACCTAGTGTTTATAAAGTACGAGTACGTTATTACTTAGTATTGGTACCGAAACGGTTATAAACTAGTATTATTGTATTGGTACCCAAATGGTATTTATTTCTATCTCAAATCAAAGAACGCTCTCTATTACTACGAAAAGTGGCAACGCTTCTGCCCTTCCGTCACCATGTTGTGGGGTGCAGAGCAGCAATATGATGCGTACACACTAAACATGTGCAAATGAGCTAGTATATCGATATTAGGTACTTAATATTTGAATGAAATAAATGCTTTGTTATTTTTATGTACAGATAAGTTATTTTCTATTAACATATTATGTAGGTACATAAAGTTGGTATATCATATATACTAGGTTCCATAAAAAAAAAAAAAAAAATGTTCAAGCTGCATCCATTACCTACATATGAATTAACATAGTAAGAAAATTCAATTCCTTAAATTTGGGCATAACACTGTAATTTCTTTATTACATTACAGTATTGGTGGCGCAATAAAATATTTTCGGTTGTTAAATACTAGGTTTTAAAAGCTTAAGAAATCCCTTGTGCAGCATTGTAATAGAAACAGTTTCGTTCAAAAACGAAATGACAATTAATTTTTATCTCGCCTTTTTAACTTTTTTTGGATCTGTACATATTGGACATTAACAATTTTTTGAGATTAATAATTTATAGCGCTAGAAAATTAAGAATATAGGCGCCGTCAGCTTAGCATGTTAGATACTTGAAGAATTTTATCAAGAAATAGAAACCTTAACTAATACTATTAAATATTCCATGTTAAACAGTAGTCGACAGTATAGAGGTTGATTAGAACCAAGTATTAATTATTGAAGTGAGATCGATTAAGATGTTATGGTTTTTATTTGATGCGTAATTACTTTAGGGGCAGTTCTATATAAAAATTATGTTATGATATCTATACACGATTTTGGGTACGTTATATACTGGTAGGAATTAGTTCTGAAAGTTATTATTTTAATGACAGTTTGTAAACTTCGGTAGACAAAGTTTAGATGTTTGAGGAATAGATTGACCTGTTTAAGCAAAATAGTAACAATATTATTTTTTTTAGCTTCTTGTTGGCAATGGCCATTGTACAAAAATATAGATTTATGTTGTATGAAATAAAGGGCATCTTTTCGAGTATGAATATCATTAAATAGTAGACAATCTTGCCGCCCTATGATAGAAGGCACTAAGGATATAGTCAAGTTTACGATTTATTACATTTATGATTCATATATTTCTTTTAACCAAAAATTAATAGAGCGGGATCTCTTGTGTTAAAGAGGTTTAGGTACGCGGATTAATTACCTATTTATTAAACGAAATATATATCTGAGATGCGTGAACCATTTTGACCCCATTCGTAGGGTGGGGTAAATTTGGTTCGAAATTGGTCAGTGGTGGCTAGAGGTTGTACAACTTGTACGGCTTTGAGCATGCCAAGATCTGACTCTTGAATTGGTATTAAAATGTTGGTTTTAGTGCTCTTAAGTGAAAATAAAAAATAAAAAAATTTAAAGGATTTTAAACACGGCATAATAGAAGAATGGAGAGGCCTAAGTCGAGTCGGAAACGTAGACAGCCCAATAGGTATTTGGAGGGAGAAAATAATGCATTACCGGTGGAAACAGGAGAAAGTACGGCTGATATGGTTACTAATCGGAAGTGTAGGCAATCCAATATAGATACAAATGGAGATAATCGTACAAAGTCGGGAAAAGAAGGTGAAGCTGTGAATATTACGGTAGAAACGAACGAAAATGAGGATATAGAACCAGCAACCAAGCGGTCTAAAAGGACAAACGTTCCTAAGAATATAATAGACAGAAGCAAAACAAAGAACAGTACGGCTGTTATGTACCACATGTTAAGAAGGACTATAGGTACTTTAACTGCTAAACTTGATGTATTAAGTGAAGAAGTAAAAAACACGAAAGCTGCAGTGATAGACGTAGGAAGTTCTTCCTCATCAGTTGAAAGAATGCGAGTAATTATGTCTGATAGTCAGCAGCCACTATCACCGCCAGCGGAAAATGGCTTAATGGATTTTGAACTAGCTGACACTACAGCTAGTGACAAAGCAATAAAAGAACAAAATAAAAGCATTGAGAAGCAACTGCCTGCAAATAGTGAAGGGGTCAGTAGCATTGTCTATAATATTAGAAACATTACTACGGAAAAGCCCAAATTTGGTGGGAAGACGACGAATAAAATAAGTATACATCCGGTAACCTTTCTAGAAGACCTAGATGTTTATTTAAATAAAGCATCAAAAGAAGGCACAGGGTTAGAACTGATACAGGAGTGTTTAGTAGAAGACGCTAGAGATTGGGCCAGAATATATAAAGGGAGATGGAACTGCGTTGAAGATTTTAAAGTAGACTTCTTAGCTACGTTTTGGGGTGAAAGTGAGCAGAGCGAATTACGTCGGAATATTGTACAAGGAAGTTGGGATCGACAAGAAAATCCATCAATGGTAAACTATTTCCTAAGGATCGTTGGCAGGGCTCAGATGCTAAGTTACAAAATACCAGAAAAACAACTAGTTGCGGACTTGATTAGACATTACCCAAAGTTCGTACAGCAAGTGTGGGTAACATCTAGAGCAGGAACTATAGTAGAAACTGCGGAATTTCTTAGAAATATGGAAAACATCAATAAGCAGGAGGCGCATACTTATTCTGCAGCTTCAGGACAGATTAAGGATAGTGCGAGAAAGAAAATCGACTACCAGCAAGGTTATCGGAATTGGCGAAGACCAGAAGCGGTTCAGAAGACCATTGCTAAAACACCGGTGGTTAGTTTAATTGATAGAGAACAACCAGCTGTTGTTAATAGTCAGGAAGTAGAGTCAAACTAGAGGAGGCTGATGATATTGTCCCCGAATCAGCTTCAACCATAGGGGATAGGGGCTTGCTTATTATGAGGAAAATGGGGTGGAAGCCAGGTCAGATATTAGGAAAAAATGGAAGAGGTTTAAAGATACCTGTATTAGGGAAGATCTTAGATAGAGGGGAAAAAGAGGGAATAGGATATAGCACATTAACCGATCCAAGGATAAATTGCATTCGTAGTCAGATAATAGATGTCCTTAAATTAAAAATAGAACAGGAGCAATTAGATAATGACGAATTTACTTCGGTTACATCAGTTTTTGACGAAAGGAATACAGAACCAAAAATTAATGGGACAGATTTTAAGTCGGAAATAGGTGTGCAAGTGTTTGACTTTGAAGTAGTAGGGCTACTTGATTCAGGAAGTGACATAACCTGTATCTCGGAAGAATTTTGGGGCGTATTAAAACAACGAATTCCTCATATACCGTTAATTCCTATCAAACCTGTTCAAATAAGAACAGCTGTAGGGCAGAAAAGTGTCGATATTCGTAGCATGGCTTTATTACCTTTGAAAATAGGAACGACAATGAAGGATACGGGGGTGTTGATTGTACCAGGACTGCTTAGACCTTTAATATTAGGTTTTGACTGGATGAAGTCAAACAAGATTAAGGTTGTCTTAAGCGGAGCAGATAGAGGGGTGGTTTTGGAATATGAGGGGCATAAAGAGATCATTAGGTTCATAGAACTCGGAAGTAGCCCATGCATTGAGAATGATTGTGAGGGTCTATGTAACGAAGTGAATGAAGATGAGGTAATAGATTTACGACAGGTTAAGATAGGTATGTCACTTAAGGTAGAGGATTTGGAGAGGCTCCAAGTATTATTGAAGAAATATGAAGGTTTATTTTCTGACACGCTAGGCCGAGCAAACTGTTATGAACATGAGATTAGGATGGAACCGCATGTCCCGATTGTAAAAAGGGCTTATCCTATTCCGTATGCTTATCGGGAAAAGGTAGAGGAAAAGTTACGGGAAATGGAAAAACTGGGGATTATAAGTAGATCTGCTACACCTTATAGCAGCCCGCTAACCTTCACTCTAAAAAAGGATGGTTCGATCAGAGTCCTTTTAGACGCGAGGGAAATAAACAAACATATGATATCTGAAACAGAAAAACCGCCACTACAGTTAGACGTAATAAATTCATTCCATGGAACAAATTTTATAAGCATAGTTGACATGAACAATGCTTATTTTCAGATACCGATTTCTGAATCAAGTAAGATGTATACAGGATTTACGTTTAACGGAAAATCCTACGTCTATAATGTTTTGCCTCAAGGCTTAAAAACTTCTGTGGGTAGTTTTAGTAGGGCGATTGATACTATATTAGGTTTTGAAGTACGAGAATTCTGTGTTAATTACCTAGATGACTTGGCTATAATTACTACAGGTAACTTAGAAGAACATTTAGAGCACATTGACATAGTACTAGGAAAACTACAGGCAGCGGGGTTAACTTGTAATTTAAAGAAAAGTAATTTTCTGTGTAAAGAAGTTAAGATGTTAGGATACATCATATCCACGGATGGGCTTAAGACAGATCCAGACAAATTGAACGCGATACAAGAATTCCCGACACCTAAAAAAATAAAACATGTCAGGGCCTTTTTGGGGCTATGTAACTTTTATAGGCGATTTATACCTGCGTATAGTAGTCACATTATGCCGCTATGCGAACTTTTAAAGAAAGAAGCTGGATGGCATTGGGGGGACATAGAACAACAAGCATTCAATAAAATCAAAACTCTGTTCATAAAAACAATATCGCTTCACCACCCTGACTTCAAGAGATCATACTATTTGCAAACAGATAGCTCAGGGATAGGAATAGGAGGAGTTTTGTATCAATTGGGGGAAGATGGTGAAATGAAGATATTAGGATTCCATAGTAAGGTGCTCAAAGGGCCGCAATTAAATTGGACCGTCACAGAACAAGAGTTTTATTCGGTAATATGTTGCTTGCAGAAGTTCGAAACCTATTTAAGGGGGGCTAATGTAATAATTCTAACGGATCATAAAGCACTATCTTTTATTAAAACTTGGAGATTATATAACGCTCGAGTAACTAGATGGGTTAATTATTTAGAGCAGTTTCAGTTTGAGGTTCAACATATTAAGGGCAAGGATAACATTGTAGCTGACATTTTATCTCGTTACCCAATAGGTGGGGACATATTACAAGAAGAGAAAACCAAATTGCCGGAAATATTATACATGGAAATTAAAACGAATAGGGAATTGATCACGAAATTAAAGGAAATATCGAAGTTCCAAAAGGAAGATGTTGAAACAAGAAAAATAATAGAGGAATTAGGTAAAGCTCATAGCTGTATAGAAAAACAAAGCAGGATAATTAAAAGATGCTATGTAAACAATGATATATTATATTTTAAACCGGAAGGTACAAATATTGATGTTATATATTTACCGGAAATTTTGCGAAAAGATATTATAGTGCAAATACACCTAGAAATGGGTCACCAAGGGGCATATAAAGTAATAAAATATATAAGAGATAGATTTTATTGGAGAGGGATTACCAGATTAGTGAAACAAGTAATAAAAAATTGTCACGATTGTCAGATTACTAAAAGCAATACGGTTAAATTTGTCGGTCCCTGTCGGTCAATAATAGCAAAGGAAATAGGTGAGATGGTAATGGTCGATTTGTATGGACCGTTGCCAACAGGAAAGTTTGGGATGAATTACATACTAGTTATCCAAGATGCCTTCAGCAAATTTGTGAAATTTTATGACTTGAGAAAAGCCACGTCTAGATCAGTTATATGTAAAGTAAGACAATTTTTCGTTATAATTAAACCAAAAGCCATAATGTCTGATAATGGCTCGCAGTTTTCGAGCAAAGCATGGAAGGAATTCATGGGGCAAGAAGGAGTGAAGGTTATATACACTACTGTGAGAAATCCGCGACCAAACACTACGGAAAGAGTTAATAAGGAATTAGGGCGTTTGTTTAGGACATATTGTAGGAATAATCATAGAGGTTGGGTCGCCCTATTGCCGAAATTAGAAATATTATATAATAATACCTTTCATGAAAGCACAGGATTTACACCATGTGAAATAATGTATGGTGAATCAAACAGATTGTCAATAGACCCGGGGTTGATGAGAATAAATATTAACTTAGAGTTAGGAAGGATAAGAGAACTAGCTCAACTTAATTTACAAAAGATGGGAGAGAAACGACAGTTGAAGTTTAATAAAAAATTTAGACTCATTCAATATCAAATAGGCGATTTGGTGAAAATAAAACGGTTAAATAGATCTGATGCGAGACAAAAAATAACAAAAAAATTTGAGGCATTATATGAGGGACCATACGTTATAGCAGCAAATCCCTATCAAAACGTCTACATTCTAACAAATCCGGAAACAAATGTAGTGAGAGGAAAATTTAATGCGATACATTTGTCAAGGTATTACAAAGAGGCGGAACCTAGGTTGGGGCTGATTGGGGGAACAAAATGACAGCTGGAACTATTTTGAATAAAGATTATTAAAAAAAATGCTTTAGGCAAAGTTTGAATTTCGTAATTGAGATGTATAAGATTAAAATTAAAGTTTACTGATTACTTAACGTTTTGTATGAATTTAAGAGAAAAGAATTGAGGTTGTAGGTTAATAAGAAGGCTTGTTTTTAGTACATAAAGGAAAATGTAAATGTACTAAATATTTGAATCATATAATCCTAAAGAAAAAAAAAGAAAATATATTGTAATTTAGATTAACAAAAACGCCCTAAGGGGTTCTCAAATAAAGAAAGTTTTGGACTGAATTTGATTAGTTAACCTTTTATATGAAGTTAAGAGAAAAGAATTGAGGTTGTAGGTTAATAAGAAGGCTTGTTTTTAGTACATAAAGGAAAATGTAAATGTACTAAATATTTGAATTATATAGTCCTAAAGAAAAAAAAAAAGAAAATATATTGTAATTTAGATTAACAAAAACGCCCTAAGGGGTCCTCAATAAAGGAAGTTTTGAACTGAATTTTAAGATTTTTATTTCGCTGGGTTAGGGAAAGGCCCATGTATGTTTATGGGGGATTTGCTACCACTTTGTTAAGTAAAGTAAGTCTGGTGAATTATAAGGAAAGATTTATAATAACAGTCAATATTGAAAAATAAAAGGAAATTTAATTTAAATAAATACCTATAAAGGTTGGCTCTAATATACACATGTATGAATATAAAAGAAAAATAACAAAGTGGAAGTATTTTCTACTAAGCATAGATGGAGGGGAGGATGGTGGCCTTTTCAATTGTTCAGTATTAAGATTGTTGATAAGTAAATTGAAGTCGTCTAAAAATAAATTGTCTTAAATCAAGTTTGTATTGTTGAAAATTTAATATTATATTGTGTATACGGGTTGCTTAAAGAAATACGTAAGTAGTAATGAGTTGAAACCAGCGACTTATTATTCAAACTAAATTAAATTTCAACAAAATTGACAAACAATTATAATTGACAAAGCCTGTCTGTGCATTTGCGTCACAAGAACGAATAAATCATTAACGATTCTAATTAAAGATTCTAGGATTTGCTAGGAATATGCAGACGGGGGGTTGAGCGTAAAAATAATTCATTTAATAACTGAAAATTATAGCAAAACGTAACTTAAAAAAAAAAGATACATATAGATTCATAATTAAATAATACGCTATAGGAAATTACAAACGGGGGTTTGAGCGAATATAGTAATTCAGTCAATAACTGAAAGTTATTTCAAAATTCAAATCGAACAATTGAATTCTTAATTTAGCAATTTGCTAGGAATATGCAGACGGGGGGTTGGGCGTAAATGTAATTCATTTAATAACTGAATATGCAGAATATGCAGACGGGGGGTTGAGCGTAAAAGTTTTTTATTTAGTAACTGAAAATTATAGCAAAATGCAATTAAAAAAAAAAAAAAATAAACATAGATTCATAATTAAATAATACGCTAGGAATTTACAAACAGGGGTTAGGTGTAAATAGTAATTAATTCAATAACTAAAAGTTATTATTCATACAATGAGTTGCTAAGAGCATATTAAAGGGGGGGTTGAGATGTAAAGAGTGGTCAATTTATATCACATCACATAGTTTATCTAATGCATGCCATCTATGGTTGACAGATAAATCTCATTAAATTTAATTCGTTTTATCATGGACTAAAGAGTATTTTTACTGTTATTATATTATACCTGCTTTGTAGTTGTCGTGCTGTTGATTTGTAAGGGCAGGCGAGAATGTGAGCTTGGGGAAGGTATATTAGGCAAGTGGAAGTAGTGAATTTGATTGATAATAAGGTATGGATGAATGAATAATTAGGATTTGAATTTGACCTTGAGATGGGAGGCTGAGAGATTTATGACAGTGGTTTTAAACAGTATGCAGGGCCCAGCAAACCAACAGGACTCATGGGGTTAGGGCTTCTGATTTATTGATGCTAACCTTGGAGACACAACTTAACCCAGAAGGGGCTTTCTATGAGAAATTGGTGTTAGGTTAGGTCCGATTGACAATTTCAGTGCTAAAACTGGTATCATAGAAAGTCCATACTTCACAAGAAGCTAAGAAAGCTAAATGAAAAATTCGGCAACTTTTACAAACTCCAACTAAGTTCCAGACGTTATTCCGAGTTGAAATTTTGAGGAGGTTTCTTATCATTGGGAAATAAATGCTTTGTAACTATTAAAGTCAATGGGGCTACGGAAGGGACTTATTGGTGGAAATTTATCTTTAATCTGAATGAAGAATGGTTTGAATTAAGTTTACGCTGATTTGTTACTATTAGGGTAGATCGGCCTCACAACCCGGTTCTCTTGCATAGCCTTTTTGGTCCTTGTGAGAAGTCTTTGTTGTTCAATGGTTTGTTTATGCCAATTCTTAAAATGTAGATAAGGTGATGTGCTGTGATTTGGTTGGTTTAAAAACACACTACTACACTCTTTCATTTCGAGGAAGCAATAATAAATCTGTGTTATCGTTATTAATATTGTTGGTAATAACATTTCTGGGGTTTTTATTATCTTTTATTGTCTGGTTTGCTTGTGAACTATAGATGGGTTTTTTAAAATTTTCCTTCGGTATAAATTCACACCTGCAGAAAATTTGGGGGTTGGCTGTGACGGTACAGGCCCTTCTCTGTCCCGCCACGTTCATAAATAAACCTATTTACAAATATCAGTTTGCTGCATTTTGAATGTTTTAGAACGAAATCGTATTAACCCTTTTACTCGTGCTATCTTTCCATAAGAAAGAAAGAGAGCGGAGAAGTGTGCTGTTCTGGATGCTTTTTATGTTGCCAAGCGCATGAACGGCACATAAATCGGGGACTTTTGACAATAGGAATCGGTTGAAGTATGATTATTGAAGAATTAAATGAAATATATTGGGCAGTTTTAGTATGGGAAAAGAAAAAAAAAGAAATGGCAAGACAGGGGTGGGGATAGAGGTGCAGTTTAGGCGGGATAAAGTGAGAAAAGGAAAAAAAGATGGGGGATTGGAGGCATTAAGCCTCCGAGGTCGCTCTCAGGAGGTACTCCGAAGACGGTCTTCGGTGAGATTCTTAAAGTCCGTGAAGTGAATTATTGGTAAAAATTTAAAAGTGAATTGTGTATTGAGAAGTGTTACACCGGTTAGGGGTTAGGGAGTCTCGAGTTGGCTAAATGCTGACAAAGGACATGGGACTTAGTAATTGGCATGGCCGATGAAAAGTCTGTACGATTCCCAACACGTGGCAACACGTGGGGATTTCGGTCGATTTTTAGGTAGGGAGTAGGCACGCCCAGTGTTAAACTGGCAGGGTTAGTACCTATAAAAAGGGAAACCCGGAGCAAAGTAGTTAGCATGGCTGACAAAATGCTTATTTATTAGTAATCCGAGTATTCAGCATACGCAGAAGAAAGGTTACGACGTAGCGTTTTCCTCCAAGCGTTCCCGTATCCTACCCTACATTATGATTCCTCATTTTCTTAGGTATTATAGTCTTCACGTGTAGCCGTGGTCTGGGAGTGCAAGCTCCCAGATTTAGACAACGTCCCTCGGGATGTGCCCGCGCTTGGAACGAGCCGGCGGCTGTATCCTTCGGGAAACAGTTACAGTTCCCTTCAGTGTCGTATATCCTAGTGTGGCTTAGGTGCTCCTAGCAAGTGGGGTTCCCTAATAACCATAATGGGTGTTATTGCAATGAAGTCTATATTATATATATTTTACACCATAGGTATCAAATCCTCGTTCAATACAATCCCAAGCTTCGGCCTCATATGTATGTGAACGTATTACACCGGCATTTAGTATACATTGGAATTTGCCATTCCACTTTCAGCTAGCTTCTGTTAGCAGGAGTTTCCTCTTTACACCGAGGGGAAGCTGTCCTACCTACCATTGCTATGGAAAGGGGGCTACATTACACACCACATGATTAAAGTAAATGTGAGACATGGATCTCTAGGCTGAATACTACATCTAGAAGAATAGGAATTAGGTAACTAGGTACATTTGAGTAGGAATAGGGAACATAGGAAATTGTTTGGGAAATAGCACTTAGTAATAATTCGGGGGTAGACTCACGATATGATGCAATACATTTTTCTATCTAACTCATAAGATAGGTGTACTGGCAACTTCCCGGATTACAGGAGGTAGACTAGTATCCTTGGGTTCGCTGAATTATTAAAACATTTAATATTCTATCAAGTGTCCAGGAAATACTTTAATAGCCATGTAGGTTACAAACTAGAATTATTTTGTTACAATAAATAAAATAAAAATCAGTTTTAGGTTCATATTTATAATTATCATCCACTCAAATTAGTTTCAAATTAAGACGGTAGTAAATGTAAGGTATCGTTTTTGATGCTAATGGACAAGCTGTGCAGTTCCATTGTGGGAGACCATCTAATGAGAGACGTAGAATGGTTGACTACTCTTCGACAGCATGAGGAAGGATATATTACAATTTATTATGTCGCTATTAGTATCTGTTAAAATCAAAGTAATAGGATATATCAAATAAATAAAACAAGGAATTAGAATATCCTAAAATAAAAAAAATAACTATGCAATATCTTGAAATTTTCATGTAATTAATGGACAAGCAGAGCTGTTTCATTATGATTAACCTTTTCTATCAGACATATAGTCTAGGTGCATTATTCCTCAAACAACATGGAAAGAATATAATTTGTTCCATTTTGAAGTCAAAAGTTTGCAGAAACAAAGAAAGAATATCTAACAACAAATACTCAAGAATACCTTGAAAATATACTAAACTTATTTGTTCACTATTAAAATTACTAGATATAATAAAATCAAGTAAAGCTGTATAATTACTCTCCACTCTCAAAATAATATATATTGGACCAATGATATCATCTAACAGGATATGACATCTAAACAAAGTGGTGGAATAGGTTCAAAGATATTATTTAACTAGATATGTCTACTCAAACAGAGATATGATAGGCTGTAGATTGTATAGGGTTACTTGTAGTCCCAATCCAATCAGGTTTTAGGACATATTTAGTACATACCAGCGTAATATTAGGAACTCCCTTTTACCATAATAAGTAAAAGGAAGTCCCGCTAAGAACCGAGATATGATTGGATGTATGCCCTTACTGAGGCTAGGCAGCTCCAGAGATGGCCAGCGTCTCGGTGTTATGGTAGATACTCGTTTGGGTAGAATGAATGGTTTGTTTTGTATAGCTATGAATAATGATGTCTCTCATTTTCATAGAAGTAAATTAAAAAGGTCCTTGAATGTGCAGACAAGATACAAACTTACATACTTACAGTGTCGATGACAATATCATACGACATTCCCTTTTGCCAAAAGAATATGTCCTCATGCCCATGTAGTATATATGAATACTGAATCAATTGCAATACACATACTTACTGACTTTTAGTACATTTGTAAATAATAGAAAACAAAAAAAAAAGAAAGAATAATAACTTTATAAAGTCCTCTTACAATGGGTGATTATATGGTTACTAATTATGTTGGGTAATTAGTAAGGAATATAACAGACCTATGCGGTGGAAGATGACCAGTTTGGACAAGTCGAAATCTACAGATGGCAGCGGGGAGGGGCTGTTATCCTTAGCCGCAATCAATTAAATATCATTCTTAATTTTATTTGCATACTTACCTACTTTAAAGGTTCTTATGTAAATCTTACTTATTTCATACCTACTTAGAACATCTTAGCAACATAATCTTCTTTTCACTCTACCATATTAATATAAAGCAGATAGTTACATATCTACGCAGTAATTCTTATTCAACTTTATTAGAACATCACATTAGTCACTATAGATAGAATCTATCACTGCATAATACTTATGGCAATATGCTGAGGTTTTAATAGACTCACAACATTTAGTCATGAAATAGGTAGTTTGGTTTTGATAGTAAGAAAGTGGTAATAGTAAATTTTGTTGTTGCAACTTAACACTTTTACTGTATTATGTTAGAGAGCCAGTTCTAAATTACACCACTTGGAGAGTACATAGGTAGAGTAGGTCACGTCTCAAGCCTTTGGAAAAGAAACTGAGTTGCTACTTATGGGCACAATATAGGATCCTGACCACTATACTAGACGATCACATGGCCTTATAATGATCTCAGTCAAGACACACTCAATATTAGGTTTTGTGTTATGTTTGGATACGGTATCTCAGAATGGTAGAAGTTATCACACAAATAGGATATCACAATTAAATTTCATTTTATTAAACATTTTCATATAAGGTAGCGTAGAGTACATGAGATTTATATATTAGATAGAGGGGGGGACGTTACAGCTTACTTATATACGATCCTTCTCATCAGAGAAAACGCGTTTCTCACAATGTATGCCCTGTACCTTTAATACACACTACATTTGCAAGGAAATTTATCAAATTTATAGGACCGTCACTGTACAATAAAATAAACGCAAGTTGTAAAATTTACTCGTTAAATGTTTATGAGAGCAATTTGAAAATTTTTGAAATATTAATTAACCTTAATTATGAAGAAACAGAAAAGTTACTTGCTAAAGCTTTGTAAATTGATGAAGTAACAATACTCAGTAATAATCATGTAACATATGGATATATATATATTATATTATATTACATTGCATTATAACACTTCTATTTCACCATCATATCAATATTTTATAAAAATTGTAAGTTATATACTTAACTAGTATTCTTTTGTAACTAAACTTAAGGCATAGTTTCTGTAATAGTCCGACGAAAGAGACCTGGAACCTATGCCACGGGTCTTGAGCCTAGTTTAGGAACCAGGGGCGCCTTTGTATTTTATGTACAATATGCCTTGTTTTGCCAAATAAATGATTTTATTATTATTATTATTATTTGTCTCCATGTGTGGACGGTTGTATCACCTATTTATTGCCAAATACTGCCAAAATTAATCCTTAAGCTTGCACCGAGGCAGCGATACGTAATTGTGGTTCGTTTGATCCCTTGTTGTATCTTAATTTCTTAATTTTGAGTTATGTAATTAATATATATTATATTTAAGGATTCATCCTATAAATCACGATTATTTACTTAAAATTTTCTCTATAGAAAAAAAAATCCAAAGTTACATATAAAAAACGAAATAAACCCTTAGTACGGCGTAAATACTTAACGGAGAGTCATCTGTATTTGAATAATAAAAAACCAACATGTTTTCTATAACGTATATACATTACATTTTTCAAATAGTTATTTGTTTTTATTATACGAAGGAAATACTCAAATTCACGCAAGTTCCGCCCATTTTAGTCAGAGCCGCGATGCTTTGTCTCTATCCGCTTTAGTAACTCTTCGGCCGTCAGACGGTGACGGATGCTGTTGCCGTGCCTTACTTACGCACACATACGCGGCGCACCTATGAAGCTCGGTGCGCCCAGCCAAATATTGCCAAAATTAATTCACATATACAAATAGCTATGTGTGGTGCCAGCATAAAAATATTGATAGGTACCTTCTCTATAAAACGCTCATGTAGGGCTATAATAATACTAATATGTATACTAATAATAATAATAATAATACTCTAACGAGGTGGAAGACCTCGTCAGAGTAGTCAGTATTTATACACACATTAAACGTTTTATAAGTTAGATTCAAATTTTAATACTTACTGTAAAGTTTTAACGACTTCAACCAAACTTCCTGGACTGAGTAACAGTTTAATTTTTACCATCTTACTTCCAAGTGTGGGAGTTATGGAAAACCCCTTTAATCACCTATAAAATGGCTTCCGGCTATTGATAGGAGGAAGTGAAAAAAGCCTACGAATGTAAGTTTTCAATCAAAGGTCTATACATAACCTTTGACCATAATGATCTTATAGCTGATCATGTTTTTGACCCCGCAGAGAGCCGACCAGTGCAACTCTCCTATCTACACAATGGGATGTCTGCGACCAGCGCTGTGCGAACTGCGCCAATTCACCAACTCTGTCACCGCGCTAGCTTCTGCCATCGTTATTGTCATGGTGATATGCTATTGCAACTTTTATCATTCTAAGACAGGCATAATAATCACCATAGGGTTCCTCAAATTCATCATATAGAATGTATAGGTTAACTCGTTTTCCTAAGACTTCGGGTTTACTTCTCAAATTATACGGTTTATCCGGGAAACTTGCTATTATTTTTCTGCTGAAGACGCTGCTTACTGTCATATGACAGCAAGCATATAATATAAGGAAATTCATATGGTTTTTCCTATATTATATGAGGATACTATTCAGACAGTTCCTACCCACCGGGACCTAGGTAAAATAAAACTCGCATAAAATACATAATATTTAATAGGCACTTAGTGTATGTGTCTAATGAGACAATATTTAATGGGCATTAAATGTGAGTGAGTTGCTTAAACCAAAACATTAGATACTTACTTGTGACACAGATACTGTAGCCCTTATGCAGAAGCTTAAGGTCGCTCAATGATCTATGCAGAAAGCTACGCTCGGCGTTTATTAGAGTTTATCCAGAACAAAGAAATTGGTCGCAGAACCAAAGTCATCGACATAACTATGAGAATTTGCAAGCCATTGCTCGACGAAGCGATGACCGATGCTGAAGAAAGGTTTTCGAGTGGTTACCATTTGAAACCAGAAGACGTTTACTTTTAGGATGTTCTAATAGTCGCGGGTTGGTTACATGGGGCTAATAGCCGTTCATTGAGGCATTTGTTAAACAGTGGACGTATTTTGGCTGATGTTGAATGATGATAACTTAGCACTCCGTAGCACGATTCCTACTATTGCGCTTAGTTGACTCTCAAAACTTTCAATTAATGGGTAGCACGATGCCATTGATTTAAATTCATCCTTAATTAGATTGTACTGTATGTCTATAATTGTACATAGGCAAATAATTTTTGTAATAGAGATTTCTTCGAATCGCAGTATTATCGTCAGAGATTTCTATACGTAAGTTGCCAACAATTTTGTACAGTGAATTCTAAACATAATATAATGTCTTTATTTCGGAAACTAACAAAAGTAACACGCTACAAATGTTACAACGAAAAAACTCTTCTCCTTCTTGCTTTTTTTTATTATGAATTAATTACGTAGGCTTCAAGCTACGAAATCAAATTATGATGCTGTATCGTCGTAATTGTATGGTTGTCGCCACGGATTTAGGAAGGGAGCTCCTAAATCCGTGGTTGTCGCTTACAATGAGAACATAATCGATTACGGGTGACTTTGGCTCTGACGTAATAAACTTACTAAAATTACTTAATAGTTACTGTGCTACATACCTTATCGGTAATCAGCATCGATTATAACTCGATTTATCGCTTGCACGTTACAGTATCGATTGATCGTTTTAAAAATTGCACCAGGCGGTGACGCTGTTCGCGAGTGGGTACTCCCTGGTGTCGCAGCTGTTGGAACGCGCTGAGCCACGCCTGAAGCCTCTGCCGCTGCGCGTGGCTTGCCTGCAGCCCGGACCGGCGCCGCCCTCGCCGCCATCTACTGCCGCTTCGCTTCTGGCCGCACTAATGGCACCTACTGCACCCGTTACGCAAGTTTAGGTCACCCCCTTCCTGAACTGGATACTCTCATATAACTCCATCTTTTATTATCAATTTTACTTTTCTCGGTCTCTTTTCCTATTTCAAGCGCCGATATATCACAAAATCCATAGTGAACCACTGTATGGTTCGCTAAAAAATGTACCTATTTCTCATGGCGCTGACTATCCACTTATCAACAGTATAAAGTATTGTTATACATAGATTACGGCAAACTAAATTAATGAACATTATATTAATTTAAAAAACCAAAGTGTAATATCACAATACGACTTTCTGTACCTACATGAAAATTTTACGAGTGTTTTTATTATGTATTTAATTTTACCACGTGCCAGGAATAAGATTTTGATGTTTGTTCTCTAATTTATTAATACATCGAAAAATAAATGCTAGCTTGTATAATATTATTATAATGAATACATAGATGTTACTTGTAAACAGTATGTTTTTGTATTTGGTCTTATTAACATAACAATGTAACTTTGGGCCCTCGGCCTTGTAGTCATAAGTAGTTATGATCGGTAGATAAGTACCTAATTACAAGATAATATTTTATGCAAATATATATTGTTAAAACTATTAGGCGAAGTTAATTTTTTTGAAGTAAATTTTAATGTACAGTCACGGAATGAAAAGGTTCGTCGTTTTTAAAATCGATTCGATCAACGTAGTGCGAGCACATATTAGGTACCTTTTGAAACTTTGTTACAGAATAGACTCGAGTTAGAGAAAATAATATTTTACTGTTCGTGAATAATGTTCAAAATTATTCAGATCAAAGTGGTTTGACTATTTATCTTGTCAACAAGATTATTATGTTTGTTAAACTAAATCCTTTTTGTTGGTTTAACCCATGATCTTAAATAAGATGGTCTTCTACTCCCGAAGAAACACAAGCTTGCGTCACTACCAAATTGCCTCTATTAAAACATGATTGCAGCAGCATACAAGTTCATGGTTCTTTTTCATGTGAATGTTTTGTTCTAAAATATCAATACATTATTTCAAACGTCTAATCGAAAGTTACACATGAATCAACGTTCATCACAGAAAATGGTATGAAAAAAATTGTCTATCTACCTATGGTTCCACCATTTTGACAAATATCGCCGTCTCTGTCTCACGTTTATGATGTGCATCTATTTTGTTCTCGTTCATGCACAATGCGCAGTGATTCGCAAACTGTGTGTTGTGTGGCCTTAAAGTGCATTTCTGTTAGCTACGAGTAGATATAATAAAAACATAAAAATTATGATTTTTCAATTTTCCGCAAGAGTCGAAGAATGGCTTTGCTATTGTGGATCTCACACAACTGCTAAATGTGGTACCTACCTATGTTATGTAAAATTTATTTGGTTTTATAACGTAGTACCAAATTGGTTTCTACTTCCGATATTCCGAATCTTTTAGCTTTTCATCATCATCATCATTTCAGCCACAAGAAGTCCACTGCTGGATATAAGCCTCCCCCATAGATTTCCTAAAATTAGGTATAAACTTTGAGAGCCGTAGATAGAAGTGATGTCGAAACTCGTGTCCCGGTTACGCGACATCCGGTCTCGGAGTGTAATACCTGGCGCAGTATATAGACCGGTAGCGCTAGGTTTTTAGGTTTCAAAAATATTAAAGTTGTTTATATTTTGGATACAGTTTCCTGACCATTTGCCAAACCTAATACAGTAGTTTGTGTTATATTAGGTGCTTGCTTAGGTAGAAATTGAGGTGTTTGTCTTTGCGAACATTATCCGACGAAAATAAAATTCAAGTTGAAAATTTGTCTTTCATGATAATAATAAAGTAGTATTAAATGTACATATGTATTTTGTGTTCATTATCAAATAATAATATGAAATGATGTGTTAAAGAAAATAGGATTGCAGTATTCGCCTTGTGCAAAGTGGGTATTGAGCCGGTCATATTCCAGACACTTCAAAAGCTTGGTATTAACCGTAGGTATGTTCGTATATCAACAGATACAACAACATTTGTCGAAGACCATAAAAGATCAGGGCAGCCACAAATTAATCTAGTCTTAGAACTACAAAT
Source organism: Plagodis dolabraria (assembly GCA_963854805.1). Classification (NCBI taxonomy): domain Eukaryota; kingdom Metazoa; phylum Arthropoda; class Insecta; order Lepidoptera; family Geometridae; genus Plagodis; species Plagodis dolabraria. The sequence goes on from OY978446.1 coordinate 28,293,019, forward strand.
TAATGCTGTTAAAGCCAGAATTGGTCGAAATCTCATTAGGAAGTAAAAATATTATGATAGCTCAACAATAATCTTATTGCGAGAAATGAAAATTCCCGCTAGGTGCTTATCGTTGATATACAGTACATGCCCTAAATCAATCTTTAAAATTAAACAGAGTACCTTCCGTTGCGTGAGAAATATTCTTTTTACCGATGAAAAAAATTACACTATTGAAGAGCACTACAATCAGCAAATTGATGATGTGTGAAATGAAGTGATCAATGACCTTGGTACGACAGGTAAAGACAGCAAACAATTCTAGTGTACGGCGAAGATGAGGTCCAAAAAGTACTTTATACCTACATAAGTCGAATGTTTTTACTGTCATATCTATATCTATACTAATAGAAATAGTTTGAGACCCGGGAAAGGACATGGCATAGTTTTTATCCAACTGCGCAAAAAGAGGTTAATAGTTTTGCGCGATAACCGCAATACACGCGGGTGGAGCCGCGGCTGGAAAGCTAGTCTATTATGTATGACATTGGGCATATTTATAGTTTTAAGTTTTTTTTATTTTAGATTAAGTTATCAATGCAAGTCTTTACCTCTTATAACTACTTCATCTTAGTCACTTTAAAGGATTTATTCTACAGATTTTATATTTAGTACAAAATTATCCAACACCCAAGATCAACGACTATTTCTGCTAAACTAATAAAGTTATCTCAACGGCTATACTTTTCCTTTAAAGTCCATGAAACGTACTATCAGCTTGAATTTTTTCAGATTTTTCGAACTAGCAGTTTAGCTTTTAGAGGGGGGGGGGACGCCCTGCTGGAACAAAAATTTGCACTTTAAAGTTTAATATTTCGTGAATGGAGCATTAAAACGAAAATCAGTATTAGCAACCCCTAAGTCATTTAGGAAGACCTATTCAACTATACCACACTTAAAGAGATAGACGACGAAAAAAAATTTCATCCTCACATCACATGTATGGGAGGTACCCTAAAATAAATATTTTTCAAAATTTTATTTTACCACTTTGTCGACGTAATTGATTTATATATCCATATGAAATTACAGCTTCCTACTACTAACGGTCTCTTTGCAAAACCTCGGACAGACGGACAGACACACATGACGAAACTATAAGGGTTCCTTGTCAGGACTACGGAACCCTAAAAAGGTCCAAAAATTGATCCTTGGGGTACTCCTATTCTTACCAAAGACCCAGAAGAAGTATTGCCATTTATTCTAACCTTCTGTAGCCTGTCTGACAGATATGACTGTATAAGATCCAGAGCTTTTCCACGAATAACATAATGTGAAAGTTTTCGAATCAGCGTGCGGTGCTCTACACAATCGAATGCCTTAGAAAGGTCACAGAATTCGGCAATAGCATCCTGTGAACTCTCCCAGGCTTCAAGTATATGTGAAGACATTAGAGGCACGGATCTATGCTCTCGTCTAGTGGGTTCCATGAGAAATAAGTAACAATGTGTGATTAACGCTAATGGTGGTTATACCCGTTCTTAAAAATAAATGTCATTAAACTTACTCGTACTTTTCATTAACTTTTGCTTGTTTTTTTAATAGTTATCATTTTATTGTTGTTCAGGTATACATTTCGTAACATTGCATTGATGGTATAGAAAAAAAAGTAAAACCTTGTTGATAGGATATGTCATATAGATTTAAATGTTAGCAGTACTGTTTCTTGCCCTGGTGTGTTAGCATAATGCGTGACTGTAACTTACATGCAAATATTTTATGAGGTTAGCATACGTAATGTGTACCTTTACGTCGGTTGTTTGTCTGTCAGTCCGACCGTTACTCTATAACGTACTTTATTGTATTTAAGTGTTTTAATAATTTACTGTACTTAATTATGATTGTTTTCAAACAATGTCTTTGCATGGCGCATTGTCCAAAGGTCCATGGTTCGATGGTCACTACCGGCTTGAGCTACAAAGCATGGTGGAAGGGCATTTTGCGAATGCCCGCCAGGCTAGCTACCACTCTTAAGTAGAAAATCTGTCGCCAAGCACCTAGAAGGGGCCCACATTGACTTTGTCTTGATTCTGTGTGTACAGAGCTCTGACCCTGGACTACTTCGAATTGTTGGGGATGACGAACCCTCAACCCGGCACCAACCGGACTTGGGGGTTCTACCTCCAACCGTCTTATCGCCGCCGTCGCGCCCATTTTATGTCTACCTGTACACAGAACAAAAATCTCGTTCAACTACTCTTTCCTGAACTGTATTGCCATAGTGCAAAGAATATGTACATAATTAAAGTGACAGTCACACTTACCAATTGTTGCCGGTGACTCGCATATAGCGCGAAACCATTCCACGCGAGCTCGCTTCTGCTCCGCTGTCAGTTCATGAGGGATCCAACGACAACTTATTGTTCGTGTAAAATTTTCTGGATTTGGCTCATATCAATCCCCATTAGTCCTCGAGTTGTCTCATAGGTAATCCGCGGGTAAGCCGCTTAACAATAGCCACATTATTTTCGTTGACGGCAGTTGAAGGCCGCCCTTCACGAAATTCGTCATGTAAAGAAACCGGACCTCTCTCAAATTCAGCAAACCATCGCCTTATGGTGCTCAAACAAGGTGCTTCTCTCCCAAAAGCATTTTAAAGACGAGCGGCACGTTTTTGCGGAGAGAGAGAACTTTAAAATCATAAAAAAATCATCGCTCTAAAATCTTTTCGACGTAATTCCTTTTTCATTGCGTAGGTACATAGAACTTTGATGTGTGAAAAAAAAAACAATTGACAAATGATTTCCCACCAATTTTTTTTTATTCCTAAAAAGGTTGCAAGTTGTTTAAAAAAATATAACATTCGAAATTCAAATAGGTCTGATTAGCTAGAAGTGCAAAACTTTTAGTGTGCCCCATGTACATAGATTAATAGGATTCGTAAAAACCAAGCCGAGTGCCAAAGCTATGCGCATCTCTTCACATCAGTATAAATATGGCCTCGCGAGCATAACGTGTTTAGATTTAGGTTACCGCTCAATTAGTACCCACCAGCTTATTATTTTCCGTAGCGCGATCAGCCGCCAGATACAAAATCAACCAGCAGCTTTATTCACCCAACTAGCCATCCTAAAATCAGGAAAAATGTTCAAGGCAACGTTAGTGCTAGCTCTGTTATTGGTTTTGGCTACATCTCTACCCAGCAAGCCCGCTGAAAAAGGTATAGTGCTATATCAATGTACTCAATAAGATAATTGGATTCAGTTTTACTGTCGGCCAACCATCTTCTTCTGTTCTTTAATTCAAGATCTCTTTCTATAATAAAATGTCGTTGGCTACTTCTATAGCTGATATTTTTTTAAATCAATGTATTGGACGAGGATATTCCTAATTTGTTTTTACCGGTGGTAATGCCTTTATTAAACAAAATACTACGAACTATATATAACACTACAGCTTCTACAATAAAAGCTTTTAGACTACCTAGAATTCGTAGCAGACTCACAGGCAGTCCAAAAGCTCAAGCTCACTCCCAGTTGGCAGCGTACCCAGCATTGTCCCGTTGAATTGAAATGCTTGTTCTTTGAGCCATAGATATAGTGTAAATTCCTAATTTTGATAGTTTTAGTTCTTGTATGGACACCCAGGCAATAATTCCACTAATATATAAGTAAAAGGTTAAAGTTGATAAACTACCAAATCCAAGTATGTTTATTTGTAGAATGTAGTGTAACAAAATGGTAAAATTTACAAAATAGATCTCATACATTGTCAACATCTCTGGCCAGACTGGCAATTTTTTTTTTTTTAATTAATAGTATATAAAGTGATTAATAAAAGCTATTTATTTGTCATTAGGTACAAAAACAATCACATTATGTCAATTATAAACAAATAAAATAGGTTATTAGTGAATTCAATTCTATATACTTACATAAAGTTGTTTGAGACAACACATATTATCAATAAATTTAAAATAGAATGTTGTCTTAGGTTTTCGCGATTGTTACACATAGTAATTAAACAACTTTAACTTTACTTATTATGAATATATTTGTTGCTTCAAATGAGTGTCCTCGTAAAACTCCGCAATACAATGATTAACTTTTACCAACTATGAGCTTTTTTTATGTTTAAAAGTAAACATACTACATTATTTTAAGAATATTGGAAATTTGTTATATATTTTGGGGGCCACGCGAAACACACTCTTACGCATATATAAGACGGCAATGCACATAAACTAGTTTTATTTCGCATATTGAAATTAAAGATATCACTGAATGTAGGGACTGAAGCTATTCCTCACAAACAGTGCCACTTCATAAATTTACAGACATTGCAATGTCGGTATGTTTAGAGATTGAAAATACAATGTGCAACTACTAGTACTATGAAACGTTTAGGTCAACCTGTTTTGAACTACGAGTTAAAATATTATGGCATGAGAACATCAACCACACCTGAACGTATTAAAGTATGTACTACCATATATCTAGCGATTTTAACTGAATTATTGAAAAACAGTACAACGGTAACATTATTATTGTAAGTAAGTTGAAGGTCCTGCAACTTACTAAAATGTATTCGCATACCCGGATGGTTTAATGGTATTTAGGCGAGTGTAAGAATTCTTTATCACTAAAATGATAAAAGAATACAAAAGAAACAGAACCGACTTCCAACACTAAAAAGTATGAAATAACTTGTGGAAGTCAGAGTTTGTTTTTTTCATTATATTGTGACGGAACAAGGTCGAGGCCGACCTGATGTTAAGCGGACTAACCTCTGCCTACAACAGATGCATTTCATCACAAGTAACGAATTGCAATGCGCCCGTCACCTTGAGATATAGTTGATAAGTCTCATGTGCCTGTAATTTCACTGTCTCTCAAGGAGTGCTGCCGGAACACACCGTTAAGTAGGATCTACACGGTTCGAAACCACAGGCTCCGCCCATTGCCCTTGGCGAGCGGCTTGTTCCAAATCACCGTCGGAATTTGCTACTACACAGTTCGAAACCAGTGTTTCGAACTCCCGCGCCGATAACACGCATCCAACGAAGGCCAAACTACACACGATATCGCTTAATTTATACGTTTTAAAATTACTATCTATATATGAAATTTGGAAGAAAAATATGTCATAAATAATGGATTATATTTGGTCGTGGCTTTTATACCTACGTATCTCAAAGAGGCAAACGCGCTATGCGTGCGCTCCCGCCATGCGTGCGCTCTTGCCGCCGGCAGCGGCATACTGCCCTCGCGTAGTTTGCGACCGGCGTCTACTGTCGTATCTTTGGAACGGCAATAAGCAGCTGGTTCAAATTTTCACAAAAATTAGTATGGTGGGCTACCTGAAAATAATAATAGCATATAGTAGAAACAAAGGGGGTTCAAAATACAAGGAACATGTTTTTAACGACTTTCTTTATTGCTCTATAGTAAAATGGTGAAACATAAAAGCGTCAAACTTTCTTCTTTAAACTTAATAATAATAACTGATAATAATAATAATAATCCGTCAACTGCTCTCTTTGCATCGCATGCTACACCCGCGCTCATCAGTTATGAGACTGTACATTCCACGGAAATGGGGAGGTCGTGGCTTTTTAAATGCTAAGACCCTTCACAACCGTGAAGTGTGCAGTCTCAGGGATTATTTCCGTAACCATGAGTGCGGGATGCATGGCGATGTCGTGACGGTTGACAAAGGTTTCACACCGCTGTCCTTGGCGAACGATAACTGGCGCAAACCAACGGTGCTGAGCACCGAAGACCGCAAGGCAGTTGGAAAGGCAAGGAGGTTCTTCCGGGCCCTAACAGGGCCTGATGTGGACTTACTCGCTTCGGTGAACTGGCTACGCTTCGGAGACCTCTTTGGAGAAACCGAGGGTTTTGCTTGTGCAATTGCAGACGAAGTAATGATGACGAACAACTATCGAAAATATATCCTGAAGGACGGTACGGTCGACATTTGTCGAGCATGCCGCCGTCCCGGAGAGTCACTCAGACATATCATTTCCGGGTGTTCGCATCTTGCTAACGGTGAGTATTTGCACAGGCACAACCAAGTGGCCAGGATCATCCACCAGCAACTTGCTCTTCCATACGGCCTTATTGAGTCAGAGGTGCCGTACTACCAGTACGCACCGGTGCCAGTTCTCAAGAATGGTCGTGCATTGCTCTACTGGGACCTCTCTATCATTACGGACAGGACTATTGTTTGCAATAAGCCTGATATCGTGGTGGTCGACCGATCCTAGCGCCGGGCAGTGCTCGTCGACTGTACGATCCAACGTACATTTCTTACTACATATTAACTGTGATGCAATCTGTGTTGCATATATATATGCAGCGCACATTGCATTTATACGTCAATCAGTAAAATACTACGAGGAGTGCTCAATAGAACGCCGAACTACACACTCGCGCACCTATTGTGAATTGCCTACTTACTTTTAATGTAATTCTACTTACTTAATAACTAATAATTAAAAATAACGGTGAACGCAGTGTTTGACTCTAACTACTTCAAAACCTCAACTCCACTACCAGCACTCCGCAACTCAACTCTACTCTAACTTCACATGTACAGTACATACGACACTGTACATGTTGGTCCTTCGACAAGGTCACTAAAATTCCCTGTGGTTTAAGCTGTGATTACGAATCGGTTTGCTGGCCTCCCACAAGCGGGTCTCCCCAGTCAAATTGAGAAGGCGTTATATTCACAGTCGCGACTGCAAGGACATCGGTGTAACGGACCTTCAGGTTTCATAGAAGCTTAACCGTGAACTGCGGCGAACACTGAGAGAAGTCTGAAGAAGAAGACTACGGGATTGCTACTGCTACTGTCGTCTTCGTGTCCTACATTGAACCAGCAACTTACCTAACTCTCCACTGTATACCGAAGAAACTAAGGTACCTACTTACCTACTAACTGAAAACTACTTCGCGTACAGAACTCAAATTCTATCAACTTTGGACAACTTACGTAACATCAACTGAGCATTAACGAAACTTCAATTATAATATCAAATTACTTCAACTACAATGTCTACAATGGATCTACTTAATAAGCAACTCACTACTTTTGAGAACATAAAATCTTTGTGCACCAACTACAAAAAAGACAGTGCCGCCAGGAAAACTGTGGAATACCTAGAAAAGCGTCTGGCGAACTTGGAGCAACTATGGGCCGATTTTCACGAGCGGCATGAAGTTCTTCTGCAAGTGTTAACGCAAGCAATTCGTGTTAATTACTGCACCGAGGGGATTTACGAAAAAACAAAGCAAATGTACGAAACGACCAAAATAAGTATGAATGAATTATTGGTTTCACTCCGCCAGCAACAACAACCGGTAGACATTGATCTCAGCGGGATGTTGCTTGAAGAAACTAATGATAAGATCAAACAACTCACGAACAATCAAGAATGTAACTTTAAAGCATTGAACAGAGCTATGTCAAAAATTAATTTAGAACTCTTAACAGAAAAATGGGAAGTTGAAGATCACCTCTCTATTTTAAAAACTAAATGGGACTCCATTGACAAACTACACTGGGAACTGGAAGGCGCATTAAAAAGTTCTAACTTATATACAAAAATTTGAACAGATTGAACAGAAATACGACTCATTAAGAAAATGCTTGAACAGCAAAATTTGGTCAAACTTATATTACCAACAATCCGCTCCAAAAATCGACATTCCTGAATTTTCCGGCAATTATATTCAATGGATATCATTCAAAGATCTTTTCTGGGAATCAATTCACAACAACCCTACAATATCAAAAGCTCAAAAAATGCAACACTTGAAATCAAAACTGAGAGGAGATGCTTTTCGTCTGGTACAGCATCTTACTTTTAGTGCTGACAATTACGATTCCTGCTTGATAATATTATCTCAACGGTATGACAATCGTCGCCTTCAATTTACATCTTTAATGAACACCATGCAACAACTACCTGCCATTCAACACCCCAATGCATATAACCTGAAGAAAATGCATGACATCATAACTGAAAGTCTCAATGGGCTCGCCAACATGGCAATCGATGTTAAAAACTGGGGACCTGTACTTGTATACTATATGTCACAGAAGCTGGACTCTACAACTTTCAATGAATATACAAAAGAAATGCAAAATCACAGGGAGCTACCGAACCTACAAGAATTCTTATCATTTTTGGAAAGCAAGTTTATGGCACTAGAAACATCAAAAACCTTTTATAAAGAACAAAATATAACTTCAAGACAGCAATCAAGCGAAAACTTTAGTAAACCTACCGGTAAGAACTTTTACTACAAGAACTCAAACGACAAACAAAACTACATGAAAAAATCAACTTTATATGAAAACAATAAGAACTATACAAAAACATTCCACTTATCATCTTTTGGAAAATGTCCACTTTGCGATGGCGAACACGTGTTGATGCAATGTGAGAAGTTCCTGCACATGAACAGTGCACTTAGAAACAGTACGGTTGCGAAACTCAAACTTTGCAAAAATTGTTTATACAGTCACGGAAACAACAACTGCATGTCAGCGAAATTGTGCAAGGAATGCAACTTGAAACACCACACTTTGCTACACTGGAATAATACGAATCAACAAAATAATAATGACCTTCAACCTCACCCATCTACTTCACAGCAGCAGGGCTCTCATCATCTCTCTACAAATGACTTGGAGATACTTCTTACCACCATTCAACTCAATGTGAAATCGAACGACGGAAGGTATATCAAACTTCGTGCTCTTTTGGATCAGGGCTCTCGTCAATCTCATCACTGAAAATGCTGCACAACTACTGCGACTGCCGCGAACCAAATATAACGCGACAGTATCTGGAATAGGTTCCGAATCGGGAACCTGCAAGGGACTGATGGAACTTACCTGCAAATCGATACATTCTGACTACACTATCAATACACAAGCTCTGGTACTTAACAAACTAACAAACAAACTGCCAAACCGTACTTTTGAGAAATCTAACTGGCCACACCTGCAAAACTTAAAGCTGGCTGACCCCGACTACGACGTGTCCAGCTCCGTAGACCTACTACTAGGGGCTAACATCTACTCAGAAATAATTTTGGATGGAGTTCTGAAAGGTGATCATCTATCTCCGATTGCTCAACAAACTCAACTAGGATGGATCTTATGCGGAAAACACCAAACTTTTAACTGCCACGTGACAACAACTAACTTATCTGATTTATCAAAGTACTGGGAAAATGAAGATATTACTCCTGGAATACAGGATATAAGTAAAAATGACCACTGTGAAATATACTATAAAGAAACTACAAGAAGAGATTCGGATGGAAAATATATTGTGAAAATGCCTATGGTTCCAAATTACGAAGAAAACCTAGGTAGCTCTAAACCAGCAGCGGTTGCACAATTTTTACACCTGGAAAAACGATTGAACAGGGTCCAAAAACCTGGTGAATTGTACAAAAAATTCATGAATGAATACAAAGAACTACACCACATGAAACTGGCGAGTCAAATTACATCATCCACCAACGACGGATGTTACCTACCCCACCACGGTGTCCTACGGGAAAGCTCCACTACCACCAAATTAAGGGTGGTATTTAACGGCTCCCAAATCAACTCTGGGAGTGGTAAAAGCCTAAATAGCCTAATGGAGAAAGGCCCTAACCTACAAAAAGATATTCAAGCTCTTATATTGAAGTGGAAGTCGTATAAATATGCATTTACTGCCGACATCGAAAAAATGTATAGATGTATTTGGATAATCGAAGATCAACAAAATTTACAAAAAATAATTTGGCGAGACAATCCCTTCGAGATACTGCGAGAATATGTCTTATGTACTGTGACTTATGGTACAAAATGCGCTCCGTGGTTAGCTATGCGAACTTTACAACAACTAGCAATCGACGACGGTCATAAGTACCCAGAGGCTGCAAAAGTACTGCAAAAGGAATTCTATGTTGACGGCTTAATTAGCGGGCATAATACCCTAGAAGGTGCAAAACGACTACAAAAATCACTTATTAAATTACTCCATGGCGGAGGGATGAACTTAAGAAAATGGTCCAGTAATAATTCTAAATTACTCGAAGACTTGCATAACGATCAAATTTCAAATACCAACTATGACTTTAAACATGAAGATTCTATGAAAACACTTGGCCTTGGATGGAACTCTCAATCAGACACTTTCTCCTTCAACTGGAATATTAACGAAAAACCTAAAAAACTTACCAAACGATCCCTTCTTTCACAAATATCTCAACTCTATGACCCACTAGGATGGCTTTCACCTGTAACTATTACCGCAAAACTAATTTTCCAAAAAGTGTGGAAAGAAAACCTAACCTGGGACGAACCGGTGCCACTATATATAGAAAATGAATGGAAAAAACTAAGAGGCGAACTACCATACTTAAAATCTTTAAAAATACATCGATGGATTGGAACAACTCAGAAAACCATTAGCCTGATGGGATTTTCAGACGCAAGCATCATGGCCTATTCGTGCGTCATATACACTCATGCAATCGATGACGACGGACAGCCTGTAATCAAACTACTAACTGCAAAGACTAGGGTTGCACCACTCGCACAAAAACTTTCTTTACCACGGATGGAACTTTGTGGTGCATTACGTCTAGCACAACTTATTAAAAAATGCATAAACGCATTAAACGACTTGGACATCACAATATGGGCCTGGTGTGACTCTAAGGTGGTTTTGGCATGGCTACAAGGAGAACCAACTAAATGGGACAAGTACGTCGCAAACAGAGATACGAAAATTACGGAGGTCATACCAGCTTCAAACTTCAAATACATTGAGTCTAAAAACAACCCTGCAGATTGCGCTACCCGTGGGTTGTCACCGAAAAAGATTTTAAACTTCAAACTTTGGTGGGAAGGCCCTACAATACTCAAAACATTTATGGGCAGTCAAGCACAAACTTCTACCTATTGCTCCTTTACAACAAATATTGAGGAAAAACAAGTTTTGACAACCCTGCAAGAAAATGAAGATAATATCATCAACAACTTATTAAATAATCGAAGTTCACTAACCAAGGTCACACGAATAACCGCATGGATTATGCGATTTTACAGAAACATACGAAACAAACTCACCACAATGAAGAAATACGACGCTCTACCTAACTACTTAACAACAAGCGAACTACATTCTGCAACTAAAGCGATTATACAGTATGTACAAAGGAAAGAATTTTATGAAGAATATAACAACTTATGTAAGAAACAAAACTTAAACACTAAAAGCAAAATCTATAAACTGTGTCCCTACCTAGATGAAGAAGGTATCATACGTGTTTCTGGACGACTTACTAAATGTAACTTACCTATTAGTATGAAGAATCCTATCATATTATCTAGTAACGGAAGAATGACACAACTTCTAATAGAACAAGCTCACGCCACAACACTTCATGGCGGCGCCAGGCTCACTCTCGCATACATCCGTCAACGATATTGGATCGTAGGTGGCAATAGAGCAGTGAAAACTTGTCTACGACGCTGTGTCCGATGTCATCGCTTCAACACAACAAACAACTATCAACTTATGGCGGATCTTCCACAGCAACGAGTGACTCCATCTCGTGCTTTCACCTATGTGGCAGTTGACTATACAGGGCATGTGGAAGTCAAATTAAATAAAGGGAGAGGAGTGAAAACCTCAAAGGGTTATATAGCAATCTTTGCCTGCATGTCGACGAGATCTGTCCATATTGAACTGGCATCAGACTTAAGTACTCAGACATTCCTGGCGGCCTTTCAAAGACTATGCGCAAGGCGAGGAACTCCAAAACATATCTACTCTGACTGCGGCACTAATTTCATTGGAGCTTCAAAGACGCTACGCAACGAGTTCGATCTTTTCAAGATGGAACTGTCATCTGATTTCTTTGACAAAATCATGTACGATCCAACGTACATTTCTTACTACATATTAACTGTGATGCAATCTGTGTTGCATATATATATGCAGCGCACATTGCATTTATACGTCAATCAGTAAAATACTACGAGGAGTGCTCAATAGAACGCCGAACTACACACTCGCGCACCTATTGTGAATTGCCTACTTACTTTTAATGTAATTCTACTTACTTAATAACTAATAATTAAAAATAACGGTGAACGCAGTGTTTGACTCTAACTACTTCAAAACCTCAACTCCACTACCAGCACTCCGCAACTCAACTCTACTCTAACTTCACATGTACAGTACATACGACACTGTACATCGACATTACCATCCCACATGACGAGAACCTCGTGAAGGCCGAGAAGGACAAAGTCAGCAAGTACCTTGACTTGGCTCACGAGGTAACCGCCATGTGGGATGTTGACTCGACGATCATTGTCCCGATAGTCGTTTCAGCGAACGGCCTAATAGCGAAGAGCCTCGACCAACACCTCAAGAGGCTCTCACTAGACGGTTGGATCAACCCTGCCCCGCTGCATCCTAAATTTAAGTTTTTTATAATATTTGTTTCTTTTTTTATATATGAATATTGTAAAAAAATTAAAATTATGTTATAAAGTAAATGACGTGAATAATAATAAATAATAAGTTTATTGACCATTTTTCGGAATTTACATACATATTGGATATAGTTTCTAGTAAAATGCACTTAAAACGAGTATACAAGTTGTATAAACTATCAAATTGGATCGTTGATGCCTGTTGTAGTTATAAACTGTGTTACAGTCATCAGCGCCCTCCGGCTGGAAATGACCTAGGTACATAATTTAAATTATATGTTCAATTAGATTTTATATAAACATAAATAATCTATAATAAATCAGTACTAATATTATAAATGCGAAAGTAACTCTGTCTGTCTGTATGTCTGTTACGCTTTCACGCCAAAACTACTGGACCAAAGGACTGCACAAAAGGAGGTTAATTTTTTTGCGCGATAACCGACATACGCGCGGGATGAGCCACGCCCGGAAAGCTAGTGAACTATAATATTATATGATCCTTAAATGAATTACAAATTCTTAAATAATATTGCGCATAATAAGTAAATTTGGTGTGTAAGTGTGAATGGTGAATGTGAGTGTTATGAAATTGATATGAGGGTGTGTGTGTTGTAAGAGATTTCATGTTTAGTTATAGCCTTTAGAAGATTTTCCGTTTCCGAGTAAGTTAGTTGGAAAAGATACCTTGTACATTTAACTTGAAATGACGATAGCGGGTAAATATGGAGCTGGACGTTTAATTTATTGCAAAGCCGACTACTTGTTGTATAATGTCTACTAGCTAGAAGACAATTGTACGACAATATGTGACATACACGATTACGCCTTCGATGGTTTTGATCCTTACGACGATCATATGTTATGGTTTTGTGCTTACGGAGGATTGCGTTGTAAAGTTGTCGCACCGTTAGAAGCTCGACGTCCATGTACTAAAGTGTCGTGGGATCTATAATCGGATTTTTAATAATTACCTTGAGCACTGCTCTTTAAGCCCGTTCTAATTGCAATAATAAAGTAGTGCAGGCAGTTTCCCATGTAGTGGAACAATAGGTAAGGATAGATTGGGCAAGCGAAATGTAAACAACCTTTAAGGTTTCTATACTGGCTGCAGCTCTGAGCTTTTTAAAAACGTAGATTAATTTACGCATCCTTGATGAGAGCGGGTCAATTTGAGCTTTCCAGTTTAATAGGTTGTCTACCTTAACCCCCAGATATGTAACTGATTCAGTTCTCAATAGCGTTGGACAGTCACATGAAGCAGAATGAGATGATTGACAATTGCTATGAGCCACTATAGAAAATAATTCATCAGGCTGTGAGAGAGTATTCAATGAGAAAGTGATACATTTTGTTTTGTCCGCATTGAGGCTCAATAAACTTGTATTTAGCCACTCATAACACTACTGAGAGCTGCCTCAGCTGAGCGTTGGGCTTCAGGCCATGTGTTTCCACGTACTATAAGAGCTTTGTCATCCGCATAGGTAAACATTTCACAATGAGGTAGTTTAAGATTGCAGAGATTATTGATGTATATTAAAAACATGGTTGGACCTAAGATACTGCCTTGTGGTACACCATAAGCTAAGGTAATTTTCGATTTTGACACTCTGTATTCGATCAGTGAGATAATCACGAAATATATTTATTGATACTACAACTACATTCTGTGTTGATACAAGAACCCTCAGGTTGGAGGGACTCCAACTTGCATTTGGCTGTTTTTTTTAAATAACTTATAAGCTAGCCTTTGAACACTATCTCAACTGATGGTCAGTGATGTTGTCGAAGTTGTCGTTCAGGCTAACCTAAGAATTACTGGTCACAGGGTGACTACACGATCACTTGGTACTGCACAGTGTTTGGAACGTCGGGACAAAAATAATGATAAATATACGCGATTTAAACTGTTTAAAGTTTTGAATTACTGTGTAATCTACATTACCTATAACGTTATTAGTATAATAGTATAAGATAAAATCAAACACTTCCTCATTTTCCTTGAGAGCCACTAAAATTACAGGCACTTGAGACTCAAAAACTGTTTGCAGTTCGTCACTTGACGAAATGCATCTGTTATAGGCAGAGGATACCGCTTAACATTAGGTGAGCCTCGTGCTTGTTTCATCACAATCACGTAAAAAAATGGTTTTACCTCTTTCAGGGGGGTGCATTTGGGGTATATATATACATATACATAACATAGGGGTTCACTGTATTGGGTGATTTTTTAAGTATTTTGATCAATAAAAAAACCGCCTAATTTGACTGGAATATAAGTACTTAAACATGTTAACTCCTCTCTTATCAATATTGGGCAGATTCAGCCCTCTTTTCTGCCAAATTTCTTAAAGACAAAATCAACTATTTATTCCAAACTCCAAAGTAATTGTTGAACAATTGCTTTTATACAAAGGCTGGAATTAATTTTCTTGTGCAAATATATTATCTATTCAAAACTTAATATTTTTTAATTCTTATGTATTTTCAGAAAAAAAACCTAAACGTTATTTAGACGTAGATTTGTGCTACGAATTGGATGGTTTCTGCTTGACACCCGACGAATGCAGTGAAAACGAAGATTCTGTATATTTAGATGATAAAAAATTTGATTTATATTGTCGGAGTAATGTCGGTACCCATTGCTGCGTAGAAAAACATGAACATGAGGAATCTGAGGAAGGTATGATTTCTAATTATAATAATATAGCAGTATAGAAAAGTCATAATGTGTAGATTTGCTTAAAGTAGTTTTATATTAGAGGATACTTTTATTTATGTTGGTACCCAGCACAACTCCTAAAGCTACAAAACTTTGCATTTCATTTCGGAGTAGAGCATGGCATCCTCAGACGAATTTTGCGGTACTTGTGCCCGTGGAACACCTCGTAGAACACCTGGGTGTTCTACGTACTAAAATTATACTACTAGGGGCCAGGGCACTTGGTTAAAACACACTGATTTCTTTAATGATCCAATTAATTATCTGTAAGGTACATTTATTAATACTTGTTCTTTACAGCTTGTATTAAAATTTGCTTCCATTGGTGTGTCAATCGGTTTGCAATCTTGCTTCTGAAATTTAATTAAAACTTTCTTTATTAACTCTGTTTGTTTTATTTTAATAGTATTATCCTTTTTAGTTATTTGCATTCCCAAATATTCCTTAAATTCTCCGACAAATTTTGTGTTAAATTCATTCTTCAATAAAGTTATAAATCCATGATCTTTCCCTGAAATGAATATGTCATCTACGAATAGAAGGAGCCATGTCATACTTTTAATGTATTAACAAGAATCATACTTAGACTGTAAATCCCTGTTTTGTAATAAAATCATGAAAACGTCGATTCCAGCATTTTGGTGCCTCTCGCAATCCACACAATGCTTTTCTTAATTTTAGAACTTTTCCTTTAGGTATAGTTATTCCTTGTGGGCATTTTATATAAATTTCGGTATCTAAGTACCCATTCAAAAAGGCTGTTGGTACATCTAGTTGTTTGACAGATATATATTCTTGTATTGCATGACTTAATAGTAATCTTACTGTTGAGAGTCTGGCTACTGGTGAATAACAGTTGTAAGTATTTTCTTCTTGAAAGCCTTTTGCAACTAGTCTTGCCTTTTTAACATTATTTTGTTTGGTCTTAAATATCCACCTCGTATATTGCCTTTTTATCTTTCAGTAAGTCTGATATTTCCCATGTTCAGTTGACGAGTACCGGGTCATCCAAGCCTACCTCTCAAACCTGGGAGAGGTAGACAGGGTGACCTGGTTCTATTACTCCTTGCCGAAAGAGAGGAATCTGAAGCTGGCCATAGGAGGACTTCCATTCAACACAAACCCTGATGACGTCAACGAAGAACTTATCGCGCTCGGGTACAAACCCGACCACGTAAAGAAGATGAAGGCAAGAAAGGGCAGACCAGCCTCCATGAAGAAAACCGCAAACCTCACTCCCGGCATATACGACGTCGATGAACTCCTGTGCATGCCGGGAGTCAAATTCGAACACTGGAGAGGGAGGAGGGGCCCAGCACAGTGCCATAGATTCCAGGCATTTAGGCACTCCTCCCACAATTGCTTCAGACGACAGGCGTGCGTGCGGTGCGGAGACGAGCACTTCGCGCGCCCATGACCTCTGGACGAGCCCGCAACATTTGCAAACTGCGGTGGTGTGCACACCGCCAACAACCCCCGCTGCGCTGTGTTCCGCGAGGAGGCACGGAGCGTGCGCCAGAACAACAGCGATCACCACCATCGCAGCGAGAGCCGAGCGCGCGATCGCGCGCTCCTCACCGACTGCTAAAGACCTCAAACCCAGCACCTCCCTCACGGCCGCTGCCCACAGCCAGCCGGCCCGCGGCACCGACCCTGAGGGGCCTAAGAAGCGGAAAAAGAGGAAGAAAAACGAAAAGAAAAAGAAGGGCCCGCGGAAGGATGTCAACTGTCACCCCACCCACCGCCCCCGCACCTGAAGAAACAATCAAAGCACCACGGCCAAAGCACCACGTGCTCAGGCCGCGAGACAAGGAAGGCGCGACACACCTGTCTCACTCCCACGCGAGAACGAGACAGCCACGAAGACGACAAGGACGGCGGTGGAGCTAGAAACGCTTGAAACCTCCCTAAGCACCCTCCAGGAAGTGCTCCTGGCGATCAGGGAGGGAGATGACCCTATCCCGCTATTACTAGCGGGTGTAAGCTCCTATCCTGCCGCTAGGCAGCACCAATGGAGCCCCAGCGACGCCCGGGCCCTAAGGGCCGGCCAGGGCGCGCTATCATCTCGTCTCCCGAGCGCCCCGCCCACTGGGCTCTCCAGCGGGTAAGGGGCGAGTAGGGAGACTGAAGATTCCCGGACTTGACCTTCCACGGATGGCGGTCAACGTAGGGAAGACCGCCGCTCTGTTTGTCAGCAGAAAATGCAACCCAAACACCAAGCTACAAATGCAAAGCCAGGAAATAGAATGGCAGGAAAGTGCTAAGTACCTAGGGGTACAAATTGACAGAAAGCTCAGAATGTCGCTGCAAGCAAAACAGGCAACAAATAACGCAAGGGCTGCAAGAGCGCTATTACGCCCAGTGTTAAGCTCAAGACTACGAATAAAAACCAAGCTGGGCATCTATAAAGCATATATAAGATCCAGGCTAACATATGCAGCCCCAACTTGGTGGCAACTCTGCTCTAAAACTAATAAAACGAAACTGGAAAGCGCGCATAACGTATCACTACGAGTCATACTACAAGCAGGACGATACATCCACCAACCAACCCATGGTCTTACCAACCTTGCGGTTATGAAGACCGAAACAGCGACACTTTGGCTTGCGCCAACGTTTCCTACAAAATATCCACCTACTATCTGTCCTGTACACTCTCCCCCTTCTGGGGCTGTCAAAGACGGCACAAACGACCTTCGTCGTCGGGCAGTTCCTCGGATTCGCGCGCAGAGCGCGCGGCGTGCCAACAGTGCGCGAATTCGCGCAGGCGCCCGAAGCTGTTCGAATCCTGTACCAGCTCCGCGTAGTATGCCGGTCCTTCCGCGAGACGGGAGACCCCGTCCATCAGTCTGCCACGCATCTCCTCATACAGAGGACAGTCCCACAGAACGTGATGCCTGTCCTCCTCTGCCGCACCGAAAGCACACATCCCTTCTTCTCGCAGATTCATACTAGCGAGCCGTTTACTGAAACAGCCGTGCCCCGTCAAAAGTTGTGAAACTGCGTAATCCGGCTCTACCCAATGCGCCTTGAGGCGCTCACCCACGTCAGGAAAGAAAGCGTGCAACTCGCGTCCCTTATCCTCATTACACCACCTTTCCTGCCAAAGTGCAACAACCTTCGCGTCAATAGCCTTCCGCGCAGCACTTCTTTTTTTTTTTTTTTTTTTTTTATGCCTGATAGGTTAGCCTTTGACCACTATCTCACCTGATGGTAAGTGATGATGTGGTCGAGGATGTTGTTCAGACTAACCTAGAGTTACTACTGGCTCTCAAGGACAGCTGCCGGAACACACCGTTAGGTGCTTGGCGACAGATTTTTCAACTTGAGGGTGGTAGCTAGCCAGGCGGGCATTTGCAAAGTGCCCTACCACCATGCTGTAACGACTGCTATACTAAGACAACAACCGGGACCGACGGCTTAACGTGCCCTCCGAAGCACGGAAGCGCTCAGTAGTAATGCCCAACCAGCGGTCACCCATCCAACTCCTGACCGAGGCGGACGTTGCTTAACTTTGCTGACCGATTCAGAATGGCTAAGCAAACTTCGCTACGAGCGCTTCAAATTTTTAGGCACTTCCTGCCGTGCGAGCCCCTCGCATTCCACTGCACGTCGACCAGCACGGGTTACCTCGAGGTCCGCCGGCAATACTCCTGCTAACACCAGCAGTGCTGCCGTACTGCACGAACGGTACGCCTTAGTTAGCAGGATCAGCGACGGCCTCTGAGTCCTCTGCAAAACGCTGTGGACCACGTGGAAAGCGGTGCGTGCGTGCCATACGGCTGCCGCGTAAGTCAGGACCGCGACATAGGTGCCTTTGTAAAGAATTCGAAGGGCCCTATGCCGCACCCCCCATCTTGGAGCCGATATTCTGGACATCTTGCCGAAACAATTGCTCGCTCTCTCGCCTATGGTCGCCGCGTGAGGCCCAAAGGACTGGACGTCGTCAATTATGACGCCCAGTACCTCCGCCTGGTGGACATTTTTGACAGACTGACCGACATACTTGATCACGGGGGACGCTGTAATTTTCCTTTTAGGGTTATGACAGACATTGATGCGACCGGGCCGCGGACGCAGTCCCGCGCCTAGCGCTGGCCGCGTGGCGCTCAGAGCGGGACGTGGCCAGTAGGCTCTCCGTCGGCGACGAGAGCGGCCGCTTCTTCTTTGGGTCCACCTTGGGCGGATCCATCTTTGGCGGGGTACGCGCAAGCGACGTGCGCGGTGCTTCTTAGCACGGCTAGTTCCCGTAATGGCTTTTCTCAACAAGTAAAAAATATATATATATATATTTATCATATATATATATATTATTAACACTTATATTTATATATATATATATATATATGTATATATATATATATATATGTATATATATATATGTATATATATATATATAATATATATATATATACACACACACGTAAAATCCACAAAGTCCACATTAAACAAATAACAACACCAGATAAAACTAACAAAACCGTCCATGCGGCGACCACGTACAGTGGTTTGAGCACTAAAAGTGTTCCAGAAATCCTATTTATCGACCAAAATTAATAAAAATTTGAAAGTACTTACAGTAGGTCACGACACAACATATTAAAAAATAAAACACGAATAAAAACTAAAAACACTTTTCACCCTTTGGTGTGGTGAAAAACACCTTTAGGTGCCCTAAAAGAGCCCAAAATACCAATCTAGGCACTGATTTTACTATAAAATATAACAAAAAATATCCAAAAATAACACCTTAAAAATTACAACCTCAAAATGAGTACACAACGAGCGCGGAGCTAACACAATACGACCGTCCTCGACGATAGCCGGCAACGAAGCATTACCCTACCCTTACTATATAAGGGTACAGGGTAAAAAGCTGAAAAATCAAGTACCAAAAATTAATAGTATGCAAATTAAAGAAGAAGAAGAAGAACCCGGATACAATATAAAGAAGAAGAAGAAGAAGTTGGATACAATTTAAAGAAGAAGAAGTAGAACTTTTTTTGCACCAAATTCGTATTCGAAGAGTAAAGCACACCAAATTGTGCAACACATACTTTATATAGAGCGGATCAGTACATAGTAGCCTATGTGAAGGAAGAGTACCGAGGGGCAGTGCCCCCTCGAGCTGAAGGCATCTGCCCGACACCCTTTCCGACCCAAATAAAAATGGGTTGATGACGAAATTGTTTGATTGACCTTCCACATGTCAACAGCCAAAGAAAGAGCTACAACCAGCTGCCCACCACCGGCCAAGAGAACTGAGCTACCTACACATCTACAAAAATACATAACTAAGTAACGGGAGCTCTAACTTTTTGTCTAACCTTGTACCGTGGCCTTTCCCGCTTCACGGGTCAGCCGAAACAAGTTGGGCTCCGGGGCAACTGGCCTTGGGGGCGCCCCTAGTCAATCCCGGAGTAGCGCGTAGGATCAACCCGCCCCTATTTGTAATCTGAGATTATCTACAATAATAATTTATACATGTGGTATTAGATTTGGGTTCTGTACAAATTAGTCTAGGTTTCATATACCTACTTTTATCTGTTTGTAAAATATTCATTGGTTTTCATTTTAATTTCCCGCGAATTTATATTTTGTTCTAAGAAACAATTATTTGCCCCCATACAAAAATTATTTAGCCGTTTAATGATTTAATTAATTTTTAACGATTCAATACCCTAATGATACTTCGCTTATAATTGCTTTGCCTTGAATTATGGTCTACAAATATATACATATATCTCCTAAGTAACAACTCTAACAATGATTTACCTAATTTTAGACTTCAGGTTCCCTAATAATTTACTATACCTAATTCCAATATTTTACGAGATATCTATTATTCTCTGTTCACTAATTCAGAATGTCTACGTTATTCTAGTATAATACATTCAAATTCCATTCTCTTACATCATCAAATGAACAAATAATATTCTAAATTATATTAGAGTGAATTGCAATTATTTTGCTTTAAGAATACTATAGTATAATATAATAACTTGTATAATAGGTTCATAAAGGTATCTTTAGGATTCTTATTTCAATTATAAATTTTAATTTGATAGTTTTGAATTTAGGTTAAGTACATACTATTTAGGAGTATTATCTGTTAGGTTAGACACGTTCTTTCTTAATTACCTTAAAAGAAAATTAATTACTACAATAGGTCATTTCTTAAGGTCCTACCATTATACTAGACGATTCACATGCCATATTTCAAATCACAATAATTTTAGATTAAAGAAAAATATTTAATATGTTATTTTAGGCTTCTTTAGTAATTTTAAAATTTGGGGTCAGAATTTCTAGTATATCACAATCGTTAAGTTAAAGCAAAAATATGATCAGTTTTGGGATCAGTTTAATTAGGTTGTTTTAGTTAGTAATTTTATTAATAATGCTTTGGTTCATTTATTACTTAATTTAAAATTTATGAATTTGGGTTTTATAATAATATTATTAAAAAAAGGACTATTTTATAAAGTTATACATGCTGGTCCGATTACAATTCGGAGCACCGTGACCAGGATTTTAGTAGTTACTAAAAAATTGTTTAATAAGGGGATTTTACCAGGATTAAATCGGGATTTTGCCAGAATTTATTTAAAATTCTACGTAGGTTGTTGAAATTCAATTAATCATTTGGAATTATCAGTTTCTAATAAACGTTTATTTTTTTGGTATTTGTGATACCACGGGTTGATTTTAAATATAAGGAATTTATTTAATAGTTAGGTAATTTTTTGTTCTAAATATACATTTTTTATTTAGGTATATATAAAAAAAAAACATAAGTTGTAGAACAGTAATGATAGATTAATATAGTTGATTCTAGATTATTGTGATTTGTAAAGGTGCGATTCATCGCACAATTTGTTGCCGTGAAAAAGGAAAGGTATTAAGAAATATTTTATAGGATCATAATATTAATGCAAACTAATTCGACATTTAAAAGTATATTAAAACAGGGATTCTTTATACATTAAGATGAAGTAAAATCATCATTGTTTATATGAGTTTAGTCAGGGGGTTGTGTTGAATACAATTTAAATCAAATTAAGGTATATAAAAAAATTATACATAATATATTGTTTATGTTTTACAGATTAATTAACCAAGTAAATAAAACTTCAAAAAATAACAAAATGGAACGACTAAATGAAAGTGAAATTCGGCAATATCTAATGAAATGAAAAAAAATATACAAAAAAAGGAAGAGATTACAAAATAACCTTTACCAGAGAATCAAAGTGCTCAGAAAATAGCACGGAAAAATTTGAAATTTAAACAAAAGGAAAAGGAAGAAATTATGATGAGACGATCTATTGAATTTTTTTTAATCAAAGTTAAATAAAAAAAATACAAAAATAAATAATTTGGAAGAGGTTACAAAAATTACCTTTACCAGGAAATCGAAATGTTTCGAAGAAACATGAAATACAACAAGATTACAGCAAATGGCAAAAACTGGTTTCGGGTGAACACAAACTGTGGTAATTCAGCAGGAATGGGTCACATCTAAATTGGATATTATCATAGAAACGGCAGAATATTTGAGAAATATGGATGATATAAACAAATAAGAAAATCGTACATTTCCCAATTTAAGACCAAACAAGAAACACGAAATACAACAAGATTACAGCAAATGGCAAAAACTGGTTTCGGGTGAACACAAACTGTGGTAAACGAAGTGTTTGCAGTTATAGAAGAATCCGACGTAGTATTAAATTAAAAGAAACTAAAATACTTTGTTCCCGAATTTGCTTCAACTTTAGGGAACATAGTTATCAAAATAATGACAAATATCGGTTGGGAACCAGTTCAGACTTTAGGGATTAATGATAAAGGTAATAAGAGCCAGTAGGAAATGAATATGAAATATAAGAAGGTTAAACAAATATTTTTAAATGAAAAATAGAACAAGAGCAGTTAGAAGAAATAGCACTACAAACAATAAATTCAGTATTTGAAGAGGAAGTAGAAGAAACATCTAAACAAAATCGTTGCCTATTAGAAAATATTGTTCAAATATTTGGATTTGAAATCATTGCATTAGTGGCCACAGGTAGTGTAGTATGTTACTTGTATTTCAGAGGAATTTTGGAAAGAATTGAAATAAAATAGTAATAATAACATACCATTAATGCCGATAAAGCCTATTAAAATATAACAGCAATGGAACATAAAAAAGCCATATATGAAATGGATCCTAGGGAATCCCTGAGAGATATTTTTAAAGAAATTGATATTTTAACTTTACCAAGTCTGTATGTATTTGAAAATATTATGTATGTTCGTAAAAATTTGAGCAAATTTAAATCAAACAGCGACACTCACGATTACAACACTAGGAATAAAGATAAAATAGCGGTGCCAGGTTTTAGATTAGCAAAGACAAATAAAAGGTCCTTCTTAGGAAATTGTGTGCGGTTTTATAATAAATTGCCCAAACATATTACAACGCTCACAGAAAGAAAATCCAAGTTGCATGTGAAGAATATTTTGATAAAGAAATCTTACTACACAGTTTGTGATTACTTAAATGACAAAAATGCTTGGACTGGTTCGCCTCTGCCAAGCTAGCGCCTAACACCTACGTAATGTAAATTAAGTATTGTAATAATTTTACTATATAATATGTACTTAACACATTTTTAAAAAACGTTTAAAAGAATGGCCCCGAGTTTCTTGCCCGTTCTTCTCGCAGTGGCTCTATAATTTTTGTTTGCTGAACGTGGCAGTACAATGTAGTATATTTCAATATTAAAATTTGTAATTGACCTTCATAAGAGCGTCGTAGACGACTAAATTGAATAAATGATTTTGACTTTGACTTTGACTTTGATGTAAAAATTCATGAAATAATTTTACGAACAATAAATTTTGGAGCTATTATAATTGAAGTAGCTTGTTTTATTATACCTGGTCTTGTAAATCATCTGACTTTGGCGTTTAATGGAAGAAAAATAAGATGAAGTGATATTAAATAACATTTTATGAACAGGAAATTTGAATAGATGAATAAATTGAAACAAAATTGAGAAGAAACAATACGAGAAAGGATATTACATGATTATTTAGATTTTTTTGTTAATTATTATTTGTTTGTTAATTTACAATTCTTTCCAAAAAAAGAATATTTGTTTAAGAAAGGATAATTTGTTGTTAAAGGAGGACAGGGAAAAGACCTATCTTAAAAAAAAAAAACACTCGATCTGATTATAAGAAAAGGAATTTGCTCAATGATTAAAAATAATAATCAAGGAGTAAATGAAATATTCTCAGATGGAGGGGAGAGATGGAGGTCTTTTCCAAAAAAAAAAAAAATTTTGATAATTATAGTTGTGTCCTAACCTACGAACTTTTTATGTAAACTGTGTGTGATATCTAACGTGCCTCAGTTCATTAATATACCTACTCTTCCCTAGAACTTTCTCTAGTTTTCTTTATGGGAGGCAACACCCCCTCTCATATAATCTAATAGAACTTTTTAATGTATGGATTGCAATCGTTCGTTTTATTTATATTATTTAACATTAGTGTATTTTACTTAATCAAAGTTTAATATTTTCTAATCAAAATCTTAACTTAGTAAATAAATTAATACAAATTATTTAAAATTTAGTATTAAATTGAAATCGTATTCAGTAAGAATTTAACATTTAAAGTTATTATAATAAAAAAAAATGAATATATATAAATACTGATTTGGTTATGGAATTTCTCGATTCCTAGAGTGTGTTTGTTACGGTCATAATATGGTTAAGTTATTAATTATCAATTATAATATTTATTTAAGGCTTCTTACTAAAAGGAATTGATCCAATGTTAAAGAGTATTAAACGCAATGACTGATAATGCTTAGAATGGATTACATAAAAGAGAGTGAAATGTTAATGTTTAATGGAAAGGAAGGAAAAATATATGTGGTAGTACTTTAATAGAGAGCTTTAATAATTTATTGATATCCTTGGTTTGAAGCAATTTTTTGTCAATTGAATTCAGATGCATTACCCTATCGACGGAGCTTTAATGCTTAAAAACAGTACATATCAGCGACTAATATGAAGGAGATTTGGTGTTAGGTTAAGTCAGAAGACAACTCATCAGTATAAACTGATTTCATACGAGTCCCACTCTACATTAAATATTGCGGTACACTATACATCTCCAAAACCAGAAGTTTTATTACATGAAATTGGTATTAAGTGGATTAGTGGTGAGCATACATAATTAAATCTTTATGCCTTAAGAGAAGATTTGGTCTTAGGAAGGTCTTAGGGGCAGTGATTTGAAATATATAGATTAGTTATATCCGAACACCACTGCTCTAAAAGCTTACTAGAATTTACCTATATACATACCTACGCACATGTATATGCAGTTTGTAATGACAAGGAAAGAAAGTTATTTTTAAAATATTATGCGTCATATCTGTTGTTAGAAAGAGATAAATAAGCAATTCGTGTTACCACCGAACCGCCACGAGACGTTCCGATCACCATTATGCTGCGATCTCTTTCACTCTCTCACAACAAACGATACACATATCTCGCTCATCCATTCCTAAGATAAAACAAAATGACGACATTTTCTATTTCATCAATAAAAGCAAAAATTACGCGTGAAATGAAACAGTTTTCTTATCTCTCACATTGCCTGTATAATTGGTGCAGAGTCTAAAGACACAAGAAAGGCATATTGAGTAGGGTAAAATTGGGGTGTTTGGATCAGAGGATATACAAACGCTACCAATTTCACCATTTCATCTATTCAGGTAATGTCTTTATTAAAGAAAAACAATTATAACTATAAATTACGATATATTTTCAAAGAATGTGAACAATACATTAATTAAATCACAAGTAGGTAATATGCAATATATTCACAAGTAATATTATAATTATAAAACTACGTACAATGAATTATCCATTGATTTTATAATATCTCTAATTTTAGCATATATCACATCAGAGTATACATTCCCAACGACGTGTTGAGCGCAGAGTTCAGCATTACACCTACATGTCGACTGTTCAGTGTTTTCGAATTGAGTGCTGTCGTATATTTCAATACGAATTATTTTAACTCCCAGTGCTGTTGTCTTCATACATGATGAAAGCTTCTTCTTTTCTTCAATTTGAGGACTCTGATTGATCAAAAGATTTTTCTGCTCTTTATTTTCTGATAATCTTCCACATTCATCCACAGTCAGGGCTGGTGGAGATAGAATCCAGCTTGAATACTGGATTCGTAAAAATAGGTGTACCGCAGGGATCAATTTTGGGACCTTTTCTGTTCCTAGCGTATATTAATGATCTGCCTTGCATGGTCAAAGATTTCTGTGATATTGTTTTATTCGCGGATGATACCTCTCTGATTTTTAAAGTAGATAGGAAAGATAGTGAACTCATTCATGTAAATAATGTGTTATCTATGATCTCTGGATGGTTCGCCGCTAATAATCTTCTGTTAAATTCAAAAAAGACCAAATGTTTAAAGTTTTCATTACCAAATGTTCTTTATGTTGAACCAAACATTAAGCTTGGCCTAGATAAACTCTCTATTGACAAAGCGACAGTCTTTCTGGGAATCAAAATGGATTCAACTTTACAGTGGGATCCACATATACATGATCTAGCCGGAAGACTTAGTTCTGCTGCATATGCAGTTTGTAAGATAAGACAGTTAACAGATGTAGCTACTGCACGGCTAGTTTATTTCGCATACTTCCACAGTATTATGTCGTATGGTGTATTGCTGTGGGGAGCTGCTGCTGAGATAGAGACAATCTTTATCTTACAAAAGCGTGCAATTCGAGCCATATATGAAATGGATCCTAGGGAATCTCTAAGGGATCTTTTTAAAGAAATTGATATATTAACTTTACCGAGTCTGTATATATTTGAAAATATTATGTATGTTCGGAAAAATTTGAGTAAATTTAAATTAAACAGTGACAACCATCATTACAACACTAGGAACAAATATAAATTAACGGTACCATGTTTTAGATTAGCAAAGACAAATAAAAGGTCCTTTTTAGGTAATTGTGTGCGGTTTTAAAATAAAATTCCCGAACATATTACAATGCTCACAGAAGGAAAATTCAAATTGCACGTGAAAAATATTTTGATGAAGAAATCCTACTACACAGTTTGTGATTACTTAAACGACAAAAATGCTTGGAAAATTCCACCTCTGCCAAGCCATCACATGTCTCCTACGTAATTTAAACAAATATTGTAATAATTGTATTATATTGTTTATAACACATTGTAAAAAGACGTTTAAAAGAATGGCCCCGAGTTTCTTGCCCGTTCTTCTCGCAGTGGCTCTATAAACTTTTTTTGCTGAACGTGGCAGTACAATGTAGAATATTTCAATATTAAAATTTGTAATTGACCTTCATAAGAGCGTCGTAGACCCCTAAATTGAATAAATGATTTTGAATTTGAATTTGAATTTGAACATGTAAAGCCAGAACTCCTGACTACTGCATTAGACACCGTGCCTGTTGTAGAATAGGTTCATAGTAGCAACACTAACAATAACATTCAGGACTGGTACATTGCGTATCGATAGCGGCCCGCATTCTCAGGTTTTACCTGACATTAACTTATTAATATATACACTTCTTGTTTTTTGTGTTTTCTTTAATAATTTATTAGCAACGGGGTTTTAATATTATGGTTATTTTACCTGCATACTTAAAGCATCTATAATATTGGTGATTACTGATTATACTTTTTTATTTATTCGATATTTTCCTGAAAATTATAGCCTTATGCTAAGGATGATGTAAGGATTCTAACGTTATTTCCTTAAATCAATGAATCTGTTTAGATATTTTAAGATATATGATAGAATATTGAAACTCACATACGTACTTGAAAATATTACATTTCCTTTTCATACAGCAATCGTGAAATCAAAAAAAACTTATACGCTTAGTTCTAATCATGTATGATATTGAAAAGATAATGCGACCCGCGGCATAAAACAGTTTAGTTGCAATGACAACTTAACTATAGAAAATGATCAGTCGTTGTTTGTGTCTGTCTCCTAAATTAAATACGTAATTGCTGAAATCTAAGTATTATGTTGACTACCTATAACAACACACTATAACACAGGCTAGAATATATGTATGGTATTGATTTTAATTTACCAGGCTGTTTGTATATGTGTTTGTTTAATAAACAACTATTAGGTAATAATCAATCTATGTGATATGATGCGAGCAAACCTAAATGATTAGCATAGTTTTCTATGTATGTTAAACCAAATTTGGTCTACCGAACTTTGTTCACTCTCAAATGCTTACAATGCAATATCGATCACGTTGTGCTTTCCTAAATAAGGAAAATGACCACGTGAAAAGGGTGTATTTAAGCCGGGAAGCAGGCCTTACAAGTCACAGTCTTCAAACTGCATAATCCATCGCCTCTTCCCCGGTTTGCAAACTATTGAAGAAATTTCAAGTAAAAATGTAAGTATTATTAATTCACTATTTCATTTATTAAAATGTTACATTTATCTTTTGTTGGTTAAACTCTAGTGTGTTTGATGAAATCAATAAATCCGTTTTATATTTACAGGTCCAAGGCAATGAATGAGCTGCCCGCTACCGCCCAGGACTCTGGTGAGGAAGAGCTGGCGGTATACCCACCACAGAGCATACACCGACACCGTGTCGCACACACACCATCAGCATCAAGGAAGACTCGGTCACCACCTGCCTCCAGCCGACCCGTCGCTTCCACCACCGCTACTGCAGTTGCTTCCCCCTCGAGAAAACGCTCTCACACCCGCGTCGTTCCCGCTACACTACCGACGAAGTACTCTAACTACGAACTGTTCGGCACGGACAGTGAAGATGAAATTGACAATCACGGTAAGAGCTCAGAACACACCTGTCATATGTATTCTTACTTCATAATGAAACATCCTAAAGCTTATAGCCGGCAAATCAATGAAACAAAACATGGCCAATACTTTATTGTTCTGAAAACGTACCACGCTGAAGAAATAGAACTGATGAATAGACGACCTAAAATACATATTATGATAAAAAATAGAACAGATTCGGACACAGAAGCGTGGTACTATTTAATAAAATTTATAGATTTTAAAATTTATTTATAGAAAATTTTTTTCAATTTTAAACTTGTTTCGAGAAACATATCTCATGGACAACTCTTATTTCAAAGGTGGGGCACAAGAGTCTGCAGAGAAAATTTCACAGCCTTCTCACCATGTCTCCACTGCTGCCATCGAGCCGAAAGTAAAGAAAATTAAAACAAGTTTCGGCATTCCAGCAAAGAGCTCGGCACGAGATTTGTTTGGGAGCGATAGCGACGACGAAGAATTACCAAGCCACGGTAAAAAAACACCAGCCATTATATCTCAATACACAAAACGGCTTCCTCGCGGTGGTGTATCCCGGCAATCAGACACAGAGAAAAAAGGGTCGCACTATGTAGAGTTAAAGGTGTATAATTGTAACGATATAAAAAACGTTCAGCCTATGAATAGATGGCGTCATGCCATTATAACCATTAAAAATAAAACCAACGACGATACAGAGGCGTGGTCATACTTAACACAATTTATAAAAGCAACGAGGCAGGAGTTTCGGAATTGTCGTCCAGAAATAATTAACGGATTTTCAAATAATTGAATTGGGTGTAATAATACATATTAATATAATTGTACTAATATATAAATATATATATATATAATCAATGTAATTCTAGTACTTAATTAATTATAAGTCCTATTTACTTTTCAAAATAGATATATCAATATAATTTCAATTAAATACTTGCCATTGTAGCCATTTGTTAATAAATACTTTATTTGTATAACTGCATTACTTATTTTTTCTTTTCACAGTTTTGTCACATCCTGGGTCGATACCTGCCAATGAAGTTAATGAATTAATACAATGTGACGCATGTCGAATTGAAATGTCTCGAAATAAATACAGATATCATTTGAGAACGAATTTACATAAATTGAATTGTTTGATAAAGACTGATTTTGAAAATATCGATATAATTGCAACTGCATTTAGAAATCGAATTGCTACTTACCGCTTAAGTACCACTCAGGAAGTTGAAAAACTCACACCAGAGTCATTCCTGAGTGGGAATCAGAAAGATCTAATACATTTAATAGATTTATCTTTAAAGAAACACAAATGCATTAAATTGAATTTCGAATTATTTGCTTACTTTGATTTACCAAAATCAAATTCTCAGCAATTAAAGTCGTTTAATACTAAGTATGAAATTGTATACCAAAGCACAGATTTACATGAAATATTTTCTAAATTAATAGACATATTTAAGACTAAACTATCCGAATTTGAGCATTGTGAATCTGGTTGGACTTTATCATCTGTAAGTCATTTAGAAATAAATATTAATAAATACTGTCCTATGAGAGGTGGAACATACATAGATCTACCAAAATCAATTAAAAAGTTGAAATGTGTTATAAACATTAAAAATACTAATGATAATCATTGTTTTGCTTGGTCTATAGTTGCTGGATTGTTTCCATCATTCAAGAACAATGTATGCAGAGTTCAATCATATCCGCACTATTCTTCGGTTTTAAATGTAAAAGGAATGTCATTTCCACCAACATACTCAGATATATGACTGTTTGAAATGAATAATCGTGATATAAGTATCAACATATAATGTCTAGATAACAAATGTAATGTGACTGGCCCTCTGTATTCAACCAAACATCGAAAAATTGAACATATTAATCTATTGTACGTTGAACATGGCAACAAAGGTCATTATTGCTTAATCAAAGATCTTGTTCGATTAGTTCGACGTCAAATAACTTATCATAAAGGCAAAATAATCATGTGCGAAACCTGTCTACAATTTTATTGCAATGAGAATAAGTTCAAATTACACAGTTGTACAGGAGTTACAAGTGTCTTACCTGAAAAAAATACAATATTACAATTTAAAAATTATGAGAGACAACAAAAAGTAAATTTCGTTATATATGCGGATTTTGAATGTTTATTGTTAAAATCTAGAGAAAATTGCTCTGAAAATACTGAAACGTTACAGTTACATCAACCTTGTTGCTTTGGTTATTATATTTGTTGTTCGCATGATCAGAGCTTGAACAAATATGTAACTTATAGAGGCCCTGATTGTGTTAAAGTGTTTATTGAATGTTTGATTAAAGATGCCAAACGTATTAATAAAATATTACGAGATAAAAAACCAATGGAAACTCTAACACATGAACAAGAAATGGAATATCGTAAAGCTACTGTTTGTCATATATGTAATGAATTATTATTCGATGATAAAGTGTTAGATCACGATCATGTGACATCAAAAGTGCGCGGAATTTCACATTCATTATGCAATTTAATGCATAAAGTATGTCCATTTATACCAGTAATATTTCATAACCTATCAGGCTATGATTCACATTTATTCATCAAAGAATTAATGAAATATGATGGTGATGTGAAAATAATACCTAAAACAAAAGAAAAGTATCTATCCATTTCAAAATATCTCAAGTCAAAAACAGGAAATAGACTTTTTGAAATAAAATGTATCGATTCATTTCAATTTTTAAGCTCAAGCCTTGATATGTTTTGTAAAAGTTTATCTAAAAGTGATTTTAATCATTTAACAAACGAAATTGATGGTAATGAGAAACAAATTAGTCTATTACGACGAAAAGGACATTATCCATATGATTATATGGATAATGTCTTCATCAAGTCTATCAGTCAATCAAAGTCTAACTTTTATAATTCTTTATACAACGAAGATATTTCTGATAATGATTATATACATGCACAAACAGTGTGGAATGTTTTTAACTTAAAAACACTTGGAGAATATACTGATTTATACTTAAAGACAGAAATTTTACTTTTATGTGATATATTTGAGAAATTTAGAACAACAAGTCTATTACATTATAAATTAGACCCAGCCTATTACTTGACAGCACCTAGCCTAAGTTGGGACGCTATGCTTTTTCATACTAAGGTTAGATTAGAACTCATCAATGACATTGAAATGTATGAAATGTTGGAAAAAGGCATACGTGGTGGTCTAGCACAGTGTTCTCTACGTCATGCCGTAGCCTCCAACAAATATATTCTAAATTATGATGAATCTAAACAACCTTCGTATTTAATATATTTAGATTGCAATAATTTGTACGGCTTTGCTATGACAAAGAAATATCCGATTTCTGAATTCAGATTTTTAACTGTCGAAGAAATACAACTTTTTGATGTAATGAGTATTTCTAATGACAGTGATTATGGTTATATTTTAGAAGTCGATCTTTCGTATCCACATCACATACATAAATTACATCAAGACTTGCCTTTTGCTGTCGAGAAATTTGCACCCTATGGGAGTAAAACTGAAAAACTAATAGCAAATCTTTATGATAAAATCAATTACGTCATTCACTATGTATATTTAAAAGAATGTTTAAAACATGGTCTAATATTACTAAAGATACATCGCGTCATTTGTTTTAGACAAGATGATTTTTTAAAACCATACATTGATCTTAATACTAGTTTAAGACAAGTATCAAAAACCACTTTTGAAAAAGATTTCTTTAAATTACTAAATAATTCAATTTTCGGCAAGACTATAGAAAATAAAAGAAAACATGTGGATGTGAAATTGGTTTCAAGATGGAATGATTGCCAAAACAGCACAAATAAGCATATAACTGCTGAAAAACTGATAACGAAACCTAATTTAAAGAGTGTTGACATTTTTTCAGAAAATTGTGTGGCTATTCAATTGAATCATGAAAAAAATATTTTAGACAAACCTATTTACATTGGATTTTCAGTTTTAGAGTATGCTAAAGAACATATGTACAAATTTCATTATGATTTTATAAAAAAGAGATACCAGAATCAAGCATTGTTGTGTTACACAGATACTGACAGCTTACTTTATTTAATTTATACTAAGGATTTTTACCAAGATATGAAAGATAACATTTCTAAATTTGATACAAGTAACTATGCTATTAATAATATTTATAATATTCCAAACAGAAACGAAAAAATACCAGGTCTATTTAAAGATGAAATGGGTGGTAATATTATTACCGAATTTGTCGGATTAAGAGCTAAACTTTATTGCATAAATACGAGTAGTGTGGAATCTGATATTAAAAAAGCTAAAGGTATAACTAAAGCTGTAACTAAACATCTACAAATGAGTGATTACAGTAACACCCTCTATAAAGATATCAATACTAAATGTAAAATGAAATTGATTAGATCGATAAAGCATGTATTATATACTCAAGAAGTGAACAAGCAATTACTTAATGGGGATGATGACAAAAGGCAAATTCAAAAAGATCGTATACATACTCTTCCATGGGGTCACTGTGACACTATATTCTGATGATGTTAAATAAGTATGATTTAAAATACATTATTGTTAGATGTAATGTTTTTATAATTAAGTAATATACTCATAGTTTACATTAGTTTATGGCACACTGTTAAACCTTTAAAATATAATGTGTCATGATTCATAGAATGTAAATAAGTATAGTTGATAAAAATATTATTTTAAAACACAATATGTTTTTTTTTTTCATTACATTGCCCTTGTTATTCGAAACTTTTATTTCATATATTCGATTATGACTCCTAGCAAAGTATCCATTTGAAATTTATAATTATTTCCACCTCACTGCAAATAAATTTTCTTATATAAAATAATGTCCCTTACACAAATATGTCATATCACAAATAGAACTGCATAAAACAGCTCAAGTAACAGTTAAAGCATAAGATTAAACTGCTTAGCTTAATCATAAAATGAAGTTGATAAAACAGCCTCTTTCTTTAGAAGTAAAGAATCTTGAATTGGAAACATCGGAGAGGAGTATTAAACATAGTGCTCTTTTACCGAATTCTATTCGCTGCATTGTATGTGGGCCATCCAATTGTGGCAAAACAAACGTCATGCTTAGCTTATTATTGGATCCTAATGGGCTTAAGTTCAAGAACTTATATCTTTATTCTAAGACAGCTTTCCAATCGAAGTATTTGTTTTTAAAAGAAGTGTTGAGAAGAATACCAGAAATAAATTTTTTCGTATTTAGTCAAAATGAAGAAGTCATCCACCCCAATGACGCATTACAAAACTCTGTTATGATATTTGATGATGTTACATGTGAGAATCAAACAAATATTCGAAATTATTTTGCAATGGGAAGACATCGCATTATAGATTGTTTTTATTTGTCTCAAACATATTCAAAGATACCTAAGCAGCTGATTCGTGATAACGCAAACCTTTTGATAATTTTCAAGCAAGATGATGTAAATTTAAAGCATTTGTACGAGGAACATATAAATTCAGATATAGAATGGCTGCAATTTAAAGAACTATGTGCACTTGTTTGGGAAAATAGATTTAATTTTTTGTTAATTAATAAAGATTGTTCAATTAATCATGGTAGATATAGGAAAGGCTTTGACGTTTTCATTGAACTTAATGAACAAGTTCGGGAAAATGTAATAGAGTAGATGTATAAAATATATGTGTTATTGATATTATTCTCAGTCTGAAGTACTGCCAATCGATTAATAGTTGTTTTTTGGAGTTACTTCAAACATGGAGCAAAATATTAAAAAACATCTTATAAAATCAGTAAGTACAATTAAAAACAAATTAAAACAAATGCAAGACAGTGATGATAGAACTGATTCAACGATGAATAAAGTTTTAAAGCCTGTAGCAGAGCCTTTAAAAGCATTGGTAGATATCGGTTATAGCGGTTATAAAAATAATGCATACGACAATAAAAATACTCATATTTCAGAACACTCAAGCAATATTGACTTAATTTCGAATAACTCCAGTTCTAGTTCAAGGTGCGAGGATTTTGTAGAAAGTGACTCTAGTTTATTGAACAAAAATAAACATGAGTATTCTGCCGTTCCCGATAGTAGCCAATTTCTTGAAGAAACATATTACCAAACTGTCAAAAAGCCTTTGGAAAGATCTTTAAATAAAGATGACATTGAAGATATGTATGATAATAATATAAACATCCCTTTCGGTGTAAGAAAGGAAAACAGAAACTTTTTGATGGGCAACGCAAAAGTAAAAATATCAGTGATAGACGATCCGACCAATAATAAAAAAACACATGCGATTTCATTTGACAACAGTCACTATGAACTAACACCTGGTCTTAGAGAACTATTGCTGCGGAAAACTCCGGACTTAGCATTAGTTACAGCGAAAGATCAACTAGTGTACAAAGATATTCTATGTATTACTAATGCTCATAAAAGATATTACAATCCAAATGGACAAATCAAAGGGGACAAGAGTGCAAAATATCGTGAAATTATAAGACCCTTTTTTTTAGACGCACAAAGTAGTGCTAATGATATAACCGAGTTAATATCTGAAGAAATGAAATTTGGGAGCGGATTACCAACACTAAAAAAGTATAAACCCAATACCGATTTAGTTTACTGGGATGATCCGAACGAATTAATAGATCGGTTAAAAATTTTACTTGCATCCAGAGATGCTGGTAACAGCAACCATGATAATGAAATCATATCAATTATCGAAGAATTGAAAGAAGCCGATATTATCAAATCATAAAAGTGGTTTTTTATTATTATTTTATTCAGTATTAAGTCATCATTTCAACATGAATGTTGACAAGTTTGGTCTTCCCTTATGTAAAAGAAAATACAATAACCATAATAAACAAGGACCGGTGTTTACAAGTGATGATAACATAAGTGCGCAAGGAAAAATCATAAAACACTTGCTAGACCCTGTTGAAGCTAAAGATTGCGCTACAAAAGACTATGTGGATAAGTCTTTAGAAAATTGCTATGTAAAACTGAAAAACTTAGAGCAGTTTCTAAATGAAATAAGTGTCAAACTAATTAATGTAGAAACTCAATTAAAAAATGAGCAAAGCCGACGTCGTAAATGAAATTTATAGAAACGCAAGGGTTAATTTCCCTAGAAGGCATGTAATAATGAGAGATATAAATGATTTATGGCAAGCTGATTTAATAGATTTGCAATCTATTGCCAAATTTAATAATGGATTCAGATATATATTAGTGGTAATCGACGCTTTTTCAAAATTAGCTTGGGCATTTCCATTAAAACGTAAAACTAAAACCGAAGTATTTAATGCCTTCAACAATTTATTTAAACAAGAAGAGCCCCCCACAAATTTACAGACAGATTTAGGCACAGAATTTTACAACAACGAAATGAAAAATCTCATGCAAGTAAATAATATAAATCATTATTCAACGTATTCCGTTATAAAAGCTTCGATTGCGGAAAGGTTTATAAGAACATTAAAATCTAAGCTGTACAAACAGTTTGGTTTGAATGGAAACTACAAATGGATAAATGGTACTTTAGATAAAATCGTGAAACTATATAATCATAGTTTTCATAGAACGATTGGATGTAAGCCTATAGAAGTCACCAAATGTAATAAAAGAGTTATTATGGAGAGATATGCAAAATTGGAAAAACCATTAAATGTATTAAAAAAACATTATACATTGAAAACGGATGATTTCGTACGAGTTAGCAAATATAAAAGCATTTTTGAAAAAGGATATACACCGAACTGGTCTACAGAAATATTTGTAATCAAAGAGGTTTTGAGGACAAATCCAGTCACATATTTACTAAAGGATTTGAAAGGCCGACCAATTTTAGGTGCTTTTTATGGATACGAGCTGCAGAAAACTAAGTACCCTGATATTTATCTAGTGGAAAAAGTGCTCCAGAGAAAAGGTGATAAAGTGTATGTAAAGTGGCTGGGATTACCAACAACTGAAAACAGTTGGATAGATAAGACGAATGTGCTATAATAAGTAATATCTAATAATTAAGAGTCTTGATATATTTAAGTAACACTCTGCATGTTTTTAATTCAGTATAATAAAAGATATGAAAGCAAACAGTCTTCTTAATTGTCTAATTAATCATATACCGTGTGAAATACATCTACCTGGTTATAATTACTGTGGCCCAGGAACTAAGTTAACACAGAGACTTGCTCGTGGAGATAAAGGTATTAATAAATTAGACGAATATTGTAAGCACCACGATATTGCTTACGCTAAATCACCATCTTTAAAAGATCGTCACTTAGCAGATATAAAGCTAATGAAAATGGCGAGGAGTCGTATATCTGCCTCAGATGCAAATGTCGGGGAAAAAGTTGCAGCTCAAATAGCTAAATCAATCCAGTCTAAGTAGGTTTACCTACGCATTGCGAGGGCAATGAACTCGGTAGGTATCTCGGTAGGTATACCTACGCATTGCGAGGGCAACGAACTCGGTAGGTTTACCTACGCATTGCGAGGGCAATGAACTCGGTAGGTATCTCGGTAGGTATACCTACGCATTGCGAGGGCAACGAACTCGGTAGGTTTACCTACGCATTGCGAGGGCAATGAGTCTTGTCCACGGCGGCCGCGAGTGTTGTCGTCGCTATCATTCTCAAAGTCAACGCGCCACAGCTTAGGCAATAGTTAGTATTGAATTGTTTATGTGAAAATTAAAAATGTGTGGATCACATTCAGTTATCGATTCTACACCACCCCCCGCAGTATTGTTGATGAATTAAAAGTGACCTTATATATTTCCCTGTCAATAAAAGCAATATATCATCTGTTAATATAAAGGTTGTGGATGCAAACAATCTTATTGACTTTAAAAAAGAACATTTACAACTACGTCTTCATTTGAGAAGAAGAGTAAGATGATGGTGTTTTATAAAATCTGTTGCATTACAAAAAGTAACAACATAACGAAGAATAGTGCTAAAGTAGAGAGACGTGTGAAATCCATTAAGAAAATTTCAAAATCTAATAAAGACTTTCTTAAAACCCTTGGTTTTAAGGTATGAGTATACTTCAGATTACTGACTCACCGAACTTCGATAATTCAATTGAAGGCTATGAAATTCATTCTTACAACCCTTACAATAACGCTTTTAGAGAAAATGATGAAATCAGAATCCCTATACACCAGCAAGATATATACATATTACCGTCAGCCAGTTTTATTTACGTTGAAGGTCATGCAACCATCATCGGGAAAGATAAGAATCCTGTTCAAAAACCCGTGGAATTTACTAACAATTCCGTAATGTTTTTATTTCAAGATATTAGATATGAGCTGAATGGTGTTGAAATAGATCGATCAAAAAATGTAGGTATTACATCTACAATAAAATCCTATATTTCTATGAATGAAGGTGAAAATAAAGTGGCTGCAATGTGGGGCTGGAATATACATGGTGTAAAAAGTAATGGATATTTTAATGCAATTATTCCATTGAATAAAGTTAAAGGTTTTGCTGAGGATTATGATAAAATTATAATGAATTGCAAACATGAACTTATACTAACCCAAAAAAACTCAATCTTAAATAGTGTTAGAATACTAGAAGAAAAGGATATCAAAATAGACATACAAAGAATACAGTGGCGTGTGCCGCATGTCAAAGTATCTGATCGGGAAAGGCTTTCTTTTCTCAAGTATTTAGAGAAAGACAAACCTATTCAAATAGCATTTAGAAATTGGGATTTATATGAATATCCTTTATTACCTAGAACTATGAAACATTCCTGGTCAGTTAAGACAGCATCACAATTAGAAAAACCTCGGTATGTTATTTTATGTCTTCAAACTAAACGAAAAAATTCAAAAACGAATAATAGTTCAGAATTTGATCATTGTAAGATAAATAATGTAACACTGTTTCTAAATTCACAATATTATCCATACGAGGCATTAAATTTGGAATTTGAAAGAAATAAATACAATATATTATACGAAATGTATGTGAAATTTCGTCAGTCTTATTATAACCTTCCAACTGATCCGTTGCTCGACTTGTTGAGATTTAAAGAAAAGGCTCCACTATTTGTAATTGATTGTTCACGTCAAAACGATTGTCTTAAGACCGGACCCGTTGATATACGACTAGAAATTGAAGCCTCGCAAGACATCCCTGATAATACAACTGCATATTGTCTTATCATTAACGAGCGTTTGATAGAATATAAGCCTCTGAGTCACATTGTACGTAAAATATCATGAGTGTAATTGTAGATGTCCAAGGTTTTAAAACTGATGAAAATCAATTTATTTTGAAGTAAATAGCCATTCAGTATGAGTACCATATACAAGTTTTTCTATTTAAACCACCATTCCCATTTTACAAACTAAGCAAAACTGAGAGAAGACAAGTATGTTGGATTGAAAGAAATAGAGGGATATATTGGAGTGATGGTTATTTGCCTTATAGTGAGTCTAAAAATATTATAGCAAGTTTATTACAAGACAAAGAATGTATATTCACTAAAGGAAAAGAAAAAATATTGTGGATTAAAGAAATTTTATGTGAATATAAAATTAAAAACATATGTGTTTATGACTTAGAAGATAAGAGTTGCCCCAGTATTTTAAATTTGTATAAGGAATATGAATTATCAAACGATGTATATAGTTGTGTATTTCATAATAAGGTGTGTGCACTTAGAAATGTTCTTTGCCTTAGAAAGTGGTGTTTAAATAATAAAGTTAATTGAATACGCTAAACTCCTTGTTTTTATTTTTAGATTATAACCCTGAGTAAAATAAAATAAACGATCTTCAGACTCAAACGATTGTTTCAAAAGTTACAATCAAAGTTAGAAACTATAATAAATAAAAGTTTTTCAAATAGACCGAAATATTCTATTAGTTTTCAAATGAGCGGACATATCATTAGGTAAAAAATAATTATTACATCTTTCAAGATCAATACGAATTGATAATGAGATCAATACGAATTGAGATTGGTGGCGTTTGGATCTCCTCTGATCCAAACGCCCCAATTTTACCATTTTTTCATCTATTCATCTATTAAATTTTCTAGGTAAGGTTTAAATCTTATAAAATTATCAATTCGTATTGATCTTGAAAGATGTAATAATTATTTTTTGTCCACAGATTATTCCTAAAAAACACGATTAGCGGCGATGTATTCGCCGGACGCTTGGAAGTGCAAGACTGGTAGTGACTCAGGTGATTACCCTGAATTCGTCTAGTAAATATGGAGGCCATACAACACATCTACAGGTAAAAAAATCTTAGCTTAGGGGGCGTTTTTCTCTAAACGTATGATTGTTTTGCAGTCTAACACCTATCTTTGAATCATTAGGATTAGTGCGTACCACAAAACGCATTTCCTTACCAGGATTGAATCGACTTGGTGAAAAGAAATATGTATTTATGATTATCGCTATAAAAGCTTATATTATAACTCATATAATTTTAAACTTTTGGAATGGTTTAAAAACACTCATATACAAATACACCATGTTTGAGTTCATTTGCCAATACATTTTATTCGGATTATAAATGTATAAAAAACATAATATTTATGGTTAATATTTTTTTAGTTTGTTAAACATTTTTTTTTGTTTAATTACCATATCACCTGCGCAAATTTTGGGGGTCGGATGTAACGAGGCATACCGTGGGAGGGAAGTTCCATCACTAAACACAAATAATATAATTGAAATATGGTAAAGAATTTAGAGCTTAGAAATATAATAAGGAAATTCTTATGAGTTCATTTGCCAAATGTTTTTTTTAAGAACATATTAAAGATGAATGTTTATAGTTTGTTAAAAATTTACTTCGGTTAAATTATCATATCACCTGCGCAAATTTTGGGGGTTGAATCTAACGGAACATACTTTGGAAAGGAAGTTCTGATACTAAGACTAAGTAACTGAGCAGTCGTTTTGTCGAATATCTCCTGTGCTATTCTATCGGGATCGCTGTGCGGTCACTTAGGCGTAATGAGCAAGCTTTCTATTGCGAAGTGTTGTCGCAGCAGCTAGTCCATACTGACATCTCCCTGTTTAAAATTTACCTTACGGCCTATGGTGCGAGTTTGTGCGCCGTGTAGTACCCATCCCAGCGGGGTGCGTGAAGCTACTGGTTGATGACGGCGTTCGGTTCTCATCTCGTCGGCTATGAGTAAATGCCAGTTGTCTTGGCCTATAAGCAGCTGCGGAGTAGCGCTCTCAGTTAAGAGCAAGTGCTCGATGTCTTGAAGATGTGCACAGCCGGCTAAGTCGTCGTTTCTCACGTGCTGCGGTGAGAGGTTCAAACCGTCTATTGTACGACTCGCTATTTGGTATTTCTTACCGTTCTTTCTATATAATGTGACTAAGACACGGCGTGACCGTGCTGCCTTAAGTGTGGTGTCCCCAATCGCTTCTATATTCAGCTGCTCATGCGGTCCTTTTGCACCTATATTGTTCGCTATATTATCATTCGCTATATTAAGGGTTACCGTAGAGCCGTCGTCGAGGAGCGACCACGTGTCTATTTTGCCC
The DNA here is from genome assembly GCA_963854805.1 of Plagodis dolabraria. Taxonomy (NCBI): domain Eukaryota; kingdom Metazoa; phylum Arthropoda; class Insecta; order Lepidoptera; family Geometridae; genus Plagodis; species Plagodis dolabraria. The sequence continues at coordinate 28,334,721 of OY978446.1, forward strand.
TTAGGGCTTGCTATGGTGACTTGAACCACCTTAAGGAAAGCGTGCGCGTAGTTAGAATAATGAAAGTCAAAGTCAAAACCATTTATTCAATTTAGGTGTCTACGACGCTCTAATGAAATTTTAACATTGAAATATTCTATCATTACTGCCTCGTTCAGTAAACAAAGTTGTATAGAGCCACTTCGAGAAGAACGGGCAAGAAACTCGAGGCCATTCTTTTAAATGTCTTTTAACAATGTGATACTTACTTACATTATACACTTCATTTACACTTATCAACTATTGATTGACATATTCGTCGTTATATAATAACAAAAAAAGAGTATAATAAATTACTCAACTTCATTGATTCGGCAGCACTTCGTCGTTAAAGACTATTTCTACACCACTGGAGGTCTGCTCGGCACGGCGGTCCGACAGACACTGAATCGGGCAGCACTTTGTCATTAAAGACTATTTCGATACTACTAGAGGTCCGCTCCGCACGGCGGTCCGACAGACACTGAAGCTACTCGCAGTGAGTGAACAAACAAGGTGAAAAAGCGACTACCGTCACAAACACATTACTCTTTATAATTGACAATTGTGTGATCTCAAGCTCACGTATGGCAATAAGTATAATAAAATCTTCAATGTTTTTACACATATAAATAAAGCACATAATATAAACTATTTTATATAAGTATCTCAACAAATGTCACATGACCAGTTAAACTACTTATAAAATATACTTACAGTATTAATAACATCAAATAATGATTCAAGTGATCTATACATATTGCAATAAGTATAATAAAATCTTCAATGTTTTACACATCATAAATAAAGAACATATTATAAACTATTTTTAATAAGTACTTTACACTGTCACGTGATCAATTTCGCTACTTATAAAATATACTTCCAGTAATATTATCATCAAATAATGGTTCAAGTGATCATGATAATCAATATATTATGCTTAATCACAGTCTAACAACAAACACAATTAGGTACAGTATTAAATTCACACCACAGATAAAGTAGGTATACACATGGATAATTAAACCAATACTTATTTTCCTCTTAAAAACCACAGAGTATAATTAAAACGAAATGAGAATGTCACATTAAGCCAGTTGTTTAATCTTAAGCTTAAAGCTAATCAAGTGAAGATGAATAAATATTTCATTACATAGTAAGTCAATTTTCAAATAATCTATCACGCGCAATTCCTAGTCCATGTGGAAGCGACTGCTTCCGTCTTTACCTGTCTTTGGTTGTGCAAAAGTCGGTGATGTGTGTAGATATGTGTCGCACCTCTTTGGCTTACATGCATGCTGTTTATTACGATACTTTAGGCATTTAAAACATAAACGATGTTCCTTTGCTATATCCCATCGCTTGACATCGGCAGCCAGGAACGTTTTGCAATCTATTATGCAGTGACCAGTATTATTATAATGTGCACATTTTACCGTTCTATCCTGTGTCACGTTGGTGCGTTGTAGTCGTCTGTTCGCTGTCTCGTTCCAGCTCGACGTCACGTTCTCTGGCTGAGCGAAGGGGCCGCACAAGTCTGCTTCACGATTCAGGAACCTGGACAGATTGATGAGGTCTGGCTCGTCCAGGTGTTGTGCGGCGGCAAACTTGTACCACCGGTGACGTAGCGTGGGAGAAAGTTTTTCAGATGTTAGTTTGGTTATTTCAGGATTGTATAAATAGTGAGTTTTATTAAGGGCTTGTAGGGCTGCTATAGTGTAAGATACTTTACTAGAAAATATACATATATCTCGTATATAGATTATCGGTGGGCTTCGTTAGGTTTCTCAACCGATCAAGTTCGGTCGAGGCGATGGCGTCAGGCCTTCCGAAGCGCGATTCTAGGCTTCTAATTATTTCTAGTGGGTGTGATCTATTGATAAGTAAACTTTCAACTGCCTCCCGTGCCTTGCCTTTTATATTACAACGCAGTCTAGAGGCGTTCTCACTGTCACTAAACATGCATGCAGTTTCATTATATGAGGTTTTAAATAATAACCAGTCCTGGTGTGAACCCTTAAAGACAGGTAAATCAGTAAAATGTCGCGTGTCGGCGGCGGCTAGCTTTGCTATATCGGACTTGACAGAAGGGATGGCAACGGCCCTATCATTTGACACGGCAGTGCCAAAAGCACTGTGAATGTCGATCTTCGGCTATCCCTCGAAGTGGACACCACTCTCTTGTACACTGGCGGCACTTTCACTACTACTAATACACATGGTCGAGCCCCGCGGCAGTGGTTTTCACGGCACTGTTCACTGCACTACTAGTATATGTTTGCACTTCTTCGAAGAGACGGCAACGGTAGTTGCTGCCGTTGATTCATTCGTTGTCGGCTCCGTTCCCTCGGAGCTCGTCGATGTTTGAGGTGCAGCCCGTCTTCTTCCACCCGTACTCCTTGTCACCGGCATGATGATGGCTTGCTGTTGATTCTTCCTTCTTCAAACTATTCGGCTCGATATGATATGACCAACAATGTGGGGAACGCAATGACTACCGGCGTTGTGGACTGTGTTTCTGCTATAGGCTGGCCTTCGAAGTAGACGCTGAGTCCCTTTCACATTTGTTTCCGCTGGGGTTGTTTTGAAGAGCACGGAGAATAAATAAAGCTGCCGATTAGATGTCGATAACTAAGAAGCGCGAGCGTCCTAATTGGGTAAAGTGAGAACTCCTAACACGACGGTGGCGCGACAACGAATGAACCCTCTTTACTTTTAGTTTTTAGCGAGGACGTGGACGACCGCACAGGCGGTAGCCAGCATAGATGCTGGCTACCGCCTGTGCGGTCGTCCAGCTCCACCGGATTTTAGGCGAGGGCAGGCCCTACAATATCCCGGGAATAGCCCTACAATGTCTCTACAATATTTCTAAATAATTAATTTTCATTGCATAATCGTATTGACTGATCGCCGTATCGATGCGTCTCAGCCAATCGTAGCGCGTGAACGCCTAAATTAAGGAGCGAGAAGACATGACAGAGATAGCTTTAACCAAGCTTTAACCGTCGTTGTAACGGTCATTTCGTATCTAGAATTCCTAGAATAGCGTCTAGATTTTAGATCTCCGTGATTGGCTGATGAGATAGCGTTCCAAGCCTTCGATGGAACGAACATTACCATATATGGAGATGCTTCGGTTTTGAGAGTGGCGTCACCAAGCTTCGCGTGGCGTGGGTACGCGCCCCCTGTTATATAGCGTCATATACCTACCTATGATGATGCATTTCCTAACGGTTTTTATGTTGTTTGGTATGTATAACACGGCGGTGGTTATACATACCTATATATTACCTTTATGATTACATACCGTGTCGTTACGTACCCACGGTGTATATAGCACGGCAGCGGCTATATACACACGTCATACCTCTTGCGTATGTACGCTTGTAGGTACATAACGAAAATATGTCCGTATAACACGGCTGCGGTTATATGCACATATATGGCACTGAGTATATACCACTACTATTTACCGTACCTTTACCTTTATTACCTTTACCACCTGTTACCTTTGTTATGTAAAGCTATCTATTTATGCATCTCTGTCATGTATTAGCTATTTATATGCCTATATATATCCTATATCTATGTGACTATTATTATCGACCAAGGTAATTTAAAATCAAAACTCCAGCAATATCACTTAAACACTTGGTTTATTCTTCAATCCACAGTTTATGGGGGAAAACCCCCGAAATGGCCTCCGTCCTCCCCCTATAGCTATTCCATTCCTCGCCTAGCAGAACACTCTCTGCACAATCTCACTCCGTTCCTTTCTGGTCATATTCCATTATCTCTTTGGCGCGTGTGCCATAACGTGTCACGTATGTCGTCTTCAGGTATACTGTTCCAGATGCTGATGTCATCTTCCATCATCATGACGTAAACTGATTGCGGTCTTCACTGTCAATGCTAGTTAGCATTGACAATCACTGGTTTCACTCCTTAGGTTGATGTCGGCGGCTAGCACTATAGACTGCCCTTTTGCAATCTTCATGTGGCGGCCATCTTGGCGTTACCACGATGGCACCACTTAGTCCTTCCGTAGTCAACTCCCAAGTAACATTTAAGCGGAAAAATATAATATTTACCAGCGCATTACCAGCTATAAGCTTAATAAATGATGTACAAGAGTGTAAATATATGTTTTTTTTTTTTTTTTTTTTATGCGTGATAGTTTAGCCTTTGACCACTATCTCACCTGATGGTAAGTGATGATGTGGTCGAGGATGTTGTTCAGACTAACCTAGAGTTACTGGCTCTCAAGGACAGCTGCCGGAACACACCGTTAGGTACTTGGCGACAGATTTTCAACTTGAGGGTGGTAGCTAGCCAGGCGGGCATTTGCAAAGTGCCCTACCACCATGCTGTAACGACTGCTATCCTAAGACAACAACCGGGACCGACGGCTTAACGTGCCCTCCGAAGCACGGAAGCGCTCAGTAGTAATGTCACCAGCGGTCACCCATCCAAGTCATGACCGCGGCGGACGTTGCTTAACTTTGCTGATCGATTCAGAATGGCTAAGCAAACTTCGCTACGAGCGCTTCAAAACTGTTTGTTTAGGACTGTACTAAAGTATAACTGTACAACTTACATACAGTATAGCTGAATAACGGCTGTATAGAGCCTACATTTTTACCTTTAGCTTTGACGTAAAAAACTGCGTTCAGCAACTTTATACAACAATAACTATATATTGCTCTCAAATTATACTTTTGTATAACCTACTTCTGTACAAGAGCATTAAATATTGTTATAGCGTGAATATTGGTGTAAAATTACTCTATTACTCAGCCTTCAAATAAAGCTTGATAATAGCTGTACAACAGAAATCTAGGATACTCTTAGCAAGCAATTCCCTTTATAATAGAGTAATACAATTCTATCTTATGTAGAAGAGTTTAGATTTACTCCTTTTTAAAGCCTTATGCGATTGGCGTACATTTTTCCCTTTCTACAGTTTTTCATGTTTTAGAAGATTAAAGTTATTATTATAGTGTTGGCATACACAATTATCCAGGTTATTGATTATTTTGAAACGAATATAGCTTACAATCAGTATTTTTTGGATACAACTTATAACAAAATGGAGTCATAATTTTGATAATTTGCCAATTTGTTAAGTGAACAAGAGTTAAGATGGATATAAAACCATGGAAAAAATCAAAAAAAAAACCGGCGGTATAAAAATGAAATTAAAAAAAGCTTATTCCCAACGTGAAATAACGGAACAAAATATAATTTTACAAGGGAAATTTTACGGACACCCCAATTCCAAGTTGGTATCACCACCATGCAATGAGTGTTCCGTAGAATCAAAATTGTTGGATCATGATGAAATAGCAAATATATGTGATGAAAATATGTATGTTGGGTTAGTAACATGCGGTGAGGGTTCTCTACAGGCAGAATCGGGTATAATGGAGCAAAGTATGGACAATTATAGCGAAATAGAACTAAAAATAAGTCTATTTTAGTATGTCTACTAAAAATAGACTACAAAATCGACTTTTATTTTAAGTGTTTCTACTTTTAAGAGCCTAATAGTTATATAACATATTCAAAAATTCATTAAAAACTAGAAAAAGGCAAAAATGCCATGAACGAGGAATCGGATTGTTTTATCGAAAATATTTGGAACGCTTTCGTTAAAACAATCCGATTCCTTGCTCACCGCCTTACGGGCCTTGGTTTGGGTCATAATGTGGTTTTCTATATTTTCAACTGAACCCTAATCAACTGTATTAATGAATATGAATAAGACTTTAAGACAGCTTCTACAGTACTTAAATACTAATGTGCAGACAATGTTACTCTTTAGGCTTAAAATACGTCCTTAAATAACGACTATGTTATGCAAAAAGCTGCATTAAGAGGAACTAGAAGAGCAAGAGCTGTATTAACTAAGGGCGCCATTTTATCATAACCTATAAATTGCATTCCAATTTTACAAGATATTTTTTGTTATTTTTTTAAATTTTAGTACAAATGTACAAATGATTTTAACTGTATAGTACACACATTTACGTTTACTATCAATAGAACAGTCCGGGTTACTCTTAAAACTGTTTTCAAATTTGATCACATATTTGTTATTACAGAAAAAAATTATGTATATTCCTTATTTCGAAGGGGCGTGAGTTTTGAGCTTAAAACTAGTATACATATTCACATAAAAATATCAGTCGCAAGCATAACAACAACGATAAGCAGGAAATAGTACTTAGATATTAAATATTTATTTCACTTATACTTCACATATGGTCTCTGCCTTAGCGTAAAGTAAATTAAGAAATAAAATGGAGAATAAATTCAACCACGAATACAATTTTAATATATTTATTATTCTATTAGGATTTTCACAAGCCTGAGTCTGTATAAAAGCATAAAAGAATAATAAGAGAATCGAAGCTGTATATAAGTATCTAAATAGTATCTTAGCCAGCCAAATAGTACAGCTTTTATGCAGCTGTTATACAGGTAAATCTACACTTAAAGCTGTATAATTTTGGGGCCCATTTCGGGGTTACAAGGGCTGTATAGCTTGCTACACAGTCTTTATACAGCAACGTTTAACAGCCTGTAGTAAACAATTAGTCCATAATAAAGCTTTTATACAGTTTAAAATGTTACTTGGGCTGCGCTTCTTTTATGAGATACATTTGAAATAAATAATTACATGTTATATTTTATTAATGTAATTAAATAAGTAACCTAACAGCTCGGCCATCCTGTGCAAAGTGAGTCCTCTCGCGATTTTAACATTATTCATAATAATACATACAGATAATATAGCCAGCATAACAATTGCTTATGTATGTAATCTATATAAATTACATAACAGGTGTGATTGCTTACAGATTGTAACCTATTATAAAATATCATATAATTAAGTGAATATAAATAAAGTCCTTAACGACCAGTGTTTATGCCTATCTGAATATCACTGATACAGTCATCCCAAGCCTTATCATTCCACCTGAAGCTGTCAGAGTGTCTAGTATGGTTCTATTAAAATGCTCAACTTCACCTTTAGCTCTTGGTGTTGCCATGGCGTTAACAATGTCTTTGATATGAATGATTCCAACGTAGCACTGGTGAAACTTTACCCTTTGTTGATGATTAAACGCGTAGGAATGCCGAAATAGCTTATGTGTTCACGTATAACTTAAACTATATAACTTGAACACTACAACTCGCCCGTCGTGCGGCATTTTGTGGGTTTACTTGTGGATAAAACTCGACAGGTATACGCATAGGGTTCCGTGCGATGTGGTGCATTTTAATGTTTTATTGTTTTTATTTATATTTTATACTAACCATTAGAAATAAGTTTGCACTATACCTGTTAACCAATGGATTTTATAATTATCCGAAAATAAAACATTTTGATTTTGATTTGATTTTTTGATAAACTGTAGTTATTTTTTAGCACGAGTCAAAAGTGTATCCCCCTTTTATACGTATCACTTTAGAAGACGCATCAAAGACTAAAAAGAACTCTTGACCTTTCCCAGCTTCGTCCCGACCAGGGCATAAGTAATATTCGTTTCCCTCCAAGCCTCGAAGTGACTCCACAACAGACACGCCGCAACAAGCCCGAGCATCCGCGATAACTTGAACAACCTTCATGCTCCGCGTGGCATTTACTGGTCAGTTTCAGCAAATTAAGTGCATCTTACTTGAGGGTGAATAACCACCTGCTGGAAGTCGCTCAAAAATAATTTTATTTGGATTCTTGATGATTAAAATGTCCGGTTCCTCAGTAAACGAACGATCCAAAAGACTATTGAAAGCCTTCGCGTAATAATAATGCTCTAGTGAGTCCCCATACTTAACCTTTCCTTGCAAGCATTTCAGTAAAAAGCACGACACAATCCTCGCATACCTTCCCCGTTGAGTCGCATCATATATGTTACCGTGATCACTCGACAGCAAGTGAGCGTTCCCACGATCACAGCTACCCAGCCCGGTTCCAGAGACGTTTCCGGAATCTCGCTCGTATCGCTCAACCCCCATCATGATCACCTGACCATACACCCGGGCCCTCCCGCAACCATGATCCTTCCGCTCATTTCCTTGATCATGATCACTTGACCCTATACCTTGGGCCTTCCCGCAATCACGATCGTTCCACTCATGCCCAATGGTTTCATCATTTATACCCTTTATTGATCTGAAACTGAAAAATAACAGTTTAGAAACTGACTTTCATCGTAAGCTAAATATGTAGGTACACCCATTACACTCAAAGTAAAAATAAACCTTAGGAATAAACCTAAGCAAAGAGGCTCAGGCATCCCATTTTCATCATCGTTTAGCATTTTAAGGTTGGTATACTTTGCTATAACGATTCAGTTTATGCCAGTCTATGGTATAGGTTCATTATTTCATTCTTTAAACGCGCCCTGATAAGTGTTACAGAATACGAAAATTTAAGGGTGCCAAATATATAAAGTTTAGTTACTCCCAAATTATGAGCCCAGCTACAATAAGTGTAAAATAAAAATATAACAATATACATGGATCACTGTCAAGGATAGTAACCAGTAAAATTTATTATTTAATTGACGCATATAAATAAGTTTGGATGCGGGGCATTAGTAATCAATATTTATAGACCAATAATAAACGGGGGAAGAGAGAAAAACTATCGGTTTTGAGGACCGGCGATAGACTACTAACATTAGCTGCAGCTATTCCTTTTATGTTATAAACGTTACAGTCGTTTATAAAACACTAGCTTCGCACAAGAACAGTTACCGGATTTTGTGAGCCATGTAAAACGTGCCTTATATATATAGGGTACTTTTAACCCTTTCCAGTCCACTTAAATCGGCCCCGTAAATCGTAACCGTAACTTTTCCTATTAACCTTCAGTACCAAATTTTCCATTCTGGTACACTTCGAAAACACATCCATATACCCACCCCGAGTCCCACAGAATAAATAAGACAGGGAATGAAAGCGGCCGCGCCCACCCGCCTGAGCAACCTCGGTCAGAGCTCATGAGTAGAGCTCATACATGACCTATCCGGAAGACTTAGTTCTGCTGCGTATGCAGTTCATAAGATAAGACAGCTAACAGACGTAGCTACTGCTAGGTTTGTTTATTTCGCGTACTTCCACAGTATTATGTTATATGGTGTATTGATGTGGGGAGTTCCTGCTGAGATAGTCACAATCTTTATCTTACAAAAGCGTGAAATTCGAGCCATATATGAAATGGATCCTAAGGAATCCCTGAGAGATCTTTTTAAAGAAATTGATATTTTAACTTTACCAAGTTTGAACATATTATGTATGTATGTTCGTAAAAATTTTAGCAAATTTAAATCAAACAGTGACAATCACGATTATAACACTAGGAATAAAGATATAATACCGGTGCCAGGTTTTAGATTACCAAAGACAAATAAAAGGTCCTTCTTAGGCAATTGTGTAAGGTTTTATAATAAATTGCCCAAACATATTACAACGCTCACAGAAAGAAAATTCAAGTTACACGTAAATAATATTTTGATAAAGAAATCTTACTACACAGTTTGTGATTACTTAAACGACAAAAATGCTTGGACTGGTTCGCCTCTGCCAAGCTAGACCCTCCTCCTTCTGCAGATGATCTGTTAAACGCACTGCCTACACTAAAATTCTTAACATTAAATAACATTTTGTCTGCTCTTAGCCATGTTTCAGTGAAACATAATATATCAAAAGGATATTTATCTAAGAACATTTCAATTTCAAGTATTTTGCCAGGGAAGCGATTTATATTTTGGTAGTACAGTGCTATGTCAGAACACTTCCCTGTTGTCTATTCACAGTTCTAAGTCACAGGGTGCTATTGCAGTATTCTGTGACCTTTCTAAGGCATTCGACTGTGTAGAGCACCGCACTCTGATTCGAAAACTTTCACATTATGGTATTCGTGGAAAAGCTCTGGATCTTATAGAGTCATATTTGTCAGACAGGCTACAGAAGGTTAGAATAAATGGCAATACTTCTTCTGGGTCTTTGGTAAGAATAGGAGTACCGCAAGGATCAATTTTAGGACCTTTTCTGTTTCTAGCGTATATAAATGATCTGCCTTGCATGGTTAAAAATTTCTGCGATATAGTTTTATTTGCAGATGATACCTCCCTGATTTTTAAAGTAGATAGGAAAGATAGTGAACTTACTCATGTAAATAATGTGTTATCTATGATCTCTAAGTGGTTCGCGGCTAATAACCTTCTCTTAAATTCAAAAAAGACCAAATGTTTGAAGTTTTCTTTACCAAATGTTACTTATGTTGAACCAAACATTAAGCTTGGCCTAGATAAACTCTCTTTTGACAATACGACAGTCTTCCTGGGAATCAAAATGGATTCAACTTTACAGTGGAATCCACATATACATGATCTATCCGGAAGACTTAGTTCTGCTGCTTAGGCAGTCCATAAGATAAGACAGCTAACAGACGTAGCTACTGCTAGGCTCGTTTATTTCGCGTACTTCCACAGTATTATGTCATATGGTGTATTGCTGTGGGGAGCTGCTGCTGAGATAGAGACAATCTTTATCTTACAAAAGCGTGCAATTCGAGCCATATATGAACTGGATCCTAGGGAATCTCTGAGAGATCTTTTTAAAGAAATTGATATTTTAACTTTACCAAGTCTGTATATATTTGAAAATATTATGTATGTTCGTAAAAATTTAAGCAAATTTAAATCAAATAGTGACAATCACGATTTTATCACAAGGAATAAAGATAAAATAGCGGTGCCAGGTTTTAGATTAGCAAAAACTAACAAAAGGTCCTTCTTAGGCAATTGTGTGCGGTTTTATAATAAATTGCCCAAACATATTACAACGCTCACAGAAAGAAAATTCAAGTTGCACATGAAGAACATTTTGATAAAGAATTCTTACTACACAGTTTGTGATTACTTAAACGACAAAAATGCTTGGACTGGTTCGTCTCTGCCAAGCTAGCGCCTGTCACCTACGTAATGTAATTAAATATTGTTATAATTGTATATAACAACACATTGTAAAAAGACGTTTAAAAGAATGGCCCCGAGTTTCTTGCCCGTTCTTCTCGCAGTGGCTCTATAAATTTTGTTTGCTGAATGTGGCAGTACAATGTGGTATATTTCAATATTAAAATTTGTAATTGACCTTCATAAGAGCGTCGTAGACGCCTAAATTGAATAAATGATTTTGACTTTGAAAAAACTTTGATCAACCCCAGCAAAAAAAACATTATTATGGCATGTTTTGGTTTTAAAAAGTTCAGCACTATACCAATCTCTCTATATCAGTTACTTCAAAAAGCAATGACCGCTCCATATAAAGTTTCATCCCCAATTACACCTGTTAAGCCTTCCTGTCAAAAAAATGTTGAACACGGTATTTCCCACCCTGAATGATCCATCCGGACACCAATTCTCAGAACTGTAAGCTAAAAAATAAAAGGCCTTCATACAAACGCCCTCACCCACCCACACTCTCTTAGGGATTGAATTTCATAAAATCCTTTCTTAGTACACCCCTACGTGTTAAAAAGAGTACACTCTCCAAACTTCAAGTCCCCGCAACCAGCGAACTAGGCCGCGCGTTGTATGTCAGTCAGTGAGCCAGGATTCTTATATATATAATTTATATCTTTGTGATTAACTACGGGTACATAAACGAAGAAAAGCAAGATATCATCTGCTGTTTACACGATGAACAAGGGGAAGCGATAATAACAAAAATAATACTTGCGTTTTTGTAGGCGTAGTGTAGGAAAATAGATTGGTATGTCCAGTCATCCCGATAGTAACCCGTAACCTTCCTTTTCTCTCTCGTGAATGTCAACGGACTCCAATGCTCTGCACATATCTTCCCTGCCTTGGCGGACATGCTCTTGCTTTGGGCAATGCCTATATCTTCACTTAGAAAACTATCGCGAGTTTAATAATGAAGACGTTTTGGTGTTGCCAGCTGACAAAGGTAATGCTACTGTAGTAGTGGATACCGATGCATACGAACGCAAAATGCACAACCTAGTGAGTGATACGACTACGTACAAAAAAGTCAGTTATAACCCAACTACTCGGGTCACTGCTGAGGTTTTAAAGCTGTTGCAGGAGTCATCAAACGAAGACCTTAAGGCACACTTACGTCCAAAGAATCCTGTCTCTCCTAAGATTTACGGGCTACCCAAGATTCACAAACCAGATTGGCCGTTACGACCAATCGTTAGCCAAATTGATGCGCCTACTTACCTCCTTTCCAGGCATTTGGCAGCGGTCCTGCAACCTTTAGTTGGTAGAACGGGTTCTCACGTGCGAGATTCAAGGCATTTCATCCAGCTAATTGAAGAAGTACGTATGCAGCCAGACGACATAATGGTCAGCTTTGATGTTACCTCGTTATTTACAAATGTACCCTATTTCGGTAATCACCGACTTAATACATGGATCTGATTTACCTACTGAATACATTCAATGGACCGAATATTGTCTAAAAAGTGGCTGTTTTGTCTGGCGTGGTGACTACTACCTGCAGGTGGATGGTGTGGCTATGGGTTCACTATTAGCTCCGGTGGTGGCAAATATATTCATGGAGAGCTTTGAAGATATTGCTCTGGGTAACGCTCCTACACAACCGCGGTACTGGTGGAGATATGTGGATGACGTGTTCGCTATTATAGCAAGAGATGACTTAAACACGTTTACTCAGTACATGAATACCGTGCACAGCAAAATCCAGTTTACGGTTGAAGAGGAACATGATGCTAGCCGGCCTTTTCTGGACGTCCGTATCATAAGAAAGCCTAATGGCTTGTTGACTCATGCCGTATATCGGAAGCCGACGCACACGGATAGATACCTGCAGGCGAATTCACATCATCACCCATCTCACTTGGCTTCTGTTTCTAAATCTTTAATAAATAGAGCCCTTAAGATCTGTGATCTTGAGTATGTCGGTGCTGAGTTGGAGCATGTAAGGAGCGTCCTGGAAAGAAATGGCTTTGACTGGAGTCAATGTACTCGGTGGGCAGAGACAAGCAAGCGTAAGCGACCAAACACTGTAGAACGTTCGCCAATTTATCTACCATTTGTCAAGGGGGTGACGGACAAAATTAGTCATTATCTGGAACGGAAGTATGACCTAAAAACTGTATTCCGACCACCTGGACAATTGCGACAGTTATTACGCTCACCCAGAGACAGGGATCTGCTCAGTGGACCAGGTGTGTACCGAATTCCCTGTGACTGTGGTAAGTCGTACATTGGCGAAACTCAAAGAAATATTTCTACCAGGCTCACCGAACACATTAGAAGTGTTAAAAACGTGGATACCGTTCGATCGGCGGTAGCGGAGCACGCTCACATCCCAGGGTCTAATCATTTTGTGCGCTTCGATAAAGCATCCGTCCTTGCGAAAGAGAAGAAGAAATTTTTCGTTCCTCGTAAGATACGGGAGGCAATCGAAATATGCCGTCACCCTAATTTCAACCGGGATTGTGGGTGGAATATACCGCCGGCATGGAAAACAGTTTTAAAGATAGGTGACACCAATAGCGTGGATACGGTACATGTGGACAAGGAAATTGACACGATTAGTGTGGTGTGTCTACAGCCCCACACGGCACATAACAGTGACTGTGACAGTGTAGCTAATGACATATTGGACAATCTGACAAGTGCAGCTGAGCCGGGAAAGACAGCGCCATCGTTACGTCAGTTACGTGCTGAGGCCCGCGCTCGCCGCCTCGCGCAACCGTGACTCCCAGACGAAGGGCTACAATATAGCCCGAAACTGGTCGGAATCTATCCGGTAAACATAACGTGAGTCCCAGCCGGGTGCTTATTTAGTCATAATGCCTATATCCTTCCAAATTATTTGCATTCCATCCTAAACCCAATACCACGGGTCCTCCATTATCCGTCCCATGCGCTATTCCTAACCTTGGACTAAACGCATCTCCAAAATATTTTTTCCCAATACCACGGGTCCTCTATTATTCGTCCCATGCGCTAGTCCTAAGCTTGGACTAAGCGCATCTCCAAAATCATTATACCCAATACCACGGGTCCTCGTGTTCATGCTTGATTTCAATTGCGTGTTCATGCTTGATTTCATTTGCGTGTTCATGCTTATGCGTGCTGATCTGAAACAACACAAACACAGCATAGTATCCGTTCGGCCAACCCTGGCACAACACAGGGACTTAACATTCATATTATCAACCAGTAGGTTGGAGTACCTAATTATAGGAATCCCAGTTCGCTTTTAATCATTACCTAACTTTGACAACGTTGACAACGTCATCGTTACCATCAAAATGTACAACATTTGATTGCAAAATTTCATCAAATCGAGAATCACAGAAATCATGGCAGTCATAATTTTGCTTAAAAAAAATCACAGAGCCTAGATCAAGCTCGTTATATTACCTCCATCAAGCACTGTTACGCAAAGTGTTGACTAGTACTAGTACTAGTCAACACTTTGCGTAACAGATGAGGCAGCTGAGCCTAGGCTCAGCTGCCTCATCTATTACGGTATCATTACACTCTTCTTACAGAACTTGACCTTCAGAATTCTCTACCAACGATCATGGGCACATAGCTACGGTGGTGTTTAATTTAAGATTTTTATTTTAAGGAACACTGAATCAGAATCGTAAATAAACGTAACCTACCCACAAGAGACTATTGGGGCTACTATTATATCTTATCATTATCGTTGTCATTGCTATCGAAATTAATAAACTCAGTTACCTCACTGCTATCTTATTTACTGAATAGTCACCATTGTCATATCATCATCGTCAGTCCAGCTAGTCCCAAACGCGAGACTACTATACTATAACATCTTATCGTCATTACTATCAAAAGTCAAAGCTTCACTTGTCACTATAAAATCGTTTTCAATTTAACCGGGTAATAAAGATTTGTAACATTAAAGAGGTTTAAGACTAAGTATATTTGTAATCATTAAACATACATTTTCCGCGCGCAAAAAAAAAAACTTGCGCGCCTTTTTCCCCATATTTCGTATGCTGCTTGTATCGCATTTGTGATATATATTTTTTTCTTTCCTCGCAAGAGTGTTGAAAAAGTGCGTATGAAACTCGTGAGCAACCCGCTCATTATACACGAGGCTGTGGGCTGCAGCCCGAGCCGCAGGCGAGGGCGTAAATCAGCCTAGTTTATACACTAGGCTGATTTACGCCCTCGCTCACGTGTATCATAATATACCATAAACTCTCTATGAGAACGTCACAATCGATAATTCGTATTTATATGACCGAAATGCCTAAGCGCTGGTTATGACAATACTCACTCTTACCATTGTATTATAATAATAATTGCTATTTAACTTAAAGATTTTCCCCTCAAGACGCTTTAACAAAGAAAACTTAACAAAGGCCAAATTAAAACACGCTCATCGAGTTTGGATACTTCTGATGGTAGCTCCACCATTCAAACATACTTTCATGATAAAATCCCAGGTCTCATAGTTTAATATAGCTTCCATCTGGGCGTCTTGGTGGCACCAAGATGTCAAAATGTCGTGATTTTCCTTGGTGTTATCTAACTTCTGAACTATTATCGACCAAGGTAATTTAAAACCAAAACTCCAGAAAATCACTTAAACACTTGGTTTATTCTTCAATCCACAGTTTATGGGGGAAAACCCCCGAAATGGCCTCCGTCCTCCCCCTATAGCCATTCCATTCCTCGCCTAGCAGAACACTCTCTGCACAATCTCACTCCGTTCCTTTCTGGTCATATTCCATTATATTTGGCGCGTGTGCCATAACGTGTCACGTATGTCGTCTTCAGGTATATCTGTTCCAGATGCTGATGTCATCTTCCATCATCATGCCGTAGACTGATTGCGGTCTTCACTGTCAATGCTAGTTAGCATTGACAATCACTGGTTTCACTCCTTAGGTTGATGTCGGCGGCTAGCACTATAGACTGCCCTTTTGCAATCTTCATGTGGCGGCCATCTTGGCGTTACCACGATGGCACCACTTAGTCCTTCCGTAGTCAACTGTGCTTCTTTTATGAGATACATTTGAAATAAATAAATACATGTTATATTTTGGGATGTGTGGGAGTGAAATAACACCCTTCGCTCCAAGTCAACCTCACCTGCACGCGGTACATCCTGCTGATTAACGAACGAGGCTGTGACGACCGACAGATGGCGGTATAACCATCCTAAAGAAGGCGTAGCTAAATACCACTGACGGTAGACAGGCAGCAGTGTCACCGTGCGAGTAGCTACGTCCTGCGATCGCCAACCCGCATGCCCAGCGTGGCGATTATGGGCAAACACCCGCCGACCTCGACACACCCAGATGAAGAGGTAGAGGCTATGTATGAAGACATTAGTCGAGCCATTCATACCTCTGAGACCTATTTTAATGTTGTTATGGGGGACTTCAACGCGAAGCTGGGCAAAAAGAGCGATGAAGAGTTAAGAATGGGGCAATTTGGATATGGGCAACGGAACCGCAGGGGACAGAGGCTGGCCGATTTTCTGGAGAAAGAGGGACTTTTTATGATGAACTCTTTCTTCCAGAAGCCGCCTCACAGGAAATGGACCTGGCTGAGCCCTGATGGTACCACGAGAAATGAGATAGACTTCATTTTGACCACCAAGAAACATATATTCAGTGATGTCTCTGTGATCCATAGGGTGAAAACCGGTAGCGATCACCGAATGGTGAGAGAGGCACATTGGATATTAATGTTAAACTTGAGAGGTCCCGTCTGATGAAGTCTACGCTCCGGCCTACTCGCGCAGATATCCAAAACCCCGAAAGTTTTCAACTCGAGCTTACTAATCGCTTCGCTTGGCTAGAGAATTTAGCTTCGGTGGATGAGATAAATGACGGTTTAGTAAAACTGTCCAAACGGTGGGTTCTAAGTTTTTTAGACTCCGTCGGAGAGATCGAACTCAGAAACTCTCTAGCCATACTCTAGACCTCATGGAAAAACGACGATCGTTGTCACTGCAGTCTTCCGATGATACTAGGTCATATGGGCAGCTCAATAGACAAATTTCGAAGTCCTTGCGACACGACATACGCTCCTTTAATACCAAAAGTATTAAGGAGACGATAGAGCGAAATCAGGGCTCCAAAGTGTTTGCAAAGGATATGTCTATTGGGCAAAGCCGGTTAACAAAGCTGAAGCGAGAAGATGGCAGTGTAGTGACGACTAAACCAGAGGTATTGAGAGAGGTTGAGAGGTTCTATGGACAGCTTTACACTTCGGTCGCTAAACCCGATACCAGCTTGGTCAAAGACCCAAGAGCCAAGCTGACCCGACACTATACCGAAGATATCCCGGACATCAGCCTGTACGAGATTAGGATGGCCTTGAAACAGCTAAAGGACAACAAGGCACCTGGTGATGACGGAATTACATCTGAGCTTCTGAGAGCGGGTGGAACACCGGTACTCAAAGTCCTCCAGAAGCTCTTCAATTCCGTTCTTATTGGAGGTACAACGCCAGAAGCATGGAACAGAGGCGTGGTGGTTCTGTTCTTTAAAAAAGGTGATAACACTTTGCTGAAGAACTACAGACCTATCACGCTTCTGAGTCATGTTTATAAGCTGTTTTCAAGGGTCATCACGATCCGTCTCAATCACAGGTTTGATGAATTCCAGCCTCCCGAACAAGCCGGTTTCCGAAAAGGTTATAGTACCATAGACCACATCCACACGCTGCGGCAAGTTATACAGAAGACCGTGGAGTATAACTTGCCACTATGCTTAGCGTTTTATTCTACTAGGTATATATATATATTGGATCTAGGAGAAAAACTATGAAGGATAGATCGGAATGCACGATATTTACTTATTATTTATATTGTTGCTACTGAAATTATAAGCAAAGCAACACTTGTACCTACTTGTTCTTGTTTTTGTCTGTAATAGTGAGAGACTTTGTTCTGTAATAGTGGTTACTATCGCGTTGCATCATATACATATTACGGTATTGGCTTATAATGTTATTGCGAAATTTATAATGATAATATTATTAAGAAAAAACAAATTACTTTTATATTTATTTTTTTATTTCTTTCGTTTCTGTGAGTATGGCACGGCACGACTCTAAGGAGGTCTGTAGACCAAAAGACAAGACGAAGAATAAACTTGTTTTTTCTGGCATATGCTGTCAATCAATTATATTATTCTGTTCTGTATTTTTACATTGTAAACATTAATAATAGTACATTGTTCACCGAGAGGAGAAAGTGACCGATTACCGTCGAGGGTGTCGTTTGAAGCCCGAGCCGTAGGCGAGGGCTTTAAAACACTCGAGATCGGGAATCGCACTTTCTCTCGAGTGATACATAGTGCTTTATTACACCTACCTTTTATTTAACTTTTCTACGAAAACTGAATCCTCAAACAACACACAAATTGAAATGGCGCCAATGGTGTCTGCAATTTTCACATGTTCTTTTTTCAAATTGTTTGACACCATCCAACACACAGCTAGTGGCCAGT
This sequence comes from Plagodis dolabraria, assembly GCA_963854805.1. Classification (NCBI taxonomy): domain Eukaryota; kingdom Metazoa; phylum Arthropoda; class Insecta; order Lepidoptera; family Geometridae; genus Plagodis; species Plagodis dolabraria. Next base: position 28,353,259 of record OY978446.1, read on the forward strand.
GTCATTTTGCGAACTTGGAGATAAAAACTCACTGTATAAACTTTTTGGCTTTTGATATTTAGGTTACCAGCGCATAGTCTTACCCAAAATTAAAAAAGAAAAACCACGTAAGAAATGGATTTTCATACACTTTTCTTTCCCGCTCAGATGCGTTTTCTCCCCGCATATTTGTTCGATATGCAATGACGTACTTTCTACCGTAAATTTGATAAAGTATCAAGGTACTTTCCGAGCAGGTGTAGTATAAATTATATTCCTCTCTTCCAAGTTACATGCATATTTCCCCCAACAAATTGGTAGCAGAGCGTGGTTGCAGAGTAGCAACGTGGTTACGCTGGTAAAGTGGTCATGAAAATACCTATAGAAAATTATCGTCACGAATATGACGTCGTATAGGATAGATTCACTTACTAAAGAAAATTACGATACATGGAGTGTCCAAGCCCAGGCTATTCTTATCAAAAATGGTTTGTGGGATATTGCCAGCGGTAAAGAATTGCAACCAACAAAGGAAGAGGAAAAAGCAGTTTTTACGCAAAAAGATTTGCTAGCAAGGTCAGAACTTTTGCTGCTGATTTCACCGTCGGAGCTGAAACAGGTAAAAAACTGTGATACATCATATGAACTGTGGAATAAGCTAAAAAGTATATATCATAGTTCAGGACCGGCACGAAAGGCTACATTATTAAAGCAATTAATATTGAAAAAAGTAGAATACAATGATGTTCGAGATCATCTTAATAATTTCATGGACATTGTTGATAAACTTGCTGATATGAATGTTGACCTCCACCCGGACTTACTGAGCATCATGATGTTATATAGCCTACCCGCATCATATGAAAATTTTCGCATCGCCGTAGAATCTAGAGACAGTTTGCCGAAGCCAGAAGAGCTCAAAATTAAAATTATTGAGGAAAGTGAAGATCGGAAAAACAACGACGATTCCATAAAAAGCAACGATGCATTTTTTTCTAAAAAGAAAACCAAATATTGTGAAAAATTTAAAAAGAAAGGACACACTACCGAAGCCTGCTGGAGTAAACAGAAGAAAAACTCTACGAGCAAGGTAAAACAAGAAAATAATTTTAATGTATGCTTAAACACAAATAATACAGATACACCAGAAGAAATATGGTGCCTTGATAGTGGTTTCTCATCGCATATTTGTGGGGAAAGAAAACTTTTCACCCACATAACTTCTGAAGAAGGAAATCTGAAGTTAGCATCTAAAAACCATACAATGGCTATTGAAGGCAGAGGAAATGTGGTAACTTACGCTGAAAACGTCAAATGTAATATTTTAGACACGCTGTATGTACCTGATCTAACTGTCAACTTATTATCCGTTGGAAAAATAACCGACAAAGGAAATAAGGTATCATTTGAAAAGGACCAAGCAATTATTATTGGAAATAATGATTAATTATTACAAACAGCACATCGTAAGAATGGACTATACTATCTTAAATTCGATAAATCAGACGAAACATTAAATTATACACCAGGTACTGAAAATGAGATAATGCAATGGCATCGTAAATTCGGACATTTGAATGAAAAAGACTTGAGAAACTTAGAAAAAGATATTTTAATATATGGTCGTCAACTCGACAATAAAAAATTGGATGAATGTGAAACCTGTATAAAAGGAAAATTTTCGAGACTTCCATTCCCGACAAATAATAAAATAAATACTACAGAACCATTGCAAGTCATCCACAGTGACGTGTGTGGCCCATTCGAAAGCGAATCTTTAGCTGGATCAAAATACTACGTGACTTTCATAGACGATTACACTAGATATGCCTATGTGTACTTCATGGAAAGAAAAAGTCAAGTATTTGAAAAATTCCAAGAATAGAAAAATGAGGTAGAAAACTTTACAAATAAAAAGATAAAATTTCTCCAATCAGATAATGGAAAAGAATATGTAAACAAAGAGTTTGATGCATATTTGAAAGAAAAAGGGATCCAGAGGAGATTGACTGCTCCATACACTCGGCAGCAAAATGGCATAAGCGAACGCAAAAACAGAAGTCTGATGGAAAAGGCCAGATGCTTAATGATAGAAGCAAATGCTCCTAAGAACTTATGGGCTGAAGCCGTATATACTGCCAATTACTTACTCAATCGAAGCCCAGCAAAAGCACTGAATGGAGATATACCGTATCAAAAATGGGTTGGCCGAACCCCATCTGCAAAACATTTTCATGTTTTTGGAAGCAAAGCTTTTGCTATGATAAAAAATAGAAAGGGAAAATTATCACAAAAAGCAAAAGAAGGAGTATTTGTTGGATATGTAAAATATACTAAAGGTTTTCGAATTTACATACCAAAACAAAATACTGTTATTATTAGTAGGGATGTAAAAGTCATAAATAGGATGTACTATGAAAATGAAGACAGAAACTATGATGACTTTATCGAAACACCACAATCAGAGCTCTCTGATTTTTAAAGTAGATAGGAAAGATAGTGATATCATTCATGTAAATAATGTGTTATCTATGATCTCTGAATGGTTCACCGCTAATAATCTTCTCTTAAATTCAAAAAAGACCAAATGTTTAAAGTTTTCTTTACCAAATGTTCCTTATGTTGAACCAAACATTAAGCTTGGCTTAGATAAACTCTCTATTGACAAAGCGACAGTCTTTCTGGGAATCAAAGTGGACTTTACAGTGGGATCCACATATACTTGATCTAGCCGGAAGACTTAGTTCTGCTGCATATGCAGTTTGTAAGATAAGACAGTTAACAGACGTAGCTACTGCACGGCTAGTTTATTTCGCGTACTTCCACAGTATTATGTCGTATGGTGTATTGCTGTGGGGAGCTGCTGCTGAGATGGAAACAATCTTTATCTTACAAAAGCGTGCAATTCGAGCCATATATGAAATGGATCCTATGGAATCTCTAAGGGATCTTTTTAAAGAAATTGATATATTAACTTTACCGAGTCTGTATATATTTGAAAATATTATGTATGTTCGGAAAATTTTGGGTAAATTTAAATTAAACAGTGACAACCACGATTACAACACTAGGAACAAATATAAATTAACGGTACCGTGTTTTAGATTAGCAAAGACAAATAAAAGGTCCTTTTTAGGTAATTGTGTGCGGTTTTATAATAAAATTCCCGAACATATTACAATGCTCACAGAAGGAAAATTCAAATTACACTTGAAAAACATTTTGATTAAGAAATCCTACTACACAGTTTGTGATTACTTAAACGACAAAAATGCTTGGAAAATTCCACCTCTGCCAAGCCATCACCTGTCTCCTACGTAATTTAAACAAATAATGTAATAATTGTATTATATTGTTTATAACAAATTGTAAATAGACGTTTAAAAGAATGGCCCCGAGTTTCTTGCCCGTTCTTCTCGCAGTGGCTCTATAAATTTTTTTGCTGAACGTGGCAGTACAATGTAGAATATTTCAATATTAAAGTTTGTAATTGACCTTCATAAGAGCGTCGTAGACGCCTAAATTGAATAAATGATTTTGAATTTGAATTTGAATTTGAGCATCAACTGAAACCTGAAAATATTTTTTTTTTTTATGTTATTGTGACGGAACAAGCTTGAGGTCCACCTGATGTTAAGCGGTTACCTCTGCCTATAACAGATGCAGTTCATCGTTCAAGTGACGAATAGCACTGCGCCCGTCACCTTGAGACGTAGTTGTTAAGTCTCATGTGCCTGTAATTTCACTGGCTCTCAAGGACTGCTGCCGGAACACACCGTTAGGTGCTTGGCGACAGATTTTCCACTTGAGGGTGGTCGCTAGCCAGGCGGGCATTCGCAAAAAGCCCTTCCACCATGCGGTGAAGCTCAAGCCCGCGGCGGGATTCGAACCATGGACCTGCTGCGCGGCAGTCCATAGCCAATGCCAATGAGCCATCACTGCTTCTAAATATAAAATCTAAATATAAAAAATATAAAATAAAGAAAAATAAAAAATTAAATAAAGAAATAGAAATTGAAACAAATGAAAATCTTCAACCCACTGTAATATCTTCACAAGACATAGATATTGATAATTTGATATCTAATACCCGTACACCTACTGAAGCTCCTGTAGTAGACGAGGAAGACGTATTTGAAGACGCACCTGAAGCTCAAACTACAAATCAGAAATCACAAAGAGAAAGAAAACAACCTTTATGGATGAAAGACTTTGTAACAGGGAGCGATATAGATGAAGGTTTACTAATGTCTGATATATCCTTTATGTCAGATGGAAATGAAAGCAGTGAAGACTGGAGCGGTGCTATAAAATCTGAAATTAAAGCTCATTTAAAAAACGGCACCTGGAAAATAGTTAAAAAAGAAGATGGCATGGAAAATTGTAGTCTACTCAAGAAGGCACTCTATGGACTTTAGCAGGCAGGGAGGCAATAGTATACTAAACTCGACACTGAATTAAAGGCCATAGGATTCAAAGCATCATTAGCAGATCCATGCGTCTATATCCTCGCGAAAGGAGGAGTAAAGATAATTATTGGAATTTATGTCGAAGATTTATTGATTGCCTACTCATGTCCAAAGAAATTAAAAGACATCAAAGATTCTTTAAGAAAGAAGTTTGAATTAAAGGATCTAGGAAGACCTAAACGTTTAATTGGAATCGAAGTAACACACAAAAATGCTGAAATAAAACTAAGCCAAAGAAATTACAATGAAACTATATTGAAAAAATGTAATATGGAAGAATGTAATCCTGCTACTACGCCAATAGAACTAGGCCTAATCTTAGAACCAAATAAGAAAGAAAAGAAAGATTTGCCTTACAAGAACCTGATCGGTACATTAATGTATCTTGCTGTAGCAACCAGACTAGACATACCCACCAGGCTTTTGCAGTGGGTGAGACCTTTCACAATACAATGATAGCTATGATGATACTCATTTCAAGAGTGCAAAAAGAGTCCTCCGATACTTAAAAGGTACAAAAGATGTGGGCTTGATATATAAAAAGACTGGAAAAGAGTTACATGGCATGACAGACGCGGATTGGGGTGCAAACAAACTAGATAGGAAATCGTTTTCTGGATATTGCTTCAAGCTAGCCGGAGCACCTATCAGCTGGGCATCCAAGAAACAAAGAAGTGTCGCTTTGTCAACGGCCGAAGCCGAATATATAGCTATAACTGAAGCTACAAAGGAAGCGATACACCTAAAAGGACTTTTTAACGACCTGGGTGCTAGTCAGAGCAAATTCATCATCTGGAATGATAATCAGGCAGCGCTCAAACTATGTCAAAATCCAATTGTTTCATCGAGATCTAAGCATATAGATCTCAAGATGCATTTTATAAGAGACTGTATAACAGATGGATATATTGAGATGAGATATCTACCAACCGAAATAATGGAGGCAGACATATTAACAAAATCAGTGAATGGTCCACGACTTTCTCGACTGAAGAATTTAATAGGAATATTGGATTATAAGTCGTGCGTGAGGAGGAGTGTGAGTATGGCACGACTCTAAGGAGGTCTGTAGACCAAAAGACAAGAGGAAGAAAAATCTTGTTTTTTCTGACATATGCTGTCAATCAATTATATTATTCTGTTCTGTATTTTTACATTGTAAATTATATTCCTCTCTTCCAAGTTACATGCATATTTCCCCCAACAGTTTCAAAGCGAGAATTTTATTTGTATTTGTGTGGATTTAGTACACTGCCACAAAGAAAATATAACATTGTCCTCAAAGTCAATTCTGATAGGTCGCTCGACATAAAGAAGTATATCGCGCTAAATTCAGTTTCGAATGGCATTTTTTCCTTTAGACCACCATGTCTATTTCTTGAAGAGGTAGGCAGAAACCACCAACTCTCATTAACCACAAACCTGTCAGCTCACATACTTATTCTGCTTTTATATGCTTTATGAATATTTAACGTTATATTTCATATACCTACCAACATTGATCTTGGTATTAAATAAAAAAGAGTATAATAAATCACTCTTTAAACTTAGGTACTATTATAGTACGTTTCTACTTATTTTTTTTAGTGAATTGTACTTATTGTGTTGTATAAACCTATTTTACAAAGCTAAGAGGAACTGCAATTTTGTAAAATTATCTCACCGATTAATTTTTATCAGTATTTTAAACATAAATAGCTACTATACTTACTTTGTAAACCTCTTACTTTTAATGTCTAAGCTACTTCAATTGATGTTTTTGATAGGGATGGTTGGTTTATCATATCCTTTTTCTGAATCAATATTTATTTTTGGTAATAACAAATACTTTTAAAAGTATCCTAAAAAATATTAAATAATATTTAAATAAAACACTTAAAAAATCATAAAATTATATATCTAGTGACAATTCCGCCTAATTTTCCTGTTATCTACGTGACGTCACAAACATCACGCAGCCTAACCGGAAGAATACCCGACTAGTTTCGCTTCTAAACGAAGCATCTTCAGGAGGTCTTGACTTACCGAGCGCACGATCAAGACTGAATCTATCCGTTAATTTATTTTTGGGTTTCTAATAACAAGCAGTATTAAGTATTGATAGTATAACAACACTAAATAGTTACATTGATAGCATAAGCTGCTCAAAATCCCAACGTTGTTCTCCAGAACAATGTAAACTAATAGTGAAAGACCCTGAAGAACTTAGTTCTTCAGTTTTTTACACGACTGCCCAAAAAAAGGAGAGTTATGTTTTCAGGGTTCATGTATGTATGTGAGTTTCTTTATTCCACCCTCAGACCGAATACTTTTTATTCGGTCTGAGATTCCACCATAACTTCGTAACGGCTTAACCGATTTTGATGTATGTGATATCATTAGAAGCGTTGAGTTATTCCGGGTAACATAGGCTAGTGAACGTTTTAAAAAAAAATAAAGAGGGAGCCATAGTTCATGAAATTATGAGTAAACAAAAAAAATTCGTGAAAATTTTACAAATTTTACTATCACCGTCTAGAGCTTGCTTAGTACATAACAAAAATATATAACAGTACTATTCAATATACATTGGTTAACATATATCAAAAGAAATAAATATTGTCTTATCCGTTTCTACACTTGCTTTTTTAGACACAAGTAATACAAATAAATAAATCACCGGCATGTGGCACGACAGAGACCGTGCGTCTTTTGACCGGAGAACGCCTTCAGAGAGAAATGCAAAAGTGGATTAGTGTAAAATGGCTTATTGTTGACGAAATTTCATACACAACTACAAGAAATGCTTAGTTTGGCGGTGTTAACATTTTACTGTTTAGTGACTCGATGCAGGTTCCACTAGTAGCTAAATCTGTCAGCGGGGCATACTGAATCAGAATAAAAATCATTTATTGCATACTACTGCTTTAAACAACCGCCACATTTAAGCCATCAAACGATGACCACCGAACTCGCCAGTATTTTCCGGATGTGTGACGTGGTAGCATCAGATACATCTATAGAAGCCAAAACCTACGGACAGCGGCCAAAACTCGAATTTATACTTTCTGACCCCAATAAATGAAGAGATTGTTACATTGTTAAAAGTTAGTATTGGTTCTAGAGTAATGTTGCGGAAAAATTTTAACTTTGGACAGGGCTTGGTAAATGGCGCTCGCTATGGGGGTCATCTGAAAATTCGTATGGCCAGCGCTACGTCGGAATTGGGACAGTTACCGCAAGCCGCCTTCGTTGAGTTCAATGACAAAATGATACGTGGCAACACCGCAGTTTGGGTAACATAGTCAAAATTGAGCCTAGCACTGACGAATTTGACGCGTTACGGGGTCAAGGTAAAGTCGAGCGGCATATGCTACCACTGATATTATGTTGGGCTGTGACAGTGCACAACCTGCAAGGAACGACACTGGCCAGAGCCGTCGTGGATCTAGGCGCAAAAGTTTTTGCCAAGGGGCAAAGTTTATGTAATTTACATGGGACAAACTGTCCAGTTAGGTAGGTCCAACTTCGAGAAAGAGGTCGCCCGAAGAACCCAACTTGGATGGGCAGCGTTCGGGAAGTTACGCGACATTTTCTCGTCAACGATCCCGCAGAGCCTGGAGACTAAAGTCGTCAACCAGTGTGTATTCCCAGTGATGACATATGGAACCGAGACGTGGTCCTTAACTGTGGCCCTTACGGAGAAGCTCAGAGTGACTCAACGAGCCATGGAGAGAGCTATGCTCGGAGTTTCTTTACGTGATAACCAAAGTCACCTACATAGCTTTCAGAATTTGCAATGGGCGGGCCACATTGCTCGACGAACTGATAACCGATGGGGAAGAGAGATTCTCGAGTGGGTACCACGGTACACCGGAAGACGTAAAGTTGGTAGGCCCCCCACTGGATGGACTGACGATATCATAAAAGTCGCGGGTAGCCAATGGTTAGAAACGGCTAATAGCCATTCTTTGTGGCGTTCTTTGGGGGAGGCGTTTGTTCAACAGTCGACGCTTCCGGCTGATGATGATGAAAGTTTATGTTGCTTTAAGCCGCGTCAGACAGCTAGAAGAATTGGTGTTTTAGATCCACGAAAGCTTATCGAGCCCCATGACAAAAAGTCTCTGCAAGAACTGAAACACCTCAGAGATATCATTAATAATTAATTAATCATAAAAAAAATATTTCGCGTTTTCTTTTGCGCGATATTAATTTCCAAAAAAAAATAAGTTATCTGTCGTGGCACATTGTGCGTTTGCAAAAATATTGATTTATCACTAAAAGGTACGAAATAAAAAGAAATAATTTTAAAATTAAAAAACACGCCTGCCGTACTAAATAGTGAGCTAAAAAATTACAAACATGTTACATGATTTTAATGTTGAATGGCCACTATGTAGGTACTTAATAGATTATATATGCTGTGCAATTAAAACACCATTGAACCCAAAAAAGGAAAACAGATAACCAATCTTTTCATTGCAGTCGGGGGACAGTTCCTTGGAATAGTTCTTTACAGGTCCACAGAAAAAAAAAATAGGATAATTTAGTAAAAGCTCTAAAACAATTGTAAAACTAATATACCTTTTTGTAAAAAGATAAAACAGAAGATAACTCGTTTATAATGTGCTCACTCAGTTCTCACAGAAAACCATCAATATATTTAAATCTATTGAGTTTACAAAATATAATTGTATACTAGTTCTTAGTTAAACTTGTGAAGAGTATAAGTACGTATTTACAGATCGCCTAGTGCCGTATTTAAAAATTTACAAATAGTTAATTGTGCTCACTCAATCCTCCATTTTCGCAAGGGCCGATTGCTCTGTAATAATGAACTATAAAATTAAACTTCGTTATATTACTCATGTTTAGTTATTGTTAATTAGTGTTTCGTAACATACTAAACGATACTCTATTGTGATACATATATAAGTAATTAATTATTTTATATGCTCACTCAATCCACACATTGATGAAAATCAAAAAACATTAATATCATTAGATTTGTAACCATTACAAAAAGCCCAGATAGCTCATGTTTTAGTAAAAATGATTACTAAATATCTGCTATTTCACTTCTACTTAAAGTTGTTTGTTTTATGAGATATCCTTATTTTATTGTTTGTATGAAATTTCGTAATGTAGGGAATAATGTTTTTTTTTCTTTTACATAGGCCAGGTCGAATTAAATTTACTTTTCTTTACTTTGTTAACTTTTTTCAATGTTATTGCTATTATTATCTCGTTTTTAACCGACTTCCAAAAGAAGGAGGTTCTTAAGTCGTCTTTGTGTTTTTTGGCATGTAAGTATATTACGCGGTAATTCCGCCAATTATGAACTGATTTTGATGTTTCTTTTTTGTTGGGTCTATACTAGTAAGGTGGTTCTATTTATATTTCACCAAAATTAGCCAAGGGATTTTTATTATGGGTCGGGAGTGCCGTCTGAAAACCAGCGCTTAGGGTCATTCTTGAACCTGGCACATGCTGAGTTGGGACTCTTTCCTAGCATCACGCAACATTGCAATTCATTGTTGTTTAATTGAATTAGACAATTCAATTTAATTGTGCGAAGTATTGTAATGTTATGTGATGATGGAATAAACTTTATTTCATTTTCCTTTCATTTATGCATATCTTGATGACTTACCTACTAATTAACGGTGAATGAATATCTATCCCATAAGTAGCAAGGGTCAATGAAAAGGCTGAATATGAAAAAAAAAACTATATATGGAACCGACTGCAACACTAAAATGTGTCAAATAACTTGTCGAAGTTGCTACCATGCGCAATTAATTGTGATAATAGATACCTTTGAACTATCGTGGTACCGACGTCAACAAGTAATTTCACACATAACAATTTCAGAAAGTCAGTTCCATTTGTTCAAATAAATATTTTCACGAATTATGTAACAAATTAATTTGAGTATCGATGTTTACAATCGTTAGTTATTATCTATTATCAACAGCACTTCAGCACTACTTTCGTTGAACTGTCGCAGTGATCAAACTAAGCATGTTTTAGGTAATGAGGCGGGGAAAGTGAAAAGTCAATGGTTAGAGTGTTGTATTATATTCCGGAAATAGTGACTGTTTGAGTTTTAATGTGTTGTAATTATGGTGGATAATAAACTAATTGTTCATTAATGTGCACGAGTGTAGGCAAGTGACACAGGGTTGAGGAACATGGTTTTTCGTGATTCCGCCTGAGCTCCTTGGAAGCATCCCGTAAAGTGGTGCAAATTTCCACCACTTTACGGAGGCATGACTTGAATTGAACATCGACATTTTAGCTTGACTATACCTTGACTTGATTTATTTATTTATTTGAAAATATCTCACATTGTGAACTTGACACTGGCTTAAAACACGGATGTATAGAGCCATGAATAAAAGAAGAAAAAAAATCGGGCTAAATTCGTAGTTTAGGCGGGAAAATGGAAAGTTAATGTTGTGGGTTTTGTCTCAGAAGATAATAGTACATTGTACACCGAGAGGAGAAAACGATCTACTGGTGATCCAGAGTATGTTTAAGCCCGACGCGCAGCGGAGGGCTTAAAGGAAACTCGAGAACAGAATTAGAACTTTCTCCCGAGTGATACATAGTGCCTTATAATGCACCTACGAGGAAAATAAAATCATTAGTTATTTGTCCCGATACTTCTCAGGAAGTAAGTTCTTTATGACTTCTAAGAGCTGTATTTTTTATTTCTGGTGGCGTTATCATTCTAAAATTGGTACTTCCACTATTACACTTTGGAAAATTATTTGAAATAATTTAAAGCGTACTGTTAAATTATCAATTTAGTTAAAAACAAAATTACAAAATTTAACAAAACAATTAAATTGAGTGCTGAGATAGGTTTAGGGTGTTATAGGTTACCAACCTCCTTTCATTGAAAATCGAGTACGAAAAAATCCCACCTTTTTTTTCTATTTGATATAAAATCTGTTTGGAAGTAAGTTCCTGAGTTGTATTTTTTATTTCTGGTGGAGTCATGGACATTATAAAACTATCATTTTCACTATCAGATGACATTATGCAAAATTATTTGCATAAATCAAAAGCGTACTGTTAAATTATGTATATAATCTCATTCGGTAATATTCTAATTATGAAATGAAATACAGACTTTTATTGGCATATTGTATTTACATACTTCTTTATGAAAATTAAACAATTAAATAAGAGCATTATTCTCCTAACAAAACAATGCTTTAAAACATTTTTTTATTATTAAAGTACAATGTGTCCCGACCAAGGAGGTTTCAATTAAATTTAAGTACACATTATCTGTGGTGAGCGCAACGCGCTGGTTTTTATATTGCATTTTATTTAATGTAGCTACCTATAGCCATGAGATTAAATAAAGTAGTGTATGCAACTGCATATAATTAGGTATTAAAATCCTCGTGTAATCTTATTTTGAAACTCGCCTGCGGCTCGTTTCAAAATACTACACTCATGTAATACTCTCTATTGTATGACAGTTGCATATACTACTATTATTTAGTAAGAAACAATATTTTACAACACAAATAAATTGCCGCGCTTTGTTTTTCGTAGTTTAGGAAAAGTTGCCAACCTCCTTTCATTGAGAATATAGTTCAAAAAGGAATCCTTACTGTTTTATCTAATTATTTGAAAAAAAGCTTTTTGAAATTTGACGATTGTAGGTATTTATGTTCGCAGCTAAATAAACTAAAGAACGCTTGCAGGCAGGTATGGATTTTCATACAACATTCCTTCACTGCTACGGAGGGAACGATCAATATTCCATATAACATTTCCCGCCGCATATTAATAATTAGAATATTAAATATATAAAGGAGAAATTAAGAACTTTATAACATATTTTTGAACGAATAATGAGACACTTTCTGAGTGGGTGTGGTATAAAGAGTATCTATACGTGAATCATTGAATTATTTTCTGGTGTTAATTTGTTTTTTCTTTTTGTAAGGTTAGCAATTTATAGGTACTATACGAAACCAAATTGTAATTTATACAATCAGGCATATTGAAATGAGTTTCATTCTATTTTAGTAAAAATTTGAAAGTACAGTTTTTTCCATACCTTCTTATTGCTATAAAAGTAATAATAAAAAAACTCTTGAAGAATGAGCGCCCAAGATACAGGCTTTGCTTAGTTTGGGGCTTAATGAAAACATTGCATAGCTTTTAAGATATAGGCATCCACCATATTTTAGTATGTATTAGATTAGATTTTAAATGTTTTTCTGAAATAAATTATTATGATTATGTTCGAAGCAGGTTTGTATTATGTTTCAAATATCATCGCAACCCTTTAAGTCGTTTTGGAGGCGAGTTTGTTACCACAAACTTACATACACATACCAACTTTCGCATTAATAATATTAGTAGGATAGCTTATTGACTCATAATATTTCTTAAACTACAATGGTTGTAAACAAATGTATGTGAAGGCATATATAAAAGAAAAAACCTAGTTCGGTATATAAGAACTTTTACATAACGGATGGTTACCCTACATTACTAAATTTCTCATAAAACAAACAAGTTTAAGTAGACGTGAAATAGCAGATATTTAGTTTTTTTACTAAAACATGAGCTATCTGGGCTTTTTGTAATGGTTACAAATCTAATGATATTAATGTTTTTTGATTTTCATAAATGTGTGGATTGAGTGAGCATATAAAATAATTAATTACTTATACATGTATCACAATAGAGTTTCGTTTAGTATGTTACGAAGCACTATTGAACAATAACTAAACATGAGTAATATAACGAAGTTTAATTTTATAGTTCATTATTACAGAGCAATCGGCCCTTGCGAAAATGGAGGATTGAGTGAGCACAATTAACTATTTGTAAATTTTTAAATACGGCACTAGGCGATCTGTAAATACGTACTTATACTCTTCACAAGCTTTTCTAAAAACTAGTAAGTATACAATTATTTTTTGTAAACTCAATAGATTTAAATATATTGATGGTTTTCTGTGAGAACTGAGTGAGCATATTATAAACGATTTATCTTCTGTTTTATCTTTTTACAAAAAGGTATATTGGTTTTACAATTGTTTTAGAGCTTTTACTAAATTATCCTATTTTATTAAATTTTTCTGAGGGTGCTCACTCAATGCACACGTAGGTACACTATCTAGTTACGACATTAAAGAATTCTACCATTTAGATTTCGATTTAACGGTCACCGTCTACAGATAATGCTACTCCTTTTTTAAACTCTCTTGATGACATCCTACACTCATATAAAAAATACAAAAATGTTATAATTATGGGCGATCTTAACATAAACATAGCGGCTGTTCCGCTGGACGGAAACGCATCCCTATACCTGCCTGCCATGCACAAATAAGACGTATGTCACGCATGACACGAGAAGAGTATTTTTCTCGCGCGTAGAGAGAGTGGTGGACGATAGCAGCGGCCGCACCACGCTAAGATCCGTTAATTGAGATTATCTATGAACGATTCTCCATTGCGCTATTTGTTAGTTGAATTGCGAACAGTTTTGAGAAATAAGCAGTGATGGACTTTGTACAAATAAAATACCATACTTTTATAAACGATTAAACATTTTTAGCGTTCTCGACACTTCATTAGAAATTATGATGATTTTTATGATTAAAAACTGTTATCGTTGATGTAATTTTCAAACAAATGATAAAGGTGTAAATAGGATGGCTCTTTTGACGATGCGATGGTTGCTTAAATGTTTTTTTTTTGTTGATGAATGCTAAGTAGCGAAACAAAATTTTTATCACAGCTAGGTACTTCACTAGTTTTTAGTGTCACATCCATTTTTTTCTTTATTCAAATAAACAAAATATTTTTTTTACATTCACAATATAATAATATTTTATATATTGAGTACGAAACCCTAAAATGAAGTTATTCATTTAGATTACTTTAAATGTTTACTGTTGCGAATTTCATAAAAAATTTAATACTTAAGTACTAAGTATATATTAAAATTTAAACTTTTAATACCTTCTCATTTATTTAAATAAAATATTTTTTTGAGTAATCAGCTAAGTACCTATAATGTAATTACCTACATTTGAAATAGCTGAAAAAAACTACCTAAGCTACCTATAGCATTATTCAAAGATTTTTATTTAAACTCACGCACACAGAGTTCGCGAGTTGTGTTCAAATTACGTTATTCTTATTGTATAGATTACACACACATATATAACGGGTCTGCTAACACTGGACGGAAAGTAAATTTGTACTAAATCGTCGATCGCCGGCATTATACTTAGACGCGCGAGAAACACTCGATTTATCTCGTCCTCAAAACTGAGGTAGAGAAAATACATGCAAATACTCGCAGATAAGTGTCAAAAATCGATTAATCGAAGGGCGCGCATATTAGTGTTGGTCGATAAGTTGCCACAGGCAGCACAAAATGTACGTAAACACGGACGAGTGCCATGTTAGCATTCGTAGACATATGTCGATATGTCTATTTTACACGAGATAAATGGTAGACAAAATTAACTCGCGGCGCGCATGCTTGCCGGGCAGATATTGCAGCTATGCATGGAATACTACCTGCTCACTCGTTTCCAACCAGAGGAAACAACTGTTTAGACCATCTTATGTTACGCTCTGACTGCCAATGTCAAACATTGGTACACTGAGAAAAAAATTAGGTAACTCAAAACCTAATTCTGTAGGTAATGCAAAAAACTGATTGATTTTAATTAACTTAGTTTGTCTGGATGTAGCAATATATTTACTTGGCGATAGGTAAGCACCACGTTCAGCGTTAGGTAGGAACAAACACCAGGTGTATTTCTTTAGGTCACACATACCTTTTTTTTTACCTAATCGCTAGGTTAATGAGCCGTTACCTAATCGTAAAAGTACGTTTAACTAATCAAATTTGTTAAATTTTACACCCAGAAAATATACATGACTTAAAAACACCTAATATTAAGTTGATGCTATGTAACATAATAATTAGGAACAATCAAACGAACATATTCAGTTGCTTTAAATAATTTTAAAGCCATATTAGCTTATTGATTATGTAATATATACCGATTACAATAAAGATTTTCTTAGGTTATCGGAACTAAGTCAAATACTTTCAAATCAACCTTACTACTAGGTTTTAACTACCATGCGAACGTTTAATCTAGTCAAAACGTAATAATATTATATCAATGTTGAAAGCAAATCTAGGTAAAAATAACTCAATTATATTTTAATACACGATATACCTATCTGACCAGTTCAAAATAGGTAGGTAGGTGTAGCTACCTTATTGCTCGCAGTTTAGATACCTCGTAGCGTTTACTGTAATAATAGCCATCTGTTTAGCAGGTGGGTATGCACCTAGCTGTATAATGGTAACACACAGTTCGGTGTACAAATTTACTTAGGTACTAGGTATGTAAACTTTACCGTACTTACATACTGTAAATGTTTACTTAAACGTATTTTTGATAAAATTACAAAGGGTAAAAGAAACGACTTTTACTAAGCATAAATAAAAAAATACCAACATGTGGTGACTTACAACTACATATTCAGTTTCTTTAAATAAATTTTAAGTTTTTGAACCTAACATGACTATAATTAACCTAACCTAACTACTATGGCCACTACCACCTACCTAGGATATCAAATAGTCGTTACTATTCTGATACGAACAAACCAAAACGGTGACTGCTACCTACTTGTGTCATAGGTACATTAGTTCTACCTTGAAATAAATAGATACCTAGCTAGCATTAGTTAGTTGCAGTAGGTAATACTAATATGTAACCGTATACTTATCAATCCGGCTAATCGTGGCGCTCGTAGTCTTATGGTGTTCGGAAACAATCATCAAACCAGCAATGGTCGAATTGGACAACCCCGGCAATAAATGTTTACAACCGAGAGCTGTCGTGGTTTGGAGGTTTTGAAGTACCTACACGTTACAGGATATATCTTTTTAATTACTACAATCGCAGTCCCTCTAAGAGGCCTTCAAACAGCCTGACTACTCCGAGGACATGAATGTTACTCGGCCTACACGTATCTACCTAAACAGCCTATATCCATAACCAGCCTACCTTGCGGTCTTATTTTACCATGCATATATCTTAATAGTAGGATCCTAGGCATACTGTAATAGGCAGGTACAGGGTTTGTGGAGTGGCAAAGATAATATTATTATGGCATCGCTTTGTTTGGCAAGCAGCCCCCGTCACGTTGCACCCCGCAGAATAATATAGAGTGTGAATCCTTATGTTTGCTTGTTATCTAAAGTACTTATTATAATTTATATACAACTCAATATAGCAACTGATACAACCTTATAAATAGTTACTGGTTCCCTACTCATTACGTAACTTGCACCAATAATGCGATTAGAACAAAGTACTTACCTACTAATAAAATCGATTAGGTTCTTTTGAAGCATTGTTAGGAACTATACCTAATCAGAACGTTACCGAGAGCTGAAACTAGCTAGGTCCATATATAATTAAGTCTAGATAATTATTTGATTAGTCTGCTTTCACTATTCAATCTGCCTGTCTATGGAATTATCTACCCGTTACGACGTGAGACATAGGACCAAATAAAAAAGTTCTATCAGTCCATATACCTACCATTTTTCATTATAAACTGTGATATTGCTTAATTGCTGTGTGGTATAATAATTATATATTATATATATTCATATAAATATTATAAATTATTTATACATATAAGCGTATGTACCCACATTATGATATGTGGGAGATATATTTGAAATTGAGTAGGCCGTTATAAGCCCTGCCTTATATCTTCAGCCAGTTTTAGTTTTTTATTATTGATTACCTGCTAGATGAAGGCCACTCATGAAGATTGCCATTAGCTTCACTATAAAGGAAATACTGTTTAGCAAGGCATTTTTTGGGTAAATAATGTAAATAGTATCCTGATGCTTACAATACACAAAAAGAAATGTAAATGTGTGCACAAGTCATAAGATAAATCAGCTAGGTAGGTACCTAACTCTCAACTCAAGGTATCCTCTCGTAGCCATAATATGTACAATTTATTATAATGTAGTATCATCTCTCCGTGTGCTAAATGTACATATTTTTGTTAGTTATCTCATAACAACTATAGCAACTAATACGACCAAATAAATAATAGCTACAACCAAACCGTTACCTACGTTGCATCAATAAAGCGGTTACTGAAACGTATTAATGAAATTGATTAGGTTTTTTGAAGTATTACTAGGTACCCCAATACGCAGTTAATACTATCTATACTGGTACTGTAGGTCTTCAAAACTTTACCGAGCGCATAAGAATCCTAATCCTAACTAATCCTAACTAATATTATAAATGCGAAAGTAACTCTGCCTGTCTGTCTGTCTGTCTGTTACGCTTTCACGCCAAAACTACTGGACCGATTTGAATGAAATTTGGTATGGAGATAGTTTGAGACCCGGGAAAAAACATAGGATAGTTTTTATCCGACTGCGCAAAAAGAGGTTAATGTTTTCGCGCGATAACCGACATACGCGCGGGCGGAGCCGCGCCCGGAAAGCTAGTAAATAATAAAATAACAGAACACAACGGAATATTCTTCAACTGAGTCCCAAAGGCCGCCAATTATAGATATACCTGATTTTATACTTCACGTCGTTACTCCCCTCTGTCATTCTGGTGTATTGCCAGGGTTGCTTATTGTTAATTATTACATTTAAAGATAATGTTGCTAAATTGTAAGTTTTTCTTTACATTGAAATCATTATGAGAGCTGAAAACCACAATCGAAAAGATGATCAAACTAGAAAATACTAAGAAATCTCAGCGTACGAATTGATTTTTGCCAAGGAAACATTATAAAGTTATAAAAATATATTGCAATAACATTAAAAAACCTAATTTTAAGTTTTTATAACATAAAACTTTTAAATTAAGCGCGCAGCGACCTATTATGCCGACGACTTATTTTCAAATTGTATAACGTAATGGTCTTGATAGTTGAAGCTATGTTTGTTTAAAATGATAAGACTATATATATACGACTGCCCAAAAAAAGGAGAGTTATGCTTTCAGGGTTCATGTATGTATGTATGTTTGTGAGTTTCTTTATTCCACCATAACTTCGTAAAGGCTTAACCGATTTTGATGTTTGTGATATCATTTTTTTATTTTTTTTTTTATTTTATTTATTTCGTACACAACACAAATTACAATCATAACAGATACACAGAAACATACTTAAGGTTAAGAACTAGATTGTAATTCAAAACATGTGTACACAAAGAAAAACGATTGAGGGGACTTTGAGGTTAATAGTAAATACATATTACAAGAAGAAATTGTAAAACATGCAGACAACGCACAACCGCGAGCAATTTACCGCCGCTGGGATGCACGCGCTGCATGCCTATGCCATTACTTAACTTTTGTTTAGAGCAACCAGACTCAACCCAGAGGTTGAGGCTGATTTAATGGGTTTGGTAAAAAGAATATCTTTGACCGTTCTAATATATAATGAGAATTTGGGAGTAAAAATATCAATCTCTATTTCATCACCAATACATTTATTATACTGACGAGCCATTCTTACTAGCGGATTATAGAAGGATGTGTTATTTTTGTAAGTCTGTAGAGCAAAAAGATTTGTATGATTGGATCTGCGTGCTCTATATTTAATATTAAAATTTATATGAGAGAGTAGCTCTGGGGTGTCCGATATGGAGTGAATTATTTTATAAAGATAAATGAAATCGAAATATTTACGACGTGTTTCTAACTTTTGTATATTATATCTAGCCAGTCTTGTTTCATAGCTAAGTTTAGGACGACCAATCAGCTGACGATAGCATAACATCCTTAAACATTTTTTCTGTACCTTTTCTATTTCATTGCTATGCACTTTGTAGTATGGAGACCAAACAGGACTGGCGTATTCTAAGATGCTTCTGGCAAGTGTAAAAAACAAATAAAGAAGAGAACTAGGCTTTTTAAAACCTTTAGTAGATCTGAATATGAATCCAAGAAGCTGATTGGCTTTTAATGTAATATGTTGATAATGTGCTCGAAAAGAAAGTTTGTCATCAAATAGAATTCCTAAGTCCTTAACAATATTAGTTCTTGCAAGAACCCGGTCTTCAATAATATAATTTTGAACATTAGAAGCGTTGAGTTATTCCGGGTAACATAGGCTAGTGAACGTTTTAAAAAAAATAAAGAGGGAGCCATAGTTCATGAAATTATGAAAATTTAAAAAAAAAAACAAAAAAAAATTTGTGAAAATTTTACAAATTTTACTATCACCGTCTAGAGCTTGCTTAGTACATAACAAAAATATATAACAGTACTATTCAATATACATTGGTTCACTTATATCAAAAGAAATAAATATTGTCTTATCCGTTTGTACACTTGCTTCTTGTAGACACAAGTAATACAAATAAATAAATCACCGGCATGTGGCACGACAGAGACCATGCGTCTTTTGACCGGAGAACGCCTTCAGAGAGAAATGCAAAAGTGGATTAGTGTAAAATGGCTTATTGTTGACGAAATTTCATACACAACTACAAGAAATGCTTATTTTGGCGGTGTTAACATTTTACTGTTTAGTGACTCGATGCAGCTTCCACTAGTAGCTAAATCTGTCAGCGGGGCATACTGAATCAGAATAAAAATCATTTATTGCATACTACTGCTTTAAACAACCGCCACATTTAAGCCATCAAACGATGACCACCGAACTCGCCAGCATTTTCCGGATGTGTGACGTGGTAGCATCAGATACCTACATCTGTAGAAGCCAAAACCTACAGACAGCGGCCAAAACTCGAATTTATACTTTCTGACCCCAATAAATGAAGAGATTGTTCCATTCTTAAGTGTTCTGAGGAACTGTTCGATTTACTACCTGCAGCTCAATTTCGCCACCGGACTTCCCGACAAAGCGTGATGTTTCATCAATTTCATGTCGACGTCTGGAAGTCCACAACCTTGCGATTTTCACGGCATTTTCTACCTCGCACTGCCACATTATGGAACCAGCTGCCAGGTGAAGTATTTCCGAACAGTTACGACTTAGGAACCTTCAAGAAAAGAGCATATTCCCTCCTTAAAGGCCGGCAACGCATCCTCGAGACCTCTGGTGTTGCGGATGTTTGTGGGCGACGGTGATCACTTACCATCAGGTGAGCCGCCTGCTCGTTTGCCCTCCTATCCCATAAAAAAAAAAAAAAAAAAAGTTAGTATTGGTTCTAGAGTAATGTTGCGGAAAAAATTTAACTTTGGACAGGGCTTGGTAAATGGCGCTATGGGGGTCATCTGAAAATTCGTATGGCCAGCGCTACGTCGGCATTGGGATAGTTACCGCAAGCCGCCTTCGTTGAGTTCAATGACAAAATGATACGTGGCAACACAGTCAGTTTGGGTAACATAGTCAAAATTGAGCCTGGCACTGTCGAATTTGACGCGTTACGGGGTCAAGGTAAAGTCGAGCGGCATATGCTACCACTGATATTGCTTGCTCGGAGTTTCTTTACGTGATAACCAAAGTCACCGACATAGCTTTCAGAATTTGCAATGGGTGGGCCACATTGCTCGACGAACTGATAACCGATGGGGAAGAGAGCTTCTCGAGTGGGTACCACGGTACACCGGAAGACGTAAAGTTGGTAGGCCCCCCACTGGATGGACTGACGATATCATAAAAGTCGCGGGTAGCCAATGGTTAGAAGCGGCTAATAGCCATTCTTTGTGGCGTTCTTTGGGGGAGGCGTTTGTTCAACAGTCGACGCTTCCGGCTGATGATGATGATGAAAGTTTATGTTGCTTTAAGTCGCGTCAGACAGCTAGAAGAATTGGTGTTTTAGATCCACAAAAGCTTATCAACGAGCCCCATGACAAAAAGTCTCTGCAAGAACTGAAACACCTCAGAGCAGAAATATCATTAGTAATTAATTAATCATAAAAAAATATATTTCGCGTTTTCTTTTGCGCGATATTAATTTCCAAAAAAAAAAGTTATCTTTCGTGGCACATTGTGCGTTTGCAAAAATATTGATTTATCACTAAAAGGTACGAAATAAAAAGAAATAATTTTAAAATTAAAAAACACGCCTGCCGTACTAAAAAGTGAGCTAAAAAATCACAAACATGTTACATGATTTTAATGTTGAATGGCCAATATGTAGGTACTAAATAGATTATATACGCTGTGCAATTAAAACACCGTTGAACCCAAAAATGGAAAACAGATAACTGGAAAACAGAAAAAATCATGTAACATGTTTGTAATTTTTTAGCCCACTTTTAAGTACGGCAGGCGTGTTTTTTAATTTTAAAATAATTTATTTTTATTTGTTTTGTATTCTTTCTATAGTAAAAATGAAAACTCTTTCAGTTTTATTTTCAAAATGCTAATATTTGGGATTATATTGAAAAAAATAATAGAAGGGAATTTCACATAAACATCTGGTAAACTATAGATTAGACAGCGCGGCGCAGAACATGCAAGTGCGTGTACCTGCGCTGCGCTTTCTAGTCATCATTTCTGATTTCATTAGTTTCGACAAAGTAGAATCCATCAGAATAACGACAAATAAATTAATGAATTGTGGTTTGATAGTGTTATGTTCCGTGGAAGAACTACTAAAAGATTTTGAGATGCCTGATGACGTAATTAAAAGATACTGGTAAGTAAGAATTATTTTCATCTATTTAATTTCAGTTGGAAGTTTGGCATAGGTGTTTTGTTCCTTTTCACATTTTCAATTAAGATGGCAATTGCCATTGATAACCAATCAGGTTTTATAGTTAACAGTTTTTTTGATGCATACAACTGAACTGGAACTTCTAATTATACCTAACCTACTACTACTTGTTGGATTTAGCTACCAGCTAGTGACGAATGCGGTTAGTTATATAAAATGTTTCAAATTTTTAGCCGGTCCTTCCTATGATTTCGCTAAATTTTCATCAAAAAGGATACAATTATTACGAAGACATGATATGAATTTGCCTAATTGTTACATACGTTTAGTTAACATTAGTTTCTTGTATAGTACTTGTAAGGTAATTGTATGATTCATACTCGCAGTAGTTAGGCATATTTTTTGGTGTATAGGTATACCTAAATTAGAATTTTGGAATCTAGCTTTGGGTACACCCGCATAACATTTTATTCTCAGTTCCTGTGTACCTATATGTATATTTAAAAAAGAACTGAAACTTAAACAATAGCGTCTTTTACGCAGGTATGTATTTTTATTGTATATTTTTGTGCTTACAGTACTATAAAGTAAATTTTGTATACTGGAACCTTTTACTTGTTGTACGAGTATCAATGGTGTCATAAATATTATCCTGTTTTATTCCAGGTTATGGTCTATCTGTGTATACGTACAAACATAGATTTAACTACTTAGTCTCTTTCATTATTGAATATATGATAAACATCTAAACATCTTAAGTTTTTTGGGTGATGTGTAACCTTCGTCCAAGGGTCCAAGTACCTATATCTCAATACCCTACAAATGGTTTCCGGGCGGTGCCGTCAAGATCTAGCCTGTTAGCTGTATAAAAATGTTGTTACTATCCACTATTTTACCAGAGAATTATTGTTATATATAAATTATTGCCGTCGTAACCCTTTAATTAAAGTCTTCTTAATTGTACTTTTCTGTGCAAGTAATCGTAACCATGATGTCGTTGAAACATTTTATTACGTAACCAAAACGTATACAGAATATTGCTGAGCCCCATTGCCTTGGTCACAATTACCTAAGAACTGGTTAGCGCTTAACTAAAAGCATTCCAATTAGATTAGAACAACACATTAGTTAAGGTACTTGAGACCGTGTAAGGTATAATCCGTGTAGGGTATCATTTACGCATAACTACGTATTACTTGCGTATGTAATTTGTTTACAATTACTTATTAATAATATTGTTGTAACATAATAAAAAAGTAACCTACCAACTCCATCGCGTATGCTTAACCTTTTGATACGGTTAATTGCATACTTCAAAAAGGTGCAGATGACCTGTCGAGTGGGTTTATTAAAAGCATATATTAGGTAATAATTACAAACACACTTCTTTACTACAATCTATTAGCTAGGTCGATCTAGCCGAATCCATGGTGCAATTACGTATTACCAAATTAACCGCAGCCTAATCTGGTTTTCAGACGGGTTGGTCTTAAATTAGTTTTCTCGGCTCTATCTTTCGCCCTATATCTGAGGTTGCCGTCTTCGTGAATTAGAGGTCTGATTGGTTCGGGGTGTTTGCGGAGTTGTCGGCAAAGCTTGTGAAGGGAGGCCCAGTCTCCCGCAGCATCGTCGATTCTCTGACTCGATTCTCAGTTTTTTGATAACTGTCTATTGTTCGATGCGGTTCAATTTAGTGAAACAAATAAAATATATTCGGAATAGTGCATAATTTTGGATTATACTGGATGGTTGTATACTTCGCTGTACATATTTAGTTATAAAAAACTGTAGCGAGTTTTGTCCGTAATTATTATTTATCAACCATGTATTAATATATAACCCGTAAATATTACGCGCGCCTTAGCCGGTTGCTAAATATAATTATTTTATGCAAGTTCATGGTAGAAAGGTAGTCGTGACGTAACCATCAGGCCAACAACTTGTACTTCTATATGCACTTGATATCGTATGCCAATAGCGAAGAACGCAACCAATTAAAAAACCACACATTTTCTATTAATAGATCAATAAAGTCAGACCATCGCACTTAAGAGCTTCTATTTTCAAGAGATTTTATTTTTCAACTATTTGTCACCTTTTTGTGAAAATAAATAATTGGGATATAATTATTCAGAATCTATTTTTCTTACGTTAAAATTCCCTTCCTAAAGAATTCGTCATTTTGGGCGCCTAAAAAACTATACTGGAATGACTACTGATTTTGTGTATTTAAATAGCTATCCTTAGATACTTTTATAACTTTAGATAGGAATAACCCACTAGGGGCAAGGTCTGGTGAATATGAACGAAGTATTATGTATTTCGAATCTCAGATTGCAGCCATCGCAACAGCAAAGTTGTAAGACGAGTCTATAGTAGATTTGACCACAAGAGAACAAAATACAGGACATACTCCTTCACACATTACATACTCTTTTTACCCGACTACAAAAAAAGGAAGAGGTTCTCAATTCGTCTGTTTTTTTTTATATTTGTTACCTCAGAACTTATGACTGGGTGAACCGATTTTGATAATTCTTCTTATTAGAGAGCTGGTGCGTTTTGGAGTTACACGCCAATAAATGAAACATATTTTCCTATCTTCAAAAGAGTGTTAATACCGTATTCTATCATATGTTTACCCAGGGTGTTAGAAAAAGTTCGCGAAAGACTACCACAAAGCCGCATTCCCCTACATCATGACAACGCTTTTTCACACACAGCCAACAAAACAAAGTCAATTTTAGCTTCCGAACAGTACAACTCGTCACCCATCCTGCACATAGCCCCGAGTCCCAACCTAGCACCCTGTGATTTCTGTATTTTCCCCAAAATCAAAGATTTGATGAGAGGTTTCACTTTTACCAACTCCGAAGAGGCAGTGATAGCGGTCAATCAGCACGTAGAAAACATGCCTTCAGATATGTGGTCTTACTGTTTTATAAAATGGTTCGATCTGTTATACGGAGTCCGTGCAATAGGTTTTTACTTTTTACTAAAGAAATATTTAAATACACAAAAAATGGTAAAAGTTTATAAACTATGATGAAAACAGTAAAATCGAAGTAGAAAATCTAGTATGTCCGACGCGGATGGGATACGGATGAAGACTGAGGTGAGTAGGTGAGGGGCATAGGAAAGTATAAATGCTGGATTAGCTGAAAGGGGTTGATTTAGGATGGGTCAACAGAGAAAATCCCAGAGGCTGGGCCCGTGTGGGCGGGTAGCGACGTTGATGGGGGCTGCGGATGAGAGCGTGAGTGACCCCGCGACCCCTGTCAATAGTCGATGACGACGGAACACCATGAGGTTTTTAGTCGGTAGTGGGGTGGGCGAATTGTTTGCTGTCTTTACCTGGGGTGTACGGCGAAGATGAGGTCCAAAAAGTACTTTATACCTATATGAGTCGAATGTTTTTACTGTCATATCTATATCTATACTAATAGAAATAGTTTGAGACCCGGGAAAGGACATGGCATAGTTTTTATCCAACTGCGCAAAAAGAGGTTAATGGTTTTGCGCGATAACAGCAATACACGCGGGTGGAGCCGCGGGTGGAAAGCTAGTCTATTATGTATGACATTGGGCATATTTATAGTTTTAAGATTTTTTATTTTAGATTAAGTTATCAATGCAAGTCTTTACCTCTTATAACTACTTCATCTTAGTCACTTTAAAGGATTTATTCTACAGATTTTATATTTAGTACAAAATTATCCAACACCCAAGTTCAACGACTATTTCTGCTAAACTAATAAAGTTATCTCAACGGCTATACTTTTCCTTTAAAGTTCATGAAACGCACTATCAGCTTGAATTTTTTCAGATTTTTCGAACTAGCAGTTTAGCTTTTAGAGGGGGGGGGGACGCCCTGCTGGAACAAAAATTTGCACTTTAAAGTTTAATATTTCATGAATGGAGCATTAAGACGAAAAACAGTATTAGCAACCCCTAAGTCATTTTAGAAGACCTATTCAACTATACCACACTAAAAGAGATAGACGACGAAAAAAAATTTCATCCTCAAATCACATGTATGGGAGGTACCCTAAAAAAAAATATTTTTCAAAATTTTATTTTACCACTTTGTCGACGTAATTGATTTATATATCCATATGAAATTACAGCTTCCTACTACTAACGGTCTCTTTGCAAAACCTCGGACAGATGGACAGACAGACGGACATGACGAAACTATAAGGGTTCCTTGTCAGGACTACGGAACCCTAATAAAAAAGGAGAACATGAAAATTATATTAAGAATAGACAAGCTAATGTGGTTTTTAAAAATATTACTACTGTCGTTAATAAAACTATCAAGTTCTGTAGATATCAGATCTGTCTGACCTCTAAGTTTTTTGAGTTGATAAAGGTTAATGTTTGAATAGTCACACCGGATGTGTTAAATTTTTTGAACGTGTTTAAATAACAACACCTGTTTGTTGTGTTTAAATGACCTTTACTAATATGCTAATGTTAATTTAATAGGTCGTGTTTGAAGAAATATCCAGTTATTACGTCCAAAATATTGCCATAAATACATTTGTTTCGCATTGTGGAGGAAATGATTTTATGATTTTTGACATAAATTGCACTTCGCAAATAGGATTAGAGTTAACTGATAAAATATTGGAAATATCACATGCAAGATTACCATTAGATAAAGATGTAGAAGAGTTTAGATCATTTAGTGTACAGTACGTAGTTTTATCTCTACTTAGCGTTACAGTTAACAGTAGGAACAATCAACGCATACGATTTTGACAAGCTTATGTTATGTGGTATCGGAACTGGTATTATCTTGTAGAGATCATATTCAATATGGTAAACTAATGGGATTCTTAACACAAATACAATATTATTTACACAGCAAGCAGCAAGTTCAGAGATTTTTAAAAGTATCTTAATATATTTTACACTTATACCTACAGGGAATTCCATATACTTAGGGAGATGCCTTAAACTACCTTCAATATCAACACAAATTTGAGCCGGAGTAGCAACTGAAGGGTGTAATGCATTGCTATTTGCAAACATTATAGAATTTACAATATCTTTAGCTTAAAGTAGCATGAAGTAAAGTAGCATGAAGAACGTGTAAGAGAACGCGCCATACCAGCGCGGAAAGATGGATTTCGCCAATGCGACCGAATGCACAAGTTCGGTCCCGCTTCGCAAGCAACGCGTTTTGGTCGGTTAACGCAGCTCTATTGTACTTACGTATTTATTTATATACGCAGGGCGCTAGCATAGCAATCAGTATGTATATAAACAGCAATCAGTAAGTATATAAACTGTGATTGCAGATAAATGAAATACCAAGTTTGTGATTTTCTCCATATGATTTCATTCTATTGCCTTAGTCAGTTATAAATATATAAGTACATAATGTTTACGTGGTCATATAATAATATATTGTGTAATGTATGTAGGTAGATATAATTGTATTGTAATAAAATATCACTTACTTTCTAGATATTTTTAAAACCGATAGGTATAACAAAACCTATTGAACAAGGTAGCAACTACCTAGTTAACCTCGGTACTTAATTATTGATTTCCATGATCATAAACAGTTCATTAGTTATTTATTAGGTAATTTATAATAATTAGTTCTAAAAGAATAACCATGAATAAGCACGTAACCAAAATAGGTACCTACCTACCATGGTCTAAGAAAACAAGGTCTTCTACTCCCGAAGAATCACAGGCTTGCGTCACTACCAAATTGGCTCTTTATTAAAACATGATTGCAGCAGAATACAACTTCATGGTTCTTTTTCATGCGAATGTTGTGTTATAAAATATCAATACAATATTTCAAACGTCTAATAGAAAGTCACACATGAATCAATGTTCATCTCAGTAAATGGTATGAAAAAAGTTGTCTCCCTATGGTTCCACCATTTTGACAAATATCGCCGTCTCTGTCTCACGTATATGATTTGCATCTGTCGCTAGCCAAGCGGGCATTTGCAAAATGCCCTTCCACCGTGCAAAAAGTAACTGTAAGGTAAAAGTAGAAAAAGCAGTAATTTGAAGTTTTTTCATTTCCTGCAAAATTATTTCATTCTTACTGCGACTACTAAATATGGTATGTAATGTAAAATTTCTTTGGTTATATAACGTATCTACCTAATTAGTTTTTACTTCCGATATTTTTGAGCTTTCTTTGAAACTAAATTGTACACCAAAATACAGATAACTGGCTTTTTCTTCGGTATAGAAAATAATTACTTGATTTCAATCTACGAAAAAATTAGGCCTATTAGCATCGACGGTACCCATTATAAGAAAACTACGAACATACACTGTACGAACTTGATAACCATAATTTATTCAAGAATCATTAATCTGTGTAACATCAATTTCACGTGATTTTCTTTATGAAAAAAATAAGGTGAAATCTATTAACTGTTATTTTACTGCCCCCCAATTTCCTCAAATTAGGTATAAAGTTTGAGAGCCGTTGATGACGGTATACTTGACAAGCTTGTGTCCCGGTCACGTGACAACTGGTCTCGGAGTGTAATACCAGGGGGCCAACTCCCATCTCTTAATTCTGTCTTATTTTAACATTACATGTACAATTTTAATTCGCACCGCCACATATCACTATTGGACATTCATAGGTCGAGTGGGCCTGATGGCATCCCTCCGATAGTGCTGCGGACTTGTGCTCCAGAGTTGACACCGGTTCTAACGCGTCTTTTCCGGCTCTGTTACTCATCAGGCGTTGTCCCAAAAACATGGAAGACGGCTTTGGTGCACCCGATCCCTAAAAAAGGTGACCGCTCAGATCCGTCCAATTACCGCCCTATAGCCATAACGTCTCTGTTCTCCAAGATAATGGAATCCATTATCAACAACCAGCTCCTGCAATATCTAGAGGAGCACCAGCTGATTAGCGATCGCCAGTACGGTTTTCGTCGCGGTCGCTCAGCTGGTGATCTTTTAGTATATCTTACGCATCGATGGGCGGAGGTGGTGGATTCCAAGGGTGAGGCGTTGGCGGCTAGTTTGGACATAGCGAAGGCCTTTGATCGGGTGTGGCATAAAGCGCTTCTTTCGAAGCTTCCTTCCTATGGGCTTCCCGAGAAATTGTGCGAATGGATCTCCAGTTTTTTGGCAGATCGGAGCATCAAGGTCGTTGTCGACGGTGCATGCTCCGACTTAAAGCCGATTAATGCTGGCGTTCCGCAAGGCTGTGTGCTATCTCCGAGTCTATTTCTCTTGCACATCAATGACATGCTGCAACTCAGCGATATTCATTGTTATGCAGATGACAGCACCGGAGATGCCTCATACACCGGCCGCGCTAATATTTCTCGGGAAAGCGTTGTCGAGAGTCGGAACAAACTTGTGACTTTAGTCGAGACCATGCTGTCAAATGTTTCAAAGTGGGGCCAAATGAACTTAGTCCAATTTAACCCCAAGAAGACACAAGTTTGTGCGTTTTCCGCTAAGATATCCCCCTTTGTCGTATCCCTCCGTTTTGAAGACACTCCCCTTGCCACCTCTACTAGCATCGGAGTACTTGGCGTCGACATATCGAACGTCGTCCAATTTCGCTGTCACTTGGAAGATAAGGCTAAGTTAGCCTCTAAGAAGCTCGGTGTGCTCGGAAAGGCGAGGCGGTACTTCACGTCGGCCCATCGCCTGCAACTTTATAAGGCTCAGGTTCGACCTCACATGGAGTACTGCTCTCACCTCTGGGCGGGAGCTCCCCAGTACCAGCTTCTTCCATTTGACCGCGTTCAACGCAGAGCGATTCGAATCGTTGACGATCAAGTTCTCTCCGGTCGGCTCGACCCTTTGGCTTTGCGTAGAGATGTTGGATCACTCTGCATCTTTTACCGTATATATCACGGGGAGTGTTCTGAGGAACTGTTCGATTTACTACCTGCAGCTCAATTTCGCCACCGGACTTCCCGACAAAGCGTGATGTTTCATCAATTTCATGTCGACGTCTGGAAGTCCACAACCTTGCGATTTTCACGGCATTTTCTACCTCGCACTGCCACATTATGGAACCAGCTGCCAGGTGAAGTATTTCCGAACAGTTACGACTTAGGAACCTTCAAGAAAAGAGCATATTCCCTCCTTAAAGGCCGGCAACGCATCCTCGAGACCTCTGGTGTTGCGGATGTTTGTGGGCGACGGTGATCACTTACCATCAGGTGAGCCGCCTGCTCGTTTGCCCTCCTATCCCATAAAAAAAAAAAAAAAAAAAAAGTATACTTACATAAAAACTTCAACGTGAGAGCGGGATGCATGCATCGAATCAAGTCATTTGTGCGACAGAGGTAGCACTATATGAACATTATTGTTTCGTGACGGCCACGGTACTAACCTTAGTATCAATAATTTAAACTTGAAACAATGACGTTTGCATTCCATAATAGTTTATAAAAGGTGGGAGTTGGGCCCCTGGCGTAGTATATTATTGTACCATGGTACCTACCTATCTATCAAGGTATAATACCAACTTACGTAGGTTCATGTGTCACGTATTGTCACGGTAATTTTTATAGATAATATTACCGTGGTCTTGTGATATAGGTACTTACTTACTTTGTGCATAGAGTAGGTACGTTAGTCTGCTACTCGAAATATTTATAAAATAAAATTCCGTTCTGATCCCGTCCCATTTTCCGTTCTGTTCTGTTCCCACTTGTTTTATTGTCCTGATTTAATAATAGTTATCTTGCTTAAGTACGTTAGCAAAAAAGAAGGCGATGCACAAAATAACATAAATACCAATGTACGAATTCTCAAACTTCAAGGGTAGCAGAAGCTCGTGGGAGTTTACTTTAGCTCTCTTTGAATGAAATTGGATTGTGGTATGATTTATTTATTTACTTACTTATTAAACTCAAAGTAGGTACCAGGAAAGCAGAAGTTCATAGGACAGTAGAAACTGTAGATCTCGTAATAGAAAAACTGTGTTTACAAAATTTATATTTATGGGCTAAAATTAAAATCAAAATAAGCACAGACCTTAAGTTATCGATTGAGCTAAATTAAGCTAACCAACCTTATCTACTATGTTATATTTTGAGTACCTTATTTGAATTGTTTACAATATTTATCTAAAGTTAAAGTTTTCATCTTTTTTAAATAATATAGAAGCCGATATTGGGGTGCTTTTTGGCAAAGTTGCTGTTTAATTCAAAATGACAAGCTTCCACAAAATTCGCCATTCAGTGATGTTCTTTATGTGCACACCAAATGGCTATGAAACTTTCGTCTTCCAGCCATTGGGTTACCATATAGTCATTAACTTCTGCAGTAACTGGAGATTAATAATGTAATACCAGCCTTCTCCGATGCTTTCTGTGGGTAGTAATTGCAATAAAGCTGACAGTGCAACATGTCTTCGTGTGTCTTAGTAATTAAACAACTTTAAAAGGTTTAAATCGTGTATATTTTGTCCCGACGTGGTCATGGTCGTGTGTCTTTTTCTTTTGTTAAATTTAGTGACTACTTTCGTCTACACACTCTGTGAGAAATGGAAGTAACATCCTTTTACTTCAACTGATGAAAACACCGACGATATAGCATTCATAGCTGCTATTTCAAAGTCTGGTATATATTTTTCTGGCTGCCATTCTGGTATATTTGCTAAGAACCATGAGAACAACTTTATAATAAATTTCTAGCAAATCTGCAAAGTAGTGTATATGACTTCTTAAAACTTTTGCCCTTTTAGTACTTTTTAGGGTTCCGTAGTCCTGACAAAGAACCCTTATAGTTTCGTCATGTCCGTCTGTCCGAGGTTTTGCTAAGAGACCGTTAGTACTAGGAAGCTGTAATTTCGTATGAATATATAAATTGATTTATATACGCCGACAAGGTTAAAATAATATTTTTAAAAACACTTTTTTTTTAGGGTACCTTCCATACATGTGATGTGGGGATGAAATTTTATTTCGTCGTCTATCTCTTCGTGTGTGGTATGGTTGAATAGGTCTTCTAAAATGACTTAGGGGTTGTTCATACTGTTTTTCGATTTAATGGTCCATTTACGAAATATTTAACTTTAAAGTGCAAATTTTTGTTCCAGCAGTCGTCCCCCCCCCCCCCCCTCCTCTAAAAGCTAAACTACTGGCTTGAAAAATTTGAAAGAATTCAAACTGATAGTGCGTTTTATGGACTTTAAAGGAAAAGTATAGCGGTTGAGATAACTTTATTAGTTTAGCAGTAATAGTGGTTGAACTTGGGTGTTGGATAATTTTGTACCAAATATAAAATCTATAGAATAAATCCTTTAATGTGAATAAAATGAAGTAGTTGGTTGTTTATAAGGGGTAAAGACTGGCATTGAAAACTTTATCTAAAATAAAAAATCTTAAAACTATGCCCTATGTAATTCAAAATAGACTAGCTTTTGTAACGCCATATTTTCAATTTATTTCATTTTTTTTTAATTTTAAAATTTTTCAGTTCAAATTTACCGCTAATTGTCATTTTCTCCTCATTCGTGGAATGAAACGTAGTTTACGTACTCTGTGTTTGTTTATGGTGAACTAGTGGTTGCGAAATCTATTGATCGCTTAATTAGGATCCATGTTTGTTTGAATCATACTTTTAATCGATTTTAAATAATCGACTAATATTTTTGTTGAAGTGGTTAGAATCCCACTGAATCCGTCGTTGTGTTACATAAGTTTAAAGATAATTGTTGCTTAGGCCAATATTCCACTCAATAATAGTATTTAAATCGATTCCATAAAATATATTACCTTTCTTTAAATCGTTACTGTAACTAAATACTAGTAACTTCCCTCTTAAATTTTATTGATCTCATGGTAATTCATACCGATTTAATACAATTATTAACTTGCAGTTACACTCTTCTTCCCAAATAAGAATTTTGTTTAATAAGTTTAGTCATTCGATAGTTATTATCGATATCTCCTTCCGTTAACTTTAATAATTGGATAATTAAACTTTTTGAATATTTTTATAGGAGTTGTTTACCAAACAATCCATATTTCACAATTTATTATACTTGCTTTTGAATGTATAAATGTCTATAGCAAAATCCCTTGATATGCTGTACTTTTGTAAAATAATCCATACTATAGTATTGATTATTGATATTCGTTTGCTTGGTGCAACTCGATACCACATCACTTTTTGACTGGAGGAATTTGTTCTTTTTCTTTTTGGACATCATCGTTTTGAAGAGAGAGGATTTTAGTTAACTCAAGAGAAAGGCACTAATTTTAATTTTAAGATGCTGGGCAGAAGGCCGCTCCGATGGTGGCGGCGCTGGACGTAGCGCCTCTATATTTAATGTAGAATTTTGTAAACCCGAAAGGGTTTTTTTGTTTTTGGGTTATGTATCTCTGAATACATCTTTTTAATATTAAGATATACATAAACCAAATTAATTACTTTCGGTTCACACCATGTGAAAGGCCCCGGCTTCCCTCTGTCTACCTCGGATGATGGCCTAGGAGTTACTACTGATTCCGGATGGCAGCGAGACTGGAGTGTCACTCTTGAATTTAATTGACTAACTGGTAGGTCCAGGCTGAACCAGGTACCATTCAACCATTCTATGGGGGCGTTGAGTTATCATCCTACTTAATTATTATTTACCATACTATATGTGAGCGTTGAGATGTCGTCTCACTTAGTTATAATTTAAGTCAAATATGTAATTAACTTCCTAAATTTAAGCAAGGAGCGTTTAATTCGACCAGACGTCACCTACAATTACCGTCCCATAACTTTTAGCAATTCTTTTTTTAATTATCCCCTATTGTGGTAACTTTTTCTAACCGAATAATACTATTCGTATAAATTTAAAATATAAAATAAAACAAACTTGTAACCAGATAATAAAGCCTAACGTTGTTGAATCGGATCGGTTTGTTTTATTGTTTAAGTGTTAAGAGTTCAGGGTAATTCCCCTGGAACCCTATGGAAAACCGCTGCCACGGCGGGAAAAACGTGACACTTTCCAGCCGCGGCCCCACCCGCGCGTTTTGCGGCTATCACGCAAAACCATTAACTTCTTTTTGCGCTGTAGGATAAAAACTATCCTACGTCCTTTCCCGGGTCTCAAACTATTTCCATTAGTTTAGATATAGATATGACAGTACAAAGATTCGACTTATATAGGTATAAAAAACTTTTTGGACCTCATCTTCGCCGAATACTAGAAGTGTTCGCTGTCTGTACGTGTAGTACCAAGGTCATCGATCACTTCATTTCACACATCATCAATTTGCTGATTGTAGTGCACTTCTATAGTGTAATTATTTCATCGGTAAAGAGAATATTTCTGTGCCCTTCACTTGCGTATCACAACGCAAGGCACTCTATTTAATTTTAAAGATTGATTTAGGGCATGTACTGTATATCAAGGATAAGCACCGAGCTTCAGGTCTTGTTGTATAATATGCGACATTTTCCTAGCGGGAATCTTCATTTCTCGTAATAGGATTATTGTGGAGCTATCATAATATTTCTACTTCCTAATGGGATTTCAACCAATTCTGGCTTTAACAGCATTAATTTGCAGTTCTAAGACACGCGGCTGTCCTGATTTTTTTAGGGTCTTCGACAGAGGAAGTGTTGTTGTATCTGTTGATATTACGATATTACGATTATTACGAACATACGGCTGATACCAAGCTTTTGAAGTTTCTGGAATATGACAGACGCGGCGCCGGTGGCTCAATAGCTACTTCGAATACGAAATATAATATTTCATATATTATTTCGTGCGTATATAGCGCGAAATAGAAAAAAAAAATAAAGTAATAAACGCGTTCCAAATTCTAAATAATTCTAAAGCTGAAAATGTTTTGTGTTACAGTATTTATGGCCAGACTAGTTATATAGTATAATAGCCCATTTATAAGCTTACTTGCATATATCGGTGTATACTTTTTATGTTTCTTTCATATATAATATCAACTATTTTATGATAGAATAATTATTTATGCTAAAGCAAACAAATTAAATGACATTCAAATTCTAACAATGTACCAACGGATTCTGAATCGCACTATCGTTACGTTTTCGTCAATCTATCGTTCGTTGTCGAGTATCTACCTAAAGAATTCACAAACAAACAAACAAGGCGACAATCGTACTCTTATTTCTTAGATTTAGCAGGAAGAAAGTGTAGGAGAATAAAGAACGACAGAATAGTTCTATATTATGATAACGGGCTTCTACGGAACCCTACATTGTGCGTGGCTCGACACGCATTTGACCGTTTATATATTAATATTAGTTTTGTGAAACTTATATTGCAAACCGTACTTAATTAAATGACTAAATGTATTAAAGAGTATGTGGGATCAGAACGGAATAAAAAAAAAAATTAAAAAATATAACTGATAACTGAACTGTTATCTCTTCGTGGGATTGAAGTGGAATATACCGGCTCTTAACTCACATTCACGAGCTCAATAAATTAATCGTTTTGATTTCTTAATATTTTTTATAGCATAGATAATAGATAAGTATAGATGTTAGTAGTAAACTTACATAGGTACATACTTACCTTTTTTCCACATAAGTCATATCATAATATTAGGTAGGATAGATATGTGGAGTACGCTTAACAGTTTGTTTATAATTTTTGATTTATTATCTAAATTACTTAATATGTCGATATAAAATTATACTAAATTATTTAAAAATTAAGCCACTCTTTAAGTCTAAATTTTCAACATTAAAAATGCGCTCTTATCTTATTTAGGTCTTTTAACTTTGAAATCACACACGGTTGGCATGCGCCGTGCGTAGCATATTATTGGGGTCCGTATGTTTTTGAAATACCCTACCGACTGTATAAATACTAGTGAATTCTGGGACATTAGATCGAAATTACTGGACACGGGACAAGACACAACATTCCGTGACAATCCCGGATTTCCCGGACGTCTGGCAACCTTAAGTTACATACCTACATATTATGGCTGAACTAATCTTGGTGAAGGTTTGTACAGGCATAGAGAAAAGTTTTTCTCTATGGTACAGGTATGCACCAACCTAACATAGATTTGGTAAGTCGGGTAAGTCAGGAAGTACTTATATGAACAATCACACTAGGCATTTAGATATAATATCTAAATTTTATTCAGTAGGTGGTTCGTAGAAGGTAAGTACGAAATACCAGGCTAGATACCAACCCTGTATGGTACAGTTCCGACGAGTACATTGCCAAAGTCGTCACCGTACTATTTTGTTCTGGCAGACAGGTCAACGACCCCATCGTCGCATGATCAGAGCGATCAGATGACGCCGCCCGGGCCCGTGCCACGGTAATGTTATCTATACAGTATTTCAACTTCATAGAAACGGACGAAACGCGAGTTATGCCTTACGCGCCTCGATCTCGGCCTGCGCTCGGCCCGCAGACAGTCTCGAATGTCGCGACTACGCCGCAGTGATGAGCGAATGGTTTGTTGTTTTTTAACAATAACCGCGCGATTTTTTCAACAAAAATATGTTCAAGTACATATTAAATATGACGAGTAGTAAATAGTAAATAGAACATCGGTCACATTCACTAGCTAAATGGACGAAGCGTTTTGGTTTCTGTAAAGAATTTAGTAGTACATAGGTATAGGGAGGTAATTATAAGAAAAGTTTAAATTACCTTCCCATAAGTAGGTACTGCATCCCAATCTTCATAAATACTAACACCAAACCAATTGAAACAGCACAAAAAATATTCAAAGAATAACTGAGAAGGTTGTAGGACATAAAGGAATTTAACAAAATACAAATACGTAGGTATACTTACTTCTTTTTCTTTCTCATTTCCCTGGCCCTCACTTTTAAATATTTTTATATTGTCTAGGACCAAATTTTCTTGATTTTCTCATCGTCACCGACACAAATAATATAATACCAATATCCTGCTAGTTAATTAACACAGAAAAAAATACGTAAATTATTTGGAACGCGGTGGCAGGAAGCCGAACGATACGCCCGCCTCGCAGGAATGCCGGGGCACAGTGCTGACTGAAAGATAGAAAGAAAAAGCATGCAACGGATAACGAACGCTTACGAAAGGGACAGATTGTCATTGCGATTAGCACCTACAGCATTTAAAAAAGGTCAAAAGCGCCACATCAAATAATTGTTAATTATGAGAAAACTAAACATTTAATAACTGTTTTAAGGAACTAAGTGAATAGTTATTCTCTATTTATCAAAGTAAAAATCATCTTGCATTATCAACGAGTTAGTGATATATGTAACAAAACGTGTGTAAAACACACATTTTTCATATTTTTTTTACACAACTGCCCAAAAAAAGGAGAGTTATGTTTACACGACTGCCCAAAAAAAGGAGAGTTATGTTTTTAGGGTTCATGTATGTATGTATGTTTGTGAGTTTCTTTATTCCACCATAACTTCGTAACGGCTTAACCGATTTTGATGTTTGTGATATCATTAGAAGCGTTGAGTTATTCCGGGTAACATAGGCTAGTGAATGTTTAAAAAAATTTAAAGAGGGGGCCATAGTTCATAAAATTAAAGGAAAACCAAAAAAATATTCGTGAAAATTTTACAAATTTTACTATCACCGTCTTGAGCTTGCTTAGTACATAACAAAAATATATAACAGTAGTATTCAATAAACATTGGTTCACTAATATCAAAAGAAATAAATATTGTCTTATCCGTTTTTACACTTGCTTCTTGTAGACACAAGTTATACAAATAAATAAATCACCGGCATGCGGCAGGACAGGGACCATGCGTTTTTTATTGCG
The DNA here is from genome assembly GCA_963854805.1 of Plagodis dolabraria. Classification (NCBI taxonomy): domain Eukaryota; kingdom Metazoa; phylum Arthropoda; class Insecta; order Lepidoptera; family Geometridae; genus Plagodis; species Plagodis dolabraria. The sequence goes on from OY978446.1 coordinate 28,391,154, forward strand.
GAGAACGCCTTCAGAGAGAAAGGTATTTCATACACAACTACATGAAATGATTATTTTGGCGGTGTTAACATTTACTATTTAGTGACTTGATGCAGCTTTCACCAGTAGCTAAATCTGTCAGCGGGGCATACTGAATCAGAGTCAGAATCATTTATTGCATACTACTGCTTTAAACAACCACCACACTTAAGAGCTGATGTGGATTAATGGGCGTTGTATAGCTTCTGCAAACTGCCACAGAATATGAGGCAAGTAGACGACACCACATTTGTCGATATTTTGAATAGTTTACGGGTTGGTCAACTCACCATGCAGCAACTTGAATCCTGGATCATCGTAGAGTACCACTTACTGAACCAGATGGCGATTGTGTGCGAAAATTTCTCACGACAAGACAGGTGGATAACTACAATCAAACGATGACCACCGAACTCGCCAAAATTTGCGGATGTGTGACGTGGTAGCATCAGATACATCTGTAGAAGCCAAAACCTACGGACAGCGGCCAAAACCCGAATTTATACTTTCGGACCCCAATAAATGTTTGTTTATAGACTTATGTACACCCCCGACATAGTTCCTGTATTTCCTCTCCATACAAAGGTTGCCTGGAAGAGATCGCTATTAGTGATAAGGCCGCCCATTGTGACACTTTAGTCTAAGTTTTTGTTTGTAAGAATGTAATTTGTATATTATTGGTGTAACAATAAAGAATTATCTATCTATCTAAATGAGGAGATATTGTACCATTCTTAAAATTGGTTCTAGATTAATAATGCGGAAAAATATTAACTTTGGACATGGCTTGGTAAATGGCGCTATGGGGGTCATCCAAAAATTCGTATGGCCTGCGCTACGTCGTAATCGGGAGAGTTACCGCAAGCCATCTTCGGTGAGTTCAATGACAAAATGATACGTGGCAATACAGTCAGTTTGGGTAACATAGTCAAAACTGAGCCTGGCACTGACGAATTTGGTGCGTTACGGGGTCAAGGTAAAGTCGAGCGGCACGTGCTACCACTGATATTATGTTGGGCTGTGACAGTGCACAACCTGCAAGGAACGACACTGGACAGAGCCGTCGTGGATCTAGGCGCAATTTTTTTTGCGCAGGGGCAAAGTTTATGTAATTTACATGGGACAAACTGTCCAGTTAGGTAGGTCCAACTTTGAAAAAGAGGACGCCCGAAAAACCCAACTCGGATGGGCAGCGTTCGGGAAGTTACGCGACATTTTCTCGTCAAAGATCCCGCAGAGCCTGAAGACAAAAGTTGACAACCAGTGTGTATTCCCAGTGATGACATATGGCACCGAGACGTGGTCCTTAACTGTGGCCGTTATGATGTGAACGAGCCATGGAGAGAGCTATGCTCGGAGTTTCTTTGCGCGATAAAATCCGGAACCTGGATATTCGCCAAAGAACCAAAATCACCGACATATAGCTTTCAGAACTTGCAAGTTGAAGTGGCAATGGGCGGGCCACATTGCTCGACGAACTGATAACCGATGGGGAAGAAAGGTTCTCGAGAGGGTACCATGGTACACCGGAAGACGTAGAGTTGGTAACCCCCCCACTAGATGGACTGACGATATCATAAAAGTCACGGGTAGCCAGTGGTTACAAGCGGCTAATAGCCATTCTTTGTGGCGTTCTATGGAGGAGGAATTTGTTCAACAGTGGATGTTTTCCGGCTGATGATGATAATGATGAAAGTTTATGTCGCTCTTAGTCGCGTCAGACAGCTAGAAGAGTTGGTGTTTTAGATCCACGAAAGCTTATCAACGAGCCCTATGACAGTATCCGCAAGAACTGAAAAACCTCAAAGTTATCATTAATAATTAATTAATCATAAAAAATATATTTTACGTTATCTTTTGCGTGATATTAATTTCCAAAAAAAATAAGTTATCTTTCGTGGCTCATTGTGCGTTTGCAAAAATATTGTTTTATCACTAAAAGGTACGAAATAAAAAGAAAAAATTAAAAAATTAAAAAAACACGCCTGCCGTACCAAAAAGTGAACTAAAAAATTACAAACAAGTTACATGATTTTAATGTTGAATGGCCACAATGTAGGTACTTAATAGATCTATTTTCCTTTTCTGGGTTCAATGGTGTTTTAATTGCACAGTAAATATAATCTATTAAGTGCCTACATTGTGGCCATTCAACATTAAAATCATGTAACTTGTTTGTAATTTTTTAGTTCACTTTTTGGTACGGCAGGCGTGTTTTTAAATTTTTTTTTTTTTTTTTATTCTATCAAGGTTTTTATTTCCAATCCAGTTATCAGAAAATTTCAAAATTGGAAAAAAAAACACAAAATTTCAATATAAAATAGCATTTTACCCTTAGGGCTCGAAAATACCAAGCTGTATGGGGTTTTTGGTGAGCGAATTATGTAGGTACGGCACGACCTTAACTTATTTCTAAATAGTAATTCATTATTAACTAAAGATACATTTTAAATTATTAGTGACTGAATAATTAGTGTGCCCCATGTACATAGATTAATACTCGTAGGATTCGTAAAAGCCAAGCCGAGTGCAAAGCTATGCGCATTTCTTTCCATCGGTATAAATATGGCCTCGCGAGCATAACGTGTTTAGATGTGAATCGGTTACCGCTCAATTAGTACCCACCAGCTTATTATTTTCCGTAGTGTGATCAGCCGCCAGGTACAAAATCAACCAGCAGCTTTATTAACCCAACTAGCCATCCTAAAATCAGGAAAAATGTTCAAGGCAACGTTAGTGCTAGCTCTGTTATTGGTTTTGGCTACATCTCTACCCAGCAAGCCCGCTGAAAAAGGTATAGTGCTATATCAATGTACTCAATAAGATAATTTGATTCAGTTTTACTATCGGCCAACCATCTTCTTCTGTTTTTTAATTCAAGATCTCTTTCTATAATAAAATGTCGCTGGCTACTTCAATACAGAAGATAAATCGTTTATAATGTGCTCACTCTGTTCTCACAAAAAATCCTCAATATATTTAATTCAATTGAGTTTAGAAAAAAAATATTGTATTATACTTATTAGTTTTCTGTGTATATAACCGCTATATGCAGAGGGTCGCTGAAGATGAGAAATGTTCGAGAACTCTTCAGTTGCGCCTGGCTGGCTGTGAAGATCAGATTACCGTAGCGTCGTTGTCGGTACCGTTTGCGACTGTGTAGGTTTTTTACACTATTGTCCAAAAAAAGGAATGTTATGTTTTCAGGGTTCAGGTATAAAAAGGTTATAAAACAAATATGTAGTGAAAATTGTAAAATCTCTTACATTTGACAATTTTCACTATAGAAAATCCCTAATAACTTCTAAACGGATCATCCTATTTACACAATTTATTGAGCCCTATCCGTTTTAGACATAAACCTATCAAATGTCACTAATACAACACAATATCTACACAAACAAAAAACATGTCCCGACGTTTTAAACACTTTGCAGTGATCGTGGTCACAGGGTGACTACACGATCACTTGGTACTGCACAGTGTTTGGAACGTCGCGTCGGGACAAAAATAATGAAAAAAATACGCGATTTAAACTGTTTAAAGTTGTTTAATTACTGTGTAATCTACATTAACCTATAACGTTAAAAAATATAAGATAAAATCAAACACTTCCTCTTGTTTCCTCGAGAGTCACTAAAATTACAGGCACATGAGGCTCAAAAACTGTGTCTCAGGGTGACGGGCGCAGTGCAACCGGATGAAATGCATTTGTTACAAGCAGAGGTTACCGCTTAACATCAGGTGGGCATCGTGCTTGTTCCGCCACAACAACATAAAAAAAAATACTCTTTTTTTTTAAGTATATGACCATAAGTACCTACTTAAACATGGAGTTAGACTTTTAACATAAATTATCAATATTCGGCAGATTTGGCCCTCTTTTCTGCCAAATTTCTTGAAGACAATATCAACTACTTATTCCAAAGTAATAGTTGAAAAATTACAGCGTTTATACAAAGGCTGAGATTCTTTTCCTTGGTCAAATTAATTATATTCAAAACTGCATGTATTTTCAGAAAGATATGATAAGGATATATATAAGGATCAGGAATGCACCGATATAATTGGTGTGTGCATACGACGCGAAGATTGCCATGAACCAAGTAGTATATTTGATAGTGACATTCTTTGTGAGAGTGCCCCTCAAGGATTCGGTTGCTGTGTCATATGATCGAAAATGAATCAGGTAAGTCATGAAAGATGCAAATAAAAAGCATTTCAAGAAGGTTTGATTTTACAAAGGTAGAGTTACATAGATAGACACAGAGATAATATCAAATACACGAGTTGTGAACACTCGTGTATTTGATATTATCTCTGTGTAGTAATCTAGGTTCAATAGGTACCTACCTATTGAAACAATTACAAGCCCAAGAAAATCCGTCATGGGCTGCCTATGTCATCTCTGTTCCAAATTTCAAATTATAATATAGCAGTATAGAAAAGCCATCATGCAGTTTTATATTAAAGGCTACTTTTATTTATGTAGCACAACTCCTAAAGTTACAAAATTTTATATTTCAGTTCGGAGCAGAGCTTGGCATCCTCACACGAATTTTCCGGTACTTGTGCCCGTGGTACACCTGGGTGTTCTACGGGCCATATTTCAGATTTTTCAAATTTGTCTTTCTTGGGTTAGTCATTATTAGCCTATTAATTTAGGTAGAGATCTTTCAGTCTAAAAAAAAATTTAGCAATAATGGAACCGACTTCAACACCCAAAAGTGTGAAGTGACTTGTTGAAGTCGATACCATGATAGTTCAAAAGTACCTATTATCACAATACTGTGCGCATGGTACCGACTTCGACAAGTTATTTCACACTTCTGGGAGTTGAAGTACGCTAAAAAAAAATTTCACACTCTTTAGTGACCCTTGCTGCTTACGGGATAGATTTTTGGGATTTTTTATTTTAGTGTAACTCAAAAACGCCTTGACCGATTTTGTTAAAACTTAAATGATACCAAACGGCCAAGTATAGGATGTAATCTGTGGTACAGGATAGTCGTCTGGCACACATATACTTGATGTCTAAACAATAATTTTGACTTGCCTTAGGCGGAGAGACTGCATCTAATTTTAAAAGTTTTTTTTGTTTTAGCCTCCATTTTTATCATGTGAGATATCATATAAATCATCTACAATTCTACATTAGGAACATATTAGCCAAACGTTTTAAATAAAATCAAAAAACGTTTTTAAAACATATCAAGTTTGGGCTTCTCCAGATCGTATCTCGTACCGTAGGTATAAATACCTTGCTGAATTTATTTTTAACAAATATGCCTCAGATAATACGCAATAAAAATAAGAGAATTATAATTTATCATTCTCTTATATTAACAAATATTCACACATAATATAATTTTGTAATTATTATTTTCTAGCGACCCGCCCCTGCTTCACACGGGTGCAATGCTGATACTAAATAATCTGTAATATCCTCGAAAATATTCATTTAAATAACATGTTATCATAGGGCCATATTAAACTATATTAAATGCACAATGTATTTAAGGTAATTATTTTGATAAGGGTTAATGCTGTATTGCTTAAAATCGCTTCGTTAATGAGCCATTATATCTCGTAAAAAGTTAAGGATAAAAATAGTTATTGTGGATTATTCCTAAGAACTAGGTACTATCGCGGACTTTTTTGGAGCCCTTTTTAAGGTGTACAATACTGTAGTACATTATTTTGATATACTTAATAGAAGCGCAAAAATTGTGTTTATTTACGACATCACATTAGAAACCTCTAAAATTATCAGTGTCTCTATTATATTACGCATGTACCTATTATACATATAAACCTTCCTCTTGAATCACTATCTATTAAAAATAGCATCAAAATCCGTAGTTTTAAAGATCTAAGCATACATAGGGATCGATATAGATAATGGGAAGACTTAGTTTTATACTTTGTAGTGATTACAATGTGAGACAGTACTATGAGCTTAAAGCAGTACACATGTGCCATACGGTTATCCTATATATAAATAAAAATCTTCCACAACTTCTTTTGCGTACACCGAGTGCTACTAGTTGTAGTTCAGTGCTATAATGTATATATTGAAGTATTTTGGTTATAAGTTTGGAACACTAGGCGTAGGTATCAAATTCCCGATAGATATAATCTGGGACTCTTCAAGTACAAAGTGAATAGGTATCTTGTTGACAAGCATGTTCTATCGTCATCAACCGCATCGTCACTTACTACCTGGGTGACTGTAATGCTATCATGTGTTTGCTAGTCCTATCTAAAATATAAGTTGACCTGCCAAGCCATTCGTATATAATATTAGAAATAAGTACTAGACAATGCCTTGCCAGAAAGAAGGCATGACATATAAAGATCTTTTAAAAAGTATAAAAGTGGCAAATAGCCGAACAAAGGGCGTAGAATCATAAAAAAGAAACAAATATATAAGGAGCATAGTAATATATCAACAATACTGCGGGCGGTGGTTTGGAATTGTTAACTGAATGTGTTCCACTCATGTTTGTATTTTACTCACGAAAATAAGTACTAACTGCTATGTAAGCTATGGCGCGTAGGCTATGAGCGTGATAGCGACGACACCCATGATTTACTCCATTCACACACGGACGTACCAACGCTATGCGAAGTCAATAAAAGCACGGTAATATTATCTATATCACAGTAATAAGATAATATTATCGTGATAAAAGGCTATCACTATATCATTTTCATTTAAAAAGAAAAACCACGCATAGAATGGTTTAAGGCCTTAATACTAAATATGCCTTAAATTGGCTGTCTTTTATCAATAAGCCAGAATATTAGTAAAATAGGTTGTATTGAACAACAAATAAATATATTGCTTGAAGGCAATTTTATTGTACAATAAATATAGCCTATTCGAATTATGTTTCAACTCCACGTATAATACCAATATGTAACGTGGTTTGTTTTGATTTCAGTTACCCAAGCGACGTTGCATGAGGATTATTTGCAGTACCTACTACAATATGATCTAGATACATTTATGGAGTAGTGAATATGATATCTATCTTACTTGTTCATACTAGAAATAACCATAATCTACCGAGTGTGTTGAGCAATTAAAATAGTTATAGTCCATTGTAATTGTTTAAAATACTGTTTTATTTTGTTTCACCGAATAAATCCTAGAATTCTAGAACAATAATGGCCATTGATTTGTTAATAATTATACTTACAAAATACTTACCTATCGGACTGTTTAAAATAACAAACAGATGTTAAGAGAATATTTCTTTGAACCATTTTTTTAGAGGCGAGCTTATGGCCTCCAGTACAGTATGTATGTATTTTTTTCTATTTACTAACGACTTACAGTACTTACAACATTTTACGGTTACGGCATCAATTGTTGTTATCACCCCTATAAGTGACTATAGGGAAGGTTCCCTGATTACTAATCATAATTGCAACAGTGTCTGTTTTCACGGCATAAAATCTAAATAGCTCTAATAAATCTAATAATATATTCTAAATAGTCTTAACTTACTTTCTAAACTTAATTGTTAAGTCATAGCAAAACCTATTAACAATGAAAAAGCCATAACAAAACTTATTAACCTCTTGAAATTATCACGAGGTACTATTAATTAAACATTAAGTAAACTAACAAAAGCTATTGCTTTTTTTCTAATGTAGGTAGTCCAGATACGTTGTTCGCCCACGTTGTCCTACGTTTCCTTCCCAACTTTTACGCTTGGGAATAATTTGAACCACTCAAGGGTGTATATATACACCCGTAAACAGTCAAGTAGGTACCTACTTAACTGTTTATTACTGTTCCTAAGCTCGATTAAGATAAATTAACATTTTGGGTAAAATAATTAATAAGTAAATTATTGATTATTAACAGAATTATATAAAAATCTTCCCTTTCCTGTCTGAAATACTCACCGGTGGAAAATTACGTAATAATAATAATATTAAAACACAATTCAATTGTATGTAAGTAGGTAGGTATTTGCAAAAGTAAGTTTTTATAAACATTAAAAAAAGCTTAAATTTACAAATTATTGTCGTACAAAATATTTTGCACTCCAATAATTTGTAAATTTATGATTTTCGCTTAGTAGGCGGTCTTCTTCTTCTTCTTCTTCGTGTCGACGATTCATGATTTAGATGGATGGCTGCCAGTGCTGGGCAGTAGCCACCCCAAGGGTGGTGGCCTCGTTAAGGTCACCCAAAGTGCAAACTTTGGGACAATGGGGGGCAGGACAGCAAGTGAGGCATGTCCTGCGTAGCGCCACAACTACATTGGATTCCTACGTCATAGTAACCCCATTTGGTCATATTAAAACGGCAGCGACCCACTTGAGTCCGGAGTCGGTTTAGTGACTTCCAAGTGGGCCACGCAGATCTTTGCCCAGGGGGAGTTCTTCAGCCGGCTCAATGTAGTTGGGTGGGGGAGGGCACGTGTTCTGCCACAGTTCCTTTGGATTACCTGTCAATACCCTGGTGAAGCCAAGGAAACTATTGCGGCTCTTGAGACGGCCTGTGGTTGGTTGTGAGCTGTAAAGAGAGTGACTACAATCTTGTTCTTGCTGTAGTTTCTCCGTAGAGCAAATAATGTTACGGCGCACTATAGGTGGTGCTATTCCTGCTATGGGGTACAGCATGTTAAGAGGAGTGGGTTTAAGGCAGCCGGTAATTTTCCTAAATGTTTCATTGAGGGCAACATCTACTTCTTCGGCATGGGAGGATCGGTGCCACACTGGGCACGCATATTCTCCAACTGAGAAGTACAGTGCTAGGCCAGATGTGCGCAATACTTCGGCTGATGCACCCCAAGTGGTTGAGGTTAAACGGGAAATTAAGTTGTTTCTGGAGCTTACTTTGAGTTTCGTCTTGGTGCAGTGGGTTTTGTATGTAAGATACCTATCTAGGGTAACCCCTACATAGGTTGGGTTTTTGCAGTGCTCGATGTCAACACATCGCCAGGATATATTGAGTGGACGCTCAGCTTGACGGTTTCGGAGATGGAATGCACAAGATTGGGTTTGGGACGGATTTGGCCTAAGACTATTTTTATCGTAGTATTTCCCAAACGTTTCCAGAGCTCCTGCGAGTTTTACTTCAGCATCTTCAAACGAGGTGGTTTGGGTGGTTAATGCTTGGTATTCGGCGTAGAGAAATCTTTCTGTGACTGCGGGGCTGGGCTTATCTTTGGTGAATATGTTAAACAGGACGGGAGCTAATACACTGCCTTGCGGCAAACCATTCTTTTGGCTTCGCCATCTGCTTTTTTTGTTATTTAGGTGGACCTGGAACCGACGGTTTGAAAGCATCTCGCGAAGTATTGTTGTGAAACTTTCGTCACCCATTACTGAACGGACTTTAGACAGAACTTTAGTAATATTGATGGTGTCATAAGCGGCTGATAGTTCTACAAACACAGCTTCTGTATTCTTTTTGGCTTCAAATCCGTTCTCGTTATGCTGTATGAGTTTGAGAACATGGCCATTACAGGATTTACCAGGTCGTAAGCCAGCTTGTTCCGGAATCAGGTTTGGCTCTACTATTCTTGTTAGGCGGTTGAGGAGAAGTCTTTCAAATAATTTAAAAGTGTGGCAGAGAAGTGAGTTGGGACGATAACTTTCGGGGTCTGTAGTAGGTTTACCAGTTTTTAGCAATGTATGCAACGCACCTTGGCTTTTCTCCAGAGTTTACCTCTCTTCAAGCAGTAGTTAAATATTCCTAAAAGCTAAGACACAGCAATTGGTCCAAGGTGTTTTATTTGTTCAACTGTTATGTCATCAATGCCTGCTGCTTTACCATTTTTAAGGTCTTTTATGGCTAAAACGATTTCGGCAAGCGTTATTGGTTGACTAATGTCTGATGTTCTGGTCGAATTCGATTTGGGTTCAAATGTCTTAGGTAACTTTCGGGGTGGTTTACCATTAAGCAAGAGTTGGTGGGCTATTTCAATTGGCAGACACCATACCTGGGTTTGTTGCAGGTGGTGGATCACCGTTAGCTTTTTTAGTGTGGACCAAGCTTTTTTACTATTATGTGTCATGTCGATGTTAGAAACTTGTGACCCATTTCTCTCGTCGGTTTTCGTTAATTTTAGACATTAGTTCCTCTCTGGCTGTGATTGTATCTGAACAAAACGGGTCGTTGGTGTAAAGGTTTTGGTATCTTTGAAACAGTGAGGCAGATTCTGGACTGAGACCGGGAATATAATCTGTACGACAGCCTCTAGGTATGGCTTTACGGGATTCTGACCAGACTATTTTGACAAATTTATCGTAGGTTTTGGGGCATGGGTCTAAGTGCATGAGTTTTTTGTCAGTGAGTTCAGAAAAGAGATCCCAGTTGGCTTTAGTAAAGTTAAAAAAAAAACGTCGTTTGAATGGTGTTTTGAGTGGTTTGACACCATCTTGAACAAGACAGGAGTTTGGTTTATGTTAGGTGTTGGGTCTTGGTGTGCCGACTGTTTTGGAACACAGATTGCTGATGTTCGAGCTCACAAAGATTAGGTCGGGGTTGTATCCTCGCTTCCAACTTCCACTATTAAAGGATGCAGATTTTGAAGCGCTCGTAGCGAAGTTTGCTTAGCCATTCTGAATTGATCAGCAAAGTTAAGCAACGTCCGTCGCGGTCAGGAGATGGATGGGTGACCGCTGGTGACATTACTACTGAGCGCTTCCGTGATTCGGAGGGCACGTTAAGCCGTCGTTGTTTTCCCGGTTGTTTTCTTAGGATGGCAGTCGTTACAGCATGGTGGTAGGGCACTTTGCGAATGCCCGCCTGGCTAGCTACCACCCTCAAGTTGAAAATCTGTCGCCAAGCACCTAACGGTGTGTTCCGGCAGCTGTACTTGAGAGCCAGTAATTCTAGGTTAGCCTGTACAACATCTTCGACCACATCATCACTTACCATCAGGTGAGATAGTGGTCAAAGGCTAACCTATTAGGCATAAAAAAAAACAAAAAAAAAAAAATGCAGGTAGCTTAGCATCGTGGTTCAGGTGGAGGTTTTCTAGTTCAGCCCATTCTTCGACTGCTTTTCCATCAGCATTAGTGTTTCTAAAGCCCCAGATTGTACTGTGGCTATTGAAATCTCCAACTACTATACGGAAGTCTTGAGCTCGAAAGTTTTCTGTTTCGGTAGAAACAAACGGTTGGTTTGGTGGTTTATATATGGAGGTAACCTTACAACTGCCAGTATCTATAGTTAGCGCCTTTACGGCGTTAAGTGAATTACATGAAACTGACTTGACCAATATTTTACGCTTTGTGAAGATTGCGCTCCCATGTTTAGGATGTGGTGTTTCAGCTACCAGGGTAAGCCCAGGAATTTGGGGTCGAATATTGTCTGTATCACGGTGGGTTTCCTGTACACATAAATGTCACACTGTGACTCCTTAACGAGTGCAGCTAAGATATATGCTTTGTTTTTGGAGAATCCTTCTATATTTTTCGAAGTAACTTTAAGAGCTGGTTTATTAAGTGGATTGGCGCTCAGAATTGCCGTTTGAGTTGGCGCTGAGAAGCACCGTTGAGTGGCCCTGAAAATGGCCGTTGTGTGATTGTCCTGAGAAGGACCGTTGCGTATCGTCGTGTTGCAAGGATTCGACAGTCGGCACTGGGGTACCGACTGTCCAGGGTGGGCCGGGTGTTGTGCGCAATCAAAATTTCCGATCATAGTAACACCGCGCGGGGAGGCTCCTTGCTTCTACCCTACGCGGTAGTGCTTGTAATCAAAATATTTAGAAATATTAAAAAAAGCTACTCAAAAATACAACGCGTGTGGATTTGCGTTATGTTTTCAAAGTATCTCTTCAGATAAGTGACAATATAGGTTTTTCATGAAAATGTGTCTTTTTTGGATTGTCATAACAATTTAAATGTAAGTATATATACATATATATATATATACCTATGACTTTGTAAGTGATATTTATAACAAATATAATCATCTCAAGAAAATCGAAAATTTTTATTTATTATTACGTAAATAGTAATAGTAGAATTCGTTCATATGTGAACATAATAAGTCTTACATTTAAAGAAGGTAAATTGAAACGAATGAATTGAAGTAAATCTTTTTAATTTTAGTTTTTTTGAACACAATACAACATGCAAGCATCAAAATGCTTTAAGAAAATCAAGGAACAATCATAATTCTTTTCTATATTTGGTACCTATTTTTGGTTACTTTCAAATTATACAGAAAACGATATCTATATATAATAAAAACAAACAAAAACTAAGTATAATATATTATGAAAAATTTCGTACAAGAGAAGGAGAGCGCGCGGACCGGCCGCAGCGACCAGCACTACGCTACTCATGTACATTACTATCACTAGAATTAAAATATTACGTAATATTATAATTGAAGAAGCCGCCGCCGCGGCCGGCCGCGCGCTCGCACACCGCGCCCCGGCCTACCAATCAGCCATGCCGCCACCCCGCACCGGCCTCCGCCAGGGCTCGCCTCGCGCATCAGTCAACAACAGATGCCTGCGCGTCCCACACCTACACTACGCTAAAATATATTCACAACAATAGCTAACTAGTAACGATTCTACTATTCATAAATTTGAAGCGCTCGACGTATTGTTAAAAATTTAGAATTTAAGAATTTATTATCAGAAGTGGCAGCGGCATGGCCGGCGATTAGGGGCCCTTTAGAAGGATCTTCCGCGCCGGCTCCGGCGCAACGCGCGGTACCTCACCTCGCACACAACACGCTTCTATTCATTCATCATCTACACGGCAACCGCGCGTCGGACCGAGAGCGCAATGCTCGCTTCCGCGGGACAGTGTGTGCGTCTGCTATGGCTATGGATAAGGAACGAAAGTATTTAACATAATTTGACTCAGTACAAACTTCGCACGAATTCAGAGCGCTAGTCAATAAAACGCACGACACCCGCACCGCTCACACCGCGCGCCTACGAGGCATTCCGACTATAGGATCAATTGTCGACCACCTAGCTGAGAAATAACGCTACGATAAAGTCGCTACTCACAACAAAGATATAATGATTCGATATAAACGCATCTCTTCATATTATTTTAATACAAGTACATATCACAGCGACGGTGCGGGCGGCGCGCCGGCAGACGCGTCGCCAGTCGCTAAGTTAAGGCCGTCGAGAGAGTGGCGCGCCCGCCTCAATTGGTTAACATTAGAACTATCTAGAATAAATAATATGGATGTTGTGTGTGCCGCTCAGGGCGGTTCTAGCGCCGCGCGCCGCGATGCTTGCGATGCGCCGCGCGCCCCCGCCCCCGGCCCCACCACAGCGCCACTAGCGCCAGCGCCGCCGTCACGTCGCGCCGCGCTCTGTGTCACAACACAACCACATTGTCACATGTCTCGTCTCTCTACATCCATCTCCAACTTTCTACAATACAATACACATCTCCGTCTCTCTCCCGCTACACTCAGCGCAGCTACTACGAACCATCACAATTTATGCTTTGAAACTCACTGAGATTTTAACATTATTGTACGTTAGCTATCTACGAGATAATACATTCAGCAGTCTGTTGCAGCGTAATTCTATTACAAAATATTTATGACCGTGGCTCCGCGTTGGAAGCCAATTCTTTTTTGTTACAGTTTTGACTGTTTTATTTGATATAAAATTAAACTGATTGATATTACTGTTTACGAATAAACGTCAGGATGAAATAATAGAATCTAACAAATCAAACTATTTCTACTCCAAATTGTATATACATTATTTTTATTAAAAGATTTGTTCTCCCTCTGCGCACAGTCAGTAAGTGCACATAAATTGGCAGCGATCAACATTATGAAATGTTGTACGTTGAATTCCTATAGATGTATACGGATCATTATGTAAGTCTTTCTATCTACTTTTTAAATCTAGTTGAAGTTTGTGTTATAATAATGTAAATGTTATTTGAGGTGTAAAACAAATAAAACAACTGACTAAAGCATGCGTAGTCAAGCTACTTAACAGAGATTCATTGAATACTCGAGGACTTAATATCACCATGCTTGATGAATGATAATGCATGAGAAAATGATAAAACATGCAACATAAATAGATACATGACATAACACATAACTGAATTTTACCTGCCAGCTATTCAATGCATCATCAAAATGATAATAAAATTGAATAAGTGGCGCAAACATTAAAATAAACAAGTGTTAATAGAGCGTAATGTATGAATGAATAAGAAGAGTGGGATGGTTACCGATGCACACAACACGCGAGATTGCTCACCAAAGTAGCACACTGCCCGCCCTGCAACAAGCGGAAACGGCGCTTTCACACACGGACCATTGCTTTGAAGCATTATGTTAGATAGCAAGCTTTTACCACGACACATGTATATTTAACATTACACACATCATAATGTAATTCCAATATTCACAATAAAAAAGCAAATGAACTTATAAGTTTAAGCAGATTAGAAGGATACCTTTTTGATAAAGAAATTCATCAACAGACGTATTTGGCGCCCAACATGGGGCAGCCCAGTTAAGTTTGAAATGATAACGTTATAAACGTTATTAACCGGCATTATTAATAATGAACAGCATTTCTAATTACTACGAAGCTTATTGTTCGAGTAAAATAAGATTTCTGTGGTAAGTGTCAAGCTGAGCATTTGTATTACCAACTTGAATGTTTTTAGGTATAAGTTATATAGACTTTGTTTTAAATATCCAATTAAGAACATATTTTATCTTTCATGCTTTGAAAATATTCTATATTATTACGCATAATATGGGTCATCGAAAAAAAAAGAATACAGCCGATAATTTATGATAATGGCAATTAAATGACAAAAGAGAGTCTATGTAAGCGTTTGGCTAAGCTCTGGCAGGTGTAATGCATACATACCGTGCACGCGGGGCAGTGCGGCGGCGCGCAGCCCGCCAGCTCGAGGCGATGCGGCGCGCCCCCCACCCCGGGCCCCGCTCCCTTCCCCATCCCCATCCCTGCCTCCATCCCCACCCCGCAACACCCCTCGCCCGTCTCGTCACACTCTGGCTCCCAGCAATCCACCTCACCCAGCTAGAAAACAACCAAGAAAGGAACGAATCAATTGATACCAAATTCCCAATGTAAACCATAACCATTACTATGAAAGTTTTTAGATAATAATGGTTGGGCAAAATACTTCGTACACATATTCCACGAGAGTTTACATGACTTCAGGTCTGGGACATGTGAAAATTTATTGCATTCTCAGTGGCTGTGTTATGAAATATTCGTTCCAGCTGAGATTTATAGTCGTCTTTGGTTGTGCTTTTTATTATATGTATAAAACTACGTGAATGCCCCAGATGTGAAAACTATTTTCTTAGAATTTTATTCTTAGAAAATGACATTCTTAGTAGCTCATTGAGCTGAAGACCTCACGAATCACGATTGAAATATGTTTTATTTTACGTTTTCAACCCCCATATCGACGTTTTTAATAATTTCCACAACGCAATCGATAAAAATCTCCGTAGAATTATCGAAAAATCGGTAGAGAAATGCAATCTGTAGAGAAGAATAACCGGACATGCGCCGAACAGACATACGAAAACATTTTTGGCATAGGTGAAACGGAGCCGCTTCGCTCAGGCGACCGCGAAGTGCATTATTTTGGACAGTTAGTAGCAGAAGTTAAGTGAATTCAAATTGAATTCATTTTATTATGATTTCGCCCTAACTAACGTGTTGCCGAAACGCATCTATAGAATTCTTCAAGGTGGTTTATGACATTACTTCGTCATAGGAGTTGGATGGTTACTCACAAGGCACTCGCAGACCTGGCACTGGTAGAGCCAGCGCTCACCGCTGCGGAAGGTGACGTGGTGCATCTCCTGGTGCCGACAGCGGTAGCGCGCCTCGCAGTGCGGACAGCACGCTGCCGGCGCCAGCCTCACCGAGCTCACCGTACTCGACACCTGTAACATAACATAATATGCTCCTGTTCAACTATATCCGGCTTAAAGGACCTAATGATCACATAAGAAAACATAAGAAAAACTATTATGTAGCTAGCCAAGCCGTCCGCAATATGCCCAGTCGCAAAACGCAAAGTGACGAAGTTTTCTGGCGTGTGAATACCTTCGGCATAGCATAACGGCCATCCTTAGACAATAACTGGGTTTTACAGCGAAGCTGTAACAGCTTAACGTGCCTTCCGAAACACGTAAGCTCTCTTCTCTCTAGTTAATACCACTAGCGACCAAGTATTGACTGCAAAGGACATTGTTCGTAGCTTAACCTAAGAAGTATGAGATCCAAAGGTCATTTGAGGTCAATTGACCCGTGAGACTTACGTCGGCCATACTGACAACTGGCATGTTCTTGTACAGCGTGTCTTCCTTAGTCCAAAAAATTGTGGTTTTCAATTCCTAAATGTAAGCAGGAGAAATTATGACGTATGACTTCTCCTGCATGATGGCGGCTGACCAACTCTGTTCAGATTTCTAGATTTCTACAGGACGATTTACTTGATTTCGGTGTCAAATGAAAGACAAATTATTTGATGTAGAACATTATCATTTTTTATAAATCTGGTAGATTCTTAAATATTTTAGACCTAAAGAATCAAGTAATATGACCTCATATAGAGCTAGTGAGTAGCGTGGGTAGCGCTGGGTAGCTAACTGGTAGCGATCAGTGCTTTAGGTAGGAAGCATTACTTAAAAATTACCCAGCTAATAACGCAATTAAAATTTGTTTTTCGTTTATATTTTGAGTCAGATTTATATAAATCCAAATATGAAGTCAAATAATTTTAATAATTAATTAATTTTAATAACTTTATGGGCTCTCATTTGACTTCTTATCCAAATAAATAGGTCCACTAGTTATTTAGAAATGCGCTCAACAGAATAAGCCAACCTGCCATCTTTAATACTTCATAACTCACCTGTCCGCATCTTTAGGAAGTGTCAGTCATACTTTATGTGTTCTTGAAAATATTCTGAACAAGTACATACCATTTGATAGTATGAACGACGAAAATCGTCATTTGGATACTTTTGTAGAATGTAGTAACCTGCGTGTTGTTGTCGGTAGTATCGCAGGCGCAGGGCGCGCGCTGGCAGGCAGCGACGCCGGCGCGGCACGAGCACGCGCGGCACCCGCCCGCCTCGCCCCACGCCGCTCCCTCCGGTACTATGCGCCCCTGCCACGCACAACCTGCAACCACATACCAAAACAAATATAAGGTACTTTTTGTTGCATCTACAATTACCTATTCCCAGCGCCCAAGATGAAGGTTGAGTTAAAGTTAAAGTTAAAGCGCTCGTAGCGAAGTTTGCTTAGCCGTTCTGAACCGATTAGCAAACTTAAGCAACGTCCGCCTCGGTCATGACTTGGATGGGTGACCGCTGGTGACATTACTATTGAGTGCTTCCGTGCTTCGGAGGGCACGTTAGGCCGTCGGTCCCGGTTGTTATCTTAGGATGGCAGTCGTTCTTTAAGTTGGCCCTAACCTCTCTGAAGCCCAGTTCGGTTTTAGGGCAGGTCGCTCGACGATTGATGCCCTAAAATCTTTAAAAGTCCTCACCACTGAAGCAGTACAGAAAAGAGAGGTTGTCTTAGGGGTCTCGCTTGATGCGGCGAATGCTTTTAACAGCCTCCCATTTGAAACGCTGAAAGCGACATTTCAGTATCATGGATGCCACCATATCTATCGAGGCTGTTAGAGTCATACCTCAAGGACCGAGAGGTGGTGTGGGAGGGTACTGACGGGAGGTTGGCGTCACGTCACATCCGGAGTTCCACAGGGTTCGGTACTGGGGCCAGTCCTGTGGAACGTCGGTTATGATTGGCTTCTGCGACAGCCGGTTCTCCCTGGGATGGGAATACCGTGTTACGCAAACGATACTCTCGTAACCACCCGGGGAAGGACCTATGATGAAGCAGCGAGACTAGCTATCATCGGTGCAACCTTGATGGTAGATCGGATTGCCCAGCTAGGCTTGCGGGTCTGTCGGAAATGTCGTTCGCGCAGCGGAACATTGGCCTTAACCTTGAAATATCACGGAAGTTTATATTCCCAAAAACCAAAATTTGCTTAGAAATTAAATTAAAAAATGTTTCGTTTGGCGAGGTGCTTATACCTATCAGAAGGTATAACTGAAAGAATATATAAAAAGATACAGACGTAATCAATGGAGAAAATGTGAACTATTTACCCAACAAATATTGAATATGCTGACACGACGTAAATTCATTATACGTATGTCGGAAAATCATATCATGAAAGTAAGTACCAATATGTAGCTATTTAAAATTATTTTTATCGCGACACTGCAGTGATAGTAGTTATTCTGGATTGTTAAAATACAAAATACCACTTACTTAATTCACAGTTTTCCGTATGACATTCACACTTAAATCCTCCGTCGATATTGACACACCGCGCACTTGGATGGCACGTGTGGAATCCTTCAGCGCACTCGTTAACATCTGTAACATTTAAATAATTTAGGATAGATTTATATCGATCAATTTTATCGTAGCTTTGCATTTGAAACGTTTCTTCACAGATGAGGTAAATATGGACTTAGCTCCCACATATAAACTTGAAATAAAGCCATTGTTGGCGCAGTGGTATGAGAGTCACGCCCGAACCGAGGTTCCGGGTTGGATTTAGGAGTCGGCCAAGTTGGACTTTAGTTTAGAATGGACTTGGATGCTGACTGCCGCTACAGCATTATATAGCTCCAACGGACTTGGGCGAGGGAAGGCCGTCAAGCCGTCGAGCCGGTCGACCGAGAACTATTCGATTTTCCTAAAGGCAATCTTCAGTAACAGACCGGAGTTTGGATTCGGTATTCGTGGATACTCAATACACAAGCGTGATGATGTATAATTCATTTATTAAACACACATTTGTTTTCCATTGAATGAAACTAGGAAAAATTAGTAATCGTATGCAAGATATCAGTATTATTACACGCAAAAAGATGAAACATTGAAAGTATTAAAAAAACATGTACATGTAAAAAAATATTATCATAGTCTGTAGTATATGAGGGTGTGTGAGAGTTATTTTATTATGGTTTTAATGATAATTAAAACAACTAGTAGAAGAGTAAAATTGTTTTGATGACACTTAACAACTAAATTATAAATTTCAATGTTACCCAGTTAGATTACTTTTAAAACATAACTATCGAAATTTGAGAGGATCTCAAACTAGTTAAGTTTTTGCATTAGATCCAGTCTGATGGACAACTTTGATGGCTTAACGACGGATAAAAAATATAATGTTTGTAATATACTCATGTCTCACATGAGAGAAAGTGTTTGTTTGCAGCTTCCTTCTCAATTTTTGGAGCCCTCATGAAAAATATTTTTATTGAATTTCTTGTTCCATGTCCGTTTCTGGGTCAACATTGTACACAAAATACTTAAATTTCAGGTTTATGATTAATTCCGTTTACCGGACACAAGGACGAACAGACAGCGGAGTCCCTTTAATAAGCGTTTCGCTCTTTGACTAAAAAGTAAGTACGTGCCGGTAGTGTTAAAAGTGGAAGCTTCTTTTTTTCTAACCACATGTCCTAAGTTTTGTGGTAGGTACCGCATGTAAAAGTGTAGCATGTGTGAGAATGTAATGATGCTGATCGTTTTGTGGTTGTGTTGCGTTGTAGTTCTGTACTAGTTTAATGTTAATACAAATAAGTGTATTTGTAGAATACATGTGACATTAGAGTAATGAGTAGATTCAGGCGTTACTTTGCGGAAATCCATATATAATAATAACAAATATTTTTAAAAGTATTTTAAGTAGTATTTTAAAGTCAAGACCTCCTGAAGATGCTTCGTTTAGAAGCGAAACTAGTCGAATATTCTTCCGGTTTGCCTGCGTGGCATTTGTGACGTCACGTAGGCTTTACAAAAAATTAGGCCGAATTGTCACTAGATTCCTATGTTTTATACTTTTTAAAGAGGTTTATTAAGGTATTAATTTAATGTTTTCTTAAACAACTTTTAAAAATATTTGTTATTATGACATTAGAGTGTTTGGTCACCTTCACATAGTTCGGTGAGGGGGTCACGACGATACCCGTGTGCGCAGACGCAGTAGTAGGAGCCGGGCGTGTTGACGCAGAGCGCGGAGGGGTGGCGGCACGCGGGGGCGGGGGCGGGGGAGGGACCGGCAGATGAGGGCGAGGCGCACTCATCTACGTCACGCTCACAGCGCGCACCGCCGAACCCACGCGCACACTCACACATCCCCGGCGCTGCGCACACGCCTCCATTCAGGCATCCTCCCGAGCAGATCGCTATACAAACACAGAACATACTGATAGTTACAGTTACAGGGTTATTGGTAAAATGCTAATAACCTAATGGATAGATTCAGGCGTTACTTTGCGGAAATCCATATTTAATAATAACAAATACTTTTAAAAGTATCCTAAAAAATATTAAATAATATTTTAATAAAACACTTAAAAAAGCATAAAATTATTGGCTTACCGAGCGCACGAATGCGCTCGGTAAGTCAAGACCTCCTGAAGATGCTTCGTTTAGAAGCGAAACTAGTCGGGTATTCTTCCGGTTAGGCTGCGTGATGTTTGTGACGTCACGTAGATAACAGGAAAATTAGGCGGAATTGTCACTAGATATATAATTTTATGCTTTTTTAAGTGTTTTATTAAAATATTATTTAATATTTTTTAGGATACTTTTAAAAGTATTTGTTATTATTGCTAATAACCTCTTAGTATTGGACTTCTGCAAGGCCTAACTTTGAGATAGTAGTAGGATACCAGGCGTATAGTGTTCATATTCGCGCGGACGCGAATCCTGTTTTTAATGCATTTCCAAGGCAGCGCTGTCATCCACTGCAGGTAGGCTAGATAATTAATTCTCTTCCCACTTTGGTTCGAGAGCTCCTCCGGATTACGCGCGTGGTCGTGCTTGCCATTGAGTATCGGGAAAAAACAGTGTTTGGTTTTTTTGTGAGGTCGCGGCGACCTATTTAACCTTCATTCGGACGCCGGGCGCTCGGAATTGAACGTTTTGTGTAGATAAGAACTCTCAGTGAACTCGTGGATGACGGAGGTGGACCCCTGTTCCCTGACGTCGCTGGTACCGAGGGAAGTTTATGCAAATAGAATCCCTAGATTTATTGAACTGCAGTTAGAATAGGTTAAGTGTTTTGGCATAATAATCCTTTCAGCGGAACGCTCAGTGAGCCGTTAGTAGATGAGTGCGGATTCCTGCCAATTCGTTACCCTGCATTCATATACTCGCACATAGATCGGCTGGTGTCTTCCTGTGACTTCCAGGAACCCAGTCGAATACACCACCATGTACGTGGTAAAGTATGGGGCCACGGGGATTCCAGAAAAACCTCCCTTCCCATACAGTGGTTTTTAATTATTTCAAAAACCTCTGTATGGGAACACAAAAAAACATCTAGCAGATGTCAACCCTAAGAGGTTGTTAGCATTTTACCAATAACCCTGTATACTGAGCGTTTCCGTGCTTCGGAAGGCACGTTAAGCCGTCGGTCCCGGTTGTTGTCTTAGTATGGCAGTCGTTATAGCATGGTGGCAGGGCATTTTGCGAAAGCTCGCCTGGCTAGCTATCACCCTCAAGTAGAAAATCTGTCACCAAGCACTAATGGTGTGTTCCGGCAGCTGTCCTTGAGAGCCAGTAATTCTAGGTTAGCCTGAACAACCACATAATTTTATTATTCTCTCTTTAGATTCTACACGAAGCATCCTCAGGAGATCTTGACTCTACGAGCGCACGATCGAGAAGAATTTATTCTCAATCGTGCGCTCGTAGAGTCAAGATCTCCTTTTCTCTCTCGAAGTGCTTTATTAAAATATTAACATAATATTTTCTTAAAATATTTTAAATATATTTGGTATTATTAAATTAAAATATAATTATTTATAAACTTTTGTTAAAATTAGCACAAGGTAGTAGAATAGGTGGTAAGAGAGATATTTGTGATAGAGACTTACGCGCGCAGGAGTACCCGTCTCCCTCGTACCCGTCCCGACAGCGGCACGTGTAGGAGCCGGGCGTGTTCGTGCACTGCGCGTCCGCGTGACAGCCGTGCGACGAGCCCGAACACTCGTCTACCTGAAAATATATATTAACGTCATGAACCACGTTGCAATCATTCACTGTTGGGTGAAGACGATTAAAAACAAAATTGAAGACCTAGCAGCAAAAAGGAGGTAAGTTCAATTTTCAAAATTTGTATTGTGGGTAAAAACAAAAAAGTACTTATAAAATTTACTGTTTTTTATGTAATTTACTGTTCTACGAGGGGAGTTCAATAAAAAGAGGACGAGGTATTTATGTTACTGGTACAATGCTTAAATAAATTTTAAAATGTGTAACGACATGGTCGCCTTTTAGCATAATATAAGTGGAATATTTTATTTCTGAGTGTTAAAATATTTTCTCATACAAACTTATTTTTTTTAAACTTAAGAACTCATTTTTTTAAATCAATATTTCATTTTAACTTGTTTCTGTTCCAAAGACGTTTGTAATTACCTCATTCCAACTTTATTAATTAATTATTCAATTTATTTTAAATATTTTATTAATTACTGATTATATTTTATCCCACGGGCGTTAAGCCCTACGTGGAATAAAATGTAATCAGTTTAATATATTGTTACATAGATTTAAAGATAAATAAGTGATTCGAATTAATTTTTGCACCAAAACAAAAAAAAAACTAGGTAGGTTACCCCTTTTTTTGTAGCACGCATACTAAACATCCACATAATAATACACAGAAGTGTGATTTATTTTAATTTTAAATAGCCATTATTCAGACTGATTAATGAAAAGTATATCCCAAAAAAATTCACATTTGTAAGGACGAATTTGTAATATCTAGAGTGTGTATGGGAATGGGGCCCTTTATGATCCCCGCTTTCCCACACTTTACCACTGTGTCGTGGCGTATTCAACTGGGTTCCTGGAATGTCACAGGAAGACACCAGCCAATATATGTGTTGTTAGGCACGTGGGTGTAAAAGGGCGAGAACGACCTACCTTCTGACGACGTGCTAGTCGCTCCGTCGAAAGGGACTTATCGTTAAACACCTAAAGTTAGGTAAATGATCATTTAGCTACCTTAACAGGAATTAGATTAAGATACGTCCCTTGATCTCGATTTTGAAGTGGTGGCCCGCCAACAGCAATCCGTTGCCCACCCATACACTAACAATGAACGTCCGGATAACGGTGACCGCACCAAACAGCAATGCTTATCGTCACTAATATATATAGCAGTCCACTGCACATCACCAGGTTGCCGCAACCTAAATTTGATACACTCCGTTTGTGAATTAACGCACGTTCTCACGCGAGCTCACTTTTTAACGGGCATTCCCTTGAAATCAAAAAGGTGAACGGCCGGCGCCCACGCGCGCCGGTCCGCACGCACACACTCACAAAAGATCGAGCTAACATGGATAACAAGATCGCGTCCGCGCGTTCAAAACCCGATTGCATTGCTTACCCTTGTTTACCGAACAGAGTGCTTGTTTATATAGGACCAAACCACAGCATATTTTTTGTTCAAATTGTAGGTAAAACTAACATTAAAAATATTTATCAGCTCCCAATGGCAAGGAAAACGTACAAGAAGGTAACCAGCTCACTATAATGTGATGATATAGAAGTGTGGGGTGTGTTTAAGAGTAAACCGTTTACCTCGACACAGTTGAACTTGTCGCGGCGGGTGTACCCAGGCAGGCACTGGCAGACGTACCCGCCGAGCACGTTGACGCAGCGCGTGTTGGAGTGGCAGTGGTGGCCCGTCAGTCCTCCAGCCTCCTGGCACTCGTCTACATCTGGAACATATGCAATACATGGGGCTACAAAATTTACAAGTCTAGTTTATCATCACGGATGATCGTGAAAGTGATGTATTCCGTTGAATTATTTCTTCGACTCTCTGAGTCCATTCTTTGTGCTGAGTAGAGTGTTCCAAAGATATCAGGAAAGATTCAGATAGTTTAGAATGTCGTGTTGCCTGGAGTTTGCTAATTCCAAATAGAACGCTAACCTACATTTCACATTCCTACATACCACACAGAAATTCATTAATCTCTAGTGTAAATCAATACAGGTGTAGTAACGCAAAAAAACTTAAGAAATTGTGTAAGAAATAAGGCAAATAAATAATAATTAGTACATTAATATAAAATAAATGCGAAAGGTCACTAAGTCACTCAAAAAGTCGATAGATTCATCTCATGAAATGTACCTTGACAAGTGATCCCATCGCCATGGAAGCCCTGATTGCACTTGCAGGTGTACTTGGTGTTGAGGTTCATGCAGGTCGCGTTCTCGTCGCACGAGTGTCCCATGCTGCAGTAGTCCACGCCTGTTGATATTTTGCAATATTAACCTTTTTGGGGCGTATTACATGAGCTAACCATGAATGTATTAGAAAAGAGCCTCTTCGATCCGTACTCCGTATTCATAAATCGATCTCAGTCGTGGTCTCAAGACCAATCTCAGCTGGTAAGCTCTCAAGTCCTGGATAACATCTTAGATAGTCACATATCACTAGCATCTCCAATTTTCCCCTCTTAAGATTCAGCATCATAAGACCCATCTCATAACCAATCTTGAGAATAGATATGTTCTATGTATTAGTTGAGAGCAGGCTATCTAATAACGTCTCAAGATTTATAAAATTATTGAGGACATACCCAAAGCTGAGATCAGTTTATTAATAAGGACCTAAGTCAAAATCAAATCAAAAAAAATATAAGTCTCGAAGGCAATAATCTATCTATTATCCAATAAAACAAAAAAAAGGAGGATATGGTTTCGTGTTTTCTTATTGTCTTGTGATACTCACTATCATCTACGAGTATAAGGGTTAAACAATATATAAAGTTTTTGTTTGATGCGAAAGCATTATATATTGCAAATACATAAGGAAACCATTAGTAAAGCCCCTCGCAAAATTATTTAAGAAAAATTAGGAGACATTACGACTAATAAAAAATATAAAAAAAATCTGTTTCTAATTTAAACGCCTGCTAAGCGACGAAAGGAAACACTTGCAATTACAACGAATGGAAAAACTGGAACCAGCTCGTGCATGTTAAAATTGTTATTTTGTACTAATATAAAATCAGATCAGATCAGTTCAAAATCAGTTCTTATAAGTAGTTGTACATGATTAATACCTGGACAGAACTTGCAGCACTCGCCGGGCACCGTGAATTGGTCAGGCGGGTCGCAGGGCAGCGGCGGGCACGCCACCTCGGGGTCGACGCGCGTGCACTGCATGTTGCCGTCGTGGCACACGCACTCCGCACATTCCTTCGGAGCGAACCGCTCCCCGTGCTCATACAGGTTACCCTTTAGAAGGCATTGTCCTGAAAACCACAACTAAAATGTTATCTCAGTTCTATAATATTCGGGTCTAAGCTACGAATAAATATCTTATTCGTAGGGTCTTAGTATTTAAGACATGCCACGGCTCTCCATGTCCTTTTCTTGTGAACTACTTACTTAAGCATGTAGGGCAGCACTCTCCAGGATGTAATACTGGATTTTTGCACTCTGCTCTATCGCACTCGACTGGCCTGCACGTGATTTCACCGTGCTGGAAAACACAGAATGTTCTTATAAGTACACTTACAAGTGATGAAAGACGCTTAATATGTATAACCTAATTCTATTAATTGCTTCTGCACTTTCCAATTTTTTGCACTTTTCACTTTTGCAATTGCCGCTGATTGGACTTTAAAAGAATGGAACATTGAACGTTCAAATTGAAGGGAAATTTTCCATAATTGCTACGTTAATGGGTGTAGTCACTTCATAGCTTCATCAGCAGGGTATTGTTTAGGACGAGCATTCGTAACCATTTAGTAATAATGTAAATTGTGTTAAGACTCACCACGCAGGAGCAGCGATTGCAGTCCCGTTGCCAGGATGCGCCGTCGGCGTGCACGGTGCCGTTGGAGAAGCACGACTTCTGGCAGTCGCACTGCTCCAACCGCGCCAGCCGCGCCTCCGTGCCCACTAGCTGCCGTGCACAACAATTAAACAGACATTCATAACTACTCGAAGATATATGTATAAGAATAGAAGTGAGGCAGTATGACTACTACTGAAGCTATGTAGGACCACATTACTTAAGTATATGAACTAAAAACTATAACTATAGGTACTTTGGTTCTACCTCAAACGACTACTTTGTATAGGTACATCACATCTACGGGAACAGTTGAATTGTCAATTCTTTCGTAAATTAAATATGTTTAAGTAACAACCTTCAGGGAGAGATCGTGGATATGTGATGTGAGTTCCTGTACTGTGGCTTGAAGGAGTGCGAACTGCCCGCAAGTTGGACACTCTGAATCCAGCCCAGGACATTGCGCTAGATAGCCATGTGGACCGCTCACCAGTCTTACATCCTGTATTGTACCCTGTGTAATTAATGTAACTCGTTAGTGCAAGAACGTAGTTGGATGATCGCAGGAGTGAGTGTGACAAAAGTAAAGGGTAGATTTACGTACTTTAAATAATGAATGTTTGCTGTTCCTCTGTCCGAGCCAGAGCGAAAGGCTGGGGTGCGTGAAGTTGCGGTCGGGCGGTGGGATGAGGCGGCGGTATAGCGGATGGCAGTCCACGAAGAGCGTAGCCTGCGCCCCCGAGAGTGCGAGTGCCAGCCGGTGCCACGCGCCGTCAGCTAGCCGGAAGGGAAACGTCTCGACGCGAGGCGCCGCTCCGCCCGCCGCCACGTAGTGCAGCCGCACCTCGTCTCGCCGCCCGCTCGACTGCACCTCCAGGTACCTGCGCAGTCGCACCGCCCACTGATGCACTACACATCGCACACCGCGCACCGACCTCACCTCGCTCGCTCCTCGCGAACTGTTCCGAGGTACACATAAACAAACCAACCAAACAACACATAACATTCCGACGCGACGCGACGGGACCGGACCTCGGCTTGCTCTACATCTCAATATCGCTCGGCCGTGATGGGGGACCATGTACCTCGGAACGGACCGCGTTCGGTGTCGGCTCGCTACGTGTTCTATGTGGCGTTCCGAGCGAGAGGAACGCGTTTCGCGGTGTCCGAACGAATCGAGTTTAGCGAGATTCGAGATCGGCGGCGAGCGCCTCCGCGTGCGTGTCGGAGCCGCTCGCCACGCGGATAATACTCGATTCGCAGTCGGGCACGATGCGAGACAGTGCGGGATCTCATGTCGCTTGGAATGCAAGTGCAGACGAGCCCGGCGCGGCGATGGGTCCCCTCGGGCGGCGAGCGCGAGCGCGGGCTCGCACCCGATCGCGGCACGACATACAACAACATCGAGTGAGAGAACATCGAGAGACGGGTCGTGAAAGGGCGGTCGGACAATACAGAACACAACACGTCAAGACACAGAACACAAGACGAACTGCAGCGGAGAGGCGCAGGCGGCGCATGCAGGCCGACCCGCCCGCCCTCGCGTACAACCATGCAGTGACAGTGAGCCCATAGAGGTCAACGGATGGATCGAGGAGGACATTCCGAGGCACAGGACATTCCAAGATACATGATTCTCCCCTATGCGCGCGCACGCATCCGCACGTGGGCGCGGGAAGGTGAGATGCGTGCGCGCGCAGCGATGTTGAGATCTAGAACTCACCGTGAGTGCTCCGCGCCGCTCGCCGCGCCGCCTGCCGTGCTCTGCTGTTCGACTCTCACATGCAGATTCCCTTTGAAGCTCGAGCCACCGACTCATATTGGATATCTACTTGACATTAAATTGCGTAAATGTTAATGCATTGTTCATATCAGTTCATTTATTCAAGATTTTACATTAGTTCCTATGTTAGCAATTTCCGGCCTAAGAATCGAAATGCTGCCCCTCAAATGAATTTTTTAAAAGGTGAAATAATGCACCTACGGTGGAGTTACTACCAAGAATTAAAAAAAATCAAAGGAGAGTTGGTCAAATCTTTTTGCAATATGTTGTTGTGTTGCTATTAGATATAAAAAATATAAGTACTAACTCCTTACTAAACCGATAAGAATATGTCATGTCTTACATATTTAGATATACCTACATACTTAAAAATTGGTGTGTGTTGAGAGTACACCGCGCTATCGTATTTACCGTGCCTAGAAGTTAAAAATTATCTATTCCAGCCCAGATATTTAGCAGCAATATTCAGCTTACCTATACTTTTCGTAGATTATGTACCTATTTGAAAACTTCACCCGAGTTGAACACTCTACCGTTCATTATCTTTCATTGCTAGAAAACGATTTCAACGAAGATTATCACATGATATACATTAAATATGTATTTTAGACACAGTTAAAAGTGTTGTCTTTCGGAAAATTTTGAAAATATTATCTAAACTTTCGCGAATTACGATCGTTTCATCAATTTGTCGTTTTCATTAATTAAGGTAAGTTAGACGATTTAGCAACAAAACCAAAACAAAAAATTCAAAGACTTCAGCGATCACCTTAGTTTTTTGATAACTCTATTGTTCAACGTGCTTCAATTTAGTGAACAAAATAAAATATATTCGAAATGGCGCAAAATATTGGATTTATGGGATTGTATAGGTACTTAGCTATACATATTTAGTTAAAAAATACTGTCGCGAGTTTTGTCCATAATTATTATTTAGCAACCGCGTAATGTACGGGAAAACTGAGAAATATCCGGCAAATATTACGAGTCCTAGCCGGATACTAAATAATAATTATTTGTTAAATTTCATGGTACAAAGGCAGTCGTGACTTAACCATCAGACTACGAATAAATATATTTATTATATAAAACCAACTAATATATTTATTATATAAGACTATTATATAGGACCAACTGTCCGTCTCAGCACTTTATATTGTATGCAGATAGAGAAGAACGCAATGGCCACACATTTTCTATGAATATATCACTAAAGTCAGATCATCGCATTTAAGAGCTTCTATGTTTGAGAGATTTATCTTATAATTTTTTTAAAACTTATTTTTATTTTATTTGAATTCCCTTCCTGAAGAATTCGTCATTTTGAGCGCCTAAACATTACTATACTGGAGTGACTACTGCTTAATCGTATACAAATAGCTCTCTTCAGAGACCGCTATAACTTTAGATAGGAATAACCCACAAGAGGCAAGATCTGCTGAATATGACGTACAACAAAGTTGTACGCGGAGGCAATAGTAGATTGTACCACAAGGGAGCAAAATACATGACATATTCTTTAACAATTTACATACTCTTTTCATAACAAACGATTCTCTAGTAACTGCCCTGCAAGGACAATATGCATCTTCCTAATTCAATCTCTTTTTTGCCCTCTATAAAACTTTAACAGAAAAAACGGACTCATAGACACTCATAGACTTTGCACTCATAGACGATCTAATCATAGGTTTTCCAATAGATGTGATCAAAAATATTTAGCGCATTCGGCATAACATTTGTTTGTTATATTAGTAGCTGCATGATCTTGGTATCCAATCATTAGATACTAACCTCTGACTATACCTGAAAACGACCATAAATCATAAATTCAAGCGTTACTTAAAGTAGAAACTCACATATATGGCAAGAAATTTAAAATTTTAACAGTGCTAGCGCGCTTGCAGGGAAGATAATCTGAAATGATCCTGGTATTCGCGGGCTAAAATAATATTTCTGGTATTATCTTGAACAATTATTGGGACACCCAATGCACATGATTTCATAAATTACCCCTAACACCGATATTTTCTCCGGATCTAGCGTTTTAAGTTATCAAGTGCCTACCTACAACATTTAGACAATCTACCATCAAAACCAAAAAAATCATTAAATTTTAAATTTCTCTTCAATCCTCTACAGGTCGCATATCTCAACCGATTCTAACGAAATTTTGTGAACAGTACATTTTTTTTTTTCGATTCAGATTTTGGTTATTTTGCAAAATGACGGAGATGTTGAAAGTATGCGCCTGTGCTTAATTTAATGGCAATATCCCGCACTTCAAACTTTGCGGTGCTCGCAGGGTCGACCTTGCCGCATTCAAATAGTAAGTCTCTGCTATGAATTTTTGATTACCTACCTACCTATTTCTGATACAACTAACTTGCACTGGGGACCGCGTGTCATTGACAAAGTCCAAGAAAATCATGTACTATTTACATTACATATCTAGATTTTTGGATTTTGAGACCCATTCCCCGATCGGCGTGCACAGTGAACCTTTATTGTAAGCCTTGCAAGGGTAGACTCGCAATGTCTACATCTCGGAGAGCTACTAGTAATATTAGTTTGATAAGGATCAATTTCTTACTACCAAACATGCATTAGAAATAAATTATAATCTTTATAGCATACGAGGATATGATTCATGCACTATTTTGGCGATTGGCTTACACATAAAAGATAGATTTATGGTGGCGCGGGCTTTTTTGTAGGACTATACACACACGCCAGAATAGGTCGCATATGGCAGTTTTATTTCTACTTATATTTATCGTTATGTTTTAGACAATTCAAACAATATCTTTATAAATTATAGCCTATGTGTTATTCTGATGTACAACGTAGAAACTTTCGCATTTATAATAATAGTAGATTAGAAACAAAGCTCATCCTAGAATTTTATAGGTGTTGGGTGATGGTGTTTCTAAATTATAGACGATGATTTCACTCTGGGGTCGTAATGGTAAAGTCACGTTTCATCTACTATTACAAATCGAGCCAAAATACGATTAAGATTGAGTTGCGACAGTTCCTAAGACCGTCGGGAAATACTTGTTGTGTTTGGTTACACATTCGGTAAGTATTCTAGATTACCCAATGCGCGGATTTTTTTCACTCCCAAACGTTCACGTAAAATGTTATGCACCCTACCGTTTGAAATGTACGTTCTTCGGCAAGAAAACTTACTCGTATCAAAAAAACGCAATCCATCTTTTACCAGCCACTACTATTTTAAATTTTTACACATTCTTAAATTTATCGAATTGCTAGATAAATAATTGTAATCTAGTAATTAAATAACTTTAAACGGTTTCAATCGCGTATATTTATCATTATTTTTGTGTAATTATAATCTATTTAATAAAATCCCTTAAATGCTCTTAATATAGTGTTTCTCTTTACGACTCGCTTGAGCTAGACAATACTTTTTTCAAAATTTAGCCAAGAAGTTCCCGAGACAGCGTGATTAAACCTTATTCCACGGGCTACGAGTAAGCAGTGGGTAGAAAGTAGTAACGAAGAACATGATGCCATTGTCTAATTTGACTTAGAAATATTTTTTATAGAAAATGTGTTACCATAATTCATTTACCCAAACGAATTATACTACGGCGGCTACCGTTCTACCATACATAACTAAGGGATCAAAATTTTGCGCTTTTCTTTTTAAATCAACACAGTACATCTAATGAAGGATTACAGGCTATAGTGATGGTAATTTTCCTACAGTGCCATTTCAGGTTCAACGTTCAAGTGAATGGTTTAGCACATTCGCTTACACCTAACTCATAGTATGCAGGTTTATTTCAGTATTTTAGTTTTCCTGTACGTTCAGTCAATAGGCGGCAACAGTATTAATAAGAAATATACAGATATTTTAAAGGGTATACCTGTTGTACCCATGGGAAAAAGATAGTATAGTGCCAGAATTGGCAGGCTCCTGTCTTAGTGAAGCGAGGACTGTGAACTCGGGCGATCGCCGCAAGAGCTCCGCAGCGCGCTCGAATACCTCGCCCTCCACTTGCAGAGACCGAGAATCTCCTGGAACGTAAACAAAAAAAATTCTATAACCCACCCAATGTAACTTAAACATATTTGTTGTCTTAGGTTTTCGCTATTTTTACACATAGTTAATGTATTAAACGACTTTAAACGGTTATCGCGTATATTTATCATTCTATTTGTCACGACGTTTCAAACACTTAGCAATGATCTTGGTGACGGTGTGGCTAATTGATTTTATTTGTCATATGATTAATTAAGAAAATATTTGAACTTCCGTCAGAAATTTTATGTAATCATAACGTTAGAATACGAGTTCACTTGTTAGAATACTGCGTGAGAGAGAATACTGCGTGAATACGCAGTATTCTCTCACAGGGTCCGGAGGTGTTGCAGATTTGTGTCGGCCATGGGATTTAATTAATTTAATAACAGGATCCCAGGCGGTGCTACTTTAAACCTAGTTAGTGTATAACAGCATGTTAGAGAAGCATTGGAACAGTCATTGACTGTTACAGAACTGATAATTTAAAAGGTACTGAAAATTCATGTATAGGCACTTTTATTTCAAGTACAGCCATACTTTTCATTAAATTAGTCTAGTAGGTACTGACAGCGTCGGCTCATACATGTATAAGTTCTATCATTGCATGATATACCTTCTAGATTATTAATGTATGAAATGTTTTAATAAATGTGATATTATTTTTGTGTTGTAAGTGTTGTCGAAGCCTAGAATGTTTTTGGAGCCTACTTAGTTACCTACTGCGATTCGAAGTCCTTGGCCTGTAACGATCGCTATAGTACTGGCGCCCGGCCAACTTCTTTATCTTTACTGCCTTTATTTAGGCACCAATTACTGCTAATGAAAATATATTATGTTTTATCACTTAATATTTGACTTCTGTGAAAACAAGGAATGGAATTTCATAAACATAGTACAAACATATTAAATTGTGATAAAGTTTTATGTGAAGTTAGGAATCTATATGTAGCTAGTTATATTTTTAAGTGTGATGAAACAGTACCAAAACCGGCATAATAAAAAAATTATAAATTCCCTGATATTTAAACTTACACCCTGCATAGTATTGGCCTAGCAAACATTGATATTCAAATCTGCAGCATATAGTGATTATCTATGTGTGATATTACACAGATCCAGTGCTAACACGATGCTCAGGATGTGAATATCTTGAAAACCGCAGTTAAATTTTCAGATTTTCACTGCAAAATATAGCTCACATCATGTCATCTTTTAAATGAAAAAAAGCACCATCAAAATTAGAACAGCTATTTGAAAGCTGCGATGCGACATATATAACATTTTCACTTATAACACCCTTCTTTTGTCGTCGAGAGTTTAAAAACGAGGCTATTGCCAATAAAAGCCCTTTTCACTGTGTCTCTTCCTGTCGAAACAAAGAAAAGCAGTGAAAAGGCAGAGCTGCAATGCGGAGAAATGAACTAACAACCTCCTATGAAGAATGATTGTCAAGGACAATACAGAGTAAATCACATACATGTTTCTATACCAACAAAGTAAAAATAAGTTACAGCTTGAAAAAGATCAATGAAAAACAGAAGCTTTTGAGATAATTATTGTCCGCGAACCCCCACGAGAATTGGTTTTATTTTTAAAATATAACTGATATACATTTTACTTACAACCTGCGTCAGTTTGGTCCGATCGGGTGAATGATTACGAAACAATCGCAGCGATTAAAGTCAGGGTGCGGCAACTATTGTTGCTGAATTATGGATGAAAGTTAATTATTATACCATGATGAGATGGCAGACGACCATGCCTTAGCATACATTTTCTCTCAAAAACAATGGCATTGTGGTCTAGAAACTAACTTTGACAAAGGCAGAGAAAGGCAGACAAAGATTTATATGGGAACTATACATATAAATCTTTTACATGTATTAAAGTTGATTAAATTGGTTCAGTCCATCCGACCGCCTGATAACACGACTTAATGAACCTCATCGAAAACTACTGCTTCCTATGCGATACGGACTTTGTGCCGCAGCAGGCAGAACTGAAGGTATAGCTTATCGTATACGTATATCGATAGGCTGAATACCAAGGGAAATTGCTGAGAGACAAACAGACAGAGAGACAAAGTAAGTTTGTGAAGTCTCACATCTCATAGATACTTTAAGCTATGGAACCAATAAAAATCACTGCACTAAGTTACAGAGCTAGTTAAGGCACAACCCTGACACACGTCCAATTGGAACATGTTCAAATTAGTGGACACCAATTGCAATAACGACATAAGTTCACATCCGACACACGACTCGCTACAATTTAAATGAGCGAGTAATAAAGTGCGCAATATAGCCGGATTTAAATCTCGGAGGGGAACGAGGGATGACAAAATAATATCTCACATGGATGACGTGATAGCCCCCTGCGGTGAGGGTAAATTGCGTGGAAGGGAGTGCGCTTAGAGGAAATGGGAACTCTCAACGCTCAACACAATATTTGTATGTAATTATTTCATAGCGCAAAATTGATTCGTCAAACACATTCAGGATGTATCAAAAAGTCACGGCTGTGATAAATCACATCATACGACAAATAAACTTCATAACTCAAACAACGAATGATGAAGTGTGGGTATCCCCAGATCAACCCAAAACGGAGTAAATAAAATATATTTTGATAAAAAGACTGTTTTGTAATGAGAAATGAGACACGAACGCGGTTGGAACGTCGTCGGTTGCCGTTATCGGATCACGTGACTGAATCGTCACGAAAATGAAAAATGCTTGTCTTTTATCCGAGGGTCGCCGAACCGTTCAATGTACTGGAACGAATTTCTGTATTCATAAAGCTACAAATATAGGAGACTTATGGAATTTTGGACCTGAGTTTTCTATATATATAAGAAACATGCGGTAGCACGTTTCTGAAGTCTATATATTATTGTACTCAAAACAAGTAAATAAATTTCATTTCATTCCGAAGATTTTGTCAGCTAAGTACAATCACGATATAAAATAATATACATAAACAACATTATTTGCTTTTGATTTTTTAATAAATTGACAAAAAAGATATAACGTTAAAATTCTATTGGTAATACAAACTACGGGACCCTTCCTCACGTTAGGGTGACAAGTCCTTAACAACATTTTTTTTTTAATATCATGTGTTTTGAAGCTCAGGGTTCAACAACAGGGTTGTAAAGCACAAAATATAGTGTACCTACATGAATCACTTTAAAAGTAACATCTATCTACGCAAGTCAAACCATCGAGAAAGTTCTGTACAAAAACTAATACCAGTTCGCTGACTTCTCCATAGAGACATACTACCTACGTATACCTAATATTCCACTACTTATTATTCTCCTAGATTGAAGAAAAACAATAAGGGGAGTGAGTTTCTCGGAATACTGAACATGTAAAAATAAATTACGTAAGCCCTTTGGAGAAAATTGCAGACGACTCATAAGTAGCTATCATCTTAAAATCTACTATATATGTATAGAAAGAGTTATTACTGCATTAGTATTATGTGAGAGTAGGTACCATTTTATATTCAATAATATACACAATTATAGTGACTTGACTTCACTTGAAAAATTTGAAACGCTCGTGGCGTAAATTGCTTAGCCGTTCTTAACCGATCAATGAAGCAACGTCCGCTGCGGTCATGAGTTGGATGGGTGACAGCTAGTGACATTACTACTGATCGTGCTTCGGATGGCACGTGAAGCTTCCGTCTCGGTTGTCTGAGAATGACAGTTATTATAGCGTGAATGTAGGGTATTTTACGAATGTCCACCTAGCTAGCTACCACACTCAGGTATAAAATCTATCGCCAAGCACCTAACGGTATGTTCCGACAGGTGACCTTGAGAGCCAGTAATTCTTAG
Organism: Plagodis dolabraria; assembly: GCA_963854805.1. Classification (NCBI taxonomy): domain Eukaryota; kingdom Metazoa; phylum Arthropoda; class Insecta; order Lepidoptera; family Geometridae; genus Plagodis; species Plagodis dolabraria. The sequence continues at coordinate 28,426,769 of OY978446.1, forward strand.
TTAACAACATCTTCGACCACATCATCACTTACCATCAGGTAAGATAGTGGTCAATGGCTAGCCTATCATTAATAACGAAATAGACTATAATCTTGTAGAATTGTAGATTGTGATACATAGAAGCAAAACATTTTTTTACGCCGAGGACGCTATTTTGAATCCCAAGGTTTAAATTAAAACCCTGAGCACACATTCAATATAACTGCCGGCCAAGGAAAAACATTTTTGCAGCCACGTGATATACTCTACTTTTCATCCCCCTCAATGAGAAAAGCAATAGAGACGCTTTTAGATAAGTTATAATTTTTTGTATATATAATCTGCTATCATAACATTTCTTCTCTATGTAATGCTTGTAGGTATTAATATGACTCGTTAATACTACTAAATACTAATAACACATAACTATTTGATGAACTTTCTCTGAATTTAAATTGCTTAGGGACATTATCATGCTCCATAACAAAACTCGTTACTGCCCTCAATGAAAGTCTACAGAAATAGAGAAAAAACTTATGTAGGTACTTTGACTATCTGCAAACAAAATATCCTTCTTCGAACAGGTGTGTGAACATGTAAAATGTAGTTTCTTCACTGTTCAAAACAAGTAACTATATTATTTATGAAAATCTCACTTTCATCCTCCTCAAAGCTCTTTGATCTCGCACATGCAAGAAATGTAGAAACCATTTCACTGAAGATTTCAAATAGATAAATAATACATATTTCTCTGCCTGGGTCGGCTCCCCTCGACTCCATTGTTATTTAATATCAATTAATGCGCAGAAGCGCTCTACAGTTTTGTGAAAAATCAACAATTCTATGTAGGTACAGACTTTTCCTGTAGCGCTGTTATTATTATTATTTTATTACAAAATTACAACGAGAGAAAATATAGTTATGTGCGGGATTCAAACCCCTATAGTATGCTCGGACCGTTAAGCCAACACGACATATTACTCATGACTTTAATTTGTCCATTCGTTTTTAACCTTCGCGTGGGGATGGAGCGACTCCTATAGTTCAACTTACGTTTATTTATTTTATTTAGGTATTTATACACAAGACAGTTTACAATCAAATTAGAAATAGGACTTAAAATAGTACAGTTTTGAGCTGAATTATATTCCACAAATTTGTGTAATTATATAAACAGAATGAAATAGACGGATAATGTCAATTTATAGACATTACGTTTTACCGAATACACACAACTGCGAAAATAAATTAAATTTTATTTTTTAATTTAAAATTTTTTTAAAAGTTGTATTTTTACAAACAAGATTTTTTTTGAAACGAGATTCAAACTTGTTAACGTCGACGTAACCCTAATATTAGATATTTAATGAATAGATTCAAGCATTAAGTACTTTGCAGTAATCAATATTTAATAAGAACAAATACAGCTAAGTCTCGATCGCGCGGTCGTAGAGTCAAAACCTCCTGAGTATGCTTCGTGTACAAGTCGAAGATTCTTCCGGTTTGGCTGCGTTGTGTTTGTGACGTCACGTCGGCTTAACAGTAAAATAAGGTAGAATTGTCACTAGATACTCGTAGATTCTTTTATATTTTTTTAAGTTTTTTATTAAAATATTAATTTTGTGTTTTCCTAAAATATTTTTAAAGTATTTTGTTATTATTCCGATTATTTTTTTTTATTTTTGCAATGCCGCATGCTCAACGGATTTCATTACAAATTTACAAAGAGAGGAAAAAATATAGTCATGTGCGGAATTCGAACCCGCGCCACCACCCCTGCAGCCTGCAACCGAGGTATACTCTTAACGCTAAACCAACTTGACGTATGAGTCATGACTCTAATTTCTACTTTTATTCAATCAAATTCAATCAACAAATTAGCTTTCAGTCTTTAGGCACTGCACGCACACTTTCACAAACTGTTTAAGCCTTATCTCCTAAATTAATTTTAATACTATTATTGACTTTTTGTCTATACACATGCAAAATTACAGCCTCCTAGGTCGAGTAGTGTAAGTACTAACGAGATTATTATTACGTGACGTAACATTTTGGCGCCATAATACAATTTGAGCTGGTGGCAGGTTTCAGTATACTATGCCTAAGGATGCCTACTTTCGGAAACCGTTTGAACCGTATGAGAATCGGATCGATAGTAAATAGTCCCAGGATAATTCTGTAAATTCTGTACTTCTTTGAAAACTCTCATATTATTAAAAGCTTACAAAAACCAACACAATCAACACTAATAAAGAAAAAAAATATGTAAGTCGGTAACATGGTGATACCGACCTCACATTAGCATGCTCCAACTTCCACAAGTTATTTCATTCAGGCTTAAAAGTCAATTACCTTATTTTAAAATAGAGTTATTCTCTTTTTAGTGACAAAGACTACCTATAAGATCATTCACTCGCCTGCAATAGTATTCATCGTCGACAACAGTAAATACCATTAAATCATACGGGTAAGCGAATAAAATGATCAGTTAATTTACTATGACTTATAAACTACTCAACCGACTTTGATGAAATGTATATGGGCCCACCTCGGAGGTGGGTATACCAATAAAAAATTAGAAGCATTGGAAAGAATTTTTAAAGTTGGACTACTCTGTTAAAAATATGGATGTTCATACATAAATTAAATTATATCAGTCGTCTCCTGCTTTTTTTGGAAGTCGGTTGAAAACATAGAAACGTCTTTGCGTGCTTTGAATCAAATTAAAATAAATAATGAAAGCGCTGTGCCAAGAGCGATACAATTTGAATTCATTTTAGTGTCGAACCCCAAAGCTATTTTGGTTTAATTAAATCACCCTCCGAGCCACGAATATCAATACGGTGACATACAAATATTTGCGGGCTTTGTGCAAACACTTTATTGTGTGACTCCCCGCGATGGATTTATTTTATTGGCAGTCTTTATCACTTTGGTACACATGACCTGCTTTATTTATAGTTATTTAAAAATTATAACTAGTATGATGCTAATAAATGTTTCATTTAATAACTAGAGGGCCGCGCCGGCTTTGGGATTTTAACAAAAATTATCAAATTTTATGAAAATATTCTATAGCCTATGTTCATTAGGGATAATGTATTTTTTTTTCTTATATATAAAAATACAAATCTTTCTTTTTATAATATTAGTGTAGAAATATTATTTCATAAATGATAATTCATAAATATTATTATAAAGTAAAAAAAGAATCAGTTTATATTATAGCTAACCAAGTGACTTGAATTGAAGGGAAAAGCTAGCTCAGTGGTTCAGTACCCTTCAGTATGAGGGTTGCCACCTTTCTGATTTTCAGATGACTTCGCTTCTGTCACACGAAGCGGTTCGTTGAGCAAATAAAGATCAGCGAATCCCAACGATGCGGACGAGCTCTATAAAATGTGTCAGTTGTTTTCACGTAAATATAGTTATCATTTATTTAAACGATGACTTAGGTATTAGCTACGTAGGGTTAAGTTCTAAAGGGAATAAGTTTGAAAAAGTAAGTAATATAAGGTAATTTCGTGATTACTTTCAGTCATGCAATGTTACTAAAATAGCTTTTACCTATAGATATACATTATTTAGTGGCTAAACGGCGGCGGCGGCGGCAGCGGCGTGGGCCGGTGGCATGCGTGTCGCTTGCATGCCATGTGACACGTCTGGCGAAGCTATTGCAGCGCCCTCGTCGCGCCGCTGTCCTTGACAGTGACAGGTCTACATGTCAACGATACGATACGATGGACTGCATTAATATTTTGCGCTTCGCTGTCGGCTGCAGGTTCCCGCGTGCTGTTTATTGTGAATAGCTTTGTAGACAGCTAGAAGCAGTAAACCATTAGTTAAAAGGTTTTAGTAGTCTTCCTGGTGTCGACAACAGTAGATGTTATGCCTTTGTGTCACGCGCGCGGCCCGCCCCCGTCTCACAATTGAGATGTAGGTACGTTCTTTTTGTTGTGAGAATTTGAGATATATTCTCTCACATTAAGTGTCGTTAGCCCCGTCACGTTCATTTTATTTAACGAACGGTAGATTAATTATTGATTACAAAGATTTTATTTTAATTTTTGATTTAAACACTAACATATGCTTATGCATATGTCATTCTAAATACTGTTTTCAGTATTTCGCAACCAAAAGACAAATAAATAGATAAAGAAAAAGCACAATTTTACAATCAGAAAAAAATACATTTTTTAGGAATCTGCTGCTGAAATTTAAATTGGCTCACTGTGTTTCAGCATTTTGCGCCTTTTAGTCACTTTAAATCTAGTATAAGGTCTTGTCAATATTTGCACCAAAAGACGTATACTATTTATTAGTATTTACATAGTATTTTTCCATAGACTTATCTATAACCGCATTTCTATAGATATTTGGAATATGATATTGTTATACTGAGATAGAGTAGTGTTAGTAGGGTTTCACTTTAGAAAAGATTTCGATTATGGCGGATTGAGTACGAGTAAATCATGACCATAACTAATGTACGATTTCATTGCTTCATGCGATATTTTGTATGGTTTCTTGTAATTCTTGATTCCTATGGCAGCAACATTTAACTATATATTATACGCGTTTTTTTACATTATATGTGTACGGATGTTTCAAACAGTACAGTAATCGTGGTCACGGGTAGACCACAACTAGTGCAAAGTGCGACAGCCTTAGAAACCACTTACATTTTATTATAACGATAATTATAGTCCTTTTATTAACATATTCTTTATTTGTAAAGAATAATGATCTACTCGTATTAATAACTAGCTGTACCCGCGACTTCGTTCGCGATTGCCGTACCTGCAGACTAATTCACATTTGTGCACTGTTTATCTCATATTAAGCAACACTGTGGTCTACGGTGAAGCACTCTTATAGTAAACCATAGCTTAGAATGGAGCTTTTTACTTTGAATTTCAAAACTCCCGGGTTGTTTTTTCCAGAAGACAGTAGTTAAGTAACTCAGAGAGTTCTTTCCCGGTTCGCACAATAAATGTTGAAGAAAAGTACCTTGTGCGTTTCTTTAGAATTTCGATTTTAAAATGGCGGTTTATTTGACGGTAGATCGAAAATGAGGTGCCAGGTAAGAATTGCACCTCCCCATTTCATCCCGTATGGGTGTTGTAAAAGTCGACTAAGGGAAAAATACTATTAGAAGGTGGACAGCAGCGCCTTCTTAAGAACTATGCTATCTTGCACTGCGATCCCCAAGCCGCCCGCCAAGCGTGGGGATTATGGCAAACACCCCCTAAATAGGGGAGGCTGTGTTCAGCAGTGGACGATCCGGCTGATACAGTACAGATCGAAAATATTTTTTTTATTTCTCATTCTCTTGAAAGTAGTGTTTGTTTGATCTGTGTAGCGGGTGGGAGACGCTCCTTCTCACCTAAGGCTGGGAAAAACTCATAGTAAATGCTTCCTTCTCTTGGGCCGGAATGCCTTGTAACCATGGTAACCATTGGTGTAAACAAAGTTATTTGTCTAAGATTTTTCGTTGTAAAATACTCTGTTGTTATAAAACAATTAATAACAACTATTTTTGGCAGGAAATAACTAAATATAAGGTAAAAACTGTAGGTTAAAAAAAAACTAACTAAAAATTTCCCTAAATTTCATTGTTCTAACTCCTAGTGTATCTTTGTATCTTCTACTCATGTTTATTATTTTTAGTAAATATTTAGAAAAACTACTATTTTTTTACCCTTCTCATATTTTAAATGAAAAGTAGTGTGTAAAACGGATGTAAGTCATCGATTCCTACTTGGACTCTTGCCGCATTAATTTTAAATAGGTACTGCTCATGTTATTAAAATCAAAATAAATAATATTAAAAAATGTACTATTTTTATATCGTTATTCCTTATATTAGAAGTGAAAAGCAGAGAGATTCCTATTCGGGCTATAGCCGCCCGTAAATATTCCAAACAAAATTTTACGTAATATTTCACAAATAGTTCTAACCTCTCAATACATTTTTAGTAAGTATGTTATTTTTTCAATGAATATTTTTTAGAAAAGCTACTTTATTTACTTTCTTTAAATTCGAAATGAAAAGTAGAGTGCTGAACGCGGGTGAAAGTTATCAATTCCTTTCGACCCTTGTATAACAATCTACTAAAGTTGTGCACTTCCAACTTTAAACGGATTAAATCACGTAACACGTTATGACGCATTATTTTTGTACCGACAGTCACCCCGTGACCAAGATCACTACAAAGTGTTTGAAACGTCGGGACAAAAATAATGATATATATACGTGATTTAAACCGTTTAAAGTTGTTTAATTACTAAGTGTAACGATCGCGAAAACCTAAGACAACATTGTGTACTAACATTGCGCAGTCTCCGAAATGTATCCGTCAAAAGAAAGATATGGAGTTAAAAAAACTGATTGTGGTGAATGTACCACATTTTAGAGTTTTATCGTAGCAAGCTTGCAAAACTAAATAAGGGTGCCGTGCTGCCCCTGGAGTGCCGGGCTGCCCGTGGGATGCCGGTCTGTCCGTGGGGTGTCGGGCTTCCCGTGAGGTTCCGGGCTGCCTGTGGGCATAAGATGAGCCGTACGTTCAAGGGTTTCTCAACATTCCGCGGTTCAAGTTATTTAAAACGAATTATTTAGTTTGTGATATCTGTAATTTCTTAACTACAAAACTGAGGACTTTGAAATATTTACGGGAAAATAATTAAATTACCACTATTGTAACAAAAAAATAATGATTGAATTCGGACTACGCGATAATAAATTAAACTAACTGTACATTTTGACTTTCATCGCCTTTCCTAAGGGAACTGTACTGAATTTCGGGATAAAAAGTATCCTATATCCTTTTTCGTAGTATGAACTCATATCGTGCTGTTTCATTTAAATCCATTCAGTAGTTTTGTAGTGATGCGCGGCTGGGATACAGACAGACAGACAGACAGAAAAAAAAACAGTTTTTGCATCAGTATCAGCTACAGATTGCTCTGAAAAAATATTTTCAAAATATCTGCAATGTACAGAATTGGATCTGTTACAATTTTATTATAAGTATAAATAGATAAATGTAAGCGTCTTACCCCGCGCGCTTCCCTACCCACCTTCTCCAACCTGTTATAGGTATAGATTAGACTGATTAGAGCATTGCATGTTATGAAAAATATACGTAGGGAAATTGTGCTTATCGAAATAAAAAAAACTGTGTTTTATCGTTTGAAAAATCAGAATCTTTTGGAGTGGTCCGACTACAGACCTATCTAATATACCTATACGATAAAGTGCAAACGCCTGCTTAAGATGAGCCGTACGTTCAAAGGTTCCTGTGCATTCTGGGTGTCAAGTAATTTGGAACGTAAAATTTAGGTTGTGATGTGACTTTGAAATATTTACGGGATAAATATAAAAGTACCACTATTCATATAAAAAAATCGGCCAAGTGCGAGTCGGACTCGCGCACGAAGGGTTCCGTACCATTAGCTATACAACATTAGACTTCATATTATAACCTTTTTTTGTTTTAACGTGCGGGAGTCCAACTCGCACTTGGCCAACTTTTTGTATTTGTTGTTATAGCGGCAACAGAAATACATCATCTGTGAAAATTTCAACTGTCTAGCTATCACCGTTCTTGAGATACAGCCTGGTGACAGACGGACGGACGGACGGACGGATGGACGGACAGACGGACGGACGGACAGCCGGACAGACCGTTTTTACCCTTTGGGTACGGAACCCTAAAAAGAACGAATGAAATCGGACTACGCGTTAATAAATTACAACTAAGTGTATATTTTGACTTTCATCCCCTCTCCCAAGGGAACCATGCTGAATTTCGGGATAAAAAGCTAAATTGTCCTACCTTGTAGTATGAACTCAAATCATGCCAAGTTTCATTGAAATCCATTCAGTAGTTTTGGAGTGATACGCGGCCGGGATACAGACAGACAGACAGACAGACAGACAGACAGACAAAAATAAAAAAAAATACAGTTTCGGCATCAGTATCAGCTACAGAGTACTGTACATTTTTTTTTTTCAAAATATCTGCCATGTACAGAATTGGACCTGTTACAGTTTTATTATAAGTATAGATAAGTCATTCGAAATAGGAAACAGGCTTAAATAAAATATGGTAGGTATACAACAAATAACATAGAATGAATATTCTTATTGAAATCTAGTTTTACTCATTATGTAAAGAAGTTTCATGCATAAATAGTATATACCTGAAGATATTCCCTGATTTAAATTGCATGTTTGAAACGCATACGTACCTCTGTATAGTGAATAACTAATGAATTGGATGAACCTAGCACAATCGATTTACTGGTGCGAGACGAAGTGCATTGCCTTTGACGTTTAACACTTGTAGCGGTGTCCGGACTCGACTTGTCCCCAGTGAGCGGTGATCCCCACAATTAGGGCTGGCACCCTCCGACATCGCGACTCAACGCGATGGCCTAATGGCGAGGATTACGTTACACGTTAATGAAACGGGACAAATGTCCCTTACACTAGGGTTTTCAATTTGTGTTTTTTATATTGCACAATAATCATTATTCTACTTTATGAAAGTGGTTTTACAGTATTTTTGGTGTTCATTTTTAACTACATTTATTGTTCAAAAACATGAAATCTAATGAACTTTGCGCCTTTATATACTTTACTGTAATTTTCATTTAATGTGAAAATTTTAAGATTTATTACAAAAATAACGCTTACTCCAACATTTTTTTTATTTTTTCTCAGAGTAACCATGAATGCATAAAATCTCTATACGAGTATCATTAAGATTGAAAAGAGAGATTAGAATGTTTTTTCAATGAATACAACTATATGAACTAATTGAAACCCCTAGCGCCCTATGGACGTGATAAAATTCAGGGTAATTCTCAACGGTTAATCACTGGTGACTATTGAGGGATTGCGGATATTTGCCGGGCGGATTAATGTGAAAATGGGCCGTTCCGACAGAATGCTCGCCGCGCGAGGATTACCGCAATTTGCGCGCCCGAACCGATTCCAACGCCCGATCAAGCGGATTACAACAGTCTTTGAATTTAATTAGGCAGCTTTATTGGACTGACCCTATTCTCTGCAGATGGCATTGAATCATTCATTCAAACTTTTTGATTCATTGCACAACTTTTGCAGTCGTGAACTTTAAAAATTGCTTCAATAGCAGTGAAATGTTATACCAATTTCTCTTCTTCTCGCCCCTGTCTATTCAAGATGCCCCGTTTTCTAAGCCACCACAAAGCCGGTGGCTTTTTTGCCAAATCGCAAATGTCAAAAACTTCGGAGGGAAGAACACAATGGGCACGTGCTCTTGACAGCACCCTCGGAAGTACGCTCAATGTATTCATGAGCAAATGTAATTGGAAAAATATGTTCTGTTGTTGTAGTTTGTAGATGGTGTACTGTAATGTAAGTCTTATTAAAACTTAAGGGGAGAATTTCATATCACTTTGTTACTTAAAGCTTTTGTAATCTGAATTAATGTTGAGCCATAAACATCCTTTGATTTATATTGCCAATAACACTAACATGGTGCTACGATGTAATAATGTATGTTCCATTACGTTTATACTGCAATAACTTTGTCTATAACGGACGATCCCTCACGCTAGACATCAATATTATTATTGTGTAGAAGGAACAGTAATCACTTGATTGAAGCCGACCGCGTGATAGCGTAAGTGCGCGTAAGAATTATCACGAAGTGCATTAAAATGTAAAAAGGCGCGGTGTCGGCGTAGCCACACCGACTGGGGCGCCGCCGCCGCCGACTTCCGCTAATGGATGAGCCAAGTGGAGTCAATCGCAAACTGAAATGCATTTCTAATGCTTCCGATGCCGCACCGTAGTACATACGTAGGTAATATCCATTAAGTTGAATACGATACGATGTACTGCACTATTCTATTTAGAATTGATAGGCAAAGTTAAGTTTGTTAGCTTCATATGTTTACGTTGTGTGTCGTTTAAAATTGTAAGTACCTACTGACCTGTACTTTTTTATAACTCATATAACAATCATGTTAAGTAAGTCATGCAAGGAACTATCTAAAATAAGACGATTACGAGTAGTTGTCTTGATTTTACGAGCGTATTTGCTATAGAGCTTTTGACTAATCTGTGGGTAAGAGATGATGCGTTCGAGGATAATAAAGAAACCCAGTCTGGCTGGAGCATATCGTAAGGTGCTTGGTAACTTAGTTTTTTCTTTTCTTAAGGGTGGTAGTTGCCAAGCATATACATAATGCCCTATCACTATGCGGTGAAGCCCACGGCTTGCACATGTATTTTAGTAGAGTTTTAAGTAATAGAGTAAGATGCCAATTTTTCAGATGGTGCTTCTGCTTACTTTAGGTATTTTCTTTCCTTCGTTGCCTCTTACGAGTAAGACTCACACAGGTAAATATGAGGGGTGCAATTCTAGCTCAGCACCCTACGGGGATGATTGCTGAAATAGTGAGGTGCAAGTATCAATAACCCATGCTCTGTTTATAGCCCTTGCACACCTTTTTTGCATCATAAAATCTCTGTCCACCCCACCCGTATTACCCCACGACAAAAAGCAATAGCTAAGCTAATGAAGCGTACCCGTGGTAAGCAGTTAGGACTGCTTCTTTAGCAACTGTTTGTCTTAGTTTATTTAGTTAAAACTGATCTGCATTTTCCAATACTGTGTCTATCTAAATAAATACAATTGAATGCAACGAGATTTAAACCCCGAGAGGGGAATTGATGGTTCGCCCGATCATGCAACTGGTGTGTGATTTCTAACACATTAAAGTCATAGCATGAGCGCACATAAACAGTACGCGACCAGAAGCTTGATCCGTACGTAAGTGTCTGAAAATATTTTTATTTTTGACGATTGTAGGCATTCATTGTAATAAAAATGACTACCTGCTCCATTAAATGTTGCGGGAAAAATAGCAAAACATCCAAAAACAGATGGAATTACCTTCCACAAGTAAGTAAAATTTATCAATTTACGTAATTTATCTGCTTCATTTTTAATAGGTCAAGTTAAACTGGACAATCTAATAGACCCGTATGAATGCATTTCGCTCCCACTTACTACATTCATCTATTATCGTCCTTGTCTCTCTGTAAACCGCACCCTCTCCTAGTGTTGTGCTTATACAGTACGGTAATATATCGTTATAGTGGAACTAAAATCGATATCGTCATACTCTGGCCTATAGATATATTTAGCCTTGGATGTAAAAAGTGGGTACCTTTTATATGTTTGATATGAGTTTATAATAATAATAAAAATAATTTATTTCACAATATACAGTTACATGTTGTTATTCTTAACTTTATTACAATTGGTACAATAAATTGTATTGATTTATTGACAGTAAAATGACATGACAAGATTTTTTTTCAAAAAAGTCTTGTGTCGTGGGAGTCTGCTTCCTACAATAATACATTGAGATTGAGGTATGCTTATTAAATGATATGGCTGTATAAAATTTCGTATATGTTTGAGTAAATATTATATTATTGTGTATGTGGGTGTGTGACAGGATGTGTGTGTGTGTGTGTTTGTCTGTATGCATGAAGTGCAATGAATATAAAGCTTTGTGTGAATATATAGTGTAAAGCTAACTTGTTTATTTCGATTTCAGCTTGCCTAGTCGTGTGTGTCGTTCTCAGATTAGTGATGACTTTACTAGTTTTGTTATATACATATGAGCCAAGAAAACTCTGATGACGGTGTGCCAGTTTGGTGTTGAATTTCTGTCTCATAAACACCAAATCTTTTCTACGTTTTTATCTTAATATAATCTTATGGTATATCAATATACGTGTACCGATTTCAAAATCCTATTTTTGTATAAAACAAAAATAGGACCTAAACCTTAAGTTATTCTATGGTATTATTAACAAACCATTTTTTTAATAGATTCCCTAGAGATCCAAATCTCAAACAAAAATGGATTGAGCTAACAAGAAGAGAACATTAGTTTCCAGCATACTACAACAGGGTTTGCTACCGTCACTTTTCAGACGATTGTTTTCATTTAATGAAAAGTGGCCGACGTTAAATTGATACTACGATTGCTACAAAACACTTGGAACTTTTAGTCCCGCTCGATGTCTTGTGCGTGCTGAACAAAAATCACATTTACAAATTATTATTAGAGTACAAAATGTTTTGTGCCGGACGGGAATCGAACCTTCGTCCTCTGATTTCGCGCCGGATGCCTTATCTATTCGGCCACCGGAACCTTGCTCTTACTAGTCGAAAATTTGTACTTCAATTATAAGCAATTTACTCCAATAGTAATTTGTTAGGGAGATATATAAATTACTAAATTACAAATGTACGAGAGGAAAAATTTAAGTCATGTGCGGGATAAAATTTTTTCTCCCGTATATTTGAATTACATTACAAATTACCGCAGAGCATGCGTTATTGCAAACATAAAAATATTAAAAGAGATATTTAAATGTTTATCATTTTAGTAAGGATAATTCAAGCAGAACTGTGGAATCACACAACCAAATCGTTATTCTATATTTTATTATAACAAATCAGCTATACTCATACAAAATACCGCGCGAGGTATCTGCTGGGTATTATTGCCAACGCAAGTGGGATAAATATCACTTTTATCTAAATAGGCCGTCACGGAGGAATACGTTTGTTTGTTTAGGGAGGACAGAGATGCTGGCTACCGCCTGTGCGGTCGTCCAGCTCCACCGGGTTTTGGGCGAGGGCCTGGCCCTACAATAGCCCGGGAGGGAGAAGTGCCGAAGGCACTTCTCCCGAGACGGGCGTAGAAGGCGAAAAGCGCTTTCTACCTCCGTCTCCTGCGGACGCCGAGAACGTGCCGCTACTATAGGAACGGAGGAATACATTATACGATCAGCTTATATATGTTGTACGACGTATTGATATCGATTATATTTGCATAAGAATCATGTCCCATCACTATGGGACTCGGGTGTTTACCGCATGGAGGTGGCTTAGCCAATTAGAGCGCGTTTAGGTTAAACAGAGTTTGGCATCAATTCATCTCGAACAAACCAAATCTTATTGCATCTCTTAGTGTTATTTACTCGATGATTGAATGTAATGAATTTACCTTGTAATGTATACGCAGTCCGCTGTGGTTGCATGCCTGGTGCGAGGGATACACCCACGCGCGACGTGTTGTGCAGGGACAACGCGCCCAGCAGGTCTAGCTCGGTGGCTGAAACAATCGAAACAGAGATTCATAAACATCATGGGAAAAATACACTAACGTACTTTTTTAACATTATGCGTCATTCAAGGGTCTAATACACAATCTGCAATACGGATTCCAAGTCGCGAGACTCTGCTGTCAGTCTTTTTTTAGTCCATCCATCCGAATGCGTTAGAAGCAAGAAGTAGTACTAACTCAATCGTGAACATAGGACTAAATATTAATTTAAACTAATTTTAGGGTCGCTCCAATACTTGAGAAGGTAGCCGAAAAAATAAAAACCTTATTGGGGTCCCAAGCTTGGGGATGTCGTTGTCTAAATCTGATGTTAAAAATAATTACATTCTTGTTTATGCCCGGTGTACACAAAATAAAACAGCTTTTTATACCCTATAGCATAAAGACCTGTTTTTGGAACACAAGGGCATAAAAATCACGGTTTTATTTTAAATTGTTTAAAGCGGTTCAGTTTTAACATTTTACAAAATATATCAGTTTCAATTTAAATTAAAGATTTTTAAACTGCTATATATCATTGTTTAACTTCCTCGCAATTAGAGTAAAAATCTAGGTGTATAACTCATACATAAAACTACTAAAATTGGGTTTATACCTCGACTTATATCAGCCCTAGACTTTGGCTCGGACTGCTAAATTTCTTAGCTAAAATTACAAGTTTTATGCACTTGTGGCACAATCGAATATTTTTATCTATGAAAATTAATATATGAGGGTCCGTCAAAGTTTTCAATTTTAAACCGTTTATGTAACGGGGTCCATTTCAAAAACTAATACAAATTATGAAGTTGCGGTATATTATATACAATATCCTGTATTGAACCAACAAATACTGTAAACGCGGATTTAAGATCTAGTTTTGAAGCTGAGAACAAACCAGTTTTTGATTTAGGGTCCTGTACCTCAAAAAAATATCGGAACCCTTATATGATAACTTTGTTGTCCGTCTGTCTGTCAGTCAAGATCCTTTTTCTCAGGATCCCGTGGAGGTTTCAAGCTCAAATTCATATCAAATACTCAAGTGTACTGTGTCTTGGAGCTGTGAAAAATCAAACTTCTAAGTCTACGCAATCATAGCCCTTTAAGCCGCAAATTTTCGACACTCGCAAGGGAATCAAACCTACAGGGTACTTCCCGTTATCACAGACTCTTGAAATTTATTACGAAGCTACAGTTTTTAGTTACATGATATAATGAAAATATTTTAAATCATTAAAAATGTAATGTTTTTCATTTAGCAATAAAAATCTATATATTATCTTTATTCGTCACATAGATAAATTGATACTTTGTACTTGAAAAAGTTTGTGCTATTAGGTTTCCGGAAATTATTCTTGCTACGAGCACAATTCATCAATTTATAGTAGCTTCTGCTACGAATGCGGATTATCCGTAGACACGCTACCCTATACAGGTCTGCGATAAAATAATGTAGTATTAGTTATGTAGCTATATGCTACATCGAATCTAGATACTTACGTATGCTTCATAAATGGTAATAGTTATTATCTCATTAATCACATACATAATAATTTCATAACCTAATTAGTTTATATTCGTGAGGACCTATAAATGGTCCATTGCTTTATATACATATTTCTATTAGACATAATGGCTGTTGGTCTTCCAAGTAAATAAATAAATAAATATCACAACTGCTGAACCCCAAAAGGGTAGAGAACGGGGTTTTAGGTTTTAAAGCACACACTATTCATCAAACATGTTTTAGTCCCGTGTAATAGGGGTCCAGGCTAATGCCATGTACTGGCCAAGGTTCCGGACTCCTAAAAGCCATGAAGATTCCTTTGTCAAAAAATCTCGAGGGTAGAACATAGGACCACGAGATTCTAACACGACGCTTTCAACACCGTGCCAACGTGGAACAACACAAAACACACGTAGCTTATCTAGTCGTTATTTACCGATTAACTAGGTTAAGCAACGTCAGCTGCGGTCATTACAGCAATGGGTGACCCCCAAGTGCCACATACTAACGAGTGCTTCCGAGTTTCATCGTCGGTCCCGGTTGTTATCTTGGGATCGCACTCATTACACAAGTAGCATTTTGTTAATCCTAGAGTAAGAAAATCTATCGCCAAGCATCTGACGATGTTTTCCAGCAGCTGTCCTTAAGAACCAGTAATTCTGGGTTTTCCTGAACAACTTATACGACCGCATCGTCACTTACCATTATTAGTTACAAGTATTAGTTTAGTAAAGGAAGTAGTCAAAGGCTTTCCTATCAGCCAAAAAAAGAAAGTATTATAAATCAGCCAAGAAAATATTATAAATATAGCGTGTAGGCGCGGATGCCTGTACATATCCAAAATGGCTAACCGTATTTTTATTAAACTTGGTATATAATTATATTCCTTAAGTTCTATTTTAGAACTACGCATACTTTTTGCAAGATATAGTATATAGTGCAAAGCAGCAGAAAAAGCAAGCCGATAAAAAAATTATAACCTGTTTTACAGGCGAGTGACAACAAAAACACACTATTATCGTTAGAAATCTTTGTGAATGAATTCGTCTGAGAAAGTACTGCTACCATACATACCTACTTCTACCGGCAAGCAGTGATGTACCGGATCGAAGAGTATAAGTGCCGGTTAAATTAAAGCAGGCACAAAAGACTTAAAACCTTTATATTGGTGGGTGATGGACGCAGTGTAGTTTGTCACTTGGGAATTGCATTGTTACGGGTAGAGGTTACCCATTCACACCAGGAGGGCCCCGTGCTTGTTCCGTAACAATCCCATAAAAAAAGTGCACTTACAATAATGATATTAATGTGAATAACCTATCCGGGCAGCATGATAGTTGTTTTAACAACATTAATTTATATATAAGGCTCCTTATTGAGGAAACATAATTCCTCAGAGCTGCGAGATCCGGAAAACTCGAAACAAAAGTCGTTAATTCCAAATGATCTCCGACGATTACGCTATAAATGACATATTTTTTGTTAAGTTAGCGATGAATATTTACGAGCCAATAAACTGGCAGTGGCCTACATTCCGACAATCAATACAACGCCGGAAGATTCCGAAAAACCTACCTTTGACAGACGCGGCTATCGATCCGAACCAGCCTTTCACAAAATGTAGACTCATGTGGCTTTTTAATATACGAGCTATTCGTACAAACGTGTTGGACAAACATATCAATCAACTTATGTGTTTTATTAACATTACATTGCCTGTGTATGGTGCTTATCGAAAAGTTTGCTTATAAAGTACGAGAAAGTTGAGTTATATAGTCAACTAGGGGAACGACCGGACTTGTGCCTATGTTGTGACATTAGCCTACAAAATATACTAATAATAGTAGGTAAGAACTTAGAAGTCCCATGTTTACGAGTGATCCTTAAGAAGCTTTTACCTAGTTAGAAAAAACTGGCCCATGCGACTCAGGATCTGATCTTTTAGGTACCGCAATGCAAGAACACGTCAAAGAAAGGTCCAAACCTACATATATAAAACTATATATAAATATTGTTTTGAACTTATGTTTGATATGGTAGGTACATAATATACAGAAATTTGAGATGATCAGCTGCCTGATCAGCCCTCCAACTGACGGTTCGGGTTGACGGTCGTTTATTTTTTGCAAAAGTATATTTGTGCTCTATACAATGAGCTCTAGACAATGGCATCCCTATGTTTGGAGTCAGAAAAATAGCTTAAATTTTTAGTCCAATAAATATATTGTAGTATTTGGGTCATAATTTTTTATGGACAATAATACTTATACTTAAAAAAAATAACCGAACAATTCTGAAAAGTTAGAAAGTTAACGCAATGTCGTTTACATGGACACATACTGTGTCCAGGTATTTTGAATTTTAAACCGAACTATTGTATTGATTTGATAAAACTTTATGAAAGTATGTCATATAATAACAAAATTTATTTTCAAATTGGTTAATAAAGGATTTGAGAGGTAACAAATTGAAAAAATACAATCATAATGAGTACATCTTCCTTTTTTAAATTTGGTTAAAAACAAGTGATAGGTTATCTGTAGTTTTTGAATGATATGGTTTGTGTCACATCACATATAAAGTCACAAATACTTTTAAACTTGATGATATATAAATTTTCTCAAATCCACGATTAAGCATTAAAGTAATTGTTTGAAAAGAATAGTTATTAATAACAACTACACAGTCGCTAAAAACCAGAGCGCCATCTGTCGCCGACGCGAACGCCACTGGAAAAAATGTAAAAACAAAATTTACGACTGATGATTTACTTAAATCATCAAATTACCTTATAATCTCGAAATACTTGTCACTTTATAGCATCGGTGTAAGTAACTTTTACTTGGTAAGTACAACACTGAATCTTTGAAGCAGTGATAGCTCAGTGGCAATCACTATTTACTGCCCCACAGAAGTAGCAAGGTTCCAACCCCGCTGCGGGCTAGAGCATTACGTGGTGGTGGAATATTTTACGAATGTTTGGCTGGTCAACCCAATCACCCTACGGAGTGTTGCCGCAACTACCCTTCAGAGCCAATAGCAATTCCAGGTTATGCCTCATTACCATTTTTGACCACACATTTTTCACACTTCTACCATAAGGAAAGTTTGTGGCCAAAGCCTGCTTAGTAGGCAAGAAAGAAATAAGACTACAAGATATAATAAGCGCGACAGCTCATTGTTTAAAATTAAACAAATGTCATTAAACGCATCTCGAGATTCTCTAGGGACCTTCGTGATGCACGTCTACCGAAACCGGAGCGAGCGCCATCCATCACCGTGTAACCCGGTCACGTAGCGGAAAGCTCTACACCGTAGCCGTTTCCGTAGCGAACGCCTCGTAGCATACAACTAGGCTACGAGATTTTACAAAACACATTCCATGTTACAAACTCGAGTATAATTCGTTTCATTGTAGTTTTAATCTTCGTCCAAACATACTTTGTTCGAAGGTTTTAATGGCATCCCTACCCTGTTTTAAGATACACAATAAAAACCATACTTACATAACCGTTTTATGACTCAAATCTTTCCCTAGAATACGAAGCCGGTAACATACAAATGAAAATAATTTCGCTGTTGAAGCCAGTTATGAAGCTCTAGTTTCGTAGATCTGAAGGGTGATTTTGCTTATGTTAAACAGCTAACACTAGAGCAAACGTTAAGGTTTTTATATGTGGCAGGTATATTGTAATATACAACAGCATGATAGTTGTCTGGACAATATTGTCATTGCAATACGTTTTTTATTATTAAAACTAACGTAGTTTTCACTCATTTTAGTAAATAATACGGGATAATACACGTGAATCAGTCAGATAGCTCCGACTACAGTTTCAACCACATTCGGTGGTCTTTTTCAAGGAGAGCTCGGAACGCCCGCGTTGACGTCTCGCTTATCACTCGCTTAGTGCTTGTTATATAAATCGAAGAGTTTCTTATTAATATATCCTCAAAATTTTTTCTTAAGTCATTTTAGTTTCTTTTCTGAAACGGTTCCCCGTTGATGCCCACAGACTTGCGCCATATTATAAAATGTAGAATCAGTTAAGGAATTTAAGGAGATGTAAGAAACAGTTCTAGCGAAATTGATTTATAAACGACTCTGCCAACGGGGAATACACGGGTATCTATACGTAACTTTGTATGAGAATTGCTGTTAAGTAACTGCTGTTAGTTTGCAATAACTGATGTCGCTCCATTCCAATACGATGGTTAAAGAACGATAGGAAAAAATGTGGTTATCTCATTGTCATGTTAGCTCAATTGGATTAGAGCATTCCCCGGCTAAAGGGATGGATGGACGATTCCAATCCGCACATGACTTCAATTTTTCTTCTCGTAAATTTGTAATTAACCCTACATCTCATATATTCTATTCGATGTTCATCCACAACCGGCATGGTCCGTGGCTCTGCAGTAGTTGAATTATTTTTTATTACAACATTACATAAACAAAATATTACGCTCTCCTATCCGTTTCGTCAGATCTGGTCTTACATAAGTAATAGATGTTATAAGTTTCCAGATATTCAATTGCTTCTTAAAATCTTTTGTAAGAACTGTCAACTATCGTAATCGGAGATAGAAAGCAAAACTACAAAGCAATTCTTTACGAAACGCAACCCTTGTTGGTTACGTTTCGTAAAGAATTGCTTGTTTATAATTCTAATACTTTTAAAGGATTTTTGTATACTCTTTTAATACATTTAAAAAAAGAAAATTTTCCACTATTCCTCTTCGTTCAAATATAGCATGGATGTGTACGGTTTTGATAAGTTATTTATTATACAGTTTATTTAATAGTTGGATAAGAAAAGGTTGTGTTTAATGGTACATCAAAATACGACAATAAATCGTATTAGTAGTAATCCTATGAGTTCAATACTCTGTTCTGAGAATGGAGGCTCGTGTAATCTCGTGTTCGGAAGCGTCACAGATAGTGTCAAGAGCGCTCAAAGCGAGAGTGGGGCGAGTGCGGTACAAGTTCCAATTTACGACGCCTAGCTGTGCCTACAGCTGACGACACAGCCTGATGACTAGGGTTGTCACACGTGGTAACAAAATGCAGCTATGTGAAAAGAATATTAATCACTTGATGCTGCTACTCGGGTATACTTTTAAAGAGATCCCTTAAGTAGGTAGTTTTTTTTTTTTTTTTAATGAGGATAAAAATATTTTCCAAATTATTATCCGCGTCATGGCTATCTCTGAGCCAAAGAGTAATTTAATGAAATCATATTAGTAATTTAACATTTGATAGAAACAGTGTAATTGAAAATTTAATTTGTAAGGTCTTATGGCGTGGAATGTGAGTGTTTGTGTGTTCTATGATAACTTTTAAATACTTAATCTGATATTCATGAAACTTAGTATGTACTTAAGCTTATGTACATTTTATTCAAAGTTTTTTTATGAACTAAATAATCGGGTGATGTTCAAAAAATATAAGGTCCAAAAAGAGGGATGAAATTTTCAAGGATTGTAATAAGTCAAAGGGAGGATAAAAAATACATATTAAGTACATTTCAATAGCTATTTATCATGCAAGGCTGCAAAGGATATAGCAGAACCCAGCCTATGATCTTACATGCTCGATTCTTGTGTCATAATTATTACCATTTTTTTTTATTTTTCAATTTATTAATATAATGTGACGGACACTTCCTAATAATAATAACATTTTAACAAGTTCTTCATTGATTCAATCGCCGACCGCCATATTGGTCCGATGGCCAGGTTGTAAACTGTAGTGTTGTGGTAAACTCACGTTGAAACTACACTCACGGGTGCACAATCGATGTTTCGGTAACAATCGATGTTCATCGATGAATCGTCGTGTCATAGAAATATTTGTTTTTTTTTTAACACTAAAATACTAATTTTATGACAAACGCGCTATAAATCCTGGTAGTTTTGAGGCTGAGTTTTGACGGCGTCCACAGCCCACATATTATTGCCAAGTGAAGTGTATTTTTTTTAATTTTTAAAGCGTGCAGGTCCCTTTTACACTAATCGATCTAAGAACAATTCATCCTATAGTAAAGTTATGTGTAGAAGAGACCTACGCTTTAATAATAAAAAACTACACATGGCAATAATATGTGGGCTGTGGTAGCTATCCAAGTTTAGTCCTACAAGCACTGTCATCCTGATAGCAAATACTAAGGTAACCTCCTCTTGTAGGTTATTTGAATTAATAGTTATGTAAACAAACTTCATTAGGCAAACGAATATCAATTGGATCGTATGACCATGATCCGATCTTCGATCGAAAGATCAAGTCGAATTTGCGCATCACTATCATCTAAGCGCTCTTTGATGGTTGTTTATTTTGCTAAATTATAACCTCAAAATCTGATATGTTTTTTATA
Organism: Plagodis dolabraria; assembly: GCA_963854805.1. Taxonomy (NCBI): domain Eukaryota; kingdom Metazoa; phylum Arthropoda; class Insecta; order Lepidoptera; family Geometridae; genus Plagodis; species Plagodis dolabraria. The sequence continues at coordinate 28,447,817 of OY978446.1, forward strand.
ATTTTTCATTTCATGGAAGTGTCCGTGACTAGTTTTTAATTTCGATCGCGTAAGTGATTAATGTAGAACCCAGAAAGCAAACTCACAGCTCAGTAAGACTCTAGGCTAAAATGTAGGGATGAAAAATCATGTCCATTATTTGGTAGCATATACTGAAGGTTTGAAAGATATGAGACGCGAATTAACTTAGCTGCCGGATAATGCTAGGAGCAATAAATTGTAATTATTTAAAATAAATTATATTTTTTAGAACCTTTATAGAGGTTCGAATTTCAAAAACCTTTTCCAGCAAACCTTTTCCAGCCTGGAAAAGTTTTTAGAGCGAATAAAAAACACGCGTGGAAAGCCACGCAGATTTCGAATTATAAATAACACCTTTCCATACTTGTGAGGTGCAAAAGGTTTTTTTATTTGACAGTCTGTAATTATTGTTCTAATAAAAATCTGTGTTAAATTCCATACTAGTTAATAATAAGTCCGTGGAATGCCGGGCTGGAATGTCAGCAATAAATAAATATATGGTTATATAGAAATAGCCTTTCACCATTATCTCACCTCTTTGTAAATGATGAAATGGTCAACGACATTATCTGGCTAAATCTAGAAAAGGAAATGTATGAATGAATCTCCAGCACAGTTGCCGGGACACACTATTCGGCGCTTGGCAACAGAATTTATACTCAAGCGTAGTAGCTAGCCAGTTAAACCACTAATTCCCACCACCACGCGAAGGGACTTTAGCCAGTGGGAGGGTTCGAACCATGGACATCACATAGCAATCCGTTGGCCACTATTTCCAAATAGCTTCAATTAAATTCAAAAGTCCTACACTCTATGCAAGCGCGCCGCTACTCAGTCAACTGAATGAAATGTTAACTACACTAAATTGACGATAAAATACAAGTAAGTTAATTTTTTTTGTAAGCCCTATGAAACAGAAACTAAAGAGCTGGGCGCCACGACGTCGCGACGTCGCCGTCACGTCTGCGCCGCCGGTGCCGCCCGTCGCCCGTCACCAACAACGTGTCATCTACTCTGGACGTGATGGAATAAAGAACGTTTCCGATTGTCTCGTAAATACTACTTTGAAGCACACTGGTTCACAGTAACAGAGAATAATATGTAACAAATCCATTTTATAAGCTCTAGTATGTAAAGTCAGAACAAGAGGAACGAGTTATATTATAACAACCTATAAGCCATAGCAGACTCACATGCAGTCCAAATACTCCAGCCCACTACCAGTTGGCAATGTGCCCAGCGTGCTGTCAGCATTGCCCCGTTGAATTGCAATGCTTCGTTGAGCCAATATGTATTATTTGGCTTTAATCGTAGTAGCTGTAGTGTTGTATATAGTTCGTAGTATTTTGTTAAATAATGTTATATTATTAAAATTAAAAACATGAAAAATCAAACCAATGGCAGAAGTTATCAAGATAAAACGACATTTTTGTTCTAATTTGTACTAAGTATGTATAAGTAGAACGTTAAAAATGAAATAATATTTTAAGCATTTTCGCACCTAGGTACTTGTTTTGTATTATTTTGAGTGGTTTTCATGTCTTTTATAGATCGATACGGTTTTCACATTCTTTCGCTGTTTTTTACTTATTTGCATCAATATTTTGTGTCTTCTGCTCTTGACAAAAAGTTTATTAGGTTTTATGATTTTCGGGGCGAAACCGGCATGCTTCTGTAAAATTTAAGTAGAAAATTTGTTGCAAAGCACATAATGGTGTGTTAGGCAGCTGTCCTTGAGAGCCATCAATTTAACACCTTCGGCCACTTCGTCACTTACCATCAGGTAATTTATCTAAAGTCTAACCTATAGCATTTAAATTTAAAAAATAATTCGGATCGGTGTTTTTCATTCAAAATAATCACGATTAAATAAAACTGATTTCAGTTCAACAGTAATTCAGAAAAATCAAACAAACATATACATGTTGTCGCCATCATTAATATGCCAGAGAAAAATGGCATCACTACCGCCATCTATCTTATACTTATAGACACTTAAAAGTACGGATTTGATTAGAAACTACCACTGTAGCGTCAACGACTTGCTTCCGATAGTCTTTTCTCTATGACAAGATATTTACGTAATATCCGCACAGTTGATGCTAATAGTGGAGCTCACTTTTGACTTGGCGTTCAGTGAGAACAGACGTTTGGCTATATTATATAAAGTTAACGAATAAGTATGTGAATTTGTGAAATCTATAATTAAGTTGTGGTGTATACAAGTGTTCAGTGTGGTTTTATTTAAGAGAAGATAACATACACTTAAATGATTCTATAAATACTTCTATTGTTATAGAAAAGTTTTAATTATTTACTGAAATAAGTGTACCTGCCTACCATAATTAAAGAGCACCTTATGCTCACTTCATACGCACACAACTTGCCAAAGATATAGACTAGACAAGACAATCTATTCTATACTGGTATAAATAAAAGATAATGTCCTTACTGACTCATCAAATTTAGCCCAAGTTTGGGGTAAAAACTTGAAATATTGAGGGGTTCTTGATTTTTGTAATTCATTTTAAAAAAGACTTTTTGCTTTATAATCCCTCAAAGAAGATACAGGATGTCAATGTTTTTAAGGGAATTCATATTTTTCTGAAAACATTAATATTGAAAACTTGATTTCTATGTAATTAATTTAATTATTAATGAAACGGGTCTACAGCAAAGTCAACCTCTAAGGACGAACACAGACTCACTATGCTTGTGAAGGAAATTATATGTTTCTGGTCATATTTACTTGAAAGTTAGCGTTGATGCTGGTTGAAACAATAAAATAAACACGTATGAAAGATTTCGTAATTCAAAAGGAAAAAAGAAGCCTTATAGAATAGGATCACTTTGTTGTCCGTTTGTATATCTGTATGTCAATACTCTTTTTCTCAAGAACGCAAGGTCTGTATAACTGGAGTTTAAAGTTATATAATGTGCGGGGTCAACGTTCAGGTGCACAAAAATCAAACTTGTATGTCAACGTGATCAAAACTTATAACCGTTTATGTCACATATTTTGCGATTTCACAATGTAACAAAACCTTTTAGGGTACTTTCCATTGAATCTAGATCATCAAATTTTATTTAGAAACAATTAACAGCACATGTCAGAGTAATTCTAGATTAGCCTGAACAACATCTTCGGCCACATCATCACTTACCTAGAGCTAGTAGATAGTAAGAGCTAGTTTATTCTTCTTAAGCAGGGACTAAAATAGCATTTTAATCCCTGAGGGACTAAAAGTTATTAGAATATATAATGTGGTAATTTTTCGTAAAAGTTCCTATCACCAAAGAGAATAATAATCACAAACAATGTATGAACAAATAACAGGCAATTTTTTGTATTAAAGTATTTTTATTTATTAAGTATTTTTATATTTTTTATTTTTGTAGCGATTTAATAAATAATATTGTTTCCCAAAAACGACACCTAACAACGTTTTCTGAGACTTTTTCTAATTCTCAAGATGTAAATAAATCGACAACTGTAACGTGTAAATATAACGCGCGTGTAGTGGTAAAATTGTTACGGTGCACTTCCATAATTGTTCAAATAAGTTATACTTATTTATTTTCTCATAGAGGATGATAAAGAGTAGAGTGTCCCCCTCGAGCGCCAACAACTATTTTAAGAATGTACTTTAGGATCCTCGCTACGCTCGTGATTCTCGCTACGCTGGAATCCTTCGTTCCGCTCTGGATTCAAATAAACACTCTCGCCTTTAAAATGATTGTTTGCACCCTTGGTAAACAATCTACTAATAAATTTTTTTTCTAATTAAATTTTTATATACAAATAACAAACAAAAATAAAATATATTAAAATCACAAATATTTTGGTGCTGGTGTAATCGCCAGGTACAAATCACATCTTTTGTAACGAACACCTGAAAACTAAAATACAAAAGGCGATAGTTGGGAACTGCCACTTGACCGCACAAAGTTCTGTTAAACTTTTCACGTTCCAAGGAAATCAATTCCGTCCCTAACCGCAAATTCAATAGACTTTCTCGAACTCTTTATTTTTCTTCGAAACTAAAACGGGGGAGTTTGCAAAATGATCAACTTTCTTAATACAGAAGGGAAGCGATGTAAATAACGATTGACAACTTCCTTATCTGTAGATCTGCAAAGACGTTTATATTTTTTAATATTTTGTTATTTCATACCACCATGAAATAACCTAATAGAAAAGCACTTATTATATTCTATTCAGATCAAACAATGTTTGCGACAAAACCGACCGAGGGCATGCCTTCAATATTTAAGTGTAAACATACATATACTGTCTTATAATTGTATCATTACGGTAATAAAAAAAATATAAAAAAACCGGTCTTGGATTTTGGACATGGGTCTGTTTTTTTAAAATTCATATTTCATATCAATGTCTGTAACTTAAGAAGTACCTTTTTTTTTTTTTACCGGCGGTATACCTTTATTAAACAAAATACTATGAACTATATACAACACTACAGCTACTACAATAAAAGCATTTAGACACCCATAAGTCATAGCAGACTAGAGAAGTACCTACTCTGTAGATGTCGGACATTTGCTACCCAAAGAGAAAAGAATCATCAAAATTACTCCATATATGTCGGGGTGTCGTAACAGACGTACATAAAAATAAATAAACACCTATATAACAATTGAAAACCTGCTCTTTTTTGGAGGCGGTTTAAATGTAGTGTAGTTATTTGGTCCGATATTTTTTCTTACTGCCTTGCTTTCTTATTTTTGTTTTAAAGTCGATAAGAATTGAAATTTTCGTAATGGTGCAATAGAAAAACAATTTTAATCTTCTTAGAACTTGCCGTAATTTTTATGTTACTCCTTTACAGACTTTACAGGCTGAAGGCCATAAAGCGTATTTACCACGCGATCGTAAACACTTCTGGGCTATTTGGATTTAGTAGGTGCTTGCTTCCTAGATGTATTCATTGATAATGCATGCTAGAATTGTGGTTCAAATTGTAGTACCTCGGCCAGAACAGTATCGAAAGCAAATTCAACCAATTCGCGGAGACTTTGAATACAAATCAGAATTATCATATAACTATAATGATAAACTTGCACATTAAATGCACTTAAATTTTGAGTACTGCGTTGCGTCAAATACAATTTACGACTCGGAAGAAGCTACCGATATAGCCCCTTAAAAACGGGGTAGCAGCGATAAAATGTTAGTGCTACTTCTACAACTCACTGTAGTACCCGAATCTAAAATGACTAAGTGCGTCGTTGAAGGGTTTAAGCGGTAAAGCATTTTAATGGCGTGATAATTGCAAAAGCAATTTATCAAATTGTTTAAAAGGCTGGCAATTTTCGATACATTAGCGCCGACTGTCTGCGAAGCAAACAGTTAAAGTAGGCGGAACAATGTCGGTACGCCGACATCGGGCGCGTTCAACGAGTAATTAATTAACCAAGTTGTTTTACGTGTGAGGTGCCCTCAGCAGCCTTTACTTGGAAACGCCGTCGGTATGCAGACGACGTCAATTATATTTCATTAATTGAGTAAGGCATTTCATTGTTGTGAAACACGAACACGCGTTTGTGAAAGATTGAGAATAGTGTTGATGACTCCGCGCTTTCTTACAGATGGTCACTCTGTTGTGCAAATGTTACAAAAGCAACCAAGTGCGAGCTGAACTTACAAATGGAGACTTCCGTGAACAAATACTACCAAAAAAAAATGTACCAAAAAAATCATTGTTTTTATACAGCACGGGATCCTTAACGGAAGTCCTATGATTTTTTTACCTAAGACTGAACTGTAATAATCCCCAATTTGACGCTTTTTTATGTTATTGAGGTGGGACAAGCACGAAGCCCACCTGGTGTTAAGCGGACTAACCTAACCTCTGCATTATCAGATGCATTTCGTCACAAGTCAAGAATTGCTCTGCGCACGTCACCCAGAGTCACAGTTGTTAAGTCTCATGTGCCTGTAATTTTTCTGGCTCTCAAGGACTGCTGCCGGAACACACTGTTAAGTGCTTGGTGACAGATTATCTACTTGACGGTGGTAGCTAGACAGGCGGGCATTCGCAAAATGCCCTTCCACCATGCCGTGAAGCTCAAGCAGGTCCTTGATTCTATTGAACCAGGGACCTGCAGCACGGCAGTCTATAGCTATATTATATCATTGCTTCAAAACAGATATCTTACAGATAGCCGCTCTGTTGTGCAATTGTTAATAAAACTAGCCAAGTGTGAGTTTGATTCACACACTGGGTGTTCTGTAAATAAATACAAAATGTACCAAAAAATCATTATACAGCGCGGATCCTTAACGGAAGTCCTACGTTTCGTGACCTTAACTTTGCACTTTAATACCCAAATTGACGCTTGTACTCGTATACAATAAAGCAAAAATTTAAATCGTGTAAAAATACAAATATTTTGTTTTTTATTCGTGATTTTATATTAATTTTAGTATTTAAAATATTTGGAGATTCGCCAGGATTTGAATTTTCTTTGTCAACTACTTATTAAGGTTCAAAAGATATAGGTAGTATTTAAAATGTAAGACAAACGAAATTTGCTTATGTAATAGCATTCCGTTTATCATTTCATAATTTAAAAAAATATTTATAATATTTTATTTTAGTTGTCAAACTCTCGATTACCTAGGTGCAAAACCAAAATTCACACTAATGTGGCTTACAGTTTCTAACTCCGTTTTCGAAAATCTTTTCAACATTAGTAGAGGTTGCTGTCAGCACTTTCGTTTTGCAAACTGTGACAAGTGTTTAGTTAATAGAAACCCGAGTCCCTGTGAAATGGGGTATCATATTACCCACTCGATCGGAACGCAATGTCGCGTCGTCGTATCGGCAAGGGTTAATAACAATTAATTGAAGACCCTTACGCCGCAACCCGAGACGACACGTGGGTAGCTGGCTACCTGCCCACTCAGCCGGTCTAATTGACCATATGGACACTACTCGATATCCAGAGGTAATTATATGTAAAATATCAAAATAAGCTTGGGGTTTTTATCTGCAGGGTTACTTTTAATTAAAATCCAAGTTTGCATTGTTCTACAAATCTTAATATTATTATAAGAGTTTTTAACGCAAATCAGTCTTCGCTATGCAACAAATATAAATTCTTGATTTTTATCAGACCTTTTCCCGAAACTTTATATTAATTACATGAATACTAAGTATTACAAGTCAGTTAAAGTTAATTGCCTTATTTCAGGAATTATAGAGCTGAATTTATAAAGTCATTAGACTAATAGCAAAGTTTATGATGGGTAATTTAATTTATAATTGGGAGGCCGATGTGATCGTCTGGCGTTATAAATTGATGGGCAAGTTACACGACCCATCCACAACAATCGGCAAATGAGCCGATATTACAATGATCGCTCAGTTGGAACGAACTATAAAAAACAAATCGTCACCGTTTGTGGAGCTTGAGGTAAAGAAAGGGCATCGGGCGGCAGTAGCCCTGTGACATATGTTACGCGCGTGCCACCCCTGCGTGTCAGGTTCCAACCGTAGTTTTTTTTAAATGAATTTAGGCCTGGCGTTGCCAACAGTAACGTGCTAAACTTAAATAAAGTAACATAACTTAGGTTTCGACTTTCCGACAACCTTGACATTTTGTTATAAATGTAAAGTTCAAAGTTGGTAAATACAGTAGAAAACGATTTGATCTTTGATAAAAAATTCGTGAAAAAAGTTATATTTTTACAGGGATTAGTATTTGGTGCATTGGTTTGTCAAGCCTTTGATCATATCCCTCAGTTCTCAAACTATATAGGATTCTGTTTATTATCCTACGATGTATGTCTTAAAATTACTAAGTCTTTGAGTGATTTGCTACCTAACACTAACCAACTATCTTATTATCTGTTACTAGCGGCACGCCCAGGCGCGCGGCGCAGCACTGGCATTTAACACAATGTACAAAAAAACAACTTTTTTGAATATATTCTATAACCTATGTTCATCAGGGATAATGCAGGATTCACGATTATGTCAATAAATGATTTTTATGTTCTTACGTTTTTAATGGTGAAAGAAATGTTCAAATCGGTCCAGTAGTTTTTAAGGTTATTCGGTACATACAAAAATATTTTTTTTTCCTCTTTGTCATATTAGTGATGTACATGTAGATATATACGTTACGACGAACTTGCATTGATTATGGTTACGAATAGATTGAAAAATAAACATGATTGTTTTACTGTCGCGAAAGTTTTTTACAGTGACTACTATACTAACTTCTTAGTTCTACTACGGAGAAAACGTAACGTTGGGCGAGATATTGTTATACTTATAATTCAATAAAAAAACATCTCTTTCTTAGGTCTTCTCTTATCTCAGGTTATCTAATAAACATTTTAGCATATCTTCCATCAATCGTATTTTTCTATTAATACAAATATTGCTTTGCTCTTCGCATATTTAGATATGTCAATATCAAATAAAAAACTATAATATCATTGCAACATAATGTGGCCTTTGAATTCCATTATAACTCAAGGCTTCGTACACTTTCATTGCATCTAAATCGGTTCAAGGACATGCCATAATATGTAGCAGTCATTATTTCAATGATAAACAATAAACTAAGAGAATCAAATAACAATCACGCGATGCGATATTACAAAATCGAATACAAATGTCGCGTGCAAGGCTCCGAGTCAGCACAAAATATCGTACGATATGGTGTGATTCATATTTACTTGACGATTACGGTTTTTTCGATCGTGTAACCGACTTTTAGTTACACAACAGACACACCTCTCAAGATGAGTCATATGTGCTCAATATGTTTTATTTGTTACTGATTGGTTTGCCATTCCGAATATGGAAGATAGACCTAACATTGAAATTAGCTTTCAAGGACAGCTGTTAGAACATACCGTGCCTGGTGGGCATGCAAAATAACCTATGACCATACTGACAGGCCTATCGTGGGATTCGAAACTTCTACTGCCTGTTCGGCAGCTGAACCCTCTATCACAGAGCTATCACCACTTCAAATTTCAATATAGTTTCTTTTAAGGTAAAATTATTAATTTGAGCGCGTTAGGTGTCTCAAATTGTTCGCTAATGGATCTATAGCTAATGTAGTCGCTAGATTATTAAACTTATAATAATTTGAAGATTAATATAGATCCCGCCGGGCTGTGACATTGCGGGTATCCATAATTATAATGAGAAGTTTATACAACATAGGTATTTAAAAAATCATAAATGTACCTAATATTTTAAAATGTTTTTCTGAAGTATTAATTACATATTGTGTTCTAATAATATAGCTTTTGTTCGCAGAATCGTAAAAATAGTCTTTTGTATACATTGAGCTTCAGGATTGTTTAAGTATAAAGAATGTTCACTACGACAAATAGAACAACCTACAGTTCATTCAGTGTTCAAGTAATAAAAATAATACCTCATATAAATAGGTTTTACACAAAGATTATACTGTTTTGGAAAAACAATTCACTTTTTAATTACAAAAAACACACAAATAACGTCGCGGTTTCTTTCCCGAGGGAATAGAATAAACTAGTGTTTGTAAACACCTATGTTTTCTCTAACATATTTTGGTCCCATGAGGCGAGTCTCTAAGTAGTATTATCATATGTTCTATATATTTACGTCTAGATTAATGATTAAAACTTGATATAATGTAAAACAAAACTCAGATAGTTTAAATCTATTTTTTTGTCACTAGCGTTCGTAAGCAAAGAAGTAGGTATTGATACTACGTGAGTGAATAATTTTCAGATGAAGGACTTGTAAATATTTAACAATTCGGTAGCTATGCACGGTGATACACTGACTGCGGAGTCTGCCTTATTTGAAATTAAAATGGCGGAAATATTTATGTTAGAAATAAATCGTGAATTATACATTTTACTATGTTTCATATGTAATCTAGCTATCAGGAATATACTTACTTATGTATGTATACAAGTAAGTATTTTCTTCCGTGGCAGAAATGATATTGAATTTTTGCCTCGGCTCAATGGCCAGCAGATATAACATTATTATCTTAGGGTATTCGAATTATATAAACTCAAAACAAAATACAAAAATCTACAAGTAGAACGTATAGCCTCCTGTTACCAAAAATTTCAACCACAAATGCTAAAAAAAATTACATTGGGCGTTCTAGGCAAAGATTGTGGTTTAAACGTTTTTTACACCGTTCGGAAAGCTTTGAAAATATGTAGCTACAACGACAACACTAAATTATATTTTTGGCCCATGTCCATATATTTTTCGCAGTTATGTGTGTTGAAAACCTAGTTCTGAATGTTGTAATATAGTATTTATATTCGCTTTGTAAGCATGGAAGACTGCATTACAAAATGACAAATTTACCCGGTAAAAATTTAAAGTCATATGCGGGATGGACTGCTTTAGAATGTTTTCATAAATGAAATCCAATTACGTGTGTACTTTATCCTTTGAGAATGACAGAGTTATTATCAAGAAGATCTGTCGTTCGATGCTTTCCGAACACTTAGATATGAATGTCGATTTTGAAACTGCTACATACGCTATCGTCTCAAATCGAACAAACTATATGAACTTTATGATCATACATTATGTCATCCATGTTATTGCGAAAGTAAGTAGGTCTCCATCTTCCTGTTTCTAACTTAAGCAAAAAAATAAATAGTTCAGTAGGTATGCAAAGTGAAACACCAACTGCGGAGTCTGCCTTATTTGAAATTAAAATTGCAGGAAGGTTGATGTTTCAAGTGTAGTATACATTATGCATGCAAGATTTTGGAATATGAGGTCGGTTAATAAGGGACGGTGAGGGGTGCGGTGCGGGAATCGAACCGGTGTCCCGACAGGTGGTGGACACGCGCCGGTGACCACCACCGCCCCTGCGCTCTAGCCGTCGCTAAGTGCCATACCGTACCTACCGACGAAAGTTTATTTAAACTTTCTCAAATCAAAAGGAAAGGGGCAACCCAATATCTGACACTTCAAAGTTCATTGTCTAGGTAAATTCAAGAGTACTTACCTTAAATGCCAACAAAAAAATCTATTTAAATCTACCGCCAAAATAAACTATTTTTTCTATAAAACGTATGATTAAATTAAAGACAAATAACTTTGTCTATGTGATAAATCTAAATACAATACAAATAAAACTTTCTTAGCTCTAAAATTTGTTGGGTGAACTAAAATAGCTACTATATTCGATTTAATTATACGTTAATCACGTTACTTATTAAACTCATTATGCAATAGTAAACATTTTTTTTTCCACCAAGGGATATGTTTATGAAGTTCTTAACTTCGATTACCAATTAATAAGAAATTTAACTAAGTAGAAAGAAATATTAAGTCACAATAAAATAACCGCTTTTATTTAATCGACATGTACCTCATAATTTATTGTGAAAGACACTAATATTATGTAAGTATTATAATTGTGTTTGTCCAAATGACAAAATTATATCAAATCTGTCATGTCATGAGTAAGGATAAATGAATTGTCAGATTGTCCAAGTCTCAAAACGCTGAATTATTAAATTGGCATATTGGATATACTTATGTTTAATTGTTAAAATAAGAGAGGCACTATGTCAACCAAACTTTAAAATATGCTGCTCTATACAAATACTGTATTTTGCTCGCTAGTGGGCCTTCTTGGTAAGTTATTTTCTCTTCTTTTCATAATACCACAGCATATGAATTTAGTCTAAATCTGTAAATTTTTATACCTTCCCAAAATCCGATTTCTTGTTATATATTAAATATCTAATATAATAATTCTAACGTCCCATTTGAAATTCTGATAAGGCCTTGTCCTTCGCTTACCCTTTACCTTATACCTAACTCCTTGCAAACAACATCCGGTGGGCTTAACCGATATTATAAATATTAAATGAACTTATTTACACTTCAGCCTGCAACACAGAGTAGGGTATTGTATGTTATCCCCGTGGAGACTGGACTGGAATATAATATTTACATAACGAGGCAATTTTCCTACAAAATTAGACGATATTTATACCTAGCAACTACAAATGAGGCAAATTTACCAGACTATTATTTTCAACAGAGTTACCTTCGATATTAAAGAAGATTGTATTGTGTAGGCTTCTCTGTTTATAAGTTTGGTGAAAGCATTGTTCAGGATCGAACGGAATTCGACTCTAATATTTTGTAGGGCATCGACCTTTCCAGATTCGACCTTCAAAAAGTCAACTGGGTAGTGTCTTTGACATTTTGAACTTGACAGTGGGCCACGCGGCTGGTAATCACCTAATCTGAGCAAACAGCACGAGAGATAAGGCACCGTATCACCACGTATCGCACGTGAGTTCGGACCACTATTCTATTGTATCGCTGCATGTAAACTTCCTATGCCTTCAAGTACTGCTTCACAACCGTTGGGAACCTCAATGACGAGGTTGTACAAGCAAATATTGGCTTAAATTTACAGATATATTTCTTTTCGCATCGTATTATCCAACTCAAAACGAATCATTTTCCAACTGAAAATGCATTTAAATTCCGAATACAGATATTTATTCAAGTAGAATACAGTAATGTAAATGTATCGCGATTTAAGGTTAATCCCTTAAATCGCTTACACAACTGCTACATTAGCAGCTCGCAGCGAGTACGAAAATCAAACAAACTACTGTTGAAATAGGGATCATTTCAGCACGCACTTCGATGTGGCAATTACGTTAATATTTTCGTCGGATATACGCGAGAAACACACAAAACATTACTAAACACAAAACCTACGGGATTCAATAAAAAGTTAAGTCAATTTTAATATTATTAAATTTCCTATCGTATGGCGTATGAATAGACTATAAAGCATAAATTGTTGTCGCGATATTACGGGCTACATATACAAAATAGACGTCAGAATAATATTTTTATAACCATAATTTGGCAAATGTCATTAAATTCAGTCCAATTGCAATTAATATTTAATAAATACTATACTTACAAATTAATTTTATAATGTTGAAAGAATACATATTCTTCGTTCAGTATAATTAAAAGTATAATAATAAGTATAATGAAAATACTGATTTAACAACTATTAACCCCTTTGACTATTTCGTCCTTTGACCAGACATGTGTCCATTGATTTGATATGAAGTTACGGCACGCCATTTCAGAGTTTCTTATTTCATGTAAGAGGGCCATTAGTATAGGTCCAGAAAAGAGAAAATAGTATTTTATATCTCTATGAGTAAAAGCACTGCCGTTAGTTTTTTTTTATTATCCTTCCGTAGCAAGACTATTCGTATAACCTACTTGAAGAAATCATTATATGTATACCTACGCTATATAATCATATACAAAATGACACTGAGAAGTTTGCTCTACCTTTGCAAATTTATAAAACGGGGAAATCATTACCGCAGGCGCCCCGCAAGTCGTATCCTTCCCAAGCTAAACGACTACATTTAAATAAATTTAAACCCCCAAGCGGGTATTAAATCATGAGACGGCATTATTAGGCGGAACAATTTATTGGCCGTCAAATAAAATGGTTGAATATTGCGTATTGAACAAACATGCGAGGCACGCCGCGCGGTAATGTCGCGGAAGGGAGTGCGGTGAACCTGTAGGGACCCTTGATGTCGACCCCTCAACCAATTGGCATAGTTCATTGTCACGTTCACAAACTTAAAAGTTATCTGGAAAAACCTGTTAAGTGATTTGTTGTGGATAGTTATGGAAAAAGCACCTTCTGGTTACAACCTAATTTTTCAGTTCTACCAAATCCTTCTGGATTATTATAAAAGCAATGTTATGTATTGTAGCATAAGACAAAACAGCTCATTACAGACAAAACATAAGAGCTACTGCAACCCCCCATGGGTAGGAATCTCCATTTGACTCGAAATTGCGAATGCTCTGCCACCACGAGTCACATGGTGAGAGACTGAGTAGAGCCCTCAAATAGCAAAATATGTTGCCAAGCACCTATCGGTGTATTCCGACAGCTGTGTTTGAGAGCCAGTGCAGGTACAGGCTAATTCTAGGTTAGCCCGGACAACGTCTTTGACCACATCATCACTTACCATCAGGTAAGATCAAAGGCTAAACAAGCCCGCCCAAAAAAACCTCTGTTCTGTTGTTTTGAAATGTAAGAGGAAACATACTGGCAACCCCACGTGGGATTGAATGATGTTGAGTAATTCAAATATTAATACTTTCAGAAAACTGCAGAATACAGCTTACCTTACCTACTATATCTTCAAACGCTTGTAATCTTTCCGTATATTACGAATGTGAGGGTAAATAACCTACTTTTCTCGGTCCCTGTGGCGCCTTTGAACGTCTCACACAGTAAACCTACCTAATGTTTGTCTCTCCTACACATCATTTCATTCACCCCTCTCAGAAATAGAAGACTCATTCTCATAAATATGTGTAAATCTCATACTCTTAAATATTTCAGTATATTTTTTACAGTTCTTAGATATATTCACCTACAATTTGTGTCTTGTATAACTGAAATATTAATTTGAGTGAAAGAGTCTTCTATTTCTGAGAGGGGTGAATGAAGTCATGTGTTCTTGAGAGCTATTTTAGATATTTATTAGACTAAAAATTACAAAATTAATTTTGGTCCAGTATCGTACAGAGTTCAAATCCTTTTTCTGTAGGAGCCCTTATAATTTCACAATATCCATCTTTATTTCTTTTTGGTTTTATAGGATTTTGACGAAAATTTTATGATGCCCACTTGAAGTTGTGAAGCGGCAAACTCTGCCTACAATGCAATTCGTCACAAGTGACCAACTGCACCGTTATCACCCCGAGCTGAAGCATATAATTGTAAAGCTGCATGTGCTTGTAATTTCATAATTACTTACTGGCTCCCAGTGACTGATGCTGGAACATACTGTTAGGTTCTTGGCTACAGATTTTTTACTTGATAGGTATAGTAGCTAGCCAAGCGAGCATTCACAGAATTCCCTTTCACTATGAGGTGAAAGCTCAAGCCAATGGTCAGGATCGAACCATCGACCTGCCGACGCTGCAATCCATAGCTAGTACCGCTCAGCCACCACTACTACACCGTGTATGTTCCGAATATACTTATGCATAACAGAGCTAACTACTACTATAACTGCCATATATATGGGTATTTATAACCACAATTACTATAATACAAGAACAGTTTTGACATAACATATCAGTTATTCTTATTTAGGTTTCGGTACAAAATAAACTAACTGGTCTGGGGAGCGGGAAACGCCAACCTTGAACTCTCCTGAGAGCAAACAAATTACCTATTTCAATTTGGCGTACGCTCACCGCCAAGTAATTCAATTCTGGCTACACATATCATTTATAGGAAAAATGAATTACATAAATAAATTATTTAAATAGATAATTCAGTCTCTTATTAAACAAATTTGAAAGGGGTGAGGTTCATAGATTTCAGTGTTATAAGTATACGAACAGTTGAAAACATAGTCTTGCTTCTACTTCTGGTCAAAATAGAAAGGAGCACACAAAACAAAGTCAATTGTGTTCATTTCCTGAAGTACGAAAACGAAATTTCCCTGTCGCAGACTTGTATTAATGATTTATTTTAGCGTCCTACATACAAACGTGACTTTTATATACTTTATTGATATATACATATGTAAAAAATAGGCTAGGTGCGTGTTGATCACGCATAAGATACGAGTCTGGTACGGGTTTGGTAACTTGGTACAAAGGTCTCAATTCAAATAAAAGCGCTCGTAGCGAAGTTTGCTTAGCCTTTCTTAGCAACGTCCGTCGCGGATGGGTGACCGCTAGTAACATTACTAATGAGCGGGTTCCGTTAAGCCGTCGGTCTCGTGCCCCCCTTGCTGGCTACCAGCCCCAATAAGAAAATATATCGCCAAGCACCTAATTGTGTGTTCCGGCAGCTGTCCTTGAGAGCCAGTAATTCTTTATTACCCTGAACAACATCTTCAACCACATCATTACTTACCATCAGGTGAGATAGTTGTCAAATGCTAGCCTATCAGCAATAAATAAATAAAAATATTTACATTTTAATGACGTTTAATTATTAGTAGTTCACGTCACTATACATATTGTAATTTTCAAAATTGTAGTCCCATGTAATAGGGGGCGAGCCTATTGACATCTACCGGTCACAGTACCAGAATAAAGACTGTTAATGAAAATATACCCAAATTTGGATATCTGGGGATAGTCCAAAATATCTTTGCCAGAGAAACTAAAAGCCATGTCGCGGGATCTACCCCAGCACCTCGTGATTTCAAAGCTGCTTATAAAAAATTACACACACACACACCAAAGAGATCTAATATTTATAGCACAGAGCACAGTAAATATAACAAGGTAACCTAAACAAGGCTTGCCTTTATTACAGGGTAGGTGAAGCAAACAAGGCGGCGCGAAGACGACCTAATTGCTGGCTGGAGTATTACATAATTCATCGCGCGGCTACTCTACAATTCACAAAGGTCCACATGTAGTAGGTAGGTACTCGTACGTGGTAACCTGCTGACGCTGGCTAAGTAAATCGATACAACACTTTTTGGTAGTAGCACGTCGCTGGGCAACCACTGCTAGTAGAATACCACGTGGGTGTTGCATATCGCACCCTTCGAGAAAATGTCCGAAATGTAAAGGGCAATATACGTATGTGAACCGATGAAGCACTTCAGGAAGTTCTTTTATACTACACCTGCTCGGAAAGTACCTTGATACTTTATCAAATTTACGGTAGAAAGTACGTCATTGCATATCGAACAAATATGCGGCGAGAAAACGCATCTGAGCGGGAGAGAAAAGTGTATAAAAATCAATTTCTTACGTGGTTTTTATTTTTTAATTTTGGGTAAGACTATGCGCTGGTAACCTAAATATCAAAAGCCAAAAAGTTTTTACAGTGAGTTTTTATCTCCAAGTTCGCAAAATTACACTGGCCACTACCTGTGTGTTGGATGGTGTCAACCAATTTGAAAAAAGAACATGTGAAAATTGCAGACGCCATTGGCGCCATTTTCAATTTGTGTGTTGTTTGAGGATTCAGTTTTCGTAGAAAAGTAAAATAAAAGGTAGGTGTAGTATAAAGCACTATGTATCACTCGAGAGAAAGTTCGATTCCCGATCTCGGGTGTTTTAAAGCCATCGACACCCTCGACGGTAATCGGTCACTTTCTCCTCTCGGTGAACAATGTACTATAACATTACTTTAATAACATTTTGATTTGTCACTACAGTGTCGCCAAACGAAAACTTTTAAGATTGATCACATTGACCTATTAAATAAAATTAAATGTAATTGATGACAAGAAGGTAAGTTAGGTAAATTAATTAGGTATATATAAAATGATTATAATGAATTTGAATTAATTGTGGTAAAATGGTGTTGTATTGTGTAATTATCCATCGTTTGTTTGTTCAACTTTC
This sequence comes from Plagodis dolabraria, assembly GCA_963854805.1. NCBI lineage: Eukaryota > Metazoa > Arthropoda > Insecta > Lepidoptera > Geometridae > Plagodis > Plagodis dolabraria. Next base: position 28,465,264 of record OY978446.1, read on the forward strand.
AATAAATGTATGTGTAATAAATTGGAGTCCGTGTAAACAAGATACGGGAAAAGGTGTAAGAAATACTTATTTCTTGTTCAACTTCCATTGGATGTTAACACTAAAAAGTGGTTTGATGACTTGGATATGACTTTGAATACTTCATTGTAATAAATTGTATACTGTATTGTATAACTTGACAAATGGCAAATGTAAGTGCCATAGAAGAAAGTAGAACTACGGATAAATACGTAGTATGACCCAATAACAAAAAAATATTAAATTATGAATACTAGCACTAAAATTGGCTAAGATTTCAATTTAAACTCTTTATTCGAACAAGCCTGGATCGAGGTCAAATAGATTGAGTAGGAGCGCCGCATTGCGCCGAATGGCTGAATGCGACACCTGCATCATCTCTGCGTTTTATCTTAAACATGCATCAAACAATCATATAAAATACCTTATTTTATTGGCAGAACAGAAATATAAGTTCGTAATATTTTTAATAGAAAAAAACATACACTTTATTTCATCGTATATTAAACAACTCCGCGGACAGATTAATTTATAAAAGTTTTTCTGAAATGTACTTAAACATATTTTTAGTAAAAGAATCGATCTTCATAACTAACAGTACATTATGCACAGCACTACAATGTTTTACACAGGTTTTCAAACTAGCTTAAAACGGTATTTGTGAAGCTAATAACGGGGATTGAAAGATTGAATCACATTGGCCACTTTAAATAAAAATTACACTTGCACAATGTCAATTTACAAGGTTAATCTTTTTTCAAATAAAAACTATTAAATTCTGAATTTAAGAAATGATGTAACATTTGATGTTTGTCCTTCAATTGTTTTTACATTCGGCCTTTAACTTATATATGGATATAGGAAAAATTATAATAATAATAGAAACTAGCGATTAGATAGCTGCAATGTGAAAAATATTTAATAACCGGACTGTTACCGGTACAAGGCAGGGAGGCTCGCCTTTTATTAAGGAAAAACTTCATTGCTTGGACCTATTTTCTTATTCAAAATTTTAAAAAAATATGCATACGTTTCAGGGAATAATGTTACATAAAACAATTATTAGGAGTCTCCTTTTAAGCATAAAATGCCTGTAGTAGGAGCCTCCGCTCTCCATATCTATACAAGTAACATACATACATACTCGTACATAAAATCACGCCTATTTAGTAGGCAGAGACCACAGATTTCCACTTGCTACGATCCTTACATATATCTTTCGCTTCATCTACACTCATCAATCCTTTCATACATAAGCTTCGGTTTAGGGTACTCTTGACCTGGCCTTTTTTCAGAACATCTTCAATCTGATTTCGGAACGTTCGCCTAGGTCTTCCCCTTCCAACACTTCCGTTCACTTGTCCCACGTATACCTGTTTAGTCAATCTCATTTCATTCATTCTTTCTACATGTCCAAACCATTATTTCATTCAGCACACATCGTGTCCATATCACAGTATTCCTTATCCTGTCACTCCCTTTGACTCCAATCATGCTTCGCAATGCTCACATCTCCACTGCACTTATTCTACTTTCATGTCTTTTCTGCCATACCCATCAGCTTTCACTCCCATACATTGGTGTCGGAACCAACACTCCCCCATGAACAGTCAGACGAGCCTTCTTAGACACCTTCTGACTGTTCATAAACGCGTGTAATGCTCCGTTAACCATGTTTCCAGCATTCACTCTCCTTTCTATGTCACTTTCACACTCTCCATCTTTTGTAAACATTATGTGTTAACTTATTACTTCAATAAATTCACAATCCGTTTCAATAATAATAGTTTGATGTTGTGTGTTTGGTGTATTTAAGGGCGTGTGTGTGTTTATGTTTTAAATTTCTGATTACTTTGAAGTATTTATAATATTTTTATTAAGTTTAGTGAGTTGCTGCAAAAGTGTTACCGTCTCCTTTTAATCAATAGTTCTAATCCAATTTAAAATTTACATTCATAATAAGGTTTGGCGTAAACTTAAGATCTGTATTTATTTTACTATTTAGTTGTACTGAGCGTTTATTGTACTGCCAACTTGCAAAGGTAGTCTTTACGTAGGGAACTTGCAAGACATATTTCTCTTTTTCTGTATTGTAATTGTAAGGTAGTGTGTTGTGTATATTTAACACCGTTTGTAAGATGTATAATTTTAACACAGATAATAAATTACTGATAATCTCTTCGAGGATTAAGTGCTTGCCTATATTTATGTATGTATTCCGTGGCCATGGCAGCATCACTCTACATATATGGAATGGTTAACAACTAATCAATGTCACTGTTGAGGAAAATATACACTTGTCATACTGATTTACATATTATCTGTGGGTGAGTTATCTACTACCATTATTTTAAAATGTCTATTAGAAGGACCGTTCTGCCTTGCCGGGTTTCCTATGTTATTGGTAAGTAATATAACGTCATCAACCGGAAGAGAAGTATAATATGCGCAGATCACACTGAGTTTTGCAGAACTTAAAAAAACAACATGTTTTAAACAAAATGTTATGTTTATTGCTTTTCAAAATACTCTCCTTTACATTTTAAACATTTTTCCATGCGATCGAACTAGTTTTTAATACAGGAGGACCACAGATCAGAAGGCATGTTTTCTACGTGCTGATTGAACGCTATCACTGCCTCTTCGGAGATGGTAAAAGGGAAACCTCACATCTAATTTTTGATTTTGGGAAAAATACAGAAATCACAGGGTGCTAGGCCGGGGCTATGTGCAGAATGGGTGACGAGTTGTACTTTTTCGGAAGCTAAAAATGACTTTGTTTTGTTGGCCGTGTGTGAAGAAGCGTTGTCATGATGTAAGAGAACGCTTTTTGGTCGTCTTTCGCGAACTTTTTCTAACATCCTGGGAAAACAAATGGTAGAATACCACTCGGGATTAACACTCTTTTATCTTCAAGTGGGATTGTTCGGATGGGACCCTTAGCTGAGAAAAAAACGCGATCATTTTTTACCAACGTTTCTCGTCTGCCTCACTTTTGTTCGCCTGTTCTCATTTTCAAACACCCATTCTCCCTCATAAAACGCCACAAAGAACGGCTATTAGCTATTGTGACTATTGGCTACCCGCGACTTTTACGATGTCGTCAGTCCAAGTAGTGGTTAAATCTGTCTATCCAATAATGTATACCTAATGTTTATTCTTCAAAACAGCGATAACTTCACCATCTTTGGACATATGTCGCTTGACATGCGTCTTGGGGACCGTCACATCGGGGGTATTACTTAAAACATCATATAATTATATTTTACATATTAAAGCAACGTGTCCATACCTTGTACGGTCTTCCTCTGCCTTTTTGTCCTTTTTTTTATGTCATTGTGACGGAACAAGCTCGAGGCCGACCTGATGTTAAGTGGACTTACCTCTGCCTATAACAGATGCATTTCGTCACATTTGCACTGTATGCGTCACCTTGATACACAGATGTTAAGTCTCATATGCCTGTAATTTCACCTGCTCTCAAGGAATGCTGCCGGTACACACCGTTAGGTGATTGGCGACAGATTTTCTACTTGAGGGTGGTTGCTAGCCAGGTGGGCATTCACAAAATGCCCTTCCACCATGCTGTGAAGCTCAAGCCCGTGAAGGGATTCGAACCATGGATATGCTGCGCGGCAGTTCATAGCCAATGCCACTGAGCCATCACTGCTTCAAAAATCCTGATCTACTTTCTGATTCATACTCAACTCTTTCAGTTAAATTACTTAACTGAACTACTATGTACTTACTTACGTCAATTTTATTGTGATTTTACGAGCCGCCCGCGTGATAGTAATCGTCACGCCTTTCCATTATAGTTTCAGTGTCACCGTCCTCGTTCTGCATGACACTGTACTGCGCTCGTCACTCCAGGACGTTAGTTCTTATGTCTCGTTCGCACAGTAATTTCGTTTTACATCCCTCTTCAGTACTGATACCACACCAAACATACCTACCTTATTGATCTTTGTAGCACCAGTGCTACTTCTAGGACTTTTTGATATACTAATTCCTGGTACTTATCATTTACATATCTACAGCATGCATTGTTCTCTCGTCCCCATATTTTATTCCTGAACATTCAGATCTACCCACAACAGATTTTAAGATGGTGATTTTTGTGCCAATTTCCCTTCAGTTGGACGTAGAAATTTATGGCGGACAACTTCAAAATTTTAAATTAGTTTTTTTATCGGTCTCTGTTGGTGTCTAGAGAAAACAGTATTTTTATTTTCATTATAGTATGATGGTATAGCATTTTACGAATGAACCCACCTGGCTAGCTGTATAATCGACCAGAACCGCCAAGCACTTAACGGTGTGCTTAACCTATCAGCAATAAAAAAAATGCTTCCCAAATAAAACCATAAACAATTCATATATCCTTCACAATTAAATCTCGTGGAACTACACGGTAAAAAACCAACAATTACGTTAAATGCCACGTCCTTTTTCAAATTTCAATAGCGTGACCCATATAACAAGTTAACAAGCGTGTCAATCATGAGTTTCAACGTAGAAATTACTTAATAACTTACGTTTACGAAAATTTACGGAACGTCACGAGGAGCCCCCGAGCACCATTAATAAATTCTGAAGGCGACACGTTACAAGCACATACTGAAATAGTTATGTCCAAATTACTCTAGTTGCGTAAGTTATATGGAGTTTACTACAAGTTTGACTGAGTATAGAAGTAGTTATTACGCCTGCGGTGCTCTATACATAGAACTTAGTGATCAAAATGTTTTACTGCCGGAGAAATAGGATAAAGTTACCGTATAACTAACGTTAAACTGGAAAAGCGATATGACACAATCGCTTTCAAACAACGCTTACTGTATTACATTTTCGTGTAACGCAATGTGAGCAATAAAATGGAACAAAAGTCTTGTGAAATAACTCAATTTCGCGTACAAGGTTGCAAATTTTTCGTAAGTACGTAATAAGCCCAGAGACTGAAAACATTACAAAAGCTCGTAGGCTCGTAGCGCACGACCGCGTAGCAGATCGAAGCGTAGCAGCAAATAAATGGCGTATCGTAAACAGCTCACCATGACTCATCTCAATCTGTCAATAATATCGAAGAAAAGCTGTGTTGTGTTCAGCTATTTTGTTGCTAGGTAGAATTTTAAGCAGGAAAGTTGTTTTTATTACGTAGGTACCTAAAATCCTGGAAGGCCAACAGAGTATGAACAATTTTACTATGTGCTTTACAAAATGCCTATCAGCAAAGCCAAACAATTTCATATGCTAGTGTCTGTTTCAGTCGAAGAAAAAGCTTATTTGTCCAAAAAACTGGCAAGAACATTTACAAAACTTAACATTAGAAAAAACATGAAAATAGCTACTAGGAAAGACACATTGTCTTTCCTTCCATTCGAAAGGCAACAAGAGCCTTTAATGGATAACAGTAATAAGAAAATAAGTCTTGAATTAGATATATGAATATTATTAGAAAGATTAAGAAGGATTTTTTTTCACACAGCTAGCCACGTTTCCAGCACAAAAGGGCGGGGGGAAAATTGAGTCCCGAATGTTACTTTTAGACGCCGGGCCTAAAGTAAGCATTCTAGAGCTCAGCGATCAGCGTTCACTGTACGAGTGGTGGACTACTTCAGTTCAACCCGTTTCTTCTACATTGACTAAATAAAACAGTTGAATAAAAATCGTATCTAAGTAACACATTGTCGGTGATAAAGGTTAGATCCTTTTATAAGAAATATTCTACACTAAAATTGGGGCGATGCCCCGTCCACCCACTGGACTTTCCCACTGGTGGGTGGACGGGGAATTCAAGTTTCCCCGTCCACCCACTGCACTAGAGCTGGAACCAAATCAACTGCCTCATCGATATTACAAATAATATTTATTTTTGCTATTGGATTAACTCTGAAGAAAGGCCTTAGATGTGACAGCTGTCAAAGTGACAGTTGATGTTGCACTTTTCAGTTTCGTTTCTTGTTTGGGATTTTTTAAACTAATCTATAAAATTAAGGTAGCTGTGAGGTGTGACAGCTGTCAAAGTGACAGTTTATGTCAGATAGACAAGTGTGATTTGTGACAGGTGTCAAAGTGACGTTATTTTATGTACTTTATTACTTTTCGTTTTCATGACATCTGTCAAACGTTAATAGAACTCATAGTGATCTTCATTTCAGATGACAGCTGTCAAATTTAAAAGTATTTTATCTCGCTAACTATTGATCCTAGACTACTAGTTACTTCATGGATATTATACATCTCGTAGAGATCTTCATTTCGAATGACAGCTGTCAAATTTAAAAGTGTTTTATCTCGGCAACTATTAATCCTAGGCTACTAGTTTCTTCACATGTATGATAGATCTCATAGAGATTTTCATTTCACATGACATCTGTCAAACTTGAAAGCACCTAAGTAAAGTACAACATCAAATGCCACTTTGACAGTTTTAGTATCTTAATTCAATCTCTAAAATCTAGATAACATTTTTTTAGGTCAATTGTCCACCAAATGTGAAATCAAAATTAATTATGTGACATCAAATTTCAAACATTTTCATATACATCATTTAAAAATATCACACGTGGTCGTAGTCGGGGCATTTTGCGAATGTCCGCCTGACTAGCTACTACCCTCAAGTCGAAAATCTGTCACCAAGCACCTAACGGTGTTTTCCTGCAGCTGTCTTCAAGAGCCTGTAATTCTTGGTTAGCCTGAACAACACCTTCGACTACTTACCATCAGGTGAGATCGTGGTCAAAGGCTAAGCTATCAGGCATTAAAAAAAACATGATTTTTATTTCCTGTAAGTAGTTGGGAAATGGCCATACAAAACCTATAATACTACCAAGGTGGGTGGTAGTTATAATGGGTAAAAACCCGTGGTATTGTTCCTAAAGAATTATTGCTACGACACTGATGTTTAATGTTAAACAATCGCTCTTGGATTATTTCTTTATTAACTTTAACTACCCACAGACATGAATAAATAAAAACTTAATGACATATGTACATCCTACGTATGTAAAACTAATTTCTTCGGTTATTTTATTTATATTATACCTCACAAGATTTTCTTATCATGAAATATTAATATAATTAAAGGGTGGCCATTTAACAAAAGATCAGTCCCATTTTGTATGGTAATAGGGCATTTTGCGAATGCCCGCCTGGCTAGCTACAACCCTCAAGTAGAAAATCTTTCGCCAAGCACCTAACGGTGTGTTCCGGCAGCTGTCCTTGAGAGAGTCAGTAATTCTAGGTTAGCCTGAACAACATCTTCGACCACATCATTACTTACCATCAGGTGAGATAGTGGTAAAGGCTATCAAGCATTAAAAAAAAAATACGTTAAGCTGCATATCTAATGAATCGCAAAATGACGTCGCATTAGCAATTGAAGATGCAAAAAATCTATATCAGACGACCCTGTGACCACTAGAAATATAACGCACCCTTGCAAGACAAAGGACTCAACATTATGACACTTCCTACTTTTGGTAGCACAAAGCATGCTGTTTATACCCTAATTAGGCTAAAAAATTAAGTGTTTTATTAAAACACTAGGTAGGTATTTTTTTAGATTTTTTAAAATAATCTAAAAAAATACCTACTAATAATTTTAGTAATTTTTTAAAATATTTGTTTTTATTAGGACAATATTTACCAAGATAAAACACTTTTAAATTTGACAGCTGTCATCTGCAATGAAGATCTCCATGAGACCTTTCACTTTTGTAAAGAAACTATTTGTCTAGAATCAATAGTTGCCGAGATGAAACACTTTTAAATTTGACAGCTGTCATCCAAAATGAAGATTTCAATGTGATCTATCATATCTGCCAAGAAACTAGTAGTCTAGGATCAATAGTTGCCGAGATAAAACACTTTTGAATTTGACAGCTGTCATCCGAAATGAAGATCTCTATGAGATCTATCATATCTGTTAAGAAACTAGTAGACTAGCGTTAATAGTTTCCGAGATAAACCCCATTTTAATTTGACAGCTGTCATCTGAAATGATGATCTCTATGAGATCTATAAAAGTTTGACAGATGACATGAAAAGGAAAAGTAATAAAGTACATAAAATAACGTCACTTTGACACCTGTCACAAATCACACTTGTCTATCTGACATAAACTGTCACTTTGACAGCTGTCACACCTCACAGCTACCTTAATTTTATAGATTAGTTTAAAAAATCCCAAACAAGAACAGAAACTGAAAACTGCAACATCAACTGTCACTTTGACAGCTGTCACATCTAAGGCTTTACTTGAGAGTTAATCCAGTAGCCAAAATATATATTATTTGTAATATCGATGAAGCAGTGGATTTGTTTCCAACTCTAGTGCAGTGGGTGGACGGGGAAACTTGAATTCCCCGTCCACCCACCAGTGGGAAAGTCCAGTGGGTGGACGGGGCATCGCCCTAAAATTGATAGAACTCTGAGAGAACATAGAACGTGTTTTCTCTTTAACGGCTGCGGTCTGACAGCTACCGTGTGTGCATTAATCCTAGTGATTACATACTTCACACTGAAGACAGATTGCAGAACTCGACACTTAGAACTTTAGAGGGCGCAGTGTAGTGTAGTAGCCTTAACCTACAAAACTACAGGCATTTTGCTTTTTAACTTTTAATTATTTGGTACATATGTTTTTAAAGAAATTCTGTATCAGTCGGATGGACCACCGCTGAACACAAAAAGCATACATTTGTAGCATTCCTGCTTCTTATGGTCATTTACACTTTGATTAATATCGTAATACATTTATTTACAATATGTATATACGACTGAAATAGACCCAGTCGAGATCTACCAAATTAGTTAAGAAGAATAGACATCATAAGATACAATGACTTCAATTTAACAAGCAAAATTACTTAATTTGGCCATCCACGTAGCTTTTCTAAAGCAATGCATTTAACTAATTTAATCTAAAAAAAAAACAGGACAAAATAAACTAAATATGAAAGTTTACAATAACAATTTTTGCAAAGTAAATTTGTTTCGAGGGGTAGAAGTAAAAAAAATGCTGAGTTCGTGAATCACACAACAAAACATTGTCAAATATTGAAAAGCAAAAGATTCAGTCCCAATCGTTTCGTTATTTTTAACAGTTTTGTTTGAATAACTGTATCATATACCTACATAATTTCTACTTAACCTTTTTGAAGCAAAATAATGAATATTATTAAATAATGTATTTTATCATCTAGCTAAAATATAAACAACGAAACAAAACTATGATATTTACAGTTACACTTAGGGCCGGTTTCAGAATGTACTAATAAAGCTTCGGGTTGCTATGCAACACATAAAATAACTGAATCATAAAAATGACAGTAAACATGCAGCGCGTTTCAAGCTTTAACCGATAGATAGGCTAAACCGATGACTGTGAAACGCAAAGATAGTTTTTATTTATTAAATATGATCTGGGTAGTAAACCCAGAACTTACTCGAACATTCTGAAACAGGCCCTTAGTATCAAACGTCTGTCGTTCTAGTTGAGATTGACTTACATAAACTTAATTATTACCCAGGGTTATACTACCCAGAACATATTTACGAAACAAAACACTATCTTTGCATTTCACAGTCATCGATTTAGCCTCTCCATTGGTTAAAGCTTGAAACACGCTGCATGTTAACTGTCATATTTATCATTCAGTTATTTTATGTGTTGGTTAGCAATACGAAACATTATTAGGACATACTGAAACGGACGCTAAATCAAAAAAGAAAATATACAACGTTAGTCTGAAGTAATTAAACTATATCATAGACCAATTTGTCTATGGCTATTTGTAGGTTTCGTTACTATTGATCCCCATTATAAATAGTGAAATATGTCTTAGTCCAGCCAGACGCACGGGGTGGCATGCTAGTTATAATATGCAAGGGTGGCCGCGACACGCGATCATTTCACAGTCGCGTCGTCGTTGCCGTGCTGTTAACGAATGGTTAACTTCTTAGATTCAAGGTGTTAATGAATTACTCTCCAAAGATAGATGGGTGACGGAAAATATTATAATTATAGGGTTGCGTCATCATTAACAAGTTTAAAGCTAATTGCAAAATTAGTCCTGTTTGTAGTACAACGTAACTTGAACTAAAGATGTCGCTCCATTCCAATACGATGGTTAAAGAACGATAGTAAAAATAAGAGTTACGTGTCATGTTAGCTTTAGTCGGCCAGAGCATACCCCGGCTAAAGGGGTAGATGGATGCGGGTTCGAATCCCGCATATGACTTAAAACTTTCCTCTAGTAAATTTGTGATTTCGTAATATAATTATTATATAAGTTCTCTATCAAAAAAGAATAATTCCAATCTAAAAGAGTTACATACTTATTCATCTTTCACTATAGAATACATAATTCATTCCACCCACAATTGAACTCGGTCTACACTGAATAAAATATTAGTACATATAGGTATTACACCCGAGCGATGAACTTTTAAGATTAACTTATTTCTTCGGGTCTTTCAATATAAAGCTATATTCTCTTACTTTCAATACATTTTATGAAATAACTAAGCAACGATCCAAATAGAATCACAAATACAGACATTTTCCTTTTCAGAAAACTATTCGTCGCTTCAATATCTTCTAATTAATTGCTTAACAAATGTTCTCAAACTAACGCACAACGAGCAATAAAATTGCCTAGATAACTAGATGTATAGATGTAGTATCTGAGCACGATACAATGAACACTGGTTTATCGCAGCAATAAAAACTCTGCTATACAATATTTACTGCTAAACGCTACTCTCCGACCGGTTAATGTTTAAATAACAGAAGTTTTTTCAGTGATATCGAATATAAATAATTTTGTTTCACCGGCGGTTTGGCTTTTTTATAATTGTAATCCCACAGGCACTCAAAATGCTCCAGCCCTCTATTAGTTGGCAAAGTGCCCAGCATGCTGGCAACATTGCCTGTTTAGTTTGGAATGCTTATTCGTTGATCCCAACAAGTGCCAGCATTTCGGTCACCATATACAATCTATCATATTTAATTGGCTATGTTGATGTGGGTTTCAATTTTTCAGCAGCCAACCAGCAATCCGTATTTTGCAGTAGCACTTAGGCTAATTCTTGAATTAGTACTGGCTCTAAAAGATAATATGGTCGATATTAACGTTTCAAACATCTTATCCAATGAGTGACAACGCAATGTACTGCGCATAGGTAAGGTGTAATTTTAACCAATTTACAAAATGGGGAGATTCTCAATTCGACTCTGTTTTTTTTTTGTTTACACGATAACTTCGCCAATTATGAACTTATTCGGATGTTTTTTGTTGGGTAGAGTATACTTTCAAGTTGGTCCCATATAAATTTCATCAAAATTGGGTAGTTTTTAAAGTTACAGTCAATTAACTGAAAATAATATTTTCGTACCACACCCGATTTAATAGTAATTGCAACTCATTTTGGTTTGCAGTATTTTAGACGAGTGAATGATCATGTAACCAGTATGCAATGTATGCATAAATAAAAAAACGAAAAAAAAATGTTAAAAAAAACATAACCGACTTCTAACACTAAAAAGTATGAAATAACTAATAGAAGTCGGATCATGACTATTTTAGGTCAGTGTTTTATATCAGCATGGTACCGACTTCAACGAGTTATTTCATACTTTCAGTATTAAACTCGAGTTTTTTTGTCACTATTAAAACACACACACATAACAAAAAATTAAAAGTACTTACATGAACAATTGTTGTAATGTAAAGTTAAAGAACATCGTGTGAGATGTATTGTGTCAACAGATCGATAGCGGGTCAGCTATTGTATTTATTTTGTTACGAGACGCTCCCACGGGCCAACTATTCTGAGAAAATGTTTAACAGGATAAAATAATGTCAGTACATTTCGGTACTTACCACGGTGAGGTTACCTAAGCTTGTAATGACCAAGCAGAATATAATAGTTTATTTTTTGTATAGCTGGTTGGCTAGCCTTTGAACACTATGTCACCTGATGGAAAGTGATGATGTGGTCAAAGATATGTGTTCAGGTTAACCTAGAATAACTGGCTCTCTAGGACAGCTGCTGGAACACACCGTTTGGTGCTTGGCGACAGATTTTCTACTTGAGGGTGGTAGCTAGCCAGGCGGGCATTCGCAAAATGCCCTACCACCATGTTGTGACGACTATCATCCTAAGACAACAGGACCGACGCGCGACGGCTTAATGTGCCCCTCGAAGCACGGTACCTAATATCACATTATTGTGCGCATGGTACCGACTTTGACAAGTTATTTAACACTTTTGGGTGCTTAAGTCGGTTCCATTTTTATAAAAAAAAAAAAAAAAACTTTTTTATTGACCCTTGCTACGTACAGGATCGATTGTCATTCATTTTCAACGACTATATCATAAAGATAGGAAAATATTTTTCAGTTATTGGAGTGTAACTCAAAAACGGCTTGGCCGATTTTGATAAAATTTAAATGTGATCAAGCGACAGCTTGCAGCCAAAAACAGAATTTTCAAAATCGGTTCACCCAGTCAAAAGTTCTGAGGTAACAAAGATAAAAAAACACACACAGACGAATTGAGAACCTACTCCATTTTTGGAAGTCGGTTTAAAAGGCTCTTTACCATCTTAAGAGAAGTGTGCAAGTAGCGCGTTTGATACACACTTATTGTTGGTGATATTTTAAAACCAAGTTTTGAGCACGGCGAAATTTAGCTTAGATATCCCTGAGCCTAATAACCATGCTTTGGTTTACAGCTTTAGATATGCATGCAAACTTCCACAGAGTTTGAAGACTTAGTATTTAAAATATTACGAAAGTCACTTACGTAAACGTGCACTCTAGCCTTAATGCCTTTATTAACCGAAAGATAATACCATCGACAGCATACTCAAGGAAGGTAGGCAACAGCAGGCGTCCAGCCTTAAAATTAAAGCCATAATTATATAATTTACCAAATTTACAAACTTTTACAGCAATATTTTAATCTTGGTCTTTTCCCAAATAGTACTAATGTTTTTAGGTAGTGATGTTCCTTAATATGTTTACAGGCACTATCTCACGTGCTATGCGAAAATCATATTTTAACAAATTATTAGAACACAAAATTTTATGCTCCTGACATAAAAAAAATATTCGACAGCAAAATTTTATGCTCCTGGCATAAAAAAATAATAATTGTGCTCCAATAATTTGTAAAAATATAAGTGATATTCGTTTAGCTTCAAATCATATTTACAAATGAACCTATACAAAACAGCGTGCGTTGTTCGTTGTACTGTGAATGATACCATATTATTTTTACTATATTATTGTATCGTTTTTTGTGTTGTTAGAGAGTACCATACAAGTGGGGCAAGGGTAGAAAATTATCGACGTTGCAATGCGAATCAACATTGCAATCCATTGGGGTATACATCTAGCATCCTGGGCACGCTGCCAACTGGTAGTGTACAAAAGTATTTGGACAGCCTGCAACGGGTTACCCAAATGTTTTCAGTATAGTAACTATAGAATTATATCTAGATTTTAGTATTATTTTACAAGCATTGCAATGTTCCTAAACTCAGATGTTTTTTATTTTAGTGGTAACTCCTTGTGTTAGAATTCCACCTGCTTTTAACAAATCCTAGCCAAGGAGGTATAACACCGTTATCAAGTATGGATTATTCTCTTTAAACAGATTTAGTAGATAAGATAGGGACTTTAATAACATCGAGCTCTGTGTATTGCTGATAATTCTCTACGTTGTAGACTATATGCGTTCATAGCCAATCAGCATATTCCTGCCCTTGTCCCACTCATGTGGGGTCGGTCAAATATGTATTTTCTACTATAATACAAAGGACAACACAAGACATAGAAACTCGTCACATAGAAACTCACGAGGACATAGGTACTTAGTTGTAAGAAGTGTTGCCTGTGGTTTTATGGCCAACTGGTTACCTGACGCCAAAAAACTATTGGAAATAAACTGGTAGTATTTCCTTATCTTTTGGGTGGCGTTCTGATCATGAAGATTGAACTGGCCGGTCACTTCTCCATGCAAAGGTGGAAGGGCGATCACTCCTTTACTAAGGTCCAGAAAAAAACATGATATCGATGTATCTCTCCAATGTTTCAATGGTTCATATAGTTACAAATTTGTAAAAAGATAACTTGAAAGTTATGTTATATTATCAAAACATTTACATTAAAATTTTGGGACATTTCAGTTCAGGTCTAGTCCTAAAACCTCAAATAAGGAAGTTAAATCATTCGACGTTTGTGTGGAGAAGGGACCAGCCAATCCCTGTATTACGTCATCAAACAGGAGATTGACGAACAGTCCATATTGTTAACCCGAGAACTGTAATTTGTAGTTATCCTTCCGTACTCCACACACGTACAGTCCACAATCTAACATTATACTAAACTCAATGACACTTCAAATTTAGAAGTAATGATACTGACAATGTGCACCCGAAGCCTGCTGATGGTGGGTAGACGGATTATTCTTTTACCGTAGCTGTAGTAGCCTTTTTCTGTTAAACTTCTCTACGAAGAAAGTTTATAACAAAATTAATATTCGACCAATTTCTAATTTTTCCAGTCAATGTTAGAGACAATTAATTATTCAAGAGTTTATTTAATCTGCACAGATTAAATACTCCAAGATTTGCGATTATTTACTCAGTATAGTCCCATGTCAATTTCTTTCTATATCAGTGTTTATTATAAAATACAGAACCAGTTTGTAACTGAAATATATAAATAACTTGTAGAATTCAGACCATGAAAATGCTAGCTCGATATGATGTGTTTGAATTTGCATAGCCATATTGGTTCATTCGACTTTCACAAGTTATTATTTTTTCCATTTTCGTTGTTTCTTGGAAGTTGGTTCCATTTTTCGTGATCGTCAGAATCGCTTGTGTCATTCACCTACAATAATGATCGCCGTCGGCAATAATTGCAATTATCGGGTCATCGAGGTATAGTGCCAAATACTTGTTTTAGTTAATGAGTGCAACTAAAAATATACATGACGGATGCTGATGAAATAAGACTAAATTGAGGGTACACTCTACCCAACAAAAACATCGAGTTCGGATGATCCAGTAAAAACTTATTCATTCACAAAAATATACGCATTGGTATGAAAACTATCCTCTTCTTCGGAATTATTTGTGGGTATATTGAAGGTGTGATAATTTCTTACCATAACATAGTCGCTTAATTGTTAGAAATCGGACAAACAATCAAGTATACGTGATATGCCACTTTTATGAGTTAAATTTATGGGTTCGTGGCTTAGGCCCACAGTGGTCGACGCACCTGTGGCTGACGCCCCCGATTCTAATAAATTTCGTTTTTTTTTTGTGCTATTTTCACTAAGTACAGTAAACGACAAAAGTCTTTCTTTACCAAATTATCATACGTACAAAGAAGACCATCCGTACCATGCATACGTGACGCAGTTATTAAAAGAGAAGCATTTCAAAATAAAACGGGAAAATAAAAGGTTTAAAAAAATACTTTTAGTTTCCCGTGTTTAAGTTAGTAGTTACTTATTTGCTAATAATGTTGCTTTTTATCGGTAAAAAAACTTTAAGAGTTTACCCATTAAAACAAATATACAAAAAATAAGAATAATCAAAACTTTTCTATTTAAATAATTATTTGTTTTCATTTCGATAAAAATTGATAAATTTTGTTAGTAAATAATAAATTACCATGTGAAATCTTATCTTCCATCTTTAATAAACTCGTCTACTAACTGGGCCGAAAGAACACCACAAGAAAGAATGAAAATATGATTGCCAAGTTCACTGAACAATACGAAAAAATATAATAACAAATACTTTTAAAAGTATCCTAAAAAATATTAAATAATACTTTAATAAAACACTTAAAAAAGCATAAAATTATATATCTAGTGACAATTCCGCCTAATTTTCCTGTTATCTACGTGACGTCACAAACATCACGCAGCCTAACCGGAAGAATACCCGACTAGTTTCGCTTCTAAACGAAGCATCTTCAGGAGGTCTTGACTTACCGAGCGCACGATCGAGACATAACATAGATAACAGGAAAATTAGGCGGAATTGTCACTAGATATATAATTTTATGCTTTTTTAAGTGTTTTATTAAAGTATTATTTAATATTTTTTAGGATACTTTTAAAAGTATTTGTTATTATTAAATATGGATTTCCGCAAAGTAACGCCTGAATCTATCCATTACGAAAAAATATATTGCATGGTCATGTTTTTACATGACATGTGGAAATTCGACCAGAAAGTAACATTTTATTATTTATTAACTAAATAGAGATGATTTTGCTTGTCAGTTTTTATTAAAGGTAATAGATGTGTTCTATAATATACATATAAGTAATAGTTTTTAAAGTTGATTATTTTTAAATGTTACTAAATTTTTAAAGAAAACTAAACATTTCAAATGTTATCTTTTTACTTTTGAGACTGATTCTTATAATTAGGTAAAATAATTATCTTGATATAGAACAATACAGGTGAACAAAACTGTGATTGTGATTCCTATTTTTTTTTTTCAAATTTGTATTTGACATAAATAAATAATGAGAAAGCACTAAGACTTTTATTTTTTTAAAGATACTTAGAAATTAAAGCATATCTACTTTATAAGTATCATTATGATATAATATATTGCATAAATCTACTCTAGTTAGGTAGGTATATAGTTATTAGTTTTGTATAACATTTTTATGCCTGCCAGTACATTTGAATAAAAGTTGCTTTGATTTAAATTAAATTGACCGTGGGCTTCTTCGACCACTGTGGGCCTAAGCCACGAACCCAAATTTATTTATTAATATTTATTATTATTTTAATATTTGTTTTTAATATCCCATTTTTGCGTTGCTAAAGCCATATTCTGATAAGACCTTTCTGGTATTCATGATATATAGAACTACAAAATTGAATTGAACAAACGAAAAAACATAGAGCACGAAGCTTACGTAAGGTGGGTGGAAGAACTTGTACATTATGTCACATATTGTTTTATGCAGATGTTTTCTTGTTTTGCGTATCTTTTATATCATGTAGGTAGAGACATATAAGAAAACAAACCTTAAAATCTATGATATTAAATCTTCAAATAGCTAACAAACATAAATATTTCAGAATACATTATATTTATAGGTATGTAGGGTTAGATTTTACCACTGAATTTTAGATCGTAAAAAACAGCTGAATATGTAGACAACATTTCGGCGCAGTCAGATGTTCTAGTTTGATAAACTTGCCGGCCAGACCTATAAAGTAGGTAAGGATTAATATTCAGTATTCGTCATTTTAGTTTTGTCAGAATTTTTGTGATAAAGACTACCTTATAGTGTTATTTTACTGTTCCATTTTGTCTGTATAGGATCAGTTACGTTTACTTATCATGTTTTTTCTAGAGCTACATTAAATTGGAATAAAAGTAGGCACCTTGCCTATTTTATTTGAGTTAGAGAGATTTTTTGTTCAGGTGATATGGAAACATACGAATAGATTAACATAACAATTAAGCAAACAGAAAATCTGTCTGATTGAGTTATTTCTGAGAGTTATACAGAAAAAAATTATGTCTTCCAGTAACGTCTATCACTTGGAAATTGGTTGAAACGGCCAAGTGCAAGTAGGGCATCGTTCTTCTAGGGTCCCGCATCCTAAACGTTCGTTCGTAAAAGAAAATTATATATTGCTTTTCATCACAAAACTACAATACTAAAATATAAAAAATTATAAATCGTTTTCAGTATTTATTTGTTAAGTAGTTAGAAGATATATTTATATAGCACACTCAGAATAGATCATAAGTTTGTGCTACATATAGTAATTAAACAACCTTAAACGGTTTAAATTGCGTATATTTTTCATTATTTTATCCCGACGTTTCAAACACTTTGCAGTGATCGTGTTCACGGGGTGACTGACAATGATACGCGATTTAAACCGTTTAAAGTTGTTTCATTATTATGTGTAACAAACGCGAAAACCTAAGACAACATTTGTGCTACATTCTGAGATAGCACATAGTATATCGAAATTGATTCTTACAAGATAGTTTTTGAAATATATCAATTATCTATTCTTAAAAACAAAAAATATTTATAATTCAAATTCAAAATAATTTATTCAATTTAGGCGTCTACGACGCTCTTATGAAGGTCAATTGCAAATTTTATTATTGAAATATTCTACATTGTACTGCCACGTTCAGCAAAAAAATGTATAGAGCCACTGCGAGAAGAACGGGCAAGAAACTAGGGGCCATTCTTATAAACTACTTTTAACAATGTATTACATACAATATAATAAAGTTATATCCATACGACAACACTCCACATAAAACTTACATTTTTTTTTTTATGATACCTTCTCAATTATTCGACTTCGCCCTACTGAAAAAGTATTTAATTAAATTGTAATCCAATATTCCGTTTTGAGTCACCATTCTACACAAAATATATAAAACTTTCAATTTTGTAACTCATTCCCTACACACTTGGCATATGAACGGACCGACAAACAGACGGCGCTCTCTTTAATAGAGCTCCGTTTTGCCTTTTGGGTACAGAACCCTAAAAAGCATTTCTTTAGACATTAATCAGCATAATGGGTTAAGAATAATCTCCCCTGTGTTGAACAGGGCCTAAGAAATCTACGTTAGGCCACCCGTTGTACGACTTTGATGTACGTTGATAATAAAAATAATTTCCGTTTGGTTAGTGTCGTATATAGAAAGAATAATTAGTCTTCCGTCATAATCGGTATGAATATGTCAGTTACTGACAAAATATTTACAAAAATGATTTAAACTATTCTTTAAACTTTGTTTCCAAAAGTGTCTGGTTCGACCACATTTCATAAAAATCCGATTAGAGCCCTTTTATGATATTTGGTAACAAACACACATTTCTAATCAAATAAGAAATTATATTTTAGAAGGTAAGCAGTAGGTACCAGTTGCGATCGTAGGAAGTATTGTATATATCCCTTTAACGTCTTAATCCTTCAATATAACCCTCTTATGACATAGAAAAATAGGTTTCATTTCCTAAAGAAATAATGCCCTGCAAAATTTTGCATTTTATTATTACCATAGCAGGGATTTAGAAAATAACTTTGCAAGGTCCATACAATACGAGTTATACGAATTATTGTAGTATATTACCTAAATCACTATACTCGTGTTGAATGACTTATACTTACGAGTATATGTATATAATACCTAAGTAATCCTATATGTTTTTATATCACTAGTATATCATTGGACAATACCATTCATATAAACATTAATTACTCGTAAGATTAGCGTTCATACCAAGCTCTAATAATAGTTTCGTTATATTTCAAGAGCATTTCACAAACTCGGCGTAATTTTGCAGATATAAATATCTATGCTTCTAATTAGCCAGTTTTCCATATAATCATTTTTTTATATGTAAACTAAAGGCGCGCCCCAGCGGGTACATATTTAACAAAAAATTCAATTGTTTTGAAAATGTTCTATAGTCTATGTTTATCAGCCTCATAGATAATGTAGGATTCTTATGGTGAAAGAATTTTTAAAATCAGTCCAGTAGTTTTTAAGTTTATTCGTTTCATAAAAATATACAAATCTTTCCTCTTTATAATATTAGAGTACATGCAGATGATAAAGTAAGAATCCTAAATAATTTAAGAATACTAAATGATTTTCACTTTGAAACTAAATGATTTTGTCACATAATTTTTAAAATATATAATTTTACGTAAAACTGTCCAAATATTAGGTAACATATTAGGTATAAATATTAAGCTCAAGGACAAGGACACAAAATTTGTCCAAGTGTGAACACTTGTTATTTAAAATATGGTGAACTACGTTTGTATAAAAATCACTACGTGAACACTAAGTAAAAGAACACATTGTCAGTGTCATCAGAAAACCAGAGAAGAATATACAATAAACGAAACGCACTCGAGAAACAATAATTGTATCTAATATTTTCTTTAATCTAGCATTTTACTGACTCAACATGACAAAATTATCATCTCAGGCTTTTTTCGAATTGTGAATTCAAAAAATAATTATTTACTGTCTAGAGGGGTGAACATTTCGGGAATGAGAGCAGCGCGTTGATGTCTTTTACAGGGACTTAATACGAATCCACTAAGTGACCCTAAAGCTTTGATACGGAAAATTACAATACAATCATTTATTTCACACAAATTTAGCCATTATATATTTCATTCCGTACATTAAAGAACATTATGAAAACTAACAGTATTGTAACTACTTTGAATAAGACTGGTTCACCTGGATAATGTGATATGATATCAATCAATAAATATATAAACGTCGATCCTGTAACCAGACCAAGGCCATAAAAATTATCAGCAATAAAAACTTATCACGTTGGACAGTACGAAGTCTGTCAGTATGTCTGGGCGAGATACCCCGCGACCGGGCAGGTGTTCGGATGTGATCCCTACGAGCACTGTAATCCTCACTTCCTCAGTAGTCGGGTGCCGCTGACGACCGCAGTGGCGTGATTATGATCAATATTTACGCAGATGTGTCACTACGGTCTATTACGTAATGTGGCGGCTGTTTGGTGGGTATAGTCCCTAAGGCAGCCGGCGGCCGTGGCCCCGGCCGGTGCGACAGCGGGCCAACAGCAGTGCCGGTCGGAGACGACTCCACCGCCGTCGTCCGCTGCCGCGCACACCACGCACCGGCCCACGCTACCCGCTACAACTACGCTAACGTCTTACGTTAACAAACCAATTACCCGAACTCTTTAATTAACGATATCGTTAAATCCCTACCTGAACACACGAGCGATAGAAATGAAATATTAGAAACACAGATAACTTAACGGCAACCACAAATAAGATCGATTAAAATAATACAATTAAAACAAACATCAACCCTCGACGTCATTGTGCTCTAGCACTTTACGGAGGGGTCGAGGATAAAGCACACGCACACGCATCGCCGTCGTATTCTTTTTAAATGCTACGAAAACGGAAAAGCATGAAGAAAATCGTAAGAAATGTTTGGTTTTGAACGGCGGCGGCGGTACGATCAGCTGATCGGGAGATGTTGCGCGACAAATAGCAAAGGCGATATTTACAGAGGGTACTCACCGGCTGCGAAGGTCAGCCACCACCAGCTCCAGCATGCGGCCACGAGCGCCCGAGCGCCGGCCATCTCAGCGACAGCGCATGATACGCGCGCTCTCGCCGGCCGCCCCGGCGGACTGCCGCCCGCACGATCGATGCCCGCTCGCGCCTCTCGGACACGCACCCTCCCGAGTCCCGGCCCCGCCCCCTCCCCTCACACCCCCCGCGCCGCGTTTTCCTCGCCCCGCCGCCGTTTTCCAAGTTTCCTTTGGTAGCGCGCGCGCTGCCCTCTTTTCCACCGATCGCTGACCGCCCCTAATTGATTGGGCCCGTTCCTTTGGCTCGCACGTTTTAGGTCAGTTACGCCGCAGTCTCGAGGCTGCTTCCGTATCCCGTTCCAGGATCACTTCCAGCCACCAGTAGATCACTGGGCTATACGTCGTTCCGCGAGTTATATAGCTAACAGCAACAGTATGTCGATCAGTTGTTGATTCACAATGTTTCTAATCATCTCTTTCGCACTAAGTGGAAACTCCAAGAGAGCCTCTATGTTTTAGAATACTTTCCTAATAGACATCAAAGATCTAATAGATCTATCAGCGTTTTCTTAAGGACAAAAATATATAATGTTAAAAGTAGCCTAAGTTATTATCAAGTAAGTATAATATTTATGTAGGAGCGGAAGTGATTTAGTTTACATAAGCTTTGGTATTAGTTAGGTATATGTGCATAGTTATTAAAGCCAAGTTTGTAAAAAAAGACAATTATCTGTGTCTACAAGACTAGATCTTGTCTACTGTCGTGTTGAAAACGACAATGTAGAGAGAGCCACTTCCGCGTAAAGCCTACCGCACAGGGGTCCATATTTTGTACTCAAATTGAGCTAAATAATAGTAGTATATGCATGCACCAAGGGTATAAAGCAATAACTTGCGTCACGGGCTATACGACTTTGGGATTTAAAATGTCAATAGCTTAAATTTGAATGCTGACTGGAATGGGTGTTTTAAGTTCGCTCAAAACAAAAACACCTTAATACCCTCTGAGAGTACCTACTCTACTTTTAACACATAACGAGTGGTGACGAAAAATTAGAATATGTATATCAGTAGGTATATTTAGGAAAACAAATTGGTTTCAACAAGGATAGCAATTCTATCAAATAAGGATAGCAATATAAAAAGATAGCAAACTCTTCTCTCCACTGCTAGATAGCAGTGGATAGAAGAGTCAAACATGCATGGAATAAATATTGGAGCTACAAAGAGATATTTTAAAGCGAATTGTCTATAAAGTTATAGAAAAAGGTAATGGACTCTTGCCTCATCCCTTTCCTAACGTTCGTGTGCCAAACACGTTAATTCACAAATAAAATAAAAAATAAAATAAATACATGCCAACGGGGAATAGAACGCGATATGTTAAACATCAAGAATACACAGAAGATAAACACACAAAAATCAGATCTAAAACTAAAGCAATAGACGCTTGCAATCATAGGCAAAGGCTAAAGTGGAAGTGGGCCGGGCACATTGATCGACTGGAAGATCTTAGATACGCTACAAAAACCAGTTACGCTATGGAAGGGCCCATTAGGCAAGCTTGGTAGAGGAAGACCATTCAAAAGATGGGAAGATGAAATTTAAAAAATGCTGGACAGCAGTGGCAACAATTTGCCCAAAACCGAGAGAAATGAAAAGCTTTGGAGGAGGCCTTCACCTGTGTGGGGTTCCAGAGGTTACTTGTACCTACATACCTTATATTTTGTTTTCAGCATAATTATTAAATCTAAATCTTTTTTTCTGTATAAATATAGTTGTATTTAATGTAATTATTAATAAATGTAAGTAGTAGGCGTTGTTAAGTAGCTAAATGCCAGTAAAACGTTTTCTTTTCCTTATGTTTTATTGTAAACTGGACATTAAAGGCTTTTTTATTTATATTTATTTATGATATAAGTCTGACAAAGAAATCTAATGAAACCAATCGGTACCTGAACTTATATTTAAGAACTAATTTATAAAATCAAATCAAATCAATGGCTTATTTGCAAGAATACAATCTTATATGGTATTAAATGTAGTTGTAAGTTCTGTGTATTCTGCCTGCAAGCAGATGTGCAAATTTTAATAAACATATTAATGTCGCTTAATTATTATTATTATTAATGGATTCTCTTAAGCTATAGACACATTTAGATAAAAGCCAGTCACATACATAATTGAATTTTGAATATATTAACTTGTGTATTTCATTAAGAATCCTGTTACATACAATTATTGTAAACATATTTTTGTATATAACTTTATGACAAGGAGGTTGATACAATAGGTGGGTGAATTTTATTCTCTTTTGCCGTGAAAAGACGTCGTTTCGCATTTGAAAATATTCTGGATGGCCCTTTACAAACAGACAGATGTCTCTAATATACTCGTACATGCATGGTAGCGGGAGAATGTAACATGCTTTGAAGAGTAGTCTAAAACTATCCAGCAATCAAGCTTTATTATATCTATTTTATATCTTTATTATAGCCATATATCCCAGCCGTGGCTAAGTGGAAATTACAGTGGCAGCGGGCGATTCCCGAATAGATCTCATTTTGTTCAATCTCCACGGTGAATATTTCGGTTATAACGGTTATATTTACAAATTATTAGAGCACAACATTTTTGTCCAGAGAGCGAATCGAACCTGCTCCCCCGATTTCGCGTCGGTTTCTTACCACTCGTCCACCGGAACCTACTCGACTGAGCCGAATTTAGTGCATTAGTTTTATAGTTTTTAACCGTCATAGGGGACGGTGCAGCCGTCAACCAAATTGCTGGACTTCATCTAATCGAAAGAAGAGCCTTTTCAAACAATTAACTCTCGCAAAAACATATTAATGTACTTGATATTACAACCCGTTAAGTACCAGTAGGTGGTTCTTATCAAAGAAATTCCGCTTTTAAATCATCAGTACTATAATATTATAAATGCGAAAGTAACTCTGTCTGTCTGTCTGTCTGTTACGCTTTCACGCCAAAACTACTGGACCGATTTGAATGAAATTTGGTATGGAAATAGTTTGAGACCCGGGAAAAAACATAGGGTAGTTTTTATCCAACTGCGCAAAAAGAGTTTAATGTTTTTGCGCGATAACCGATATACGCGCGGGCGGAGCCGCGCCCGGAAAGCTAGTATATTATATAAGAAAAAAGAACAACAATAAAATCAGTGGTAAATAGAGATAGCGCTCAATTTTTGATAATTTTTAACAAATGCATTTCGTCACAAGTGATGAGTTGCATTGCGCCCATAACCCTGAGATATACATAAATAATATAATAATAAATAATTTATTTAAAAAAAAAACGTTTTACATGATGTCGCAGTAAGGAACACATAATATTTACATAGAACTATGAATAAGAACAACAAAAACAATGTAAGAACGTTATGTAGGGCACAAATATGCTTCAACACGCAAGCCGCACCAACCGCCGCCGTTAAGAAACACTACCCTCGGAACTAATAAATAATAAAACATGACTGTGTTAAGTCTAATGTGCCTTTAAATTCATGAAATATCTACTTAATACCTCTCAAAGACTGCTGCCTAGATATACACCGTTAGGTGCTTTACGACAGATTTTCCTTTTGAGGGCATGGTGGCTAAACAGGCGAGCATTCGCAAAATGCCCTTCCACCATGCACCTTAGGCTCATGCGGCGGGTGGGGAACGAGCCATGGATGTGCGGGCAGTTCATAGATAGCTATTACCGCACAAAAATTTACGAAAAGTGTATGTTATAAACCGATTCATGTGATTTATTTTAGAATCAATACAGGACAGGAAGGTTTTACCTAAATTATACGTACTTTGGTATTCTGTGTCAAAATTTAAAAAACAAGTAAGTTAATAATTATACCGAGATAATACCACATGTTTCTCACTATATTAAATAGTCGAAAATCTGTCGGCAAGCACCTAACAGTGTGTTCCGGGAGAAGTCCTTTAAAGCCAGTAAACGAAATTACAGGCACATAAGATTTAACAACTGTATGTCTCAAAATAAATGCATCTGTTATATGCAGAAGTTACCGCTTAACATCAGGTGGACCTCATCTACGTGCCATCAGAATTCCATAAAAAAGTCATATATAAAGTCAATATAAATTCCACAATAAATCAGTGTAAATAATCGCAATCACAATCGATCTTATAAGCAGTAGGTATGACTGAAAATGTGCCATTTTTCACGTTTTCACAACGGAACTGACTTCGAACTCTAAAAAATCCTGAAGTATGACCCTGAAAACATAAGCTGAGCGTGTTCGAATCTCCATTGTATCAACTACCGACTTCAAAAAGTTACTTTAGGATCAATAACTATTTAATACTTATAGATAAGGTATAATGTGATAAGTTGATTAAGTATACCTATGTCACAAATATGTGATCTTATTGGTGTTAGTGTTTCTTATAAGTACTAGTAAATGTACAATTACTTAGCTCATATAGTTGTGTCATTAATTATTATTTTTCAGACAATAATAATTATTCCTTAGGTGGCAACTCGCGTATGCAGCGGACAATTCAAAATTTTAACAGATTTTCTGGCCAGGTTTCGTAACTATTTTACACGATCACGGTAGGTATTCGTAAGTTTAAAATAATATTGCTCGTATTTACTTGAACAGTTAGTAGACACCAATGAACGTGATGCAGTAAATTACCCCTGATGCCGTCAAAAATATAAAAAATTAAGTTTACCTATGCAAATGGTAATGAATTAAATAAGTACCTATTGCAAAAATATATTAGAAATGTACTTATAGTACAAACTCTTCTCCGAATCTGGCGTTCTGCTCGACCAAGTACAATAAATAAAGGGTTTGAAAAAGAAGTAATACTTTTAAGACTGCACCGAGGCAGCGATACGTAATTGTGGTTCGTTTGATCCCTTGCTGTATCTTTATTTCTTAATTTTGAGTTATGTTATCAATATATATATTATATTTAAGGATTCATTCTATAAATCATACACTTTGGAAACACGATTACTTAAAATTTTCTCTATAGAAAAAATATCCAAAGTTCCATATAAAACACGAAATAAACCCTTAGTATGGCGTAAATACTTAACGGAGAGTCATCCGTATTTGAAATTTGAATAATAAAAAAAACAACATATTTTCTATAACGCATACACATTAAATTTTTCAAATAGGTATTTGTTTTTATTATACGAAGGAAATACTCACATGCAAGCATGTTGCGCCCATTTTAGTTAGAGCCGCGATGCTTTGTCCCTATCCGCTTTAGTAATTCTTCGGCCGTCGGACGGGGACGGGTGCCGTTGGAGTGCCTTACTTACGCACACTTACGCGGCGCGCCTAAAAAGCTCGGTGCGCCCTTAAGTTCCTGCCAAAGACGCCAGCATCCGCCTTAAGTCATAGTCGTTCTAGTACAATCGAAAATGTATTGGTTTTTAGAGGAAAATCGGAAGCTGTATAAGTATATCTCGCTCATCCAAATGAACTTACCATGATTTTAATAATATTTTTCGATTCTCGGTCTCGGACCGTGCTTTAATGGTTTTAAGTGAATAGGTAGAAAATCTGAAAGTTATTAGCATTAGTTTGGTAATTGTATACAGGGTGTCACAGTACCAACAAATATGATTAAAGGTATCGATTTTCCGAATGTTTATAAATTTGTCAGTTAAAATTTAAATATCCAATAGGGATTTTTTTTTATATTTTTGCCAGGACTGGTGTGGCCCCCCCTCACACCCCGTGCCCGCTTGACGTTGAGTTCTGGGACAACCTGTACATATTCAAAATTTTGACAGTTTGTGTAATAATAATTTCATTTCAATCCCTGAAATATGCTTTTATTAAACAAAATACTAAATATCCCTGAACGTTTCCCGTTTTTTGAGCGCAAACAGTGTAATATAATATAATGTAATGTAATGTAATGTAATGTAATGTAATGTAATGTAATGTAATGTAATGTAATGTAATGTAATGTAATGTAATGCAATGCAATGCAATGCAATGCAATGCAATGCAATGCAATGCAATGCAATGCAATGCAATGCAATGCAATGCAATGCAATGCAATGCAATGCAATGCAATGCAATGCAATGCAATGCAATGCAATGCAATGCAATGCAATGCAATGCAATGCAATGCAATGCAATGCAATGCAATGCAATGCAATGCAATGCAATGCAATGCAATGCAATGCAATGCAATGCAATGCAATGCAATGCTATGCTATGCTATGCTATGCTATGCTATGCTATGCTATGCTATGCTATGCTATGCTATGCTATGCTATGCTATGCTATGCTATGCTATGCTATGCTATGCTATGCTATGCTATGCTATGCTATGCTATGCTATGCTATGCTATGCTATGCTATGCTATGCTATGCTATGCTATGCTATGCTATGCTATGCTATGCTATGCTATGCTATGCTATGCTATGCTATGCTATGCTATGCTATGCTATGCTATGCTATGCTATGCTATGCTATGCTATGCTATGCTATGCTATGCTATGCTATGCTATGCTATGCTATGCTATGCTATGCTATGCTATGCTATGCTATGCTATGCTATGCTATGCTATGCTATGCTATGCTATGCTATGCTATGCTATGCTATGCTATGCTATGCTATGCTATGCTATGCTTTGCTATGCTATGCTATGCTATGCTATGCTATGCTATGCTATGCTATGCTATGCTATGCTATGCTATGCTATGCTATGCTATGCTACGCTACGCTACGCTACGCTACGTTACGTTACGTTACGTTACGTTACGTAAAGTATGTAATGTAATGTAATAGAAAATAACTTATTTGGGTAGTATGTTTCCGGTATATTACTTTCTCTGGGTAGTGTGTTTTATTTGAGTGATGATGTAAAATAGTAGGTACATTGTGTATTATGGGCGGTAAGTAAGGAATTACGATCGAGGCTCTACTAGTAGGCTTTCTGAGTCGAGGTTCGTTATTCCCGTACCGCCCGTGAGACATAAAATGATTTTATCACATATCCGAGTAAATAAATAATAATGAATTATATCTTTAATACACAGGTCAGAACAACTATTATTATGAAATAGTTACGTGAAACTAAGCGGTGGGCGGGCTTTTTGCCACAGATTATACAAATGTTTCGTTCAGAAACGTTAAGTGCAAATAAGGTAGGTATACAGCAGGCAACGAGATTTAAACCCCGAGAGGGGAATTGATGGTTCGCCCGATCATGCAACTGGTGTGTGATTTCTAACACATTTAAGTCATAACATGAGCTCACATAAACAGTACGCGACCAGAAGCTTGATCCGTACGTACGTGTCTGAAAATAATTTTATTTTTGACGATTGTAGGCATTCATTGCAATAAAAATGACTACCTGCTCCATTAAATGGTGCGGGAAAAATAGCAAAACATCCAATTTTAAAACAAATGGAATTACCTTCCACAAGTAAGTAAAATTTATCAATTTACGTAATTTATCTACTTCGATGCCTCCGACCTTGATTCGAGGCTTCAATTCCACAAACAATTTATGATAGGTGCACAGTCTAGCACAGCGGGTTTTGGGTCGAAAAAGAAAGTTGAGGATAAAGACATTGTAAAATCTTTTCTACAACAAGACGAAAATTATAACTATAAAGTGCATGCAATGAGCTTAGAAATGCAAAGCGAATGGCTAACTATAGGTGAATTTTGTATCCCTCTGGCGTTAAAGTGGCGTACTTTGATATACGATTGGTCACCTGCCTTATTAAAATTTTATCTAAACGCCTTTCAGATGACCCTCCCAGACCAAAGTAACTTAGTGAGATGGGGGAAAGCCACCGAAAAGTCTTGCGGTATTTGTCGGGAGGCGATAGGTACAGCAAGGCACTTATTGGTAGGATGCAAGGTGCTCCTTGATAGGGATCATTATTCACGTCGCCATGATAGTGTCCTCGAAATCATACGAGAAGCGGTGAGTCTCTGGGTAGCTAGAGCAAAAAAAGGTTTGACCACGAACAAACGACACGTCGATTTTGTAAAAGAAGGGTCATCTACAAAATCTAAATCCAAGTCTTACTCCATCTTAGGCGCAGCTCCCGATTGGACTCTTTTGATGGACACGTATGAAAAACAGTACAAAATTCCTGAGGATGTTGGTGTTTCGTCTTCCAGACCAGACATATTTCTATACTCAAAAAATCTAAAACGCATAGTACTTATAGAACTCACTGTGCCGTGGGAAACAAACATACCTAAGGACCACACATTAAAAACAAACAAATATTATGACCTAACAAACGAATTAAGCAAAAACGGTTATGTGGTCAATTTATATGCTGTAGAAGTTGGAGCAAGGGGTATACCAGCGAAATCCCTATATAACCTACTGAAAGACCTTGGCCTGCCAAGAACAACCGTAACTTCGATCCTAGAACGTGTATCTAAGGCGGCATTAGTAGGATCTTACCAAATTTGGTTAGGTAGGTGTTGGTTAGGTAGGTGTTTGTGACATTGGCCGCCTATGCAATTTTTAGTTCGTAATTATTTCAATAGATGGCGCTGCCCTAAGTTTGAACGTGAAAGCGTTTGTATCACTCATACATACCTGTACACTATGGAAATAAATTTTTTACCTTACGTTTTTTCATAGTATCAAAGCCTGTGTTTTATTCATTGGTCCTTCGAGCCGGATTACAGTACAGTAAAGTGAAGTGCAGAGGTGAGTTTTGCATGGCCCAAAGTGAGTAGTTAGAGGGCCATGCAATAGGTAGTTAGACAATTAGGACTTCGAGAAATACGTATATGAGTGGTATAAAATAAACTGAATTAATTACTAGTGTGGCAAGTGAAAAATAAAAAAAAAGACTTACAATAATTTTAATTACGTGAACGTAGAACTTGTGATAGACTTGGATTGTTGAAACTTTAATTATTTATTGTGTGCTAACTTAAGGTATTTAACAGCGTGGACTTTATATATAAATTAAGCTGAATATATTACCGAACAAATTGAACTTCAACGTCCGTTTCCGGACGTTGAAGTTCAATTTGTTTTTAAGGAAACTTAATAAAAACAAAAATAATAGACTCCTGAATTAATCACGAGTTTCCAGAGGCAGAGGACACAATTTCGTCACCGGACGTTTAAAGATATTGTTTTTATATTGTAAAGAAACGACACGTGTTATGCCATCTGCACCTGGATGCTTTTCATCAAGAGCCATTTACCGGGAGGTAATCGATCGTCCTTAACTAAAACTATGGTGCCTAAGTCAATATCACGTTGATGTTTATTCCACTTATAGCGGTGCTGTAGAGAGGTAAGGTACTCTGCCTGCCAACGCCGCCAAAGCGCTTGTAACATACGCTGAACAGTCTGCCATCTATCTAGACGGTTTGAACACGTATTTAGTAAATTTTCTTCAGTGATTGGACATTCACCTATGAGGAAGTGACCTGGAGTTAAAGGGGGTTCCTCCAGTGATGAGCTGATCAGGGTTAGTGGGCGTGAGTTCACGCACGCTTCTACTTGGGTAAGGAGTGTAGCAAATTCATTAAAGGTGAGACAACTTTGACCAATTACACGTTTTAAGTGACCCTTGACGGATTTAACGCCCGCTTCCCATAACCCGCCAAAATGCGGGGCTCCAGGGGGAATGAAGTGCCATGTGGTAAAATCATTAGCCAGAAGAGCTGAAATCTCTTGTACTAATTCTGACTTAGAGTTTATAAACTGAGCCTCGAGTTGTTTAGAAGCTCCTTGAAAATTCGTCCCACAATCACTGTACATATCACTACAGTGACCGCGTCGAGAAGTGAATCTTTTGAAAGCAGCTATAAAAGCTGCAGTGCTTAAACTCTCGACAAGCTCCAGGTTAATGGCTTTGGTTACAGTACAAATAAATAGACTAATGTATGCTTTACTAGTTCGAGTACATCTACCAGGATACAGTTTTAACGAGAATGGTCCTGCAAAATCTACACCGCATGACCTGAAACATCTAGACGGGTTGACCCTGTAGTTTGGCAAATTGCCCATAAAAGGAGCAGTGGGAATAGCTCTTTGTTTAAAGCAAGGGATACATTGTCGAATCATTTTTTTTACAAGGTTCCTACTGCCTAAAATATAGTACTTAGTGGTAATAACATTGAGTGTGAGCTGGAGGCCACCATGCAATGCTCTACTGTGTGCTTCTAGGACAATTAATTTTGCTAAAGGACATCGACTAGATAGAATACACGGGAACTTAAGTTCATAAGAAACCTGAGCATTGCATAATCTACCGGCAACTCTCAAAATTTTCTTCTGATCGAGGAATGGATTCAGAGTATATAGAGGATTAGCTTTTGGTACAGTTTTACCAATGTGTAACATATCCATTTCTCTTCCAAAAGAAACGCTTTGTGACATTCTTATACAAATTGTTAGTGCATTGCTTATTTCAGAAACAGTTAGGTAATCAGTTTGAAGTTCGTTAGTGGAGTTAGTGGTATCTAGTTTCGATCGACATTTTTTAACAAATCTCAAACAGTACGCAGTGACCCGAATCAATTTGGATAGACTGGAAAATTTAGTAAGGTGGGTATCAACAAAATTAGTGTTATTTGTACATATATTATGTGTAGCAACTTTATGTTTTAATTCACAATTTGTTTCAGGTACTACATCCATGGATACAATCTCTTCAAAAAATCTGGACCGTTCCACCATAGTTCTGCGTGTATTAACTCAGAGGGCAATAAACCACGAGAGGCTATGTCAGCGGGATTGTAAGCAGATTTAACATGATGCCATTGGCTGCAGTTAGTGACTGTTAGAATTTCAGCTGTTCGGTTACCTATGAAAGTCGACCAAGTGTTGGGGTTCTTTCGCAACCACGCCAATACTATAGTGGAATCTGTCCATGCATAAATTTTATGTATCGTCAATGGCTAGGCTAGTTTTGATTTCGTGCAACATTTTGGCTAACATTACTGCACCACAGAGTTCCAAACGAGGCAAGGAGACTTGCTTTACTGGAGCTACCTTCGTTCTAGCAGCTATTAACTGTGTTGTTACAACATCCCCGTTTAGAACTCGGAGGTAAGCGACACAAGCGTATGCGGCGCAAGAAGAGTCACTAAATCCGTGAACTTCTATCGTCTGATCTGTGGGCAACGAACCAAGCCATCGAGGAAGCTGTATTACATCCATTGATTTCAAATTATCGTGGTAGGTACACCACTCGGTTTTCAAATCATCAGACAAAACATCGTCCCAATCGAGGCCGGATAATCATAATTTCTGCATAAAAAATTTTAAAGTGACTACGATTGGTGCCAACCAATCGAGAGGATCAAATGTTTTGGCTATCACCGATAGTACAGAACGTTTTGTGAAATTTACAAGGTGAGTATCTAGTGACATTTTCAATTCAAAACAATCAGACTGAGGTTTCCACACTATACCGAGAGCTTTAATAGAATCATCCATTTTTATATTCACTACACTTTGATTAGCTTTATTTGCACTAGGAATTTTGCACAATACTTTTTCACTATTAGATGCCCATTTATGCAGGCTAAACCCAGCACTTTTTAATATATTAGTAATTTTTTGTTGCAGTGTAATAGCATCATCTTCTTTGGAGGCGCCGGTCAACAAATCGTCCATGTACAGCTCTGTCTTCAGCATCGGAGCGACGTCAGGATACGCCACGTGTGCATCTTCGGAGAGTTGGTGCAATGTCCTTATAGCGAGGTATGGAGCGCAAGATGTGCCATATGTCACGGTAAGTAATCTGTATTCCTGAATGTTTTCATGTGTATTTTCTCGCACAAATATTAATCACAACTGAAGACGCCGCCTACCAAAGAATTTTATGCATTCGCCATCGTGTTATAATAATAAATAATAAATAATAATAAAGCTTTATTTAATTCCATGCATAGTACATATGATAGCAGTTGGTGACTTATTAACCTAAAACCTAATTCAACTACATATATTACACTTAGATGAATTTTGTTTCTAATTTTAAATTCTATTTTGTAATTAGTTTAATTATTATTTGTTTTAATTACATATCAACTACCTATTTTTTAATGCATGGACCCCGTTCGGGTAAAAGCCTCCCCCAAAGAATGTCATCCTTCTCTGTCATTAGCACTATCTAGCCAATTTCCACCCGCGCACGCTACAATTTCGTCTGCCCATCTGGCCCTTGGTCGACCTCTTGATCTGGTCCCTTTTGGCCCAGACCATTTTATTGACCGTAGAGTCCATCTATTGTCCTTGTGACGGCCATCGTGTTACTAAATCCTTAATATCTTGTTGCAGGGGCGGACCAATCAAAAGTTCCTCATTTAACGATTTCCCCTTTTCAGGTTTGGCGCTTCCATCAAAGACGACTCCTAGTTTGGTACTTGTGCTCGCTTCTCTCAGGACAGCATGGTGAGGTAAGTAATATATTTTATTTACATTTTTATTTATTTCGTTTTCAGGGATTAACTCCATGTGACCTTGTGTTTTATATTGCTGCATAAATTTGCAATTAAAATTCTGGTTTGTGCTTAAACTTTCTTTCCAGTTGATGTAAGCGACCTACTGCTATCGGTCTTGTGTCTCCTAACTGTGTGTCATTTCCATTCTTAAAGGGAAGGCTGACGATGTAACGACCCTCAGTGTTTCGAGTGTGAGTTTCCTTAAAATGCTCTTCGCACTGAGTCTCCAACGGGGTCGATGTTCGTTTAGTTGTGTGTTCTTCCAACTCCCAGAATTGTCTGAGTAGCTGGTCAGTTTCTAGTTTAAGGTGAGATACAACAACTTGATGAGTGTGTAATACTTCGTGATTAACTTGTCCCGAGATGAGCCACCCAAGTCGTGAGTTGAGTGCGATCATCGAGTTGTGCTTGTGTAACCCATCAGTCATGATCTGTGCGTGCACTTCGGCACCTAGTATATAATCAATAGCTCCTGGCTGGTGAAAGTTAGGATCTGCTAGTT
The DNA here is from genome assembly GCA_963854805.1 of Plagodis dolabraria. Classification (NCBI taxonomy): domain Eukaryota; kingdom Metazoa; phylum Arthropoda; class Insecta; order Lepidoptera; family Geometridae; genus Plagodis; species Plagodis dolabraria. The sequence goes on from OY978446.1 coordinate 28,499,414, forward strand.
TCATTGTCTTAAGTAGTGGCCAGGTCTCCATAGGGAACTCTTGTGAAGGCAGTAGTGACGTCAGTTTGGTGAGTACGTAAGCCTGTGTATTCATAATGTGAGTACGATCATAGATCGAACAGAATTGTAGATTGACCATTGATTTGGTAGTTATAGGGTTGTCATTGGAAATACCCGTTATTGTGCCGTTGACTGAGATACGTTTCATTTTCAATATTTGTGCTGTGGACTCTGTGATGAAAGAAGCTTGCGACCCTTGGTCGATCAGAGCTCTTAACTCGTGCGTATTACCGTTCTCGGACTTAACAATAACACGAGCTGTAGCCAGTATTACTTGACCGTTTGAGGATTCAGCTTTCATGCTTACAGCTTCGCGTGGTTCTGCCGGAACAGACTCTATTGCAGTGCTGGACTTGGAAGGGTTTGTGAGGTGCAATAAGGTGTGATGTCGACGGCCACATTTTTTGCAATTTGTAGATTGGCGGCAGTGACTAACTGAATGACCCTTAACAAGACAATTGAAACATAAGTTGTTGGTTTTTACAAATTCTACTCTTTGTGGAATTTCCAATGCTTTGAAGTTGTTACAGTGGCATATATAGTGGTTTTGTTTACAAAAGGTGCATATTAAAGTGGCAACTTCAGCGACGAATGTTTTAGCTGTAGACTGTGGTTTTGTGATAGTCTTCTCTTTTCTAGAGTTAGCTACTACTTCTAATGCTCTAAAACGGTTTTCCAGGTGTGACGCTAATGCTGAAAACGTAGGTATGTCCGTGGAACTTCCTAGTGATTGCTCCCATAGTTTATGTGACTCGAGATCAAGTTTGGATACTACAATGTGTACAACGATGGCATCCCATGTGTTAGTTTCTATGCCAAGGTTATCCAAAGCGTTCAAACACTCCCGCGTCGTATCTAAAACGTCCTTTAAACCACGTGCGGATTCAACATTCATCTTTTTCTGTGTAAGTAACCGATTTAGAATGTTATTAACTATAATTCTCTTGTTGTCGTATCTATCTACTAGAATTTTCCAAGATTTTTCATAATTTAATTCAGTTAATGCAAAATTTCTTAATAAATGTTCCGCTTCGGCTGTTATACTATACTTGACTTAAGGTAATGGTGTTTTTCTACCTTTGATAAGTTAACATCATTATGTATGAGCGAAGTAAAGATATCTCGAAAACTCATCCAGTCTTGGTAGTCACCAGAAAACTTCGGGATATTTATTGGTGGTAACTTAATTTTTCGTGACACTTTCTCCGAGGATTCTTTCTCGCTAGTAGTAAATACCGGACTCACTTGGCTCAACTCATCGAGGGCCTCTTTAAGGTACGTTTTACAAAATTTTAAACATTGTTAAATTTCATCACTATAATAGGATTTATAAATTGCATTGTATCATTCACTTTAGTATGTTAAATTTCACTTTAAAGGACTGTAATAGTCCTTGGCCCGCGGGATGTTTGTGACATTGGCCGCCATATGCAATTTTTAGTTCGTAATTATTTCAATAGATGGCGCTGCCCTAAGTTTGAACGTGAAAGCGTTTGTATCACTCATACATACCTGTACACTATGGAAGTAAATTTTTTACCTTACGTTTTTTCACAGTATCAAAGCCTGTGTTTTATTTAGTAGGGGAGGAGGCTTGAGCGGGAAGGGGAGCTTGATGCATTGTAAAGGGGCCTCCTAACCCTGCACCTGGGTTGCACGCCCCAGGCCCCTCAAGCCTCTTCCTGTGCAACGCTATGGACCCGGCACCCGCACGGTGAATCCATGGAATGCTAAGTAATTCGTCTCTAGGTCAAGTTAAACTGAACAATCTAATAGTTGATGCGTATGAATGCATTTCACTCCCACTTAAGTACTACATTCATCTATTATCATCCTTGTCTTTCTGTAAACCGCGCCCTCTCCTAGTGTTGTGCTTTTACAGTACGGTAATTTATCGTTATAGTGGAACTAAAATCGATATCGTCATATTCTGGCCTATAAATATATTTAGCCTTGGATGTAAAAAGGGGGTACCTTTTATATTTTTGATATGAGTTTATAATAATGAAAATAATTTATTTCACAATATACAGTTACATGTTGTTATTCTTGACTTTATTACAATTGGTACACTAAATTGTATTGATTTTTTGACAGTAAAATGACATGCAGATCCCACCCACACTAAAAAAAATCTCGTTTCGTCCTCTGATTTCGCGCCGGATGTCTAATCTATTCGGCCACCAAAACCTTACTCTTACGAGTCGAAAATTTGTACTTCAATTATAAGAAATATACTTCAATAGTAACTTGTGAGGGAGATATATAAATTACTTAATTACAAATATACGAACAAAACAGCTATACCTACTCATACAAAATACCGCGCAAGGTATCTGCTGGGTATTATTGCCAACGCAAGTGGGAAAAATATCACTTTTATCTAAATAGGCCGTTACGGAGGAATAAATTATACGATCAGCTTATATATGTTGTACGATGTATTGATATCGATTATATTTGCATAAGATCACGTCCCATCACTATGAGACTAGGGTGTTTACCGCATGGAGGTGGCTTAGCCAATTAGAGCGCGTTTAGGTTAAACAGAGTTTGGCAGAATTCATCTCGAACAAACCAAATCTTATTGCATCTCTTGAGAGCTATTTTCTCTATGACAGCAGATAACAGAGTGTAAAAAAATTAAATAATTTCAACATTTTGATACATAAAACTATCAAAGTCGATGATTGAGAACATTAGTTGAATATTTAAGTAACATAATAACGAGATTGCAATGCTATTCCTGTTTAGTTAACACTTTAAGACAATTTTTCAATTGCGTGTAAACTTGCATGAACTTGCATGACCTGTGTGCTGTGTTATAAATAGAAGAAAAAATACTTACCGACCTTGGGTTTCATGACAAAAGAAGCTCGAGGGTTTTATATGGGGCATTACGGCTAAGTTAATCTATATGTTTAGATATTGTTTACGTGAAAGTGTCATGAATAAGTATTTTTCATAAAATATAATTTATATTGTGCTATTTCCTTCAGTTTTCATCTAGGTGAAGATCTGTTTTCCGCATCGGTTTCATGGTGTCGCACTACTAATATGTAACAAAAATACACGTTATTATTACAAAAAAAGTTGCACCCGACACCAAATAACGGTTTTTGGCTTCAAAATTACGGTAGATTTTCGAACTAAATGTTTGTCAATTGTGCGCCTGTCCCGGCCTACGCTAAAATATGTTTTTTTTTTCTAACTTACCCCTAGGCATGGAAGTAATAAGTACTACGTACAACGTAGTACCCTAGGAGTCTCTAAGTCATTGGATTCGTGTCCTGATATAGCAGAAGCTCTGGGCCGCGTTCCGAGGGTCAGAGTGCGTTGTTTGGTTGCTTTAACTTACTCGAAGGTTCCGAACGGCCGGTTGTTTTATAACCTTAAATATCGTTTTTGGCGGGGAATCGTGCAAAATTTATAGACTTTTTATGATGTTTGAAAAGCAATAACTACCGTTACCTGCAAAATATAAAAGATTGCCTATAATTTACTCATCAAGAAATGTCAAGGTCATGTCAGTTAAATATTCAACATTTTAACGACCTCTTTTGATCGTTAAAAAGTTGCGCTCTACCCGAAGGTCGTGAATGACGTTAGAGTGAAAAGTTGCACTCCGAGTGCACTCCGAGTGCGCTCTAACCGAGGTTCGGAACGCGCTCCAGTTATAACATATTTTTCCCTGCAAATCATCGGACTTCGAAATTATAAAGAGATTCAAAGCATTTAAACATAAAGAGTACTGTAGGGTTTTTCACTTAAAGTGGCAGTCCATAAACTGCATTATTGCACCATATTTAGTAACAATATTCAATCCTTGTGTCGATAGAAGTAATTTCCCCGACTTAATGGGACAAAGTAAATTCATCACTCCAATTTTGAAGTTCGGGGCTACATCTGACCCTCGCAATTACAGACACATATATCTATCTTACCTGTTCTGAGCAAAGTATTCCAAAAATATATGCTCAAACAACTTCTATCCCGTTTTAATGAGCATAATATAATGGAATGAGAATCAGTTTGGTTTCGCAAAGAGCAGATCCACAACAGATGAACATTAATACCTTCAAGTATTCAGGTTAGAGCCTGGGAGAGTTCACATGATGCTATTGGCGTATTTTGTTTTGCAGTACAATTACTGCCTTGGAAAGACTGTAGCCTATTTATCTACATTGGTACAATATTTCAATATTAAAATTTGTAATTGATCTTCATAAGAGCGTCGTAGACGCCTTAATTTTATAAATGATTTTGACTTTGACTTGACTTTTATTTTTGTATATCTTTGTTCTTCGAACGGCCTGGAGTGAATGTCAAAAATTACCAAGGTAATTTCCGGACTGCACTCGGGTAACTTTTACATTCATGCAGTGATTTCGGAATGTAGCCTATTTATGGCTGTCAATGCCATGTCAGCTTTTTGTCAACTGTCATGTTGTCGGATGGTTGCTTTGCTGGCTGGGGTTCGTTTTGTTTATTTTTGTTTGATTTCGCCAAAACAAACAAACATCAAAATAAATTTTAAAATTGTAATTTTGGTAGTTAAATTAAATGTAATGTAATCAATAAAATAAGAATTATACTTGGCTTAAATTTTTTGGGCATGAAGCTTAATATACGAGTTCAAAGATTTGTAAATTCTATCGCCGCTAATGAGATTAAAACGAGGCTATTACGATGTTTTTGTACGCACTTGCGCGAAGTTCCCGTCTCGAACTGCTGTTAGGCTCTACGAAGATGGAGAATACAAGACTTACACCTATTCGGAACTGTATGGTGTCTGCGAATACATTTCTCAAATCTTACAGCAAGTAAAATGTAGCAAGGGTATTGTTGGATTGGTTTCTGAGAGAAATATCGCAATACCATGCGTTATAGCAGCGTAAGTATATTTGCATAACAACACATTAAGTTGAGTATTTCACCAGTTTTACATCATACATGTAATGTATTTTGTTGTTTATTTTCAGGGCACACAAATGCTGTACAACATTTATGTTCATTGACCCATCACAAGACATCAGGAATGTGACTAACAACATTTCTTTCACGGCCATAATAGCCATCAACAATAAAAAGAATAATGTCCCTTCTGAAATGTTTTGTAAAGAGCCTGACAGAAGTGTTACAGTGTTCGATTTAGTAATCAATTTTTACAACGGCACTCCTGCAAAACACTCAGACAATCGAACCTCAGACCAACATTCATTTATAGCCGTGACTTCAGGCAGCACAGGGGACCCAAAACACATACAGGTGCCCATACAATGCATTCAACCTAATATTGATGATCTCACTAAAATGTTCAACATTGTACCTGAAGACATTATTTACTTTTCTACACCTCTGACTTTCGATCCTTCTATGATAGAAATAATGTTAGCTTGCTTAAATGGAGCATCTCTGCTTATTGCTCCCGCCAAAGCTAATATATTATTCCCGGAAACAAAACTAAATTCTATAACATTTTGGCAAACTACACCATCTAAATTCTTTCAATACTCTAATGCTGATATTAGAGCTAAAATATTGAGTGCTAATTCTACATTGAAAATTTTGGCATTAGGAGGAGAACCTTTAAATGGTATAAAGAGATTAAAAGAGCTAAAAGATTTGGACAATAAGACCAGAATATTCACTCTGTATGGTGTGACAGAGATGTCATGCTGGGCATGTGCTGCTGAACTGGATCTAAACAGAATACTTTCCGATAGAGAAGTGCCATTAGGGAACTGTCTGTCAGAAACAGAAGTAATGGTAGAACCAAACAAAGATAGCAATTCTGGAAACATTATTTTAGGTAAGTAAGGTTGTAGACATACATACATGTCACATCTGTTTTTCCTGTCAGGATAGGATACCACAAATTTACAATTGCTACAATCTTGTGTATCTCTAGCTTTCTTAATGTTCATCACATTCTTCATATACTCCAGTCTATTAAGGTTACTCCTAACCTGTCCTTTTTCCAAAATGTCTACCAATCTTGTTAAAATATATTATGTTGACCAGTCTTCACTTTCCTACTGTTCTATTCACACTTGCCATGTACACTTTTTTGTCAATTTCCTTTTTTCTAACCTTTCTACATGCCCAAACTATAACTACATACCTTGCCCACCTAACTACTAACTAGGGTGGTAATTATCATTGTAATAAAGATTTTTACATATATAAATAATGATCTTGAATGCCAGTCATTGAATTTGCATTGTTATTATGTTTTTAAATCACAAATAAATATTTTGATTTGTATTTCATACTTGTACTCATTTATTTACAGTTAGTAAAACAAGGAACTGTTTTCTTCTGTCTAAATCAAGAGGATCTGGAGAGCAAAGTTCTTTGAAATATGTAGATACTGGTGACATTGGTGAAGTAAAAAATGGCACTATTTATTATAGAGGCCGCAAAGATGACATCATCAAAAGATTTGGTCATAAAGTCAATTTACAGCTAATAGAGTCTACCATAATGCAATGCCCCAGAGTTAAAACCTGTTCGTGCCTTTGGTTACCAAAACCAATGCTGTTAATAGTTTACTTTTCCTCTGAAACCCTTAGTAGTCAAGAGTTGTCGGACTTTCTTAAATGCAAGATGGATGACAAACATTGGCCTGACAAAATTGTGAGAGTTGATAATCTACCAATTAATGCTCATGGCAAAATTTCAAAACAACTAATTACTAGAATGTACGAGAAATTGACAGGAATACCTCAGAGTATAGAAGGGCTCAAATTAAATTTTATGAAAGAACTCAAAGTAGCCATGCCTAAAAATTACACATTTGACCAAATAAAAGATAAGGATTTCTATTCTATTGGTGGTACATCATTTATTGCCGTTTCAATGTGCAATAAGCTGTCCCTTGCTTGTCCTCAGTTTGGTAAATTGATTTTGCCATATTTGATGTCTTCAATGTACACAATCGCCGACATATTACAAATGGCTCAAAAGGAAATATTTACTGAGGACACTAAAAATAAAAAAAGGATAAAAAGAGGCAGATCAGACAAAATAAGCAGACAAACAGAAGACTTGATAGAAGATGCATCATCTTCCAAAAAGAGCACTAGTACAGGGAATGGAAATCCTGTAGACATTGTTGTTGTGTGGACTTATGACACAGGCAAATGTGTAGATGCTACACCTACTCTTTACCAAGCTGGATTGTAAGTACTTCTGTATCAATTTAGTGTCATGAGTTTTATCTAAAGCTAGAGATTCCAGGAACAATTCCCAAGTTGGATAACTGTTCTTTTAATTCTTGAATATTTCTGCTAACTTCTTTAATATTATGATGCGCATATTAACTAAGGATCTCTACATACATTTGTAGTACAAGTAAGTCAATTTCTGCTAATAGATCCTCTGTGCAGTCATGAGTGTGAACTGCACCGGACAAAAGGCACTTCCTAATTAGTTGGAACTAAAAGTAGTTAAAATCTTTTTAATGCTCTTATTATCATCATTAAGCTAGCCCATTGAAGATATATAGATGGGCTGATTATGGATGTATTATTATATGTATGTATACCATAAAGATAGAAATCAAAAAAATATCTGAGTTAACACAATTTTCGGTGTACCCGGTACACTGAAAATTGTGGTGTACCCAGTGTAGTACCCAGATAGGTACTATCACCTTGTCTTGCTTGGTCATATGGTAGTAAAGTATTTGCTTCTCATATATATATGTATATATATATATATATATACATATATATATGAGAAGCAAATACTTTGTACAGATTGGTACCATCACCTTGTCTTGTATGATCATATCTTCAAAATCATCAAGGAAGACAATAAAATTGCTATTTTCTAGCTAACTGTAATTTTTTTTGAAAATCTGTGAATGGGGATCAAAATTATATAAAAAAATATGGATAGTCTCCTAAAACCATTTCCGAGTAGCTACAACGGATAAGGTACTTCCCCTTACTGCCCCGCTCAAAGTTTCCACCCTGTATATATATATTATACATATATTATATATATATAAGCCCCGTGTAGTTTATATCCCTAAAATATATATATATATATATTTTAGGGATATAAACTACACGGGGCTGTTACACACACAGTTAGCTAGAAAATAGCAATTTTACACAAAAACATTTTTTGATGCCAATCGATCCTGTTTCTAATACTGATCAAAATCTTGTATGGGACCAACCATCGTTGGAGTACTCAAAAAGTCACAAATTGCAAAAAACTTTTCCCGTACATTTTGTATGAAAATTTTAGGCGAAACCTTTTTTAGTGATGGTACGCTAAAAAAGCTTTTGGATGGACAAAAAGATCTCAATCTTTTTGTTGACTGAATAAAAAGATAAGTTAAAAAACAATACAAATTCCGAACTCAATAAAAAACAATCTTGAAAGTTTGTTGGGCCAGAAAAGCTCTGAGTGTGTTGTGAATTTTACACTATGTGCATAATTAGACAGATAAGAGAAAAATAATCTCCAATTTAGAACGTTTAGACTTGCTAGAAGCATATTACGTAAATAGTAAAAATACACAATCAAGTTATGTTAGTTAATAAAAAAAGAAAATTAATACCTTGCCTTCTTTTTGATAATATGTGAAAAATTGTACGTGATCATTTGTCTTTTATTTTAGTTGTTGTATTTCAGTTACACAAATTCTTTACATAATGTAAGTTTCGTTTACGTTTTTTGCTATTTGTGACTGTTTGAGTACTCCAACGATGGTTGGTTCCATAGAAGATTTTGTTCAGTATTAGAAACAGGATCGATTGGCATCAAAAAATGTTTTTGTGTAAAATGGCTATTTTCTAGCTAACTGTATTTTTTTTTTGAAAATCTGTGAATGGGGATCAAAATTCCATAAAAAAATATGTATAGTCTCCTAAGACCATTTCCGAGTAGCTACAACGGATAAGGTACTTCCCCTCACTGACCCGTTGAAAGTTTCCACCCTGTATATATGAGAAGCAAATACTTTACTGCCATATGACCAAGCAAGATAAAATATATATATATATATATATATATATTAGGGATATAAACTACACGGGGCTTAACAAAAGAATGAACAAGAAATTAAACACTTTAAATCATTATTATTGTCTTGAGAGATGAATGATGAATGAGAAGATATGATCATACAAGACAAGGTGATGGTACCAATCTGTACAAAAGGACAACATTAACTACCAAGAATTTATTCTATAGTATAATATACAGTATCAACTTATGAGAAAACTTGCCATATATTGTTTTTTAAATGCAATCATAGGCAGTATTGTGTCATGCTTCCATGTGGTACATGTTAGAAATTTCAGAAGGTATATGTTCAGGTCTGCCAGATAAAAACATCCATATCCTAGATTTTCAATTATCTTCAATTTTAACCTATTTATCACAGCCATTTTACATTTTCAGTAACCTGTTTGTCACTGTAGGGAGCCATTCTGGGAAGATCGTAGTAATGGATGCCATTGGAGGCATTGTGCAAGGGGTCATCAACATAAAGTCGCGAGTGGAGGCGGCAGTGCTGTGTCACCAGAAGCATGCCATGGCCCCTTGTGGCATCGTTGGCGCCCACGATGGGACCGTCGTTTGTTTTGCGCTGGAAACCTGCAAGGAACTTTGGAGGACCAACATTGGAGCCATGGTGAAGAGCAAGGCGGTTTGTTGCAACGAACTGGTGTATGTTGCTGCATATGACGGCAATGTGCGGTGCCTCGATTTAATGGTATGATTTCAAATATCTAAGAAGTTTATTTCAATACCACTTAAATTAATTGTGCGATGAAGGCGCTAAAGTATGGGTAATTTACAAAATGCGGTAAAAAGGTAGCTCAAGTTTCTCAATACCGCCTCTCCATTTCTCCTCTACAGCTTTTTAGCATCTACACGACTAAAATTATTCGCGTTTAGTTCATCTGGGGTAGATTGGTCAAAACTGCCCTAACCTATTTGATGACATTCGACTTAGTTACACAGTAGGTAAGTGTGTAAAAATGTCTAACAGTAAACATGATTAATAACCTATTCCTAAAACAATCGTCTATTCAATTAAAACAAGAAAAGTGAGTGAAATCTCGATCTGGGGGCCCTTGGGATATGTTGTTATGAATCGTAACTTCGTAAAACTCGTAGGGCTGTTTTACCATGGCGATCAAAGTAAAAGAGAACGGAACAAACAAGTATTTACCAGTATTCATAAATTATTTCAGACTGGTGAAGTAAAAGCTACGATACCCGTCGCCGACCAAGCAATATCTGCCGATCTAGTCCTCGCGAAGAACGAGTACATCCTCCTCGGCACGCTGTCAGGGGTGTGTGCGAGTGTGCACACCAGCACTCCCACAGTCGCGTGGCGTGGCACCCTCGCCACTCCGGTGTTCGCCAGCCCCGCGCTCTACGACGGTGACAAATATGTCGTCTTCGCGGAAGTCAACGGAGACATACACTGTAGAACAGTTGAGAAGGGAATCAAGGTGAGACTCCTTCCAAAACAAACACTGGTATAACTACGCCGTGTGCATAACAAAGCGCACTTGCCAGTCCGGTGGCATGTCAGGAGGTATTTGATTTCACTTAATCCAAAGGGTTTTTAGGGTTTCTTCTATACTAGAAAACTTTTGTGTGTAGTTTTAGTGGAATCTTAAGCACGGTTGGCTGACCGTTCATAGTACCTCTGCTAAAGTAGTGTGCCCGCCTACGTAATGCTGCCCCGCTTTCTTGTGAAATATCCCCGGAATGTGGCCATCGTGACGGTTGGCGACTGGAAGTGAGAGCCTGATAGACATTCTTGCTAGGTGCCGGCATTAACCGCGATCTCCGAGCTAGCTATTGTTTTGAAGCAGCATCTTTTGTTCCTTTAAGTCGGTAGGTTCTCGTAATGCCTCGTTTCATTTTCGCCTTTCTATTTTACCAGACTCCACCATCACGAAAACCTCAGTTCCGAAACCTCAGATCGAAATTTCGGATGACGCGTCTTATTTGACCTACTCTAGCTAGGGACTGGGGTACAACATATGACCGTACCGAGGTGTTCGTGTTTGCTTTCGATGATATCTGTTTTTGTCATCTTCATAATCTTGAAGACTCTGGATTTTTCGTTCTCTGGATATTGGTGTAAAACGATTTAGAGAAAATCTACCCGGAAGATTATCGTATAGTACACCGATAACAGTCAAGGTTACAGGCCTTATAGACGATCTAAATTATGTGTCTGCGTGGTGGATGTAGGACACTAACGGTACCTCTGCCCAATTTGTGATACTGGCTGATTTTGATGCTCACCAGATCCAGACTTCTATTCAGTGTCAGTATTTCACCGTTGAGTGTTCCTTATCGCCCCGCCCCGTTGGGTGAAATGCATGATATTCCGCGTCGCGACGCGGAATATCATGCATTTCACCCAACGACCCAAATCAGTTAGGTGACTACCGACGCGTCGGTAGTTACCTAACTGATTTGGGTTCAGCAGCTTGAGCTGGCATTGGGCGATCTTTATATGCATAATATCCTTGACAGTTCCTTTGCTTCTCTTCTTATGATCCTTCTAACTGTCCGCATGCTGTGATTGCTGTGTTCCGTCAAGCAATGGAATATTTAATTCCCTTTTGGTTTTAGTGTTTATTTTGGACGTACATTAGCGCTGATTCATGAAGCGTACCTTAGCCTACGTCGATGCTCGTAACTGTAAAACTAAGGATTTTGTTTGGTAATATTCCCAAATATTATCCAATTTTGTGAACGCATCCTTTCTAACTCAACTCCTACCTCCAACATATCCTTATATTTTTTTCCTTGGCTACCTTGGGGGTAGAAAAATCTAGCCGTTGACGTCTGGCGTGCATACCAACGAGTCGAGCTCCGGTTAACTCCTCGCTAAAATATCGAAAACCCCAACGTTCAACAATCAGCCGCGATCCTCGCGCACGGAAATCAACCGAAAATCATCACCAAAGCACATCATCATATTGGAGAAGGAAGAAAGGAACATTGCAGACGCGTCGCAATACATCCAGCACGCGGGGCGAGTTTCGAACCAGGTAGCCTTCCTATGTTCTATTTTTTCCCAACCATACCATGGTCCTTCGATCCTAATCCCTATTTCATCCCCTAAATCAACAACATTTCCAAAAAGTCCAAAAACCTTATCAATTCATATTTCATCCAAATCCAGTCATCCTGTTGTGTTTCATTTTCGACGCCATATTGCAATACTTTTAGCATACTATTGCAGTGTTACCACGTATTTAACGAAAACAGACGTTCAATCATATATCACTTGCTCAGTGGTTCAATCTCATTATTTGCCAATATCCATCTCTAATCTGTTGACAAAGCAATCAAATCAAACAAACAATCGATCATATTATCTTTGGTCCTGTTGTTGTGTATTTATTTCACTAAGATATTTTCCTATTTATTTTGTTTTGAAAGCTTATTTTGTACACAATGGCAGATTTACGCGTATGTTTAGTGAAATTCGACATGTCCATGAAATGGTTGCAGGCTACATACGATTTTTCTCAGGAATTGAGTTTAAAAGAAGATGTAACTAGTAAAGAAAAATTACGTTTTGTAGCCCGCCACAAAGACTTACAAAAATATCGTATGCAAATGGATGAGGCATATACAGTTATTGTTAGCAGTAAACAAGCTCTACCACAGGAAAAGCGTTCATTATCAGACATCGAGAAATCTTATGAAAAGTTCATGGATATTTTTTATTCGATCGAAGTTTTGCACAGCACACTGATTGAAGCCAAGCCTGAATCTGATGCACATAAACAGACTGCGTATAATCAGCATGAGAACGAATTTCATCTACCAAAAATTACCTTACCTAAGTTCTCTGGTTCTCATGTTGAGTGGCCTAGTTTTGTATCAATCTATAAAAGTTTGATTCACGACAATCAAAAGTTAAGTGCAGTGCAAAAGATGCATTACCTGCTAGGTGTCCTAGATAGGGAACCCTCCTCGCTGGTGAAGCACCTCTCACTTTCAGAGCAAAATTACAGTATTGCTTTTAATTTGCTAAGGGAAAGGTATGAAAATAAACGAATTATTGCTGACAAACATGTTGAAGCAATTCTAAATTTACCAAACTTAACACAAGTCAATTCAAAAACTTTGAACAAATTTATCAACACTTTGAAAGAAAACACACAGGCTCTACTTGCATTAGAATTTGACATACATTCATGGAGTTTCCTTCTTCTGCATATAATATTAAAAAAAATCACTATTGAGCTGAGGTGTAAGTTTGAGGCTAGCATAGATAATCCATTGAATATACCAACCTTTAGTGACTTACTTAAGTTTCTCGAAAGCCAACTGCGAGTACTTGAAAACATTGCTGGTCCTTCATTAAAATATACTTCTAGTTCTCTAAATGTTGTCAATGCGGAAAGTAAACAAAATTTTAGTTCTTGTCCATGTTGTGAAGATGCTCATTCAATTTACTTATGTCAAAAATTTAACTTAATGACCCCAGAAGAGCGCAAACAATTAGTCATCAAACAAAAACTTTGCTTCAACTGTCTGAGAACACATCATGTATCCAAGTGCATATCAAAAAGTGTGTGTCAAGTATGTCATGGTCGACACCATACAAAGCTGCACATCAACAATAGCTTGAATAGGCCATCATCAGACACCAGTGGTCAAACATCTGTGTCAACTAGTTCCACTGTACAGTCTTTGTATGGTGCCAACAATGGGGCGACCATGGTATTAGGTACTGCCTTTGTACAGTTGAAGGATGTCAATGGACACTTCCACTCAGCTCGTGCACTGATAGATTGTGGCTCCCAAGTGTCAATTGTCACGGAAAACTTAGCACAAAAGCTAAAACTGCCACGCTTGCCATCTGGACCTGTTCTTGGCTTAGGTGCACAACCAACTCGACAGACACATGGCCGCATATCATGCTTAATATCACCTGTGGGCAATTGTACTCCTTCCATATCAGCTGACTGTATTATCTTAAAGCGTATCACTGGTAATCTCCCATCGGTACCCGTGGATAATTCCGTCTTAAATCTCTGTAGAAATTTGGTTCTGGCTGACAAGCATTTTACAGTTCCAGGACCAATCGACCTCTTATTAGGCATAGATGTCTATGACCAAATACTCGACAGTAGAAGGTTCAGCCTTGGCAAAGACATGCCAACTGCCTACTCTTCAATCTTCGGGTGGATAGTTATGGGCACATCACCCGCAGCATCACCGCTTATTAATAGTGCTACAGTGATGGCCTGCACTTTAAGTCTTGATCAGGCACTAACTCGGTTCTGGGAAGTCGAAGAAGCGCCCAGTCAACCCATTTTAGATCCTGAAGATGTTCTCTGCGAAAAGCATTTTAGTGACACTCACTCCAGGGATGATTCAGGACGTTTTATAGTTCAGCTCCCTTTTAAAATTAACTTTAAACCCTTGGGCGACACATCCACAACCGCTCTCAAGCGTTTCTACAATCTAGAATGTCGTCTTCTTAAAGACACTCATCTTCGCGAGCTTTATGTTGCATTTATGCGTGACTATGAGGAAGCAGGCCACATGCGTGAGGTTCATCAGGATTCTAGCAAACGTTACTACATTCCACATCATGGTGTACTGCGTTCCCATAGCAGCAGCACTAAGCTCAGAGTAGTTTTTGATGCATCTTCAACAAGTTCAACAGGTGTGTCACTCAACCAGGTTTTGATGTCTGGACCGAAGCTGCAGAAAAACATTGAAGACATTATTCTCCGCTTCAGATCTCATCGTATCGTCTTCACTTGTGATATTAAACAGATGTATAGACAGGTGCTTCTGGCTAGGCAGGATTGCAAGTATCAGACGATATTTTGGCGTGAATCACCTGAAACGCCTATCAAGCAGTATGAGCTTACCACAGTCACATACGGTGTTACCAGCTCTGCCTTTCAGGCGATTCGGGTTATACACGAACTTGCTTACTTGAACGCATCGTTGCATCCAGATGCATCTAAGGTTCTTTTGGAGGATACATTTGTTGATGATGTGTGTAGCGGTGCCAATGATTTGAATTCTGCCCTGAAAATGCAGCAAGAGCTGGTTTCCATCCTCTCTCAGGGTGGTTTTGCCTTGCGCAAGTGGTCCAGCAATTCCAAGGATTTTTTAAAATCACAAATTGCTGATCACTGTGAGCAACCTTACCGGTTTGAAGAGGATGGTAACGCAACTTATAAAATTCTGGGAATAGAGTGGAATTCAGAAAATGACAGTTTTATTTATCATGCCTCCTCAATGAGTACCATTCCAACCAAGCGTGGCATCTTGTCAAACATTGCAAAACTCTATGACCCTTGTGGGTTTCTAGCACCAATTACTTTCTTTGCAAAACACATAATGCAAACTATCTGGTCTATGCAGCTTGGTTGGGACGATCCTCTTCCATCTGAAATCCTAAACACTTGGAATGATTTTAACAAACAACTTTCTCAACTTCACAACATATCCATACCAAGATGTCTGAACACTGATAAAACGTCAGAGATTGAGGTCCACGGTTTCAGCGACGGATCTGAACGTGGATATGGTGCTTGCGTCTTCTTGCGCCTTCAAGAAAAAAGCGGCAATATTTCGGTTAGGCTCCTTCTGGCCAAGTCACGTGTAGCTCCGCTCAAACAAAAACTTACCATTCCTAAAATGGAACTCAATGGGGCTCATCTGCTTGCCCGACTTCTTCAGCATGTTCATGGCGTTATTGGTCCAAAACTGAAAATCAGCCGTATGACTGCTTGGTGCGATTCCAGTATTGTACTTGCATGGCTTAAGGTTTCTCCCCATAAATTGCAGACCTTTGAGGGTAATCGCGTATCACAGATACAGGCTCTAGTGCCTAGTGTTACGTGGAAGCATGTACCATCCGCCAAAAACCCAGCTGATTTGGCAAGTCGTGGACTGACTCCTGCCGAATTAGTTGAAAGTGATCTATGGTGGTCTCCTCCATGGCTGGTTGAGGATTGCTCAGCGTGGTCAGAAGACATCTCTCTTCCCAATCAAAGTGAGTTGCCCGGCTTAAAGTCCACAATGCCTATCTCCAACTTCGCTGCACTTACTGAAGAACTTCCGGTTCTAACCAAGTTCAGTTCGTTTCCTAAGCTACAGTCTGTTGTAGCTTGGTGCAAACGGTTCATCCACAACTTGCGCAACAAAAATCATCGTCGAACTGGTCCATTGACTATCCCTGAGCTCAACGACAGCTTGCTCAACATAGTAAAGATGGTCCAGTCGTCGGAGTTTCCTGAAACCCTAAAATTGTTGCGCAATGATAAGCCTCTCAAGGACAGCGTTCGGCGTTTGGATCCATTCATTGATTCTCAAGGCCATTTAAGAGTTGGTGGAAGACTTGTAAAGTCAAATCTAGAATACAGTTCCAAACATCCACTCTTATTACCTAAATCACATCATGTAACGAAACTCATCGTGAACCATTACCATCGGTTGTTCGATCATCCTGGTCTAATGGCTCTCACTAGTATGATTCAACGAAAATTTTGGATTTTATCAGCGCGACGAGTAATCCGTCAACAGATCTTTCGTTGTCAACGTTGTTACCAGCTGCGGCCAAAGGCTATAGAACCATTCATGGGAGATCTCCCTGTGCATCGTGTGACGTCATGTCGCCCGTTTTCTAAGGTTGGTGTCGATTTTGCAGGTCCTTTCATGTGTAAAACATCGCGCATTCGAAATGCCAAGTCGGTAAAATCATACATGTGCATTTATGTATGCTTTGTAACAAAATGTGTCCATATGGAGATTGTGTCCGAGCTATCCACCGACGCCTTCTTGGCTTGCCTAGACAGGTTCGTCTCTCGTAGGGGGCTACCCAGTGATATATTTAGTGACTGCGGAACCAACTTTGTTGGCGCTCGAAATTATCTCAAGCACGTGGCACAACATTTCAAGGACGCTCAAGCTGAAATCAGCAAATCCTTGGCCAGCCGCCAAATAACTTGGCATCTAAACGCTCCTTCGAATCCTCATATGGGTGGATTATGGGAAAGCGCAGTAAAGTCAGCTAAACTCATACTGATGCGTCTTGTCGGGGACCGCTCGCTTACTTTCGAGGAACTTAGTACTGTGTTTGCAAAGGTAGAAGCAGCCTTAAATTCTCGTCCCTTGTGTCCTCTTACAAATGATCCTAACGACTTAGAAACTCTTACGCCTGGACATTTCATCATAGGACAACCGCTTCAGTCCTTGCCTGAGCAAGACTTCGATGAGTTTAACCCGAGCCTCTTGAAGCGATGGCAGCATCTGCGACAGATTAGCCAGCATTTTTGGAAAAGATGGCATTCGGAGTTTTTGCATACAATGCAACAACGTCCGAAATGGCTCGCTAAAATTACGAATTGTAAAATCGGTGATCTGGTTCTAATTATAGATTCAAATCTGCCACCTCTTCAGTGGAAAAAGGGTAGAATTATTCGTGTCTGTCCGGGATCCGATGGTGTAGTTAGAGTTGTTGAACTGAGAACATCTAATGGTATTTTGCTGCGTCCAGTTGTGAAACTATGCCCTTTGATGCCATGTCTTGAAAATTAAATCATGCTTAAATCATCTTTGATCGTTAATCATCTCATGTTATTAATTTCATTTTTATTTTTTAATTTAGTTATATGAAAATCAACCAGAACACTGACACCAATTATTTTTTTTACTTTTTTTTTTATTTTATTTTTTTTGAACTACTTTTTCTTCTAAAGAGCTTAGCAGCTCTTTGGGGGGCGGTATGTTTGGTAATATTCCCAAATATTATCCAATTTTGTGAACGCATCCTTTCTAACTCAACTCCTACCTCCAACATATCCTTATATTTTTTTCCTTGGCTACCTTGGGGGTAGAAAAATCTAGCCGTTGACGTCTGGCGTGCATACCAACGAGTCGAGCTCCGGTTAACTCCTCGCTAAAATATCGAAAACCCCAACGTTCAACAATCAGCCGCGATCCTCGCGCACGGAAATCAACCGAAAATCATCACCAAAGCACATCATCATATTGGAGAAGGAAGAAAGGAACATTGCAGACGCGTCGCAATACATCCAGCACGCGGGGCGAGTTTCGAACCAGGTAGCCTTCCTATGTTCTATTTTTTCCCAACCAGATTTTGTTTTATTTATGTCGTCTTATTATATTTCGGGGCAATATGTCCTGCACTGACGTGCCTTGTATATCTACACAAAACCCCCAGCCAGGGTGCTTTGTGTATTTCCCCCGTTAGCTTCTACTCAAGCCATCCCAACTCCTTAATATAGCGGAGAAGGAGTGGGTCGCTGGTATAGCTGCTCCAGAGACATGTGTTATGGTAGTGACGATGTCGTCAATGAGAATCATCTATAGTCCCATTATAATTCGTATTTGTTCCGTAGCTGTGTAAGTGCAATTGTACGTGCTTCACGGTCTCATCTTTTCGCCAGACAGCCTTCTATGCAAGCTGTAAAGGCTGTCTGTTGCTCCAGTTTTGTGTAGAGAATAATTCAAGTTTCAGTGACCTGTAATGAGGCCTTTGACAACGCGCTGTTCCTCACTGTTTAGTTTTTACAATTTATTTGTCAGCTTCTTGTTTAGAGTGGCCTTTGTTTAAAACGCTTGTTGTGTAGCGTAGTTTTCTTAGCCGATCTTAATCGATCAGTTAGGTAAGTTTTGCAACGTCCGCCGCGGTCATGAGTTGGATGGGTGACTGCTAGTGACATTATAACTGAGTGCTTTCGTGGTTAGAAAGGCACGTTAAGCCGTCGGTCCCGGTTGTTATCTTAGGATGGCAGTCCGTTATAGCATGGTGGTAGTGCATTTTGCGAATGCTCGCCTGGCTAGCTACCACCCTCAAGTAGAAAATCTGTTGCCTAGCACATAACGGTATGTTCCAGCCATTCTAGGATAGCCTGAATAACATATTTGACATTTTGAAATGATTGGAGTACAATTTTTTTTCTGACTAGAATCGAACATTTTTTCTCCGATTTCGCGCCGGATACCTAATCAATTCGACCACCGGAACCTTACTCTTACGCACCTTGCCCTAAGACTGTTAAAGTAATACAATTGGAGCACACAAATTTTCGACTCGTAAGAGTAAGGTTCCGATGGCCGGGATATTGCCCTCGGACCTAGCAATAAGCCCATTGCCTCTACTTGCAATACTGTAGTGGTCTTATTCAGCGCTCTTGATTCTGATATTTCAAGTTCCAGTGAGTAGTAACCGCAACCTATCTTGTTATTCACGCCATCTGTGTAAATATATTACGGCGATACATCTGCCAGCGCACAGTTTTCAGTAAACTTCTCCTTGTCATGGAGTGTAACTTCTTTCTAGTGCTCTCTAATATTCGACAATGGTTTGTGATTTGTCCCGTATCTATCCACTGGTTTGTTGACCTTATCCTTAAGGCTTCCTCCATCACTCCTTGCTGTATATGAAGATGAAGTGGCGTCAGGCCCAGGATCACATAAAAGACAGCTGATGGTGTTGATTTTATACAGCCACTGATCAAAGAGCAAGCCAGTCTTTGGGTTTACTGCAGTTTCATTATTGTAATCACCAGACTTAGTTGTGGCCACCTCACTACTCAACCACAGGTGACAAAAGTTACAAACATTTTGATGCAAAGCAAGGCTTTAGAGCCATAGGGACATTCTTGGGTCTTAGACTGAAGCTCTGTCGATGAATTTACACAGTATTACACTGTGTAAATTCATTGACAGAGCCTTGCTTTGCATCAAAATGTTTGTAACTTTTGTTTTAATATGTCCAAGGTGTTTTCCCCACAAAAAGCTTACTGTCTAGCCAAATACCGAATTAACCTCTTTACTTAGGGTCATATACATCCCAAATAGCACAGGAAGTTTTACATTTGCTATTTATTTATACAATATTTTATACAATTTCATGGTTAGACATAAGATAATCAGTAGGTATACATTCGTAGTTATATTTAACCGTAATGATTAAAAAAAAATTTAACAAAAAATGGAACCGACTTCAACACCCAAAAGTGTGAAATAACTTGTTGAAGTCGGTACCATGATGGTTCAAAAGTACCTATTATCACAGTATTGTGGGCATGGTACCGACTTCGACAAGTTATTTCACACTTTTGGGTGTTGAAGTCGGTTCCATTTTTTGTTAAAAATATTTTTTCAATCTTTTTAGTGTAACTCAAAAACGACCGATTGACCTTGACCGATTTTGATGAAATTTAAAATGGGACCAAACGACAAGCATCAGCTTTCAAACAAAAAAAGAATTTTCAAAATCGGTTCACCCAGTCAAGAGATCTGAGGTAACAAACATAAAAAAAAAATTAAAAAAAAAATATAGACGAACTGAGAACCTCCTCCTTTTTTGGAAGTCGGTTAAAAATAATAAAAAGGAATGCTTTAGTTATCACATAATTAACACATTCTTGTCCTTATTGCACTTGCACCTGGTATACAATAAGGAGCTATATCTTTTCAATAAATTAGAAACACACTGTATTTGTAGGTAGCATAATATTTATAGCAAAATAATCAGTACTAATACGAGGGTGAATCAAAAAGTTCTTAGAAGTGCATATATATGAAACCTTTTTGGATCAAGTTCGATATTCAAATTAAAGAGTGTCTATCACACTATATTTATGCAGACTGTCACTTATTTTTGTCAGTTCGTTCGCATGTAATAAATTTTTTTGTGCAACGAGTTGCTAAAAAGTCAAAATTATGGATAAAAGTGAGTTACGTGCGGTGATAAAATATCTCAGTTTGAAAAAAATGTCTACGAAGGAAATTTTTTTGGACATTCAGCAGACATTAGGGGGTGATGCTGTACCCTATTCTACGGTTGCGTACTGGGTGGCTGAATTTAAAAGAGGTAGATCAAGCTGTAAAGATGACCCGCGTTCTGGGCGGCCTTCAACCTCCGTTACAGAAGAAAATGTCAAAAAGGTTGAGAATCTGGTTTTGGAAGACAGAAGAATGACTATAAAACATATAGCTGAGATCCTAAAGATATCTTTTGGTAGCGTTCAATCCATTTTAATTGATTCACTGGGGTTCAAAAAAGTGTCTGCAAGATGGGTGCCACGAATGTTAACCGACGAAAACAAAAAGCGACGTTTGGAAATTTCCAAGCGTAATCTCGAAATGTTCCAGCGTGATCCGGATAATTTTTGCCGTCGTCTTGTCACCATGGATGAAACGTGGGTCCAATATTTTGATCCTGAAACTAAAAGACAAAGCATGTCTTGGAAACGACCATCCTCTCCATCCATTAAAAAATTTCGAGTTGCTCCTACCGCTGGCAAAGTTATGGCCTCTGTGTTCTGGGATAGTGAAGGAATCCTTTTTATTGATTACATGCCAAAAGGCCAGACGATTACTGGACCCTATTACGCAAATTTAATCCCGAAAGTGCGTGAAGAGATTAAAGAAAAACGTCGTGGAAAACTGTCGTTGGGCGTGTTGTTCCTTCAAGATAACGCTCCTGCTCATCGATCGGAAGTTGCGGTCAACGCAATCCGCTGTGCTGGCTTCAATCTCCTTGACCACCCACCATATTCTCCGGACTTAGCCCCAAGTGATTTTCACTTGTTTCCAAAATTAAAAGAGGAAATTCGTGGAACAAAATTTCACGATAATGACGCGGTTATAGCTGCCGTAGAGGACTTTTTCGAGAGTCAAGAAAATATTTTTTTTTCACAAGGAATAAGGAAGTTAGAAACGCGTTATTCTAAATGCATTGCATTGGAGGGAGATTATGTAGAAAAATAAAATATTATTATTTAAATCTTTGCATTTTTTAATATTGATTCCAAGAATTTTTTGATTCACCCTCGTATTATAAATGCGAAAGTAACTGTCTGTCTGTCTGTTACGCTTTCACGCCAAAACTACTGGACCGATTTGAATGAAATTTGGTATGGAGATAGTTTGAGACCCGGGAAAAAACATAGGATAGTTTTTATCCGACTGCGCAAAAAGAGGTTAATGTTTTCGCGCGATAACCGACATACGCGCGGGCGGAGCCGCGCCCGTAAAGCTAGTGGTTTATAATTATAATATTTGCTCATTGTTGACACAATGATTATATTATGCCCCATTTACAAACTTTTAATTTTTTCTTTGTTTTGACAGATTTGGAAATACCAAGGTGCTAAAGGGAATATCTTTTCATCTTTATATATAAAAGAAGTAGACAAGTTAAAATGGCAAATGGTGTTTGGATGTTTTGACAATAAAGTCTACAGTATAACAATAAAGAATTTCCAACCGAGTTTACAATGGAAGGCCCAGCTGACCTCACCTGTTTACTGCACGCCATGTGGGCTTAGTGACACATTAATACTAGCTGCTTCAAACAATGGAAGACTGTGCATCATCAATGCAAGCAATGGCTTAATCTTAACAGAGTACCATTTACCTAATGAAACATTCTCCTCACCAGTGACATATGGCGATTACATCTTCATTGGTTGTAGGGATGACCACCTATACTCCTTCAAATACAGTTTGAATGTATAACATGTCTTTCTTATTTTCAAAGTGCTTTCTAGTCTTCACTTCATCTCATGCATGTTTTTCAATAAATGTTCTAAATTTTAAAATATTAAGTGAAATGTTTTTTTAATACCCATGTTGATAAAATAATAAATGATTTTTATAACATGTGTTTTATTAATAAAGTTAAGTATATCCTTAGTACCTGCTACATTAATTAACACATCCAATCTTTATTTTCAGAAATTAGTACACTTACTTATTGGTGAAGGAAGTTGCAATCAAACAATAATATCATACAATGTAACTTTATTCATGATCTTACACAAAAGATTAGGTATAGTGAGCATTCATATTTGGACAATGCATATTCAATATGATATGGTTACACAATGAAACGGACATGGAATGCATAAATGTAGTTCCAGTAGAAACAAACCTAGCACTTGTGCAGATCATCTTGTAGCTTTGTATACTTAACATAATAAAAGCAACCTTACAATCAATGAATCCCTTTATAACAATCTCTTTTTTTATAAATTTTCTGATTTAAATAAAAAATGTATTAGAGCAATATAGTTTTGCTTAAATAATTTATGAAATTCTGCATATTGTTTTCTATAGCCAATATAACAAAATTCTAACCTTTTATATATTCACCAAATCCCTATGAATATTTCAGTTGTTACCAGAACAGTTCCGAACAAAATTAACAAGCAATGTACATATTGTAATAATAAACAGGTTTTTCACTGTTCCTCCTCCCCAAGCTCAACCTTCACTTTGGAAAAGTCGAAGTCTTCATCTGTGCCTCTTTTGTATATTTTTAGAACATCTAAGCAGGTAGTCTCAAAATGAGTAGTAGCATCATATGACTCTGAAATGAATATCTGGCTCTGACTTCCATCATCTATAGGTTCAAAGTAATCAGACACAGATACAAACTTCTGCTTAACAGGGCCCAACAGGTCCAATCCAGGCTTGATTTCCGACTCAGGGTCATTGGTCTCCACAGTGGTGGACACCATTGCAATGAACCAGCCCTTAGCAGCAACTTGATGGGTGTATGACACCACAGATACATAAATATCAGAATGCCTGCCTACTTGTTTCTGAGGGATAATTATTTGGGTAGACAAAGCATCCTTGGTATTGGCAATTGGGTGATCTAGCAAGCAAATGCATCGGATCACCTGCGTCTTCTTCCGAACTCGGTCAGGCACATAGCTGGGGTCACAATATACCTGCTTACACTTGGCAACCTCATTACCAGAGCGCACTCCCACTACCTTTCCATCTTCACCCAGTACTATTTCATCAATAGGTTTATCCAGCATGTAAGTACCTCCATAGATTGCAGAGAGTCGAGCAAACCCTTGTGGGAGCTCACCCAGCCCATACATAGGGTAGAGATAGGGTGACTTGCCATAACGAGCCAGAGAGTCTGAATAAAGCTTGATACGACGGATGGTTTGAACAGCTGGCTGTTGAAGATAGTTGTCATTGAGATATAAAGCCAAAGCATGCCCAGTAAAGTCTTGAGTGTTCTTATCAAGACCAAACTTGTCATATAGAGACTGCATGTTCGCTGTACTAGGATCGAAATCCTTCCATGTCTTTGAATCTTCCTCCTGGAAGTCTTGAACATAGATCAAGAAGTTTCGAAAACGCCTCTTTTCAAACATACCCATTAAATCAGACGCCAGGGCTTCCTTCTGGTCCACTGGCACTTTAGAAATCTTACCACCTTTGTACACATAGCTGCCTTCGATGGACTTGAACTCCAAGTATCGGGTGACGCCCGTGTGGATGAGCAG
This sequence comes from Plagodis dolabraria, assembly GCA_963854805.1. Lineage (NCBI taxonomy): Eukaryota > Metazoa > Arthropoda > Insecta > Lepidoptera > Geometridae > Plagodis > Plagodis dolabraria. The sequence continues at coordinate 28,523,800 of OY978446.1, forward strand.
CTTCACGAGGAGCCCATTTGCCATTAAAAACTTAGGAATCAGGTCGACATTCCAGTCGCGGCCACGACCATAAGTCTCGTCAGGCGCCGGTGCGTTGAACTTTGCAAACAGCTCTTCTAACGGAGTAATTGATGCAGATTCACCGCCGTAGTACTTGTTACGATCAATGTGTAACACCTTCTTTCCGGATACAGATAGCATCCCACTAAGGATGCATTCTTTCAAACCAGTACCCAACACGATCGCATCGTATTCTTCATCCATGATGGTAAGTTATTGAGTGAATAAATAATAATTATAAAATGAATTCTGTTTCAGCCGGGAGATAAATGTCAAAATGTCGAAAAGAACATGTCCGACGCGATGACGTCGACGTAAATGCCAACCGAAAGAAAATAAAAATAGTGTTCAAATACACGACTCAATTTGATTTTGAATATAATTCCCCAAAAAAGTTTATTAAAATTAACTGGTAATCGCTACGAATTTTATTCATAGGGTAATCGCAATAAATGTACCGCATATTGCGTTGGGTTTTAAGTCTGTGATTGGAAGATTGATTATTCATACTCGCACCATGATATGACTGTAACATGCACATGACATTTTTCTGGTAAGTATCTGAATTACGTAAAAATATATAATAAAACAAAAATTGTACGTAAACAAACATAATCGTTTATTGTTATTACAATTAATAATCATAACAATTCCAAAACAATTACTTTTCATTACAAAATTATGCGAAGAAAAATTATCGTCATGTGCGGGATTCGATCAATAATATTATTTATTTGCATAGAATACAGTCTATTCAGCCTACATGCAGACATGCAAAAGTTAAAAAAAGTTATTTTACAGAGATTAAAGTATATCTCTGTAACTTAAATAATCCTTAATATCGTAATGGTATATTATGATACAAGTGAGTTAAGTTGATCATTATAGACGAGCACATCTACAGTATCTTAACTCCGCTCTGTCGTTGAAATAATTACCTACAGCTGCGCTGTACGTAAACATGCGGTAGGGCTACCCGCCTCCAGTATTTTAATTACATTTGCCTACTTTGTGTTTCCATTAGATATGTGATTGTAAATATACTTTTTTTATATAAACAAATAAAATTCTTTGTGAAATGAACAGAAAGTGTTCACTAAAAATGCGTGTTGTTTATTGACTAGTAGGTGGATTTAGTTAAAAAACCATGTTTATATCTGAATAAAAATCAGCCTTAAAAATTTGCGACCGAAAAATATTTGAGATACGTATGTACTGCACACAGTAGTTCCAGCAACGTGGGGATTGTGCCATATAAGCTCTGCTTAAGACGGCATACTCTAGTTGTGCCGTCTTCAAAACCTTCAGGTTGTTTCATACACTTTCTTCGGTAAGTTTGCCATAGCTCACTAATATAACACAATAACACTCACTACAGAGCGTATAGTGGACATTCTTGCTACTGGACTATATGTTTCGTCATAGTCAAGACCTTTACCGGAAACCTAGAGCGACTAAACGTGCTTTAAATCTTTCGAGCCGTGCTACCGTTACTAACTCCCTCAGTTTCAATAGAAGGATTAAGAGGTACGCGTTCTGGCAACACTTTAAACTCGTATTCGTTTGGTTTTGTGTCTTGCTTTTCAAAAACATTTTTTACCTCTAATCTAGGTAGCGACTTCTCATCAAATTGGACATCTCATGCTCTTACAAGTCGATTTTTAATACCTTCTGTAACCCAAATACGATAACCATCGTCGTCATATCCTACTAAAATGCCTTTAACAGATTTCCTATGCAATTTCATCTTCTTTTGTTTTGGAATATGAACATAACACGTACTGCCGATTACACGTAGTTGCTTGACGTTCATTTTCTTACCAAACCAGAGTTCGTTGGGTGTTTTACCTTTTACACGAGTTGGACAAGTTCTGTTTAGTATGTATGCAGCTGTATTCACAAGTTCTGCCCATAGGCACTGTGGCAGTGTCTCGTTTGCATACATAAGTGTTCTGGCAGTTTCAACTAGAGTTCTGTTTTCACGCTCGCTGCAGCCATTCTGTTCCGGCGTATACGGCATTGTTAGTCTTTGTCTTATACCACTTCGAACTAGAATATCTCTTACATTCTTATTATCAATTTCTCCTCCGTTATCGCTTAGGATAGTTTTGATAACGTGCCCGTTAGTTTTTGCTTCAACGATCATCTGTTCTAAATATTTACATACTTCTGACTTCTGTTTCAAAAAGTAAACGTATCTAAAACTTGTGTAATCATCTTTAAAAAGCAAAACATATCGATAATTAGACATCGAGTTGCGAAACGGTCCACATACATCGCTATGTACCAATTATCCTGGTTGGGAGGCTCTGTCTCTCGTTCCAAATTTTAGTCTATGAGACTTTCCAAACATACAGCCTTCACAGAGGTCTTGTTCAACTGGAAGGTCAATTCCTAGTTCACGTTTGATGAAAGTTCTAACGTGTCTTTTATTTTGATGGCCAAGTCTTTCATGGTACAATTGAGTTTCGGATGTCATGAATACTTCTAATTGCCTAAATGGTTTTATATGTTTAACATTAAGTTTGTACAAACCACCATTTTGAGTTCATTCGCCAACAATTTTAAGCTCTCCGTTTATAGACATTCTGCATACCTTTGGACTCAAAACGAATTCGCTATTCTGGTTCTTATCATGCGTAGCTAAGACAGAAAATAAGTTCTTTTGAATTGATGGAACATACCACACATCTTGAAGAGTTATTGGTACTGTTTCATCAGCTTCAATCATAATCTATCCCTTTCCTTTTTCCTTTTTTTTTGAATCGTCTTTCCGTTCGCTGTTGCCACTGTATATGACACGGCGAATTTCTCGAAACTATGAAAGAGGTCGCTTCTATATGTAATGTGGCTCGTGGCTCCATTGTCAACATACCAGTTATTCTTGTCACATTCTGCCGTATAATTCGTTTTTTCTGTCTGTGCTACCTCTACAGACATCAAAGTCATGTTTGCATCTTGACTGGTAGAAGGAAGGTTATCACTTCTTTGTGGTCGGCCGTCACGTATCCACATTTGACAATTTTACATGGTGACCAATTTCTGAGCAATAATTGAATTTTAACCTCTTGTCCTTCACTTTGTTCTTGATGTGCTTCTTCGTACCCGTATTAGCAGTCAGAGCTTCCTCTTCAGGTACTTTTTTACTTGACAAAGCTCTCTCATAAGCACATAAGTGGCTGGTTAAATTATCAATAGTTCTGTCAGTTTTAGGTATTAAGAGCCAGCTGCTTCTAAATGAAAAATATTCGTCGCCGAGTGTATCCAAAATTTGCACTCACATCACAAATTTACACAACAGATGCAGGCGCTCAATTGATGTCACATATACTTGAAGCCTGGGAGAGTTCACAGGATGCTATTGCCGTATTCTGTGACCCTTCTAAGGCATTTGATTATGTAGAGTACCGCACTCTAATTCGAAAACTTTTACATTATGGTATTCGTGGAAAAGCTCTGGATCTTATACAGTCATAACTGTCAGACAGGCTACAGAAAGTTAGAATAAATGGCAATACTTCTTCTGGGTCTTTGGTAAGAATAGGAGTACCGCAAGGATCAAGTTTAGGACCCTTTTCTGTTTCTAACATATATAAATGATCTGCCTTGCATGGTTAAAAATTTCTGCGATATAGTTTTATTCGCAGATGATACTTCCCTGATTTTTAAAGTAGATAGGAGAGATAGTGAACTTATTCATGTAAAAAATGTGTTGTCTATGATCTCTAAGTGGTTCGCGGCTAATAATCTTCTCTTAAATTCAAAAAAGACCAAATGTTTAAAGTTTTCTTTACCAAATGTTACTTATGTTGAACCAAACATTAAGATTGGCCTAGAAAAACTCTCTTTTGACAATACGACAGTCTTCCTGGGAATCAAAATGGATTCAACTTTACAGTGGAATCCACATATACATGATCTATCCGGAAGACTTCTGCTGCATATACAGTTCGTAAGATAAGACAGCTAACAGACGTAGCTACTGCTAGGCTCGTTTATTTCGCGTACTTCCACAGTATTATGTCATATGGTGTATTGCTGTGGGGAGCTGCTGCTGAGATAGAGACAATATTTATCTTACAAAAGCGTGCAATTCGAGCCATATATGAAATGGATCCTAGGGAATCTTTGAGAGATGTTTTTAAAGAAATTGATACTTTAAGTTTACCAAGTCTGTATATATTTGAAAATATTATGTATGTTTGTAAAAATTTGAGCAAATTTAAATCAGACAGTGTCAATCACGATTATAACACTAGATATAAAGATAAAATAGCGGTGCCAGGTTTTAGATTAGCAAAGACAAATAAAAGGTCCTTCTTAGGCAATTCTGTGCGGTTTTATAATAAAATGCCCAAACATATTACAACGCTCACAGAAAGAAAATTCAAGTTGCATGTGAAAAATATTTTGATAAAGAAATCTTACTACACAGTTTGTGATTATTTAAACGACAAAAATGCTTGGACTGGTTCGCCTCTGCCAAGCTAGTGCCTGTCACCTACATAATGTAAATTAAGTATTGTAATAATTTTACTTTAAAGTATGTACTTACTTAACACATTGTTAAAAAACGTTTAAAAGTCCCGAGTTTCTTGCCCGTTCTTCTCGCAGTGGCTCTATAATTTTTGTTTGCTGAAGGTGGCAGTACAATGTAGCACATTTCAATATTAAAATTTGTAATTGACCTTCATAAGAGCGCCGTAGACGCCGAAATTGAATAAATGATTTTGACTTTGACTTTACACACCAACAAAAGTTCTAGTAACTGCTTGTCGTCTTGGTATAACTCCCGGTTTAACTCAGACCATATATTTTTCAGTTTACACATATGTGTCGCAATGTTGTCATCTGGGTCTCTTTTCAGTCCGAAAAATGTCATACAAAAATTATACGACTTGTCTTCAGATGTACCTCCAAACAGTCTGTGTAATTCTAACCATACTTCGTTGGCGCTTGTAAATCGCATAACTGCGTAGTGTGTCTTCACTCATATATGTGGTAAGTAGGAGAAGAGCGTTGCTATCAGCTTTGACAAATCTGACTAGTTCACATTTGTATAACTTTATATCTACGTCACCTGCTCCATCTTGTACACGATCTGGTCTTTTAAGTTTTCCATCGACTACATCCATAGCATCTTCAATGCTTCGTAAAAGAATGCATATTTTATACCTCCAAGTTGACCAATTGACTTTTCTTTCAAGTAGTCCGATTTGAATTTTTCCCGATATATTTTCCATTTTTGTAAGGGACATAACCTGTTGTTGTGTGCTGTTTAGTGGAAGCTTGGGATAGAGGAAAACATAATAGAAAAAATAAATGGAGATATTAAATATAAGGAAAACTAGATTTGTTATGACTTGACACACATAATGGTGGAGGTGCTGGGACATGAACCCAGGACTTTCACCATTATGTGTGTATTTTTAATTTTGCATTTCCTTATGGAGACCTCAGATTTATAAACTGAGTATTTAGATATGTAAAAGACTCTTGCCACCGTATGATTCTGAATAATCAACGAAATATGCTTTTGAACATTAAACCGAATTCTACCGAAATTAATATCTATTAATTTATCCGTGACTATATTTTGATGTGCAGCGAAGACGCGGCGCGGCGTGACGGCGGCCGAGGGATGTGACATGACGTTACCCCTGCATCTCACTTTTCGCGCTACACTAGTTCCGAGCACCACATACCAATGTTGTTTCTTTATTCTATGGCCGCGCTGACAACTTCGAATAGTTTCTTAAAATGCCATGAATTATTTATTATTATGATCCAGCTGCTACGAAGTTAGATTTCTAATTTTATATAACTCGGGCTATTAAATAAGAACGATTGTGTATTTTTCAGATCTTTTTTTTTACTTAGTAAATTATTACAATATACATAAAAAAATATCGAACTGATTTATTGCGATTCTAATTATTATTATTTAAAGACATTTATGAACGTTATACATGTTTAGTTTACATAATGTCCATCTTTCAAACAAGTTTTTAAACACACGATAACAATGTCATCAACATGGTCTACCCATGGAAGTAATAAGTACTACGTACAACAGTACTTATTACTTCCATGGGTCTACCTTTTGACCAAAGCTTTATAAATATGTAAATAATCAAGTAATCATCTTTGCTAAATTGGTGGAATTTTATAATATCAAAAGTTAAAATCGTACATAATATCAAAAGTAAATTTATCGCTCAATCGCGTATTAGCAGGAAGAGAAGGGGGCTAATACGCGATTGAGCGATAAATTTCGTGGCTGGAGCCAGATTGTAACCAAATAGAATGAGTGTAAATTATAAACTTAAAAGAAAAAATGCACTGACGTTTGTGTGAAATGTCATTGTCAAAATGTCAAAAATATCGTAAGTCAATTTGCAGCGCCAGCTAGTCAATTTTATTTTCTACCAAAATCCAGCCAAAGGCAAGCAAAATATCACAATCAGTCAGTCAGTCTTCGGTCCGGTTGCCTTTCTTGCCTTCTTGTTCGTTCGTGCAAATCTGATTCTAACAACTGTTGCGTCGCCGTGAGCCGTAGTGGTCAATTAATTCATGTTTCTTTTGTCCTACAACAAATGTCTCTTTCGGCGATACAGTATGCTCGTGTTTATTATTTCCCAATTCTCAAATTCGAACACCAGTGAACTGTGAAAAAGTGCAAATGACTTCTAACCATATGTTTCGGTAATTACGGCCCATAATATGTCATCCCTTCGTTGAAATAGGAAAAACAGTGCAGCGACACGGTTCTCGCAGTTTTAAATGAAAGGAACAAGCGGGTCTTTCACCGTTCAAATGCATAAAAATGTCAACAGAAGGAAGCGGAGAGACTCCTACGGCTACGCCATGTCTTCCCGGGGCCCCGCAACAAACGTACCTTTTCCCGAAAGGGAAAGGTCACTCGAGGTCTATAAGTCATGGAGGAACGCCAATGGTATCAGGGGCTGTGGTGCCACCGAGGCCTCCGCTCAAGTCTGCGCTGCGTGGGCATCAACGGGCGCTCTCGCACGGCCAGATAGGCGAGGGTGGACGCACAGGCTCAGGCCCGACGCCCGCCCCTGGTCACAGCCGAACTGGCAGCCGCACAGACTTTATTCTACCGCCAGGACATCGCGAACCCGCACCAGCGAGCACCATACCGCGCCACGGCTCTGTCCGCGTGCACCATTCACGCCAGGCTTCCCGCTCTGACTCCATCTACACAATCCGCCGTAGTTCAGTCATAGGTCCGTGGCGACGAGCTGCATTCTGGCTGCTAAGACGGCCGCGGCCATCCATTGACAATCGCCACCTCATTGTTATCCCTAACCATTTAGTGCCGGACAAAACACCTCTCAAGGACCATCCCAATGGAAACAGATGTGATAATAAAGTGAGGACTACAAAGTATACACTACTCTCATTCCTCCCAAAAAACTTGTTTGAACAGTTCCATCGCATTGCCAATGTGTATTTTATATTCATAGTGTTATTAAACTGGGTGCCCGCTATAAATGCTTTTGGCAAGGAGGTGGCCATGATGCCAGTGCTATTTGTTCTCGGAGTGACTGCTATTAAAGACTTATTTGAAGACCGCAGAAGACACAATTCTGATAAAAGAATCAATAACTCTTTCTGCAGAGTGTACAAAAAGTGAGTACCAACATTTTAGACTTATTTAAAATAATTATTACATGACAGATTTTCAGGTGATAATTATTAATCCTAGACAACAGCTTCTATAGGTTTTGAAATAAATTAATGAATTAACATACTGTGTCTCTTACATGACTGTTACATGTAAGAGTTTAGTATCGCTTGCACTCAAGTAAGCGACTACTTTTGGCTTACCTGTATGCAGTGCATATGGTATAAAATATGTATTATTTGAGATTAGGAACTGATAATAATGTATTGCATAAATGATACAGAGAGTTATGTTTTATTATTATTACATATATATTATTTCTTTTATTTCTGTTCTGTTAGGTTACCACTATCTCACTTTATTCAACTGAATTTAATTTAGTAACTTTTTGTCTCGACACTTACTTCAGTCCTATCTTAACTTTATTATAACTATCTCATGAATATACATTTTAAATGTGTAGGATCATTACTTCAATATAATTTTTACTGCTGATAGGCATATTTTGACCTCATTATCACCTGGTAATTGATGCAAAGGTTGAGAACTGTCGGTTGCCAAGTTAGAATTTCACCCCCCATCTCCTAGCATGGAGGTTGTAAGAGGCAGCTAAGAGTAAAATATTCGAAGATGGTTAAGAGCACCTTCTGTGGAACTGCTATCTCATACAGCAATCCCCAAGACATGCCAAGTATGGCGATATGGCTAATCCTCCCTTTAATGTTTTCCCAATGCAGAAAACACTGCTAACCGCCTAAGATCAGTTGTGCGAATTTGCACACCTGTTGGTCATACATCTAATACTGTATCTACCTCGCAAGCTGTTTGAATGTTTAGAGGTTAACCTGATACATAACATTCAGGCTAACTCTGCTACAAGCGCTTCAAAAGCAGTATAGCTTTCATAAGTAATAACTTAATATGTCATATTTTTCATATAAATGTTTTATAATATAGATCTATAATGTCTCAAATGATATACACACTAGTAATGACTAAATACATAATAAACATAACATAACAATATAAACATTATTAATTTAATTAAGTGGGAATTTATTGTCTGTCTCAATTTATAAATTTTGTGGCATTGTTTTTATGGACATTGGTAGGGCCTAGTGCCTAATGATTTCATTAAGTACTGAGGTTTAGAGCATAAATAAAAGATATCATAAATTTGAGAATGTATATACTAAGCACATGCTTCTGAATTTCATATTAATTTGCTAATAAAATAGGTATTTCTTGCTTATAAAATTTTATTTCACAACTTATATCTTAGAAAAATCACTGAAGAGCTTTCTTTATTTACTTGTAAGTGTTAAACACCATCTTTCGAGCTAATCAATCCATAAAATAGAAGTTTCATTCAAAATTATATTTTCAATTATATCAATATCAAAAAACCTTCCTAAGTACACCCCTCTATTTTTAAATAATCCTTTAATAATTTGCTACACTTAAATATTGAAATAGCTAAACCATGGTATTTATGCATAAAACAAATATACCTATCCACTTAATTTTTTATTTAGGCAGCAGGACCACCTTCGTTATCACACTTTACTAACTATTCATGGTGTGTTGTGGTTAGTGAATTTCCTATGATGTTTACATGAACCAACCACATACACATGCTTTAGTGTTTCATATTTAATCGCTTCTTCCGATGTTTTGTAGTTGTATATACTGTTATTACATTTTTCAGTGTCTAGTTTAAGATTTATAAAAATGTACATAGAAGTATTTTTACATCTGTATTTTCAGTTATTAGACACTTTTGAATGGTCTACATTGCATGACTGATTGATTCAATATTGTCAGAATAATTTTGGTGTAATCTTTTATATTACTGTAATGAATATTTCTTTCTTTATTTAAAAACTACAAATTCTTATTAATAAAAAATTTCATCACCCTAATTGATTTACAGAGATTGCAGTATATAGGTACATTATTACACATTTTTGAGAGGTTTTATATATTTATATGTCATGTATTTATATATATGTCACCTCGACACAAGAACCCATTGTCAGTGCAGCTAAACTGCACAAGAGATCTAAACTGACCCAACACTAAACCGAAGACATTCCGGACATCAGCCTATACGAGATTAGAATGGCGGTCAAACAGCTTAAGGACCACAAGGCGCCAGGTGATGACGGAATCACGACAGAACTTCTGAGAGCGGGTTATTTAATTCCGTCATCCTTGAAGGTAAAACGCCAGAAGCATGGAGCAGAAGTGTAGTGGTACTGTTCTTCAAAATAGGTGACAAGACCTTGTTGAAGAACTACAGGCCCATTTCACTTCTGAGTCATGTTTATAAGCTGTTCTCGAGAGTCATTACGAATCGTCTTGCTCGTAGGTTTGATGACTTCCAGCCTCCCGAACAAGCCGGGTTCCGAAAAGGCTTTAGCACCATAGACCACATCCACCCGCTCCGCCTGATTATACAGAAGACTGAGGAGTATAATCGGTCATTATGTTTAGCGTTTGTGGACTATGAAAAAGCCTTCGATTCAATCGAAACCTGGGCATTACTGCAGTCTCTTCAGCAATGCCAAATTGACTATAGGTACATCGAGCGCTGAAGTGTTTGTATAGAAACGCCACCATGTCGATATGATTACAGGACAAGCGCACGGAACCAATCCAACTGCAGCGAGGCGTGAGACAGGAAGACGTTATTTCTCCGAAACTGTTCACGAATGCGTTGGATGTTTTTAAGTTCTAGAACTGGAAAGAATTCGGTATCAGCATCTATGGCGAATACATCACTCACCATCGTTTCGCCGATTACATAGTCATAATCATCGATTACATAGGCAGAGTCGCTTGAGGAACTCAGTACAATGCTCAGCGACCTCAGTAGAGTTTCCCAGCAGGTGGGTCATAAAATGAATACGGACAAGACGAAAATTATGTCTAATGTCCATGTTGCCAATGATTACAAGCGGCTAATAGCCGTTCTTTGTGGCGTTCTATGGGGGAGGCGTTTGTTCAAAATTGGACATCTTCCGGCTGATGATGATGGTGATGATTACAAATGTTTGCACCACCTTTTAAAAAAATAGGGGTCGAACTTATGTTGTAATCAGTGAATAATTTACGATGTTTCGGCCTTATGATTGGACAATGAGAATGGGAGCATGGCCCTTCTATGAATCACAAATCTAACCTTTTATATCAGAATTGTCAGACAGGTTACAGGAACTAGGAAGAATAAATAGTGTTACTACTTCTGGGTGTATTGGAGTTCCGCAAGGATCAATATGAGGGCCTGAATTGTTTTTGGCGTACCTATAGTAAATGATCCTTAACATGGTCAAAGTTCTTTGTGAAACTATTCATTTGCAAATTATATCTCATGATTTTCAAATTAGTTAGTAAATATAACAAACAAACACGCACATAATGAATTTATTATCTCCAAATCTTTCAGAAATGTAATTTTAAATTAAATTAAAGAACCATTAAATGTTCGGTTTTCCTATTCCTATTGTTAGTTACACTTACATGGAACCTAATGTTGAGCTTTAGGGCTAGCTAGAGGGTCTCTATAGTACCCTCTTGATATCTAATAAAACTGCAGTTGTGCTCCAAGTATAGTTTAATTGGAGCCTGTCGCATTATCATTACATTGTTGTTAATTATACATATAAAAACTCGTTTATGATAGAGATAAGCAAATATTATTTTAATGAACATCAAAAACGTCAATATAGGATACCTACAATATACTAGTATTTTTTCATACCTAATATTACACTACAACATACAGCATACTATTATTCTTATATTACATTATTATATACCTGAAGCCTAATATATACAGGCGAATCATCGCGCCTGTATATATAACAGGAAAACTACCATCATAGTATTTTTAACCACAATAACGCACGCTAATCAAACAACAAATTGAAAATGATCAACTTCTCGTAAACGCGACCTCACGCAGTAAGGTACCTGTAGCTAGTAGGACCCTGTCGCTTTACCAACATATGATGATGATATATATATATTTATATATAGGTATAAATAATACAATCACAAGTAGTGGAATACACATCATTGTACGATCAAAACTCCCGTGATCGTGAGTAGCGGCATATTTCCTATCAATATTTGAACTATCATTCTCAGAATAGGAAGCCTTCTTGCCGGTAACAAACCAAACCATTGCACATAAATTCACATTAATTTGTAGATAATATTCTTCAATGACTACACAGTTTAAGTACAGCAGGTAGAAACGTATATACCAAAACTAATAGGTTTTTTTGTACCTCATAGATATTCGTACTGGGTTTTAATTTAAGCTTATGCCCTCCAATTAGAATTGAATTTTACTCTAAAATCGATCTTCTATAAAAGTCAATTCTAAAAAAAACATTTATTCAATTTAGGCGTCTACGACGCTCATATGAAGTACAATTACGAAATTTAAAATTGAAATATTCTACATTGTACTGCCACGTACAGAAAAAAAAATTAATAATAATTTCTGCTACTCTTTTCACTTTTTAACACCCGTTGCAAAAAGAGGTATGTTATAAGTTTGACGTGTCTGTTTGTGGCATCGTAGCTTCTAAACGAATGAACCGATTATTATGCGTTTGTTTTTGTTTGTAAGCTGTTGTTTTTTAGCTATAATTTAAAGACTTGTGTCGGGAGTTACTTAAATTTTCAATTTTTTACACATTCGACCTCAACATCACTTACCACAAGATGAGATTGTGGTATTATATTATTATGTGGGTTACGCATCAGCAATAAAAATATATTATATTTAGAAATTCTCTTATTTTTTTAACTAACAGTAGTCAAATCTTGCATGGACTACATTTCAACCATAATATTTGTCTAAAACACTAAAACATCACGAGGAAAATACTCGTTTAAAAAATCAAGTTTTATTATGTTACAGAACAAAATTATCATTTTTTATTAATTAAAATGACCGTCTTTAAAGCCATATCTATGTATGGAAAAATCTGTAATCGATACATACGATTTTGAAATATTACAACTTTAACTTTAGAAAACTATAATTCTATGCATTTTGGACGAAAGTATTGCTGTACTATATAAACCTTCAACAGTTGTTTGATTGATTTTCGTACTGGCCGGCAACAATTACTTTGAGGACTATAATAAACTCGATTGTTCTTCCTCTCAACGGCTTTATAAACCGGTTGTGGAAGAAAAGCTCGTAAATCCGAGTTAGTGAACCAATATAGGTACGTAGCAAACAATAAAAGTGAAAGTTTACGACGCTAACGCCAAATTACCTCAAATAAGCCGGAAATACGATACGAGAAGGGTTGTTACTTGACTCCCAAATTTATATTACCACCTCGTCAACGGCTTTTGTTCTCGGGCTTCTAAGATGTATAAATTTGTACATTAAACATAAACGAAAGTAATGCAAAGATTAATTTAGGGTCTAGGAAGTAGGAACATACTAGCTCTGACCGATTTCTTAATCGGTCTGGGTGTACTAATAACAAAATCTTCCATATTATTTCCCTTTTTTCTTTTGTTTAACATAACCTGAAATTCGTGCAATACGTTTTTTTACTTATGCTATGAATCAATTTGTAAATATAAGTCCCAAAATAAAATACTATATCCGAACTATCAACTATCTCTATTATTTATGTCAAAATAATAAGGGATGACAAATAATTTAACCTTCTCGAAGCGTTCGTAGCGTAACTTCCCTATAAGTTATAGACGGATCTACTATAGATGTACTATAGATACTCCCCGTGGGGTGCCGGGTTAGAATTGCACCTCCCCTTATCAGCCCGTGGGTGTCGTAAAAGGTGACTAAGGGAAAAATACTGGAAGGTGGGCAGCGGCGCCTTCTAAAGAACTACTATCTTACACTGCGATCCCCAAGCCGCCTGCCAAGCGTGGGGATTATGGCAAATACCCCCTTAATAGGGGAGGCTGTGTTCAGCAGTGGACGGTGCGGCTGGTACAGTACTATAGGTTAAGCAACGTCAGGTATGGTCCTTCCTTGGATGGGTGACCGCTAGTGGAATTTACAACATACTGTACCATACTATGAATTGTTTTGGGATAGCAGTCATTAAGGCATTTTGCGAACGCCCAACTAGCTAGCTACCATCCTAAAGTATTAGTTTATTTTAAATCATGTGTTTGAGATTATAAAGTAAGCCTAATTTTCTTTAACTCGATGATTGTTTATATCTCTTATGTACACCCCCGACATAGCTCCTGTATTTCCTCTCCATACAAAGGTTGCCTGGAAGAGATCGCTAACAGTGATAAGTCCACATATTGTGACACTTTAATCAAAGTTTTTTGTAAGAATTAAATTTGTATTTTATTGGTGTAACAATAAAGAGTTATCTATCTATCAAGTAAATAATCTGTTGCCAAGCACGTAAAGTTGTCTTCTGGCAGATGTCCTTGAGAGCACTTCTGGCTAAGCCTGTTAACTGCCTTCCACCGCGTCATCACCTATCAACATGTGTCATTGTAGTCAAAGGCTAATCCAACGACAAGAAAAACGTTTTAATAATGAACTTGTGTGTTGATTAGTTATAGTTAAACTTTTCATACCCATAAACCATAGCCGCTCTTTAATTGTCAATTACAACAGAAGGTCACGTAACTACCTTAAAAATACAATACAACACATAAACAACGTTTCTACGGATAGTTTGCCTATCTGTAATTAAAATTGATTTATTGAAGGTAATGGAAGGATTTATTGAAATTACTGAAAGTGTGAACCATTTGTGGCTTGTACATTCCTATGTTCTTTTAGGTTATTAAGAAGGCAAGGTGATTACGCGCACCATGAATATTAAACGAGTTATCCATCGGGCCGGGCAGCCCTGGACGCTCCAGCAACTAGGTCATTGGCCAAGGCCTGCCGCTTGTCACTCCAACCCTATGGTGGTCGTAAAAACATTTCATGTTCTTTTTAAAAAATGCAGAATTTGGTTAGTCAACTTTCTCCGAAGGTTAGTGAGTCATGGATGCCGAACGACGCAAATATTTGATTGATTATTAATATAATCATACAGCCGATTTCGAATTTCATCATAAATTTTAAATTTCCGGGTGGAAATAAAATACATTCAGTTTTATGAATTTGATCTATTTCACACCTAAACAACCTCGTTGATCAAGTGGTGTCAAGTGTCAGTTTGGAATCCCGAGGTTCTGGGTATGATTGCAGGTTAGGAAAATTAATGGTGCGATTCTAGCCCGGTGTGTCAAATACAGAAACAGCTTAGTCTATTTTTTGAAAAGGAACTCTACCATAGTAGAAAGATGACTCTACATACATGTCTGGTTCATCTGTCTAGTACCACAAGCAGCGGCACACACTCCCAGTTCCATTAAACCTAACACGAGTTTAATTAAAACCAGCTGTTTCGGATGTGATTGGCTAGAAATTCTTGCCCACACACTTTCACATTTTTAACATTATAATCAGGGATTATTATCATTAAAATATCCGTTTTAAAATGAAATGATTGATTTGATATCGTAGCGGTTGAATGCTTATCTGTAAACGGAACCATATTCGTAACATATGTACATTTAGCAATGCAAAGAATGATTCCCTTATCACTGGCACGTAATCAGATAACATGCCGGACTGGGATTATCTCGTTTTTGATAAGTGATAAATGAACGAGATTCAGCACACTGCTTGACGAGATGATTGCAAATACTCGTAGATACTATAGACTCTTTTGTACTGTAAAGTTTAATGTATTCCCTCTGACAATGAATCTGTTGTTGCTATTCGGATGAATTAATATTTTATAGCTTGTTTCTAACATTTGACCGTCCGTTTTGAGTATTTATTCGTGATTATCTGCGTCTGTAAGCTCTGATGGCAATGACAAGCAGTACCTAGTACCTAGATTAGTTTACCGTATTCAAGTAAAGCTCTACCAATTTTAAAAACCTTAAAGAAAGCAAATATCCCTTGAGGTCGGCAACGATTTGGTAACAGCTCTGGCGTTACAAACATCCATAGGCGAAGGTGACCAGTTTCCATCAGGTGGGCCGCCTGCCTGTCTGTCTACTATTAGGCAATAAAAAAAGTTTGATGTTATTTTTTTTTTAAGTCTTTCTATTATTTTTTTCTATTAAATTAATGTTTTCTTAAAATATTTTTAATGTATTTGTTATTATTAAATATGTATTTCCGCAAAGTAACGCCTGAATCTATTCATTATAGAAAACTTATTGTACCACATAGGTGAGTGGGATATAAGTAGGCCAATGATAAATTGTTTTATTTGGTTTTCGAATCGCGCACTTAAATAAAAATATTCTGCGATTTTTTTTCATGCGGCGATAGTTACCAATTTTATTACGATGGAAATTCTCAATAATCCTGATCCTCATACTAGTTAGTCTAGTAACTATTATTCAGAGTAAGATCGGGTGTTTACATAGAATATGCGTCAGTGCCGTACCTACTTCGCTTTGCCCGTTCTACGATAAACACGGTTTTACGGTGCTATTTGCTAAGGGGCGGAGAGTTCCTGCCGTAGCAAAGTTAACTGCTTTAATTAGAACTATTCCGAAGTAACAAGTACCTAAGCCATATGCCTTCGAAGTGACGTCAATTCCTATATGTATTCAATGCTAAGTACTTGCTTTTCTGTGCCCGGTGCGTAGGTGGCAAGTGCTCGTTAAGACAGAATGTAAAGAGGAAAATGTAAAAGATTATTTGTCCATAACAAAAGTAACTCGAGCTCGACTTGGCTTTGAAAGAGTAGTCTATTAAAATCTTACAGCTTTCTTTTATTATCGTTAACACTGTTTTCATTGAACGTGTCGTTAATAAAATGTAGAGGGATTTTAATGTCTTGGTTTGACACCAATATAGTCTATTGAATGCCTGAGTATTTAAATTTAGTATTTTAAATGTTATTCTTCAATGACTTAACAGGTATATAAAGAGAGATTATAATATATGCCGGGATAGAATTGAACCCCCAAATATTTTCCTGAGAGAGTTGTAAGAGGCGACGAAGGGAAAATACCTCAAGCTGTCGCGCTTACTGAAGAAATTCACAGTGTGGGGATTATGGCATACCCTCTAATGGGCGTTAATGATTGTAGCTATGCCCTTCGCATAGCTTGCATACATAATACGGGCAAGAGAGATGCTCATCTGTTCTCTGGTAAACGAGGATTTGTGTTCTTCAACTCCTCTTTGTCCAAAATGGCGCGGATTTTCTTATTTTTTTTTCAATTTCTTAATTTAAATAGCTATGTGTGCTTCTAAGTTATGATCTGTATGAAGCTATACGCGAAAAAATCACGGTACGTAGGCTTTATTTCTAGAGCTCGAATAAGATTTTTCAACGGATGGTAATTCTTATAAAGCCTTGCCTTGATGATCAAAACATTTGCAATGTAGAAGCATGCCTTAGCTATAATAACAAAATGTAATGAATAGATTCAGGCGTTACGTCGCGGAAATCCATATTTAATAATAACAAATATTTTTATAAGTATCTTAAGAAAATATTAAATTAATACATTAATAAAACACTTTAAAAAATATGAATCTAGTGGCAATTCCGTCAAATTATTTGTTAAGCCTACCAAACGCCACGCAGCCTAACCGGAAGAATATTCGACTAGTTTCGCTTCTAAACGAAGCATCTTCAGGAGGTCTTGACTCACCGAGCGCACGATCAAGTTAAAATATTATTTAGTGTTTTCTTAAGATACTTTTAAAAATATTTGTTATTATTAAATAACAAAATGATTTACTAGCAGCAAATAATCAAGGTGGAATACGATCAGTCGTATTGTATATATATGTATTGAAGAAAACAGGTTGGCTATAAAGCCAATTAAGAGTTAGTCATAGACATCTAAGCCACAGTGGAGCTAGCTTTAAATGATATTTGAAAAGTTCTTGAACTTATTATGTTTAAAGGGCATTAAATTTTTTCTGCTATTCATATTGGAGTGCTGATGTTTGTGTGATTATTTAGAAGACACAAATGCTTATTAGGATATTCCATCTCTGCCAAAAACCACTGCCAATTACCTATGTAATAAAATTAATAAAAAAGTATTAAAATTATGATACATTTATAAATTGTAAATGATTTAACACATAAAAAGTATGGCATCGAGTTTCTAGCCGTTCTTCTCGAAGTGGTTCTTTACCATTTTTGCCGATCTCAATTACTTAATTTACGAAATAATTTAGTAAATTATGTAATTGACGTTCTTAAGAGAGTCGTTGATGCCAAAATTTAATAAATGATTTTAATTTTGTGCTAGCATTTTGATTTGATCACGCGTCGCGTCGTATCAACCATAAGAAAATACGTTGAGCTCCCGGCCCCTATAGTAGTTGTTGCCAATAGTACAGTTACCGTGATCAAAGTAAGGCAGTCTGGTATGTCGTGCTAGATCATTATAAATAGGTATGTTCTTATCCCGATGGATATTGGAACGATTTCGATAAATCGTTAACATTTCCCAATACTGGACTATAAACCAATTTGTACCAATGTAGAGAATACACAAAACTGCCTTGTTTCGTTTGGCCTAAAGGCACGTTTTTTTCGTTCTGCACGTGGTCTCTCTAATCTCTGCTGTACAATAGCATAAAGAGGATTTTTGTCTACGCATGACGTAAATTCACGCTTTATAATTGAGCAGGTATACATTTTTAGTGAGTTTAGTGCTTTAATGGATTTAAATAAAACATTTCGTTAGCTATTGCCCCACATCACATACGGTGGTAATTAATTGCCTACCTGTGTGTTAAACAGCTATGTATGGAATGTAAAGTTGTGACAGACGAGGCAAGTATTTCATGTGCTCGTATGTTGTGGTGGCATAGTGCCAATCATGTCAACTTTCACGATTTGTACAACTTTAAACTAAAATGTCGTTACGGCCTTACTTTCATATTTGACCGTGTATGCCGTATAAGCTTGTTGAGTTTTCCCTAATTTATGTTGATGTGTGCTGTTTTGTGCCTGTTGATTTTTAACCGACTTCCAAAAAAGGAGGAGGTTCTCAATTCGTCTGTATGTTTTTTTATGTTTGTTACCTCAGAACTCTTGACTGGGTGAACCGATTTTGAAAATTCTTTTTTTGTTTGAAAGCTGAAGCTTGTCGTTTGGTCCCATTTTAAATTTCATCAAAATCGGACAAGCCGTTTTTGAGTTGCGCTCCAATAACTGAAAAATATTCACCTAGCTTGATGATATAGTCGTTGACAATGAATGAGAATCGATCCCGTAAGTAGCAGCAAGGGTCGCTAAAAAGAGTGAAAAAAAAATTTTTACCTAAAGATGGAAAATTGAAAAAATTGAACACCCAAAAGTGTGAAATAACTTGTCGAAGTCGGTACCATGTGCACAATTTTGTGATAATAGGTACTTTTGAACTATCATGGTATCGACTTCAACAAGTTATTTCATACTTTTGGGTGTTGAAGTCGGTTCCATTTTTTGGTAAAATTTTCTTTGTAGGATAGTGTAGTAGCTCTTTCGATACCAGCGTAGTTTCGCCCTATTTTAAAGAGCAAATTTTCAAACTCGGTGAAATTTTGCATGTCCTTGAGCCCAATTCTTATGCTTCCGGTTTGCTAGTTATCTGTAAAATTACTGCGAGAAGAACGGGAAAGAAACTCGGGGCACTTCTTTTATAATTATATCTTAATATATAATACGTCTTTTAACAATGTGTTACGAAGCGCTCGTAGCGAAGTTTGCTTAGCCATTCTGAAACGATCAGCAAAGTTAAGCAACGTCCACCGCGGTCAGGAGTTGGATGGGTGACCGCTGGTGACATTACTACTGAGTGCTTCCGTGCTTCGGAGGGCACGTTAAGCCGTCGGTCCCGGTTGTATTTCTTAGGATGGCAGTCGTTATAGCATGGTGGTAGGGCATTTTGCGAATGCCCGCCTGGCTAACTACCACCCTCAAGTAGAAAATCTGTCGCCAAGCACCTAACGGTGTGTTCCGGCAGCTGTCCTTGAGAGCCAGTAATTCTAGGTTAGTCTGAACAACATCTTCGACCACATCATCAGAGATAGTGGTCAAAGGCTAACCTATGAAGCATAAAAATTGAATAATATTTGTTTAAATTACGTAGGTGACATGCGGTACCATAGCAGAGGTAGAATTATCTAAGCAATTGTGTCGTTGAATGTATAGTAGGCTATCTTAATAAAAATTATTTTCACGTGTTCAATTTTCGTTGCGTAAGCATTGTTATAAATTTAGGAACTTTGTTGTAATATCTCATACAATTCCCTTAGTAGAACCTACGGTATACCACAAGTCATCATTATTTTACTAAGCCCTTATTTGGGACTGATGATGATCAGCGGCGTAAGGCATTTTTGTACCAAACAACCTTTCGTACCTACTAACTACCAGTATAATTTGATAGGTTGTATTATTTATTCATTTACGTTATTTTTTTCCGTATTCTAAATTGATACCTTATTTTTCATCTACGTTATTATTACTTTTTTTTGCGTATTCTATATTTCTACTTCAAATTGTGCTTCACCATCAGTTTATTTTCAGTTCGAAACAATTCGATGATGTTATTTCATGCATTGTTTTATGAAAATAAATGTTTTTGCTGAAATGTGTGTAACGCCTGTATCTTAAACAAATAAACCACATCTAACGCCTACTTATAAAAATTAATGAAATATCTCCACTTATATTCTCTGTGCAGATTCTAGAATCTAGACTAACGTTTAACCGACTTACAAAAAATAATACTAGGTAATCAATTCGACGCATGCGGAAAGTTTAACTATTCTATAATTTAGTACCTATCTTCGTTTCAATTCGTATATCACGTTAAACGTTTATTGTTTAAAGGGTTGTTATGTAAAAAAAAAAATTTTTACTTAAATTTATCCACTCAAGGGCCGAAAATAGGGTTCCAAATTTTAGTAATAAATGATATAAAAACCGCCCGAAGCCATGCGGGACCTTAACAGACCTAGGCCAGCGAATTGGCGGGTTTTTTTTGGACAAATCTCGTAAAAAACTATACAAGACATTTATTGGCTGATAGGATTACATTGTGGTTTGTCGATACCTAGACAAGACAAAAAAGTGATAATGTTTCTCGGGACGGGGGACTATGTTAAGTAGTCACCTACTGTATCAGCTAGATTGTCCACTGCTGAACACAGCCTTCCCCAGGCTTGGGGATCGCAGTTTAAGATATCAGTTCCTGAGAAGGCGCTGCTACCCATCTTCCGCTATTTTACCTTTAGTCGCCTCTAACGATACCCACAGGCAGCAATTCGGGGGTGACATTCTAGCCCGGCGGTATCCCACAAGACATTTTAAGTAGTAACCCTTTGATTTTCTGAACAGCAAGAACAGCTGATAAAACCTATATCAGCATCCATTCCCGTCAGCAATACTTAGTCGTCTGCGTCACTAAACGGCTAATGTGTGCAATGAAGATAACGAATGTTAATATGAAGCCAAACTAATGAATAGTCCTAATTGCGTGACCAGCAGTGGCCTTGAGGGCTGACCTTACGTAGCCGCCACTAAGGACATTGCCGTACAACAAGTAATCAAATGGGGTTGTTTACGAAATTATTGCACACCTAGCCTTAAAATCGTTTAACACGGTAATATTTGAGTGGAAAGCCGCGTGCCTGCCTAACATTAAATACATTAAATATTCGGATTTATGAAAATCGTAATTTCAACTTATTTACTTTGCTAACTTTATTTGTATTAGATTCTTTTAAACCAATTTTCGCTGGTGGTTCTATGTCGAGTTGCTATTTAATATGTTGTTCTTTTCTATTATACTAGCAGCTACTTAAAGCGTAAATGAAATCTGTATAAATAAACCAAAACGGGTTTTATCATCACTTGTAGAATTCAACTAAATGTAAAATAATTTATGAACGCAGGCCAAAATAAGTTGTTCATCTTCAAAGGACAAGATTGATTGAAGGTCGAAATTATTAAAGCTGATAGAAATATTATTTGGTGTTTTTTGCCCACGCTCTTTGACTATTTTTGATTGATTGAGATTGAACACGGAACGATCGAGAAACAATTTTGGTACGTGTCTTGTGAGTAAATGAAATTGGCCTTATTTTTCTTCTTCTCAATGCGTGGAGTGACGACTTAAAATTATTACTATCGCGACAATTTCATTTGTTTATTAGGTACAAGTAATACTCGTATACATATCTGAGAACATGTCATATGACAACGCAAACAATAAAAGTAACTTATTTGAAGAACCTTTAGTCTTTAATTTAATGACGCGTGGAAAATATGTTACGGATGGCAAATAATCGATGACACCGTTCGACGTTAACATATCATGGGAATGTGAAGTGATTAGCGGAGACGTAAGTAGAAACAATTAACGCTTCACTCGGCGGACAATTAGCAATAGTTGCAAACATCGGTACATCCATATGAGGAAATATCAGTGCTTCTCTAACATCGTCAATAACAGGTCTAATAGACGATGATTCCTATGAAATTCTTGCAAAAATACCAAAAGGTCATAAAACATCACATAAATCGTAATTATTCTCGGTTATCAATTACGTAAGGTAAACAAACAATGATAATAAATTATACAGACATGCTAGATATTCTTAGCAAGTCATTAGGCAGCGATAGCCGAGTGGTTGTAGCTATGAACTGTTGTGCTGCAGGTACATGGTTCGATACCCACCTCTAGCTTGGCCTTCACCGCATAGTCCCAGGGTATTTTACGAATGCTCGCCTGACTAGCTAGCACCCTCAAATAGAAAATCTGTCGCCAACCACCTAACAGTGTGTTCCAGCAGTAGCCCTTGAGAGCCAGTAAGTAATTCATGAAATTACAGGCATATGAGACTTAAAATCTGTGTGTCTCAGTGTTATGGGCGCAGTGCAGTTCTTCGCTTGTGACGAAATGCATATGTTATAGACAGATGTTACCATATAATACCAGGCGAGCCTCGCGTAAGTTCGAACGAGACGATTTGCTTAGCATTCCATTGATTCACCGTGCGGGTGTTGGGTCCATCGCGTTGCAGAAAAAGAGGGCTAAGTCTAAGATCCCTGGGACTTGCAACTCTAGGAGCAGAATAAATCCATGCGCTTCATAGATAATGATAACAATTGAATCTCATTCATAAATGGACGATATCGGCTCCGCGTGGTACGTAAGGGTTCCCCACTACGATGTCATCAATGCTCCCCTCGATCGCTCCAGCCTCCTCCGGAAGATCCTACTAATGTCGCCTTGGATACACGTTCTTGGATAGAAGTTACGGTTGTTCTTGATAGGCCATGGTCTTTTAGTAGAGGGATTTCACTGAGAATATCTGGTCTGGTTGACGAAACAACAACACCCTCAGCAGTGGTTTAGTGTATTTATAGTTTATCTTGCTTTTGTTGAATTTAGAATCCGACAAACTGCTCATGAGCCTGTAAATTCTCGGTCTGTATATTCCTCCGTAAAACTTTAACCTTTCGTATGCGTTCAGTATACAATTGTAGTTCAATCCACTTGCATTTCATTATCCTTGTACAGAAGTTCCGTGTGTTGCGTGCCAGTTTAGTCGAGCTTTAGCCTCCCAAAACAAATATAATTATGTTGGCTAGCTGTGGACAGTCGACTGGACATACATAATTGAATGTCGACAAGCACAGTGAAGTATTCATGGCAAAGTGAGCGGCGATCACGATGCACGGTCAATGTCGTGCGACGACGATGCCGGTTGATCAATGCTTCTCTACGATCTATGTAGTACAACACATGTCCGGTTTACTTCCAACGCTACTGCGAAATGGTACATCGATTTTCTATCGTTCAGGGAATCCGTATAATTCATAATCTCTTCTATGATTTGTTTGAACTCGGGACTATTGTTGAGTTTCTTACGGTATGAATCATTGAGTACTTACTGCTCTATGTTATTGTGGATTATTTTGATTAATTGTAAACCTAAATCCGGTTATATACAATGGTCAAGAATATTAACAGGATTATTTTTTTATTACAAATATTTATTACGCATAGTTGGTTTTCTTAGATTCTCATCTGTTGGTTAGTAATACTTATGATATGTGGATGACGGCTTTCAAGGACAGCTGAGGGTATAATTCGTCAGGTGAACACCTGATTTTCTGCTGGTAACCAAACTAGGGGAGCATTAGGAAAATGCCCTAACAAAAGTAAACAGCAATACGTAGCAAAGATACGTACAAAAAGCTATATTGCTATAATAATAATAATAATAATAATAATGTTTTATTTCGGGATAGAATTCCCATAATGTATACAAATTACACAAATACTACAATTAACATAAAAATAGTATATAAACATATGATTAAAATAAGAAATGCATGAAGTAGGTATGTATAGGGTGCCTACTTCAGTCAGCTTACATCCAATGTTTGGTAATATTTATATTACACGTCATTTTTTATTACCGTCCAGGTGAACAGAAATCCAGTGGCGAAATATGGGACTGCTAATATTGTCAGTGACAGCCCTCAGTATGCTATTATTGGAACTTCTCAAACGATGCCAAAAAGAGGCGATTCTTGACCGGATGATAGCGAAAAAGTCAGGGACCCCCGCTTCCGCAAACATGCTCGATGCACTACAATACCTGGGCAGCTTCATGAGAGTTCGGTAAGCATCGTTATACTGAACTCTCATGGAGCTGAGAGTCTTTCTTGTGAAGTTGCACCAAAGTTGGCAGGTGTACATCGATAGACAGTAGCCTCGGAACAAAGTTATTTTAACATCTTCGGTGCACTTCACAAACCTGCGGGCAAGCATGTTGCATCGAACAGAGAGGGCCCTTCTTTCCCGTTCTATATCGCAGTCATCCTGCAACCGCTCTGTTAAAATATGACCTAGGTATTTGACCTGTGTAACATATCTTATTTCCTGTCCGTTCAGAAAAACTACAGGTTTCTTCCCCGGACCTGTCCTTGACCTGAACATCATAACCTCCGTTTTAAGAACGTTGTATTTCAGTCC
Organism: Plagodis dolabraria; assembly: GCA_963854805.1. Lineage (NCBI taxonomy): Eukaryota > Metazoa > Arthropoda > Insecta > Lepidoptera > Geometridae > Plagodis > Plagodis dolabraria. Next base: position 28,548,563 of record OY978446.1, read on the forward strand.
ATGAGCATTGGCATAATGCTCACAGACAGATAGCAGTTTTCTTAAGCCTTTGATTGAGGGAGCCAGAAGAACCATATCATCGGCATAGCTTATGCTGTTTATGCATAAGCTTCCCAAATGACAGCCGACCCGTGTTCCTCGGAGTTCCTCAATCAAACCGTTGATATACAGGTTGAACAGGCCCGGGGAGGTCAACCCTCCTTGGCGTACACCACATTTTAGCCTATAATCCCTAGAATGCATGTCACCCCATCTAACGTTATTGATTTGGCCCCCGTACCAGAACTCCAACAGAGATGCGATCTGATCTGGAACCTGTGACTTCTTCAATTTGTCCCAGAGAATTTTATAATTCACTAGGTCAAACGCTTTACTTAGGTCCAGGAAGCAGGCATAGACAGCTGTGTTTCGGTCAGTGTAGTACCTAACAGTGTTCTTTAGGCTGATGATCGCTGAGTCCGTGGAGAGTCCCGGCCGGAAACCAAACTGCGCGTCATCTACTTTTATGCTCTTCATCAGATCCGGTTGAATGAGACGTTCCAGCAACTTACCCATAATTGTGCCTAAAGAGATCGGTCGGTAGTTGGAAGATGAGCTAAGATTACCGGTTTTATTTTTTATTACTGGTATCACCACAGTTTTCATTAGAGGTTCAGGTAAATAACCATGCTTCATACATAGATTAAAAAAACTACATAGATGATTGTATAACTTCTCACTGCCACAGACCAGATGCTCCACACTGAGGCCGTCATGACCGGGCGACTTCCCTCGTTTCATATTCTTAGCAGCTGTTGATATGTCTTTTGTGGTAAATGCTGGCAGCTGCACGGACATGACCGCACCAGCGCATGGCATGTACTCTGCGGGCAGCGGGTCAACTTTGAATTTGTTAGCAAATAGTTCTGCAATACTTAACGGTTCCTGAAGGCCATCTACCGATACAGGTAATCTTTGTTTATAATTGTACTTATTTATAGACTTCCAAAATTTTACGAAATTATTTTCTTTTCTGTGTAACGCTAAAATATTCATTTTTATTTTATCCTCATTGTTTTGGCACCATTTTAATTTATTCTTAAATTTTGCACGACTACTACGCATATTTTCAAACAGGATGCCTTGTGATGGCTTACCAGCACTAACCCAATTTCGAAAATGAAGTCTAGCAATCTGATGGCTGTCCCTGACATGATAATTCCATCCCGTTATCTTTTTGTACCTTTTCTGTACACCTGAACGGGAACTTAAGATCGAAGCTTTTTGCAGGATGTCGACAATATGCGTATAATATCTATCTATATCTTTACAATATTCATTACGGTGTATACATGTTATATTTAATTCAAAACAATTGCAATTAAAAATATCACAGATGCTATCTAAATTATCAAAACAATATTTTGCGTAACAGTTTATTTGTTCCGCCGACCGCTCCCCCCACCTAACATACCTCAGCGGGTCCTGGCCGCCGACGGTGACCTTTTCTTCTGTTAAAATAGACAGATTGCAAACTATACGTAAGGGATAGTGATCTGACCACGTGACGCCATACATGACCTCCGCGGTGACCACAGTTTCCCATGCTGCTTTGGTAGTAACACAGTGATCTAGCCACGATCTGCTTCCATGAGACTCGCTGAGATACGTGAACGTGTCAGAATTAATATCTAAAATATTTATATCCGCGCAGACCCACTCCGTATCTATACAAAATTTAGACAGTTCCCGACCAAACCTAGCCGATGGATGTGCATTATAATCACCCAAAATAAACGCACATTGCACTTCACTTTCTTCAACAATCGCGTGAATAGAACCCAAGCAGTTTATGAACTCGGTCAGGTTTTCATCGTTATCTGTTGGCATATACACATTTACAATGACAATGCATCTATCATAAGCAGATATGCGCACTGCCGCTATGGTTTGCAAATAGATAATAACATACTTGTCTACTTATATTAATAGAGAGAAGCAAAAAATAATACTTCTTGATCATTTCAATTGGCGGAGTACCGAACCAATTCAAACAGCCCCTCCAATTGTTGAAATTGGTTGGTAAATTATACTTAGAGATACTATAGGTGTTAACAAGCTGAATCAGTGCTGAAGGCCTTCGGCTGTTCCAGTGACGCCAGCAGCCGAGCAAAGTAATAAAATTTGCCTATATTGAACGCCTCCGTTTACGGCCGGCTAATTATTATCCGTGACTTCGTGTCACAAAGCTATTCGACCTTCGAATGAAATGAAACGTCGGTTTCAATACAAATCTGAAATACATCTCGTAAAATCGACGTTGGCTGCCTTCCAAATTCGGTTGAAACGCTAGCCCATCTAAATGCAGATTTAAAGCTGTCTGTACGCGACGAGTACAAGGACCTCACTTGTTTGTTTATCCTGCTATTACAACACTCTAGAGTTTTGACCTATGGTTAATACGACACTGACGTACTTAACGAGTATTTTAATCTGAGGCAGCTAAGGGCCAAAATAATTAATTCCATTGATCAAATTCTTTGTAATTTTTTTCAATTCAAAACGCCCATTTCAGTGTGGGCACTTATTTTTTTTAATATTAGCGGCCCGCTCCGGCTTCGCACGGGTATTTAACCAAAAATCAATAAAAAAAAAAAAACTATCATCGATAATAAAGGATTGTAATGGTGACAGAATTTTTCAAATCGGATCAGTAGTTTTTTCAGTTTATTCGTTACATACATACAAAACTACACATCTTTCCTCTTTACAATGTTAGTCTTCACTAATACTACTAGTAGATATAGATTGTGTTAAGTCTACCTATTTCTAAGACTAGAAAGAAATATTGCGTATAAAATTTAAATAACTTACATACGAGAAAATATAAGAATATTTGCGAGTGCTAAAAGAAATTGGCAAAATTTACATAGATAGCATGTTTTAATTGTAATTTTCACTTTAAACGATAATTGCTGAACGCTGTGTTGTCGTTTAGGAATTGAATATGCGATTGCGAACAGAAATTAGTTGCGTTTCGGTTATTGACCATCCATTATCGCCAACGAAATGTAGTGTTTTCTCACCGTCAACCTTGTCTGTATTCTATTGTAGTGTTCGGAACTAGTTTCAAGTCCCTGAGGCGTATGAAGGTCGCCCTATATCCGGTTTCAAGAGCGTGGCACAATGCGTCTCGAGAGACAGGACAGCCTAGTGGAGTTTTTGCGTGCAAGTGCGGCTACTACGTTTTGGTCCGAGGCCACTTGAAATCTCGTAGACGCCCCGATACTTCCTATTTCAACCTGTGGAGTTGACAGTAATCTACTGCCGACTAAACTTAAAAGCAACTTTACTTTTGAAGCGATATAAATTAGACATAAATCGTAACATTGAGCATATCTGGTGGGCGTTATGTTAGTGTCCTCAAATCAAATGAGGCTCCTTACATCACACCACGATAAATTCGACCTTCGATAAAAACTTGGATATACCTATTATTGTATTGGTTGCATATAAAATTTGCAATTTATAAATTGATTGACAATTTCAACAATATGTATTTTATTGTAACATTGTTTTTCCACAAAACAATACCGCTTGGAATGTTCAGCCATTGTTCGTATACAATAATATCAAATCTTACTTTCTATTTACGCTATTAATAGAATTACAAAAACATCACCATAGGCTCGGAAATGACTAGATTCAGAATAGTTACGTGCAAATTGCAAGATTGGAAGGTGTTATTATAAATCGGGACGCGATACTCGTGACCTACTCATGCCATATACATAGTTTTATTTGGATTTCATCTTGTTTACTATGTAAATTATTGTAATCCAGGCTTAATTTCCTAGTTGTCCATACATGAGTGAGTTCTTTTAATTTGCATTTTGACCAAAAACGGCATGGCCTTTTTCATTAATGTTCTGGCATTGGTCATTAAGTCTGTAGGTCGATCTTCCGCATAGTCATTCCGCATACGATCGAGTCGAGTTTCTCCACCGCACGCGCCCATCGCAGGCGCACAAATGAAAGCGAGTTGGTAACGGTACCTCACGACTCAGCAAAATAATTGTTAGTACCATATTATGTGCTGTACGGGCTGGATAAACTCCATGACAGCTTATTCTTGTACTAGTTTTACTGGTACTGGGCTATGTTCAGAGCCTCAGAGTGTAGTTGTTTTGGTTGTTTTCAACTTACCCGTAGGTATGGAAAGACACGGTTGTTTTAAAACCTCAAACGTCGACAAATATTATTATTAATCAAACCGGCAAAAACAGTCACCTTGGGGATCGATAATTTATAATATTTAAATATGTGTGAAACTCACGAGAATTTCAGCGACAATAGTAATATATTTTGTAAAATATATACATATATATTTGTTATGGTGTTTGTTGTGTTTTCTTTTTGGCGGGGAAATAACAAAAAAATATATACAAGTTTTGTGGTATTTGAAAAAGCATAATACCACCATTCCCTGCAAAATTCCAATGAGTGCCTATAATTATACCATCCACTAATGTCAAAGTCATGTCAGGTAATGTTGCAACTTTTTAACGACCGATTTTAATAGTTAATAAGCTTGCAACTTTCTGAGGTTCGGAATGATCGATTTGTCAACAACCGAACGCTCTGCTCTAAGTTTGTAAAATTGAACTCCGAGTACGCACTTAGGTTATTTTATGTACGTTTCCCGTCCTTTAAATTACTTAACCATTGTTTCAAATTACTCCACAACTCAACTTTATTCTTAGGTACTCATACTTACAATGTATAATGATAATCATATTTCTGCTTTTAATGCTTATTGGAATCGAGAGTCAGTATATTCCAAGGAGCAATAAAACGATTGATTTAAAGGACTGACATGAGCTAAATAGCTTCAGTAAAAACATTTTATTAGCAACATATATCATGTTCGTAGGAGCAGGAAAATGATATGTTAATCTTGATCATAATCTCTAAACACAACATGCTGGTTCAAAAACACGTTTCCTTAAAATATTCACAATAAAACACAACAACTCTAAATTTTACGCTAGTAACAAAAAAGCTCGTTTACGTATGTATTTTTTATAAAATAGCTAACTTTATTATAAAATATTAGTCGTTTAACACTTTTTATTTAAGCTCCTTGTGAATAAGCTTTCTTTTATATCAGCCGGACTCTTCAAATATTCACAGAACTTTAATTCGAAGCGATACCATCGCTGCCTCCTGACACCTATACACAGACTGATAGAGATACAGCCTCGTTAATTCTTACTTCTTCTTCAATCGTCATTGGTCGTTTGGGTACTTTTAGCACAATGAAACTATGCCCCATGGTTAAGTAGGTAACTGATATAGTAATATCAGTTTCCTACTTAACCATCGGTAATTCGGTAAAGTATTACCGAAATACTTACTACCCGTTCGGATTTGTGTAAGATTTTGATTGGCAGATTATAGTATGGAGAATTTATATAATTAAGCATCGAGCTCTCGATGATATAAGGGTTTCTTTTTAAATAAAACAAAGATTAAAAGAACTAAATGTATTTTAAATTTACAAACATAATGTATGCATTTGCTTACACTTTTGGTGAAATATATTATTATTGTATATGTGTATTATGGTATGGTGTTCCTTGTCAGTTGAAAAGTTTTATCCCTCAATTTACGTAAAACGTCTTCTTTTAATTGAAATCAAAGTCAAAATCATTTATTCAATTTAAGTCTACGACGCTCTTATGAAGGTCAGTTACAAATTTACATAGGTGACAGGCGATAGCTTCGCAGAGGCGGAATCGTCCAAGCATTTTTGTCGTTTATGTAATCACATACTGTGTAGTAGGTTTTTTTAATCAATATGTTTTTCATTTGCTACTTGAATTTCCCTTCTGTGAGGGTTGTAATATGTTTGGGAACTTTATTATAAAACCGCACACAATTACCTAAGAAGGACCTTTTATTTGTCACTGTTAAATTTAAATTTACTCATTTTTCTACGAGCACACATAGATCTTAATCTAATGTAATGTAATTTTACTTACTACACTTTCCTTACGTCTTATATAGAGGAAGGGTATAAACTTTTATAATGTGGCATCAGGTCCCTTATGCCATCACCGAGTATAATTAAAATGCAATTATTATGCGAGCGAGTAGCTTTAAATCAATACTCAATTATTAGACATCGATTTTCTACCAGCATTCCCAAGGCAAGGCGGTGCATAACCCTTAACTACAATAGTACAGGTTTATGTATTTCTCTAAAAATAGTTTCTACTCTTTTTTATATCATTATGTGCAGTTTTTGTGTCAACATGGTAACTTATACAGTGTTCGCATAAGCTACTACCTGAAAACCTGTACTTGTTGTATTTTAGTAGCTGTAGAGCTCTTTGTGCGAGTTTGTCCGGGGAAGTACTTATTCGCACCATATCTATTTCTACCGCCAAGCAATAATGCTCGCATTACTGTGTTCCGGTTTGAAGGGTATGGGTGCCGGTGAAGTCACATATTATGACAGGGTCATGGACGCAGTTCGTCACTTTTGACGAAAGGCATCTGTCATAGGCAGAGATTACTGCTAAACACCAGGAGAGCCTCCTGCTTGTTTCGTCACAATCGCATCACAAATATTGGCACTCTTTTTTAGCTTACTTATTGTTTCAAAGAAAAGGGTAAATTTTACGGTAGGTTTTCCAAATAAAAAAAAATTAAGACATATCCAAAAATCTTTCCCCATGAATCATACCAACTGATATCTACTAATTATTATTTATTATATAATATTTAAAACGGTGAATAAAGTTTAAAAAAAACTTACTCACCGACTGAAGCTATTAGGAAATGGATTTGACACTACAATATATCTATTGTTTGATTACAATCTTGTTCAGGAAACAGTTGTTAAAATGCTATTAGTTGGAATGGAAGTAGTTGGACGGTTGTCGAAGTCCAATACGCTCAATAATTCAGAGCTCCACACATTTACTTATTTATTAGTTTAATGTTTGTTTACCTTTCCACCTTAAGCTTTGCATGAGCAATTACATTTCACTTTGGATAAGACTATCATCAACTATACATTTATGTTATTTTTAAGGCTTAGCTTTTGTCCGTGCCTTGCCAGTGTTTGATCGAATGTAAAGGCTACAATTAAAAAACGGAACTGTCTTCTAGAGTATCAAATAACTTGTTGAAGTCGGTAACATGCTTATTTTAATCACTCTGAGCTCCCGTTTTCATGGTCGGACTTCCACAAGTTATCCTATTATTTTCAGAGTTAGAAATAATGCACGTTTTCAAAAAAAATCTTTTCTTTAAGTGGTACATACTGCTGACATAATAGGTTTTCCCTTATCCACATCCCATAATTCTCTATACAGGTCACCGATGGCAATGTCATCCAGGTATACTGACTTATTGGGAAATACTTTTTGCAGTTATTCGATTGTAGTTTAAAAACTGCCGATGTCGATGAAATTTAGTAACTTGGTGGACTTTTCTAAATAACCAAGTAAAAATTAATTAAAAAACTTTACAAAAAAATCAAATCAATTCATGATTGGCAGAGTAAACGTGCTACTAAAATATTATACAGTCTATTTAAGAACCTTCTCCTTTTTTGAAGTCGGTTGAAATTACCTACTAACATAGAGAAATAAAATTGCTTACGCTTTGGTTATATGCATTGGAAATGGAAATAGGTTAGTTATTTAAAATCTGATATCGTTTACCATAAACCTATGAATATAAAATATGTTTACCGCTTTGTTCATAATATAATTCCTATATGCAATATAGGTAGTAGATAGTAGTCATAGTAAGTATAATTTGCCTTGATTAATCTTTGCCAAAATCTAGTTCGTAGCCTTGCAAAACAGGAAAAATAGCTTAATTTGTGTGACACTGCGCGACCTTAACATTGAATTCATAACAAATCAGTTGATTGATTTGATTCAACAAAATATATGGTAATTATTTCCTCTACTTGAGTAACACTTTTACGGCTCTATACTTCACGGCATTGATGAACACGGTCGTAGGCAAAAATTCACGTTGTTAAATCTCTAACAAAATTATAAATGGCATACTCGCCCCATATGGCAGTACCTACACTTTTTTCTTAATAATGTTACAATATATAGAGAATTCATATATTACCTAAATACATAAAATACTTATTAGGGTTCCGTACCCAAAGTAAGGGTAAAAACGGGACCTTATTACTGAGACTACGCTGTCCGTCCGTCCGTCCGGCCGTCTATCACCAGGCTGTATCTCAAGAACGGTGATAGCTAGACAGTTGAAATTTTCACATATGATGTATTTCTGTTGCCGCTATAACAACAAATACAAAAAAAAATGGCCAAATGCGAGTCGGACTCGCACACGTTAAATAAAAAAAGGTTTTAAAATACGAAGTCTAATGTTGTATAGCTAATGGTACGGAACTCTTCGTGCGCGAGTCCGACTCGCACTTGGCCGATTTTAGTACCTATAGTTCTTATAGTTCCAGTCCTGTGCATGGGATCTAGAAATATTTCTGGCTTAGTGTTGTTTTTTAGCTGTATCTGCCTAAGTCTTTGAGGATATAAGAGTGGATATATTTTTTAAAAGATGCAGATATTAGTTACAGTAAAAATTAGTATAATACTCATGATTTAGTCGTGCAAGCCATTTCTAAATAAATATGGTTATTCAATATAACAATTCGCTGGATATTAGAAAAGTAAAATACTGTAGCAGAATGTAGATTATACCTTATCGTGTTTGATAGGCTGCGTTTCCACCAGATATGTACGAATTAAATATCCACCAATAGGAACTACAGGCCCCTTATCCTCCTTATATATATACCAGAGATACTTATGCGAGGATGATGAGCGATACTAGGATGCGTAGCGATCCTTTGAGGAAGCTGAGTGGTACCGCCTCGCTACCTCTCATATTCTGTCTCATATCATGTGATGTAGTATTTTTTTGGTAGTCCAATATACTCGGTGCGATTCGCGCTTGTAGCTTATTATTTCTACATCTAACCAAGCATGGATCGCTCCGCATTTTAGGTACAAAGATACAGGTACATCGGCGTATCCGTCCCGTTCTTCTCGCAGTGGCTCTATAATTTTTTTTGCTGAACGTGGCAGTACAATGTAGAATATTTCAATATTAAAATTTGTAATTGACCTTCATAAGAGCGTCGTAGACGCCTAAATTGAATAATTGATTTTGAATTTGAATTTGAACAGGATTATTGTACGTGCGTTCCGCGTCAGAAGAGATCAGAGCTAAGCGGTAGAAAAGGCCACCTTTTAAATGAATATAATTGTTATATTCACCTAAAATATAGCCTATTAGATCTGGAATACTTACATGCCTAATGTCACTTTACGCTATTGGAAATATCCATTTTAAATTGGTACTGGTACCGATTTAAAATTGATAATTCTAATTGCGTAAAGTGTGACAATTAAGGCATGTATGTTTATGTTAAAAGCACTTAGTTAACATATTATTTTTTACGCCTGGGTTAGGTATATAGTCAAGTCTCTCTCAGTAGAGATAAATATTAATATAAAAAATAATAATGTACTCATTATTATAACACATTAATCACCATACCGAATACCTACATGCCTAATGTCACTTAACGTAATCGGAAATATCCATTTTAAATTGGTACATACTGTTAGTTATCTTTCAATTTGAATTGATTGATGTTCCCAATCACGAAAACTTTGACTATTAAGGCATGTAGTTATCTTTATTTTAAAGCACTTAACAATCATATTATTTTTAGCCTGGTTTAGGTTATTACATAGGTTAAAAGCCTCTCTCAGTAGGGATAAATATTAATATAAAAAATATACTTATAACAGTTCTAACACATTAAGGGGCCTTTTACATTTTGCAGTCCTCTCACTCGCACTATTAGACATAATTTCAAATAGCTACAATATGGTAATGATTTTTTTAAATGTGGTCTGACATTATTTCGCTCCATGCGACTATAGATGTTCTCGACAAATTTTCATGTTGATATCTGTAATGGGGGATCCAAAACGCGTTATTTATTTATTTAAAACTTTGGGCCTCTAATTTTAATTGGACTCAACATGTTACAAAATAAAAATATGTTGAGAATATCTATATTCGCAAGAAGCAAAATCTTTAAATGTGCGAGTGAGAGGGCTGCAAAATGTAAAAGGCCTCTTTGTCATCGTGTGTCGTTATGATAACAGTAAATAAAATTCGTATATCAATTTTCGTACAAAAATAATTAAATGATAACATTGTGTCTCCACGAATTTCGGTTGAACATTGAAAATAGAAGTTTACATATATTATGTTGGTTACCTATTAGATGTGTAATTTATCGCGTAGGATTTTACAAGAAGGAAAACATGCTATTCCAGGACTTACACCGGAGCTTTACGCTGACGGGGAATCCCATACAACGAACGCATACATTTCCGTAAAATTCTTGTTATTCCTATATATTGCTTATCGTCTGGTTTGGCCCTATAATTAATGAAATGTATGTCAAATATGGATAGCAAATATCCTTGATTATATATTTATATGACTGATCATTGCATCATTCCTTTATTGAAACACATTAAACGTGGTATATTCTACAGTAAACCATCAAGTCACAACTCCTCTCTCATTTGCTCAGGGTTATGCAAATAGCTTCTGTTCATTAAAGCGTCGCATTATTTTAAAACAGAAGTGACAGGTGCTTGTATTATGTTGTCTATATTTTGACATTATGACTATTATGACTATTATGACTATAATTTAAATAATGCAAGATTTTGTTCGAACTATTGAAGGAAAACTGTAGCGATGCAAGTTTTTTCAATAAGTTTGAGCGGGGTTATTCTGACGACGAACACAATATTCCAAATTCAATTGGATTGGTTAATTAATTTGCCGCATAGAAATTATCGCATCCGATTGGTCGCGTCCAGGTGATGCTGTTGCGCCGCATAGTTCCCTTTTTATACCACGCCCGCCGCGGTAAGGTTTGCATTCTGCTGTTTTTGAGCCTGATTTACATTTCTTGACAAATTTATTCGTAGATATACACGTAGCCAATTGATTCTTCGGTGATTTTGGAGTTATTTATTTTACGAGTAACACTAATGAATGAGGAATAATTTATGATTTTTACCTTATTTCCGTAGAATGACGCCTATATATACCATAAGTCTTTCGGTACGAACTTTCGAATGTGGCTTCATTTTCGCGAAAACAGCAATTATGCGGCACGGCGCGGCGGCAGGCCGAGCTTTGCATAAAAGATAATTCGCCGGCCGCGAGCCTTGATCGTTTGGCAATGAACGTGCGGTAATCGGCCGAGGCTGCGCTAATCTATCAGGAAATATACGGTTTTGGTTTCATTAATTCACTCAGGCGAAACAGATCGAAGTTTTATATATACATATAATAGCAGCAATCATCTAGCTCTCGCAGCATTCGCACATTTTATACTGCTACCTATTATATTCTCTGTTGTTTTGAAACTGCCGATGTATATCATGAATCTTCTATTGATATTATTTGCATCTACTATAAACTATGTAGGTTAATGTTGATAAGGTCGACGGACCAAACCTTCGATGTTGTAACGTTTTAGTACTAGTTTCACTAATAAATACTTTTAAAAGTATCCTAAAAAAACATTAAATAATATTTAAATAAAACACTTAAAAAAGCATAAAATTATATATCTAGTGACAATTCCGCCTAATTTTCCTGTCATCTACGTGACGTCACAAACATCACGCAGCCCTACCGGAAGAATACCCAACTAGTTTCGCTTCTAAACGAAGCATCTTCAGGAGGTCTTGAGTCACCGAGCGCACGATCGAGAAAATGGATTTCCGCAAAGTAACGCCTGAATCTATTCATTACTAGTTTCACTTTTAGCTATTATAGATATTATATTAAATTTTAATCCCATCTATTAGAAAAACAATGACTGGTTCGTCTATGAGAGCGAGCGAAATGGTTATTTCTATTAGAGTTATATAAAGGGCGGAAAAGAGTTTGAATTAGGTACATGTTCCTTGCTGCGCACGACCCGTCATAGGTCATATAATAGGAGAATTATTATGAAAAAAGTATATTATGTAATAAGTTACTAGACGTGTATAAAAGTGGCGCGAAAGAAAATAAAAATTAAGAACGCGCGAATGCGGTCTGTTCGAGGCGGCGAATTAAAAGTTCACAACATATTCTTTAAAGAAATAATTTATAAAAAGGTTTCATATATTTTTTTATTTATTACTATAATTTTATCTAAGAATAACAATAATATAATATGTACCATATTTATTTATTATATTCATGAGTTAATAATATTATTTTGCTCCCTAATTGAGTGGTACAATCTACTGCTTCTGTGTTCATAGGCTTTGCCTCAGGAGTTCATTCAATGTTTCGAATAAACCTGCACAGTGTCTCCCCGTGAACAATTTACACGTGGTTAGCATTTCTCGGTCTCATTGTGAATCGGAGCGTCCACAATAGCGTTCACGTCGGGTCGTCGCGTCGCTAGGCCAGTGGACTGACCTAAGGCTTGAAACAATCATAGCCCAGTGGCAATGGACTCAATGTACGAATGCTGCCATGGACTTGAGCTTCACCTCATAGAGATAGGGAATTTTGCGAATGCTCATTCTGCTATCCCACTTTCATGTGAATAGGCAGTCAAGCACCTAACAGTGTTGTCCAGCCTCCTAATCATTGAAAAGCATTCCAAGTTAAGCCTGTTAATTCATAAAAATCTAAATAAGACCACATCATGATTCCAGTCAGTTTACTATTACAGCCATGGCGTCTGCCGTTGAAAAAAGGATTACCACGGAGGATTTGCCGTAATACCCACGGTGGCAAGAGAATACACGTAGAGTAAGTTAATTTAGTTGACACTCTCGTCATCCGCGTCGTAGTCGCGATGGAAATTACAATTAAATTCAATATTTTGTTGTCGCCCATTCATTTCACATTTATTCCCTTTTAGTTTTTATCATACCAATAAAAAAGGCTTTCCCCATAAAGGGGCCGGGGTGCCCAAAATATCCGCGCTTGGCAGGCGTCTTGGGGATCGCAGTGTACGATGGCAGTTATTCTAGAAGGCGCTTCTGTCCATCTTCTGGACTTTTCCTTCGTTGCCTTTTAAGACTCTCACAAGAAGATATGCACCCCCCATATCTTGCAATTCTATCCCGGCCCGACACCCCACGGTGATCAAAGTCTAGGTAGCCTATATTACCAAAGCAAATACCAGCCTGTCAGCCACCTAAATATAGCTATTCTGTAGCTGGTAGCTCATCAATCAGAATAAGGCAAGCCCGTTATACGGCTACATCTTTGGGAGAAAGTGACCTCAGAGCACGTACCTATCCGGAGTCCATGCGAAAACGATTTAACTAGAACACGGTTCTATTTTCTGAACTGTTCCTACGTATACATATAAGGAGTTCAAATTTTGTTTAAACTTTCACAAACGCGTTTGGGTGTCTACGCAATTTTACCATTCATATTACCTTTTTTTTATGAGTAACTACATATTAGGTATATACTATCTATTGGTATATGAAGTATTGCTATATATGAAATGGATTCTAGTGAATCTCTAATGGACTTTTTCGTAGAAGTTGATATTTAAATTTTATCAAATCTGTATTCTTTGAAATTATTATGTATTCTTTATAAAAAACTTTAGTGAATTTAAATGAAACAGTGACATTCACGATTGTAACTAGGAATAAAGGTAAAATAGCGGTACCAGGTTTTAGATGTACAAAGGCAAATAAAAAGTAGGATTATGTGTGCGATTTTATAATAAAGTTCCTAAAGATATTACAGTGCTCACAGAAGGAAAAGTCAGGTTCCATATGAAAAGTGTCTGATAAGGAAGCCTACAATACTATACTTATTTAAACAAAAAAAGTTCTTGGATAATTCTACCACTGCCAAGGTACCACCTGTCACCTACGTAATTTAAACAAATATTGAAAATTTTGTAATATATTTTGTAACACATTGAAGACGTCTAAAAAGAGAGGCCCCGAGTTTCTTGCCTGTTCTCTAGTTCGCAGTGGCTCTATAATACTTTTGCAGATACTGGCAGGAAAATTTAGAATATTTCTATATTTTTATTTGTGATTGACCTTCATAAGAGCTTCGTAGATGCCTGAACTGACTGTAGAAGACCGACTTTTTAGGTATACAACTCACTGAACGAATCAATTTAAATGTCATACTATGTATCATAATATTTATACTTTAATTTATTATAACTTATTTTATAAAAAGTATTATTACAGGTTATTTGATTGACTCTTCATTATCTGTAGTGTCTATTTAGTTAATTTAATTATTGAAGGATATGTCAGTTATTATTTAAAATCCTGACTTTATATTAATGTAACATTATCTCAGTATTATGGTTATAAACAATGGAGCCCTATTATTAATTAACTAATTAATTTGTGCATCATACGATTAGCTTGCACGATGTTATTAGGTACATTGTCGTAAAATTTACATTGGACTTCCTTATACGTTATTGGCATGATGATATATATAAATAAATCACTAATAATGAATATTAACTTGAACCTTGGCGCGGAGGTGTAGCTAGCTTTGTTATTTTGTCCATGACTAAGTAAGTACGTACATAGTTACGCGTGGTCATTCTGTTCAAATAGCTATATTTTAGCGTGCTGCCGCGTTATCTTTGACATCAGAGTGGCTAATTGTAATCGTTTTGAAGGTTTTGCTTCTATACAATTCTCTGTAAATGCTGTCTTAATGTTGAGGATATCGTTAAAAAAACTCGGCTTATCTGTGTCAAGTGTTAAATGGAATATACCTAATTGACATTGATGATGTTGAATGCAAGCAAACTGTCTGAAGAGATAAATATTTAATAAGAGATAATTCTAGGTTATCCTGAACAACATCTTCGACCACATCATCACTTACCATCAGGTGAAATAGTGGTCAAAGGCTAGCTAATCAAGCATAAAATAAATTAAGTCCGCGGCATTTTAGTTTTATTTTACAAATTTAGTGTATTAATCTACAAGGCTGCTGCAGCGGCTTTTTAGTTTCGTGAAGTCTTCCTATTAGGTATATTTCAACCTTCTGTTTCATTTATCGTCAATCGAAAATCTGTCCCCAAGCACCTAACGGTGTGTTCCGGCAGCTGTCCTTGAGAGCCAGTAACTCTATGTTAGTCTGAACAACACCCTCGACCACATCATCACTTACCATCAGGTGAGATAGTGGTCAAAGGCTAACCTATCAGGAATAAAAAAAAAAATTATGAGTGTATTTTTTATTTCCAGAATATTATGTTACAAGTATGCTGTAAATAATTATGATTAATTCAATACCAGTATAACTCTCGTGTGTATCTGAAAAATATAATAAATACTAGTGATTTCACTATATACAGTCAGTAAAATTCAAAGATATTTCCCACCTTTATATTTATAACGCTAATTCACGATTCAATTAAATACCCAGGTAAGTAGAAATAAAATATATTTGTTCTCACCCTGTTTAGCCAAGTAACGAGAAGCATACAGAACACGAGCATTTTTCATAAAAGCCTGCGATACAGTTTTTTTTTCTAATATCAGCCATTTCTATAATTCAATACAAAATGTCTGTACTGCCGTACCGTACAGAAAAATCAAAAAGACGTCGGGGAAGCGAGTTATAGTTAGTAAGAGGAACAATATATACTCGTAATTATGTAAAGCTTTTCCGAACGAATTGCAAAATAGGTATTGGCAATTTTAGTTCCAGTTCTGTAGTTATACATAGCATATAAATATAATATATATGGCTTGGCTGGCGGTCAGTTGAAAATTTGTTCTCGCAAATCTCTCTAGCTGGAATATTTAAAGAAATGGCGTAGCACTGTTTATTTTTTTACATTTAAAACAAAGACCTGCATAGTTCGTTCCAATTCATGGCTCATGTGTTCTCAATAACCGTAGAGACTCGTACCACGTTTAGTGAATAAGGATAAAAAGCGTGTAAATTAGTAAGTTCTTCTGGGAATATGACGACGTCCGTCCCAAAGGGAATCACAGGGCTCGATGCGAAACCATGTGGTAACAGTGTTTTGTTGTTCGAAGTTTGCACGCATTGATAAGATGATAACGTAGCTGCTCCAGTTAGGTACTATTAGGCATTATTTAAAACAACATTGAGTAACCGTATATATGTAAGGTTCTTTACGTTTTTCGCAGGTAGTTACTTATTTTACTGACATATTAACACCGGGAACTCTTTAATTGTTTAATTTTAAAGGAAACTGTACTGAAGTCTAGAATATCGGGCACGTGGAAAATCTAGTTGGAGATTGGAGTCATTCTGTTGCGGGCTGTTGAGTGAAGGAGTCTTCAGAGCTTAATCGAAATGTATTGTTTAAGCACTAGCCTATAATTACCCTTAACATATTCTGTAATATACTGTCGATTGAAACATTGAGTTTTATTGGGTACCGTCCTTTTACATATCTAACACATAGAAGTCATCTCTATTAAATAACCTAAACAGAATTGAATACTACATTGTCTAAACAATCTGTAAGTAAGACAAATCGCCTGCTATTACATAGCGCGAGTACGTTTTGCAAACGCGGTTCAATCATACCTATCATCTCCGCTGAGGCTATTATGGACCTACATTGGTAGTTATAACAATCGTTTTATTACCATCATTGAATAAATTGTTCTTGTTGCGAATGTGCTGTGATTCTATACCCACCTTGAGTCTTCACATGGTCTTAAAAGATTCTAATAATATCGTTGCATTCATACAAAATACTAATTAGTTTCTTTTGATTTCAGTTACAATTTTTCATTGATAGATGTTTCTCGATTTTAGTTAGCTATTAGATGCATTTATTCATTTGTCATGTGCGTATTTCAGTGTATTTTTAATATCAGTCAGTCAGGACTTTTTCTTTTTATGCTTGATAAGTTGGCCTTTGACCACTATCTCACCTGATGGTAAGTGATGATGTGGCCGAAGATGTTGTTCAGGCTAACCTGGAATTACTGGCTCTCAAGGACAGCTGCCGGAACACACCTTTAGGTGCTTGCCGACAGATTTTCCACTTGAGGGTGGTAGCTAGCCAGGCGGGCATTCACAAAATGCCCTACCACGAAGTTATAACGACTGCCATCCTAAGACAACAACCGGGACCGACGGCTTAACGTGCCCTCCGAAGCACGGAAGCGCTCTATAGTAATGTCACCACCGGTCACCCATCCAACTCATGACCGAGGCGGACGTTGTTTAACTTTGCTGAATGGTTCAGAATGGCTAAGCAAACTTCGCTACGAGCGCTTCATATATACAGATCTCTTATCCACTTTGGTTAAATAAAACACCACGCTTTAAGCCTATGGCTCTACTAAAGTATATATTATAGTGTAGTACATATATAATTTTATTGTTTCTCGAGGTCTTAAATCAATCCAATGTTATTACACCCAGCTAGTCAAGAGGCTGGCTAAGTTTTGTATTTCGGGAATCTCCCTATTCAAGGTGCACAAGTATAGTTTTTTTCACGTTGATACGCGGGTTTTTTTATCATTCATATCTCATACACGCTAATTTTTTTATTCAATTTTTATCACTTGTTATCAGGTGTTTTGAGAATCGTGTTAAACATAACAATCGTTTTATTTACAAAAGGTATGTTATCCGCTGATGTCTCACATGTTTTATTTTTTGCGGTAATGACCTATCACCTTCAGAAATTCAATAAAATCAAGTTGTAATTGAATTTCGCATTATGTATATTTATTAGCAATTAATTCTTAGGACTGCGCTTTGAACTTATCCATTCAGTCTTTTGCTTTCAAATTTATATTACATATATTACAAGCACGTTCGTCGATCTCAAAGCTAATTCGTGTGATGTTGTAAATAACCATTTTTATCCACATAGAAATTACAATACCCATTAATTCTCTTAAAATATATTTTCTAACTACTAAACTTGTGCTCGCTCTTGAAATTGAATGTTAGTTAAATAAAATGTTTCATTTATAATTTCATCGCAATTTTCTGAAATAGAATTTCATGGATAGTAATGGTACCTATCCTACAATCCACAAATTCTACGAGAACACACGTAGAGTTAGTACTTAGATGATTATCTCGTCATCCGCGTCGTATTCCCGATGAGAATTCATATTAATTCAATTCGATATATTATTTTTCTATCGCCCTCATCTCACATTTTATCGATTTTTGTTTTTGTTACAACTATTATAAAGGCTCGCCCTTAAAAAGGGAGATTGCAATAATCCCCATGCTTGCCATTTATCTTGGAGATCGTATTGTAAGATGGCAGGTTTTCAGAAGATGCTACTGCCCATATGCTAGTTCT
This sequence comes from Plagodis dolabraria, assembly GCA_963854805.1. Lineage (NCBI taxonomy): Eukaryota > Metazoa > Arthropoda > Insecta > Lepidoptera > Geometridae > Plagodis > Plagodis dolabraria. The sequence continues at coordinate 28,566,981 of OY978446.1, forward strand.
CCCGTCGTCGCCTCTTACGACGCCCACTTTACTTCCCACTCCCATTCTAGTCTAGGGTGTCTACCCCACGGGGAAATTGTACTATGTCTATAGTCAATTCAATGATCTGAATTTTAACATATTACAATATACCTAATCAACTAACAAGCGGCCAATTGCAGTATAACTGAGCCACATTCATTTCTGCAAAATTATGTTCAAATTGTTTACGTCCAACAAGATTTATCGGAAATCTGATAGGTAAACAAGCTCACAATTTTTCATATAAATATTCAAAATTCGATGTAAGCACTGATTGTATAGAGACCACTTATTTTAATAATTTATTCCTATAATGAAGTCGCATAAGTTAGAGACAATTTGTAATCGTTTTTTCGTGTGGTTGTTTCATATTTTCGATTAGTTTGACGTTTATTTATTTATACCTCATAGGCTAGCCTTTGACCACTATCTCACGTGATGGTAAATGATGATGTGGTCGAAGATGTTGGTCAGGCTTACCTAGAAATTGGCTCATAATGAGAGCAGCCGGAACACACTTTTAGGTGCTTAGTGACTGATTTTCTACTTGAGATCGGTAGCTAGCCGTGTGGGTATTCGTAGAAATTCATATCACCATGCAAAACTTTTCAAGTCTCAAATGAGTCGATTGAAGTTAGAATTACGTGCATTGGCCATTCGTCGGTTCTGCTAGACTAGGCACAGAGTGGACTATTTTTAACTATGAACTGTCTAAACCTTTGTGAATTGAGTTTCAACGTCAAGTGACCCCGTTAGCAAGTTTTTGGTAGTAAATTGATTTATGACAAAATGAGTATACATACAGAGTTATACCATTAATTATTCGAGCACTATACACTGATCAAACACGTGATCATTTCTAATTCAGTGCAGTGATTCAACTGGTCCTTATACTAGATTGTTCAACTTACATCATCGATCACCAAAACAATCGTTTTTAAGTAAACAATGTCGAATAATAATGAGAATTTGTAATATTTATTGTGTGCCCCGAATCTTTAAGACTAATTTGAACTGAATCGGTCGAGTTGTTTGTAGTCTTTATTAGTTTAGTACATATAGTGTTGAGTTATTTATTAGTAGTTATTTGACTTATTAGGTCTCATACTGCTATGACCGAAGGGCGTAGGTCTTTATCAAAACTAGTCATCAAATTCAATATTGGTATATGTCAGTCAAATTATACACGAATCAGTAATACGAATTATTTATGGTTTTTTATATTCATTGTGTAAAATTGAATGGTATGTCTACCATGTGTATGGCTGGAAATAAATATGTTCTATAGCTGTACTCTAATGCTATCTCTGTTTAACATCTGTATTCATTCATGAATATACTAAGTAATATAGTTTCATATACTATGCTGTCGATATATTAGAACTAACGTTTAAAAAGTACCTAAACTAGGATAATAGTAATTTTATAACTTTATAAGTCACGCTAAAGTAATTTGAATAGTTTTACTGTTATTGCCTTTGCCTACCAAGCACCAGCGCTACATAAAGTAAATTAGGTAAATCAAAAGCCCAGCCTAGATTAGAAATTTTAATGAATTAGTAAAATATAGGGAACATGAACGTACGAATGAGCTCGATTTGTTATTCATTTACGGACACATTTATTAAAATGTTGGTTGTTAATAAATCAAATGCATTAAGTACATTACACGTGTATTACGCCAAATACAAGCTTCGTTCTCTTGTATGAAATCATGTTTATTCAATAGTAAGTAGTAGCTAAGTAGTTGTAACTCTTTGTGTGAGTTCGTCAGGGGGAGTACTACCCCCATGCAAATTTCTACCGCCAAGCAGTAATGTTCGTATTACTATGTTCTGGTTTGAAGCATATGAGTACCGCTGAAATTACAGGCTCATAAGATTTTACAACTTTATGTTTAAGGTGACTACTGCGCCCAGCAGTGCAGTGCGCCACTTGTGCTACTAACAGTACCACTCGACACCATGTGGAGCTCGAGCTTGTTAACGATAGTTTAAAAAATGTTTAACAACTTAAATATATATACCTACAAGTAACCATACCAATGACCATCATTACATAGTATAAAACAAAGTCGCTTCCCGCTGTCTGTCCCTATGTATGCATAGAACTATAAAACTAGGCAAAGGATTTTGATGTGGTATTTTTAAATAGATAGGGTGATTGAAGATATAGGTTTATATGTATAATACAAAATACATGCTTAATATAGTAGAGAAACACTGATAATATTAGAGGTTTCTAATGTGATGTTGTAAAGAAAATCATTTTTTTGCGCTTACATTGCAAACGCTGCTGGCTGAACCCTACGAGATAGATCAAAGTAGTGTTCTACAGTATTGTACAAAAGTCCGCGATGGTATATGTCTATCTCTTAAGGATAACCCACAATAACCATTTTTTATCCTTTACTTTTTACAAGAAATAATGGCCTATTTACGAAGCGATTTTAAGCAATACTAACAGCATTAATCCTTATCCAATTAAGTACCTTATATACATTTTGTATTTAATTTAGATCAATATGGTCCTTTACCACATGTGATTTAAATTAATATTTTTGAATAAGAAATACGATTGGAGTACCAAATTTCGGCGACACAGCCGTACCCCCGGTAGCTGAGTAGATAAAGCATCCGGCGCGAAATCGGAAGGTCGCGGGTTCAATTCCCGCCCGGGGCAAAACATTTTGTACTCCAATAATTTGTAAATTTATAATATATTTGAAGATATTACTGATAATTTGATACTAAATTATAATCATACTATTTATTAGCATTGCACCCGTGCGAAGCCGGCGCGTTTCGCTATAGTAAAATTATAATAGAAAATATCGTTCAAAACATACACGTGGTACTTATATATTATATTCGTATTTCACTGAATACCAGAAAACGTAACGATTTCCTCTTCGATCCGACACAGAATTCTAAGTGGTCTGTTAACATACGAGATTCACCACTGCCATTATTTTAAAATGAAACGATTGTTTAAAATTCCGCATGCTAAAGTTCTAATAATATAATGTTTATTTTATTGTCTACAATAAATAAAATCCGGACAAATTGCATCATCCGACGCCGCGCCGCTGCTGCGATGCCGGTTCCGCTTCGAATGTTCTTATGTATGCTGAACATGTAAGATTAGCCTAAATTTGTTGTTTATAGCTGCTTACCACTTTGAGCTATAATTGTTGCTCCACCATACGTGGTTCTTATTTAATTGCTTATATCACAACTCGAATGTATACAAGATTAGTCTTTTCTTTACATCGTCCGTCTATTTAGTCACTCTTTTGTACAGAGTGTATTTGTACAGAAAGATTAGGGAAGTCGTTATAACGGCTTCCCTAAACTTTTTTACGATGGTTGCATGAAGAACGAGAGCAAGAATTACAGTTATGAGTCATTGTGTCATGTTAGCTCAATTGGTTAGATTAGAGCATACCCCGGCTAAAGGGGTGGATGGACGCGGGTTCGAATCCCGCACGTGACTATAATTTTTTCTCTCGTAAATTTGTAATTTTGTAATGTAATTCGCCTAGCAGGCGTTATTGCAAACTTAACAATATTAAAAAAAAATGAGTATACCTCGATGATCGGATAATATTTGCAACAATTGCGGAAGGCTACTATTATTTTGGATGGGGACTAACAAAACAATTCTGTACGCAGCATGCATATCAACAAAGCTATATATTTTATTAATACAGATGCGACTACTAATACTGAAAATTATGAAATACCTTGTGAACCATGAATATATGATATAGGTACTGTATTCTGGCATTTGAATTATTGATTATTAAAATTGGTAAGTATGTATATAAAGAGGCTTGGGATATAAATTTAATACTTTCTTTAAATTTCGTGAACTAAACTCATGTTTCTGAATCATTAACGTTTTGATCAAGTTGCATTGAGCGTGGTCAAGAGTAGACTGAAGAGGCTGTTGTCATCGTCTTGAGGAGCGGTGGGATCGATTTAAATCTACCCTGTTTGTATATTTACATAAACTATAATTATACCTAATTTCCCGTTAAAACTGTAATATTCATAAATAATTAACATATGTAAATTATTAAATATTATTTATCATTATTATCAATGCAGCACAGGTACAAAATCAAAACCCAAGTTCATTCTCCCTCTGAATTGGCTCTACGACTTCAACAAGTTTTTCATATTTTTCAGTCGGTCCAAAGTCAGTTTCGTTTCTTTTGTATTTTAATTTTCTGATCGCAACTTATAGATTTTTCATAATATCTTAGAATTGCAACGAGAGGAAGTTTTAACGTTGGCCCGTTTTATTAGAACGATAATTATAGTTCTGATGAAAATCAATAAGCTTTGTATCATACACCTAGCTAGTTACATTACAACACTGATCAATCGATGTATCCTCTCAAGTTTAAGATGTTCTAAATTGTGCTGTAGAACGTTCTCCTAATTAATTAATAAAACACTAGGTAAGTAAAATAATCTTACATCGTGTACAATCTTCAGGGATATTACAACTAATCAGTATTGTTCATAAACCAGACATCAATTAGTCAGACAAAGAGGAAGTGAGTCGTCTCAATGATCGGTCACGCTAATGCCGTTGCATCATTCTGTTTAGTTTTGCTTGGACAACAGTTCGCAGGGAGCCTGGGCGTTGTGTTGATATTTGTCTCCTCGGCGTTATGTTGTTTCGACACGCTTTCAAACATTACCCCACGCAGAGTGGTCACTACATTTTGTGTAATATCCCGAATGACCTTCGCGTGTCGCTCGTCTAAATAAACAAGTATTAATTTCCTCCTTTGTCGGTTGATCGAAGCGTCATTTGGTATCTAGGTACCTATATTCAATAATAAATTCATATTATACGGCGTATAATAGGAAAATGACCCAAAAATTTTAGTTTATGTTATGTACCTATAACTCATAAGTTATATTCTTATGATAGTAATTGAAACAAAACCAGCTGTGATTCAACTTACATTTAGATACATTATACATACACAAACACTAACCCCTGAAGTTACAATAAGATTCATTGAATTGTTAGAAAAAAATAATTCAGATAAAACTGAAATTGTTAACGTTTTGTAAGTGTTCTATTACATTTCCATCATCTACATCGAGATAATCAAAGAGGACCGGGACTCTTTGCACCGTGTTTGTTGTAAGACGTTCATGAAATGAGGTCCAGTTTTAAGATACATAAATATTGAAGGAAGGAAAGTCAGTTCATATAATTGTTATTCCAATCTTAATCTGCCAAACATTTCCTCAAACGATTAAATGTCAAAATAAATGTAGAGGTAAGTGGAGGGGCCAGTACCCGTAATGGTACATGTATGTCGTAATATTATACGACTTCCATAAAAGTAATTTGAATAAATAGGGAAAGCTGTAATCGATCTCTTGAGTCATTCATCATTGCTGAATTTGGCTTAGTGTAATCAAATTTAATTTCTTTAGCTTTCCATCACGATCTTCATTAAAAAACTGGCCAAGCTTTCAACAATCGACATGAAGAATGATGAACCTTTAAGATTAGTATTTGATGTGGTGCAGCGACTACAATGGAATTGATTATCTATTAGTTTCCGTTTTTTTTATGCCTGATAGGTTAGTCTTTGACCACTACCTCACCTGATAGTAAGTGATGATGTGGTCGAAGGTGTTATTCAGGCTAACCTAGAATTACTGGCTCTCAAGGACAGCTGCCGGAACACACTGTTAGGTGCTTGGCGACAGATTTTCAACTCGAGGGCTAGTTTTGCAATATATTCGGCATGACGGCTTTTCAATATCGAACCTTACAGAATCAATGTTCTTTCATCGTTTAAAGGACATTGATTCTATAAGATTTTCTACTTGAGGGTTTTAACTAGCCAGACAAGCATCTGCAAAATGCCCTTCCACCATGCTGTAAAGCACAAGCCCTGCGGAATTCGTGCCGTCTTTCATATCCTAGAAAGGTTTGTCTATAAAACTCTAACAAGTATAATTGTATTGTGGTCTGTACTCCGTTTTCAATTTTTTTTTTCAGTTTTTAAGTTTCTAAGTGCGTACTTCCTGATCAGCCTTATTTACCTACTTCTGCATTCTAAACTAATCTTATCTGGCTTCCTAGTGTAACGGCACCTGGGTAATGTACTTACGTTGCACAACGTTATAAAACTCCTTTATCGTAACGCTATACATAGACATAATCTATCAATCATACCATTAATCCGTAACCAATCATTTGTTTCAATTGCGTTCGAAAATAGATTCAATATTGTATCTATTTTCGAACGCAATTGATCCTTCTCAGTAATAGATAAATGCGAAAGTTTGTTTGTGTTTGTTCCAATCACCGCCTCCGTAAAGACTGGTCGGTTTTTGTTGAAATAGAGGTTTATTACACATATGGGTATCCTTAGATGAATTAAACATTGTTGGCACATAGGATTTACATTTCGTTTCTCTAAATAAGTTGAGAAGAAGAGAGGTATAATCTCAAACCATTCGGGTGAAGCCACAGCAAAACCAGTTTTAATTGGAAACAACTTGAACAAATCAGCACACGATTAGCAGACTGCAAAAGTCTCTAAATATGCACGTTGCGCTAGTATGTTATAGTCCGATGTAAATGGGGCGAACCCACCTATATCTATCAGGTTCAGGAAAGCTATTGAAAATTTCTTTGCCTGGAAAACTCACGACTAACTGAATAACAGTCTGACCTGAACCTAGCACTATAAGTTTATATTTCGCTTGACCAAGTTTACTTACGATGATGTTATATTTCAATCCTTCTATTGGCAAAACACTACAGCCACTACGCTGAAAACATTTAGGCAACCCAAAGGCCATTGCAGGCTGGTGGTCCATATAATATATCCAATTTTTACTTCAACACAACTTTCTTATATTTTTCCGTTAGTCGCTTCTAACGACCTTCACAGGAAGGGGGTATAATAGTCTATATATATAGTCCGGCACACAGGGAAGTTTTCATATTAGAATTATAATGCATTGTTGGTAAAGCTGGCGGTTCGCCACTTGTGTCGAACTGCATCTATTATAGGCAGAGGTTGCCGTTTAACAACTGGTGGGCTTATTGACAGTTCCATATCGATGGCATAGTGTAGCATAGCTAGATATAATAAAAACAAATTTAATGCTTTATTCCTTTTCCCCAGATCAGAGGGTCGGTACGCGCGGACGAAATGGCGGGACGTGCGCGTCGGGGACATCGTGCACCTGTCGAACAACGAAGCCGTGCCCGCGGACATGGTGCTGCTGCACACCTCCAACCCAATGGGCATCTGCTACCTCGACACGTGCAATCTAGACGGCGAAACCAACCTCAAGCAGAGGGTTGTCGCGCCAGGGTTTAAAGAAAAGGTGATTATTTAAATAACATATTATCACGTGGTTTTACATCTTAGAAGATATAATGCAAATGTGTCTAACGAAACACACGTTTAGGTTGCTTGTCCATCAGGGATGTGCGAGGGAGATGAGCGGAGTTTGTGTAAAAAATCCACTAATAAGATACGCAGCTTAAGCTGAACATATTTTGATCCTATGTATTACGGGGCAACCCTACAAGACATAGTTCCAGACTCCGCTCGGCTACTGTTTTTTTCATCTTACACTATCTTTAGACCACTATCTCACCTGATAGTAAGTGATAGAAGGCATAACTAGAATTAATGGCTGCCAAGGACAGCTACCGGTACGCACTGTTAAATGCTTGGCGACAGATTTTCTACTTTAGGGTGGTAGCTAGCAAGGCATGCTATTGCAAAATGCACCAACCACCATGCAAATTAGCATAGCTTTTATCAGAAAAATCCTTTTACTGATCCGGGGTTGGAACCCAAGAGCTCGAGATGCCTAAGCGAGGCTTAACGCCACTTGATCAACGCAGCAATAATAAGTTTTTATTTGGTATGAAGAATGAAGAGTTGAATTTTAGTCACTTGTAACTGTCTTATCATGATGAATTGACAATTTACGAATTTAAGGTTTATGTGATAAGAAACACGAGCACTGAGATAACGTTTGTAAATAACTCACCTGACATGATTATGTAGTCGAAGAGGCAAGCATGCAGGGGCTAGGCCTAGATCAGGACTGGTTTTTTAGGACAGTCACCTGAATTGACCTTTGGTTGCTCGATGACAGATGTACTGTTATCGAGCAACGTGTTCTGTATGTTAGCATGGTGGTAGGGCCCGAATGCCCGCCTGGCTAGCTACCTTCATGTTTAAAATCTTTCGCCAATGACCAAACGGTGTATTCCGGCAGTTGTCCTTGAGAGCCAGTAATTCTAGGTTAGCCTGAACAATATCATAATCAACCATCAGGTGTGATAGTGGTCAAAGGATAGCCTATCAGCGATTAATAAGAAACTTAAAACTTTTTGCGAATAACTGTGTTGAATAATTGCATAACCAGGCAATTATTTGTAAGATGCCCTTCCATCCTGTAATGAAGCTCAAACCAGCCTCGGGTTTCGAACCAGAGCAACCGCCTGACCCACAGCCAGTTTTTACTACCATAGATCTGTCATCACATCACTGTGTAACCACAACGCAACCCGTAATATTGCCAAACGCCAAACCAATGCAGTTTAACTGTGCCATTAAACGCCGAAGTGACGTTGGCTACGTCCGTCCGTGCGACCTTTTCATAATACGAATGCTCGTCACCTTGATCGAAACAATGAAAGCTGTTTAATCAGATGGTTACATGAAAACCTTTTTGTTGGCTTTAGCAATGAACGTATTCCATAGTACCTATTGTAATGAAGATATTATTATCTGTAAAATACTAGTAGAAGCGTAGATCACTTACGAAATCAGCACAAAACTATGTCATCGCAATAAACTCCAGCAAACGTCCACGCTTAGCCTCATTCTTGGCGCTGCGAACGTGGCTTCAAACGACGCTTTCATAACCCGCCGGGCATGATAATGGCAATTTCGGATTATGTTTACTATAAATTGCTAAGAAAAACAGACCGTGAGAAAACTTTCACTCGCGACCTCCGTAGTACAGCATCATTGTTTTCAATGTAAATACTGCCGTCCCGTTACACGCGTAATTAGTACCCTTTTTTTTGTTACAGTTACTAGATTTCCAACCGCAGAAGTTTAGAAGTTCAGTAGAAGTAGAAAGACCTTCGACTAAAATATACCGGTTTACGGGAACGATCTCACATCCAAACGGGATGCGCGTGCCGCTCATCTCTGAAAACTTGCTGCTGCGCGAATGCACCATCAAGAACACTGATTACGTGGAAGGTATCGTGGTGTACGCAGGCCACGAGACCAAGGCCATGCTCAACAACGGCGGACCCCGATACAAATGCTCCAATTTAGAAAAGAAAATGAACACAGACGTGATTTGGTGCGTGCTAGTGCTTCTCTTCCTATGCTGCGCCGGCGCTGTTGGCTGCAAACTCTGGCTAGACAATTACATCTCCAGTACGAGTCCTTACCGACCACCCTTCCTGCCCGCCGCTAATAAACCGGCCTACGAAGGCTTACTAATATTCTGGACGTACATAATCGCCCTTCAAGTCATGATCCCCGTGTCACTGTATGTCACGATCGAAATGACGAAACTGCTGCAAGTGTACCACATACACCAGGATGTCGAAATGTACGATCCGCAGACGAACACCCGAATCGAATGTCGTGCCTTAAATATAACGGAAGAGTTGGGGCAGATCAGTTACCTGTTCAGTGACAAGACGGGCACTTTGACTGAGAACAAGATGGTGTTTAAGCGCTGTACGGTCAATGGCGTGGATTACGACCACCCGCCGGGGCCGCCCGCCGAGCCATCGCCTGACCTGCCGCCCATCGTCACTCCCATCAGCATTGTCTCTCCAAACAGGAGGCTGATGCAGCATTTGGCGGACGAGAACGATAGTAATTCCAGATTGGTAAGTATTTTCCAATACTTTGGTATGAAATTGGCCCTAGCTATATTGTAGTACTGTGCATAAGACAATGATATAAACATTCATTCTATTTGGATCTATGATTGCATATTACCATCAGGCCGATCCTATTACAAGGCGTCGCGTTGCGATTACGTAACTCGTGGAATTGATAACTATAAAGAGTTATCGATGTCGATTCCGAAACCGTAACTTTTCTTGTGATATCAAATCCTTTCGAAGGTCCGATTTTTGTTTTATAGGATTGTGAAGGAACACTCACAGATGGGCGCATTGCAGTATTCGTCTGCAAACTGCGCCCATCACCCTGTGATATACAGTTGTAATAATTCTCATGTACCTGAAATTTCATAATTACATACTGGCTCTCAAGGACTGCTGAAGGAACACACCGTTTGGTGCTTGACGATAGATTTTCTAGTTGATAGCGCTCCTTGAGCATTTGCAAAATGCCCTTCCACCATCCGTTCAAGTTCAAGCCGGTGGTGGATATCGAACCATGGACCTGCGGCACGGCAGTCCATAACGATTACCGCTCGGCTATAGCTGCTTCCATCTTTACAGCTGAATTAACAAAGAGACTAACTGATATTAGGCTTATTATCGAAAATCGATAACATGTTTGAACAGTAAACAAAGGTAATTTATGATTTAATGAGTGGCAATTAAACTCTTTAATGGATAAATAGAGTTAAACTTTGGAGAAACAAACATTACGGTTTGGAGAAATGTTAAAGGTCGTCACAGATTGCTTCATGATATATGATAAATTACTAAATTATGATTATATAGGTATAAATAAATAGAAATCTCCGTTGAAACACCACAGTATATATATATATATATATATATATATATGGTAAATTAACAAATAAAATATAACGTCCTTACACGGAAGGTATGGTAGTGGTAGAGACACATAAAAAATAACATTCCTTAGACTTTATCGTGTGGTTAGATTAAAATTTGCTTGAGGAACATTCAATAAGTTACCTAGGTTATATTTTGTTGCGGGTGCCGAGTTCAATCTCGTGCTATTCACGAGTTATACTCTCGGGTGACTCGGGTTTCACTTTAATAATGATTAAATTTAACAATGCTATTTTAAGTAATATGTGTCATATTAAATAACATCGAAATTAAATTTTTAAAAAATGATGTATGGATCTTTCTTAACATCCCTGATCTATGGGTTAATAATACCCATAGATCAGGGGTATTATTTAAGAGCCACATAATAATGTGTTTTCAGTTATCACTATTCAATTATCAGGTTGAATTTTAATAGATATTATTTAATTCCTCGCAATTGAAGTGAAAAGATTATCGTATAACTAGTGCATAAAACCTATTTTAGCCTCGACTTCAATATCAAACGTCTCGGCTTAAATGACTTGTTTTATGCACTCGTTGTACAATCTAATTCTGTTGCATGGCTATATCTATAAAGTACGAATAGAATAGTAGGTACACATCAACATCTTGTCAGTGGCTCTACTAACAGCTAGTTTCTCAGTAAATTTATCAAGTTGATGAACGTGACATGGGAAAATCCCGTTATGTGTATGTATGCAGACTATAATAGCTATAATATAGGGTGTTGTTGTCCCCTTAGGTCCGCGAGTTCCTCCTGATCCTGACGGTGTGCAACACGGTGGTGGTGAGCCAGCCGCGCGTCGATAACATGCGGCTCAGCGGCTCCACTGAAACACAGTTCCAAAGCGACAAGCCATCAAGATCCAACGGCACGCTGCGCTCTAACGACAAGTTTGTATTACTCTCCCTCGTTGTTTCTATATCACAAACAGACACCTGATTCTCTTAGCTATTGAACGGCGGCAACGCAACTTACTTGCATGAAAATTGTAAGATTTGACAGTATCCGTAGTCTGCCCGCTATTTAGGTTCGATCGCAAGTCAGTGGCTTGCTGTCAATAGTGTTTGACATATGTGGTATGCTGTAAGCTATTTTCTCGCGATTGCGTTGCTACAGTGGCATAAAATCGGTTGTCTGTTCCATAATTTGACGTTTCATATTATCTTCTTGTTACGTACATATCTTATTTCAGTGGCAACATTTGCAAGCCATAGCACATCCATACGATAGCGACGCGATTGCTATACAACTGCGATTAGGAGCTAGAATTAGCAGACTACCGAATTTGACATTAACATCATTTCGATCGCAGAAGCATCGCAGTAGTGTGGCGTTTGGTCAATAGAGAATTGGGGCCCAGGTCTATCCACGCACGAATTAACATCTAAATAATATTTTTGACTAACCTCGACGTTTCGATCAAGTTAGTAGACTCAACTCGTGACCACGGTCAATGCAACTTGTGCGTGGATAGACCCGTTAGTGATTTAGAAACATGAGTTTAGTTCACGGTAGTTTAAAGAAAAGTATTACTCTCTCTCTCTCTCTCTGTTTGTGTCTCTCTATCTCTGAGTATCTGACTCCAATATTCAAAATTATTACATAATCTGCTTATTTAAATTTATTATCGGATTATTTATTTATAGGAAGATCTAGAAGCCTATAAATATAGTTATTAGAACATAAGATAAGTACCAATACAGCCAACAATAGGTCCTGACGTTTACAAAACAATTTAGGAAATAGAAAAATGAACGCGAGAATTCCTTTCCTTACAAATAAATTGGAATATCAATAAGGACCAAATCATAAGAAACCATTATATTTTCACCTATATGAATAAGTTACGACAAATTATAGACTTTAATGTTTAAAAAATAGCCGCCGCCTCGGCGAGTTCACGTTTGTACAGATGAAATCTAATGATGACTGTCTCTTTACGTAGATTGAGAAAATATACTTCTCACGTGTGCACATAAAAACGTTATCTGCTATATAATTTCTCATAGACAGTGGTAAAATATTAAATTGTTTAAAAAAATTACGGTAATTGTCCGCGACAGTTCATACTTATTTTGATTCAAACCTGCTGTATTATGTTTTAGTAGTAAAGTAAGTTTAAGCACAGGATTCATATCACTTTCGGTCCGGTGAGTCCCGTTCTGCGTCGGAGTACTATGCATTACCGCACAGAGTAGAAATGGCAATCCTTTGAACCGTAGTCGGAGTCACTCCATATAGTTTACATTCCACTTTTATTACTGATATCCATTTTCATCATTTTCATTTGATGTTAAAAAGCTGGCCAAATCCGTGCCTTGTTCTTTTTAAAGTTCAGCATTGCAACAAACAGCGGGCAAGAGATTAAATAATGTCGGTCACAACTTCAAAATATTATAAATCGGAGTAAAAAAAAGTCAACTTAAAAAAAATTCAAACTTAAAAACAAAACTTAAAAGAAACAAACTTTAAACTTTACTTCCCTTACGTATCACCCAGAGCTGATATCGTCCATTTATTAATGTAATTCAATTGTTATCATTATCTATGATGCGCATATTATTAAGTTAAATTTTTGAAATATACCTCTAAAAAAAATATTTTAAAGTTATCAACTTTGACATCCCCTCAATCTTTTTTTTTAGAGATGCATATAAGTTTATAGAGATCATATTTGTACTGTACTCATACTGTTCATTCTGTAGACTTTCTCGTCATTTCACTGTTCACGCCCACGGCGCCTTCTCTGGGTTTCCTCTACCCCTACAATCCGCCAACACTCCCTCTCAACGCTTATCGGTATATATGTTAATCGTCCCTTCCCACGAAATACCCACGTTAGTCTAATTCAGTAATTGTTCTTCTAGGAATAAATATGTAAGAAAATGTAAGTCAAGCTCAAAAACAGCAGAACATAAACCTTACCGCGGCGGTGCGGTTTTAAAAGTGTACAGCCACGTGTGATTTTCCATAATCCCCAAGCTTGGCAGGCGGCTTCGGGAACGCACTTTATTATGGCATTTCTTGAGAACGCGCTGCCGCCTATCTTCTGGTATTTTTCCTTTAGACGCCTCTTACGTCACATTAAGGTATGAGTGGTTTCAATTCTAACGCGGCACCCCACGGCGCTGATCCAATGCGGCACCTTAAAAGACCTAGGCCCGGCCTACACTCGACCAGTATATTTCTTTTAATCTGCATGAGCTAACATTGCTAACAACATTAAGGGCGCACCGAGCTTTTTAGGCGTGGCGCATATGTGTGTGTAAGTAAGGCACGGCAACAGCATCCGTCCCCGTCCGACGGCCGAAGAATTACTAAAGCGGGACAAAGCATCGCGGCTCTGGCTAAAATGGGCGGAACATGCGCGAATTTGAGTATTTCCTTCGTATAATAAAACCAAATACCTATTTGAAAATGAGAATGAGAATGTGTATACGTTATAGAAAACATGTTGTTTTTATTATTATTTAAATACGGATGACTCTCCGTTAAGTATTTACGACGTACTAAGGGTTTATTTCGTTTTTTAGATGTACCTAACTTTGGATTTATTTTCTATAGAGAAAATTTCAAGTAATCGTGTTTCCAAAGTGTATGATTTATAGAATGAATCCTTAAGTATAATATGTATTAATTACCTAACTCAAAATTAAAAAATAAAGATACAGCAAGATCAAACGAACCACAATTACGTATCGCTGCCTCGGTGCAGGCTTAAAGCATAATTATATTTTTTTCGGTCACATATGAAGTTCCTCTGTAAAAGGTTGTACTAAAATCACTGAAATATAAAGGCCGAATGAAATAAAAAATAATTATAAAATTCTAAATATATTCTATATATCAATATCATCTATACTTATAATAAAACTGTAACAGGTCCAATTCTGTACATGGCAGATATTTTGAAAAAAAAAAATTTACAGTACTCTGTAGCTGATACTGATGCCGAAACTATATTTTTTTTTATTTTTGTCTGTCTGTCTGTCTGTCTGTATCCCGGCCGCGTATCACTCCAAAACTACTGGATGGATTTCAATGAAACTTAGCATGATTGGAGTTCATACTACAAGGTAGGATAATTTAGCTTTTTATCCCGAAATTCAGCATGGTTCCCTTGGGAGAGGGGATGAAAGTCAAAATATACACTTAGTTGTAATTTATTAACGCGTAGTCCGATTTCAGACGTTCTTTTTAGGGTTCCGTACCCAAAGGGTAAAAACGGTCTGTCCCGCTGTCCGTCCGTCCGTCTGTCCGTCCATCCGTCCGTCCGTCTGTCACCAGGCTGTATCTCAAGAACGGTGATAGCTAGACAGTTGAAATTTTCACAGATGATGTATTTCTGTTGCCGCTATAACAACAAATACAAAAAGTTGGCCAAGTGCGAGTTGGACTCGCTCACGTTAAAACAAAAAAAGGTTAAAATATGAAGTCTAATGTTGTATAGCTAATGGTACAGAACCCTTCGTGCGCGAGTCCGACTCGCACTTGGCCGATTTTTTAATTAGAATAGTGGTGCTTTAAAAACTATCACGGAAATATTTCAAAGTCATCGGATTTGCAGTTCAGAAATTACAGACATCACAACCTAAATATTACGTTCCAAATATCTTGACACCCCGAATGTACAGGAACCTTTCAACGTACGGCTCATCTTAAGCTGGCGATTGCACTTTATCGTATAGGTATAATAGATAGGTCTGTAGTCGGACCTCTCCAAAAGACTGATTTTTCAAACGATAAAACACAGTTTTTTTTATTACGATAAGCACAACTTCCCTACGTATATTTTTCATAACATGCAATGCTCTAATCAGTCTAATCTATACCTATAACAGGTTGCAGAAGGCGAATAGGTAAGCGCGAGGGAAGACGCTTAAATTTATAATTGTAAAACTGTAACAGGTCCAATTCTATACATTGCAGATATTTTGAAAATATGTTTTGAGAGCAATCTGTAGCTGATACTGATGCAAAAACTGTTTTTTTTTTCTGGCTGTCTGTCTGTATCCCGGCCTCGCATCACTCCAAAACTACTGAATGGATTTGAATGAAACTTAGCACGATTCGAGTTCATACTACGAAGAAGGACATACGATACTTTTATCCCGAAATTCAGTACGGTTCTCTTGGGAAAGGGGATGAAAGTCAAAATGTACATTTAGTTGTAATTTATTAACGCGTAGTCCGATTTCAATCATTCTTTTTTTGTTACAATAGTGGTTATTTAATTATTTTTCCGTAAATATTTCAAAGTCCTCAGTTTTGCAGTTCAGAAATTACAGATATCACAAACTAAATATTTCGTTTTAAATAACTTGGACCGCGGAATGTTGAGAAACCCTTTAACGTACGGCTCATCTTAAGCCCACAGGCAGCCCGGAACCCCACGGGAAGCCTGGCGCCCCACGGGCAGCACGGCACCCTTATTTAGTTTTGCAAGGTTGCTACGATAAAACTCTAAAATGTGGTACATTTGAAGCAGTGATAGCTCAGTGGCTTTGGCTATGGACTGCCGCGCAGCAGGTCTATGGTTCGAATCCCGCCGCTGGCTTGAGCTTCACCGCATGGTGGAAGGGCATTTTTGCGAATGTCCGCCTGGCTAGCGACCACCCTCCAGTGGAAAATCTGTCACCAAGCACCTAACGGTGTGTTCCGGCAGCTGTCCTTGAGAGCCAGTAATTCTAGGTTAAGCCTGTTAACACCTACGACCACATCGTCACTTACCATCAGGTGAGATTGTGGTCAAAGGCGTACCTATCAGCAATAAAAAAAAAACAAAACATTCACCGCAATCAGTTTTTTAAACTACATAATTATCTTTCTTTTGACGGATACATTTCGGAGACTGCGAAATGAAAGTGCACAATGTGTCTTAGGTTTTCGCGATTGTTACACTTAGTAATTAAACAACTTACGGTATAAATCGCGTATATTAATCGCGCATTATTTTTGTCCCGACGTTTCAAACACTTTGTAGTGATCGTGGTCACGGGGTGACTGTCGGGACAAAAATAATGATAAATATACGTGATTTAATCCGTTTAAAAGTTGGAAGTGCACAAATTTAGTAGATTGTTATACAAGGGTCGAAAGGAATTGGTAACTTTCACCCGCGTTCAGCTCTCTACTTTTCATTTCGAATTTAAAGAAAGTAGCTTTCTAAAAATTATTCATTGATAAAATAACATACTTACTAAAAATTTATTGAGAGGTTTGAACTATTTGTGAAATTTTACGTAAAATTTTGTTTGGAATATTTACGGGCGGCTATAGCCCGAATAGGAATCTCTCTGCTTTTCACTACAAATATAAGGAATAAAGATATAAATATAGTATGTTTTTTTATATTATTTATTTTGATTTTAATAACACGAGCAGTATATTTTTAAAATTAATGCGGCTATAGTCCAAGTAGGAATCGATGACTTACATCCGTGTTAAACACTCTACTTTTCATATAAATTATGAGGAGGGTAAAAAAATAGTAGTTTTTCTAAATATTTACTAAAAATAATAAACATGAGTAGAAAATACAAAGATACACTAGGAGTTAGAACAATGAAATTTAGGGAAAGTTAAAAAGTGTTTTTACCCACACTTTCTACCTTATGTTTAGTTACTACCCTGCCAAACATAGTTGTTATTAATTGTTTTACACCAACAGAATATTAATTTACAACGAAAAATCTTAGACATATAACTTTGTTTACACCAATGTTTTTCCCGGCCTTAGGTGGGAAGGAGCGTCTCCCACCCGCTACTCAGATCAAACAAACACTACTTTCCGAGAATGAGAAATAAAAAAAAAATCAATCTACCGTCAATTTTAAAATTTTTTTTAGATTTTAAAACCGCCGCCGTTTTAAAATCGAAATTCTAAAGAAACGCACAAGGTACTTTGCTGCAACATTTATTGTGCGAACCGGGAAAGAACTCTCTGAGTTACTTAACTACTGTCTTCTGGAAAATACAACCCGGGAGTTTTGAAATCCAAAGTAGAAAGCTCCATTCTGAGCTATGGTTTACTATAAGAGTGCTTCACCGCAGACCACAGTGTTGCTTAATATGAGATAAACAGTGCGCAAATGTGAATAATTAGTCTGCAGGTACGGCAATCGCGAACGAAGTCGCGGGTACAGCTAGTTCTAAATATGTAAATAATTTTGTACTAAGCCGCCACGTTCGTGTGACATCAAAGGGTTGTCGGCCAACAAACCGGAGATATGCGTAGGTAGATAGATTTGACATCGCGTCATAATAATAATCCTTTGGGCGGGGAGTTATCGGCTCATCTACGGTTTTGCGGAAAATAACTCATGGAAACACAGAACGGATCCATGAGTAGTTACCAACTACTAAGGTATGACGCAAGTGTTTTCGGAGTTATTTGAAGCGCTCGTAGCGAAGTTTGCTTATCCGTTCTTAATCTATCAGCTAAGTTAAGCAACGTCCGCCGCGGTCAGGAGTTGGATGGGTGACCGCTGGTGACATTACTACTGAGCGTGCACGTGCTTCGGAGGGCACGTTAAGCCGTCGGTCTCGGTTGTTGTCTTAGGATGGCAGTCGTTATAGCATGGTGGTAGGGCATTTTGCGAATGCCCGCCTGGCTAGCTACCACCATCTAGTAGAAAATCTGTCGCCAAGCACCTTCCGGCAGCTGTCCTTGAGAGCCAGTAATTCTAGGCTAGCCTGAACAACATCTTCGACCACATCATCACTTACCAACAGGTGAGATAGTGGACAAAGGGTAGACTATCAACAATAAAAAAAAATTAAGGATGTGTACTTTTTCGATATTGTTGTGACGAAACTATCTGAGAGGGTCGCCTGTCTGTATTGCGTTCGCCATCTGAAAGTTACGTGATATGCGTCTGTTTTTTTTTTAGGTCAGTGTTTTTTAATTGCTTTTTTACCTATTGGTGAATGATAATAGCCGAAGATGTGAAACAAACCTAGTATGAGGTTTGGCTTTCAAAGATATCTTTTTTATATGGAACTGGGTAGCACTTGACCACTATCTCACCTGATGTTAAGTGATGATGCGGTCGAAGGTGGAGCACGCTTACTCAGAAGGTATCTATTCACTCGCGTTTTGAAGACCCCCATATTGTACTTAACCGAAAACACAGACTCAGGCAGTGTTCCATTCCCTGGCGGTTCGCAGTAAGAGTTGTACCAGTAGCAGATAGACGCTGGAACAACTCTTATGTGTAATATAGCGGTCACCTGGTAGGAAGCGGTTGAAGATGTTGTTCAGGGTAACCTACAATTACTATATCTCAAGGTTAGGTCTCACTGTAATGTGCTTGGTGACATATTTCCTACCTGAGGGTGGTAACTAGCCAGGTAGACATTCTCAAAATGATAGGTAGATTTTTTAAATTAATTTGTATGAATTGATTAGTGAAGGGCTAGTAGCACCTACCTATATTCTGTCCTCGCAGTGGCTCTATTACACTTCTTTTGCTGAACATGGCAGTGAAATATAATATTTGTAATGTAACATTTTCTAACTGACTTTCTTGTAAACGTTGTCAAAGTTGAATAAGTATATGATTTTGGAGTTTGGCTTAATAATGTGTTGTATTATCAGGTATTGCCGACTGACGGAGTCCCGTTCGACGACCCCCTCCCCCCCGCCCAGCACGACCTCCCCGCTGCGGCTGCGGCTGAAGCTGCCTTTTGGGGCCAAGAGTGCCCACGGTGCTGAACGGAACTCGCAGGCGGACGAGGTAATCCCCTTTTTGTGTATGACTACTACTAGGATATATGTATCAACACGACACTACATTGACAACATGCTCAAGTTTTATTGCTGGTAAAACGAGCTTCGTGATTTTTCTTGACATATCCATCCAGTGTGTCGTTTTGTAACGAGGCAATGCTGCCAGCTTGCTGGGCAGGGTCCCAACTGGTAAACCGCTGGACCATTTGGATTGCCTGTGGGCCAGCAATGACGAGTATCTTGTAGATGTAGTGCTGTTTATAGTTTGTTAATAAAGGCGTACCGCCGGTAAAAAAACAATACGGTAATTATAAATTTTATCTATAGATACATGTCATTTCAAACGCGAGTTATTAACAATTCATTGCAAGAAAAGCGTAGTCAGAATGTGAATAAATTTATTATTTGGATTTTATTTTTTAGAAATTGATTGCTATATAATGTTGTGTTAGGCTTTCGCGATTGTTACACATAGTCACTCAGTCAGCCCGTGACCACGATCACTGTAAAGTGTTTGAAACGTCGGGACAAAAATAATTATAAATATACGCGATTTAAACGTTTAAAGTTGATATATACTATGATTGATATATAGTCATGTAATCGACCTACTGTAATGTGTGGAACACGTAGTTTTGTGTATTGTAATTTGTTTGTAATCGGAGAAACAATAAAGAGCTTCAGAAAGCATTATCAGGCAGAGTAAACAAATGTAGCAAGGCTATGGAATCATGGCTGTAGGTGATCTGTATCTATTCCATCGTCAATGTTACTGAGGTAATTACGAAAGTCGTTAAATAGTCACGGACATTAGACACAAAGTATAACGTCCATTGAAGTCTTGATTGGGTAGTTGATAGCAGATGCAGATTGGTTTTTCTTCCTCATCAACTTTACAGTGTCAAGATGGTGGCATTGACTTCAATTATTGTATGACAACATTTGTTTTATCGAAATTTTAGGAACACGTGTTAAGCGGTAAACTCTGCGTATAACAGATGCATTTCGACACAAGTGGCGAACTGCTACGCCCATCACCTTGAGGCATACAGTTTTTAGTCTTATGTCCCTGTATTTTCATACTAATTTACTGGTTACAAGGGCTGCTGCTGGAACACACTGTTAGGTGCTTGGCGACTGAATTGTACTTGAGAGTGGTTGCTAGTCAGGCGAGCATTCACAAAATTAATTTGATTAATGCTTTTATTTATCGGCCAAGTGTGAGTCGGATTCGCACACCAACAGTATTTGGTGTGCGGAAGTATGTGTTTTCCTATTTACCAAATAAAAACGTTATTTTGCTTAGCCGTATTTGACTGCACGTGACTAGTTTTTAATATTTAATGCTTTACTTATATTAAATATAGATCTTTAAACTTATATTATTAGAAACAACATTATTATAACTTTAACAGACTACTTAAACAGAGATAGGACACGCTGACCGATGTACGGCGCGGCGCGGCGGTGCCGTAAGACTAGAAGACTAAGGTAGAGTCTTGTTTTCTCGTACGGTATCCTAAAAATAAGCAAAAACACTGGTTTTCATACGTATAACACATCGTTAATATGAAAAGTAAATACAAAAAAAGCAATTTAAGGTAATCATTGACGGTCATTATTAAGGGCTATTTTCCTGTCATGCGTATTTTCGCCCGAGCACGGATTCAGTCCGCTTGCTCCTGCCCGCGCGCGTGCTGTTCGAATGATAGGAAAAATATATTATATGAAATTATATGATGCCGGCAGCCCACATGCGTGCTAGATCCGCACGTGGGTGACCATCCGCGTAACAGGAAAAGCAGCATAAAACAATATTGTCTGTAGCTTGATAGATTTTCTGTACCGGGAGGGCATGAAAGGTTCTGATAAAGATTCGTTGGAGTACTTTTTCCTGTACCTATCTCGTACATTCTGAATGAATGAATGAATTTATAATAATAAACACAATACAATGATAAACTATATAATATACATGAATATAAACAAATTATTTGTCACAAGTCACAACCCTACTCTAATAGGTAGGTGACCTCGCGCACATGTATATACAAACAGCGCGCACTCAAATAATAAATAATTTATAAAAACAAAAACCGGTTTCGTTTTTTTCGTAACACACAAGTCGTGAGAAGATAGAGAAAATATACCATAAGGTGGGCAGCAGCGCCTTCTGAAGTACTTCCATCTTACACTGCGATCGTCAAGACGCCTAGCAAGCGTGGGGATTATGGTAACACCCCACAGTACTTTGTGAACGTTTACCGACTGTTGATGATAGATGACATTTGAGACGCGATAGTGCCATTATAGTCAGAATTACCACACAATTGCCAAATTTCATGATGATAAAAACAATATTTATGGCAACACCCTCCCTTCCAAGCCCTCCCTTTGGAGTAACATTTGTTCGATGGTAGAAGTCTTACGGCGGCTAGTGATGTGAAACATTATATAGAACATTTTGATTTCAACAGCTCTTAAAATAAAGGTGTTGAGTTATGTTACGTTTATCTTTTAATTCGACACATTAACTTTTCGCATATCTAACAAAATTACAACTGTTGGGTGTGACTGTTGTCTTTGTATTGTAATACACAATGTGAGTTATTTTAACTTAGCATTTTGACAGCTGTGACAATTTACAGGAAAATTAACCATAGTATCAATAAAGTAATAACAGGAAAATCCTTATTTGCAAATTAACACCGTAAAATAATAACAATTCTGTATAATGCCTAATTAAAATGGTATCGAATTAATTATAATATGTTTTTGATATGAAATCCATATGTTCAATACATACGGATTTCTAATTAATATATAAATAAACTATAGCAAATTTCCCGTTAAAATATTATAATTAAGTATATATATGACAACATATTGAAGCAGTGATAGCTCAGTGGCTTTGGCTATGGACTGCCGCGCAGCAGGTCCATGGTTCGAATCCCGCCGCGGGCTTGAGCTTCACCGCATGGTGGAAGGGCATTTTTGCGAATGCCCGCCTGGCTAGCGACCACCCTCAAGTTGAAAATCTGTCGCCAAGCACCTAACGGTATGTTCCGGCAGCTGTCCTTGAGAGCCAGTCATTCTAGGTTAAGCCTGTTAACACCTTAGACCACATCATCACTTACCATCACGTGAGATTGTGGTCAAAGGCTTACCTATCACCTATAAAAAAAAATATATATATACTTAATTATAATATTTTAAATATATAAAATTATGAATATATAATTGTTGAATATTATTTATCATTATCATCAATGTAGCGCAGTCGCATAGTCAAATCTCAAGTCCAATCTCTGTCTGAACAGACTACATATATTCAAAGATTGACATGCATACTAAGTGCCGTTCGTTTGCCATCTAATTTTGACTGCAATTGTACTAATCTAATCAAATAACGTGGTGTAGACAGACGTGTAGGTCGAGGACAGATATACGCTCGTCAGAGCAATTAATCGTAAGTTTTTGTCATCGTCCAAAGCAGGAGAGACATTGTACATACAACACATAATAGAAACAAGCCGTCGTCATTGTCGAAGCCAGATTTGACCGCTCACTTTAAAGGTCGCCTGCTCAATACAATGCTGAAATTGACTCAAAGAAGCGTGTAATCACAACCTTATTGCTTTAGAATAAGGTTGTGATTAAATCATTCTCAAAATAAGAGTCATGATACCAATAGCTAAACATTAAAAGAACAAGCTTTTTAAATAACCATGTGAAGGTGTACATCTAATGTAATGAACATGTGTCGTAGAAACATTTTGGGGAGGACACAATTCTATTTGAATTTAGCAAAGAAAAGTTTTCCATTTATGTCCCATTTTGCTCAAGTTCTGACCTCCAATTACATTTAATCAGCTCTTATTAAGGCCGTGACTTAGTTGGCAGGGGATTATGCCCTATCGCCTGAGAACTACGTGTTTAATCGGGATGAAATCGAATAAATTTGATTGATAATGTGCAGTAATTAATCAAAATTATCTTGACTTTTTCATGACGTAAACACATAAATTTGTCATTAAGAGTTCGCCCGTCTTGGCCTTCCAATAACTTATCTATACCTATAATTTTGAAAAATATATTAACACTAGCGGCCCGCCCCGGCTTCGCACGGGTAATTACGACTATACATTGAGATGTAAGCTATCCTATCTTTCAATTTGGATAAATTACACACGGTTGTGCAAATCAAATTTGAAATTAGTTCAGTAATTAAGGAGTCCATCGCGGACAAACAACGTGACACGTAAATTATATATAAAGATTCATTCGATATTATCAGAAAAATAAATGGCAATGGAATGTGTTGCCGTAGTATTTGGGTTCAAATCCCGCCGGAAGTTCTCTCTTCCCGTCCGCGTAATTTCTGTATTTGCTTAGCATTGCGTCAATGCTGTTTAAAATACTACATCAAATTAAAAACGGCGTCATCAATTTGGTGTTGAGTGTTTATCGAATATCAATCTTCCAACCTAAGTAGTTCACATTGTTCGGGTAGATGACGCCACCGTCGGAAAAACGTGAATACAAAACGGATGGAAAAACTAATGCCACTATCAACCGCTTCTATAGCATAATGACTCAGGATAACCAAGGTACTATTGTAGATCATCATAGCACCAGCGAATTCTGTCCCATTTTCAATCTAGGCTTATGGCCCTTATAACACCTAAATTAGCAACTTGTAGCCTGTCAGTACTAAAATCAAATCAATTGTCGAATAGTAATGTCTAGTTATTCGACTATTCGCCAAAGTGAATGGCGATTAATCGGTATTCGACTATTCGCTATAACAACTATTCGCGGCAACTCTACTCAGGACGATACTTTGGGGTTGGGGTTTCAAGTCCCGATAGAAATTATGTTTCTATCATCTTTCCTTCCATCCGAATCATTTCAATGAAATGTCTTTTTACAAATTTAAGAAAAAATATCCCGCACGGGAATATAATTTTTGTTGTAATATTTTAACAAACTATTTTATCAATTGTCAAAGTATCAAGATGACTGACTGCAGTTTTTATCAATGACGACAACTTCAATTAATTAAAAATAAAACAATATGCATAGAACATAAAATAAATTATGCATAGAAATTTATGAAATAAATTAGCAATAAAGTTGTGAATATTACTTTAATTGATGAATTAACTGTTAATTAATTGGCCATTCGCATAATCATCCTCAGGACGACGACGGATTCTCTGTTGAGGCGAGTACGAGACAGTCCCAACAGTTTTCTACATACAGTGGCTGAACTCTACAACTCGCCCGTCGTGCGGCATTTTGTGTGTTTACTTGTTGATAAAAGTCGACTGGTATACGCATGGGGTTCCGTGCGATGTGGTGCATTTTAAGCCTGCACCAAGGCAGCGATAAGTAACTGTGTTTCGTTTGATCCCTTGCTGTATCTTTATTTCTTAATTTTGAGTTATGTAGTTAATATATATTATGTTTAAGGATTAATTTTATAAATCATACTCTTTGGAAACACGATTACTTAAAATTTTCTCTATAGAAAAAAAAATTTAAAGTTACATCTAAAAAACGAAATAAACCCTTAGTACGGCGTAAATATTTAACGAAGAGACATCCGTATTTGAAAAATAACATGTTTTCTATAACGTATACACATTAAATTTTTCAAATAGGTATTTGTTTTTATTATACGAAGGAAATACTCAAATTCACGCATGTTCCGCCCATTTTAGTAAGAGCCGCGATGCTTTGTCCCTATCCACTTTAGTAATTCTTCGGCTGTCGGACGGGGACGGGATGTTGTTGGCGTGCCTTACTTACGCACACATACGCGGCGCGCCTAAACAGCTCGGTGCGCCCTTAATATATTATAGACTCAGTAATATGCGTACAAATTCATTTAGTTGGAACACTTGGTATATAAAATATAATACATATAAATTCAAATTATAACTACGTTTGTATGGAAAACGCTGCGTGAACTCTACTCTTAATGTTTTATTTATATGTGATACTAACCTTTCGAAATAAGTTTTACACTATACTAACCAATGGATAATTGTCCGAAATAAAAACAATTTGATTTGATTTTGATAATAACGCCATCACTTCCCCAGGTGCCGCGTTTCGAAGCCGAGAGCCCCGACGAGCTGGCACTGGCCGAGGCCGCCCTTGCGTACGGGTACGAGCTCCGCAGCCGCGCGCCCGACGAGCTCGAGATGGGCATGAGGGGCGAGCTCGTCAAGATCAAAGTGCTGCGGGTACAACAGTTCGACAGCAACAGGAAGTGTATGTCCATCGCTCTGCGCATGCCCTCTGGACAGGTAAGGATATAACACATAATTTTTCGTTCGAATCTATTCAGAAAGACTTTACATAATAATGGAACCGACTTCAACACTCAAAAATGTGCAAATAACTTGTTGAAGTCGGCACCATGATACTTCAAAAGTACCTATTATCACAATATTGTGCGCATGGTACCGAATTCGACAAGTTATTTCAAACTTTTGAGCGTTGAAGTTGGTTCCTTAAGTAGGTAAAAAATGTTTCAATCTTTTTAGTGACCCTTGCTACTTACGGGATCGATTGTCATTCACTGTCAACGACTATATCATCAAGATAGGAAAATATTTTTCAGTTACAGCAGTGTAACTCAAAAACGGCTTGACCTATTTTGATGAAATTTAAATGGGACCACACGACAAACATCAGCTTTCAAATAAAAAAAATATCAAAATCGGTTCACTCAGTCAAAAGTTCTGAGATAACAATTAAAAAAAAAAAACAGACGAATTGAGAACCTCCTTCTTTTTTGTAGTCGGTTAAACATATATTCTGTTTATATCTCAGAAACCTGGCTAAATTAAATGCTGATTGACAGCCCTCTTATTTTAATCTGATATTAGAGCGTAAAGGTAGGATACGAGAGTGAGTGAAACAGAGAATACAACTTATGGTTTTAGTCATTTCGGAATGTGAGGAACCTCACTCTCAAGTGAGGTTTACTTAGATATAAAAATACTTTGAATTACTTGACTTAATATAAGTTCAATCAATAGAGTAACTTTGTATGCAGATCAACTTACTGTATCATCCGGATTGTCCAATGCTGAATACAGCCTCTACCATTTACCAATAAAAAAGTCTTGGCCATAATCCACACGCTTGGCAGGCGTCTTGAGGCTCGACTTAACATTGTCGTATTTCTGTGGCTCAGCTCTGTGAAGAAGTTATAAAAAAAAATGTCAGTCACGTTTCATTGTTAAAGAAAACTTAACTTCTTGAATTTGAATGTACATATGTATATGCATCCCTTTCTAACACATGGTAGATGCTTTGAGTGAAAATATGTAGTATATTTTTTTTATAGTTTATATAACTTAGGCCCCGTTTCAGAATTTCCTAATAAAGTTTCGGGTTACTAACCAACACATAAAATAACTGAATGATAGAAATGACAGTTGACATGCAGCACGTTTCAAGCTTTAACCGATATGGCTAAATCGATGACTGTGAAACGCAAAGATTGTGTTTTGTTTAATAAATATGTTCTGGTTATTATAACCGGAACTTACTCGAACATTCTGAAACAGGCCCTTAGTCTATATATTAGTAACTAGCTTTCCGGGCGCGGCTCCGCCCGCGCGTATGTCGGTTATCGCGCGAAAACATTAACCTCTTTTTGCGCAGTCGGATAAAAACTATCCTATGTTTTTTCCCGGGTCTCAAACTATCTCCATACCAAATTTCATTCAAATCGGTCCAGTAGTTTTGGCGTGAAAGCGTAACAGACAGACAGACAGAGTTACTTTCGCATTTATAATATTAGTACTGATCTTAAGTATAAAGAAACACTAGCTTCGGGCCGCGACTTAGCCCGCGCTTTTGTTATCTAATATTTATTATCGCCCTTAGACTACTTCACAGTATATCGGAGTAAGTACATAATACATTAACTTATAAAACCTAAATAATGTATGTAAATTATAACCAAATATGTTTATCCGTTGGGTCATGAACAGGAGACGAATACACACTCACATACATACCTACAACACACTAAGGGCCCGTTTCAGACTGTCCTAATAAAGTTTTGAAAAATTGAGATGTAAGTATCTTTGAATTTGGATCAAATTGCACACGGTGTGCAAATCAAATTTAAAATTGGTTCAGTAGTTTAGGAGTCCATCGCGGACAAATAACGTGACACGTAATTTTTATATATGAAGATATTTAATTAAAATATTAAGGGTCCGTTTCAGAATGTCCTAATAAAGTTTCGGGTTGCTATGCAACACATAAAATAACTGAATGATAAAAATGACAGTTAATATGCACCACGTTTTAAGCTTTAACCGATGGATAGGCTAAATCGATGACTGTGAATCGCGAAGATTGTGTTTTGTTTATTAAATATGTGCTGGGTAGTAAATCCGGAACTTACTCGAACATTCTGAAATAGGCCCTAAGTTTACTTTCGTTTTGATAAGGTTATTGTGATTTTTTTTTTTTTTTTTTTTTTTTTTTTTTTATAATAGATAAGCAAGCATTTGACCGCTGCCTCACCTGATGGAAAGTGACGACGCAGTCGAAGGTGGAACATGCTTGCCTAGCAGATACCTATTTACTCTGTTCTTGAAGACTTCCAGATTATATCTATCGGGAAATAGAGACGCTGGTAGGGTGTTCCATATTTCGGCCGTACGCATTATAAAGCTTGATTTAAAACGCTTTGTGCGTATTTTCGGAATATCGACCATATATGGATGCCGTGTTCCAGTGCGTCTTGTCGTCCGATGAAAGAAAGGAGAAGAGGGAATGAGGTTATGTAACTCGATCGCACATTCTCCGAAGTGAAGCCTGTAAAACACCGATAAACTGGCAACTTTGCGTCTGTGCTCGAGGCTTTGGAGTCTAGCCTCCACCAACGCATCGTCACCAATGAGCTTCTTTGCTCGATTATCTATGGAGTCCAAGGCTTCGAGCTGGTATTTAGCCGAACCATCCCAGAGATGGCTGCAGTATTCCATACAAGACCTGCAGTGCTATTATGTAACTCTCGGTGGTCTTCGTGAACGTCAGAGTGGACATCAATTTTTGAATTAACCGTCATGACGATTACCAGACTTTCTGATGACGATTACCAGACTCTCTGAAGACGAGAGAATGAACGAAACTAGCCACTTTTGACGTAAAATTGGTATTATGTAACTCTAATGACAGCTTCAAGACCACTACGAAACGTCAAATGAAGAAGGGAGCTTTATTGCTCACTGGTTGGCGGGTTTTTATTGCAAGTTTGCGTTGAGATACATAATAGAGATTTTCTTATTTTAATTGCAAATTCAAAGATCCATATTGATTTATAGAAAATAATCACTAGCTTTTTTCTGATTTCAGCCACTCATTCTGCGGAAATTTGGACTTGCGTGTTAATTAACACTTGTGAAAGTCGAACAGGATTTTTCTTTGTTTATTTTGATATATTTGCTTATTATTCATGCTAGCTTGAGTCAACTATTCAATTTCGATATTAATCTTTGATTTCAGGTAGCAATATGGCTGGAGCTATGTTGTTGGCAGCTGCAGAGGAAGAACGCCTTAAAAGGCTGTTGATCATTGAGCGCAGGGTACTCAGGCAGGCTAGCAAGCGTCTATTGTTACCTCAGAAGGAATTTGTCGGGCATTACCGTCTACGAAAAGCCGATTTCCAACAACTCTGCGAAGATTTAATTCCGCTTTTACCGGTAAAACAGCGCACTAGCGCTGTACGGCCAGAATTTTAAGGTACCTTAGTTACATTCCTTTTCAAATAATGTACAGTGTTTGATGTTGCTAAATATGACGTTGACACTGTCTTGCAGATATTGGCAGCACTGGCATTTAATGATATCAAAAGAACATTGGTGCCTAACCAGCTAGGCCTGTCACAAGCCTCTGTGTCACTCTGTCTAAGAGATGTCACCAAAGCCCTGAATAACCCAGAGATTCAGGCCAAATATATAAAGTTTCCTATGACTATGGTAGAGCATGAGGACATCACAAGGTGAATTTTGCAATTTATAAATATGTACCTATCTACTTTTAGTTTTCTTATACTTAATAAGCTTTTACTCTGATGCATATGCATCAGAGCAAAAGGCATGTGTTCACATCATTTCATGTACATTTAAAGATCTAGATACTATAAAATGCTGTCATATATAAAATCATGTTGCAATCATTCGTCCCAGTGAAAATGAAGAGGCCTACTACAATAGGAAGCAATACCATTCATTGAATGTCCTAATTGTATGTTGTTTGAGTTTTGATGTAGGTAAGGTATAACACAAGACATGTTTTTATAAACCTACTTACTAAAAAAACATTTGTTTGTTTAGATTTGTGATGCTGATTTGCGCATCCTGCACATAGATGCATCTTTTGGAGGTCAGAGCCATGACTCTCATGTCTGGAATAATAGCCAAGTAAAGGCTCTGATGCAAGACATTAATGCTGAAGGGGAAAGGTGTTGGCTTTTAGGTAAGTAAACAAATTTAAGGACAATTGGTTGCACAGATACACGTATATATATAATCATACCAACCATTCATAAGTGATTAAATGAATAATGTATCAAAACACCACAGGTGATTCGGGCTATGCACAGCGACCATGGATGATGACACCAATCCTCAACGCTGTGCCAAACTCGCCTGAAGAATTATACACCTACAAGCATGTTCGCACATGGAATGTGGTAGAGCGTTGTATTGGTGTGCTGAAAACTCATTTCCGATGTGTCTTGGCACACATGTAAGTAGTTTGTTGTCTTCCTACCATCACAACATCATATCCAAAACTTCCAGCAGAGTTTTACTTTTACTTGAACTTATATTCCTGTATGACTGATATGCCTGTCTCATCATCAACATATTTTAATAAATCATTTATAAAACATGCAGTCTTCTTGTGGAATGCACTACCTGTTGATATCAGACAAGCTAAGTTTATTTCTTTATTCAAAGATATGGTGAAGAAGCACTACTCAGTAAACATATGCTGAATATTTTACATATGTTCATTATGTTTTGTATAAGATATGTATGTATTGTATTATATAAATTGTAGTACCTATATTATGTAATATTATAATGTATTGTATGTAAATATAATATTATATTTAGTTATTGTATTTATGTTTTAATTGTATAAATATAGTTTATGCACAATTCAAGACAATTATATGTGTGCTGTGCATATTATAATGTATAAATACATATGTTTTATCATTATTTATTATTATTATTTTCTCTTTTCGGAATCCCTAAACCGCAATATTATAAATCCTCTCCATGCAAGGTTGCCTGTAAGAAATTGCTTAAGCGATAAGGCCCTTTGTCCAATCTAATATATTAATTTGTTTGTAATAATTTTATTGTTTTCCTTAAGATTGTTAATGAATAAAGAATTTTGTATTGTATATCCCTTTTAAAATTTGTTTTTTTTTTTAAATAGGGTGATGCACTATGCAACCGTCAAGGCAGGGAAAATAGTCAATGTGTGTGCGGTCTTGCATAACTTTGTGTATGACCAACGCTTCGCCAATGACGATGAAGAAATTCTAAATGACCGGTCACAACAGCCAGAGCCATGAGCGGCGGAACCACCAAAACTTAGATGGGGAAAGGCAAGGTGTTGTGCAAAGATTGTGGTCCAGTAGACACCTCACATAGGTAAAATAGTGCAATACAACAAGAGTGTAACAAACATTGCTGTTTCATGACTCTTTAAAAATATCTGATTTTGTTTTTTTTTTTTTTACAGGTTGATGCACTATGCATCCCATATCAAGGCAGGCAATACAGTCATACTGTGTGGTCTTGTGTAACTTTGTATTACAGAAGGAGGAAATCCTTAAGAAGGACATATAATAGGATGATAATATTAATAGGAACATAATAAAATGAAATTAGCAGAAGAAAAAATGAAGTCACAGAAGTCATTTCATATAGCTTATTAGTAAAATCATTTTAAGATGTTTAAACAATGTTTCACTGACTTTTTCACTAGATTTTAACTAGAGTAATGTTTTTTAAGAGTATGTTTGTATTTAAGTATGTATGGCTTAATTCTTTGTAACCCTCTACAGCCTACACTGGAACACCGATTTTGATGTGAGACATGTCAGGTTTTTTTTAAATAATTCTTTTGTATGATTATATGATACTAACTGCGCTCCGCGGTGTCACCCGCGAGATGATGGTAATGATAAGTAGCCTATGTGCTATTCCAGGGTATGAACCATCTTAATTATAAATTTCATGCAAATCCGTTCAGCCGTTTCAGCATGAAGGCGCAACAGACATACAACAAACTTTAGCCTTTATATTATAATATTTTTTATTGTATTCAATTTTATCTCTAAATTGTAACTTAGTATTCTATCAGAATAATAAAATTAAAGAATGTACATATTCTAGTGTAAGATAATATATGGAATTTTTGCTACATTTTAAGATTCTGCACAAGAGTTTCTTGCTGGTTCTTCTCTGTGGATGTAATCATACTAGCTGAATAAAAAGTACAATACTCAATAAATTCTTAATCATTTATTTATAAACAATACAAAATACAGCAATCCTATCCTAAAAGGGTGATGAATCTTGCACCAATGTCCTGCTTGGGGTGTATTGTGCATTACCCTCCTGCCAGCCCAGCCCCAGCCGCTTCTTATCTTCAGTATCATGTATGGAGTTGCAGTGGAGCAACACATTCTACAGTTTCATTCTCATGCAAGCAGCCCTGGCACGGTGGACTCTGTTTTTCCAGTTTTGTGTAGGTGATAGTAGGTATAGATCGCAATGGCCAGTATTGATCCCAATCATCACATGGAGATCTGCCCTCGTGAGCTTAAGTAGATTATTAGATTATTTTTTGTTTTATATCAGGAAGGACACCGCATATTTAGTCAGACTTCTTGTTCCATAGATTTTGTAGTTGTTTCTCAGTGTCGACATGCAACAGATTCTGTGATTCCTTTGCTGTGGGCTTACAGAGCTATGCAACGTCTGTAGAGATATTCTTTTTCACTCCTTCCCTTGACAAGAATAACTGCTCTATTATTACCCTGATATGAACTGTGGCTCTTATTACAAGTCACCGTTACATAATACAATTATGTCTGCTAGATTTTGTAGCGCCAAGTGACAATCGGGCATGACTCTTGACCTAGCTGTTGGTTTCCTGAGTGCATAGGTGATTTCCGCACTGTCATTGGTAAATGTAAGAAACTCGTTCTTGATTTATCTTCTTGCGTTTTGTTTTTCTTGAGTAGAGGGTTGCCGCCAGCTCTTCCCACTTCTTCGCTTTTATTTGTTTTTCTAATGGGCACTTATTTATAATTCGGCCCACTGCCAAATCGGTACTCATTTCCTTGAACTCTATTATAAGTTGGAGTTGTATGTCAGATATGACTTTGTGTGCAGGCATCCTAAAATGAGAAACTGTTATCACACTGTTGTTATGAGCCATGTAATTGTAACTTTTAATCACATCATCTAGTTTTAATTTGATCCACTTCACGAACGTTTTTGTTTATCGCGTGAAACATAAACAAATGTCAAAATAAAAAAGTATATCTTGCGTTTCGATATTATTTTAGGAGATACATCATTAACAGCGTATCTAAGATATGTGCGAGTTATATTATGTACTTTAATGATATATAATTAAATGATTTTACTCCCTATTTAAATAATTATATAATCACAATATAATTACCATTTTGCGCCTTACAATTCCATGTAGTGCCAAATGGCCCTAAGATAGGGCCAGAAATTTCACGAAAGCATAAACGAAACGCACAAAAGACCCAATCTATTTCACTTTTGTTAGTTCATTCAACTTCCATCGTCAGTAAAAATGATAGATAATTCCCCTGAATCGCACCCCAATTGCCTTCGTCTTGAAGTTCACCAAGAGTTAGCTAATAAGCCTGCGGACTTGAGCTTGATAGAGGTTTAGAAGCTGTCCTGATGTGAAATACCGCCGCACTTTTCTGAGAACACCCAGCTTTTTTGCAGCTAATTTAGCCCTGGACTCAATAAATGAACCGAAATTGAGTTTCGGTGTAAGAGTTACACCTAGTAACTCGAGTTGGTCCGTTATCGGAATAGGCACACTTCGGAGGACAGGAGTGAGAGTGAAAAGACTCTGTTTAGCGCTGAAGAGACACGCCTGGGTCTTTGTAGCATTGAATTTGACTAAATTGGCATCACCCCATTCGCAGACTGCCTCTAGGGCCAAATTCATTCGCTCGACCATCGCCTCTCTATGGGACTGGATTTGTACATCGCCGGCCCGTGCATCGGATATATACCTCTCTACTACTGTGCTGTCATCTGCATACCCAATGATACCGGGTTTGAGCAGATCATTTATGTGCAGCAAGAAGAGGGTAGCAGAGAGAACCGATCCTTGAGGTACCCCGGCATTTATTTCCAATTGATCGGACGAACATCCATCAAGGACAACTCGTAACGATCTTTCCCTCAAGAAGTCGGAAATCCAAGAGCACAGGCCAGCGGGTAAGCCATACGATGGAAGCTTATTAGCAAGACTATCGTGCCAGACCCTGTCGAAGGCCTTTGAAATGTCAAGAGAGACGGCGAGTGCTTCTCCGTACATATCAATGGCCTCGCTCCAGATATGAGTGGCATACGCAAGAAGGTCCCCAGTTGACCGGTTTCGGCGAAACCCGTACTGTCGATCACTGAGGATATCATTTGCTTCCAGGTATGCCAGGAGCCTATTGTTCAATACACGTTCCATACTTTTACAAAGTATGGAAGTGATTGAAATGGGTCTGTAGTTGGCAGGGTCTGCACGACTGCCCTTCTTGGGCACAGGCTGCACATTTGCAAGCTTCCAAGATTTTGGCACTTTACCAGTCTGTAGAGAGAGGCGGAAGAGACGTGTCAAAACAGGAGTCAATTCAGGTGCACACGATTTTAGGACTATGGCGGGAATTCCGTCGGGACCACTAGCCTTGTTCACGTTTAGATTGCGGAGCACCCTACGCACTTCGGTCTGACGAATGCGAATTTCCGGCATTGATGCCTCGCATCGAGGAAGGCATGGAGGTATTTTGCCCGCTGCATCTAAACGTGAAGACTCCGCAAATAGAGAAGCGAACAAGTTCGCTTTCTCTTTAGCAGTGTGAGCCAATGATCCGTCAGGTCTTAATAGTGGAGGTAGATTAGGGCGGCTGAAGTTGGATTCGATCGACTTCGCCAAGGACCAGAATGCTTTGCTACCCGCAGGGTGAGAAGCTAATTTGGACCCAACACGGCTTATGTGATCGAATCGTGCCCTTTTTACAGCCTTTTTGCATGCCTTGGCAGCTTTGTTAAAGGCTCTCTTCTTGTTACGAATATCCTTGGTTTTGCGGGTTCGTGCATCGACCCAGGCTAAGTATGCTTCATGTTTCAGCGCTTCAGCGCGTCTACAATCAACACTGAACCAAGGAATTGCTTTGCTGCTCTGCGGCGCATCACAAAATGGAATAAAATATTCCATTGCTTGACGCAGCACATCAGCCACAGCATCCGCGCAAGTAGAAGAATCACAAGAAGAGAAGCAAAGAGATTGCCAAGGGTAGGATGCAAAAAAAGACCGCATCCCATCCCAATCTGCTGACTTGTATCTCCATATCCGCCGGGTGCCTTTCTGGCAGCGGTCGGGCGGGGAATATAGAGATACAGATTTCACCAGACAGTGGTCAGAGCTACCTAACGGTGAAGAAACTGACACTGAGTAGCGGTCTGGATCTGTCGTCATCAGAAGGTCGAGGCAATAGGCAGTATGGTCAGCAACGTCAGGTACCCTTGTTGCCCCATTAACAAGCTGGGTGAGGTTTAAGGTTAGGGCTAACTTATGCGCCTCTTTCCCAGCGTGGTTTGTATCCTGGTATGGGAATAGCCACTCATGATGGTGAGCATTATAGTCCCCCAGTAATACAAGTTGGGCAGAAGGGTACCGTTGTTGAGCTATATCCGCCGCCACACTTAGATAGTCCATAAAATCGGTAACCTCCTGGTTACATGTGTGCGATCGATATACTCCAGCGTAAAGAATTTTCTCTACACCGGTTTCCACCAATATCCATAGAACAGAGAATCTGGAGTCTTCAAGATTACGAAGACGCCGAAAACAGATGTCATCGCGAATAAATACGCACGCCCCGGCACGTGGCTTAAAACAATGCTCCAGGACGTAGCCAGGGTATGTCAGATATGACGCGTCATCCGGACATCTGATCTGCGTCTCCGTTAAAAACAAGAGGTGCGGTTTCGCAGTCTCGAGGTGATAGTGGACTGGGCTGAGATTTGAGTGCAGGCCTCGGATGTTAGAGAGATGCACTTTGAGTGAGAGGACGTGCATCCGCTGTGAAACCGCTTTCTTCTTTCTTGTTTTCATATGTTATTCGAGTGTGGTAAGGTAGAAGGGCGGCAGTGAAACGAGGCGTCACCTACCGACTCAGACACACACACGAATGATGCTGCATCAAAGGATAGCTAGCTTGGAGACCGCGGGGACGCCCGAGCCCCCCCAAGAATGTCCATCGGGTCCTCTCTTCCGGTCGCCAACCGGCACGATGGCGCATTCCCGGGATTTTTCGCAAGATGGCGGGGCAGCCTTTCGTATGTGGCTAGCATACTAGTTGGGCCCCCTACTATCTGCGGTCGGCCAGCGGAGAACCGTGCCTCGGATCCCGCTGCTCTCCAGAGCTAGCCATCGGGATACTACAAACATACTGTGTGTGTAAATTCAGTCGTTTTCAGTGACGCAACTGTTTCGACCCACCCTTCGAAGTGGCTACATCAGAAATCATGTCGGAACACGGCTAGGCCGTTTGGCGACATGGCTTTATCTGATGGGTGGGTGGTGACAAGCCGCGGCCGAAGCCTACCACCAGAATTTTTCGCCCATTTAGCACCACCCAGGGATCACGTGTAGGGTCTCGAGGGTAAACCTACGGACGCGGGCGAGTTAATCCCCAATAATATATGTGATATAGATAAGAAACGATCAGTCCATATCTTTATATGTACTAGACTTACGTAGCTTTGTGCAAAAAAAATATCTTAATCCGTCTGTGCGATAAACCATGTTTATACCCGACTGTGCAAAACGAGGGTAATAATATAGTAATGCTTACTTGACAAAATATTTTAGTTAAGCTTATGCGATGAATTGTAATAAAATATATTTTTTAATTTGATGATGAAATAAGTGTATTTTCTTGTATAGTAATTATAAGAATAGGTATTTCTTGTTATATATAATTGACTTTATCTTGACAATAATTAAGCAAATATACAGAGTGTGCAATTGAAGCGCTCGTAGCCAAGTTTGCTTAGCCATTCTGATTCGATCAGTAAAGTTAAGCAACGTCCGCCGCGGTCATGACTTGGATGGGTGACCGCTGGTGACATTACTACTGAGCGCTTCCGTGCTTCGGAGGGCACTTTAAGCCGTCGGTCCCGGTTGTTGTCTTAGGAAAGCAGTCGTTACAGCATGGTGGTAGGGCACTTTGCAAATGCCCGCCTGGCTAGCTACCACGCTCAAGTTGAAAATCTGTCGCCAAGCACCTAACGGTGTGTTCCGGCAGCTGTCCTTGAGAGCCAGTAACTCTAGGATAGTCTGAACAACATCCTCGACCACATCATCACTTACCATCAGGTGAGATAGTGGCCAAAGACTAACCTATCAGTCATAAAAAAAAATAAAAAAATTTAAACTATTTGTAAACGTTTATCTATAGTTAGATCGCTCTGAGCGATAAGACCGCCCATTGATACACTTGGTTTTAAGTTATGTTTTAGTAATAAGTTTATTGTTGTTATTATGGTGTATTCAATAAAGAGTTATCTATCTATCTAAACGTACCTAAATAGTAGTTTACCAATATTGAATTAGATAGTAAATAGTAACTAAGAATATAGGTATATAGATTTATTATTAGTATATTTTTTTTTGCAATAACGCATGCTTTGCGGATAACATTACAAAATTACAAATTTTGCATGAATAGAGTATACAATTTTTGTAATGTTATCCTCTATAGTAAATTTTGCCGCATTTATTATTTTTATTCTTTCGGTGTTGATAATGGTGAAATGCTTGTCTATCGCAACAGTTATAAATAAGTTAATACTTTTTACAATTGCCGAGTTTCAAAATAGAGAGATCACAAGTATTCAGTTACAAAAAAAATTCAACAAAGAGAAGATACAATAAGAGGAAATAGAATAAAGAAAAGACCTTTTGAAAAGAGGCTTTAACTTAGTTCAATACCTTGGTTGGGACAGTTATTGAATTTAAAATTTTTATGGTAAAGAATTGAGCAGTTTAGGTTCAGGTCTGAAACTGGCAACAAAATATATTTGGCTAACGTGCGTGGTTAGATACATCTACGTACCACTCCGGGGGCGTGAGGTAAAGTTTTTATTAATGGTTCAAATGTTTTATCGTCAAGCAATTATTTTTTCTATATATAGTAACTAGCGACCCGCCCCGGCTTCACACGGAGGAAGGTTTATAACCTTTCTCTTGATTCACTCTATCTATAAAAAACGCATCAAAATAGGTTGGTAGTTTTAAAGATCAAGGCGTATATAGGCACAGACAGACAGCGGGAAGCGACTTTCGCAGCGGAATTCACATAGATGCCAAAATCTTTACAATATTATAATATAACTAGCTTTCCGGGCGCGGCTCCGCCCCCGCGTATGTCGGTTATCGCGCAAAATCATTAACCTCTTTTTGCGCAGTCGGATAAAAACTATCCTATGTTTTTTCCCGGGTCTCAAACTATCTCCATACCAAATTTCATTCAAATCGGTCCAGTGGTTTTGGCGTGAAAGCGTAACAGACAGACAGACAGACAGACAGAGTTACTTTCGCATTTATAATATTAGTACTGATATACGAAAATTCTTATTTCGCTTTTTAAAATCAATTCTATGTTGCGTCTGTTCTTATTAGAAAGCCCTAACTTCAGCATTTTAGCATTTTCTACTGTAATAGGTACTCTGGCTGACACTACTGTTACGACATTACCTGTCTCTGATATACACACTGTATATCTATCAATAGACGAGTATAGACGTATGCCTATACATCCCTATGGATACAATCTTAAATATTTAATCTCTTCTTATCTGCAATTATATCATTAAGTATTGTTAAATACAATGCATATCATTTAATCAACTTTTATTTACATTGTGCTGTTAGAAGTTATCTATCGCGTCATATGACGTCAATATATTAACAATCGTGATAAGATCCGCATGTGTACAGTAGAAAGAAAGCGGTTTATTGAGAAATTGACGAAATATTTACATAGAACATTTTATAAATTAAAAACTCATGTACTGTGTTCAGCATTATTAACTATACTAGCCTTCCTGCCGCCGCTCCGCCCGAGCGTATGTCGTTAACGCGCAACAACATTAACCTCTTTTTGCGCAGTTGGATAAAAACTATCCTATGTCATTCCCCGGATTACAAACTATTTCCTTGCTAAATTTCATCCGATTTGGTTCAGTAGTTTTGGCGTGTAAGCGAGACAGACAGGCAGAGTTTCTCTCGCATATATATAATACTAGCGGCCAGCCCCGGCTTCGCACGGGTAATTACGACTATAAATTGAGATGTAAGCTATGTAATGAAATATAGGCTTTCAAATTGGATCAAATTGCACACGGTGTGCAAATCAAATTTAAAATTGGTTCAGTAGTTTAAGAGCCCATCGCGGACAAACAACGTGACACGTAATTTTTATATATAAGTATTAAGAAGGCATAGCAGTACAATCCTTTTCACTCATACGCGCACCTCCATACTTTTTGAGTTCAGTTACAATTACTGCTGCCGACCCAAGCGATCATATTGAATTAATTATACTATAATTTGCACGCCTTGAAGGTTCAGATTTAAAGCAACACATCCTTTTAACATAAGACCTGTTTAATGTACACATACATTTTATTATTTTACTGTATGTACTATTAGCATGTACACCCACACTAAGACGTAGTATACAAACGCGGCCTTCACACGCACACATTCGCATTAATGATTAACTTTGGAGGGACCTATGGAGGGACGCCTTCTTGAGTGTAATTTTTTGTACTCCTACTACCTCCCGGGTAATGAGGGCGTATGGCAAAGTGCCCTGTACCGCGTCTATTGAGCATCAACAACAGTCATAAATTAGACCGGGAACTGAACGTTTACTTTACTTCTTTATTTTTAATCGACTTCCAAAAAGGAGGAGGTTCTTAATTCGTCTGTATTTTGTTACCTCACAACTTTTGACTGGGAACTCATTTTTTTGTTTGAAAGCTGATGCTTGTCGTTTGGTCCATTTAAATTTCATCAATACCAGTCAAGCCGTTTTTGAGTTACACTCCAATAACTGAAAAATATTTACTTCTTGATGATATAGTTCTTGACAATGAATAACAATCAATCACGTAAGTAGCAAGGTCACTAAAAAGGGTGAAAAAAAAATTTTCACTCTTAAATTTTTTTGCAATAGATTTTTGACTTGTTTCTATTTCAATTTAAATTCAACTCTTCATAATAATATAGCTTTCCGCCCATGCCATGTCCTTTGATTCTCGAAGAATTTATAAACGTAAATCATATCATCATGCCTGTGTGCACCGAAAAAGTACGCAGACGTGGTTGTCTTTCTTTAAACACCCACGTTGCGATCTTAAGTTATACATATAACGGTAGTAGGAGCTTTGACAAAGTATCAATTTCCTCTGTTGGGCCTTAATTGTGCGAAAGTGGACACCCAGTCGCACACAGTAAGTGGTTGGGCGTTGGTGTGATGTTGGACGATGACAAAGGCGACTGCGAGAATAAGGGGAAAGTGTTTGAAGATATGTAGGTACTGTTATAATAACATATGATATAGCAATTAGTACTCGTGCGTCGTCGCAGTGGCAGAAACCGACCAACTTTTTAACCGACTTTAATAAGGAGGAGGTTCTCAGTTTGTCCGTATTTTTTTTATGTTTGTAACTCAGAACTTTTGACTGGGTGAACCGATTTTGATAACTCTTTTTTGTTTGAAAGCAGATGCTTGTCGTTTGGTCCCATTTAAATCTTATCAAAACCGGTCAAGCGGTTTTTGAGTTACACTCCAATAACTAAAAAAATGTTTTCCTATCTTGATGATGTAGTCGTTGACAGTGAATGACAATCGATCCCGTAAGTAGCAAGGGTTACTAAAAAGAGTGAAAAAAAAGTTTACCCAATAATGGGACCGACTTTAACACTTAGAAGTGTGAAATAACTTGTCGAAGTTGGAATCATGCGCACAATATTTTGATAATGGGTACATTTGAACTATCATGGTACCGACTTCAACAAGTTATTTCACGTATGAAGTCGATTCCATTTTTTTTTAATTTCATCTACTACATTTTGACATAATATTGATCGCCGCAGTAATAACTTTATGCAGTTAACCTTCATTCGCTTCCTAAAGCCATTTTACGTACAGTACATATATGTTGTGTTTCGCCTCAAGGCACAGTTAAACGACTGTTAATGTCATAAAATTTTATTATTATTTTAATCATAAATACCTACGTGTAAGTATGGTTTTGGCCCAATTTATTGATATTACATAAATTTTAGTAGTCAAATATAAAATTAAGTGCTTTAGATAATTAGAAAGAAAACATTCTTCCTAAAGACGGATGCTGACGTTTTTGGCAGAAAATTTTAATATTTTTGTGCATTTTTGGAAAAAAAATAATGTGTCTTATAATTTTAAATAATAAAATAATAATATGAAATAATACATGCTTGATCGCGTAGCGAGATTCGGAGAAGAGTTTTTAAAATATGTAATACATTTATAAAGTACTTTTTTTGAAGCAGTGATGGCTAAGTGGCTATGGACTGTCGCGCAGCAGGTCCATTGTTTGAATCCCGCTGCGGGCGTGAACTTCATCGCATGGTGGACGGGTATTTTGTGAATGAAGTGAGTCTCAAAGGGCAAATTTGGAACATGTATTTTAGAATGAGTGTACACCTTATTGATGAGAATAAAATATGTAATATTCTGGAGGATATGACAAATACTGTGCCTGATCTAAAAACACGATTCCATATATTTCTCTCAATAGAAAAGAAAACATGAATAGAGTTTTCAAATTTGGATTAGTCAAGTTTTGTGTCTATATTGTAAATCGTATCAAGCAAATTTCTAATTATTATATAGTAACCTTGTTAAAACCTTATTTTTCGATTTTAAAAAGCTCCCTTCAGTATGAATTTATTTAAAAAAAAACACTCACTCTATTCCATAGTTCTGCTTCGCTCACTCGCACACAAATCGAGATGTCTCCGTCTTACGCCTTCAGTCTGAAATTTTTCAAAGACCACATTGTCTTAAGGGAATTGTATTCATAGCGCTTTCCATACAAACATAGTTTCGTTACATCATAAATTCTAGGTTAGCCTGAACAACATCTTCGACCACATCATCACTTACCATCAGGTGAGATAGTGGTCAAAGGCTAACCTATCAAACATAAAAAAATGTACATATACCTGGTTAGAAAAAAATAACCGATCGTAAGTAAAACGATCCGTGTTGACTATATAGGAACCGAGCAATAAACTTAAGATTTAAAAAAAAAATAACATTACTGATACGATACTCGATGATTAAATTGGGAAGGCCATTCAGTAAGATAAAGTGGGTTATCTATGACCTTTCTAAATAAAACTTAAAAAATATTATAGTAGGTACATCTGTCTGAACCACTCTCCAAAGTGTCAGTTAACGTGTTTAATTTGTTGTTATCTATCATGTCATCCCACTATAGATGACTCATCGCTCTCGGCCAATGATTCAATAGCGAAATTTATATAATGTCGTATTATATTCATCTCCTTAACAAATGCACCTAACTTATTATTTTGTTTTGGTACAGTTATAATAATGAGGTTACGAGTGACCGGTGTTAATGTGTCATTCATACACGAAGTAATTACCTGTGATTTTGCTCACTTGTTAAGCTTGTATTTTAAGGACGCACCGAGCTTTTTAGGCGTGCCGCGTATGTGTGTGTAAGTAAGGCACGGCAACAGCATCCGTCCCCGTCCGACGGCCGAAGAATTACTAAAGCGGATAGGGACAAAGCATCGCGGCTCTGACTAAAATGGGCAAAACATGCGTGAATTTTAGTATTTCCTTCGTATAATAAAAACAAATACCTATTTGAAAAATGTAATGTGTATACGTTATAGAAAACATGTTGTTTTTATTATTATTCAAATACGGATGACTCTCGGTTAAGTATTTACGCCGTACTAAGGGTTTATTTCGTTTTTTAGATGTTGAACATTTCAAGTAATCGTGTTTCCAAAGTGTATGATTTATAGAATGAATCCTTAAGTATAATATGTATTAATTACCTAACTCAAAATTAAGAAATAAAGATACAGCAAGGTATCAAACGAACCACAATTACGTATCGCTGCCTCGGTGCAGGCCTAAGGCTCAGTTTTGTTGAGAAAGTATTCCATTTACATATTATATTATGTTGTTGGCTCTACACCCGAATAGAGAACATAAATAAAAATAGTAACAACAAAAAAAAATCTGAAGCTCTCGTAGCGTCCGCTGTGGTCATGATTTGAATTGGTGGCCGCTAGTTTCATACGTAATACTAAGAGTGCAAGTGCTTCGGAGGTACGTCAAGCCGTCGGTCCCGGTTGTTGTCTTAGGATGTCAGTTGTTATAGCATGGTAAGGCATATTGCGCAATGCGCATGCCCATTCGCGAAATACTCTATCATGCCTGGCTAGACACCATGCTCAAGAAGGAAATCTCCAACAATCTTAAACACAACGATGTGTTTCGGCAGCTATTTTTGAGTGCCAGTAATTCTACGTTAGCCTGAAAAACATATCTTCTACTGCATCATTACTTGTCATCAGTTGATCGCGGCAAAAAATTCTAGAAATTTCCGAGATTAATTGTTTTTCTTATTCTTTGCACAGGTGATTCTATACGTGAAAGGAGCGGACAGCACAGTGCTGGGTGCGCTCGCGCCGATGCGCTCCGGGTCAGCGGAGCTGGTCGCCCACGATAGAACCGTGGCTCTTCTGGAGGAGTACTCGCGCGCGGGTCTACGCACGCTGGTCATGGCCAAGCGGACCATGACGCCTGCGCTCTGGGAGGAGTGGGTTGCCTCACACGCCAGGGCTAGTGAACCTGGGGAAGGTACGATAGTGTTCAACATCTTCCTATTCATATACTACAGCATGATGGAAGGGCATTTTGCGAATGCTAGCCTGACAAGCTATCTTTAAGTATAAAATCTGTCGCTAAGCACCTATTATTGTCTTCCGACAGCAGTCCAGTAGTCCAGCAGTCAGACAGGTCCAGTAAGTAATTATGTATGTCTCGGGGTAACGAGGCGCAGTGCAGTTCGTCACTTGTGAGAAAATGCATTTTTTATAGGCAGACTATATATTACAGTAAAAAAAATCTATGTGTTCGGTACAGTTTATGTTTTCGCTCATATGAAAAACAATTCAATATTGTAAAAGTTTTGGTTACCGTTTCGAACCACAGAAGATTTTACACTTATTAACTATCAATCAATCCGATTAAACCTTTAAAACCAATATCAGCTATAAGTAAAATAAACTTATATATTATAGATAGTTAAAAGATAAATGAAATCCTTAGGTAGAGAGAAACGCATCCGCGAGTCCCTGACGCGGCTGGAGAGCGCCCTCACGCTGGTGGGCGCGACGGGAGTGGAGGACCGGCTGCAGGAGGACGTGCCCAG
Organism: Plagodis dolabraria; assembly: GCA_963854805.1. Taxonomy (NCBI): domain Eukaryota; kingdom Metazoa; phylum Arthropoda; class Insecta; order Lepidoptera; family Geometridae; genus Plagodis; species Plagodis dolabraria. The sequence continues at coordinate 28,611,445 of OY978446.1, forward strand.
AACTATCCGGTCTCTGCTCGACGCGGGCATCGTGGTGTGGGTGCTCACCGGAGACAAGCCCGAGACGGCCATCAACATCGCATACTCCGCCGCGCTCTTCTCTTACAGCGACCGGCTGCTCAGGCTCATGTCTAGAGATAAGGTAACATTACATTAGGAGACATTGATTTACACACGTCAAAAGTTAATAGAAATACATATTTTTATACTGAGGGCTCGTCAATATTAGACCTTTTTTTTACCGGTCCAACGTTTTTTTTTTCTTTTAAGAGGTGTTTCTATGCGAAGATTTAAAAGAGCAAGGCCTGACTCGCACTTGGCCGGTTCTTAACCTTGGGCTGGATTTACTGCCCTTCTCCCTTCACGGAATATGTTGCGAGGGTGCGAGTCTGTTGCCATCTACCGCGCATAGTTTACGAATCCGGTATTCTTCGTAAAATATCTTTATGAAAAATTTCGCCTGGATTTAACCCAGGGCAACGAGATATGAAAGTTTCTTCGCATTCGCCACGCTATCAACGAAGTCGTCCTTGAAGTGCTCACACTGACACAGTGCAAATACACGTTGCTACCTGAAATAGATAGAGTATTTAGGTTTTTCGTCACTTATAAAAATAACAATCACACGGCTTTTAGCCATCTGTTCGATAAGGTATCAGCTATAATGGATTACTTATCACCACTGTGTTGCCGACTTCCTCCGACACAGCTAAGTTTCACAAAGTAAACATGATATTAGTCTATGATCATTGTTCAAATATTGCGTAATAATTACACTTTCCAATAGAACTTTTGCCTTTAAAAATCTCAATAAGTTGACTGGTTCGTCTTAAACCTTGCTAGAAAAATAAGGATTCCATTCGAATACAGTAACTCCGCATGATGTTAGTGCATTTTGCGAATGCCTGCCTGGCTATACCAAAATTTATTGCCCAGCACATAAGGGTATATTCAGACAGCTATTCTTGAGACCTAAGTATTCTAGGTAGTAATTCTAGGCATTAGGTCATGGTCAAAGACTAACCTATTACTAAATAAAATAAAACTGTATATCGTTACATTTTTTGACAGTTATTTAACCAAACGACATAGTAACTATAATATGGATTTCAATAATAATGAAAGTGTAATAATGAGTTGGTAACTATTAAGGAGGACAAACATAAGTAAAAACTGAATTTACAACTTTTTAGAGCATAAAATTTGCAATATAAAATGTAACTGACAGGTTCTACGTACCGGGCCTTAACCGGGAAACGTATATAGCGTTATTATGCGAATTTTGTGCAGAAATTGATTGTTTTTATCATCGCGATGGTTAAACTTCCCACTTCAGTATTTAGTAACAATTGGTCTGATTTATGCGAAGTTCGGGAGCTGGTGATTTGTACGCATGTATTTATAAGCTTAATTAAATACCATAAACCTGTTAGAAAGTAATACAAATAAAAAAAGCGTTTGTCGATAATGTTATCGACATTGCAACTTTGCTCCCAATGAAATAGGTCATAGAAAGATTGTGAGCAGGGTTTGTTGACGTTGGGGTTTTCATATTATGTTTTATCGTCAGTTGATTGCGTTAAATATTCGGGTAGCTAGATGTTCCTTAAGTGATAAAATTTTTAATGTCACACCAATATGCGTTTAGTTTAAAAGCAATTAGATGTGGTAAAGGGCGACGAAATGCATTTGTTATAGGCAGAAGTTAACCTTAACACCAAGTGGACATCGTGTATGTTCCGTAATTATAACTTTTATTTAATTATACAATGCTTTTTCCGCCAAAGACGTCCGTAATCTAATCAGTAATAAGACTTAGCCTCACCACGTGACTCCCTGGTACAGGAGCACGCGGAGTCGACGATCAAGAGTTACCTGGAGGGTTACGGCGGCGCGGAGGGCAGCGAGGCGGGGCCGACGGCGCCGGCGGCGGGGGGCCGCGCCCTTGTGGTGGACGGGCGCACGCTCACATACATCCTGGACCGGCGCTCGGGGCTGGTGGCGCCCTTCCTCTCGCTGGCGCGCCGCTGCTCGGCCGTGCTCTGCTGCCGAGCCACGCCGCTGCAGAAGGCATACATCGTCAAGGTATGCCTATATTTACTGTTGTACTGGACTTGCGCTCGAGAAAATGTATTTTGGAAATCTAAATATTGCTTTTTTACAGCTTTTTAAAGGCAAATCTTTCGCACGGTTCTCTCCACCAAACAAAAATAGGCAACGTTTGTGTTTTCAACCCACGTTGGTAATAACAGTTTCTAACTTTTGTTTGGTTGATACGCGTTGTGGGTCGAGATGCGACACCACGATTAAACTGAATGTTTTTAGGTATAGTAATTAATTTAGGCCGAAAGAAATGAAGAGTTATTATTTATATTTTTAACACAGAATTATTTAATTAAGAAGTACAACTTAGAAAACAGTTTTTAGATAATGTACGGAGGTAACAATAACAATAACAAAATAAACACGATAAGCGAGCGCGGCCTACGGCAGTATCTCCTCGTGTGTGTCAGATGGCAACCGAACCAGTCGCAGCGGCAAGGTGCTCGCGGGTGCGCTCCGCGGTGCGGGCGGGGAATAACCGGCCGCAGAATGGACTCGCCCAAAGCCACAAGTTGTAGTCATACATATTAGAACGGTGAAGTGACTTTGTTCGTCGAACTCATTGGAATGGCGGAACGGTTGTGGAGTACGCCACAGCGTCTTTAGACTACTATCAAAGTTTGTTGGTAACATTTTGGTATGTGTTGTAAATGAGGATGGTTATCAGGAGTAACACAGAATTACTGGGTCGGAATTGCCCACGCGTAGATCAAGCTACTGAGCATATTCTATTATTCTATATATTTTTCTACTTTTGTGAGTGGGGGCTAGCCAAGCGACCGTTTGCAAAATGCCCCACCACCATTCATTCAAGCTCAAGCCCGCGGCGTGTTTGAAACTTGGATATTAAAAGCTATTAGCAATGCGCCATCATTGCTTCAACTTATTGCTCTTTCACTCGCACTGAAGTCAATAACCTACGTAGCGTCAGAATGTTAAATAATTAATAACCGGGGTCAATGACCGATTTTCTTTATGCTCGGTGGCTGTTATTTTGTTATCTATACGGGTGTTAACAACATCTAGCGCGCGGGCAAAGTCAGTGTAAGCTGGTAACTTCTACAAACATAAGCGAAACCAACGAAAGTTGACCCACCAGACTACACATTTCGCACGACTTTAATTTTGCTGGTGCCTGGAAAAATTACCAGCCAGCGCTGAGCTTGTACTTGCGACTCCCACTTGACGGTACTGAAACATATAAGAATCACATGTGATGTTTGTTTTGCAGGCGGTGAAAGAAGAGTTGGGTGTGACGACGTTGGCTATCGGTGACGGTGCCAACGACGTCTCCATGATACAGACCGCTGACGTCGGTGTAGGTCAGTATTTATACTCCACCAGATACCCTCGGGAATTAGAATTAACTATCCACTTCATTACAATACCACTGTGGCTGTTTCACCGGAATATTTAAGGTTAATAAAGCTGTGCTGCATGTGTTTGTTAGTTTTCTTTAGGCACACAGTTATCAGGGGAAAAGGATGGATGCAACACAGGCGTATCTGTTTTCTACATAATAAAACGCCTATATATATATATATATTATGCCTCCTATAGTTTAGTTGTGTGTCAATCCCGTTAGACAAGCATAAAATATTTTTATTTTATATCTTTATTACTTTACCAATACAGTGCACATAAATATATATTCATTTGAAAAAAATATTAAAGGAGTTAAAGCGGTGTTTGAGTTATAATTAAAGTAATATATTTGAAGCGCTCATAGCGAAGTTTGCTAAGCCATTCTGAACCGATGAGCAAAGCTAAGCAACGTCCGCCTCGGTCATAACTTGGATGGGTGACCGCTGGTGACATTACTACTGAGCGCTTCCGTGCTTCGGAGGGCACGTTAAGCCGTCGGTCCCGGTTGTTGTATTAGGATGGCAGTCGTTATAGCATGGTGGTAGGGTATTTAGGTGCTTGGCGACAGATTTTCTACTTGATGACGACTTGGGTGGTCGCTAGCCAGGTGGGCATTCGCAAGATGCCCTCACCATGCAGTGAAGCTCAAGCCCGCGGCGGAATTCAAATAATGAAGCTGCTGCACGGCAGTCTATTGCTATTCTATGGCTATCACTGCTTCGCCAATTGCTTATTAAGGGAATGTGTCAAGAAATTGTCGATTTTTTATGTAGTAAGTATATGATTTGTGTCAGGTCTGTCGGGGCAGGAGGGCATGCAGGCGGTGATGGCGGCGGACTTCTCGCTGTCGCGGTTCAAGTTTGTGGAGAGGCTGCTGTTGGTGCACGGCCATTGGAGCTACGATAGACTAGCGCGCATGATCCTCTACTTCTTCCTCAAGAACGCGGTACGTAACACTTTTTTTTTTATATTTTGTTATGATGATACTTGTGGCTAAGGTGACTAAGGATAACACACCAGAAGGTGCCCATCTTCTGGTGTGACCCTTAATCTAAAGCAGCGCTTTCTGAGGAACTGATATCTCACACTGCGTTCCCCAAAACGTCTGCCAAGCGTGGGGATTATGGCAAACCCCCCAATAATGGGGGAGGCTGTGTTCAGAAGTGGACAATCCGGCTGATACAGTAATGATGAGATGGTCTGTTCGGTCGCCTGATAGTAATCGTCACACAAAACTTTCACAATCTTCCAAATTCATTTGGATTGGTTAATTGATTTAACATTCTTACATTTCTTTATTATTTAACAGACTTACATTTCTTTACATATTTATTCGTCCACCATAATAAGGCGCAGGCAGAAGGCGGGTGTTGAAGTAGGAACTTAACACGGAAAAGCCATACCCTAGGGGTAAATTAAATGTTAATTCAGAAAGGTAGCTGTACTAACATTTAAAGTACTTAGTCCACGTCAACGTTTGTCGCCCCCAAGGGAAGGGCGCGCACGAACTTATCTTTTCGTAAAAATATTTATTTAGGAACTATGCCAGTGAACTGACAACTACTACGTCGCGATGCTTGCAAACAAACTTGGGATATTCAGAGCAAAACATATTTTTTCAAACACGTTAGTTTTTAGGGTTCCCTACCTAAAGGGTAAAACGGGACCCTATTACTGAGACTTCGCTGTCCGTCCGTCCGTCTGTCACCAGGCTGTATCCCAAGAACGGTGATAGCTAGACAGTTGAAATTTTGCACAGATGATGTATTCTGTTGTCTAACAACAAAAACAAAAAATGGCCAAGTGCGAGTCGGACTCGCGCACATTAAAACAAAAAAAAGGTTAAAATATGAAGTCTAATGTTGTATAGCTAATGGAACGGAACCATTCGTGCGCGAGTCCGACTCACACTTGGCCGATTTTTTTTTATTTGAAATTGGTCTTGGAATTGGTTGTTTTGTACATTTACAATTCCTCAAGTTGTTTTTGAAAAGAATGATGATGATGTGCATCTGACGTGCTTGAAACCCGCGTAGACGTATTCGATCCCCAACGTTTTTGCTGGTTAGTGTTCAAGTTTAAACAACAACATTTAAATATCCTCAGGTTGTGTAAAAACAAGTAAAATTTCCATTAAAATAGTAGCAATCATGTAAAAGTCATTTAAAACCACAACTGAGTCCAAGACACGTTATAGTATGGTGAGGTATACATTACTAATGCATATTAATATGTTACAGAACTTCTTAGGAAATCTTGGCAAAAACGGGAAAAGTTAAATTTTTTGGTTACATTAACCACTATTAATAAGTAAACATTGAAACGCTTGAAGATTTTTGAAGAATAACAAAGATGCCTGTGTTACGATTTTCTCGCCGAAAAATATATTTGTTATATGTTGATGTTGCTAAGTAGGTGTATGGTTGTGTATGCAGACGTTCGTGTTCCTGATCTTCTGGTACCAGATATACTCCGGGTACAGCGCGATGGTGATGATAGACCAGCTGCACCTGATGGCCTACAACCTCATGTTCACTGCGCTGCCGCCCATCGTCATCGGTCAGTACTTACACACTATATACATAACTATTGTTATATATAGACAAATACTTAGATTCTATATAGCGAGCATTGCTGAGCGAATTTTATCTTTGATTATCGCTGCGACAAATAGTGCGGGGAGTGTTCTCGCCGGCAGTGTGCACATTCAGTGATCAACTATTAATATTTATATCTTTTTTATAAGATTGCGAACAAGCACGAGGTTCATTTGATGTGAAGCGGTACGCTCTGCCTATAACAAACGCATTTCCTCCAAAGTGACGTACTGCACTGCGCGGATCACTTTAAGACATTTATCCATTTATTTATTACAAGACAATAAAATGTTTATAGTCGAAAACAAAGCTCAAACTACATAAATATCAATTGTTTTAACCGATAAATGATATAGAAGTATTCTTTTTTTATGTTATTGTGACGGACCAAGCTCAAGGCCCATCTGATGTTAAGCGGACTAATCTCTGCCTATAATAGATTCATTTCGTCACAAGTCACGAATTGCACTGCGCCCGTTACCTTGAGACATAGAACTTAAGTCTCACGTGCCTGTAATTTCACTGGCTCTCACTGCCGGAACACACCGTTAGATGCTTGGTGACAGATTTTCTACTTGAGGGTGGTAGCTAACCAGGCGCTCATTCGTAAAATGACCTTTCACCATGTGGTGAAGCTCAAACCCGCGGCGGGATTCGAGCCATGGACCTGCGCGGCAATCCATAGCCAATGCCACTGAGCCATCACTGGTTCTGAATTAGTGATATTTAAACATATCCAGGTGCGTACGACCGCGTGGCCCCGGCCCCGCTGCTGACGGACCGGCCCGGGCTGTACTCGGCCTCGCGGCGCGGGCTGGCGTACCGCGCGCACTCCTACTGGCTGGTGCTGGCGGAGTGCGTCTACATCAGCACGGTCGTGTTCTGGGGCGCGCTGTGCGCCTACTGGGACTCCGCAGTCGACGTCTGGGAGTTCGGCGCCTGCACCATGTCCGCCTGCCTCCTCGTCATGCTGGCATGGGTCGCCATCGAGACCAGGAGCTGGGTCAGTCATTCTCATTCTATTTTATTTGTTCATTTTTAGTACAGCATTACATTTTGGCTCTACTTACCAAACTGTGTTTCTATAGAGCTATGTAATAATAAGTAGTGTCCGACTGAAAATGTTTTTTTCATCCCACCATTACTGCTACCTCTATGGTGCCGAATATATCATACAACTTTTTTTTAATTTGTTAAAAACTCAGACTCGGAACCTTCTTGGTGTTAAACGTTTTTTTTTGCATTTAGTCATTTCCTCGCTGAGGTGGAATGAAAAGTTACGTGTTGCACTCGAGTGCAAAGATTTTTCACCTCGTGCTCTTTTGATTCCCTCGCTAACGCTCAGGATTCTAATTTTGAATCACTCGCTGCGCTCGTGATTCAATTTTAGAATCCTTCGCTTGCTCGGTCATCAAAATTGAACACGCGGTTAAAAAGCAACTTTGCACTCTTGTATAACAAATAACTATTTCAGCCGAGAACGGAAAACAAGCTTCGCCTTTATTATTTTTGGCCGAAAAAATAAAAAATATTTAGATATTAAAAAAAAAATTATTCACCTTACATTGACACCATGTTTCTTTTTATTTACACAATGGGAGAGAAAAAGCAAATTTAAAACACTATATTAAAATCTACTGACATCTATTTAGTAATACAAGAATTATTTTAGTTTGTATACATTCTTGTTCTAATTCTCATTCATCATAAAAGTAGGCCGAATAGCGCGCGAGTCGCGACTATTCAAGTAAACTGATGACTTCTGATTTTCGGCTTCGACTGGTAGTGGCCGAAAAGAGCCGAAAACGAAGCATCGGTCAGTCACTAATACGTGAAATGTATTCGAACACGGACTTGCCAATGTTTAGGTTAAACGAGTAAACTACTAGCGTGATGCGGAGAATCAGCTCTTAACTTGTAAAATAGCATTAATTTGCAACATTCAATAAGTGTCTCGACTCAAAGTGTGAGCTTGTTTTATTACTAATACAAACGCATGAAGAGCATGAACACTTATCAATGTTGAAGTGCTTTTTAAGTTACCATGATCGAATTTCGCGACTTGCTACTGCACGATAGCCTGAATTTATATATTTATAAGTTTGCATATCAGTAACTGACAGTATGGAAACAAAGCTAAAACTAGACTAGTGTAACTTAAATAGTAGTTTATGCAACTGTCATATAATAGAGGGTATTAAAAACTGAGTGTAAGTTTTTGAAACGAGCCACAGGCGAGTTTCAAAATAAGATTACCCGAGTGTTTTAATACCTAATTATATGCAGTTGCATACACTACTTTATTTAATCTCATGGCTATAGGTAGCTACATTAAATAAAATGCAATATAAAAACCCGCACGAAGCGCGCTCACCACAGATAATGTCTACTGAAATTGAATTGAAACCTCCTTGGTCGGGACGCATTGTACTTTAATAATTAAAAAAATGTTTTAAAGCAATGTTTTGGTAGGAGAATAATGCTTTAATTTAATTTTCTTAAAGTAGTATGTATATAAAATATGCCAATAAAGGTCTGTATTTCATTTCATAATTAGAATATTACCGAATGATATTATATAAAATATATTATGATAACTAGATATAATACATAATATACGCTTCTATTAGATTTGAAAACCTTTGGAACTTATTCAGTATATAATATAAAAAGTTTAAATAGACAATGCTGGTGTTGTCGTTGCATGATAGAGTTGCTCTACTGATTATAGTGTGTTATACTTTAGATCTTTAATGATGTGGTCTCCAACGCAGCCTTCGTCATAACAGCGTAATTAGTTTTCGATATGAGAATGTGTAATACTGGGTAGAATATATATATTTATAATGCATCTTAAAATCTTATCATCGAATGGGTAATAGTTTTGTATGTTTTCTTTTCAAACGTCAACCTATCAGTAATTACTATGGCGCTAAAACGATATTCTGAGAAGCCCATTTAGTGAAGGTAGTACAACAATTAACAGGCAAGTAATTCTCACTAGAGGTGTGTCGCTCTTCACGGAAACGACTCAGTGAGTCGTTTCTTTAAAGTGATACACTGATTCGAATCATGAACATCGCTTCAAATGCATCAGTCGCTCAATTGCATCTCGGTTTCAATCGGCACGCGGCGCTCGCTGACACGATTGAGACAGATAGATACGACTGTTTGAAACGCGTCGGGTCGCGCAGTCGCGGTCGCGTCGGAGATCGCCGACCGCCGCCGCCGTCTCTCTCACATATTCACTACTAGTGGGTGACTGAGAAAGACGGCAACACTAGCTCACCTACGCACGCATTACGCGTGAGGAAAGATGACTATTGTTGGTTTAGTTGACCTATGTTTGCGCAAAATATTAAAATGTCGGTAAAGTTGTAAATATTATCCAGTCTAAAATGTGTAAATAAAAAAAAAACGAAGGGCGGTGAAGTTGTAAATAATAAAAGAAATCAATCACTGTATATAAAATCTATTTTTAAATACGCCAGTTAGAACTTTCAAAAACTAACTTTCGGTCATAAGCCTGAAAAAAATATGAAGGAAAATCAATTTTTAGGCAAATGAAATTAGTAAAACAAAATACTAAAACAATATTATGTACTTTACATAATTCCTCAAACATGTCAATAAAAACGATTCATGAAGGTTTTTATAAATTTGCGCTAGTAAATCGAGTTTAGAGTCACTGATGCAAATGAAGCACTTCACTGATTCGAATCTTTGAACTGATTCAGATACAAATGATAAAATCTCAACAAAGATAGGTTTTTGCCAGCACTAATCCTCACATCAAATTTCCAAACAACTGTGTGTGGCAAAATAAAATATAATTAAAAAATATAAAATAAATGTACGCTTGAAAAGTTATTTGTGAAAACTACCGGCAAACTTCCGGCATCAGCAATACTACCCTATTTAAAAGTGAAATGACTTTTAAAACATGTACATAACTAATACGTATGTATTACAAGGACAAGATTATTGACTAATTTCTTTGTTCATGCAGCTTTTCTATTTGACTGTCGTAAGTGCGTGTGTTATAGATGTGTTCGATATTATTTGATTTTTCAGATTACTGAGTGATAGTTTAGTTCTAGGTTACACCAGGTTACATTCCTAACAGATTGAGACAAGTATTTATACCTTATACAAAATATACTTGCATAATTAATTAATCAAACTCTTAATTAGACCAATTGCATTATTTTGTGTCAAGATTATGCTTATTTAAACAATATTCACACCGATTTTACTTACTTTAAAACAGTCGAGTAGCTTGATCTCGACCGGCTTCGCGACTTTCAGAGTCGTTTATATGCTTATGAAAAGCATAAAAGCGACTCTGAAAGTTGTCAAGTGATTTTATTGCTGGTTCTAAAATCTGTCAAGAAAATTAAATTAAGGCCCATGGAGCACAATATTCCAGGTATCTGGCATCATGATGTTTTCAGACTTGTGGAGGCCGTTGACAGACAATTGACAAATGTTGGCAGGCGCTTGTCAGCTGACATGTATATGAGCCCGCGTTGTTGACTACGTTCAATTCTATCTTAGTTAAGACTAGAGCTGAAATTCAATCACTATACAACTTGTGTAGAAGTGAAAAAGAGGCAGCGATGACAAAACCACGATGCATTTTTTGGGTAAAAAATTGGTTTTACAACGAAGAAAAGCTTTTTCACACAAAACTAGTGACTTAGGTATATCAAAAATGTTCAACATCGTAGCCCCTGCTTAAAATAGCTAATAGGGACTGCCCTATTAGCTATTTTAAGCAGGGGCTACGCTTGTATCATCCAGACATTCAATATCAGGCATATCTTCTTATAGGGTATTCGTATCTTTGCTATGGACGATCACATTGTATCAGATCTTAATACTCACCACGGCCATACTTTTTTTTTTGTTTTTTGTATGCCTGATAGGTTAGCCTTTGACCACTATCTCACCTGATGGTAAGTGATGATGTGAACGAAGATGTTGTTCAGGCTAACCTAGAATTAGTATTATTGTTACTGTATCTTGTTAGCGTGTCGTGCACGGGTGCCGACAACTAGGACGCTGCGAATTTACCTCCCATGTTCGTATTTGACATTACGTTTCCATTGTTTTATTGATAATATATACATTAATAAACATACTTATGTACATAAAAAATAATGTGATTTTTATTTAATTACGCTTGTAATGCAAATATCTTATTTATTATTATTTAGTAACCGGTTTTTATCTTATTTATGTTATGTGCTAGCTTTCCGGGCGCGGCTCCCCCGCGCGTAGTCGGTTATCGCGTAAAATCATTAACCTCTTTTTGCGCAGTCGGATAAAAACTATTCTATGTTTTCCCGGGTCTCAAACTATTTCCATACCAAATTTCATTCAAATCGGTCCAGTAGTTTTGGCGTGAAAGCGTAACAGACAGACAGACAGACAGAGTTACTTTCGCATTTATAATATTAGTACTGATAGTGATGTATGTGGAAAATATATCAACAGAATAGCAAAACCTTATCAAGAGGGACAAGTCGATTCACATTTTCGATTAAAGTTACTAGTTTTGTGTTTAAAAGCTTTCTTTCATTTTCACCAAAACTGAAACGATTTCACCAAAACTGTTCTCGATTTCACCATCGCTCTCTCTTTTACTTCTTCGCAGTCCGATAGTGATAGAATTTAAGCATTGGTCGGCATCTGTGTGATAGCGGTGGTAAAGCATCCATAAGACACCCCGACCAATATATGGACCATATCCCTTATTGATGGGTTGTCTGGAAGAGATCGCTCTGAGCGATAAGACCGCCCATTGATACACTTGGCTTTATGTTTTAGTAATAAGTTTATTGTTGTTATTACGGTGTTGTCAATAAAGAGTTATCTATCTATCTATCTATCTATAAAGCGTCAGCCATAATATACACAATATGCGTTCACATGCGGGTATTGGTTTGGGTGCAATGCACTGTAGCCTGTGTTCCCGTCACTGTTTCTGCATGCCGCCGCCACATCCATTACTGCATCATCAGTTCATCACCAAAATACACACATCAAAAGTGCAACAAGTCAGTTATAGTTCATAATATACATCTAGGGATCATGTATATTTTGAACTATTACTGACTTGTTTGGCAGAAAAACTTTTTTTTTTAGTTTTTCTGCCAAACAAGTCTGGCAGAAAAACTAAAAAAAAAATGATTTTTGCTATATTAATTGTATAATTATATTAATTAATATTCTGTGTTTCTACCATTTACACTAATCGCACAAGCACAGCGATTTGGCATGCATAAAATCAGTTCATCAAAATCACTTTGAGGAATGGCCGCCCACGTTCTTTGTAACAAGTCAAAAAGCTGTTGTGGGGAATGCACGGCATCCATACTTGACAGAGCTCTTCTTTGTAGCATATCCCATGCATGTTCAATGGTCTGGCGATTGAGCAGGCCGCGGCAGAACGCTGATACGAGCACCGGCAAGAGTGCGAGTTACGACTCTAGCCGTGTGTGGACGTGCATTATCGTGCATTAGACGATACGAATTACCCAAACGGCTTCGCAAAGGGATGATCACTTCTGAAACAATACTCTCCGCATAAATCTGAGCGTTGAGGTTGCCCCTGATCCAAATGCGATATGTTTAAAACTTACTTGATTTACTCGAAAACGTACTTGATCAATAGGCACTTTTGTTGTGTGTGTTTAGCAGTGATAAGACCGCTTAAGAAGCTGATTGCGCAATTTTAACACTTAGGGCCTTTCAGAATGTTCGAGTAAGTTCCGGTTATAATACCCAGAACATATTTAATAAATAAAACACTATCTTTGCGTTTCACAGTCATCGATTAAGCCTATCCATCGGTTAAAGCTTGAAACGCGCTGCATGTTTAGTGTCATTTTTATCATTCAGTTATTTTATGTGTTGCATAGCAACCTTTTTTAGGACATTCTGAAACGGGTCCTTAGTCTTTACCTTTATTGTATTCCATACAGACGGTGATCCAAGTGCTAGCGCTGGTGGGGTCGCTGGGCGCGTTCTTCGTGCTGACGCTGGTGTACCAGGCGCTGTGCGTGTCGTGCTTCGGGCTGCCCTCCACCTTCCGTGTGATGCAGCACGCGATCGCGGACCCCGTCTACTGGCTCGTGCTCATACTGGTCACGGTCGTCTCGCTCTCTCCTAGGTACGTACTGTACTGGACACTGTCCATCTCCTTCTCTTCCAGAACTGTCGTGCTTCTGGCTGTACTCCTAGTGCTACGTGCGGTGGTAGAACCCGGTTTAATAAAGAAAAGAATCGAAGAAAACCTGATAGATGATTAGCGGCGCCATCTTTGTGTCCTTTCTGTATTAAATCGGGCTATAGCTGTTCCATTTTGAGTGTACCCTGCCGCCATCTCCAATGTACAGGGTTTATAGGTAAAATGCTAATAACCTCTAAGGGTTGACTTCTGCTAGTCCACTCTAATCAAAGCCTAAAAGAAGTCAACCCTAAGAGGTTGTTAGCATTTTACCACTAATATTACCATGTTTTGGTGATTATGACACATAATTTAACGTATAAATCTCTATTATTTTACACTACCCACGCACCGCGGATTGACACGCGTAAACAATGATGAAAAGTGATGACGATAATGATTTAAATAATCCAGGACTAATTTCATCCAAATAGGTTCAGCCGTTCCAGCGAGTTAGTTGTGATGTGATAGTTTGTGAGTGAGTACTCACCGTCGTATCTATAATAAACTAATTACGCCCCGCTGTTTCACTCCCTTTTTTTTAACCGTCGGTATGCCATTATTAAACAAAATACTATGAACTATATACAACACTACAGCTACTACAATAAAAGCATTTAGACAACCTATAAGTCATAGCAGACTCATAGGCAGTCCAAATGCTCCAGTCCACTCCCAGTTGGCAGCGTGCCCAGCACTTTTTCACTCCCTTGGTTATGGATGATGAAAAGTATCATATATGTTAATCCAGCGCCTCATCTACCTCCATACCAAATTTCTTCAAAATTGGGCCAGCTGTTAGACCGTGAAGAAGTCACAAAAGAGAAATCTTTCAAACCACGAAGGCGCGCCGCTACATTTTTTTAATGTAATCGCAACTACTGCTGCTTACCCAAGCAAGCACATTGTATATTTTATTGTTTATTGTATATATGTACCATTTACACTTATACTAACACAGGAGTGTACAAACGAGGCCTTAGTATTAGTAGGAATGCGTATCAATAATTTACAATCGAGGGGCGAGTCTTCGTGAGTGAACAGGGTTCCTAAATACTATTGTACCTCCTAAGAGTTACAGCGCTCACAGAAAATAAAAGTTGCGCGTGAAAGACATTTTGATTAAGAGCCATTTCACAAAATCACGCTACTGACTTTGTGAAATGGCTTTGTGAATCGCTTACACAAGTGAAAGAAGTGACGACGGAATAGCGTGACTGTGAGTAACTTATTTCGATATATGCACTTATTAATAAATAAATATTAGTGGTGATATAAAAATTTGTGTAATTGGCATGAGTAAACAATGATAATTTAGAGTTATGTTAAATATTTTTTCCTGACCAACAAAACAGAGTTAATATCACAGTTAATTGAGATTAGATTAATTGGAGAATGCATTTTCTTCTGATATAATATCTGTTTGGAATTACACTTTATTTAACGCTATAAATCGTGTTAAAATGCTTATATAATTCGTGGAAATTGGCGCAAGGTCTTAAATTTTTATTCCATAATTATGATAAATTATCGATATTCTAGTACACTATGTGTCAACAAGATTATATGCCTGATGTATAGATTTTTTAAAAAGTTAATTTGATGAATTTTTATACAAGAAATAGAGCTCAGAAGATGGCTATGTGTACGTTAATTCGTAAAACAAGGTGCGGGAGATTGGTCACTACAAAATACTTGAAGTAATGTTTGTAAAGTGGTACATTAACTGAAAAGGGTAATTGTAGATCTTTCCTATGATAGTAAATTCAGCGCTTAAAATCTTCGATTCCTATTGTAGGTTAACTCTGAGTACTATCCTCGACCACACCATCGCATCGCTTATATGATGGATGACACATGGACAATGGGTGAGATAGTGGTTAGTAACTAACCGGTCTGAAATCAAATAAGGTTTGCAATAACTTGGCAAGTAGGTAGAAAGTGAAGGAATAGTAGAGAGTAGAACGCCACAAAGAACGGCTATTAGCCGCTTGTGGCCATTGGCTACCCGCGACTTTAACGATGTCGTCAGTCCACCTGGTGGGGAGCCTACCAACTCTACGTCTTCCGGTGTACTATGGTAACCACTCGAGAACTTTTCTTCCCCATCGGTTATCAGTTCGTCGAGCAATGTGGCCCGCCCATTGCCACTTCAACTTGCAAACTCTGAGAGCAATGTCGGTGACTTTGGTTCTTTGGCGAATATCCACGTTCCGGATTTTATCGCGCAAAGAAACTCCGAGCATAGCTCTCTCCATAGCTCGTTGAATGACTCTGAGTTTGTCCATAAGGGCCACAGTAACACTAGAATTTAAAATAACATAAATTAATTTAAAGATAATTAAAATAATCAAATTCAAGGTAAAATAATAATGTCAATTTACTTAAATTGAAGACGTTCGGTAAATTATATAAGATAAAAAATTTCAAATTAGAATTAAAATAATTATATTTAATATAGTTAGAATTAGTCAGTGAGGAAGTACTCGTGTTGTATTACAGACTGGCGTACCACGCGATCCGCAACTCTGTCCGTCCGGGCACGTTGGGGCGCGCCGTGGCCGCGCGCCGCCGCCGGCTGCCCTACGCCGCGCACTACCGCACCGACCGCGCCATGGCCATCGTCTACAGGTGCATTACACATACTACACTACACTACACAGTACTGTACCCCAACTTATAAGCCATGCGCTCCGTATCACTTATCATGTTGGACTGGTAGTACTGACAGGCCGGTACAGGCCGACAGACACCTTGGGAACGGCACGGCGCGAGACGCAATCAGCCGCACGGGTATCAACAGGCGTGCTACGATCCGGTCTGGCCTGTGACAACACGGGCCATGGGACACTGCACTAACTTCTATACGAACCGCCAGGGAATGGAACACCCTGCCTGAGTCTGTGTTTCCGGTTAAGTACAATATGGGGGTATTCAAACCGCGAGTGAATAGATACCTTCTGAGTAAGCGCACTCCATCATCGATCGTATCATCACTTAACATCAGGTGAGATAGTGGTCAAGTGCTACCCAGCTAGGTATAAAAAAAAAACTACCTTACACTTTGAAGCAGTGGTGACTCAGTGGCATTAGCTGTGGACTGCCACGCAACAGGTCCATGGTTCGAATACCGCCGCGGGCTTGAGCTCCACCGCATGGTGGAAGGGCATTTTGGCAATGTCCGCCTGGCTAACGACAACCCTCGACTAGAAAATCTGTTGCCAAGCACCTAACTATGTGTTCCGGCTGCTGTCCTTGAGAGCCAGTGAAATTATAGGCACACGAGACTTAACAACTATGTCTCAAGGTGACGGGCGCATATTCGTGACGAAAATTGATAGGACACGGACTGGACGACACGTTCAACACATATCTGGATTATGTAATATGATTAGTCTTTAAATGTTTATAAATAAAATTATTTTTTTAAAACATGGTAACCATGGAAACATGTTTATCCACAAACAGATTGACTTAGTTGTCACAAATTCGAAGGTGGCGAATTTTTAGGAGAATTATTTGTATCGCACGAGTTCAACTATCTTTTTGTCATATTTATTTATAAACTCATTTTATATAAGTACGTAAAGTTTTTGAAAAACCAATACATAATTCAAAAAATATAATAATCCCATAACGGGTTCTAAGTTTGACAGCTGTCAATAAACTGAAACCAAAATTATGCTGTCCGTGTTTGTCATATAATTTTGACAGCTTTCATATCCAACAATAAAGTTAGAGATTATTACATTTAACTTCTATTATATTCGTATTATATTCGCATTCATGTGTGTTTATCATTGTTAGTACCTAATAAGGTATTCTACTAGCTAGACTGTTCTTACTCATAGGTGAATTTCAAAATTGAACTACACAATTGGAATTTATTATAGTATAGTTCATCCAAACCAACTTATACGATATCAGCTGAATCGTCCATTACTGAACACAGCCTCCCTCATTTACGTTTGCCATAATCCCCACACTTGGCAGGTCACTTGGAGATCGCAGTGTAAGATGTCAGTTCTTCAGACGACGCTACTGCCCACCCTCTGGACTTTGTTTGCACTTACAAACCAACTTATACTTTCACTTAATGGAGTAGGTAGAATATAAAACCTAATATACACGGTGCAACAAGAGGGGTACTAAAATTCCAAAAAGAAAAAAAAAAAAAAAAAATATTACGTTTACTTTCGCTATGTACGGTTTAAAAATGTTTTTAGAATCATACAAAGTTAATATAAACATTCGTTTCTGAAAAAAAACTACTACTTCTTTTTATTTGAATATGTTTTCAATCTGAGACTAACTCCTTAGTTAGTCTCAGATCTACTTGATTGGTAGGGGTATAAAAAGTCCCCTGTTGATCATGTTTTTAAAAAAAAGGCAAATTTGCAGACCTAATATTTTGGCTGCAATTGCGAAGTTATGGCAGAAATCTGATTTTGACTATCTGGCAGAACTCCTAGTAACTTTTGAACCTCTGAATATCGCAGAACATACAGGGGGGTTAATCGATAGATACTGAGGTAACCCGACTCTCCATTAACCGTTGATCCACCCCTCTTGTTACACCGTGAATATTAGATTTTGAGAACAAAAACCTGTTTATGTCTGTAATACGGTGTAGATTTTTCATTAAGTGTTAGTTTTTTTCGTTTGCAGATCGACGGATGAGGACGGTTTAGAAAAGACTCAATCGGACGTGACGGCGATCACTTGACGACGCCGCGCGCGCTTCCTGAACTTCTCGCAACTATGGTGCTCCCCGAGTGACCCGATCGCCGACGGTCACCTCGATCCATTCACGTTTACCTAGGCTGTGATCTGTTACAACTAATCTAATAGAATATTAATGTATAGTACCTAATATATTGCGCTTTTACGCGAAAACGCGGGACCAAGCGTCGAGGACGCGCGTGGTTCTCAGATTGTGATGGGCGAGCTTGCGGACGCAGACTGACATACATACAGCCGCGCCCGGGTTTGTTGCACTGAATCTGATACGCTCGGCTCGTTTCAAGATAATCACTTCAGTTCTTTCAGTTACCGATCTTTCACATACTTCCTCTCCCTTTGTATAAAACTTAGCGGAAATGTGCGCTACCCTCGATATTTAATATAATTGATATTATACTCTCAATATCCCCATGCTAATATTGAATCCTCTTGATCGATTTGTTAATTTTCTTTATTGAAACAAAGAGAAATGTAAAATGTATCAACGAATCTCTTCGGTACATTATCGACTAAATTATGTGTCAATGTTGGCACAACCTGGATTGTAACTGACGATAAAATCACACATCGATATATATTGAAAGTGAAGCCGAGAAAGAACTCTTCGGACGAGATCATAAAGTAATGGAACGGTTGGATTTAAATAATGAATTTATCCTCTAGTCTTTACAAGCGCGCCCACCACGCGGAGTGTTCTGGATAGATTTTGCCAACACTGTTGTTTCATTGTTATTAGTTTATCAGTATTGTAAGAACGTGCGTGCTTAGAGCATGGATGTGAATTAGATAAGGAAATACCGTAAATATACAAATACGATATTCGCGAAGCACCCACAGTAATGTATTGATAAACTAAGGTACTTACGTTACTTTTAAATAGGTACTTTTGTAAATCCATGTAATTTTACCCTAAATAACTCGCGACGAATATTCTAAATTAATATTAAATGTACTTATCTATGCCTTTACAGTATGGCTGAAGTGTTCTTATGAATGTATATAATATGAAATGTTTATGGCAATTATGAAGCATTCGTTGAAATGAAACTTCTGCATGTCTCGATGAGTGATAGTTATTAGAGGCGAAGGTTGGCCATCGCAAATCTATATAAATCTCTTGATTGTATAGCTTTGTGTCGGCGATCTCTTACTGCATGTATTTTTGTAGATTGAATGTTTAGTGTGGTGTCGATGCTTCCCTGTGAATGCGTTGTTTGCGAGACCATTGCCTTGCCGCGCGCCACTTAAAGCGCAGAGAAATACACTCGTGCTTTAACCCTTTACGAATTACACCCCATAATAGTGTATTAGTTAATATTAGTTTACAATACCTAATTCCGCCTCAACGATCACTGAAACAAGAATACATTCCATTTGAGCGCGGTTGGTCCTTCGACACAGTTCGGTGGCCTCCCGTACAAGTGATTTTTTTATATACGTTCCACGTGTTGCATTTGCGTGTGTTATTTATGGAATAGATGTCGACTAAATATCGAATAAATGGAGTCTAGTAATGATGCGACTGATTAACACCCAAACGTGTGGAATCTCAACATAGTCTGTACATAAACAGAACTAGTGTTGGAAAGTGCCTTGCCTTAACTCTGCGTGTGTATTTCTCGAGCGCTGCGTACGCGCCGTTGATTCCTCAGAGTTCACTATTTTTACTATTTACTGTTTCAAGTTTTGTAAATAGAGACAAATGATATATTTCTATATGACAGATAATAATTGTTACATGTACAGTAGGTTATTTTTTTATAATGAAAATCTTTGTGTAAATAACTTGTATGTTCTAAGACTGTTGTTTATTTTAGAGCTTTTATTCGTTTCGAAGTGCCCAATAGTGTATTGTGATGAAACATGTATTTTCCAGTCATCTCGTGGCGCCTTGTATTGTTCATTCGACGTTAGAGATGTTCTTGCCATATAACGATGTGTTTACCTTCCTTACTGTAGTTGGTCATTTAGGTATCTAGTACAAGTTAACTGTTACGTACATTTGATTCTTTCTAGTTCTTTTTTAACAGGTTATTGAATAGATCATTTGTTGGTAGCATTTAATTGGCATTATTAATTAGATAAGTGTTGAATTACTAGTCTTGTCAACGAAGTTTCTCGAATGATTGATCCATGTTTGATTATAAACTAATAACTGTCCTGTTGCTATTTCGACAGTGTAAAACGCCTACTCGCTTCAGTTTCCATTAGCTATGTATAAACCTTAGTAAACTGCCTTAATTTATTTTCTTAACATAGTGCATTTATTGTTTTGTGATATTATCTAAAATTGTGTTCCATTCTTTACGATATTCGGTGAATCAGAGAATCAAGCACAGCAATGACTAGAAAATACATTCGTATTATTGATGTGTTGTTTTATAATAATAACAAAATATTTAATTTCATTACAAATTTTGTTTTATTTTTCTTAAAGAACCGTTAGGTAGACCTCTTGCTATATCACATATGTTTACATCATTGTGTACGTGCCGTTTGAGCAGTGTACCCACGTATAAAGCTTTCAACGCAAACGTTATTTCGTCCCATTTTAAATAACATATTGTTATATAATAATAATATAAAATTGTCCATGTATGGACCTTTAGCCCAATTTCTGTACGCCTGATTTACCAGTTTTCCGAAATAATATATTATTATTGAATTTTCCGATATTTAAAGATACTTAATTTTAATACAGAACTAGAATTCTAAATACTACTCCCAAGATGATGTATGACAAATTTCACCTATTTTGTTAAGAATGCGCTACTACGCACTATGAATACACTGGTTAATAAATTCAACGTTCTTATAAAAGACTAGTGTTTCTTGTGTGTTCTGGAAATCCCCCATGGCCGTCACACGCGTGCTACAGTCTTAATTTATTCTGATAAATAATATAGCTGTTTGTCATAAAACTGGAGATGGCATTGCGGCTCGAGCTAAAGAGCAGTTCGTGATGGAGGAGAATCAGGCAGTGTAGTATAATTAATAACCAATTTTCGTTTGACGGTTTCCAACACATGTTAAGGAAAAATCTAAAACTTTGCTTAAATCTAAGACATATGGATGAATAACAACCCTATAAGAAAGGAACTGCCTAAGAAAAAATATAAGTTAAAAAGAACGCGTGTTTTATTTACAATATGACGATTCCCGATGGTACAATAAGAGGCGCTACGAGCAAATGGTGTAGGAAAAATAGTTTACTATTTGTATCTTTGCTAGACTTCAGGTGGCTGTCTGCCAGCAGACTTAGCAGTATATCGGTAACTAATCACCGTTTGTTTATTAGACAAACAAGAAAGTTAGGTACTTAATAAAAATAAATCTAACGCTTCTAAGATCGCTCAAGGACATTAAAGTTAAGTGGTAACCTCTGCCTAGCAGATGCATTTTGTCACACATGACCAACTGCACTGCGCCCATCACCCTGAGACAAAGTAGTTAAGTCTGGTGCCTGTAATATCACCAGCACCTTCAAACCCGAACACAGTGCGAACATTACTGCTTGGCTGTACAAATAAAATGGTGAAGTACTTCCCTGAACGAACTCATTCTCAAAGAGTTGTACTGCTACTCAATGACAAAGATGATTTTATGTTTGCCGTAACGTCGTATGTAAATCAGCCGCAGACTGTATAGCCGGCGAGCGTTTAACCGCAAACTGGGTACCTACTCTAATTGTTATTGCGCTATCTGAAGTCCCTTCAGCGAGCCTTGTTATATTTATCCTTCCAACATTGCATTAGAAGAGGCAGAAACGTTAAATAATCTCTATAATTTTCTAGGGCATAAGTAGGTAATCAGTCTTACTGACACAATAACACACACCGCTGGCCCTAGAGACGTAAAATTGGATGGAGTGTTCCTTGTCGCCTTATAAAACCTTTCAAAAACTTGTTTATGGATAAAAATGGGAAAATAAAAGACTGCAATCAACAAAAACTTAGAATAACAAGTTTTATTCCTTCAACAAGTTATTTCTTATAAAAAAATATGTCAAATAATCCACATGTACAAACTTCTACGTTTAAGTGATAGGTAAATTGGTTATGGTCATAATTAATCATAAAAAATACAATCGGTAAACAAACACTCCAATGATAAAACAATAGTTTGTATACGTTAGTATTTTATTAAGGAAAAAATTATAATAGGTTGGTAAAAAAAAAAACATTAAATTGTGAGCAGGAGGAAGATACAGAGATATTGAGATTCTGACAGAGTAGTTTGTATTCTCTTTGGTAGGTAGGGAGGTAGCATGTGGCAATGCAAGAGATGGGGAGCCTGGAACTCGTACGGCAGATTATTTAAAACAACAAGTGCCTATGCACATATGACCGAAGTATAGGTAATGTAATGTTAATATTTTATCTAATAATACCAAAAATGTCTTTTCAATGTAATGAAGTATTTGATGACTTCATTGTAATTCTATTCGTGAACATTTTCGATAATTTTTTGTTATTTTATTACGGCTTATATAGACGTGCAACACAAGCGTGGGTGCAGAATACATAGTCGACTAACCTTTAATAGGTCTTCAACGCGGAACCAAAGTAATAGAACGTTTTTCTTAATTTTTGCTAAATCTTACGAAATATTTTGAAACATTGGAATGTTTCTATGCTAAAGAATAGTTGATCGAGGCCCCGATGTGAATTTGTCATACATTTTTATAGTCCCACAAATCTACATTCGTAGTATGACCGACTATATTTCTTTTTTCACTAATCATAAAAACGTTTTTCATTTCATTCGATAATTTATTGTTTAGCCCTACCTTGCGGTTGTGAAAATGTTATTATTCACATATTTATTTCAGAAAGCAAAGCTATGCTGTGCTGATTACAATAGGATGCGAATTATGCTATATGCGCGTTAGACATAAATATGAATAATACCTACTATATCTGTAATAATAAATGTATATGGCGAAGCTACGTTTAAGCCTTACATTTTATCAAATAAAAAGCCAATACTGCACAATATCTACGAGAGAACAATCATTGTATAATTAATATAAAATATAAATAGTTAACTACACGTTCTATGAACAAATCATATCCCATACAGTCTTAAAGTATTTCGGACTGCGGATTGCACTCTACGTAACAAAATAACAATAAGCTAAAATTAAAATCACAGTAGTTTCAGTATGGCGTTTACGACGTCCATTGTCGGGTCGTGGACTAATACGATGTCAAACTTGTTGAGGTAGTTGTTGAGGTTGCCCTCAGCTTCGCGGCCCAGGAAGCCGACCTTGACGATGACGTCACAGTGGTCCATGCCCTCGGCCATGCCGGCGTCACCGATGTTGTCCCCCATGAGGATGACGTTGCTGCGCTGCTTCACCAGCTCGAAGTACTCTGTGTCCTTGATCGCGGCCTCGTTTTTGTTGTAAGTGTGGATCACTTCGCCCTTAATACCCACAATTTTGTCTTCAGAGTCCATCGACAGGAAGTTGGACACTACCTTTAAATCAAAAATTACAATAATTTATACTATACACTGAGTGGTTTATAGGGTTCCGTAGGCCACGGGCCTACGTAGGCCACCATTAAGACTCCACTGTCTATACGTATGACACATGTTTCTAACTATTAAACGAAATGAGTTGTAAACATGTTGATATTGTGTGTAGAATGGTCAGTCAAAGATGATGATCGAGCTAATAAAGTAATAAATTCAATTCAAATATTTTCAGGGGCTCTCGAACATAAAAGTTAGTCGAAATAAAAACATTTTTCACTACAATTTCGAGTGTTATCGTCTAGACATCATTGAGCAGTAAGTACAGGGGGGTGCGTAAAACTGGTACATTTAAGAGCATTTTTGTTACGGGGTATATCTCAAAACCTGTACTAGTTAGGAATCTAAAATTGTACACAATATTTTACACAGTATCCACTATATAACCAACAAATACCTAGTACTTATAAATATAACCACAAACACTATCGCGCAGCGAAAATCATATTTACAAATGATTAGAACACCACATTTTGTCCCGAGCGGGAATCCATTTGTAAATGTGATTTTAGCTTAGCACGTGATAGTGGCGACATCATTGCGAAAGTTAAAAGCTGCTCTTCCGATCAAAATGAAGTGCAGTAGTATTGTTGATAGCCGCACCGTCCCGTATGATGACTAAAAATAATAAAATTGGGGCACAACATGTTCCGGTGGCCCAGTTTACGTACCGAACGCGAACAGGAGACGCGGATTCGATTCCCGCACGGGACATACATTTGTGGTCCAATAATTTGTATATATGAAATACATAGGTACTAAAAACGCCGATATTCCGATACGGGATGTTGCAATGCGCAAACTTAAGCTGCGAGAGCTCGACTCACGTTTGGCCTTTCATACTCTAAATGCATAATAGAAGTTCACAGCTCAAACAGCAATGGTTATTAAAACAAATACCGAACTAAACCAATAAAATAAGTAATACGCACATTACTAAAGCGGTACCTATCGCATGACTGCTAAAAATCTACTCAACTCGTATGTATGAGTACTCTTTATTCGAAACCACAAAACTTTGGTAGCATTCGTATGAAACAAACGTACCTAATATTCGACGCGAGCGAAATTATTGCTCCGATGTCGATTGTATCCGAACATGCATATTTCATATTAACTGTGTCTATAGTAAGCAATGTTGATAGATTAAAAGTATAAAAAACACACTGTGCTACATAATATGTACATATTTCCCGACGACACAATATATTTATTGTATTAAAGAAAAAAAATCTTTCTTTTATTTGAAATCTGAGTTTAGCCCTCACTTTTCGTCATTAGGTATGTTGGCCATAATCCTCACGCTGGGCAGGTCTTGGGGATCGCAATGTGAAATATCAGTTCTTCAGAGGAGAGGCGCTACTCACCGTATTTTTCCTACAGTTTGTATGAGGTGACGAGTGACGACCTCAATGACATGACTGACACCTAGTTTGACGCTTGCGTGTATTCCCTACCTTACGAAGCATAAACAAATTAAATACATAAAACACGTAGCTTGTTTTATTTGAGTGTAACGTACTAGAAAACGGGGCCCTATTACTATGCCTCGGCCGTTAAAGGACTGCATCTTTGTAACCTTAAAAGGTAGCCAGTTGAAATGTTCACAGAATATGCGTTAGTATGGAAGATTGCTCAAAAAAAATATAATAACGAAAAGTTAAAAATAAAAGGGGTCTCTATGCAGGAAACGCGTTAGTTTGAATGTTATTTTGTTTCTGCTCTATCGTAAAAACGGTAATATATAAAATCGTCGAACTTGTTCAGATAATAGTCTAATCTAATGTGTACTGTATCCCGGATTGTCCACTGCTGAACACAGCCTCCCCAATTATAGGGAAATTTGCCATAATCTACACGCTTGGCATGCGTCTTGGGGACCGCAGTGTGAGATATAAGTTCCACAGAAAGCGCTGCTGGCCACCTTCTGGTGTGTTACCTTTAGTCGCCAGTCGCCACTTAAGATACCCACGTGTAGAGATGGCGGGGTTGTCACCCGGTCATCTGTACCCGTTCTAGCCCGGCACCGCACGGGCATTCTAACTTATAGCAATATATCATTCAATCGAGAGAATAAATTATGTACACACAAATAAGTTTTACTACACTTTCACGTTTTTTTCACGGTACCGTACCCAAAGGTTAAAAACGGGACCCTATTACTGAGACTTCGCTGTCCGTCCGTCTCTGTCTTCAGGCTGTACCTATCTTAAGAATGGTGATAGCTAGACAGTTGAAATTTTCACAGATGATGTATTTCTATTGCCGCTATAACAACAAATACTAAAAATAAAATAAATATTTCAGGGGGGCTCCCATACAACAAACTTGATTTTTTTACCGATTCTTGCTTGATACTAATATCGATGACAGGTAGACGCTTTAACTATTCACAGACTATTTAGTTTTATGTTCACTTTATATATAATTAATTAAAATAAAATAAATAATTAAGCTCCCATACAACAAATTAGGATTTTACCATTTATATAATTTCAAAGTGTCTGTAACTTGCAAGATTAGGTTACAGATAACGGCACCCTTCGTGCGCGAGTCCCACTCGGACTTGGCCGGTTTTTTTGTACATACAGTGTTGGTACGGATCCCACAGTGTACTAATCCAACTCGCAATTTGGCGATTTTATAGAAGTTTTAATGCAGTACTCAACACATTTGGCTTAGATAAATGTTTTCATATAACCTAGCGCTATGCAAATTTAGAGAAAGTGAAAGGTTTGCATAACTTTGTGAAAATGCCTCATAAACAGGTTTTAACATTACAATATGTGCCAATACTGTACACAAAGTTACTGCAACAACTATTTTAAACAATGAATGAATATATTACTTCATTTATGTTTTTTTGTAGGTAAATTTGTAGGACGGTAGCATCGCGGGATTTGCGCTGAGTTCGTAGCAGCTCAATGTAAGGTTAAAGTTTTACAGTGTTCACCTTTTTCTTATGAAACATAATCAACTAGTATATATTATATACGTATATTAGTTACGAATAAACAGTATATATTATATACTAGTTGATTATGTTTAACTATAGTCATAATCAACAGAAGTATAATAAAGGATATAGAGTGCACTTTTTTTCATTCATCGTCACACCAACTTGAATGTCTACCGTTGAATTGAGTTGTTTTTTTATGGTATTGCGATGGAACATGCATGAAGCCCACCTGATGCTAAGCGGAAAGCTCTGTTTATAAATTTTGCAAACGACACTGCGCCCAACATCCTGAGACATACAGTTGTTATGTCTCATGTTCTACATTTTACAATCACTTTCTGGCTTCCTTGTGAGCCTGCTGCCAGAACAGACAGTTAGGTGATTATAATATTTTTATGTTTGCAATAACGCATGCTCTGCGGATTACATTACAAAATTACGAGGGGAAAAATTGAAGTCATGTGCGGGATTCCATCCCAATACGATGGATAAAGAGCGATAGGAAAAATTTGAGTTATGACTCATTGTCATGTTAGCTCAATTGGTTAGAGCATAGCCCAGCTAATGGGGTGGATGGAGGCGGGTTCAATATCCCGCAAATGACTTCAATTTTTCCGTTTGGTGTAGAAACGTTGGGTGCGTGGGGACCGGGAGCTCATCGTATTTTCCGACTTATCTGAGCGCTTGGTCGATTTGGCTCAACGAATAAGCATTGCAATTCAACAGGGCAATGGTGCCAGCATGCTGGCCACGCTGCCAACTGGGAGTGGGCTGGAACGTTTGGACTGCCTATGAGTCTGCTATGACTTATAGGTTGTCTAAATGCTTTTATTGTAGTAGCTGTAGTGTTGTATATAGTTCATAGTATTTTGTTTTATTTTTCCTCTTGTAAATTTGTAGTTAGGTGATTGTCTACTTGGTGGTAGCTGGCCAGGCGAGCTTTCGCTAAATGTCCTTCCACCATGAAGAGCTACATTTCTCATGAAACTAACAATACTGATAACAGCCAATCCTAGCTCAGAAATCAAATAGGTAAAATATTTTCAATAATTGGCAGCTTTTTATAGATCAGGCCACATGTTGGTAGATACATATATAACACAGCATGTCACCCATGCTGGAGTAATCATGGCTAGATTCAGCTCATACCTACTGCAAAGCATAGACACACACCACAGTGAACAGCGTCAGCTTTATTTCATTATAAATTAGTAAAAAAATAAAAGGTTGACACATTTGAGTTAAGGCAATTTCTATTGTGAAAGAGTTTGAGCAAGAACTGTCTGCTCTCTGAAGCGTTTTGTAACTTATTATCAGTTACTTAGTGTCAATTCAACAAACATTTTCATGTTGATGTTTTGCAATTTTTCATTTTAAAGATAAAGACTATATTCATTATCTTTGCTCTTTATTATATTTTTTTTTTGTTACAATAGGGATGTATACTAAAAAATCTTTGTTCTGTGATCATGTAATGATAATTCAAAGTAATTAGTACAATCAGTCAAGAGTAGTAAATGGTTACTTGATAGTTTAATTTACCTTGACATTAGGCAGGTGGAAATTGGCAGCAGAAAGAGCAGCTAATACTGATTCTCCTAGACCAGCTGAGAACACTAATACTGGCACATCATGTTTTTCACTCCATGACATTATATCTGGCACACCTTTCCTGAGAAAATATAATTCCCATTGTAACTAAAAAAGTCATCTTTTTTAATAGTAATACAGGATGTTCAGTAGCAGTTAGGCATACTGAAATGGTGGGTAGGTTATGTAGACCTATTTGGAATACACATATTTAACCAGGCAGTTTTTTTATTAGATATCTAAAATAACCTCTTGTAGATGAAGGATGGATTAGAAGCAAACACATTAAAATATATTTAAGGTAAAACAAATGATAAATCAAACCTCCCAAGTATGAATAAACTGATACATCAAAACGACACACAATTTATTTGTTGTTGTATATTTAATTGGTTTGGGATCCTTGGAGGGACAATATAGGTTTAGTAATATGATAAAATATTCTCATTTAGAGCCCTAAAGAAGTGTGGTTAAGGTATTATATTCTAGTAAACATAAATTTCAATCCATAGAGCCTTCTAGCTAAATATTATTCCAAATAGCAATACCTACCACCTATTTTAGTTAATCTTACTGTGCACAAAAGACCCTGTATATATATATTTTGTCACTTTAACTAATTGCTAACATTCCGCAAACTAATTTAAACTCTGTCATACGAAATGTATGATTTAAAATATATTATTAAATTAAAAAAATATATAGTTCAAACATGTTTAAATTTAATTTTTAGTGGCAGACTTACCTATAGCATTCTACCATTTTCTTAGCTACATCCATAAGTTCATTTCTAGGAAACTGTATGCCTCTGCAAAAAAAAGAAATATTGAAATCATTTTCTTATAATTGATGAGTGTGATTTCAGGAACTGTTATTTTTTTTTTTATGCATGATAGGTTCACTCTCAAGGACAGCTGCCAGAACACACCGTTAGGTGCTTGGCGACAGATTTTCTACTTGAGGGTGATAGCTAGCCAGGCGGGCATTCACCAAATGCCCTACCATGCTATAACAACTGCCATCCGTAGACAACAACCGGGACTGACGGCTTAATGTGCCCTCCGAAGCACGGAAGCGCTCAGTAGTATTGTCACCAGTGGTCACCCATCCAACTTATGACCGAGGCGGCCGTTGCTTAGCTTTGCTGATCGGTTCAGAATGGCTAAGCAAATTTCGCTACGAGTGCTTCAAAATATATTTAATATAGTTAATAATTAATTTTCTATTTCATTTTATATATAGAATTGTACAAAATATTGCCTTTTTCGCTGGCCAGACACTATTTGAAATTCTAGACCCAAATGTTTTATCTATAACTAGCTAATTGCATTAACATTGATATGAATGAGAAGAATTATATAATTAATGATATATTAGAGGTCATAATGAATAACACTATATACAGACATCGCATTCAGGGAGTGCAGGGCAAGCATTGTAAATAAACTAAGCAAAAATTTTGTAGGCCTTACTTGAGCAGTGCATGGGCAGCCAAATACCAGTCAACCATATGCTGAATCTTTTCATCAACACTCATTAGTGGATCACTTTCTATAGGTTTGTATATTCCAGACAGTCTATTATCTTCATCTTTGTAATGCTGAGGGACTGATGGACATTCTCTAAACATACCTGGAAAATGTTAAAAACTTATTTGGAAAAGCGTTGTTGTGAATTTAAATTAATATTTGTATCAAAATTGGAGAAAGTATGTCATTTGAAATTTGAATAAATACTCAATAATTTTCCTCTCCCCATTATAATGTTGTGTATGTAAAGGATAGTTTTATCTAATAACTCACCAAAACTAGTAAGCACTGTTTTGCCATTATCCATGGTGTGTCTGGTTAGAGTGTGATCAAAATCTGTTACAATTTGCAGATTTTTATGTCCATCTGTGATAATTTTATTTATTTTTCCTAACAGTTCCTGCTCATCTCTCAGGTGGACAGTATCTTTTGTCAGTTCAGGTATATCCTGAAGACTCGTCACGAGTTTCATAGCTGAAAATAGATCAATTCTAAAAGTTTATTTCGTCACCAGGCACTTCTTTCTCTGCTAGATTTATCGATAAAATAAAACAGTTTTGCCTAGCTCGACTTACCGATCGAATGCTTAAACACTACACACACTATATTGACACAGAACTTAATTTATGTAAACAATTAGAAATAGTACTCAATTGTAAATTATAACCAGTATTATCTATAAAGCTGGAAATATGTAAATAAGACCCGTGAACAACCTTGGCCGGAAGAAAAAGCAGAGAGACTGACTGGGTTGACTTGCTTGACATCTGTCCGTCTGATCGTGACATAGCATACACTATACAGCTGACACTGCTGACAGTGCTGACCAAAGAGTATAGTACTCTCTGTCTCAGATAAAGAATAGTACCTCTTTTTGCTTATGTACGGAAAGGATTGCTCAATATACAGCAAAACGCCGATGATTTTTGCTACCTAGATATGATTGCCTAGGTATTGCCATCTTTCAATATCAGTATTACCCGTGGTATTACCGTAGTCCGGGCTGCTATTGCAAAAAAATCCATCACGTTTTTCATGTTTATTAGACACAAAATAGCTACATTACATTATTATCCATGAAAATTTTACTTGGTACCTCTTAGTACATAGGTACGCGCGCTCATGCCGCCAATCTAGCTGACGCAGGCATTGTAGGTAAGGATGCTACCTACTGCCATACACCCATTTATCTATTACAGCTATGATCAATTTATGTTACAAAGTACAATCAATTGATTATATCAGTTACTAAATATACCTACTTGGTAACCTAAGTAATCATATTGCTAACGTAAAGGTATGTAGAGATTGTATCTTTTTAATTCCAACTTTTTTTAATGTCTGATAGGTTAGCCTTTGACCACTATCTCACCTGATGGTAAGTGATGATGTGGTCGAAGATGTTGTTGTGGCTAACCTAGAATTACTGGCTCTCAAGGACAGCTGTCGGAACACACCGTTAGGTGCTTGGCGACAGATTTTTCTACTTGAGGGTGGTAGCTAGCCAGGTGGGCATTCGCAAATTGCCCTGCCACCATGCTATAACGACTGTCATCCTTAGACAACAAGCGGGACCGACCCGCGGCGGCTTAACGTGCCCTCCAAACTCGAAAGCGCGGAACCGCTCTGTAGTTTTGTCACCAGCAGCGGTCACCCATCCAACTCATGACCGCGGCGGACGTTGCTTAACTTTGCTGCTCGGTTCAGAACGGCTAAGCAAACTTCACTACGAGCGCTTCAAAAACAAACTTAGTAAAATATGATACGATTGGTTATTATGTTAATAAAGACTACATAATTAGCTTGGTTTCGTTTCCGTACTTGGGTCCTTTAAACTAGGGTACCCAGAACACACAGAACTTTGGCAATCTTAATTGTTTACTGTAACAGCTGGATCGTCCACTGCTGAACACAGCCTCCCCTATTGAGGGGGTATTTGCCATAATCCCCAAGCACCC
Source organism: Plagodis dolabraria (assembly GCA_963854805.1). Classification (NCBI taxonomy): domain Eukaryota; kingdom Metazoa; phylum Arthropoda; class Insecta; order Lepidoptera; family Geometridae; genus Plagodis; species Plagodis dolabraria. The sequence goes on from OY978446.1 coordinate 28,643,061, forward strand.
CAGGGGTGCAGTCATTTTACTTGCTAGAGCCCTTCACGCGATAGATAGTAATTCCACACTACAGCTTCGAGGCATGTTCTGACACTGCAGTGGTTAGGTTCTACCAAGCCTCTTGCAGAAGATATACAGTATTATAATTAGTTAAAGTTAGCCCTAAAGAGTGCTTCAATTTTGGTTTAAGTTTAATTTTATATGATATTAATGCATTTAGGTACATACCTAACATATTATCATTGTGTCAAGTAAATATGTGTAATATGTAATAATTGCAATTTGTTTTTTCATACGTATGAAACCACTAAATTTAACTAATAATTATACAGGGTTAATTTTAAAATGCTAATAACCTCTTAGAGTTGACTTCGGCTAGCTTTTTTATTTGAAAAAATAAATATTATCTTGCCTACTCCGAGCCAAGATCGGCTGCCGCGGCAACACTGGACCGCACCGTGCTCCCTTTGAATAAAGTTTTGAATATTTAAATCGTGCAAAGTACATAGGTACCTAATAAAAATAATAAATAATACATAACAGGCACAAGAGACTTTACTTCAGGTAGTTCTCACACTCATTCCGTCAAAAAAATTGTTTTTTTTTCAATACTATATAAGGTGGATATTAATTCATCAACAAAACTGCGGGGGATGGTGTAGAATCGATAACGGAATGTGTTCCACTCATGTTTAATTTTCACATACAAAAAATCAGTATAACTGTTCACGCCACCACCGGCGTGGTGGCGCCTAAACCGGAACAGCGCGGGGGTGTGGGGAGGATGCCAGGCTGCGTCCGCGATACTTGCCCGCACATAGTATATGTGAGATACAGTTAACTTAGGTAAGGGTGACTCCAAGGAATATTTAAGGACTTTAGTAAGAAAACGTGCTGGGTTTAGAAGTCGTTTAACCGTGTTTAAAAATTACTGTCAGAAATAAAGTGATATTGACGATTACTAGCTGTACCCGCGACTTCGTTCGCGATTGCCGTACCTGCAGACTAATTAATCACATTTGTGCACTGTTTATCCCATATTAAGCAACACTGTGGTCTGCGGTGAAGTACTCTTATAGTAAACCATAGCTCAGAATGGAGCTTTTTACTTTGGATTTCAAAACTCCCGGGTTGTATTTTCCAGAAGACAGTAGTTAAGTAACTCAGAGAGTTCTTTCCCGGTTCGCACAATAAATGTTGAAGCAAAGTACATTGTGCGTTTCTTTAGAATTTCGATTTTAAAGCGGCGGTTTGTTTGACGGTAGATCAAACATATTTTTTTTATTTCTCTTTCTCGGAAAGTAGTGTTTGTTTGATCTGAGTAGCGGGTAGGAGAGGCTCCTTCCCACCTAAGGCCGGGAAAAACTCATAGTAAATGCTTCCTTCTCTTGGGCCGGAATGACTTGTAACAATTGTAACCATTGGTGTAAACAAAGTTATATGTCTAAGATTTTTCGTTGTAAAATACTCTGTTGTTATAAAAAAATTAATAATAACTATGTTTGGCAGGGTAGTAACTAAATATAAGGTAAAAAAAAACTAACTAAAAATTTCCCTAAATTTCATTGTTCTAACTCCTAGTGTATCTTTGTATCTTCTACTCATGTTTATTATTTTTAGTAAATTTTTAGAAAAACTAAAAATTTTTTACCGTCCTCATATTTTAAATGAAAAGTAGAGTGCTTAACACGTATGTAAGTCATCGATTCCTACTTGGACTATAGCCGCATTAATTTTAAATAGGTTCTGCTCATGTTATTAAAATCAAAATAAATAATATAAATAAACATACTATTTTTATATCGTTATTCCTTATATTAGTAGTGAAAAGCAGAGAGATTCCTCTTCGGGCAATAGCCGCCCGTAAATATTCCAAACAAAATTTTACGTAAAATTTCACAAATAGTTCTATCCTCTCAATATTTTAAATATTTATTATTAATTTATTATTAAGTAAGTTATAATTTTTTCAATGAATAATTTTTAGAAAAGCTACTTTTTTTAAATTCGAAATGAAAAGTAGAGAGCTGAACGCGGGTGAAAGTTATCAATTCCTTTCGACCATTGTATTACAATCTACTAAACTTGTTCACTTCCAACTTTAAACGGATTAAATCACGTATATTTATCGTTATTTTTGTCCCGACAGTCACCCCGTGACCAAGATCACTACAAAGTGTTTGAAACGTCGGGACAATGATAAATATACGCGATTTAAACCGTTTAAAGTTGTTTAATTACAAAGTGTTACAATCGCGAAAACCTAAGACAACATTGTGCACTTCCATTGCGCAGTCTCCGAAATGTATCCGGCAAAAGAAAGATATGTAGTTATAAAAACTGATTGTGGTGAATGTACCACATTTTAGAGTTTTATCGTAGCAAGCTTGCAAAACTAAATAAGGGTGCCGTGCTGCCTGTGGGTTGTCGGGCTGTCCTTGGGGTGCCGGGCTATAATGTCACCCCCCCATCTTTACCCGTAGTAGGTGTCGTAAGAGGCGATAAAGTGTAACACTACAGAGGGTGGGCAGCAGCGCTTTCTGAGGAACTGATATCTCACACCGCGATCCCCAAGATGCCTGCCAAGCGTGGGGATTATGGCAAACCCTCCCATAGTGGTGGAGGCTGTGTTCAGCAGTAGACAATGCGGCTGATATAATATATCTATTAAGCCTTTATGATAAAATGCGAATGCTAGCTTAAGATGAGCCGTACGTTTAAGGGTTTCTCAACATTCCGCGGTTCAAGTTATTTAGAACGCAATATTTAGTTTGTGATATCTGTAATTTCTGAACTACAAAACTGAAGACTTTGAAATATTTACGGGAAAATAATTAAATTACCACTATTGTAACAAAAAAATAATGATTGAAATCGGACTACGCGTTAATAAATTACAACTCACTTTACATTTTGACTTTCATTCCCTTTCCTAAGGGAACCGTACTGAATTTCGGGATAAAAAGTATACTATATCCTTCTTCGTAGTATGAACTCAAATCGTGCTAAGTTTCATTTAAATCCATTCAGTAGTTTTGGAGTGATGCGCGGCCGGGATACAGACAGACAGAAAAAAAACAGTTTTTGCATCAGTATCAGCTACAGATTGCTCTGAAAAAATATTTTCAAAATATCTGATATGTACAGAATTGAACCTGTTACAGTTTTATTATGAGTATAAATAGATAAATGTACCCCTCGCGCTTCCCTACCTGCCTTCTCCAACTTGTTATAGATATAGATTAGACTGATTAGAGCATTGCATGTTATGAAAAATATACATAGGGAAATTGTGCTTATCGTAATAAAAAACTGTGTTTTATTGTTTGAAATATCAGAATCTTTTGGAGTGGTCCGACTACAGACCTATCTATTATACCTATACGATAAAGTGCAAACGCCAGCTTAAGATGAGCCGTACGTTCAAAGGTTTCTGTACATTCTGGATGTCAAGCTATTTGGAACGTAATATTTAGGTTGTGATTTTTGTTATTTCTGAACTTCAAACCCGATGACTGAAATATTTACGGGATAAATTTTAAAGTACCACTATTCTAACAAAAAAATCGGCCAAGTGCGAGTCGGACTCGCGCACGAAGGGTTCCGTACCATTAGCTATACAACATTAGACTTGTTATTTTAACCTTTTTTTGTTTTAACGTGCGCGAGTCCAACTCGCATTTGGCCAATTTTTTGTATTTGTTGTTATGGTGGCAACAGAAATACATCATCTGTGAAAATTTCAACTGCCTAGCTATCACCGTTCTTGAGATACAGCCTGGTGACAGACGGACGGACAGACGGACGGACCGCCGGACAGACCGTTTTTACCCTTTGGGTACGGAACCCTAAAAAGAACGTAAGAAATTGGACTACGCGTTAGTAAATTACAACTAAGTGTATATTTTGACTTTCATCCCCTCTCCCAAGGGAACCATGCTGAATTTCGGGATAAAAAGCTAAATTATCCTACCTTGTAGTATGAACTCAAACCATGCTAAGTTTTATTGAAATCCATCCAGTAGTTTTGGAGTGATGCGCGGCCGGGATAGAGACATACAGACAGACAGACAAAAATAAAAAAAAATACAGTTTCGGCATCAGTATCAGCTACAGAGTACTGTAAATTTTTTTTTTCAAAATATCTGCCATGTACAGAATTGGTCCTGTTACAGTTTTATTATAAGTATAGATAAAGCATCTAGTTTAGAGATAAGAGAAATTTCGTTAAGATTGATTCAATTACAATAATTAATGTCTTGTTTTGACCGAACACAAACAGAAATTGAAGAACTTTGTGATTGTAGACGATCAAATATTAGAACGCGACGTAACTGAGAGTGAGTTTTATACACAAATTGCGTTAGCGCAGGAAATGATTGATTTGTTTTCGACCAAGAATAAACAAGGTAAAAGTTTTGATGTGTCGATAAAATAAAGTTGTTGTCACCGTAACGTAACCAACCCTGTCAACTTACCTGTGATTACTTGCCAATATTTGACGGCTCTTATACAAAATGGCTCGAATTCTGGGACACTTTAAAAGTGCTCATACACGACAATGATGCAATTGCACCTACTAGCAAATTTCACTATCGAAGAAACTTCTTGCAGTCTGGTGCCAGTGATGTAATAAGATCCCTGGAGTTGCCTCGAAAAATTTCGTACTTGCGTGGAAGGCATTATGCGACAGATATAATAATAAAAATATTTTAATCAATAATCATTTGAATGCTTTAGTAAATCTAAATAATATTCAGAAGTAGTCTTTTAAGGCTATAAGGTATTTATGTGATTAAGTTTCTAAACACTTAAGTGCGCTCAATACATCGGACGTTCCTACTGATGGTTGGGATCCTCTGGTCATATATCTCGTATCAGCAAAGTTGGATCCAAAAATTAGTAGCAAATGGGAAGAGCATAAAGGTAGATTAACTCAGCTCCCTACTATAGATGAATTTAAAAGTTTTGTAGAAAATAGGGCCAACGTTTTAGAAACTGCCAGTTCAAGTAGCAATTTTGATAACAAGACTTCTTGCACTAACTATAAAGAAAATAAATCCACAAAATCTTTAGCTACTTTTACCCAGTCTTCTGTCAATAGAAATTGCCCGGTATGCAGTGAAGATCATTACGTTTATCAATGTGCTAAATTTAAGGGTTTGGAAATATATGACAAGCTTAGTGAAGTTTCTAAACACAAGTTGTGCACTAATTGTCTTCGACGTGGTCACTCAAATGCACAATGCAATCTAAAAGGTTCCTGCCGCATCTGTAAAAAAAACACAATACTATATTACTTAAGAATTATAAAACACTCACCGAAACCAGTGTTGTACCACCAGCTGCTCCAGTTAGCTTATCGGCTGTATCATCAGGCCAAGTGTTATTGTGTACTGCAATAGTAGAATGAATTAGCGTACAAACTAAAACTACTTACCATGCTCGTGCTCTTCTGGATTCCGGAAGCCAATCTTCTTTTTTCACTAAGAACCTGAAAGAGAAGTTAGGTCTCCAATCTAAAAAGGTAAACACACTTAATGTGACCGGTATAAACGGCGTGGTCTGTCCCATCACCGAACGTTGTCAACTCAAACTTAGGTCTCGAATTGGGTCTTTGAACAGAACCATAAATTGCTTTGTAGTCCCAAAGGGGAATGGTACCTTATCCAACGCACAAATCAATATAGAGAGTTTAGATATTCCGGACAACATAACCTTAGGCGACCCGGCATTTTATAAGCCTTCAGAAATAGATATGCTTTTGGGCGCCGATCACTCTTTTGATATTATTGGATCCAATAAAATTAGTTTAGGTCAATATATGCCTATTCTGCAAGATAGTTTACTAGGGTGGCTAGTAGCTGGTCCTACCGGAGAAAGCCACTGTGACAGTGAAATTCATTGTAACTTCCTGCAGAGTCATGAATCATCAGTGTCACTAAAAATATCCACAATTCAATTAAAAAAATCTGGGAGGTCGAAAAATTGCCTTCAGATAATAATGGCTACTCTGCAGAGGAACAATTTTGTGAAACCCATTTTGTTAAAAATTTCCGTCGCTTACCTGATGGCCGTTTTTCAGTCATGATGCCACTAAAGGAAGTACCTGAACAGGCACTAGGTAACTCATTCCCTATAGCCATGAAACGTTTTTTAAGTTTAGAAAACAAATGAAATAAAAATCCTAATTTAAAAATACAATATAGAAAGTTTTTATAGGAATATGCCAACCTAGGTCATTTAAATGAAATACAAAGACCCAGCTTTGGGTATTACTTACCACAGCACTGTGTTGTTCGGGAACAGCACGAAACTACCAAACTTTACTAAAGTTGCATTTGACGGCTCTGCAAAATCTAGCTCGTCCAAGTCCTTAAACGATATTCAGGCGGTAGGTCCAGCCGTGCAGAGAGACCTATTTTCCATCCTCATTCGCTTTCGTCTTTAAGTTTGTACTTACCGCAGACGTCAAAAAAATATACCGCCAAATTGTTGTAGATGAATCGCAGCGCCATTTACAACTTGTTTTGTGGAGAGATAACATGGATGAACCTATCAAAATCCTTTAGCTTAATACAGTTACCTACGACATTAGCTCTGCTTCATTTTTGAGTGCAAGATGTCTTCTTCAGTTATCACCTGAATGTCAAGATGATGTTATAGCTACTACAATCAGGTCTCATTTTTACGTCGACGATTTAAACACAGGAAGTTTCACAGAAAACTAGTTGAAACACATAAATATGTAAATGTGACTAAGGTCCTCGGTTCGTCTGGTTCCCCGCTGCGGAAGTTTCGCACAAACTGTCCTCAGATTCTATGCAATAAATCAGAATCTTCTGTCTTGAATTCAATTCTGATGCTACTGTATTGGGCTTAAAGTGGTCTCCTAAATCAGATCTTTTACAATTTCCAAGTCAAATCAAGTAAATTCAAAGGTTACTAAGAGAATTATTATCTCTACAATTGGTAAACTATTTGACCCACTGGGGCTAGTTTCTTGTTGCATCATTAAAGCCAAAATTTTGCTACAAAATTTGTGGAGTAGTAAATTAGATTGGGACGACCCAGTGCCAATGCACTTCGCTAAGACGTGGTTTAATTTCATAAATAATTTGCACCTCATATCACATCTACCTATACCTCGTCATACTCGTATAATGTACGACCAGATGACCCTAGGTGAAGCTACTATCGAGTTGCATTTTTCTGTGGATGCCTCCCAGCTTGCATATGTGCGTTCTTATTCTAGTGATAATAACGTTACAGTAAGGTTGTTGTGTGCTAAGACAAGAGTTGCACCTATAAAAGCCCTTACGATTCCACGTCTGGAACTATTTGCTGCTTTATTCGGTGCTCAATTATCTTCAAAGGTATTTGAATCCATACCAAGAAATCAGAAATCAGAATTTTTTATTGAATAACTGTGTACATAAGGATAGTAACATAACAATGTAGTTTCAACAGTCTGCCCATTGCGAGCGTTCAATAATTTATAGTAGGTATCAACTACTACATTTAGTTAAACTTAACTAGGAAATAAAAATCTAGGGTCGGTACAATAGTATAAAATAAAATAATATGAATCATAGTGTCTTAATTGTATGCATTACCCCAGCAAGAAAATCACTTCTGGAATAAATTGAGTTCTACAAATAATTAGTGCCTTATACGCTGTAAATGTGCACCAAATAATAAATTTGTGCACTTTGCCGTTTTGTTAAAAAAAAGGAAAAACCAATTCTGCTGGAGTAACGTTGTTCCAGCAGGAAAATTTTAATCTAATGATCGGAAAGAAAAATTAAGTATATGGACAGATAGCTTATATTTGTGCATAAATGTGCGCCAAAAATTAAATTTGTGCGTCGTAAGGTTTTCGAGATATTTCATTTCCTGCTGGAGTAACGTTTAGCAAAATCCATTTTCTCGAAAACCAATAATTGTGCGATCTTACTATAAAAGTATATTTGTAGCTCTTAATTTGTGCTTATTTGTGACACCATTAGGTTTTCAAAAATCTGTACCATTTTTACGTAATTATGCAATTACGAAAATATAAAAAATATGTCTAGCGCTAAAACGAACAAACGGTTGTACTCACTAAAAACGGTATTTGGTTCGTCTTGTAATTCCATTCATAAAAAGTAAACTTATTAGACAAAATATACACACATTTATCAGTAAGTCGCAACCGACAGTGTCATAATTAGACATCAAAATGCAAGAAATAGAATTTACTCAACATGTTTCAGTGTTAACCAAAAATTAAATAAAAATGCAGGTGTATGCTTACATTCTTTCAATTTTTAGTTTATGTAATTATAGGTAATCTACCTACTAGTAAGTAAATTTATTTTATAGTCTTACCCTAAGATTTTTTTACCTGTAGATGTGTTGTATGGCCTCCATATTTACTAGACGAATTCAGGGTAATCACCTGAGTCACTACCAGTCTTGCACTTCCAAGCGTCCGGTGTATACATCGCCGCTAATCATGTTTAAATATATATAATAATCTGTGGACAATTTGCCTTTCTTGTGTCTTTAGACTCTGCACCAATTATACATGCACTGTGAGAGATAAGAAAAATGTTTCATTTCACGCGTAATTATTATTTTTATTGATGAAATAAAAATTATCGTCATTTTGTTTTATCTTAGGAACTAAACTCAATGAAATGGATGAGCGAGATATGTGTATCGTTTGGTGTGAGAGAGTGAAAGAGATCGCAGCATAATGGTGATCGGAACGTCTCGTGGCGGTTCGGTGGTAACACGAATTGCTTGTTATCTCTTTCTAACAACAGATATGACGCATAATATTTGAACGTTCTTTCCTTGTCATTACAAACTGCATATACATGTGCGTAGGTATGTGTATAGGTAAATTCTAGTAAGCTTTTAGAGCAGTGGTGTTCGGATATAACTAATCTATATATTTCAAATCACTGGTCTTACCTTTCAGAGTTTCCACGTAATCTAAAACAAGTTATCTCTGGATGCGTTATTGACGAAATCATTCAACAAAAACAGCACAATCTATCCTATTCGTCATATTAAGTATGTACATGAACTTATTTTTCGTTTAAGAAAATTACACACCGTCCATTCGTCACTGCGACGCAGTCGCGACTGTCTGCGTACTGAGCGCGGGCTGAGATCGACGCGCGTAGGTATAACTCGCGTTTCGTCCGTTTCTATGAAGTTGAAATACTGTATAGATAACATTACCGTGCTATATCAATCAGTCTGTTTCCCATGATTTTATAGCTGTGCGAACTTCTGACTACTTCTTCGTTGCAATCGTAGGTATAGGTAAGTTGAACAGATGGTTGATATTTTAATGAATGTACCTACGAAGCAATAACAACTATGTACTATTATTTATTCTGTGATATGATTAACTAATTGCATCATCTAACAATCGTAAAGCTAATAATAATTTGTCTTTGGACTAGCAACTAATGAAAAACAACTCAATTAATATACCAAAAATACATTAATTTCATAAAAATGTTTTATGCAGTAATGTAACCCGAATAAATTTGTACTACTCTTTATTGTGTAAACTACAAATAACTAGATACACTACGGTACTTACGTATAAAAAAACCTTTTATATAAACTCAATATAAAAAGCAAGTTAAATAATTTCCCTTAACAGTTTTATGCCACAATGTACCCAGGCACAATATGTGTACACCTGTTACTTCAGCAAAGTTAAGAAGATCATCAATATGTATGAAACCATCGCTTTTTTGCTATCTTTCGAATTTGATCGGATAACCAGTAATCTCGCTTCGTTTTAGTTTTTTGTTTAAATCTTCTTTAATACTTTACATAGGAAGCTGAAATTTTCAGTATATATTTTTCATTAAACGCACTAATTTTTGGTTAACACTGAAACATGTTGAGTAAATTCTATTTCTTGCATTTTGATGTCTAATTATGACACTGTCGGTTGCGACATATATTGATATTACTGATAAATGTGTGTATATTTTGTCTAATAAGTTTACTTTTTATGAATGGAATTACAAGACGAACCAAATACCGTTTTTAGTGAGTACAACCGTTTGTTCGTTTTAGCGCTAGACATATTTTTTATATTTTCGTAATTGCATAATTACGTAAAAATGGTACAGATTTTTGAAAACATAATGGTGTCACAAATAAGCACAAATTAAGAGCTACAAATATACTTTTATTGTAAGATCGCACAATTATTGGTTTTCGAGAAAATGGATTTTGCTAAACGTTACTCCAGCAGGAAATGAAATATCTCGAAAACCTTACGACGCACAAATTTAATTTTTGGCGCACATTTATGCACAAATATAAGCTATCTGTCCATATACTTAATTTTTCTTTCCGATCATTAGATTAAAATTTTCCTGCTGGAACAACGTTACTCCAGCAGAATTGGTTTTTCCTTTTTTTTAACAAAACGGCAAAGTGCACAAATTTATTATTTGGTGCACATTTACAGCGTATAAGGCACTAATTATTTGTAGAACTCAATTTATTCCAGAAGTGATTTTCTTGCTGGGGTAATGCATACGTCTTAATTAATTAACTAGAACTGCACAATCCACAGTTGCACCGGGAGAAATCGTTGAAATATTCTTTTATATCATAATACACTTTTGATGCAAGCCATGCTTTTAATTTGTATTTAAATGTGTAGTTTTTTAATATTTTTATTTCATTGGGTAGTCTATTGTACACATATAGAGCCATTACATATGGGCTATTGCGAAACATGCTGTTATTAATTTGTGGCATACATATATTATGTTTCTGTTTGGATCTTAATAAATCGGAGCGGCTTGACTTAATCTCAAAGAAAATGTTTTCATTACGCTTAACAAACATACAGATTTCATATATATAAATACAGGTAATAGTGAGAATATTATTATTTTTAAAAACCTCACGTAAACTGTCCGTATTTTCTAGTCTAAAAATAATTCTTAAACATCTCTTTTGTAAAATAAATAATGATTGAATTTCGACTGAATTTCCCCAGAATATCACTCCATAACTTAATTGAGGATAAACATAACCGTAATAAGCGTTCATTACTATTTTTTTAGATGAAATGTTGCTAAGTATCGATAACACGTAACAGTACTGTGATAGTTTCTTATTTACTTTCTTTATACGTGATTTCCAGTTTAAATTAGTATCTATGCTAACACCCAGAAAGTTAGATTCTTCTACTATGTTAACTTTACTGCCATTATAGAATATGTCTAGTTGTTAATGGGTGTTGTTTATAATTTCTAAATTGAATAACTTTAGTTTTATCTACGTTTAGTTTAAGATTTATGTTCTGTAACCAATTACCTGTATTATTTAATGTTTTATTAATTTCCATCTCGAATTCATGTCTATTTTTATTATTTTTTGGGATATATATGGTGGCATCATCGGCAAACATTATACATAAATGGTCACTTATTTGAGGTAGCTCGTTTATATATATAAGGAATAGCAATGGACCCAGAATACTACCTTGTGGCACACCTATAGACATAACTTCAAATTTCGAAAGTACTTGTTCGATAGTTTTTGTAGATTTATTATAAACATCCAAGATAACAGCTTGATGTCTATTTTGTAGGTATGATTCGATGAGTTTTAAGGCCTCACCTCTAATTCCAACATGTTCAAGCTTACTTAATAGTATGCTATGTACTACGCAATCAAACGCTTTTGATAAATCAATAAATACTGCAACGCCGGATGTTTTTGAATTTATATCCTCACTTATTCGCCTAAGTGTTTTAAAAATAGCGGAGGAAGTATTTTTTTGCTTTTGAAAGCCATATTGATTAACGTTGATTATATTATTTGAGCTAAAAAATGATGAGAATCTATTGTATATAACTTTCTCAAAGATTTTTGAAAAGCAGGATAGGAGCGCTATTGGTCTGTAGTTATTTATATCACATTTAGGGCCTTTTTTATAGATTGGCTTGATTAGGGCTGTTTTGAGATGTTCGGGAAAGCAAGCGGTTGATAGTGACAGATTTATTAAATAGACAAGAGGGTCAATGATAATATATAGGCATTGTTTAATTACTTGCGTTGATATCATATCATGGCCAGTAGTCTTTTTATTTTGTAAGCTATGAACAATGTTTTTAATGTCGGAGTGGTCAACAGGAGTTAAAAAAATTGATTTGTGGTTTTGCTGATTGATATATCTGTTGGCAACATTTACGCACAGTTGGCTGTTGCTACTTGAATTTGAGAAATGATTTATCAATAAATTTGATATGCGGGTAGGATCAACTATTTCTTCGTTGTTTACTTTTAAACAATTTATGGTCGTTCGTATTTTGTTTGTTGATGTTGTGTGTTGTTTTAGAAGCATTTGCATTACACATAAATATGTATGGACAGATTCAACTGACGTTCTCAGTTGGTTAAAATCACAAGCCAAACAGTTACCAGCCTTTGTTCGTAACCGAATTAATAAAATTAACGAACTCACCCAAAGTTTCCAATGGAAACACGTTCCAACACACCTAAATCCTGCAGACTTGTCTTCAAGGGGTATTGATCCTCAGAATCTACAGTTAGCTTTACTTTGGTGAAAAGGACCATCGTTCCTAAATAAAAATACTCCTGAATAGCCTACTCAGCCTAAAACTTCTTCAACAAATAAGTAAAAACTCTATGCGCTATTGACGAAGACTTACGTAGTGTGGAGAATTCGTTCATTTTATTCGAACACCATTCTAACTATTTAAAATTAAAACGAACGTAGGTATGCCCATGTATTACGGTTTGTACACAATTGTAAAAAGAATAGCGTCAAATTAACCGGACCTTTAAAAACAGATGAACTAGAACGCTCTTTAACAGTTTTAATAAAATGCAGTCAGCAAGAGTCATTTTCTAAAGACATTTCAAACATTCAAAAACACAGGCAATTATATCATAAAATCAGATTGTTGCCTTTGAATCCATTCATGGATTCAAATGGTATCACGAGAATTGGAAGTAGGTTGCTCCAGTCTCAATTTCAATATGAAAAGAAACATCCAGTTATATTAGATGCCTTACATTATTTTACTAAATTACTAATGAGACATGAACACTTGCGTTTATTTCATGCAGGTACACAGTTACTATTGTCTTCGTTTCGTAAAAACTTTTGGCCTCTAGGTGGCAGAAATTTAGCCCGCGCTATTACTAGACAGTGCGTTACCTGTACCCGTTTGCGAGGTAAGACTATTCAGCCCATAATGGGAAACTTACCGAGCGCTAGATTTAATGCGAGCTTTCCCTATATTTGCTGTGGAATCGACTTTGCTGGTCCATTTCTGATATCATCTAAAAAAGGTAAAGGGAACCGCACCACAAAAGCCTATCTATGCGTCATTGTCTGTCTTTCTGTAAAAGCCATACATCTAGAAGTTGTGAGCGATCTCACAACTGAAGCGTTTATATTATGCCTGCGCAGGTTCGTATCACGTCGAGGTAAGCTTTATGCGATTTATTGTGACAATGGCAAGAACTTTGTAGGAGCAAACAACGAATTAGGTAGAATTATACGGTCTAGCCAGCAATCAATTTCAGACTTCGCCGCTAACGAGGGCATACGGTTTTTTTTCTGCCCGAGTTACTCCCCCCATTTTGGTGGTATATGGGAGGCTGGGGTAAAGTCCGCAAAATTTCATCCCAAACGCGTAGCTGGTAATGCTTCCCTTACGTTTGAAAAGCTGACAACGCTATTTGCACAGGTAGAAGCAATCCTGAATTCCCGTCCACTCTCACCCCTCTCGTCAGACCCAACCGATCTCAACCCTTCACTCCTGGACATTTTCTAATCGGTCGACCGCTGATGTCGGTGCCTTCACTACCAATCAACACTACCAGGCCAAACAGATACCAACACATTGAGCAGATCCGACAACACTTCTGGGGGCGATGGCGAAAAGAGTTTATGGCTGAGCTGCAGAATCGAACAAAATGGAGAAAAAACTGTACACCTGTTCAAGTCGGAGACCTTGTGGTCCTAAAAGGAGACAATCTAATGCCACTGCATTGGCATTTTGGACGAGATGGAGTGTGTCGCGTAGCGGATATCTACACAGCCAAAGGCACAATCAAGCGAGCTGTAAACAAGAAGTGCCTTTTACCAATATCCAGATCGGATGAACCAAGCCCTGAAAACCTATTGACTCAAACTTTAGGAACTTCCGTGGACAATAGCCAAGAGATCCCTTTGAAAGCGTAAGCTTTCAACGCCGCGGAAGATGTTCACGCCACCACCGGCGTGGTGGCGTCTAAACCGGAACTGCGCGGGAGTGTGGGGAGGATGCCAGGCTGCATCCGCGATACTCACCTGCACACCACTCACCTATCATCTAGCAAAAAGGAGATACGTACCAATTCTAAATTAGCTCGATCTACACTGTCGCGCTCCAATAATAACTATATGTACCTAAGTATCTTCAGCCTACAATAAAACCATTCCAACTACTTTTCTTGTATCAATCGTAAATAACTATTTTCTAAGCGCGGCGCGTTGCCTTTTAGTAGGATAGCGAGAACCACGGTTTACTCCATTCTCACACGTACGAACGAACGCTACCCGATGTCAATTAGACGTGAAACAGCTTCATCTATCACTTGGGCAAAACAGCTGTTTTGCCCCAATGATAGATGAAGCTGTTTCACGTACCTATTCATGCGAACGCGAAGGCCTTACCGGCCAATCTAGCTAGACTGCTGAATGCTTTGCATAATCGCCAATCGATTAAACTCTTCCAAATGATAAAAAATGCAACTTACCTACATTTTTTTAATTTCAAGTTTACGTAGGCACGTACTTTGTTGTGTTGCAGCTACTTAGTTAGATATGCCGTATTGTGTTAAACCGCTACCGCGTCACGCGTTCTTTTGTCGCAAGCCGCCAAAGACCGACTAGGCAGAATAGGTGCACAAAACAGCTGTCTATTGTGCCTAGTATAGCAGTTCAGTGACTTCGCGTAGCAATCGTGCGTGTGTGTGAATAGAGTACAGATACACCGTGTTCGTAGACCGCGCTTGTCCTTGCTATTATTCCCAAAGCCAACGTGCCACAGCCAAAGAGGATGTAATACAGGATGGCCACAGCTTAAGCAATAGTACAGACATTTAGTGTATGTAAAATTTAAAAATGAGTGGAAAAACACATCAATAATATAACATATCGATTCTACACCATCCCCCGCAGCATTGTAGATGAATTAATATCCACCTTATATAAAATCATCTCAACATGTTTGTTAGGACTAGCAGAAGTCAACCCTAAGAGGTTATTAGCATTTTACCAATAGCCCTGTATACCTACATATATAAATTATTTGTCACCTCAACTGACGATTTAATTAGGTTTAAACTTGAGGTTGAAGTTTGTCTAACCTTGATCTGGCCACCCCACTATACACTAGCTAATGTGTTTATCGTAGACAGAGAATCTGGTTTCTCTTGTCTACGGTGTATAATTTTAAAATGCAT
Source organism: Plagodis dolabraria (assembly GCA_963854805.1). Classification (NCBI taxonomy): domain Eukaryota; kingdom Metazoa; phylum Arthropoda; class Insecta; order Lepidoptera; family Geometridae; genus Plagodis; species Plagodis dolabraria. The sequence continues at coordinate 28,658,574 of OY978446.1, forward strand.
ATTTGAATAAATTATGTACCTACTTGTCCAGTACAATACCTATTGATTACAATAGCCTCCTCAGATTGAATTTCCACTCTGCATACCTACTGATAGATGAGCTGATGGTACTGAATTTTGTAAAGCTGGAGGGAGACACACATGATATACCCACTAACCGCTCATCATAAATAGCACACACGCGAGCTAAAGCTCAAAGCAGTGATGGCTGTGGCATTGGCTATGGACTGCCGCGCAGCAGGTCCATGGTTCGAACCCCGCCGCAGGCTTTGAGCTTTACCGCATGGTGGAACGGCATTTTGCGAATGCTTGCCTGGCTAGCGACCACCCTCTAGTAGAAAAATCTGTCGCCAAGCACATATCGGTGTTCCGGCAGCAGTCCTTGAAAGCCAGTGAAATAACAGGCACATGAGACTTACCAACTATGTCTCAATGTGACGGGTGCAGTGCAATTCGTGACTTGTGACGAAATGCATCTGTTACTGGCAGAAGTTAGTCCGCTTAACATCAGGTGGCATTTATATTAGTTAATTATTAACTTTAATCTCTTTGTTCTCTATTCAGAGTCCAATCTAAGCAATTAACACAATGATAGGATAAAAAACAAGAATGATTTTTATATTTTATTTAGACTTAAATTACGCAGACAGGACACAAACTCCACCAGCAGCTTTGATCTTTGCTTCCGCTGTTTTTGAGAAAAGCTTGGCTTTGACTATAACCGGTTGTTTGGGGAGCTTGCCTTTGCCGAGTAACTTGTAGTAACCCTGAAATAAGGAGAAATATATTATTATAAGATAAAGAAGAAGACAAAGTACCAAGAATTATATAGTTCTTACTAGATGAACCATCAGGCCAGAAAAAACATTTAATCACAGCCACATCAACCAAGTCTAATTTTTTTTTTACCGGCAGTATGCCTTTATTAAACAAAATACTATGAACTATATACAACACTACAGCTACTACAATAAAAGCATTTAGACACCTATAAGTCATAGCAGACTCATAGGCAGTCCAAATGCTAATTGTGCATCTAATATACAATCCAAGAATTCACACCACACAAATTAGTTTTATGATAATCAGTCCAGACTTTCAGTGGCATACACTTGTACCAAAGAATACCTACATATGTACTTGTAACTAATTTTCTGATGGTCCCTGGTGTATCTATTAATATATTGTACATAATATTTCTAAAAATGATTACTAAAGTTTGAAAATTAATTTCAGAATATTTAACAGGCAGTTGAAGAGAAAAACCATTTTGCTTGCTATATAGAAAAATAGTTACAATTTATAGATATACAAAAAATATAATTTAGTCACAGACAAAAAGGCAGATAACATTCATTCATTCATCATGTTGAATTTAAAGTGAAAGGTGGCAAATGAAATATGAAAATGATTCATCTGATATCACCTTTAGAAGAAACAATGTGGACACTTACAGCCTTGACAATGTTGATGACAGGAACCTTGCCATCAGTGGCAGTGGCATACTTGAGTCTGGCCTGCTCCGACACTAGGGTCCACAGTTTGTCTAGGTTTAACACGGGGCAGAACTCCTTGTTTTTCCTGGCATGGTAATTCCTCATTCCAACCTGCAAAATAAAACACATTTATAAATTTATAAGAATGTATTATAGGCATTGTGTCGGTAATAATAGTATACGAAGTGATAAACATGTCTATTATGGGTCATTATTTTTAACATGGCAATTATGTGAAAACTACTAGACAAAAATGTCTGCTCATATTTGTTGTTTATAACTTCATCCATCAACAATGTTGTTTTAACAACAACAACAATAGATTCAATACCTACAAATTTTATTTCACATGTTAGTATGAAGATGCATCTGCTTATACTGATATCTGCTGTAACTACTGTGAAATACTTTCATTTAAACACTATTTTTAAAGTCAAATTAAAAAAAAATCAACTTACAACTAAGGTGGTAATTGTTACTTATTTAGTAGTATTGCAGTTGACTAGTTATAAAGAACCCATTTTTTATTCATAAATTGAGCATTTAGCTTTAGTGAAAAACATTAACTATTATTCTACAATAAATAAAACTATAATAAATATATATTATTTGTTTTTTATGTACAATAATAAGCATTCCTGCAAATGATTTAGATGATACCAAAATGATGGCAGTGTAAATTGTGAATCGAAGACAATATTTTTAAAATAAAATTATAGGACTTTATTGATCAAATTAAACTTAATTTCTCAAAACTATTTTCTCATATTTTCCATTAATATATTGAAACACATGCTTACTCTTTAGGATAAACAACAATTTATGGAGTTTGATGATCAGATTTCGAAATAACTTATTATACGTAAATTATTTTCATTGATAAATTGCCTATAAAGGAAATAAATGAATAATATATGCTTTTAAAGGATTGACTTGATGTAGCCTAATGTCTGGTCAGAGGAAATAGTCAGTCCCACACTACAAGGTGCCATTAGCAATGAAGCTGTTTAGATGATAATCCTTACCTTGCCAAAGTAACCAGGATGGTACTTATCCATGTTTATTCTGTGATGATGCTCTCCACCAGCATTACCTCGACCTCCAGGGTGCTTACGGTGCTTGCCTGAAATACATAACTTATTAAACAACGAAAACAAAGGAGACAGGTCCAACGTGTACTACTAATCACAAATGGATAGAGTAATAAGACAAATAAATCAATCAAGGATTTAGTTAATAATAATAAATTTTTCGTAGTATACACTTTATACATACACATGTACGTCATGTACTAAACAATCGATTTTTGTAAAACATGTTTAGGTAGTCGCAATTGCAGATTTTGCCTGTCTTGAATGTATCAAACTCGAACGAGGATGTGCATGTATTTAATGGACAAATTCGCCGACAATCCTTTGATTTGTTGTATAACAACCCTTTTATTTATTAGCCGATAGAGAAGCTAAGAGGTTAGAATATAATAAAGATACATATATGAACATGTACTTTCCACTAATTTACAAACTTTAAAGACTTACCAATACGGCCGTGGCCATGGCTCACGTGTCCTCTCAACTTCCTGGTCTTCTTTTTGGAGGTGGCCTGTAGGGAAATAAGAAGTTTAGATAGATTTCAGAGTTGGTTGTTATTGTTTTCTTGAAATATAACACAGTCCCACACATAATTCACATTTGGTCAATAAATATTCTCTGGTTTTCGGAATTTAATGAAAGATTACACAGTAAATAATGGATAATTTTACAATAGAAACACGAACCATCTCAGTTCTTTCGTCGAAATTTCAAAAGAGCTAAAAAAAAAAGAACCGGTGTTGCCAGTAGAGAAGAGCGTTGAATGAACGAACTAGTTAATTCGACCGTCGACGTACAATAGACGAACGGACAGTTCATCGACGATGAATGGACTAGTAGAATCTGTAGACGGCAGGACGGCTAAATTGTAGTCTATACAAAATTCATAGCGACTGTCAACGCGACGACGACTCGTGAACACAGTCGGTTAATATATTCATTCATTGGTCCGTTACACAACACGCTCAATGTTATTATCAACTCAGAGATCCTACATTTAAAGTTCAATTTTGTCTGCATAGACGGTCATTTTAACGCGTTGAAATCGTTGAACCGTCCATGCAGACAAAATTGAACTTTAAAAGTAGGAGCTCTGAGTTGATAATAACATTGAGCGTGTTGTGTTGATCCTCCGTCATAGACGTAGACCGGCCGCGCGGCGCCTTGACTACAGTCGAAACGCGAACGATGCACTTATTAGAAACTTTCTTATTTCGTGTTTAACCAAATTACGTACTATAGTTTCAAAATTTGATTCATTTAATCAAATTTTGATTAAATGAATCAAATTTTGAAATCAAAAAAATCAAATTTTGTTACATACGAGTATTTTATTATTGTGAATAGTGTAAATTATATGTAAATAGTTTTAAAAACTTTCAAAACATTATGGTTGATTTTAATAAGTAGATAGGTGATATACCTAAGTGAACTTTTTGGTGTAGGAAACAGTAAAATGGCAGGACGAAATTTAAGTGAATTATGGCATCACTTTGAAAAGGACATATCTAGTGGAAAGACGATTTGCAATGCTAAATATATGTATGAAAAATTGGCGTATAAATCTACTGCGGCAAATTTAAAAAGCCATCTAAAACGGAAGCGTATATCTATTTTTACGTCATTACCGTCGTAAATATTGTACATAAAACACATTAAAAAAAACAATGATTGTAAATAGAATCAGTTGATCTTCTAAATACGCCTAAATAGGGAAAATAATCGACTATTATAAATTCTATTCAGCCAGTCCTTATAGCCTGGAAAGAGTATGTAGGGAAGGTCAAACTTTTCAATAATATGCTTGTGATACGTAACATATAAAACTACGATACAAATTACATTTAACTAGAATACTCATTCATTACTACTACTAATGCGTCTAGTCTAGTTGAATAGTCGTACGTAACGGATCGAGTCGACTAATAGTCCATAAAGAAAACGCCGTCGGTATAAATCAACTAGTCGATGAATTTAACTAGTCGATCGACTAGTCCACGGAAGAAAATGGACGGTCTAGTTTCGTCTACGTTAAATGCGTCGACGACCCATCTCTAGTTGCCAGGACCGCTGACTTGATAATAACATTTTGTTTTGGTTATTATTTTGCTACACAAGTTTTTTTTTGTCTATTTAATAATCATTATGCACTATTGTGTGCTGTGCAAAATCATATTTATAAATTATTAGTGCACAAAATTGTGTACCTGTCCCAAGTGGTTATCAAACCCGCGTCTAAATTGGGGGGATTTCCTTTTATATTACCTTGTGCTCTAATTTGATTATGTTTAGCTATCATAGTAGACCTGATCGAAATAAGCGCTTTTACATTTACTTCTCAAAGTGCTCACTCCCACTGATAGTCCGGTCAAATTGGACCAAAAAATAAGAGTAAAGCTACATAAATTCCCACCAAGTTGAAGATCAGTAAGTGTTTAAAATATGATTAAAAATAAAATTTTAAACTACCTCATCTTTCCCCTGTATGGAAAATAAATTACTCAAGGTCAAACGTAAACAAAATTAGATTTTCACAATGTTCACCAAAACGGTAGGTTTAGCATATAAATACTCCGGAAAAAATTGTAAATCATAAAATTATCTACAAAAAATTATTCAATATTTTTTTTCTACGAGCCACCGTTTTTGAGATATAACGATTCAAAAAGTTGCAATCATCATAGTATACACACGTTTCCACGCCACCTATGAGGTAGTGTTCTTACACTTAGCTGGTCCTTGCGAGCCGAATCTGAAGAGAACCAGGGAAAATTAGTGAACGCTCGGCAGTTACGACGCGCGGCCAGCTCCAACAGCTGGCTGCATAACAAAAGAAGCGTCAAGCTGCTGCGCAATGGATGGTGCATCAATGGCACCGAGCGACGACGACGTCGTCCCTCACGCCGCCGGTCATACCGTCGGCAGGCGGTCGTGTGTTCGACCACCGGATTATTGGAGTGCCGCCTGCACCGACGACGTCAGGACGGAGGAATCGCCCCGGCTCCCACTCTAGCGGCGCGTCTTCAATAGGAAGTCGAAGAAGTACTGACTTCCGCAGGAAGCGCGTGGAATATAAAGCTGAATGGGAATTAGTGTGCATCCGGTAGAGTTTAGTGCGTAAAAGGTTAGAAGTGGGTCCCGCTGAGATCGAAGCAACAGTGACCGACGAAGAAGAAGAAAATACACTACGGCGTGTCGAGAACTGGGTGGAGACCACGCCGCGAGACACACAGCACGAGGAAGACGCGCCTTCGGTTCTGGAAGACACCGTTTTGGTGAAAATCGCGAAAATCTCATTTTGTTGACCTTTGACCATAAATATTTTTTTTTCCATACAGGGGAAAGATAGGGAACTTTCAAATTTTATTTTTAATCATATTTTAAACAATCTTACTGATTACAGTTTGGTGGGAATATATGTAACTTCAAATGTCTAAATTGATTGGACTATGAGTTTGTTAATATCGCTACTAGACGTAGTAACAACCATAATCTATGCATTGCCATTTGGACACGATTCAGCTGCGACTGAAACTATGTATATATTTTCCAGCATATATCTTCCTCTGAGCATCTCCTTCATGACTTCCATTCCTCGTGCCTAAATAAATTTGCGTGTATACATGAAAAAATAAAATACTCCTATCTGATTCTGATACTAAGCAATTTAGCTATTTTTTAATTGTGTTGTACTGTGCTGTTCTGTATAAGCCGGATTGTCCACTGCTGAACACAGCCTCCTCCATTAAGGGAGGGTTTTGCTAAAATCCCCACGCTTGACAGGTGTCTTGGGGAGCCATTTTTTTTTATTACTGTACATTAAAAATATTCTACTTAGTAGAAATTTTTGAAATTTCCTTCTAAAATAATTATGGACTAGTGTCAACTAAAATACTACATACGTGATTTACAATCAATTAATGAAAATACATGATGTGCGACAGTGCAAACATATCTCCTGTATCTAAAAACATGAAGCATACCCTAGTACTTATATCTGCGAGCCGTTTCTTCGTTTTCTTAAATTCTGGGCCCTCAATGTAAGTATCCTAGTTGTCTGTTTGTATGTGAAACAAAAAACCTAGCTATTGTGTACCTATTGACCCTGTTGACCCTGCGCTCAAGATCTATGAGTATCTGACACACCTTTTTTTGAGTGGGGAAATGCCTTCGCACTACCCTTCCAGGGGGCGCTGGAAGGGGATGTGTGGGACTTGAACCCACTACAACCCCCACGTGAACAATCCTCCGCTGAGGTGGGGCAAGGTAGGTTCGCGTTAGCAGTCACCATCTTGCCGGCCTAACTATAGGCATAGTATAAGCAGACAAGTAGTTTGACTTCATAGGCGGCAGTATCACACCCGTAAGCGCAACATCATGCAAACTACGACAAATGGCTAGCGTCTAAAATGTGCGCCAGTCGACACCGTACTGTGGCCACTGAACATATACTCATCCTTGGCCATATTATGTGTCATGCCCGTCACCCGTCATGCGCTCTCTTATCAGTCTTATCACACTGATCGGTACCGCTAGCCACTCCCGCTCCGTTTGTTTACTTAGAACACAGCTTAGGCAGTCACATACTATGCAAAAATTTCAATATCTCGCAGCGACTACTGCAATATCTTTGGTACAATAACATTATATCTATTGAATACAAAATTCGCCACGGTTGCCAACTGTGTGGCACAGCTTTAAGATAAAGCCAATAAATTTTACCAGGTCCTCGTCAAGTACCCGCTGCGCTGTGAGTATTTATTTACTTAAAGAGAATATATAATTATTAACAGTCATAAAAATCGTATATGTGGGTACGTATTGATTTGGGGTTGTTATTCATTCATTCATTTCATATCGATGGCAACTTTGCAGGTGATCGGGCGCTGGGGACAGGATAGTAAGCGTGCCATATTTTGCTCACATATCACACTCCAATCATATTTCATATCTAACCTGTACCTGTCCCTTGCTCCCCATTTGGCCCGGTTACTTTTACAACGACCAACTTGGGTACGGAGTCTGTTGAGCGACTTCCACATTGGCCACTGCAGTTCGTTACCAGGAGGCAGATGTTCCGCTGGGGTAACATAGTTTGTGGGTGTGGGGTATTTGTTGTGCCAAAGTTCAAGTCTCTCCTCCTTTGCGCATCTTTTTTCCCCAGGAATTGTAACTCGGCAAAAACTTTTACGGCTCTTTAAGCGAGCTGGAGGTGGCTGATAGTCGAACATAGGGTATCGACTATCAGTTTGCTGTTTGATTTTTTCTTGGGAACAGACCACCTCACGTCGAATATTAGGTGGAGCAATACCTGAAAGAGGATACAGTAGTTTCCAGGGAGTAGGCTTAAAGCACCCTGTAATGATGCGGAGGGTATCGTTCAAAGTTACATCAACCTATAGCATGAGTGGAACGGTGCCACACGGGACAAGCAAACTCTCCTGCGGAGAATGAAAGTGACAGACCAGTTGTACGAGGACGTGTGGGGTTGCTGCCCAGGTGGTGGATGTAAGGCGGTTATCTGTAAAAAATAAACGGGGTTGTTATAATATACGTATTACGTAGGTACCTATTAAACTTAGTGATATGTACAATCCTGCTTATCCAGTCTAGAGTAGACATTTGAACCTCCTACGGGCATCCAGTCATACTACTTGTCTGGTTAAACTTTGGTCTAAGAGCGAACAAATGTACGTAACAATAAACGTAACGTGTATAAATTTATATCTATACGTAAGAAATACCCGCCACCAAGTGAAGTTAAGGTGATGGATGGAAGGGTGGAAGTCGGGAGGTGTGTACGTCTTGCACTTTCTCACGGCTGATCAAGTAGCTAAGAACTTACGGCTAAAGGGATAAGGTTACGTTTCAAAGCAATAATTCCCTATCAGACATAAATACGTGATGATATACGAATTTATAAACCACGGTACATCATCGTATTTGCAAGCTATAAATTCAGCTGCGGTGGATTGTTTATAAACGAATATCGATCGTTTCCTATTGTTTGATTATGATGCAATGTATGTAATTCAACATATTAATTTAGTTACTATTTCTCTCGTGAACACTCCTTTCTATTTTTTTTGTGAACATTAAGTAGCAGCAAATATTACTCCTTCTTTCGACCCGAAGCGCGCGTTGAAGGGCCAAGCAAGACTGTTCAGATGCTCTTGCACGTGCCTGTGCCCGTTGAATAACCAGCCACGTTAGTTTAAAATTTTAGACAGAATTGGAAATATGGACTCTGTAAAGTGGGGTGAAGAATATTGAAGAACCAGTAAGAGGTTTTTTATTGTACGTGCTGCAGTGTGTAAGAAGTTACTTCATGGTAGCGATGGGCGATTGTTGAAAAAAATATAATCGACTGAATCGAAAATTGGGCTATTGCGCATTTGATGGTCGATTTAGTAGTTCCTTACCATGATTATTCGAATAACAATCGACGAACTATTAATTGTACGCACATCTCAAACACATCAACTGCAGGTGTAAGTAGAGCCGCACGGATTTTTAACTACTGATTTTCAGCGCAGCGTACGTGAACCGCACCATGTTATGTTAATACTAATTTAGTAGTACGTACTAGTATAGTAATTTATAGTAAGTGAGCTGCGCTACAATCGAATTAGTAGTAAAAAAAAACTGATTAGTTATTGCCACCCGCCGCACACCGCTAGTAGATAACAATTACTAACATCGATTGTTATCGACTTTTATCGACTGAACAAAACAACCGACTAAGTCGATTAGATTCAGTAATAATCGCCCATCGCTACTTCATGGAGCAAGTATCTCCACTGAGATACTTGCTCCTATAAAGGTGCTGCACTTAAATTATTGATCGATAACGCTTCTTCTTTTTAGCCACAGGCAAAAGAAAAAAAATAGTGCTGCACACAAATAAAAAAATATTGTATCAATCAAAATTAGCAATCATAATGTCTACAACATTTGATAGGACATCACTAAAGTTTCAGTAGATTTCCAGAAAATGGTGGGATCGTGTGTCGAAGTAAATTCTGACACGTATTTTGCCAAAATACGTAAATAATTTGTGAAAATTCTGCAATGTTTATTCTTTTATAGCATTAACATATGAACAATTTTATCTACATCTTTAGAAATGGAGTTCAGAGAGACGCTTTTAGCTGCTCAGCGAAATCAACAACAAAAGTCATCTGTGAGTTTCAATGGTATTTTAGCAACTTATATTTGCATTTTAACCTTTAACATTATTGTTTTTTTTTCTAAATAATACAAGTGCGCTCATATGCCGCTGCTATATTGTTTAGGTTAAAGTTGAAATATTTATAATCCGTGTTACACTCAGAAGAGTTTCTTACTTTACAATTTGTTTTTAGGAAAGTTCGTACTATAAAGCTCGATTCGATCCTCCTAAAAAGGAACAAAAGCAGAAAGATAAATTATCGGCTAACATACAAAAATTCTTGGCTAAGAAAGATGAAGAGGAAAAACGGAAGAAATTGGAAGCGCAGAGGAAGAGGGAGGAGTTGCAGGCTATGCGAGACCCAAAGGCTCTTAGAAAAATACAAAAAACCTTAAAAGTCATAAAATCAGCCAACAAGTCTGTGCTAGAAGATGCTGTTGATCGAGACAACACAGCTGTGACCCTCGCAGGGGGTGACCAGCCTGATCAAGACGACTATGGTTATGAATCGCAGGAAGCTGCTGCTATTTACGCTAAAATGATGCAGAAATACAGCAAAATACCAGAGGAACCTAAATTCCCCACAGGCCGTATGTAATTAAATTATAAAATACTTTTGATTTTAGTTTGTGATAAGTGAGAAAGGATCATTTTGCCATGAGTAGGTGGGAGGTCAATATTTACATATTGAAACTGGAATGAAGATAGTCAATTGATTTTTAGTTTTAGTTAGTTATTATTTTAAAATAGGTAAAGTGTAACTTGCATGTTTTAATGAAGGGACCATCAATGTTTAGTCAGTAACCACTATGGTGGATTCATTGTAAAATTGGTTATTTTAATCATATGTAAGAAACATATGGCCACACCATTACATTTTAAACAGTTTACAATAACTGTTTACCACAAAATCAGAGACACCATTTTACTGGTATTCAGTAGGAAAATATTGAATGCAAGCATCCATTTTAATCACTCCCACATTAATTGTAGTCATGACTCATGAGCTAAGTCCAAAATCAGCTGAGAGTACTTGTAACATTCTAACAACCATGCATAATTTTTACTAGGTCATCCCATCTTGATAGATTTTTCTTTGTTAGTAACAACGTCTGATTGAAAGCGTCTTTCTGACAAAGTAAGTAATCAAAAGAGCTCCACTGCAATGGAAAGTTGACCTCCATACTCATGCACTGGACATGATTAGAGCCTAATAATGGAGACAACATTTTCCAACCTACGACACATCCTTGAAGAGTACTAGTAGAACATTGTATTAAAACATACAGGCGACTTGAGAACCTTCACCTGTTTTGGAAGTTGACTAATGACCTCATATTGGCATAATAACATGAAATGAGGGATGCATGATATAAGGATTTATGCATCCCTAATTAATATTGGTGTAAGCTCTAAAGTTCAATCTAATTTACATGCTTGATCTTTAGGTTAGTTAGGTTAAGCAAACCTTCAGGAATAATGATAATTTAGTTACTGCAAGTATTACATAATAGAAATCAGTGAATTTAAATTATTTTTGACAGTTATTTGAGTACAATCAACCAATCTCAGAGTACGTAATTCCTCTGTGGAAAATTGTAACTATTACCAATCAATCCAGTCCGATCCAATCAATCCATTTACCACATCGACAGCCATGACGACCAGCATTGAACAAAGGTCTCTGCTATTTAAGGTTTGCCTAATCCCTGCGCTTGGTACTTTCGGGGACTTTTCTCTTTGTAGCCTCTTACACTTTCCAGGGGAAGATATGGGGGGGGGCAATTCTAGCCTGGTATGTAAAGCCAATCAATCCTATAAGTGTTGTATAGTACATAATTGCCCTGCAGGAAAATTGTAACTATTGCCAATCAATCAAATTCAAATTCAAAATCATTTATTCAATTTAGGCGTCTACGACGCTCTTATGAAGGTCAATTACAAACTTTAATATTGAAATATTCTACATTGTACTGCCACATTCAGCAAAAAAAATTATAGAGCCACTGCGAGAAGAACGGCAAGAAACTCGGGGCCATTCTTTTAATCGTCTGCTTACAATTTGTTATAAACAATATAATACAATTATTACAATATTTGTTTAAATTACGTAGGAGACAGGTGATGGCTTGGCAGAGGTGGAATTTTCCAAGCATTTTTGTGTTGTGTTTGTGTAATCCAGTCTGATCCAATCAATCCATACACCACATCTACAGCCATGATGTCCAGCATTGAACAAAGGTCTCCGCCATTTAAGGTTTGCCTAATCCCTGTGCTTGACAGGTGTCTTGGGCATTGGCACTTTCGGGGACTTTCCCCTCTGTTGCCTCTTACACTTTCCAGAGGTTGATCTATCAATCCTATAAGTGTTGTATAACTGATCTGTGTAACTGAAGAGTGTATATTTTATATAAACAGACCCAATTAAGAAATAACATGAAGAAGTCAGGATTGTAATAGTATGAACTCATATGCTTCCAATCAACATGGTACGGAATTTTGTAAAGCTATTACAGGGGTCGAAAATGGTCAGTTAAGTCAGTAAAAGTCAGTTTTTTTAACCTCGGTCAGTAAAAGTCAGTTTTTCCTGAAAATGGTCAGTAAAGTCAGTATTTTGGTAGAATTCAAAGAGGGTTTTAGAACAATGGCCGGCAATAGTTGAATATTTTACACAACGTTTACCGAAGTCTAAAACACCGCTTACAAGAATATCTTTAGCTTCCCGAAGAGCACTACAGAGAAATTAAAAGTAGTGTCCACGGCACATAGTGTAAGGACATTCATGAAGTTCACTGGATTTTTCCAACGTGATGAACGTTTTGTGGGAAGAGTTGACTAGGATGTTTAAAGTTCTGCTTCATCGCATATGTGTGACGAAAGCTAATTACCACAGAGGCGGAATTTTCATCAGTGTTATTTGCCTTTTTGTGGAAAAGATTGTTTTATAAAACCCTGTACCTGATGAGCTCGAATGAATTGACAAAGCTGACCGCATAACCTTTTTGTCTAAATACCTTTTTGCTATGGGGATAGTGGAGGCCAAACAGAAAATAAAATATTCTTTTACTTAATTTACAACCCGTAAGAGTCGTTTAAGCTTTATAAAGTTGACTTTTGCATGCGAAGTCTCAAGTCATCTTTTGCGAGTATTAAGCTGTCATAAACTCCCTTATTATACATTTCAGAGATTAAAGTTAAGACAGTAAAAGGTCAGTAATAGGTCAGTATTTTTTAGTCTTACAGTCAGTAAAATCAGTATATTTGACTGTACAATCAGTTTCGACCCCTGCTATTATAATGTATATCAATAGTGTTCGATGCTAGAAGTAGATTCTGCAATTTTGTTTATTGTTATTTCTAATGATGGTTAGTCCATATTTATTGAAATATCAACAGATGTAATGCAAACAAAAATTACATTTCAGCTCAAGGCGGTAAGAAAGACTTGAAAGGCACAGTAGAACGAGTCAAACATGCATTGCAACACGAAGATGATCCAGTCCCACATAAGAGAAAAAGAAAATCAGAAAATGGTAAGTAAAATTCATAGGATTGAAATTTAAAACACATATTTTCAAAAGAATTTCAGTTTGTTCACCTGCATTCGGCCATATAAAAATATCATGCACAAAATAATATTTAGTGACAGGTATTATAAAAAAACAGCTGATATATGTAATATAATTATTAAAGATTTAATTAACTGAACATATGTATTGATGATTTGATTGAATTTAAAATAAAATACATTCCAAACAAAAATATTAATGAGAATATTATAATGAACCTAGTGATTTTGAATGCCTAACAAAAAGTGAAATGTGGAAAGACAAAAGAACTGATATATCACATTGCGATCCCCAAGACGCCTGCCCAGCGTGGGGATTATGGCCAACACACCTAATGACGAGAAGTGAGACTAAATTGATATTTAAAATAAAATAGTTTTTTTCTTTAATACAATAAATATATCGTGTCGTCGCGTCGGTACGAAAATATGTACATACGAGTATGTATAGCACGGTTTTTTATACTTTTAATGTATCAACATTGCTTACTATAGACACAGTTAACATGAAATATGCATGTTCAGATACGATCGACATCGAAGCAATAATTTCGCTCGCTTCAAATATTAGGTACGTTTGTTTCATGCCAATGCTACCAATGTTTTGTGGTTTCGAATAAAGAGAGATACTCATACCACGGTAATGTTATTTATACAGTATTTTAACTCGGCTCTGTCTTTGAAATAACTACCTACAGCCGCGCTGCTGACGGGTTCGGCTCTCTCGCTTTAAAATGCGCACTCGTTCATCTTTATTAGAACGCGTAGTAAGTGACAAACTATTCTTACGACAAACATTTTCGACAACATCAGGTTGTGTTTTTCAACGTAACTTCGTCACTGGGATTGTTATGGTCATCTCAATTCTGAAGATTGAATATACTTGAACGTTTTGGTGATGGTAACTGATTCAATATTTTTTTCTGTTTAGTGCATTAACTCATTTTTAAGCGACTTCTAAAAAAACAAAGGAGGTTCTCAATCCGTCTGTATTTTTTTTTAATGTTTGTTACCCCAGAATTTTTGACTGGGTGGACCGATTTTGATCATTCTTTTTTTATTTGAAGTTTCTAAGAATCGACAGTGAGAATTATCACAGGATAATAATATATGTCTGTTGTAGAGAATAAGTTATTGATTAATTGCGGTTAAGTAAGCACATGCATATTTGCATAGTGATGTGCGCTAAGAAACTGACAACTGTGCAGTGACGCGTATACCAAATGGTAATAATGGGTGTATTTGTCAAATAAGCAAACAAGGCCATACCAACTGTCTACACATGGTGGATGATGGCTTTCCAAATGCTTCAATACGCGTGAACTGCCACCGTGAATAATACTTTTTTTTTATGTTATTGTTATGGAACAAACACGAGGTGGTGGTGTTAAGCGGTAACCTCTGTAAAGTTCTGCAGTTCGTCACCAGTGGCGAACTCCACTGCGCCCATAACCCTGTGACATAAAGTTAAGTCCCATGTGTATACATAGGTATGGTGGTATTACTTCCCCGTATGGATCCGTTCGCAGAGTTTTACTGATATTTATAATGATTATCACCAGTGAACACTTAAAAAAAAAACCCAAATCACAGTTCCTGTCCTTGTGTACACAATTAATTGCACAGTGTGCAGTTGCAAATAGATTTTGTCAAATTGGTATTATATTAAATATAAAACAATAATGTCTTTTTTAATATTTTTATTATTGAAATAACGCATGCTCTGCGGATTACATTACAAATACGATGGTTAAAGAACGATATGAAAAAGTTGCGCTATCATTAACAAGTTTAAAGCTAATTGCAAAATTAGTCTTGTTTGTAGTACAACGTAAGTTGAACTATAGATGTCGCTCCATCCCAATACGATGGTTAAAGAACGATAGGAAAAAAATGAGTTATGACTCAATGTCATGTTAGCTCAGTCAGTTAGCTCAGGTCAGAGCATTCCCCGGCTAAAAGGGTGGATGGACGCGGGTAAAAATCCCGCACATGACTTAAGTTTTTTCTCTAGACAATTTGTAATTTTATAATGTCTATGTTATGAATAATTTGTGTCATTAATTATCAGATATTAAATTCTGATCAAAAATGTAAATGAAAAAATTAAACCAATGCCCTTCCCGTTAGTAAAAAAGTATATATAACTTCTAATCGGGCCTGCAAATGTTTTTCTAATGGGATTGGAGGGCAAACGAGCGGGTCGCTTTATGGTTAATGATCACCAGCGCTCATGGACATCAACAACACCAGAGATTTCGAGAACCTGTTGCTAGCCTGTAACTAAGCCAAATACAAAATGTGCCTTCACTAAGAATTATAATAAGTATAATATAATGCAGTTTCACCAAATAGGAAGTGGTAAATGTTATCTCTTACACAAACTACATAAATCTACTGTATATGCTGCTATATAAACACCAGTTAATGGTTGTGTACCTTATTCAAGTAAATAGCCAAAACATAATTTGTAGCAAAGCTGATGAACATTTAAAAATATGATACATAAAAGCAGTCTATGGAGCAACGGCGGCACAGTGGCATTGTCTATAGACTGCCGCAGTGGTCTATGATTCGAATCCTGGCTGGCTTGAGCTTCTCGTCTGGGTAGCTACCAGTCCCAAGTAGAAAATCTTTCGCCGATGAATGAGGAAACGATGCGTAAAAGAATAGGAAGAAATTTCTCGAAAGTGACGATTCGTTTTCTCTTCTAAAACTAAGCAGATTTAATTTTATTTTGGCAGTAATATTTCAAGAAAGTGAATATCTAGGCTCCTATAATGTTCTTATATGTCTTTGTTTTAATTTTAACAAAAATCAATAATAATTACAAGTACAAACGCTAAGTACCTAAATAATACGGGATAACTCACGGTAATTAAGTCAGATAGCTCCGACTATAGTTCCGAAACTATAGTCGGAGCTATCCGACTTATTCACGTATACTTACGCAATTTAATAGCTCTGAAACAATACAAATACTTAGATGATTTTTCATCTCATTTCGAAAATTTTCAGATGTTTTCGTAAAGTCCGAACGTAAGGCCAAAAAGCGGGATCAATTTAGACTGGATTGTCCCAAGTTCTACATTGGTCCCGTTTTCACAAAACAAATGGATTCCATTGTTAAATATTTTTGTTCTTCTCATTTCTTTTTCTTTTTTATTAGATGTTATAGATAAAGATGACAGCCCTACACCCTATGAACCTGAAAAAAAAGAAGAAAAAAAACCTGATAAGCCGAAAATTAGGAAGCCGATGCCGCCGCCCATGGACTTCAACCAGTTGCTCAAACTCGCCGAACAGAAAAAAAGTGAGCCAGTGGGGGCCCAAGCGGCCCAGAAGAAACTGACAGCTGAGTCTGAGCACGAGAGGCTCATGACGAAGAAACAGAAACGGGAATATGAAGAAGAGATGGCTCGTCGACAGCGGAGGCAGGAACGACTTGACGCGCAGAAGTCTGGCGGTAAGAAACGTAAGTAATACCTACCCTTTTGTGTACCTCTGCTGATACCAGAGGTACACAAAAGGGTTTTTATACTTTATGTAACCATGAAAGTAAAAGTTTTCTTTCAATTCTTAGACTTTTTTATTGTATTGGTGTTGCTGTTAAAATACACATATTTACTCGTACTTTTATGGAAAAAACCCTTAATTTTTATGAACAAGTTATTTAGAACCGTTTTGTTATTGTATGTATTTTTTAACGCCAGCTATGCGCACAAGCTCTTTGGGGCCTGCGGAGTGCCATAGCACTGTGGGTGGCGAGGGGCTACAAAATCATATTGAAACGATTTTTTCCTGCTCATAGTTTGAATATTTCCTTGGTCGCAATTTTGTAAGTACTATTTTGAGTTGGAAAACTTCTGTAAGTATCGAGCTGAGTTTTGTTGAAAAAGTAGCTCTTGTGAGTACTTCAAGGTTAATAACTGATTTACTTAACATTAACTTAATGCATTATCTATTATAGAGCAAAAAGGCTTTTGAAACATTTTGATCAACAATGTGCAACAGGTGGCCTACCCTGTTATAAAATTTATAACAGGGAAAGCCACTTTAACTGATTAATAATACCTACCCAATTCCTTATGGTATTTTTTGCAGCTCAAAGGGAAGAAAGACCAACTGAAAGAGAGAAACCAGAACTCTCTCAGAGACCTAGTGGCTTTGGACGTATCCCAAAACTGAATGATAAAATCACAGAAAGAAATAATATCCCAAAACTACCTGATAGAGAGAGAAACGATAGGGATAAAAGTGACAGAGATAGAAGCGATAGGGATAAAGGTGAGAGAGACAGAGGAGACAAAGATAAGGCGGACAAGATACAGCGAGACAAGGACAGAGTTAGACAGGAGAGAGAAAGGTTAGAGCGCGAAAAGGAGCGAGTAGATAGAGAAAAGGACAAAATAGACAGAGAGCGGTTAGAAAGGCTGAAAGCGGAGAGAGAAAGAATAGACAGAGAGCTTGAAAGACTAAGCAAAGATAAGGAAAGAATAGAAAAATCAGAGAAGAAAGCTAAAATGGAAAACAATAGGACATCAGATAGACCTGTGGATCGAACTAAACTCAACTCCAGTGACAGTGTAAAGAAAAGTATAGACTTGAAGAGTCAGAATACATATAG
This sequence comes from Plagodis dolabraria, assembly GCA_963854805.1. NCBI lineage: Eukaryota > Metazoa > Arthropoda > Insecta > Lepidoptera > Geometridae > Plagodis > Plagodis dolabraria. Next base: position 28,676,527 of record OY978446.1, read on the forward strand.
GATAGATAAAAATTCAAATGACAAAAAATTAAGTAGCAGGAACGATGATAGGTTTACAAATGGGCATAGTTCTCAAAGTAAGGTTGTGCCAAAATCTAATAAGGAACCACTACAAAAAAATGGTTTGAAAGACAAACCCGTGTTGGGCAAGCCTCGACCGCCGGCCGATGGCAAGCCCGAGAACGGCAAGAGATTGCCGGATAACAAAGTGCCTTCTAAACGACCTGAAGATAGAGGTCCTGATAGAGGTCCCTCGAAACCTCAGGGATCTCAGGCAGGGTCTAGTAAGCCTAAGATATCGAACAGTTTCGATTTTGATAGACATGTGAACTCGTTGAAAAAAGAAGTGGGTGCTAAGAATGGCGCCCGGCAGCCGACTGACGCGAAAAGACGACAACCGGATGATAGGAAGAAACCAAATCGTAAGTTTTTATTACTTTTTTAACAGTCTTCATAAAAGGAGGAGGTATTTATTCATTGTCTGTATATTTTTTGTTAATGTTTGTTACGCAAGTACACTGCCAATTATGAATTGATTTTGATATTGGTCCCTTTTAAATTTCATCAACTTTTGTTTAGTAGTTTTTAAGTTTTACTCAAAAACATATTTGCCAATAAGCCTGGACGAGATGGTACTTGCAAGTCTTGTTGATGATGACCAGTATTGTATTATGTGGTATGTGTGTGGTGAATAGAAATCAATTTTATGAGCAGTCATGTAACTCTAACCAGAAAGTGTAAAAGAATACATGTTTAATAAAAGCACAGCATGAAAATTGGAGCTCTGAGTGAAATGAATCAGCATGGTACCGACTTCAACAAGTTATTTGATACCCTTTTTTTTCTTTTTTTTTTTTATGCCTTGTAGGTTAGCCTTTGACCACTATCTCACCTGATGGTAAGTGATGATGTGGTCGAAGATGTTGTACAGGCTAACCTAGAATTACTGGCTCTCAAGGGCAGCTGCCGGAACATACCGTTAGGTGCTTGGCGACAGATTTTCAACTTGAGGGTGGTAGCTAGCCAGGCGGGCATTCGCAAAGTGCCCTACCACCATGCTGTAACGACTGCCATCCTAAGACAACAACCGGGACCGACGGCTTAACGTGCCCTCCGAAGCACGGAAGCGCTCAGTAGTAATGTCACCAGCGGTCACCCATCCAACTCCTGACCGCGGCGGACGTTGCTTAACTTTGCTGATCGATTCAGAATGGCCAAGCAAACTTCGCTACAAGCGCTTCAAAACCTTTCATTGATAGTTCAGTTCAACAGTTCAAATTGGTTCTGCTCTGTATGAAAAATAAATTCTATCGGTAGGTACATGTCGACGTCAGAAAGGTGCATTAATACGGATGGAACTAATAGACTGTACAATACCCCTTTCCATTGCATAATTGGTAAAGCGACGGGACCGCATTCTGCAGTTGCGGGTTCAAATCTAGCCTGGACATCTTTTACTATCGGAAAACTTCTGTTTTCGCTGCTGCTTCAATACTGTTTTGTTCTTTAATGCTCATATATAAGCCTTTGACCGTAATCCCACCTGATGTTCAGTTATGATGTGATCAAAGGCGTTAACAGGCTAAACTTAGAATAAGTGGCTCTTAATATGGGTGCTGGAACAAACATGAGGTGCTTGGCGACAGATTTTATACTTGAGGGGTGGTAGCTAGCCTGGCGAGCATTAACAAAAAGCCCTACCCCAACGCAATTTGTAAATTCATAGATACTACAACTATTCTATTTCAAAGTATGTAGCACTCAAGGAAAGCTTCTGGAAAAAACCTATAGGTTCATGGCAATAGTTTTTCAATGGGGTGGTCACTAGCAAGGCGGGCATATACAAAATTCCCTAACAGCGATCAAATTTCGAATTGTCTAGCAACCAAAGACTCTTTATCGAGGGTGTGAATATGGAAACTTGGCAAAACCTCCTACAATTTTAAATTTATTGATATCAATGATGATGTTTTTAAGTTAGGTTGTTCTTCCATAATATTAGTCCATCAATATGACCTACAGAACTTACTATCATTAAGATTAGATAAATGTGTAATTAGTTTTTACTGTCTATTTGCAGGTAATAAAATGTAGACTTTATTGTGTGTAGATAAAGTATAAATCTGTTTGAATATGATTTAAGGTCGCGTGGTGGATTCGGAGTCGGAATACGATTCAGAGATGGACGATTTCATCGATGATGGTGAAGAAGACATGGACTACTCCAGGCACATAAAGGAGATATTTGGATATGACAAGTCCAAGTTAGTAACCATAGTATTAGTAACAATAGTACATTATGATACGAGTGTGGAGAGTTAATTATATAATTCTAGGCTTCGATAATCAAGCTTGACCCGCAGGCGAGAAATCACATCGGTTTTATGTCCAAGCCGTAGGCGAGGGCTATAGATAGATCATGCCAAGATTTGAATAATTATAAAAGCTATAGGGTCATACGACTACTTTCAATACACCGAAGAGTAAATTCTTCATTATATCCCTTACACTTGAGAGAAACAGGAGGCAAATTATTAATTATTTTTTTAAACTCATATAAATTTTCACCTTATGTCTGCAGTAGGTACTGAACATTTTGTTATATTATCAGGTATCGGGACATCGACGACGATGACGACCCCACCATGGAATCAAGTTTCGCACGCCAGCAACGTGAAGAGTTCCTCAGCAAAAAGATTGGTGAGACTTATTTCCTAATCTATACTTATAATAAATCATTGATAAGTATGGTTTTAAATATAACACTATCGCCTGCTATAAACGAATAACATATTTACAAACTTTTATTGATACAATTTTCACATCAAGCGGGAATGAAAGTCAAAATCATTTATTAAATTTTGGCGTCTACGAAGCTCTTATGAACGTCTATTACATAATTTAATATTAAAATATTCTACTGCCGCATTCAGCAAAAATGGTATTGAGCCACTTTGAGAAGAACGGGCAAGAAAGTCGGGGCCATTTTTTTTATATGTCTACTCATTTACAATTTGTAAGTCTTATTAAATTTGAAGCAATGATGGCTCAGTGGCATTGGCTATGGGCTGTCGCACAGCAGGTCCGAAGTTCGGATGCCGACGTCCGAATGCCCATCCGCCATGCAGTGAAGCCTGAGCTTCACTGCATGGCGGATGGGCATTTTGCGAATGCCACCCTGGCTAGCAACCAAGTACAAAATCTGTCGCCAAGCACCTAACGGTCCGGCAGCAGTCCTTGAGAGCGAGTGAAATTACAGGCACATGAGACTTAATAACTATGTCTCAAGGTGTCGGGCGCAGTGCAATTCGTGACTTATGACGATATGCATCTGTTATAGGCTGAGGTTAGTCCGCTTAACAACAGGTGGGCCTCGAGCTTGTTCCGTCACAATAACATAAAAAAAACAATATTTATTACATAGGTGATTAGCGGTGGTTTGGCAGAGGTGGATTATCCCAAGAATTTTTGTCTTCCAAATAATCACCAATTTTATAAAACGCTTTTGCAATTAAAGCTTTTCCTTTTGTGAGAACTGTAATATCTTAAGGTATTTTATTATTAAATCGCACATAATTACCTAAGAATGACTTTTTATTTGTCTTTGATAATTTAAAACCTGGGAACGCTAGCTTATTTTTATTTCTAGTGTTGTAATTGTGTTTACCGATTAATTTAAATATACCGTGCGTTTTAACGTTTTGTTTTGATGTTCCATATTATATGTTCCTCTATCGAGATGGTGGAAGCAGATGATCTGTCCCTCTGTTGTTGTCTTCTAGCACATTTTCACTTCGGCTTACTTTATATGGGGAATTATATAATTATCCTCATACTTACCAAAATATCTTAAATAATATAAAAAGATTCTGACAAAAATCTTCTATAACATTTTATGCTTAACTTTCTTGATTATGTGTGTCACGTGAGTTTGCGATCATGCAATGGTACATTATCTTCTTTTTGGATTGACCGACATCGACACATTGACGCTGATAGCTTCCCTGGACACTAGAGAAAATAATTTACTTGAATCAATTCGATCGTTTTTGCCTGATGTGGAGCATATGCAGGCAGAAAGAAAGACATACTTACACACAAAAAATATAGAAAACTAGTTATAGTTACAATTCTGCCTCACCTTCCTGCAGACCAATAAATAAATATCGTAATTATTGTAGAGTTTTTTTTAAACCTTACAGGCTAGTCTTTCACCACTTTCTCACCCGATAGTAAGTTATGATGTGGTCGAATTATTTTGTATGGATGTCTGGCTGTTCTCTTCAGGGCGTATTTCTCAACTGATTCTCGTGAGATTTTGTGAGTAGTTTCGATATAGAAAGTTTTGTCTATTTAGTTTTAGGATTTTTCAATCGGCGTATTCAACTATTATAAGGGTTGAAAACGTAAAAAAACTTATTTATTGAAGTATGCCAGTTCTTCAGTTCACTGAGCAACTAGTTATAAATGATTAATTACAATTTACATATAAACAATAATTAATATTTTACAGGTATAATGGAAGATTTGGAGGACATGCGAATGGAAGCGATGGAGAAGAAAAAGTCCAAGAAAAAACGGCGCATCAGCGATGACTGACCGACGGAAGACAACTAGTGAAGAACGCGCGACGCCCCAACCGCTTACCGAGGTCTATGTGTTGTTATAGAACTGCAGACACATTGATGATGCTCCAATAGACTCCACTGTTCCCAACACTGTTATATACATACACCAATATAAAATCGTTATTTTTGAAATATAGTTTGAGATTCTTAGCGGTCACCCGACTAGAATTTTCCTTCTGTGAGCGTTGTAATATGTTTGGGAACTTTATTATAAAACCGATTACCTAAGAAGGACCTTTTATTTGTCTTTGCTAATCTAAAACATGGCACTGCTATTTTATCTTTATTCCTAGTGTTATAGTCGTGATTAGTTACTGTTTAATTTAAAATTTCATTTTTTTTACGAACATACATAATATTTGAAATTTATACAGACTCGGTTAAGTTAAAATATCAATTTCTTCAAAAAGATGACCACAACTCTTATCATCTTAACAGATTTGAATGTAACAGATATTGTTAGATTTGTCTTGATGGCGCATATAACACTAGGTACATAAAAAAAATTAAAACAAAGTGGGCGGTATTCGACGTCACATTGTCACCATTTTTTTTTCTTTAAACTCATCAAATGGTATCAGAATGAAGGGTTTTAAAAACCGATTCCATAAATATATAAAACTTGCAGTTTTGATTTCAATGGAACGATAAAACGTTTAAGGAATAAACTGTATGCAATATAAGCATTCACACCCACACTAAGACGTGGCGCGTCGTGTCCACAGAGGCCTACCCACACATATGCGCGTCAATAGTTAACCGTGGAGGGAGCGTGCCTTCGTGATTGAATATGTCTGCACTTAATCAGTTCCGACAGTTAAGGATCTTATTTTGACTAATTCAGTTTAATTTTAATTTCTACTGACAGAAAACTAGACTTTAATGATTGGGCGTATTAAAATTACATATTAAAAAAAATCGTGACAAAACTACAATTAATTTTAAGATCGTAAACCTTATAAATAACACTGTAATATTACTCTTTCTACTTTCTGTACTTTCGATTACCCAGTGCTGCAATATTGCGACATTATGATTTCATCGCACTTGATGGTAGAAGCTCAATTATTTAGGCGTATAGCGAGCAAGGGCACTTATAGTTCAAGTCTGTTATCAATAATAATACGAGTAATAACTCACCACCGAGTTGAACACACTACTTTTATCATTAATGTGAGGAAATAATTTAAACTCAAAGATCGTAACAATGATATTATTAGATTTATACTTAAAAGGTCTATGTATTTCAATTTTTAATAATTTTGAGCCGGAATACTAATAGCTATATACCGCAGGTCTATTTTGTCCAAGGGCAGGTACAGTTCGTCACTTTTGACGAATTTATTGGACTTGAATTGGTTGTTCAGTAACCATTTTGTTACACCCTCTTGGAAATCGTTACGGCTTACACCATTCATCGAAATAATTGTCTTGTATAGTCGTATAGTAATGTGCTATTTTCACACCGCATGCTGCAGCTGTGCCAAATAAATCGTCCATATCCACTCGGTTCAATAGGATCCACAATAATGCTCCACATCTGGATCCAAGAATAAATTTTCCATCTCTTCAATCCACATGTGGATCTATAGACAAATTTTCCGCCTCTTCAATCTTCTTGTAGTTCCACTGATATTGAGACAATGCCATTACAAAATTTATTATGAGACTGATCCGAAGCATTTCTAAAAACCTTTTTTTCATATGATGAGTTCATGTTATACCTTGTCCAGTCAAACTATCACATCATCTGTGGCACGGTTATAAAAGTTATACAGATTGTTTACGGTATTCGCATCGATACCTTCGCAAATCTATACTAATATTATAAAGAGGAAAGATTTGTACCTATTTTTGTATGTTTGTAATGAATAGGTTCAAAAAGTACTGGGCCGATTTAAAAAATTCTTTCACTGTTAGGAAGCTACACTACCCTCGGTGAACATAGGCTATATCGCATCACGCTATGAGCGACGGGAGCGGAGTAAAGCGGGTGAAACCGCGCGCGGTCGGCTAGTATTCTATATAGAAATGACTCATATATGATACACAATTAACTTTGAAATAATTAAAATACAGTGTTGTAGTTCAATGTCCGCATAAATTGGACCATTAATTATGTTTTTATTGACTTGCATTTGCAGATAAACGAGCAATTGTTATAGTACACAATGTGACTGCAGTTTTGTTTTTATGTTAGCTAAAATTGTATTTTTATGTGATTTAATTTATGTTGGTAATGTTAATCAGCTTAGCTATTTAAATAATTATTTTTTTCGTACGTTATTAGGTAAGTACATAGTTTATATTCGATACTTTATCTGTGAAATGTGACTTACTGTATACAGGGTTATTGGTAAAATGTTAACAACCTCTTAGGGTTGACTTCTCCTAGTCCTAACAAACATTTTGAGTAATATTTTTTGTGTTTTAATGCCTATTCCGAGCTCAGAGCGCCCGCCGTGGCAACACTGGACCTCGCCGAGCTCCCTTTGAATAGAGTTATGAATATTGAGCAAAGTAATAAAAAAAAAATTTAATAATACATTACAGGCACTAGAGACTTTTAACATCATGTGGTCTTCGTACTTATTCGGTCAAAAACACATAAAAAACCCAAAAAAATATTTAAAACAATATACCTATATATACATATATTTTTTTATCTCCAAATGTTTGTAAGGCCTAGCAGAAGTCAACCCTAAAATGTTGTTAGCATTTTACCAATAACCCTGTATATGAAGAACTTATTCGTTGAATAGGGATGTGATTCCCAGAGAACAATTCAATTGCCTTAATTGTCGTACAAATGTTGATCATATTAGTCCAATGCAAAATCAACTTTATACTCACCATGTCTATGGTTGATTTTGTCGTGGTTAATTATACAATTTTGAAATAATTCAGAGTTTACATACATTATAAGTGCATTAGGCAAAGCGGCGAAAATAAGCGTTGATGCGGACTATTTCGGCCAATACTATACTCTATCTACGGAACAGAGTTAATATAGCGTTCTCTCTTTTGCACTTTTGTAATACAAGTGATAGGCAGAGATGACTGCATTTTGAGACCATTGGGCGTAACCAATTAACAAGAAATGGATTTACATGTCGTTACTTTATGGAGAGTAATTTTCCTCCTACTTTATGTAGTGTTTAGAAAATATTAAAAAAATATTGATCAGTGGCTGATTTATTTGAGACTTCGTCTCTTACATTAATTATTAATCTTTCCGTCATATTTTCTATTTTAATGTCTTTTCATTATGAGTTCAAACCACTATGACGTGTTTTATACACAGTTTTTCACTTCGACACTGGTTATTCTTAGAAGACCAGCAAAATTATTAATTATTATATTTTGCTATGTTCACCCGTGCTCAAATAAATTCAATGCGATTAAGTTCGCAGTGATACGGCAGTAAACGAAGCACAGTTTTGCGCAACCGCAACCTTTTTGTAGGACTTTTTTTATAGCTGACCATAATTATTGCAGACAGTTATTGTACTTTTTGACGAATTTAATTTGATAATACTAATGCACTATAGATTATCACAGTAAATTTTTTGAATTTTGTTTAACGCATTGAAATAATAAATAATTTGTAATTTTGAAATAAAATATTAAATTCGATGGTATCAATGTAATATAATATTTTCGACATTCAATTAATCTTTTACACTTTTATCAAAAGTGATATGCTCAACCACACAAAAATGTATTTGTTATTATAATGGCTACATTAAGCTTCATTCTTTCAGCAGGGAAGGCGGTCAGCGGTTCTCCATTCAAAATGTTTTCCACTGTTTCCTTCCTGTTTTTTTATAGCTGATAGGCTAGCCTTTGACCACTATCTTACCTGATGGTAAATGATGATGTGGTCGAAGAAGTTGATCAGGCTGACCTAGAATTTCTGGATCTCAAGGAAAGCTGCCGGAAGATTGGTAGCTAGCCAGGCGGCCATTCGAAAAATGCCCTACCACCATGTAATAATATCTCTAGATCTAGATATATTTTTTTGTATTAAATGCCTGCTATATACTCGCTCCTGGCATTCCCTTATTTCAACAACTAATGATTATTAAAGGGATATATAATCTATAATCACTAAAATGAACCGTTTTACCGCCTTGATGAAAGGACCTCCAAGACAAATTTGAAAAGTTATGGTGGAAGAATATTGAGGGGCCTATTATAACCTCTTGTTTAACATTTTAATGTGAACGAATCATTGAATTTTCGCAGTTTTGAGTAGAAAACAGGGAATACGAAACGTCGATCTCGTGAATTTTGTTTCTGTTCACCGCTGGCCCCGTTCCCTGTAAAATGTGTATAATTTTTCTATGAATATATTATGTATGGCTCATTTGTGATTAAATCGATAGCCACTTATTTAAGGATTAGAATGATTATCGTCCGCTTACATCACACATTTGGCGTAAAGGTACCCTTATTGAGCTTAAGGTTGCCAAGTATTTCATGATTCGTTTATGTTATTTATTATATTAAGGCATAATGAATTGTAAATCTCTACAATGATTATTTTGTATGTTATGTTTAGGTGGTTATTTATATAAAATAGTAACAGTTATATTCACCTGCATAATTCTTAAAAATACAGTGACATTGTGTTAATGTTATAGAATTTAAATAGAATGCTTCATTAATATATTTTTCCCTTTAGCTGAATAGGGTCTCATTCATAAACGGGTTAGTTTTTCCTATGATGAAGGTTAATTCAGGACAATGTATACAAGTTAAGGAGCTGACATAGATAATGAGTTATTTGACTATGCAACCCGAGTTATTGGTGGCGGAATTATCACGATTTACATCTCTAAAAGGTGTATATTTTGTAGTTATTATGTTTGATGTCTCACATCGTTTATACACTCCTTTTATGCAGGTGTATGTTTAAAAAGGAATCTGGGATTGAGTTGAAGCTACAAACTTAATGTAGAAGCTTCAGTCATTCAAGTAGCCTTACTGTCTGACCTGCGTATAATACATATTGATCCTTCAAACCAAGACGCAGGATAGTCAAAACTAGTTTGCTTTTTAAATGTACATTATGTCAGGTATGAGTGTTTTGAAACTTTATTAATGCAGTTTTTCGACTACATAATTCCCGATTTTCAGCTTGACCCATTTTGATGTAACCTTGTATATAATAAGTTTATTAATATTTTCCCAGCAATTATAGAAAAAATTGGGAGGTATGCTTCGATCTCAATGAATTGGTAAATTATTAGGAGGTAGGAGACTGGCATGCTCAATGGCAAAGAACCGACAGAAAATGGTTTTCAGTGCACCCAGCGAAGTCTCGTTAAAACCTTCCATAACTCGTAATGGTCATTTTTCTTTGATCTTTATTTGTTGGACATCTTGTAACAGATTTATTCCCAAAATATGTATATTTTACTAAATTATATTACTGATTGTTGTTTTTACTTATAAGTAATTATATTTTGCTTAGAATTATAGCGTGTTTGTATTTTTGAAATAAAGTATCAGTACATAATGTATTTAATTTGTATAGTTACTATAAATGACTTATTTGCATTAAGTTGTTTAATTTGCATTGTGTATGTAATTTGAAAATTGTTGCAAAGAAAAAAGATAAAAAAAACGACGTATTTCCTAAATATATATCTACCAATATTTTTATTTATGGCTTTCATTGTAATGTTTATGTTAATCTTAATTTTACAGCGGTAAATGCAAGTTTGTCACATTAACAAAGGCTGAACGAATTTTGATGAACTTGATAGTTCAGTGACGTACTTAATTTTTCGGGCGCTAGAATAACATAGAATATAGACATTCCACCCACGAAGAACCTTAAATATTCAGTAATCTTTACTGTAGGCACAATTTGTTCTTTTTGATCAGATTCATGTCCCGTATACACAACTATGTACCTACCTATATAGTAGGGTTTGTATTTCTTATGATTTAGCTTTTTAGTCCACTAATACTAGAACGATGCCTTACTTGATCGGAAGCTTTAACGATGTGGAGGCTAATATTCATCGCTTCACCGTGCCTGACTACCTATAGCTTCACCTCAAATATGCGTGACATACCTAGAAGATCTCCCGTTGACTGTTTCGGCCTAAAATCATTGCCGGTCGATAATAATAGTTTTCTTATAGGTAGCTGATAATCTTGGTAATGATGATCCATTCGAAGTTCGAACATCTTACAAAATACTGAAGGGAAGTCCCCAGTATCTGCGGCTATACCTGCGGGGTGTGAAGAAGGGGTCGCCAACACGAGCGACTCGTTGAGCATCTTATCTAATGTACCTCTACTCTCTTGCAGCCTCTGGTTGGTTTTATCGCTGACAGCAAAGCCTTTGACCACAGTCTCACCTGATGGTAAGGTCAAAAATGATGTGGTCAAAGGTATTAAACAGGCTTAACCTAGAATTACTGACTCTTGAAAAACAGCTGCCGGAACACACCGTTAGGTGCTTAGTGACAGATTTTCTACTTGAGGGTGGTCGCTAGCCAGGCCGGCGTTCGCAAAATGCCCTCCCACCATGCGATGAAGCTCTAGCCCGTGGGAATCGAATCATGAACTGACTGCGTGGCAGTCCATAGCAAAAACCACTGAGCTATCACTGCTTCACCTGGTGGCTTTGTTAAAAGCTTATTTTAGGGAGACTAAATGATGATCATGGAAGGCGCGGCCCCTGGTCCAAGCCAGATATGGAACCTATTTGTGAGCACCAGCATCGGTACATACGGCACCGAATCAGGGTTTTGTCTTGCCACCGCTGACAGTATCAGTAAATGGTAATTATTCCATATCCATAATGATTCCTATTATAAATCCGCCGATGCACAAAACGTGCTGCTTATCTGCTAGAATGACGTTAATTTGCAATAAAATGTCTATGAAATTAAAGCAATAGTGTTTTTACTCGACTGCGCCATATGTACACAGAATTACATGACACTTGTCACGACTTAGTACAATAGTAGGTACATTAAGCTAAGAGTGGAATATTAATTGTTCTAATCGAGAATATGCACTAGTAAGCCCAAGCCGTTTTACTAGACTTTTATGCTGGAGTGGCTTGGTAATAAAATAACAGTAATAAGTTGGAGAGGGCCTTAATAATAGCTCAGATTGAAGTAACTATATTATGTGTATGTCTCCAGCTTACTCAATTGAAATTTCTTAATTCTGAATATGCCAATATTTAGCGCAGATTTAGTGCAATTATGAATACTAACTCAAAATTTAGGTGCCAAATAAACTTCGATGCTACATGTGATTATTAGTGTGTTAGCTGGCGTTATGGTCTCCAGCTGACACATGCTGTATATACGAAACGGCTGAAGATGTGATTATATACTATAGCCAGGGATTTAGCGCATAATTTGTGCCAGTGGCACAAAAAAATTGAAACGCCCTACTTGAAAACTGTAGTAGTAATGACCCGATTACAACGTGTAAGCTGGAGACCACGTGTCTACAGCTGCTCATCTGTATCTTCTGAACGAATGGGCCTACGACTTTGTTTAATATGTCAAAATTTAGCGCCAAATTTGTGCCATCGGCACTAAAATTTTCAAGTCTGTAGCTATTAAGGTTTTGGAGCTACAAGCTCAAATAAACGTGTAAGCTGGAGACATGTCCCCAGCTAGCACATGCTGTACAGCTCAAACGGGAAAGGCTAGACTACTGTTTAATAGCTTAAAATGTTGGGTAGAATTTGTGCCATCGGCACCAAAATTTTCAAAACAATGGGCCTCATAGTTTTTGCGTAATAAGCAAAAACATTTCTTCCCGCCTAAATATTTCGTCGAAAACGTTACTGAACGCGGCGTTGCCGTCCGTTCGCTGTAACTGCAATCTGTTTTGAACCTTATTTCTATAGTGTTTGAACTTACTTTTTGCTTTCACGTTAAGGATATGTAGAAGAAGTTACAAAGAAACAGTAAATGTATAGACCAGGAGAAGGTGTTGTGTTGTTTGACAACCATAACATGTGCCAATATTTACAAAATATGTTGGTAGGTATGTTTTCTCTCAGAATGTTGACCTATTTACTAGTTCTTTATTACATCCTCTTTGTTTGACCAAGATATTGCATTCTAATCTAATCCTTCACTCTATATCTATAAGTGATAACTGGTTGGTTATGAATATACTGTTATTTTATACGTAAAAGGAAAAAAGATAATTGTTCGTAATTCTGTTATGCAAAACCAACTAAAATTAAGTGATATAAAAAGTTCTTAGTTTGTTAGCAAAAGTCCAAATTGGTATAGCATTTACAAATCTTGATCTAGAAACCAGGGATATTACGGTATGGGTATTTACCGATACGATTTCGGTAAATACCGTAATGAAATAAGGGTAACAGGTATATATCTGTTAGCATAATTGCGATACGATTACCGAATTCCATTTCGGTATATGTATTTTATGTTAGTCAATGAGAGTGCAGCGGGCGGGCAGGGGTGCGGTGATGCGGTGGCGCGATACGCTGCGGGGGGGAGTGGGGGGAGCAGTACTCACCGCTCGCGCTGTTTAGATAATTATAGGTTTATTAGCAAGTACCTATATTATTTAATATGAATGACGGGAAGTGGGAATAATAACATTATTAGTTTCAAATAGGATTTTCAGTGTAGGTATATTCAAAAACTGCTTCCGTACCCGTAACACACTGCTAGGTGCTTGGCTACAGATTTTTTCTTTGAGAGTGGTAGCTTGATGGTGGATAGCATGGTGGTAGGGCATAATGCCCGCCTAGCTAGCTACCACGCCCAAGTAGGAAATCTGTCGCCAAGCACTTATCGATGTGTTCAGCTATATGTGTCCTTGAGAACCAGTAATTTTGCGTGGTGGTAGAGGATTTTGCGAATGTGCGCCTGGCTAGCTACCACCCTTAAATAAAAAATCTGTAGCCAAGCACTTATCGGTGTATTCTGCTATGTGTCCTTGAGGACCAGTAATTGTTCGTGGTGGTAGAGAATTTTGCGAATGCGTGCCATAATATGCATTATTGCACCATATTTAAAAACAATATTCAATCTTTGTATTGATAAAGGAAACTTCCCCGACTTAATGAAACAAAGTAAAATGACTCCAATTTTGAAGTCGGGGGCTACATCTGACCCTTGCAATTACAGACCTATTTCTATCTTACCTGTTCTGAGTAAAGTATTCGAAAAAATTATGCTCAAACTACTTCTGTCCCATTTTAATGAGCATAATATATTGAATGAGAATCAGTTTGGTTTCACAAAGAGCAGATCCACAACAGATGCAGGTGCTCAATTGATGTCACATATACTTGATGCCTGGGAGAGTTCACAGGATGCTATTGCCGTATTCTGTGACCTTTCTAAGGCATTTGACTGTGTAGAGCACCGCACTCTGATTCGCAAACTTTCACATTATGGTATTCGTGGAAAAGCTCTGGATCTTATAAAGTCATATCTGTCAGACAGGCTACAGAAGGTTAGAATAAATGGCAATACTTCTTCCGGGTCTTTGGTAAGAATAGGCGTACCGCAAGGATCAATTTTAGGACCTTTTCTGTTTCTAGCATATATAAATGATCTGCCTTGCATGGTTAAAAATTTCTGCGATATAGTTTTATTCGCAGATGATACCTCCCTAATTTTTAAAGTAGATAGGAGGGATAGTGAACTTATTCATGTAAATAATGTGTTATCTATGATCTCTAAGTGGTTCGCGGCTAATAATCTTCTCTTAAATTCAAAAAAGACCAAATGTTTAAAGTTTTCTTTACCAAATGTTACTTATGTTGAACCAAACATTAAGCTTGGCCTAGAAAAACTCTCTTTTGACAATGCGACAGTCTTCCTGGGAATTAAAATGGATTCACCTTTACAGTGGAATCCACATATACATGATCTATCTGGAAGACTTAGTTCTGCTGCATATGCAGTTCGTAAGATAAGACAGCTAACAGATGTAGCTACTGCTAGGCTCGTTTATTTCGCGTACTTCCACAGTATTATGTCTTATGGTATATTGCTGTGGGGAGCTGCTGCTGAGATAGAGACAATCTTTATCTTACAAAAGCGTGCAATTCGAGCCATATATGAAATGGATCCTAGGGAATCCCTGAGAGATATTTTTAAAGAAATTGATATTTTAACTTTACCAAGTCTGTATATATTTGAAAATATTATGTATGTTCGTAAAAATTTGAGCAAATTTAAATCAAACAGTGACACTCACGATTATAACACTAGGAATAAAGATAAAATAGCGGTGCCAGGTTTTAGATTAGCAAAGACAAATAAAAGGTCCTTCTTAGGAAATTGTGTGCGGTTTTATAATAAATTGCCCAAACATATTACAACCCTCACAGAAAGAAAATTCAAGTTGCATGTGAAGAATATTTTGATAAAGAAATCTTACTACACAGTTTGTGATTACTTAAACGACAAAAATGCTTGGACTGGTTCGCCTCTGCCAAGCTAGCGCCTAACACCTACGTAATGTAAATTAAGTATTGTAATAATTTTACTATATAGTATGTACTTAACACATTTTTAAAAACCGTTTAAAAGAATGGCCCCGAGTTTCTTGCCCGTTCTTCTCGCAGTGGCTCTATAATTTTTGTTTGCTGAACGTGGCAATACAATGTAGTATATTTCAATATTAAAATTTGTAATTGACCTTCATAAGAGCTACGTAGACGCCTAAATTGAATAAATGATTTTGACTTTGACTTTGCCTGGCTAGCTACCACCCTCAAGTAGAAAATCTGTCGCCAAGCACTTACCGGTCTATTCCGCTATGTGTCCTTGAGAACCAGTTATTTTGCATGGTGGTACAGGAATTTGCGAATGCGCGCCTGGCTAGCTACCACCTTCAAGCAGAAAATCTGTCGCCAAGCACTTTCTGGTCTGTTCAGCTTTGTCCTTGAGAACCTGCTGGTGGTAGAGGATTTTGCGAATGCGTGCCTGACTTTGACTTTTTGTAGTAGCTAGCCAGGCGTGCATTCGCAAAATCCTCTACCACCACGCAAAATTACTGGTTCTCAAGGACACAGCGGAACACACCGGTAAATGTTTGGCGACAGATTTTCTACTTGAGGGTGGCAGCTAGCCAGGCGCGCGTGAAATACTTAGTGGATGTATGATTATTTGATAAATCCTAAAACTGTAACTCATTATTATAACCGTGTCAGTTGCAAGAGTAGGTATGCCTACCTATTTAATAATAATGTCGGCTGATGTGGAGAGGCGGCACTAGTACAATTGTACTATATAGTGCCGCCTCTTTGAATTCAAATATCGAAATAATATTCTGCTGAATAGGTACGTAACATTGTCAGCGGCATGCATTGGCACGTAGGGCCAACGCGGGCGGCGGCTGAGGCGAGGGGGCGCGGCGCGGCGTGCGCCTGCACTCGCACAGTTTTATATTTCAATTTACAAAAATACCGAAACGTATACCGGTATTTATATCGGTTACCGTAATCATACGGGTAATCGTAAAGGAAACGGTACAACCGTTTCATTGCGGTGACCGTTTATATCTGTAACCCATACATACGGTTATCGTTTCAATCGGTAACCTTTATGAAGCGGTATTTAAATCCCTGCTAGAAACATAGTAGTTCTGCAATCGCAACCAAAATAACAGGCCACGTTTGAAATTATCGTATGTGTATCACGCACACGGTAGCTACTATTAATTAGCACAAGTTTCAATACCTAAATTAGGGGAAAGTTAAGAGTAGTTATTTTTATGTAGATATATATTAACAAATGGCGAGTCTATTTTGCTCTTTTAGGGTGTTGCATGGCAGCCCGTAAATGAAAAAAAATTGTCGGTTATCGTCACAGCTTCAAAAGTACATTATAAAAGGCGTTTTCAGTATTCGTTGGTTGAATAGATAATACCTACCTAATGGTTCATAATACACCGAAATTTTAAACTCCTTACTAGTTTCATTATCTACATAGGTATACCCCGTAACAACAATGGTCTGAAATTCATAACTTTGAAGGCCATACAATTCTTTATAAAAAATAAATATTAAAATATATTTGGACACTACTAAACGAGCTCTGGTTGAAAACGCGCATATGTTAGTGTGCAAAAAAGTATATTCATGTCTTGGAGGAGCCAGGGGCGTATTTACCCTAGGGCCTAAAGGGCCAGGGCAGTACGCGGCCAAAGTTGTACCTCGCGCTCAACTTGTGCGCCTTTCTTTTTGACTTTATATGGCTGAAGATATAAAAAAAGAAAGACTAGATTAGGACTCAGAACCTTTTCATAAACTGAAATAGTATTACGCATGTGCACTGCGGTGCCAAATTGCAGTGGGGCGTTCGTCTTCCGTACGTGCGTAGAAATTAATAAAAAAATACCGACGTTCTGCCATTTCAGTTTTAAATAACTCGATTTGTGGTCGTTTGTTCAAAACCAAAGTAGGTACTGCTTTAGCACCTTATATTCCTGTATATTTGTGACGACACGAACGCCGCGTTTACCTGTTATATAAACAGCGGCGTGGTCAAGCATTTTTTTTTAATTACACAGCGGATTTAAACAATATCGTTCAATCTATTTGGTGTCTCTCTGATATATGGTCATAGGATAAGTGGTCACAGAACACTTAGTTTCTGATGCAGAGTATTGCAAAGCAGCAAAGAACATACCCATTCATATTACAAATTCCAAACCCAACACTGTGACATGACAGGATCTAGGTTTATCTGGCTGGGATATATATATCATAATTATGTAAGGGTTAAGTCCGACACTGGCAATCACTAGAACTTAGTGGCCCAAAAGGCTACATCATAAAGAATTCTAACCCTACTTTATATATACCTGGTTGTGTATACAGAAAATAAATCTGATAAAAAATAACTAATTGTACCTACAGGAAAGATTAATGAATATTTATATTCCTTATAACACAACCAGATGTGCAAACTGATTGGTCCATAAGGAACTCCTGTGACTGGTTAGGAACCCACTATGCTCTCCAATACAGTACAGTGGAGAAAATACATTTTTCAATTAGGTGAAATAGAAAACATAGTAAGTAACAATCTATGGGTAGGAAAGTGACATACTATATTGATTTTCTACGGAGAAATTATAAAACCTTGTTACTAATTAAAAGTAGTAAAATTTTAATGTATATAATAATATATGATCATATTGTTCTATTGAATATAAAATATAATATAAATAAATAGTAAAGGAGTTGTACATGTAATAATACAATCTGTAAATGGAACAGTTGTATATAACTCTTTATACATATACACAAGCAAGATTACAATCTTTAATGTTGAACAGAGGCGGACATAGTACACTATTTATTAGACTCAATACTAATTATGATAATAATAATAGAAGATACAGCATAAATCTGACATAATATAAGAAGCCAGTTCTAGAACATAATGTAAATAAGTTGATCTACCAAAAGCTTTCTCTAAATTGCTTCATTTTACTATAATACCAAATTTGCTTATTCTATGTTATTTTCTGTACGAGATCAAAATTCCTTAAAGATAATTTTGCTACCAATTGTCATGAATTATGGGAAGATAAAAATGAAAACTAAATGTTACAGTGTCTCCACCCTATTATAATAATTAAGGCATTGGACATAATACTACTACACCACAAACTAAAATGAAGTCAAATACAGTTATTTTTTGTTTGCACCAACTTATTTGATTAATGAGATACTAGTCAAGACTGCCATCAAGCCCTAATTTAAAATATTTTTACTGTTACATATAATATAGGTAACATAAAAAAATATTATCCTCAAATCATATTTACTTTAGCAATTAGGGGATATTATTAATTTTTGTTTTTTTAAATTGTCCAAACATGCCTTAGTTTGGACAATGACACTGTATGTTTTATGTAAAGCATGAAGTATTATATATCTCAATGATGGTGGTACTACTATGCGACAACCAAGTAATAGACAATCCTTGTGCATAGAAAGTTCAGAATGGTGCAGTCAGTATGGATGTAACTCTTCATCTGACACTTTGGAAGCCACTATTCAGCTCAGCACTAGATTGAGTGAATAAATGTCGTGAGGGTAGTATAATATTGTAGTACCCTCAGAAATTCAGACAATGATACTATATATTCAAACTACTCATACATGTATATAACAGTTTCAGCCTGAGTCTGTGTCTGGACAGAGTCCTGAGGTTTAGGTACTACTGCCTGTTTAGCCTTCTTACGTGCAGCATCACTCTCTGCATAATACATACCAAGTCGAGTCTTAATAGCTGCCAAAGCAGCACCATTAATTTCGTCATGAAATATATTAGTATAACGCCATTGTTTTACCAAAGGGCCTCGCCTCCTTTCTTTTTTAATTTTTATAGGTTTTTCTGGCTCAGTGGGTATTAGCTCCGCAGAATGACCAGTGGCCTGGCTATCAATAGCAATCAATGTGCCTTGTGGATTCTCTGGCTTAGTCTGTAACACAATGTATGCGGTGGTGGGTTGTGCTGGCCTAGGAGCAGCCTGCAGCAAAATGCCCATACTTTGACCTCCATTGGACGTTTGATAAAAATTTGTAGCAGTTGCAGTAGGGATAGCAGTGGACTGGTACTGGTTTTGGAAGTAATTCTCTGCAATGTTGACAAGATGCCCACTGCCAGGGTAAGTGAGGGGAGCAAATGTTTCTTGTGGAGGAGGTGCTTGTTGCTGTTGTGTTTGTGGTGGACTTTGTTGGACTTCCATACTTCTTTTAGACTTTGGCATTGTTGCAGAAATATTGTCAGGGTCATAAGCTTTGATGTAGTCTTTCCACATTTTAGAAATATTTATTTCCAGACCAGCAATTTTATCAAGCCTTATGAAGTCTTTCAGGCGATGAGTGTGTACAATTGAGTAGATATGATTTTTTATCTGATCAACAACTCCTGAGGGTAATCTCACCTCTCCAGACCGGCGGTGACTGTTCTTGCCTCTATTATCACTGGGAAACATGACGCCATCATCCATTTTTTTACACAACACTCTGACCTTTCTTTCTGTTATGGCATGTATATTCTTGAAAGCCGTTTGGCATACTTGGGTCTCTCTCCCTTTTACTCTTATAAAATATTCAAATGTGCATGTTCTCCTACTGCTGGACTTAACTCTCTTTCTTTTAACATCTACTTGTCTCATCAACCCAAATAAATATGCGTTTTGTTCATCATGAGTTTTCATTGAGTAAAATCCTTGAAATGTCTTAAATCGTATATCTTCAGGAACTTTTTGGAAGCATCTGCGTCTGCAGTTGCAGTCAGGGCCAGGCTGTTTAGGTGGAACCAGTTTCCCATTTGCATTAATGTATTCCAGTCCAGCTATCCTTAAACGTTTTTGTTTTTGTTTGTGCCATTCTGTAAATAATAAAATATTTATACAAAATTATGTAACCATTTCCAAAAACTTTAGCAAATTTATGAATTAAAAGCTCGAATAATGTAAAGGTATTGTATATATTTATATAACTATGTATACCTACTAATACATGGATTGTAAATCTTGTCATAAAAGTTCACTGAACAAAAAATTGCAGTACATAAACAAGAGATAAGGTAAATAAACAGTATCAAATGATTGACACATTTCAAAAGAAGTAATAAGGTAGTAAGAGTCAAAAATTATAAAACACCTTACGGAGGAAATTGAGACTTCTACAACACGACTTTTTAAGAAACGGCAACAACATAATCAGCAAGGTTCGTTTAAAAGAACACAAACTTTACCTTCTGGATTTCTTGATCGTCTTTTCACAACTTTTCCGTTTTTAGTAAGTTTTACTTTACGGTCATTACTTGAGACATCCGCCATTTTAATATCGAAGCAACATTCTCCGCATTCTCACAACCAAACCATCGTAACTACCATGACGTGCGTGCATCACATCAACGTCATCAACGTAGTATATATTCTATTTGATCTATGGTCATCAACCCACACTCCACAGAGAAGTTTAAGTCCTGTTTACACTTTGATTAGTGTTTACTGGTGCAGTTTAGTGCCTGTGTTTAATAAAGCTATGCTATGCGAGGAGTGTCAAATACTGTTTTAGCTGGTGTATTTAGTAGATCTGCGATCTTGCATCCGACGTTGTACAGTCGACAACAAGCTAAGCTATCAATAAAATTGTATACTAGTTGATGATCTCGGAGCTGTAAACCTAGCACGCTAGTCTCCACTTGCAATAATTGAATAAAGGCGCACGCTGCGCCAATAAACAATATTAATGGCTATACTTACTATGCCGTTACCAGCCCATACCCATATAGCTTTTTGCTACTTTTCTCTGTACTGATAGCTAGGCAGTTAAATTTTCACAGATGATGTATTTCTGTTGCTACTATAACAACACAAAAAATCATCCAAGTGCGAGTCTGAATCACACGCGGTAGCAAGACAATGTACCCTTCGTGAAAAATAAAAAAAAGTTTGCAACATAATGTTTAGTGTTGTACAGATATTAATGAAGAAATGCTAATTATGTCGTATCAAAGTAATTACGGAATATAACTATGGTTTTTGTGACCCATTCCCCCATAAGCGTGCGCAGTGAACCTTTATTTAATGTAAGCTACGCAAGGGCAGATTCGCAATTTACAGCTCCGAGAGCCACTAGGAATAATTAGGTACAATTTATAGTTAAGAATGATAACAATCCTTGTAGGTAAACAAAATATGACTTGTAAAATTTTTTTTATTTATGCCTGGTAGGTAAGCCTTTGACCACTATCTCACCTGATGGTAAGTGATGACGTGGTCGAGGATGTTGTTCAGACTAACCTAGAGTTACTGGCTCTCAAGGACAGCTGCCGGAACACACCGTTAGGTGCTTGGCGACAGATTTTCAACTTGAGGGTGGTAGCTAGCCAGGCGGACATTTGCAAAGTGCCCTACCACCATGCTGTAACGACTACTATCCTAAGACAACAACCGGGACCGACGGCTTAACGTGCCCTCCGAAGCACGGAAGCGCTCAGTAGTAATGTCACCAGTGGTCACCCATCCAAGTCATGACCGCGGCGGACGTTGCTTAACTTTGCTGATCGATTCAAAATGGCTAAGCAAACTTGGCTACGAGCGCTTCAAATCCCCAACTTCTACAGAATGATTGACAAATAAATTCAAATGTCAGTTTAGTCATCTTATTTAACTACTTATCCTGTGGGGTGCCAGGCTCGAATGTTGCTCACTCAGTCATATGACGATTCTGAAAACGTTATTTATATGTGAGCAAATTTCATGAAAAAGTTTTAACTCACAGACAGACCACAGACACACCCCAATCGCTCTTCAAACACATACGCACGCATGCCTTTTATTTATTTGTTACTTAACGAACACGCACAGTATATTAAAGATAACTAAACTTACTCCAATTGTAGTAATGAAAACTCCTCATTTTAGACAAAATTAGGAGTTTTCATTACTACCTTTATTATATCGTTCTTTTATCTGGTTTCCACGATACGGGCCAAGAGCCTGGTGTGGAACCGCTGTTCATAAATCTAGATATTCTAACTCTAATATTAACTTGTTATTTATATCTACTGTACTACAAATAAGTTTGAATAATCTTGTTATGGTAATACAAAATTATTATTAATATTAATGTCCCCCCATGTCTACACGTGGGCGTCGTAAGAGGCAACTAAAGGTTTTGAAGCAGTGATAGCTCAGTGACTTTGGGTATGGACTGCCGCGCAGCAGGTTTATGGTTCGAATCCCGCCGCTGGCTTGAGCTTCACCGCATGGTGGAAGGGCATTTCTGCGAATGCCCGCCTGGCTAGCGACCACCCTCAAGTAGAAAATCTGTCGCCAAGCACCTAAAGGTGTGTTCCAGCAGTTGTCCTTGAGAGCCAGTAAATCTAGGTTAGCCTGAACAACATCTTCGACCACATCATCACTTACCATTAGGTGAGATAGTGGTCAAAGGCTAACCTATCAGAAAAAAAAAAAACCACATCAAAAGGTGGACAGCGACATTTGCTCAGGAACTGATATCTCACAATGCCAAGCGTGGGGATTATGGCAAACCCCCCATAATGGGGGAGGCTGTGTTCAGAAATGGACAATCCGTCTGATACAGTAACATATTATTTACTGTTTGTTATTAAGTTACTGATTCGAACAATCTATTGATTGGATTGTTCTGCGTTGACGAAATCTGATGGCTCCTCTTCACAATCGGCGATCATAGACGATTACGCGCGAGCACGATCGTGTAGAGGGCTACTCGCCTGTAGTCACCGATCATCTTCGTCGTGAACACGGCTATCGGTGACTTGTCGGTTTTTGGGCACGCATTAAAGGGAATTCGCGTGTAGTTGCGTGCGCGTGCCCAGACGATCGCCGATGATCATTCATTCGATCGGAGGACAGCGAGCGAGCTATTAGTGATAGTGCGGAACTATGGCTACTGGATTGTCAAATGAAGAAACATTCAATTTCATAGAACTTTATCAGACCCACCCAGAAATAACCCCTTATGTTTGTGGTTCGTTGTGATATTTGTATAAATATCACATCGAACCACATTGACATAATTGTTGTATACATTTTGTATAATTATCTTGGACGTGTTGAGAATTTATATCCTTTGAATATAACTGAAAGTAACGTTATTATTATTTTTGACTTGACTTGTATGACCTCTTTGTTTGATTTATTAATTTGTTTGTAATTGTGTTTAATTATTATATGTATTTGCAAATGTGCAGTGACTTGCAATATTCCAACTGAATGTTATTTGATTGATATAATGATTTTATTTTTTACCTGACATTTGTAAAATTGATTTTATTAGTATTATTATTATTTGAATGCTTATGGGTATAATTTCGCCTGAAATAAAAGTTTTTTGAATTTGTATACCGCTATTAAATAAATGGTTGCAGCAACAACACACCCCACGTCCATCTTGACCTTAGACAAAGAAAGGTATAGACTGCTGGTAGCTCCATTTCATTCCCACAAGAAAGGGATACAGTATTAAGTTATTATATGTAAAAGAAAAGGACAAAGCTCTAATATTGCTATATCTCAGTGCGTGCCAGTTTTTTCAAGGCCAGCAACATATGTAGCTCAACAAACTTTGACAGTCATGGCAATTTTGTGAAATTGTGAAATTTACTTTGGCACGTTCCTGCATAATGAATTATTATATATGTGTTTTTTTGTTGTTGTTTATAAACTTAGAGAAACCTTTATGACAATGCGACGTAGTGTGCTAAACTGTAACAGCGATAGTGAGCGGAAAATACCAGGATAATCCTTTCATATGAAAGTTTCAAGTATTTCTTTATGTTTTGGTTATTGTAACAATGTTTTGTGTTTTAAGTGTTTTATCTCAGTAAAGTACTGACAGTTTTTGCCATAATAATACTGGTTAAAAGGCTTTATATCACGATTCAAAATAACTTTTATTTAAATACCTAAAATACAGTGTTGCTAGTTTTGGGTCGTGCATTTACCCCTTTGTCCGTCTCTAATCTTACAATAGATAATATTCAATTATTTGATCCAATCATTTCATTACGATATATGTATAATTTAAATTTTATCTTATATTACAGTTTTCCGTATCATCCTGATATACGAAAAAAATGGAGTGCTGCATGTGGTCGATATCCCTGGGTTCCAAAACAGAGTTCCAAAATTTGCTGGAGACATTTTAATGCGGAGCATATATTAAGAAAATAAATTAATAGATCCACCAATAATATGGTCTAATAAAAAATTAGGGTTTGGATTTTATATAAGTATTCAGAAAAAAGAAGACTGAAAAAGGTTTACCGAAACGTAATCACTTCCAAGATTTTAAATTTTGTGCCCTTGTACAAAATGAGCCAGAGTCACCTGGAATGTATTTTTAGTTCTATTCGTGCCAAAGGCGGATTTAACAATAACCCAATTGAATTCTATTTAAAAGCGCATATAAAAGGCTACTTATACACGGATATATAAAACATTACTTCAGGAAATTGCATCCCCCTGGAAAACATAAACATTTTAACGTTCGGTGAAAAGCGGTACGAAATTTATTTACGCATCCGACTGAATCTAAAGAAAATTACGAGTCATAATAAAGTTTACCAGTTATCGATAGTGACTATGACTAACCTGTAGACCCCTCTTTTTTCTTTGCATACACAAGAATTTATTGAGTACATAGCCGGATTTGTTGTTAAAAAAAATACGAAAACAAATTAACTATGAGGAATGCTTCCTACCTTTAATATCGGATAATTATAAGATGGATTAATTGCCAAGAAAGATAATAGTGGGTTGATCTATCCATTGAGAGGCGTAATCAAATTATGTGAACGTGCTGAAAAAATAATTAAATTGCGTTCACGTGAAGGTATAGAGGCTTTTTCAATGAGAAAAACTTAATGCAGAAATTAATACTTTCATGTTTTTAGGGCTGTGTACGTGATATTTCTATATTTGAAAATCTGCACAATAATGATGCCCAAACATTGATTGGAAATCATAGGATAATGCTATTGAAAGCAATTGCCATGAAATACTTTGAAGTAAGGACCACAGACTAATCACCACAGTACTGAACACAGACTGCCATCCGAAGGCAACAACCGGGACCGACGGCTTAACGTGCGCTCCGAAGCACGTAAGCGCTCAGTAGTAATGTCACCAGCGGTCACCCATCCAACTCATGACCGAGGCGGACGTTGCTTAGCTTTGCTGATCGGTTCAGAATGGCTAACCACACTTCAATACGAGTGCTTCAAATACTATGCCAGGTATTACAATCCGAGACCGGATGTCGCGTAACCGGGACACAAACATACTGTCATCACTTCTTCTCTCAAACTTTATACCTAATTTGAAGAAATTGCGGGGCAGTAAAATTGTTAGAAAACCCTTTTGTTTAATACTGTTTAAAAAAAAGGAAAAAGAAAGAAAAATTATTTATTATTGTGAACTGTCAAATATGTCTAAGATTTGAATTAATATTAAAAAATATCATGGTTGTTTTAAAGATTATGTAGTGAACTATTTATCTGATCTAACTTTGATGGGACGAAGTAAGCCTAAGTCATATAAAGAAGCGATTAAAAGTAAGAATAGTGAAGGTTGGATAGAAGCTATGCAAGATGAATATAACTCACAAATGTCGCATGGTGTCTGGGAACTTGTGGATCGATCTAAAAATGGTAATGTGATAAAATCAAAATGGGTTTTCAAAGAAAAAGAAGATACAAATGGGAAATGTGAAAAGTTTAATGCAAGATTTTTTGATGCAAAAGGTTTTACTTAACAATATAAAGTTGACTATGAAGAAACATTTGCACCTGTTGTGAGACATAGCAACATTTCTTAATGGAGATTTACATGAGCAGATCTATATGGAACAACCTACCGGTTTTCAAATTGAGGGGCAGAACAAAGTATGTTTACTCAAAAAGAGTCTATATAGGCTTAAACAATCCAGTAGAAATCGGAATGAAAAAGTTCATAAGGTTTTGGTTAACAATGGTCATAAACAGTTGAAGAGTGAACAATGTGTGTTCTACAAAGCTAATTTAATAATAGCTCTATACGTTGATGATTTTTTCATATTTCTTGGGGAGACAAAAACTAATGTTTTCTATAGGAACATAGCAAAATATAACTTATATAACATCATAGTTTTGACAGAGACTATTGGCTGACTGGTGGAATCCTGGATAGTGAACTTTTTGATGACAGATACATAGTTTGGAGGCGTGACCGAAATTTTGGACAAGGCGGCGGAATTTTGGTGGCAGCCCACAGAGAACTGCTTACTTCTGATAATGTCAGTTGGCGATCCACTGCTGAAGACATCTGGATATCGCTTCAACTAAAATCACACTGTGGCAAACATATCCACCATCTCCACATAGGTGCGCTGTACTTGTGCGGTGAGCAAGACGGTCACAGTTTTGCCAACCAGTTAGATGCCTTTTTGGAAAATTTACGGATATAGTTAACGACCACCCATCTGACAGTTTTATTATCTTAAGCGATTTCAATATGAGCTCTATATGCTGGACCATAACAGATGATGGAATCCGACCGTCTTCGGCGCCCCTTATTAGTCCATATTCCAATTTTATTGATTCTATTAATATGTGTGGTCTTCAGCAATGTAATTTAGTTAAAAACAAAGATGAAAGGACTACTGGATTTGGTTCTTTCTAACATGCTCTTGTCAGTTTCAGCATGTACGGAACCACTATCCAAAGTTGACGGATATCATCCACCATTATCAATTCGCGTTGGTATTCCACATTTTCAATCGCTTAAAACTAAAAAGCGCTTAATTTATCAGTATAATAAAGCATATTTTGACCTCATTTGTTCTGATCTTAATAAACAACAGTGGGGTGACATATTAGCAAAAGGTAGTGTTGATGATGCCGTAGGCATGTTTTATTCCGTTATTTTTAAAATCAGAGACATGTACATCCCACGACGTTACAACAAAGCCGACAAATGTCCACCCTGGTACTCTTCAGTTCTCACTAAGATACTAAAAGAAAAATATAAGTACCACAGTAAATGGAAAGTTTATGGCAATATGGCCGATCTTCTGTCTTATCAATTACTACGCGATAGAGCTGACAGTATTGAGCAAATCTGCTATAAGGCGTACATTGAACGTGTTGAATCATCCATAAGTTCCACGCCCAAATTGTTCTGGTCTTTTATCAAAAGTAAACGGAACAACAATAATTTCCCATCACAAATGTCCTACAATGGTAACGTTAGCAATAATGGTCAAGAAATACGTGAATTTTTTTTCTACCTTTCTGGCTACTGCGTCGTCTCCTAGCAGCTACCTTCAGCCTAATATTAATACTAACTGTTATATTCATAACATCGAAGTTGATCCGTATGTTCTTCGTAAACACCTTAAAACACTAGATTTAAGCAAATCAGCCGGGCCGGATTCATTGCCAGCTATCTTCTTAGTGAAGTGTGCCGATGCGTTAGTAGAACCAGTGACTTTACTATTTAAACGGTCCCTGGCTGAAGGCGACGTGCCCGCTCTATGGAAATCTGCCTTTATCTCACCAATCCATAAAAAAGGTGCCAAAGACAAGGTAGATCACTATAGGCCGATTTCCAAACTCTGCCTTTTGGCTAAGATACTGGAGCGAATTGTATATAACCAACTTTACGACAATCTGATATCTAGTCTCAGTCCCCAACAGCATGGGTTTTTAAAGGGTAGGTCAACCGTTTCTAACCTTGTGTTATTCACGGATTTTATCTCTGAGCATATGGATAATGGTACCCAAGTAGACGCTATATATACCGACTATAGTAAGGCATTCGATCGAATAGATCACGATATCCTATTAAAGAAGCTTTGGGAATCGGTGGCGACCTACTCAGATGGTTTTCGTCTTATGTGGTAAACAGAACTCAAGCGGTAGTACTCAACGGTTTCGCCTCATCTTGGATGACGATTCCATCCGGTGTCCCCCAAGGATCGCTGTTAGGACCTTTGATTTTTGTAGCATTTGTTAATGACATCGGCGCATGTTTCAGACATTCTGATTACCTACTCTTTGCTGACGACATGAAAGTTTATAGGCCAATTAAAACTCTAGCCGATGCTTGTCTGTTACAAGAAGACCTATTGCGAGTAGTAGAATATTGTCAGATTAATAATCTTACCCTCAATATATCGAAATGCTTAGTAATCAGTTTCACTCGGAAATCAGGCGCTATCATGCACAATTATTCTGTACATAACCAACTCTTATCACGTAGCCAAGTATGGAACCCTAATTACGCAGTTCACTCTGATAGATTGGAACGTCTACAGAGAAAGTTTACAAGGTATCTTGGTTTTAAATTCAAAACACCTAATTTAACTTATAATGAAAGGTGTTCACGCTTCCATTTGCTACCGCTAAAATGTCGTAGACATATATGTGACCTGCGTTATCTAACTAAACTGGCTCAGTCAAAGGTTGATTGCCTTGAATTAGTCTCTAAGCTATCATTATATGTTCCGTCCAGACTCCAGACCCGACAAACCAGAGATTTGCTTCACACCCCATTCGCACGGACCAACTATCAAGCTAACTCATTTTTATTACGTTCCGCAACTGCTCTTAATAATACTCTTGAAGTACACCCATTGACCTATTCACAAGCAGTGTGGCGTCAACAAGCACCCTGTTATCTGCGACCTGCACCTGCCCTGGGCATTAGATTAATTGTTAGCTGATAAGTGTAGATGTGCATAATTTACCTGCTATTTATTTATTGCATTGTTTAATCATCTTATATATCATTGTCATTTGCGGAGGCTTTTAAGTGGCTTCTCCTTATGTATATATATATATTATCTTGTAACAATAGCTGTAAGAACCCCAAAAATAAAAAATATTATAAAGAAAATAAAAAATCTAACTCCGATGGACTTTTATGTGTGGTGAAGGGTAAACGACCTTGTTTATCAGAATCAAATGGACACAATACGTAGTGCAGGTGAACTAAAAACGTGGATTATGAGTGCCTTTGATGCGCTAAGAAGTGATCGGAGTGCTATGCGGCTATCGTGCGAACCTGTGCATTGAGCAGATGTTACGGTATGCACTTCGAACATTTAATGTGAGTACCTACCTATCTATTACTTCTAGTGTATGAAGAAAAATTTTCAGTGTTAGTAATTTTTAAACGCCAAGTTGTTCTAAGTGTCGATAATCAGTCGTTTATGATACGGATAACTCGACTTCATTGGTAGGTACATTGCTAGCGAGTTAGATTTTTAACCGACTTCCAAAAAGAATGAGGTTTTATATTCGTCTGTATGTATTTTTTTGTGTATGTTCATTGTAATTTTTGGCCATTGTGAACCGATTTAAAACTTTTCTACTCTTAAAATAAAATGAAACTTTTAAGAAAACTTCGTCCCGAGGTGGTCTCATTTAAATTTCATCAAAATCAGTCTTTTGAGTAACACTCTAATAACTGAATAGTGTACGCCTATCTTGATTTAATTGTTGACAGTGAATGACAATCAGACTCAATCGGTCCTGTAAGTAGGTATCTAGCAAGGGTCATTGAAAAGTACTGAAAAGGGTGAATATATTTTTAACCAAAGATAACCGACTTCAACACTAAAATGTGTTAAAGTAAGTAGTTAGTTGTTTTGAAGCGCTCGTAGCGTAGTTTGCTTAGCCATTCTGAACCGATCAGCAAAGTTAAGCAACGTCCGCCTCGGTCATGAGTTGGATGGGTGACCGCTGGTGACATCACTACTGAGCGCTTCCGTGCTTCGGAGGGCACGATAAGCCGTCGGTCCCGGTTGCTGTTTTTGGATGGCAGTCGTTATAGCATGGTGGTAGGGCATTTTGCGAATGCCCGCCTGGCTAGCTACCACCCTTAAGTAGAAAATCCGTCGCCAAGCACCTAAGGGCCGGCAGCTGTCCTTGAGAGCCAGTAATTCTCTAGGTTAACCTGATCAACATCTTCGACCACATCATCACATACCTACTATCAGGTGAGATAGTGGCCAAAGGCTAACCTATCAGGCATAAAAAAAAAAACTTGTAAGTTGGTAGGTACCATGCGCTCAATATTGTGAGAATAAGTACCTACTTTTGAACTATCATGGTACTGACTTCAAGAAGCTATTTTACACTGAGTTGAAGTCGGTTCCATTTTTGGTAAAAAACTAATTATGTAGATTTTATTTAGAAAAAAATTGGTAGGTTAAGGAAACGTTTCCCTTGGGTTTCATTGTTATTGCAAAATCTACTTTCTACGAAGGTACCTACCAATAGGTAATGTCTTGTTCGCGTCTGTATTCTGCCTCAAAGCAGTATTGCACTGTGTTTAGGTATGAAGCACACTGTAGCGAGTGAAATTACTGGGCAAACGAATGTCTCGGAGTGACGAGCGCAGTGCAGTGTACAGATAGATGACACTGCAACTGTTTATGAGCAGACGTGATGCTTAGGTACCATCAGGCACCGTCTCGCTCGTCTCGTCACTTCTTTACATAAAAAAAAAGACAGGATGTAAGTAGGTATTGCAACGCTTACTAAGAGAGTGATTGAAATGGATAAAAGTTCATGGATGGATTAGGGTAGCCTAAAGAAAAGATGGAGTGTGGGAAGTGGGAACACACTGACAGCGGCAGCGGGGGCATTGCTCCGCGCTGCGCTGCGAACCGGCTACCGTCAAGCGCTGTTAGCCGTTTCAATCACTGAGCGATCGAAGACATTCGGGTGGGAGGCCGAGCCTTTTTAACTCAAAACAGCTGATGCTTTTACTTGGGTTTTTTTTTTTATTGTTTTGTTAGTGAATCTAAGCACCATACCGTATTGTGTATTACTTAATATCTTATTGATAACTATCAGACCACTTAAAAAAATCATCAAAAAACATTTTTTTTTGTTTTTGCTATCGATACCCATCACGCTTGTCGAGTTTGGCCAGTTAATTAGCAGTAACCTTGTATAAGAATAATTTACTAAATGAAAAAAAGTTCATTTTATATTCAGCAAAATATTTTAATTATCAATCTAAAATGACGACGCCATGATTCTTCATCGTCACTAATTATCTACCTCCTCTTTGGTTAACCGTTGCGTTTCCTCTTGGGTTTTGGTCTCATGCTGGTAATTAGGTTTTTGAGTCCATAAAAGTACCAGCTATACTTATCGCAAAGAAAATAAAATTGAAGGCAGCCTGAGTAACAAACAGCATGGTTTTCGTGCCTCTCGTTCCACAGTCACGAACCAAGTCACCTTTGTGGATTATGTCTCCGCAAATATGGATGCTGGTAGACAGGTTGATGCTGCTTTCCTTGGTGCTAGGCGGGCATTTGACGTAGTAGACAACGACATTCTGCTAATGAAACTTTCGATGCTAGGTGCTTCACCGAAGTTCTTGATTTTTCTTTGCAAATTATTTAAAAGATCGAAAACAGTAGGTACGTGTAGCTGCAAACGTACAGATCGGTTGAGTTTTAAACAAGGTCAGGGGTCAGCCAGGGCAGCATCCTGGGGCCAACGCTGTTCTTGATAATGATTAATGATCTTCCTAAAGTACTGAGAACAGCTCATAGTCTAATGTTTGCGGACGATTTAAAAATGTATTTATCAATAAGTCAAATATCAGATTGTACCGATTTGCAGCTTGACATTGACTCGGTGGAAGATTGGAGCCGTTCAAATAAATTATTATTTAATGTCGCAAAGTGCAAAATAATGACATTCTCCAGATTGCAAGAGCCCTTAATGCTGACATATACCCTAGAAGGTTCTCAGTTGGAGATGGTAAATTCTATCCGAGACCAGGGAATTGTTGTAGAGATGAATTCTTATTGTCTATGATTATAGTCTATGTTTTTAAAAGCAAGTTATTTTCAAACTTGGAGCGATTAGTGTTTTGACAAATGTCTTGAAGAAAATTTTCATTGCACTAGTTTTTGAGAATTGTTTGGAGCAACTTATAAGTTTGTAGTCGATGTAATTTTTTATAAAGATGTAGAGTGTTCAAAGGTATTAAGAAATTAAAAATGTGTGAATGAATTAAAGCCATTTATATACTGGATCCCAATAATTAAACACCTTGAGGGCGGATTTGAATAAGAGGTCATGGGCCCTTTGCCCTCAAGGATAAGATGAAGATGAGCTGAGCTACCTACCCTGGAAACCATATGGTGATGAAATTATTATTTTATTTACTGGAAATAATTATATAGAAACATGACAGAGGAACTGTCAAAACTAGATAAAAATACGAACTATATTATTTGGAAAAAGAAATTACATTTATTACTATTATCAAAAGGACTAAATTCAGTTATACAAGGGTTAAATGATGAACAAAAAATAAAGGAAGATTTTATTAGTAAAGATGCAAAAGCCAGATTTACAATAATTAATTCTGTAGATACTTCATATATTGGACGTATAATTGACTGTGAAACCGCAAAAGAAATTTTAGACACATTGGATAAGATATTTTTTGGCCAAATTGACACACAGAGGTGTCATTTACTCCAAGATTTTTATAACTATAAATTCGAAAAAACAGATTTACTAGAAGATATCGGCGACCTAATGAACATAGTTACCTCAATCAAAAGTACTGGGATGAATCTAACTGATACTGAGGTTGTGTCGAAAATATTGTGCATTTTACCTAAAGAATTATCGAGCTTTAGGACAGCTTGGGAATCAACTGCTTAAGAAGAGAAAACTTTTGTGAATCTTATTTCCCGAATACAATTAGAACTAAAAATTACAGAACGGGATACTAAAAATAAAGAAAATTGTGATACATTTTTAATAAATGTTTGTTATAATTGTGGTAAGAAAGGACACATAGCAAAATTCTGCAGAAATGATAAAGGATCCAAGAGCGTGAAGAATAACAGCATAATAACATGCTTCAAATGTCTGAAAAATGGACACAAAAATAATGATTGCAAAGAAAAATACAATTGTGTGTTTTGCAAGACAAACACACATTTTTCAAAATTTTGTTTAGAGAAACCACAATTTTTGGTGAGTAATTTTACAAAATTAGACAGAGATGAGGAGGAAACTATTGAGTTCATACTAGATTCCGGAGCTAGCAGTCACATAATTAATTCTGAAGTATATTTACATTTGAAAGAAAAGTGCAATTATAGAATCTCAACAGCTGATGGTAATACACACATTATAGACACTGTGGGTAAAGTGTTATGCAAGTCTAACACAAATTCACATAACATTACCTTCAATGATGTGTTACTAGTCCCGAAAACGGGTATGAATGAAAGTAATGAAGAAAAACTTAATTTCAATTTCAAAAATAGCAGAAAATAATTATAAAATTGTGTTTTTCAGAAAAGAATGTAAAGTATACGAAAGAGATGGCAGCTGCTTACTGACTGGTGAGTTAAGGGGTGACGGACTGTACTATGCAGAGTTGTCAGCAACTCGGTCAAGCACAAAGTCAGTAAACTTAATTCAAAACATAAATTTTTGGCATCGAGCTTTGGCACATACATCAATTTCAAAAACAAAACAGATAGTTAATGGAATAAATTCAAAACATAGTGATAATTATATTGACACCTGCGAAGTCTGCACACAAGCAAAACTATGCAGAAAACCATTCAATACCGAAAGGAATAGAGCTACTAGGCCATTAGAAATAGTTCATAGTGACATCTGTGGTCCAATAGGTTCAGACACGTATGATGGTTATAAATATATTATCACTTTTCTAGATGACTATACACATTTTGCTAAAATTTATCTGATCAGAACTAAGAGTGAAGCCTTTTCAAAAATTACTAATTACATAAATTTATCTGAAAATCACTTTAACTTAAAAGTAAAAACATTTAGGTGCGATAATGGCGGTGAATATAGTTCAAATAATTTTAAAAAATATTGTTTAGGTAAAGGAATTTCAATAGATAATACAATACCGTATACTCCACAACATAATGGTAAGGCAGAACGATTAAATAGAACAATTTTGGAGCGAACCCGTGCTCTTTTGTTTGACATGAAGTTACCACAAGAGTTATGGGGCGAGGCGGTGTTAACAGCAACTTACATAACCAATAGGTGTTCTAATACTATTAATGACAGAACGCCAGCAGAAATGTGGTTTAATAGAATTCCAAATTTGAAACATTTAAATATTTTCGGTTCTTTGGCTTATTACAAAATAAATACAAAACTCAATAAATTAGATTCCAGATGTGGTAAGGGTTTGCTAGTAGGATTTACGAACAAAGGATATAAGATTTGGGATCCGGTGGGTTTGAAGGTATTTTATTCAAGAGATGTGACTTTTAATAATAATGCGAAGGATGTTTTGGAATTTTTAAAGCAATGTAATAGGATTGCGAAAGTTACAGATTTATATAAATTATTTAAAGAAGAAGAGGAGTTGGAAGAACAAAACGAGAAAAGAAATGTCATCACAGCTGATGATGGTTGTCAAGTTGAGAGGGGAAGTTTGTATGGAGAAAGTAAGAAGAAGAAGACAGATGTTGAAGCAACGAAGGAGGAGGAGTTTTCTATTTTAGAAGAAGAGAGAAATGATGTCATAGATAATATTTTAGAAGAAGAACGAAATGATGTCATAGAAAATATTTTTGAAAAGCGAAATGATGTCGTAGAAGATGTTTTGGAGGAGGAACGGAATGATGTTATAGAAAATGAGGGAATTGATGTTTTTGAAGATAGTATTGCTGAAGAATTATTAGATAATAATAGTAGAAGAGAAGTTAATTTGGAAGATAGTAGTCAAGAAGTGAATAATGGAAATGAGATTGAAGATAATAGTAGATTGACGGTGGATGGAAACGAGTTGTTTGTGGATGCGGAGGAGTCCGTTGAAGAAATTAGTAGTAAAAGGATTTTGTCAAAAAGAGATAGAAAATTACCAATAAGGTTGAAAGATTATGATTTAGAAACATCATTTTTAACTTACAGTGAGGTGTTGAAGAGTGATGAGAGAAGTTTATGGGAAAAAGCTATTAAAGAAGAGATGGATTCTTTGGAGAAAAATAAAACTTGGGAAGTAGTTGATAAAATAGAAGCAGGTAATAGAAGATTGATAACTAGTAAGTGGATTTTTACTGTGAAGTCGGAAGGAAGATACAAAGCACGACTTGTTGCTAAGGGATTTTTACAAAAATATAATGTAGACTACAAAGAGACTTATAGTCCAGTGGTAAATACTACTAGTGTACGATTATTGCTTTCAATTGCTGCACAGAAAGGTCTAAAATTAAAACAGTTTGATGTAAAGACAGCGTTTTTGTATGGAGAATTAAATGAGGATATCTTTATGGAAATTCCTTTAGGTTATGATTATGGTGAAAATAAAATTTGTAAATTAAAGAAGAGTATATATGGTCTTAAGCAAGCACCGCTCATGTGGAATAAGCGGCTAACTGAATATTTAAAGAAATTGGGTTTCGAACAGCTGAAATTAGATCCATGTTTGTTTTTATGTAAAGAAAAGGAAATTTACTTGGCTATATATGTTGATGATGGAATTTTGATAGGAAATTGTGAAAATGAATTGAATAATATCATGAAAGGAATGCAAAAAGAATTTGAAATTAGAAAATTTGATAAAGTTGAGAAGTTTATCGGTATTGATATACAGGTTGGAGAAAATTATTTGAAA
Source organism: Plagodis dolabraria (assembly GCA_963854805.1). Taxonomy (NCBI): domain Eukaryota; kingdom Metazoa; phylum Arthropoda; class Insecta; order Lepidoptera; family Geometridae; genus Plagodis; species Plagodis dolabraria. The sequence continues at coordinate 28,712,358 of OY978446.1, forward strand.
ATTTATCAGGAATCTTATATTGGTCAAATGTTAAATAAATTTGGATTTAATGACTTAAAAGAAATTATTTTTCCGAATATTTTAGTTGATACACATCAAGAGGGGAAGGGTAATAGTAGTGATGTGCATCGTTATAGGCAGTTGATAGGGTCTTTACTATACTTAGTAAACAAAACTAGACCAGATGCTTCATTTCATGTTGGTTATTGCAGTAGACATCAAGAGTGTCCTAATTTAAATGATTTTGCCAATATTAAAAATCTCTTCAGATACCTTAAGAGCTCTATATCTTCTGGTATTCAATATTTACGTGGAAATAGTTTAGTTTTGACTGCATATTGTGATGCAGACTTCGCTGGTGATCCTGATACTAGGAAAAGTACGACTGGCTTTGTAGTGTTGTACAGTGGTGGTCCCATACATTGGTGCTCGCGTAAACAGTCCGTCACCGCTCTCTCCAGTACGGAAGCAGAATACATCTCTGCCGCAGAATGTATCAAAGATTTACTTTATGTTCAAAGTCTGATTAAAGAAATTACAGGTCATACTCCAAAAACACAATTATTTGTTGATAATCAGTCGGCTATTGTTTTAATTAAAAACGGAATTTTAAATCGCAGAAGCAAACATATTGATGTGAAATATCATTTTATTAAAGAAAAGATAGTTCAAAATTTAATTGAAATTTTCTATTGTCCAACCAATTCTAATATTGCGGATATTTTGACAAAAGGATTGGACAGAACCAAGTTTTTACGTTTAAGAAAGCATATTGTGAGTGATCAGTGAGTTTGATGTGAACTTTAATGAAGTGAGTTTAGTGGTATAGTTAGTTAATTATGATAGGTGTTAGATGGTATATTTTGTAGAGATAATGTTTTGGAATTGATTTGAAATTTAGGTATTAGTTATAGTATTAAGATTGTCTTGATTGTTAATTTGAAATTTATATTTAAGGGGGTGGTTTAATATAGTATGTAGAATGTAATGATAGGTAGGGAATACTAGTATGGGTTTTTATTTTTGTTTTAATTATGTGTTCAATGTTGAAGTTGTATATGGGGTGTTCTAGGAAAATATGTTAAAGTTAAATACAGGTTGGTTTTAATTTTATTTGAGACAATATAAAATTCAGAGGGGATGTTGTAGAGATGAATTCTTATTGTCTATGATTATAGTCTATGTTTTTAAAAGCAAGTTATTTTCAAACTTGGAGCGATTAGTGTTTTGACAAATGTCTTGAAGAAAATTTTCATTGTACTAGTTTTTGAGAATTGTTTGGAGCAACTTATAAGTTTGTAGTCGATGTAATTTTTTATAAAGATGTAGAGTGTTCAAAGGTATTAAGAAATTAAAAATGTGTGAATGAATTAAAGCCATTTATATACTGGATCCCAATAATTAAACACCTTGAGGGCGGATTTGAATAAGAGGAATCACCTTAGATTCCCACCTTGACTTCCGTGAACATATCATTTCCACCTGTAAAGCTGCAAATAAAACCTTAGGATTTATAATGCGCACGGCTTCCCAGTTCTCAGATGTTAGGGTCGCGATAATGCTTTATAATGCATTTGTACGCAGTAAATTGGAATTCTGTGCCATTGTTTGGGACCCCCGGGAATATACTTTGATGGTGGAATGGCTTCAGCGGAAATTTGCTCGATACGTTTATAAACGAAGGTACGGCTACTATCCATATCTTTACCCTTCATTATAAGTATCCGGAATGATAGGGCTAGATACATTGGAGCTTAGACGGAAATTCCAGCTTGTACTGCACTACATTCTGATACTGCATAGTAAAGTGAATAATTCACATATATTGGACAGTATTGGTCTGTACGTGCCTGATAATTACCTGCGATTCGGAAGTCGCCGACGGCATCATATGTTTGCGTGTCCCGTAGCACGAACGGAGTATGCCAGTAACACGCCCACACTGAGGGCTTTATCCCTACTAAATGTGTTTACAAACGAGTACCAGCATGCATGTTGACATATTTAATGATAATATAAGTACCATAGTTACATATTTAAGAATATTTCTATGTCATTCATTAGTTAAAAAATATTTAAGTAGTATGCGCTTTGGTTTAGACTGTAAGCATTCTATTTTCTTGTAATAAATAAATAAATTAGAGGGTCTAAATTTAGTAATAGCCGATTTATAACATCAAGGTTTACACTTCATTCTAGAAAACTATGTGGCAAAGTTTTGCCTTTTACTTTTTTTTGCCTAATACTTTAAGTCCCTGAATCAAAAGAGTGCGGGTAAGGCCGGCTGCTTTGCATACATTAACAATATCAGTCAAAAATATATCCGGGATGGACCCTAAAATACTTCAAAACATTTCTTGAACTTCAAAATTGCGAAAAACAAAACTAAAACAATTGGTATTGTATAATATGGTATCTTTCAAACATAAAAAAAATCAATAAGTACTATAGTTACAAAAACATATAAAATGCATTAAATGAAAGCATTCTTACCCGCTTTTTCCAAATACAAAGCTGTATACCCAAAAAAATCACTTTTCACAGTTTTTTACACGCCAGTCCACGGTGCAGACCCGGAAGGGACAAAGACGAAGAAAAAAAAGAAAAAAGAAGAGGAAGAAGGGCAAACAGCAGGGTGCCGCCCAACCGCCCGTCCAAACCACAACCGTCCAACCTAAGCGCGAAGAGGGTGCATCATGTGCTCCCGCGCGAGAGCGAGACAGGCAATAAGAAGACAAGGACCGCGGCGGAGCTCGAACTTATCGAGACCGCCCTCTATCATCCTTTAGGACGTGCTCCTGAATCTCAGGGAGGGAGCCGACCCCACCCCGCTACTACTAGCGGGAGTGGGCAAGCTCCTCTCCTGCCGCTATGGAGCACAAACTGGATCCCCCCGATGCTGCCGCGACGCCCCGGCCAGGGCGCGCCAACTCTCGTTACCCGAACGACTCGCTCACTGGGATCCTCCCGGTGGGCAGACGTCTATTAGGGAGACAAATAAGATCCCGAATATGACCTCTTACCCCGACAGAAAGAAGAGCATATCAGCTCCAGCTGACAATACAACCCCACGACCCGGCTGTCTTAGTACACAGCCGGCGCAGGAATACCGCGGGTAGGGGCTCACAAAGACCGATACCGCGTCCGTGCAGAACCCACCGTTCCGCGCGAAGAAGTTACGTCGGCAGCTTTATTTATTCTTCGTATACTTCAAAACAACCCCAGCAACTACATGTGAAAGGCATCCAGTGATTACTTCGATGGCCAGCCACACGAGAAAATAACTCTCGGGGGGTTAAATCTCGTTGGCCAGCCAATAGCAGATATACAGTCCACTACGCCGATATTCATTGCGACGTAATATATATTGATGAAAACATTAAACCACTGCCTAGCAAAATTCATAGGAGCCTAAGGCACGGTAATGTCATCTATACAGTATCTTAACTCGGCTCGGTCGTTGAAATAACTACCTACAACCGCGCTGTACGTAAACATGCGATAGAGCTACCCGCCTCCAGTATTTTAATTACATTTGCCTACTTTGTGTTTCCATTTAGTTTTGTGATTGTAAATATACTTTTTTTATATAAACAAATAACATTCTTTGTGAAATGAACAGGTAGTGTTCACTAAAAATGCGTGTTGTTTTTTGTTTAGTAGGTAGATTTAATTAGAAAACCATGTTTATATATGAATAAAAATCAGTCTTAAAAATTTGCGACCGATAAATATTTGTGAGACGTACGAAATGCTTTATTATTACATTTTAAAGTATAAAAAATCCGCATTCTTATATATAGCTTATAACTACCTATTTCACTCGTGTCAATCACTTTCCTTTACTCTATTCACTTTTTTTATTAATCGAGACATTTTTTTCGGGGGATTAAAGGAAATACTTGTCCATTAAAAAGACACACATTATGTACCGTCAACTATTTGACTATAAAATAATTTTACTTACTAGTAAGTACCTTTCAGTTTCCAGGTTATCTAGAAAAAGTAATCTCTGGATGCGTTTTTGACGATTTAATGCAGCCAAAAACAGCACAATATATTCTACTCGTCATATTAAATATATAATATGTACATAAACTTATTTTTAGTGAAAATATTGCGCGTTTATTGTTAAAAAAATTACACACCGTCCAATCGTCACTGCGACGCAGTCGCGAATCGCGTCTGTCTGCGTACCGAGCGCAGACCGAGATCGAGGCGCGTAGGTATAACTCACGTTTCGTCCGTTTCTATGAAGTTGAAATACTGTATAGATAACATTACCGTGCCTAAGGAATCAAAATTGAAAAACATGTTGTGTCACATGTTTAAGTTAACCATATATGGTAAAGGTGGTGTCAGATGTTTCACTTGATTGAATGCTCACTAAAATGATGCTGATGAAATATGAATGCTTCATTTTTCTTTCATTCCATATTCAGGTTCACTCTTTTGATTCAATGTGTCATTAAATGAAATTGGCATTTGTGATCATTTAATATAGAAGTTATTATAAAGGGAACAAATAATGACAGCGTCGGGTGTAGCATGGATTGCAAGGAAAAAATGATTAGGGGCTTCAGATACACTTTTGAAAGAACTGGCCTATAAAGCTCCTGAATCCTAGTACAATCTTCTGCGACTGGATAAACGTAAATTTGATGAACTTCTAATACTTGTGGCTCCGTTAATAACTACGTTCCAACTGATGAATGATTATAAAATTACTGATGAATGATGTTAGTTTGCTGCAAGTCTTTAAATAATGGAAGCCGAGTGAACATTCTGTGTTTGACTGTTCATTTTTAAAAAAAACAACATCTTGATTGGCTCACTAATGAATTCATTCATCACTTTTGATTCATTTTGTGCTAAAATGTTTAATTACAAATGAAAGGTGAGTCTAAGGTAAGGGTTTATTAATACAGCAAAGTTAAGCATTCCAGTTTCTGTTTTTCCATAATGTAATGAATGTCCGACCGAAACTGGTTTTCCGGCCGAAACCGAAACCGAATATTCAGCCTAGGCCTCATTTTCGGCCGAAACCGAAGCTCACGTGTTCAAGTATGAAATTCCTTAAAATACTGAAATTTGGTTAATTTTATCTATTATTCTGTATTAATTATGACATGAAATGAAATGGAACCACAGTGTATTAATTTTGTTGAAATAGTTGATTTAATATATAATAAAAAAAAAAGTAAATATATATATTTTTTCAAATTGAGTTCTCATAGCAAAATGTTTATTAGTTATCAATAATCAAATTACTAATTGATACTGTTTCATTTAATACTAAGTATTGGTATTTTAAAATTGTATTCATTAAATCTTGATTTGTATTTGTACCTAGAAGAATTATATATGAAAATAATAAACAAATCTTGAAATAAATTTTACCTATACAACGTAATTTAACAAATCAAACATTTCACATTTTTCATTTACAATCTCTTTTTTACATGTGACTTCATTTGTTAATAACAACAAAACAACGCTACTGACTCAATATTTTACTATTCATTCAAATACAGAAACGACACAAAAACTTACATGTAATCAGTTCCATCAAATTATAACCTCTAAAGAATGTTTGCGTCGAGCGATAACGCACTAAGTTGCGTTGATTTACTACAGAGCTATCGGAACGGCGCACAACAATTCCCGAACAGGGCCGCCAGCGTCCGCCAAAGTGTTGCCGCGAGAAACGAAAGCGTGTACGACAACTTCCGAAATCAGTTTCGGTATCGGCCAAAATTACGGCCAATTTTGGCCGAAACCGTCCGGTCGGACACTAAATGTAATTATACCACAAGAAATAGCCCGCTACATAGTATATTAATATAATACATTGTATTATTACATAAGTATGAGAGCATGCATTACTAGAAGGCAAGAGTGTGGCATTACTGATTCAAGTACCACTGCCCAAGCCTGTAGTTAGATTTCATAAGTAGCCTCTAAACACTGGGCTTGTGAGGTAGATGTGGTATTAGATGTATGTGCAACAGGTGTGGGAATTCACAGAGCTGATCTTAAGAGGCTAAACTATGAAGTGAACCTGGCCTGCCCGTGTTATAGTTTTGGTATATATGCAACCTAGAAACAGATATAAGATTTTGCTCTCCAGCTGTGTATGTCACATGATTCCAATAGTTTGCAAGCTCTCAATGACTTTTCAGAACAGGCAATGCTTAACATGACCATTGCTGCACTGTCCTGGGAAGTATTGTCACTTCTTGATATATTATTTGCCTTGACCCTCAAATGCTGATGAACCATATTCATACTCTCGGCAACAGTATCCATGTGTGTGAGGTTGTTGTTTGGTCTTGAGTGGAGTCTAAGGCGGGGTCGCTCCACATCATGGATATTTATTGTTAACCCTCATAGGTATTTTGTGGACTTCTGCCACTCTTCTTTTGGCCTTACATCTATAGGTCTGTGATGCCATTGTCGCAGTCTTTTCTGTGTGAGTAGTCATTCAATACTTTTCAAACCATATAGCATTTACAACTATGTTTTTTGTAAATGACATCTGCAACTAGAACGTCATCTTAGCCTTTTTCAAGAGACCTATTCAGAGTAGGATACAATATGTGGACAGCATGTACATTTCAGGAGACGAACAGCAACTCTGCAATCTACTACTGTAACCAATTTTATTTGGTGTCCCTTTTTTTCACCACACAGCTAATTTAGATGCGGTACCAGAATCCAAGGATTTCATTGCTTGGGCTCACCTACATTTTTCTTCTGAATCTAACAGTAGTGGTATACAGTAGATTAGTGACAATCTCACTTGCTTTTTCAAATACTTGATTCCTACTCATGCCCCTCCAAATCTCTGCAGCTTCTAAAATTTTTCAGTAAGCTTGTAGAGATATTTTATGATCTCTGGGTGCATAGTTTAAGCCCACTTATTTCTTAAATGCCTAAAATAATTTCTTGAGGGTCAATTTCTACTTCCAGGATGTTACCAGTCTCGACATCCAGAGCCTCTGATACTTTAGTGCCTGAGTGCATTGCATCCCTTGCACCCCCATTTATAGACAGCCCTGCACAAGCATCTGTTTTGTCACTGGGGAACACTACACCATCATCAATTTTTTTACACAGCATTCTGACTTTTCTCTCTTTTATGGCATGTATATTCTTAAAAGCAGTTTGGCATACTTGAGTCTCACATCCCTTTACTCTTATAAAATACTCAAATGTGCATGTTCTTCTAGTGCTAAACTTAACTCTCTTCCTTTTAATGTCAATTTGTCTCATCAACCCAAATAAATAAGCATTTTGTTCATTGTCCGTTTTCATTGAGTTAAATGTTTGAAAGGTCTTTAGTCGTACATCTTCAGGAACTTTTTGGAAGCATTGACGTCTACAGTTGCAGTCAGGGCCAGGTTGTTTTGGCCGTATGATTTTTCCATTGGTATTTTGATAGTTCAGTCCAGCTATCTTTATTTTTATCTTAATCCGTTTTTTTTTGTGCTTATCTGCAAAAATATGACAAACATTATTAAAAAACTCATCCAACTATCGGTGATGATAATTTGCCATATTCTATAGTCTCGACCTTGGCCAATGTATTGAAAAGAGTTAGGTAGATTTATTAATCTACCACTTCTTAAATACATTTATCTATGATATCCTAATTCTGGGTGGCCTGTTTTATGAGACAATGTTCAAATATGTTGAGAATATAGTTTTGGAAGATAGAGGAGTGAACTAAATAAATTAATAAGACTTAGATTACACTACTTTCTATCAAAGTTATGGCTTCAAGTGTTCTGAGCTGAGATAAACAAGGAATCGTTAAGTTTGATAACATGCCGAAGAGGCAGACATACCGTAATCGAATCGTAAAAATAACCCATGTAGTTGGAATAGGTAAAATACGTCATATAAAGCAACACATGAGAAATATTTGGCTTCAGAATAGCCTTACTAACAGAAGGAAGAATCATGAGAGCAATGATTTTAATCAATGCTTGAGCGGGACGGGAAGTAAGCGAGTCAAAATATAATAAAACATGTTTCGGAGTAAAATGACTGACGGCGCCGCGGAATTACAAAAATGTTACCTTCCGAGTTTTTTGAGCGTCTTTTACCAACTTTCCCGTTTTGTATAAGCTTTAATTTGCAGTCATTATTTGTTTTATCTGCCATTATAATCCACAGAATTATCTATACTTTGGCAGCCCTCCGATACACGACAAAAGCATTTTGGGATGTCATCGCCCTTCCGAATCAATGATATCGCGCCAATGCAAGGTCCACAATGACATACTGCATACATTACAACAGCCTGGTTCATAACTGAAATACGAAAATATGCACTGTTTGCGCGCAAACGATGTGAACCGATATGTAGCCGCGCTTATAACATCTGCTAACTGTCAATTTGCTTTTTCGCAATTGACCCAAAGGCCAAAACAACCTTCACGTCGATTATTGATAGAAAGAAGTGCATTTCAAGGCATTCTTTTGTGAACAGATGTTTGTTTGTACGTTTAACATTCTAACCACAGCAATAAAAATCTCCTCATCTATCTGTCAAGATTTGAGTTTGTCGTTTGTGCACACATTGCACTACCACTTTTCTGTGAGCATTGTTTGCGACCCGAGGTGCCGTCAAAGATGACGACATTATGCTATCGTGGTGTCTGTTTAGCAAGTTATGAACCGACCGTTTGCGTGCATACAGTGCAAATATCTCATATTTGCGTGACTTGAACCGTATTCCACAAATTCCACTTGACGCCAATATCGTTATTATCGATAATTTTGACCACATTTTGCGTCTATGGTACATCTAATTACAGTAAAAGATCCTTATTCGCGGGGTATACGTTTCGTGAATATGTCGCGAATACAGAAAGCATGGATATGGAACGGTATTTTTTATAGAAATGTAGGGAATACGTTCCAAGCACTCAAAATAAATAATCATTCCAAAAAAATATATTTAATCACTGAACGGAACTTGTTTTTACAATATCTACTAATTGTTATCTGGCTTAAACAAAAAGTATGTAAAAATTAGTCATTTTCTCTTTGATTTGCCTATTTTAAAGGGTCCTTCAGTTAAGCTTTTAATATTTATATTTTATGTATCGCAAAAGAACAGCGTAAAACAGTAGCGGTGGCTGCCTTTGATAACAATCTTAAGGCATGGTGGTAGTTCTTTTTGTATTAGCTTTTTCGGTGCAACCGCAACTAAATGACCTGAAGTACTAAAGCATGTCGATGAGTTAATAAAGGACACTGATTTAGATTTAATGAACTAAAAGGATCCGCGAATAGCGAAATATTTATCCGCGAATACAGGAAACGAGTCAAAATCTTTTTCCGCGCGAAAACCAAATTGAAAGCAACCACGAATAAGGAGCTTTTACTGTACATACATATCGTATAACCATAGACACAAAATGAGGTCAAAATTATCGAAAATAACGATCGTGGCGTCAAGTGGAATACGGTTTAACCAAAATTGAAAATACCGTTAGCGGGCTGTCAAAACTGACTTATTTTATTATATCCGTGACTGTGGTTCCAGTTCCAAAAAAATCACGGTGAAAAATTATCGTGATTTTGTCACGTATATCACTGGCATCACGAAAACCGATATGGTTACAATGGTTTCTAATGATCCGAAATAACCTTCACACTTTCATACATGCTTAAGACTATCGCATGAATTTAATATTGGAGCTACCTCCGTAACTGGCTACAGTAAATCTCTATTTCAATTATACGATACGATACGAATGCACTTTATTGCATACCAACAAAAATCAAAAAGAACATTTACAAACACAATGAATAATAAAAGTTATAAAACAAACAGAATCAGTTAATTGGAAGTGTACATTTACAAACAGATATAATTAAATATGTACAGTGGGTATACAATCGGCGGTCTTATCGCTAAATCAATCTCTTACAGACAACCTTTGGATGGATAGGACAATGAAAACTTGTGAACGATAGTGTGCAACAAAGAAATCAAAATTAATTCTATATATATAAAATAAATACGTATTTTATATATCAAATATAATAAACATAAAATACATATACATACATAAATACAGTATATACATATTATAAAACATAAACATATATGTTATAATTAAACATACATGATATATATTTACTAAAATAATACCTATTACATAAATAATTCAAACAATATTATTAACAGATAATATAACAACGGTTTTAGCAGTTTGTGAACAAGCTGGACAAGTAATGTTCCTTGACCATTTTTTTAAATAAGTTGGGGGATTCTGCCTGCCGAACTGGCAAAGGCAAAGCATTCCACAAACGAGTAGCTTGCACCGTAAATTATTTTTCCGAAAACTGTTCAGAGGGTAAAGAAAACTTGAGAACTAGAGATTTGATGGAACGTATGGGTCTAGAAGATGTGTCAGAAAGGAATTCAAAAAGTTTTTTGAGGTACAAAGGGGTGTTAGGGAAAAAAAGGATAGTAAAAATAATGGATAGTATATGCATGTTCCGGCGAAGGCGAATGGGTAACCACTTAAGCTTATTGCGAAATTCAGACACATGGTCATACCTTCGTAAACCAAATATGAAACGAATACAGAAATTTTGCATACGTTCTAGTTTGTTAAGCTGCTCTTCGGTAAGATCCTGATAGCTAGCGTCAGCAATTATAATATTTTCAAATTTGTAATTTTTGCTTTATTAGACTCATGTGGCGTGTTTATTATTTTGCATCAATTATTTACAATGATTTTATATTAATATTATTATTTTTGTTTTTTTCTTGTTTATTTTTGATTTTCAAAGTATTTTTTTAGCTTTTGGATTTGTTTATTAAAACAATTGTATCCTATATTTTTTGGATGTTTGATAAGATTAAAATAACTTTTTTTACCTACCTATTAAATCGATCTTTTAATAAGTATGAATATGAAATACTTCCGTATAATCCTTATCTCACATATAGATATATTATATCGGAAAAGTTTGATTTTAGATTGTTCTCATTTGCCATTTCTAGATACATAATACTCATAATAAATGGTACGCTCTATAATTCGCTCAATGTAGGTACACAACGAACGAAAGGAACGTACCAACACTACTAACGCTCGCCCTCTCTGTCACACGTTGCGCCGAGGATGCACGAGCCCGTTATTCGGTAGCATCACCGTCGCCGCTTGCCGTGATGCGAGTGACTGAGAACGAGCTATAGAACTTATTACTATGGAACGAGGAACGTTGTTCCTTTGCGACAAATCACGGTGATACTATTTGCCTTCAGATCACAGTGATTTTTTCATCGTGACGTTATTTAACAACCACCTCTACTGTTTAGCAAGTTATGAACCGACCGTTTCCGTGCACACAGTGCAAATAGCGCATATTTGCGTGACTTGAACCACAGGGTTAGTTCTCCTATTGGCCAACTCCACTCTCATTTTGAACAAACTTTTTTAAAACAAACTGCTAATGAACAAAACATACGACTCTAATTTAAAACTTAAAAGAAACTAGTGAACGCATCGTAAAGAAAATTCTCGATCGCTCCTTTGCCCTGACAACTGTTTGTTTTTGATTGGTTGAAAATTTTCAGGAAAATCAAAAATCATTCAATGGTTTCGGCGTGACTTGTTGTGCACGATTGATACATTTTCCATTGATTGAGTGCTTTCGTTGTTTTAATTTGTGAAAGGTATGAAATAATTTAATTATTATATGTAGATACGATATGTATTGGCAGCCCCCATAATGAGGATATCCGTTATCCGGTGCGGTGACCTGACCGAAGTGCAGCCCGACAAATCCGACAATCGCGGCACATACACAGGTAGTAGGCAGACGTATTGCAGCTGTCTGTTCAGTGTTCACCGGCCGCTTGTATTAATTAGATTAACATAAGTTGGCAAAGCGTGGCGGAGAAGATAATACATTTATATTTTGTGTCTAGGCGAAGGCCAACTAAATATTAAAGCAATGACGGGAAAGATGTTGTTTCAGATGGCTCCATTTAGGAGTAAAGTTTTGTACAGTTTTCTATTGCTACTAGTGAGCACTGCTATACCTGTGCTGGGAGAAAGTGAAGATGCTGATGATGGAGGTACTGTGGAGGTTAGTAATAATAATTAAAAAGCGGAACCGAATCAGAATACTTCTTAATGTAATAACTTATCAAATACCATAGAAATAGATTTGACCTAGTTGCAAGATCTCATTTATATGTATACTCTAATTCTGCAGAATGTTTAAATAATTCCATTACTCTCAAAAATTATTGTTTCTTGTTATTAATTGTATTTTTTACATTCATAGACAGTGGAAGAGTTAGAAGACTACCATAGTCCTCAGTTAAGTCCTTCAAAGGCATATTTCTTTGAGAATTTTGATAATAAGAATGCATTTAACAAAAAATGGGTAAGATCTGAAGCAAAGAAACAAGGCGTGGACGAGAACATTGCCAAGTATGATGGAAAATGGGAGGTATGTAGACCTTTATTAATGTTTTTATTGGCATGGCTGTGAATAATGGTTAGGCGGTTAACACATTTACAGCAACCAATCATTATAAAAATCACAATTACTATAGAGCACAAAAAAGTTTCAGGAACAACTTGGTTAACCCAGTTACTGAAATTGATGATTTTCTTTTATTTTTGATCTTTATAATGATTAGTTGCTGTAAATGCGTTAAGGGAAAGAATGTGTCAAATGGTCAGCATGCTACAACTTGTGTATTTCCAAAAAGATAAGAGTCAGGAAGCCAGCCATCAATTAAACTGTTAGCATCACAAGCACTGATTTTGTACATTTATGAATGATTATTAGCGTAGCAAGTGTTATCCTCTTGTCTGTACAAGCCAGGTTCTTTGCTTTTCTGTACACACAGAGATCCCGGTCTGCAGATTGACAGAATTATCCTGAGATTATCTCATCATATATATTATATTGTGTAGATCTGATTCTCAAAATTCAAATGGTTTTCGAAAGTAAGCATCCTAGGCTATACTATTATAAACCATATTGCTCTATGATAAAGGGAACTATTGTATATTTACAAATTATCAGAGTACATTTTTTTTTAAAGCTAGTATTTGACCACTATCTCACCTGATTGTAAGTGACGATATGGTTGAAAATATTGTTCAGGCTAACCTAGAATTACTGGCTCTCAAGGACAGCTGCTGGAACACACTGTTAGGCACTTGGCTACACATATGTACTTTGGTGGTATCTAGCCAGGCGGGTATCCGCAAAATGACCTACCACCATGTTTTAACAACTGCCACCCTTAGACAACAACCAGGACCAACAGCTTAGTATTAATGTCACTAGTGGTCACCCATCCGAGTAATGATTGTGGTAGATGTTGCCATTTTAAAATTTGGTGGATAGAGAATAAGCCAATAATGCTATTAAAACAAATTTTAAAAACAAACATTAAAAGATTTTGAATAAAAAAAATATATTAGAAGTCACAATGTTAGTTAAACATGATTAAAAAAGAAATCATATCCAACTCCTAACTTTGAAAAACATGAAATAACTTGTTGAAGTTGGTACTAAGCTGATTCAAATCATTTCACATTATCATGGTCTGACTTCCACAAGTTATTGTAATATTTTCAGTAAAAAAAAAACACCCATTTTAGTGATACATACTGCTTACATGAATTATGCACAAATCAAAAGTTAAAAATTACTGTTCCCCATCAACAAGATTTGCAATTACAATTAAATCTCCCAAGTATCCAAGTACATTTTTACAGAATTGCCTTAAGCTTATATACCATTCCACTCATTTTGTGGAAATTTAAATGGGATCAACTTTTTCATGGTGGTAGGGTATTCATAACTTACCATCAGGTGAGATAGTTATCAAAGACTAGCCTATCACTATAAATTAAACATGGAGGTATGCTCTACCCAACAAAAAAATTATCACAATGTACACCCCCTATCTAAAAGTTGTACCTACTGTTTTTTTTTATATTGCTGATAGGTAAGGCTTTGACCACAAACTCACATGATGGTAAGTGATGATGTGGTCGAAGGTGTTAACAGGCTTAACCTAGAAATACTGGCTCTCAAGGACAGCTGCCGGAACACACAGTTAGGTGCTTGACGACAGATTTTCTACTTGAGGTTGGTCTCCAGCCAGGGGGTATTTGCAAAAATGCCCTTCCACCATGCGGTGAAGCTCAAGCCCGCGGCGGGATTCGAACCATGGACCTGCTGCGCGGCAGTCCATAGCCAATGCCACTGAGCCATCACTGCTTCAAACCTTCGCAATTGAGTGTAATTCTGATGATGAATACATTTTAAGATGATACAATATAGTATCATGACACTGGCCTAGTCATGCAGTGAGGCAGTGGAATTCCTAGAACAACATTTTCTAACCATGATTGCACTCCGTCCTTAAAGCATGTTTTGCAGTTAATTTTCACGTATTTATTATTTCAGATCCAATCACCATCAAGAAAAATATTCAAAGATGATTTGGGGCTAGTGTTGACCACAGAAGCAAAGCATGCTGCTATTTCTGCAATGTTGGATAGGGCCTTTACATTCATTGACAAACCTCTTGTGGTCCAGTATGAAGTGACAATGCAGGTAACTTTTACATATCTAATAACAACAGTCATAATATGAGGGGAGTTCAAAGTATAAGATTTTTTTTTACACTTTGGAACTCTCTTTTCGGTATAAGAACTTTTTTTTAGGAATGTTCGTAAACATTTATTAAATATCCCAATCACCAAAAAGGGATTTTTGTTACACATAACCTGAAACAATGTCAGGAACTTTTATGAGAAGTGGATGAGTTCTGTGAATGAAGGATTAAGAACAATACCAAGTACATGCCACTGTCTATGTTTTTTACCATCCAGCACTCTTGATAGGAGAACAATTCGTTCCATAATTGCTGAAGCTTGTGCCATTTAAATTTCTAGGTAGAAAGATAAATTATAAAGGATGCACACACCATCTCTAAACTTAGCTTTCTAAAAGATCTTAGTTAGATAGACCAATAAACAATAAGTACCATTAAAAAAGCTTGAATATATGACAACTACTTAACATCATGTCTGCCTTTTCTAGTTTATGACATTACTAAAACCCTTTTACCAAAGCTAGATGTAAATGTCAGATAGACATCAGTACTAATATTATAAATGCGAAAGTAACTCTGTCTGTCTGTCTGTCTGTCTGCTACGCTTTCACGCCAAAACTACTGGACCGATTTGAATGAAATTTCGTATGGAGATAGTTTGAGACCTGGGAAAAAACATAGGATAGTTTTTATCCGACTGCGCAAAAAGAAGTTCATGTTTTCGCGCGATAACCGACATACGCGCGGGCGGAGCCGCGCCCGGAAAGCTAGTTAAAGATATGTTTGGGGCACTCAGTTCTGGCAGATCCATCTACTTTATTCAGGGATTACACACATTTTGGGATGTTATAAAAGAAACCCCTGGAGCTCTGTAAATATGTCAGTGAATTATAGTATAATTTTAAGATTTCACTTATGTCTAAGTGAAATCTTAAAATTATATAGATGTTTCGCTCCAAATAGAAAAAAGTGCCTCCAACCTTGATTCAAGACTTCAACAATTAATGATAGGTCCAGCAGAGCAGGGTTGAGGTTGAGAAAGAAAATTGACGATAAAATGATAGCAATAAAAAGCATGCAATGAACTTAGAAATGCAAAACATGGCTAACCATAGGTGAATTTTGTATCCCAATGGTGTTAAAGTGGCACACCTTGAAATACGATTGGTCACCGCCTTGTTAAAATTCTATCTCAACGCCTTCCAACAAGACTAACATGCGCGCCGCGAGTAAATTTTGTCTACTCTTTATCTCGTGTAAAATAGACATATCACGCTATATCTTCGAGTGACATGGCAGGGCAAAGAACTAGCCCGTGTTTACTTCTATTTTGTGCGACCTGTGGATACTTTTCGACCAACACTAACATGCGCGCCTTAGTTTAATCGAATTTTGACACTTATCTGCGAGTATTTGCGTGAATTTTCTCTTCCTACTCGACGAGATAAATCGGAGTACCAAGTATAATGGTGGCGATGGACGATTTTGTACAAATTTACTCAACGTCCAGAGTTAGCAGACCCGTAATATTTGAGTGTGTAATGTATACTATAGCGAAAGTCGTTTTATTAATTTAAAAAAAACGTTTTTATAAATAAAGTATTTGTTACTTACAACATCTTAAAAACATATTTTTGTGTACTTTTGGCAGTATCACGAGATTCGCAACAGTTAACATTTAAAGTAATCTAATTGAATAAGAGCTCTTACACAGGCGTCGCGGGTCTATAAAAAGACAACTCGCGAACTCTGAATAAAGTTATAGGGAGTGTTTTCAAGTATTTAAGTAAATAAAGTGTCGGTTGCTGATGAGTCAATAAATTTTTTTAAGAAATAAAGTATTTATTACACGCGTCGCGCGTCTGTAAAATGACCTGTGACGAAATTGATTTGAATTGTTAATTACTTTTCTTAGTTAAGTTATTAAACCTGTTTTGTAAATATAGCTGGTAAGCCCCCCCAAATAACAAAAAATGGCAGTATAAAAAAGGCTTTGTCTTTGGAATTACAATAAAAAACAGAGCATGGGTAGCAACAAAAATAGAGCACGGTGTGAGGAAATAGTAAGTGATTTCAGGGATGAAACCATAAATGAAAAAAATCGGCCAAGTGCGAGTCGGACTTGCGCACGAAGGGTTTTGTACCATTAGCTATACAACATTAGACTTTAAATTTTAACCTTTTTTTGTTTAAACGTGCGCGAGTCCGACTCGCAACTGGCCAACGTTTTGTATTTGTTGTTATAGCGACAATAGAAATACATCATCTGTGAAAATTTCAACTGTCTAGCTATCACCGTTCTTGAGATACAACCTGGTGACAGACGGACGGACGGACAGCGAAGTCGCAGTAATAGGGTCCTGTTTTTACCCTTTGGGTACGGAACCCTAAAAATCGTATATAAAAGTGTATGTTCTGTGCTCTTGGTCTATTTGCCGTCGACGGACAAAGCACGCCACAACTGCATGCGTTGCCACTTGTCTGCGGCAGCCGTCGACGCTGTGCCATCTGCCGCGCCGCCGACGCGTTGACGGCTACGGCTGCAGTTACCTCTGCCGTTGGCAAATGTCGCTCGTTTGTACCCTTACAATCGCTAACTTATTTTAGGGTTCTGTACCCAATATATTGTTTATAAAGAAAAAATAAATGAGGCCCTGAAAACTAGTTAAGAAGCTCTGATAAAAACTTTTCTTTTCTTACTAAATATTGTGTTTCTTAATTTTTCTCTTTTCGCTACTTAGCTAGCATTCATCACCGAGAAAAACAGATAAGCAACCATCGTCAGAAAAGATAAAAATGAATTACTTGATGCAGAAAAAACGCCAATTCAACTTACACCTTTATCATTCAAATGAAAATCTAATCAACGGGAACAGGTTTTAATCATAAAACCATCATAATCCCTAATGAAGTGTCGAGATCGGTAGAAAATCGGTCGGTGTTTAATCGCATAAAAGTATGGTATTTTATTTGTTCAAAGTCTGTCACTCCTTATTTACTATAACTGTTCGCATTTCAACCAACAAATTTCGCAATGGAGAATAGTCCATAAAAATCTCAATGAAATTATGATGAAAATATTAAGATCTATTCAATAGCGAAATATAATATAATTTTGTATCACAGCCACAAAAACAATGTTCAAACTAATTTCTTATTTGTTATCGCTTCTGCGGGGTCGCCAGAATTTCGCCAATGTCGCGTGGATAGAGTGGAAAACAAATTATAGAGATTGGTCGATGGAGGGAAGAATGGCCGGTAATTGCCAGAACATACACAAAACGACGCAGCTGAGCGTCGAATACCCGAAAAAAATAAGTTGTGCAGTAACGTCACCAAGGCCACACTCACATATTGAATTTATATTCTATTTATATATTCTATAAATATTTTGCCTGACAATACAGGAGTGCAGGCGTGACCCATTCGTAGATATAAATCGATGGTGGATGCAATTTTCAAACAATATTTTTATAAATAAAAAAAAGGGCTTTGCGGTACTGGTAGATTGTAAATTACCATAGATTTTCCCCTTAGAATTTTTAGACATCTAACAAATTGTCTGTCAGTGGCTGGCAAGTTCATAAGAGGGCGTGGGAGTACACCTTGTAATAATCTCTATAACCATGAAATTATATATGAAAGTAGCATTCTTGGTTCAGGTTAAGACGACGAATTGAAAATGATGGTGTCAGAGATCTCAATTTTTCGCAGCAATTACTAAACATTCGGAAATAATTTTTACGTATTTTGTTTACCATGTTATTGACATCATTTTGATATTAGCTTTACATGATTGGTTAACTTTCATAACAGAGAAAAAGCTATCAAAATCTCTTCTTAAAAAACAGAGATTTGCATTTTACAGGAAGCCTAGATCGATTTAAGCCTCTTAAATATCTATATAGATGAGTCTATATAGATATACACACACTTCAATATGGTAATTTGGTTTATGAAAATTTGCTATAGTTTTTATTTTAAACTATAACTACTGTTTTGGTTATTATTGTGATCTTTCCTCCCCGCGCGGACTGAATAGTATGTGAGGCGGTACCCGATTTGAGATTAATTGTTTACCACTACGTCGTCTTAAGTATGGTTTGTTTACAATGATTCTTTTTTAATTTAGTATAGTGTTATACACACAATTTCAAGAACAATAAGTTGGTCACAAAGCCTTTATTTGATATCAACTGGCCTGATTATTTTGCATATCTAAATGTAAATACTGTGAACGTATCTATGTGATACACTGCTGGGACTGTTACGCGTAGTATCTACTTTTGTGTTCAACAAAGGTAAGAAAAGTTTTAGAAGCCATTTAAAACTATTCTGTTATCTCCAGGATTATAAGGTTCATCTAAGGATTTGTAGTGAGTTTGAAATCATTAGGTACTCAAAAACTACCTATTCTTCCTCCTACTTATAAGATATACATTTATGGGTATTTCCATTGTTTTATACAATCTGTGGTTTGAATCTGTGACCGAATTGTATGCACTTGCATAATGAATCAGTAACTAAAAAGGAATTGTAATATTTCTTTTCAGAGTAAACTTTTTTGCCAAATAGACTTAAAAAACATTCACATTTGGATTGTACGAGGGGCGGCTGAAAAGTTCTGAGCCTAAAGTACTTGTAGGTAGTTAAATTACTCGCGGTTAGTGGTCACTAGTTGAGTGACATCTAATTAGTATATAACGAAAGTTTTTTCTAATTAGGATCATTACAGTCCGAGAAATCGATCTGTAAACAACAACATGTCTGAGTCATCGCTGCATTTCACGAAATTGGAACATCGCGCCGTCATAAAATTCCTTGTAAAAAGGGGAAAAACGGCAAAATTAATTTTTGAAGAAATGTCTGCAGTTTACCCAGAATTTGGACCATCGTCTGCTACAATCAAACGTTGGGCAAGACTATTCCAGCAAGATCGAGAGTCATTGGAAGATGACCCTCGCTCGGGGCGACCAAACACCGCCGTCACAGACGAAAACATCGTCAAAGTGAAGAAAATTGTATTAGAGGACCGTCGAATAAAAATGTGACAGATAACAGAAGAGTTGAGCATCAGTATGGAATGAATTGGTGATATTTTACACAATAATTTGCACATGAATAAAATTAGTGCACATTGGGTTCCAAAAATGCTCACGCCACTCGATAAACAGCGTCGAGTTGAATTTTCTTTGGAAATTATCGGCTTGTGCAAGGGCAATTTGGACGAAATTGTGACCGTATTGTCGCCGTGGATGAAACGTGGATTCGACTAAATGATCAAGAATCAAAACAAAAATCAATGCAGTCGAAAGAAAAGGGAGAGAAGCCGCCAAAGAAGTTTAAGGTCGAAAACTCGACTTCGAAACTCATGGCCACTATTTTTGGGATTCGGAAGGAATTTTACTCATTGAGTCTCTTTCAAAAAATACTACAATGAACGCCGCGTATTATGCAGCACTTTTGAAAAAAGTACGCAATCTTATTGTGGAAAAAAGAAGAAGGAAAATCAGCAAAGGAATTTTGTTTTTGCAAGACAATGCGCCATCCATACGGCGCGAATTGCGAGGCAAGCCCTTCGAGAAACTGACTTTGATGAAGTGGATCATCCACCCTACAGTTCAGACCTGACCGCCAGCGACTTCTTCCTCTTTAAAAAAATTAAAAAAGTTCTTCGAGGGCGAAGGTTTGAGGATGATAATGAAATGAAAGCTGCCGTAAACGAGCATTTTTACTTCAAAGTTTCATCTAATTTTGTTAGTGGGCTACAAGCTCTTTTTAAAAGATGTGAGAAATGCGTTGAAGTAGAGGGAGATTATTTAGAAAAATTAATTAAATTTAGATTTATATCTGATCTTTTAATACCTTAGGCTCAGAACTTTCAGCCGTCCCTCGTAACTCAAACTTGATCACCGCCTAGATAAACCAAATCTTTTTCATGGTGGTTTGTCATTTTGCATATGATCGGCCTCAGAAAATGTATCGCAAGGCACCTGAATGCGTGTTTGCAAGTAAATCACAGGTCTTTGAATGACTTCTAAATTTTCATGATATTCAAGTCTAAATGTTATTCTTGACAACTTATATTTTCAATGTGCTAATTGGCTTACCTCAGCTTAAATATTCTTATTAGAGTAGCATGTCATGTTATGTATTATTCATTCCTATATTGGATAATAAACCTAATTCAATTTAAGAATGGTGTGGGATTTTATATACATAAGTACCTCAACAATATCAGCAAATACTCGTAATTCATAAAGTTCTACTGTGTATGCCACAGTAAAGCAATTACAAAAGACTGATCATTGGTAACCTTACTAAATGAACTTTGTTGTACTGTTGGCATACATTTATGGGCATAATTTTGCGCTGAGTTATTTAGAGAATGACATAATTATAATCAGTACAGTTATAACTTATTATATTTCAATGTTGTTTTAGTTTCAAAATTGGCATTTGCATCCAAGCGTTTGGAAAGCAAGCAAACAAATTTCTGTTAATTATGCTACTTTCGCTCAACAATGTTACGTCCCAAATAGGACGATTGATATCACTACTTTACAATAGTTTAAAGACATATACCTGCCAGCCAAAGAGTGAATTTTATATAAACTCAACTTGTTATTAAAAAAAACTCGCATGTTAATATAGTGTATCATTAGAGCTATCGTTTGTGGCTTAAATCCATTTTCTTTTGGACTAATAATTACATTTTTATTATATAGCGTTTAGTATATAGCACTCATTTTTAAGAGTTGGAGCCAGTTACTCGTAGCTCCAGATTTATTTAAAAAGTATAGTACACATGTATAAATAACTTCCCATTATAGAAAAACCATTATATTCCCCATGTTTGTGGTGCAATAGAAATTTTAAAATTGAAAGAGATGCTTAAAGTTGGGTCTTTTTTTATCTAACATTACGAGTTTTTGAGCTAGTGTAATTTCAAAACTGTATAATTTAATGAAAATCTGATGCACCACAAACCTAGATATTAGGGTAGTCATTACGTAGGTAAAAAATCATTGAGTTTTATTCGCTATTATTAAAATGAGATTGGAGCTGCGTTTTGTATGGGGGCGTTCGTCTAAAATATACCCTTAAGACGTAATGTATAAAAGACAATGCAGTCTTCCATACAAACAAAGCGAATATAAATACTAAAAAACATACAAAACTAAGTATTTGTACATTTAAATGCGAAAAACATATGTTGAGTGAACAAATTCTTTCATTATTACGAATTTAAACTGTCAAAGTGATCGTCTTTGACTACTGCGAGAGTTTTCAAAAAACGATCACTATCGCGAATGATTTTTGACCCATGTTCAAAGATAGAGCATGGGTCAAAAAATCATTCGCTATCATCGCTATGTCATTTGTAGCTGTTGTCCGAACGGTCTAAGGACACGTTCAAAACGCTGTTTTTGCATAGAACGTCCATTGTAATCATTTTTGGCATTTGTGGGTGTTATTATTGTTGACAGTAAGCTATACGAACGCCCTACTAGGTATGTAGTTTTTTTAACTTTTTATTATTTAGTAGGTACTTAGATTACAAGGCGTAAAGTATGTAGACAATTGGTTTGTACTAATTCAAGTAGTTTTTGAGATTTATAGATTTTTGCGATAATAGGTAAGTATTTTAATAAGATAAGAAGGTGCATAATAATGTACAAAAATCCCTTCGTAAATATTTAATTAAATAATAGTTAGCATTTTGTTTGATGACCTTTATCTGTGGGTAAAGTATGTACTCAAATTCTTAGTCAGCAGTAGAACTCTTTGTGCACGAATTCTGGAGTTCTGCCGCCAATCAGTATGCATTACTGTTTTCCGGTTTAACGTGTAGTGGTGCCGGTGAAATTACAAGCACATGAGACATAACAACTTTATTCAGGGTAATGGATGCAGTGCAGTTCGTTACTTGTGAAGAAGTGCATCTGTTATAAGCTGACGTTACCGCTTATCATCAGGAGGGCCTCGTACTTATTCTGTCACAATCACATAAAAAGGCATGCATCTTTGTTGCGTATTGTGTTGATTCTCGATACAATAAATACACAAGCGTTAAGCCGTCATGAAGTCCCGATTAGTGTCTCTCCAACTAGTCACAGAGTTAATATCCGGAGGGCCCACTCTCAACGGTAAAACACTGCAGTTGTACCGGAGCAATCAGTTCCGACCTTACCCAATTTCTCTCGGCAACGAAGCCGAGGTCTGTACCACAGTGGGGCCAATGAGCCTTGACATCGAGATGTCAACGAGCGGCCGTAGGAGACGCAGGTAGCAGGCGCTTTTCGCCTTCTACGTCGGTCTCGGGTAAAGTGCTGTCGGCACTTACTGGCATACCAACCCCACGACCCGACTGCTTGGACAGCAACCGGCGAAGGACTGTCGCGTCAAGAGCCCCCCCGTGCCCGTAGACGCGTCCGCGCAGGCATCAACTGCTGCGCGCAGAATTCGTTTCCGCTTTCGGCAGTTCCCCACCCGGCTCTGTCTATACAGAGTCCGGTAGAGTTGTACAGCCGACAGCGGCATACAACATCCTTGTCCTCCCTTAACAAACGACAAGACTTCATTCCGTGCTCGTCAGCTCGGCTTAACTAAATGAATTAAGCGGAATTGGCACTAGATATTTTTTATATTATATAAGTGTTTATCTAAAATATAAATTTAATGTTTTCTTATAATATTTGTTGTTATTTTATATGGATTTCCTCAAAGTAACGCCTGAATCTATTCATTATGGATATTGTACTAGAAATTCAAATTCATAATTTTTCAGTTTTTTTGGTTCCTTTTGCATTTGTGTCATGATCTTGAGCTCTCTGCTCTCAAGAAATAAATAAATCAACGTCAAAGTTTTTACACAATTTTGGTAAGGGGGTCTATTTCAAAACTTAACTCCATATCCTCTATGTAACCAATAAGTATGAAAAAGACTGTTTTGAAGCTGTGATTAAAACCCACAAATATTATAGTTCTTTTACTGGCTGTTGTAATATATGGACACTTAAACATAGAGGCTGAGTCGCATTCTAGGCTAGTTTTTGTTTCAAGGATATCGTATGTATAATGGTAACAACCATCATCATGGGGGTGATAAAGTTCTTACATTAATGTTGATACAGTCACTGAGAATGTTTTGTCTTTGTTTCAATAGGGAGAGTTGCTTGTTCTCTAGGGTATTCAATACATTGTTTCCTAGTGCCTTAAGCAAAGTTGATTGAATCATTGAACATTGAATGTTGTATTAAAATCATTCAGTTAACTCTAATAGAACAAAGCATATAGTTTTTCTGTATCAGTTTTTATATGCTGACAATGTCTTGTTATTTATTGTGTTACAGGAAGGTCAGAACTGCGGCGGCGCTTACCTGAAGCTGCTATCCCGCGGCGTGAGCTCCAAAGCTGACTTACGACAGTTCCACGACCAGACGCCGTACACCATCATGTTCGGCCCCGACAAGTGTGGGAACGACAACAAGCTACACTTTATCTTCCGTCACCAGAACCCGCGCAACGGCACCATCGAGGAAAAGCATGCCAAGAAACCCAGGTGAGCTTTATTCCTATTATATGCATCCCACTAAAGTATATGCGATATAAATTCGTGTCCATGGATTTCTGTACTGTACTGTATCAGCCGGATTGTCCACTGCTGAACGAACGGAGCCTCCCCCATTAAGACGCTGACAAGTGCAAAATAGGTTTACTTGAACAGATTTTTAGCAATATGTATTTAGTTTATAGTAGTAAGAAAACTATATGTTAATCTTGATCACATTATCTAAGGCCAAGAAAAGTCCGAAGCACTTAAAATGTTCTTCATAGAATAAAATTGCAAAGTTGACTCTAAATTACGCTTGTAACGTATCTTAATTATTTACGTATAAATGTGTATGAAAAAATATTAATAAAATAGAAAAACCTTATAAAGAGGGACAAGAAAAGTTTCATTTTTGCTTTACGTTACTAGTTTTGTGTTATTAAGCTTTCTTTCGGAATTTACTTAAACTGATCGTGATTTCACTATCGCTGCTTCTCTTTCACTCCTATGCAGTCCTATAGTGACAAAAATTCAGCATTTGACATCGTATTAATGGGATGTTCGTCATGGCGGATGTTTTGGGGATCGCAGTTTAAGATAGCAGTTCTTCTGAAGGCGCTGCTGCCCACCTTGCGGCATTTGACCCTTAGTTGCCACTTACGACACCCACAGGTAGCAATGGGGACGCAGGATTTCCGGAGTAGTTGTCAATTATTTGCGATTTCGCCGGGATTGAACTTAATATAATATAACTTGAGTTGTTACTAAATGGTGATACACAACTGTTTATACAACATTAAATCAGTTCGTGAATGGGACCAGTTATAATGCGAACTACTTGGTGACCATGCTCACCATGATTTGAAGATGTTCTGGAGTAGAGCTAAAAACCTTAGCCTGGCGGTGGTCTAAAGAGAATGTTATGTGATGTGAAGCAAGATATCATTATATAACTAGATAAAAGAACAAGTGGAAATCCTTGGTCGTGCTTATTTATTCGGTTAAACTTATCATATCATAATCCTGAAAGTCAACGTTTTTTCCTCCTATACATCTATCATGTATCCGCTAGAGGCGCTGTTTAGAAACAAATGAGGGAAAACGTAATCTTTCAAGTAATAAAAGTTGTTTAATTACTATGTAAGAAAACATTATCGTAATCTATCAAGGTTGCGTAAGCGGTGGAAACTCGTTAGGGCACAGACGTGACTTTTTATAGTCAATTATTTAAAACTGTTACAATGGTTTGTCGCTTGTTATGCTAAAACTAATAGTACAGCTGATAGTTTACTTTCAATAACTATTTTTAATTTGGGAATTGTAATGAATATAACATATTTTCATGATTTCTAAAAATATTACTAGAGATAAGCCCCAAATCTCGATGTGAAAATGTAAAATATCATCATGCAAAGACTACATACACAATTAATTGAGTGTCATATACCATACCATTGCACTTAGAAGTTTCACAATTAGAATTAATTCAGTTTATTTCGCCTACATTTCACTGCACTAGCAATAGATTTGGAACACATCAATCCCTTATTATGATTGCCATTATTCGTCATGCTTAGTTTATCAACGGGCTTTTACTTAGGGATATCCGGAATTTCCGTATAATAAATAGTTTTACAAAATGTATTTGATCATGAAAACAAATTCAAAATAAAACCAATTCTATTCTTTTTTATGCTCAATTTCAATCAGTAAAATCTATCATGTCATATGTGAACATAGACTTATCTCTGTATTAGCTTAGTAAAAATGGTAATGAAATTTATAGTCACATCTTATTTGTCGTCGTTGTGATGAACTTTGTATGTGTTAACACACTTACGAACAACTAAGTGCTAAGAAGGAATTAAATTAAAAAAAATTACAATATCTTATCTGAAATGTGTTTATTATTGGTGCATTGCGTCGTCGTTAGCATCGCCAATATTTACAGCAAGGTGGTTATGTCGATGTAGATTGACAACAAATATAGTAAAGATCTTGTAAAAGGTTGATTATTATACAATCTTTCTGTTATGCAACATTTATAATTAAAAGCTAGTTGATTTTAAAAAGTATTTATATTATTACAGAAAAACTCTCTTCTCAGTTATATTTATTTACACTATTAAAAACGTAATAAGACGACACGGTATCGAAACGTAACTAAACCGGCTTCATGCTAAACAAATAGGATTATAAATAGATCAATATCCGATATTGAGGCGAGTAAAACACCCAGCAAAGTGTAAGGCAGAGAATAGTCTATGTTCTGCTTATAGACCATAGATGTCTGTGATCTAGTTTTAGACACGCGACAAAGTGTTAATGAGTGTTACTAATTCATCATGATATGTGTTTGATTAACACGTAGACATTTTTATTGCATTCTGAAGGTCTGGTGAGAACTATTGGGGAGGTTACAGAACAACACCGGCTCCTGAAACGATACGTGAAATCGAGTTTAAACTTAGGTTTTTTATTTCATTATTTTTGTACGAAATTTGAAGGCTATAGGGGAAAAACAAGTGTTGTCAGTTTAAAAGTGGCAATTCCAAACAATAAATATGGTAGAATGAAATGCCAAGAAAATAATCTTTATTAAAAAGATATTGCTACAGCAAAAAATAAAATTGTGGCTTCAGTTTTTTTCCAATTTAACTTTAGGAACATTATAAAGTTAGAGATTTTTTATTATACATCTATACCAAATATAAATTTCTTTAACATAAGAAAAATAAGTTCATAAAGCTGCAACTCATATTTTTTTTACGATTACAATCATTGTTTTGTTTTATTTGTTAATGTGCCAGTTAGTTCTCTGTGTGACATTGCTTGTTATTCCCCTGTACCCTTCATTTACTAGAATCAAATTGTATTCAGTAGTTTAGTAGCAGTTAGCTTTTCAGTAGCGTAGCAAAGAACTGATCAAAGTGAGATTATCATGCAAGGTCACTATGTTTCTATTTATGTCCTCCAAGATATCCAGTCCAGAGTTGTCAAGCGTTGTTCAAGATATTGAAAACTTATCTAACCATGCTTATCCTGTACCATATATTATATGAGTTTAGTCACTTATGTTCCCATGAACACTACTGTGCAACATTTTAAAACTGATCTTTTTAATTTTGCCAATAACCATAAAAATATTTTGGGAATAACAACCTTTGCACACAATCTCTCCTGATGTAAGTGAATGTGGTTCATGAATGTTAAACAGGCTTACACACGGACAGGACGGCGGTAGCTAGACAACCATGTACACAAAATGCCTTACCACCATGCTAGGTACAAACACACTCACTTGGATAACTTCATAAGTTTATTCATTATCTATTCTGAACATATCATCATGCCTTCATATCTCAGAAAGAGTAGGTAAGGTTTTCTAAACACCAACTTCTTTGCAAGATATGTTCGAGGATCGAACCTATTGCTATCCACAGAGTACAGTTCCTGATATTGTCCTGATGTTGTAGTTTTGTAAACAATATTAAAATCGTTCCGGTACTAAATAATTCTTTGTCAGAAAATATTATGTTTGTTAGTAATGTAATATGTCAGTAATACTTTATATGACGCGAATTATATTTTATTTCAATACATTAGTAAAATGTTCATTAATTAGTTCACAAAGCAAATTTTGCAAATGTATTTAGTATGTTCAGCAGTCTTCCATATATCTCTCAGATCAGTAAGTAATCAAAATAATGAAGACAAACAAAATTATTTTATACTACACATGCTCGGAAAGTACCTTGATACTTAATCAAATTTACGGTAGAAAGTACGTCATTGCATATCGAACAAATATGCGGGGAGAAAACGCATCTGAGCGGGAGAGAAAGGTGTATGAAAATCCATTTCTTACGTGGTTTTTCTTTTTTAATTTTGGGTAAGACTATGCGCTGGTAACCTAAATATCAAAAGCCAAAAAGTTTTTACAGTGAGTTTTTATCTCCAAGTTCGCAAAATGACACTGGCCACTAGCTGTGTGTTGGATGGTGTCAAACAATTTGAAAAAAGAACATGTGAAAATTGCAGACGCCATTGGCGCCATTTTCAATTTGTGTGTTGTTTGAGGATTCAGTTTTCGTAGAAAAGTAAAATAAAAGGTAGGTGTAGTATAAAGCACTATGTATCACTCGAGAGAAAGTGCGATTCCCGATCTCGGGTGACCCTCGACACCCTCGACGGTAATCGGTCACTTTCTCCTCTCGGTGAACAATGTACTATAATCGGTGTCAATGACCTTTGCTTACGGGTTTAATAAAAAATCTTATAGTTGTTGCTTCCTTTTCGCTTTAAAGTAATTTGATTGCAGACTTTACAGATCCTATTTCTGCTTTCTATTAAATACTTTATTCTTTCTATCACTTCTAAAACCTATTAGATACACTCCTGTATTATGAGTGTTTATTTCTAATTTATTTTTTATAAGTTTAATGATTAACACACACATCTCTGAGCAACTTCCAAGCATAGGACTTAATCACACGAACTTTTAGTTGAAACCTTAGAAACCACCTATAAATCAACGACCTGATTAGTCCAAGCTGTCATACTGTAGTTTATACAATATAGCCTTGAAAGTATGCCTATAAAGTTCCGTAATTTGTGACGGAAAAAGGATCGGAACTCCTAGTGAGAAACGCTTCTTGTTGGGTACCACCGCCTTGATTTATAGCCACAAAACAGTAATGTTCATATTGCTTTAAACGTAATTTGAGTATAACTAAATATCAGACTAACTGTCTGATATTTCGGGTGGCGAATGCAATGAAGTCCCACGAAACGTAAATTATTTGCCTGTTCTTAATTTTTGATGTGTTGTGGAAGTTCTGGGAATAATATGTTATTGTTGCCCGTTTGAGCTTTCTGATAATGAGCCTGAATCAAACATTAAAAACAACTGACCCAATTTTGAATGTGTTCCAGTACTCGCCTGGACGATACATACAAAGACAAAGAGCCCCACCTATATACCCTGATTGTGCGGCCGGACAATACGTATAGCATCCTCATCGACAACAAGGAAGTGAACGCGGGCTCGCTGCTTGAAGACTTCACGCCGCCCGTCAACCCGCCGGAGGAGATCGACGATCCCAATGACACCAAACCTGCAGACTGGGATGAGAGAGAAAAGGTACCTTTAGGCCTAGATACAATATGTTAGATATGTCTATACAAAATCTTGAGCCGGTTAGGTACATCTAAGCTAAATTTGTCTCCACAAACTCACTGCACGTGTTTGGTAAATAACGTATATTATATGTAATGTAAAGTCGTTTGGAGTATATGTTGTTGTTAGATTGTAGACCCGTCAGCGACCAAGCCTGATGACTGGGACGAGGAGGCTCCCGCGCAGATCGTGGACCCCAACGCCGTCAAACCCGACGGGTGGCTCGACGACGAACCTGACATGATTCCAGGTTAGCTAAATATACACATTCATATACATACCAACTAGGAGTTCTACATTTACAAAATAGCATAATGATTAGCGGCGCCATTTCAGACCAGATTATATTTCAGTTTATTATAAAGGTACAGGTTTTGTAACTCAAATTGCGAAGTTTTGCGATTATAGATTAGGTTACTAAACTATTGGGGTAACTCTTGGTTTAAGGTACACAGACATGACCAATCATCATTTTAAATATTACGAGTAGATAACGTTACTGATATTTCAAGTCGGAGGCAGGTCAGACAGAGTAATTTAAAATATATATTGTTATTATAGACCCTAGTGCGACAAAGCCCGAAGACTGGGACGAAGACATGGATGGCACGTGGGAGGCGCCGCTGATCGACAACCCGAGCTGCAGCGCCGCGCCCGGCTGCGGGAAGTGGAAACCTCCCACCATACCAAACCCTAACTACAAGGTATATACTGCTACTAACGCGCACAAACAATACAACTCAAACCAAACATATGTAAGCTATAAACGTAAAACTTGTGTGCCGCGAGCCTCCCCTACACTGGCACAAAGAAACTACGTGTTTTTGTTGACTGAATAACACACGTTGCCTCATTGAAACAGGACGCGTGGCTGCAGCAGTCCAGCCACGCGTCCTATTAAGATTGCTATAGGTTTAATATGGATTGTCTTATAGATTGACGTTTTCGTTTAACTATAAACTTCTCCACAAACCAAACGCGGTACATCGCGATTGAAAGGTTATTAAATTCCAGTTGTGACCCCGTTAGGTCACTTCGTACGTTCCCTATATTTGTTCTTATTGAATCCTACCATCATGCCTGTATATCCCCGAAGAATTAAGGCTTAATTAGTTTGTAACGACTCCGACGGAAGAGTCCTTTTTTCTCATAATACGGGCCTTGAGCCTAGTGTGGGAAACAGGTGCTCAATTGAAACTGTACAATGCCTTATATATGAATAAACATTTTTCATTTTTTCATTTCATTTTTTCATTTGGTGCGAATGTCTACTTGCTGTAGCACACTTTAGATTTTCTGTGAGAAATGGCGCACAGATATCTTTATTCGTGCACTCGTGTCTTTGGATGATTTTGGACCGCCAAACAGTCCTCAAATTAGAATCATACCTGACTCTGAAAAGACCTACTTTAGTAGAAGTATTTTAAAATAAAACTAAATAGGCAATATAAACAAGGGTCCAACTACCCTTCTTTATATTACCAACGTATACCTTGTCTGTAGCGCCAAAACTTCACGACACAATTTTTAATTTTTATTTATTAAACAAAATCCACAGCCATTAATGAAATAAAAAAAAATAATACAAATATTACTTACGGCCAATTAAGGATTTACGTTATATAGGTTTTCTATTAAAACAAACAGTCACCTGTGTAAATTCTTCAGGCATAATTATGTAAGTGAGCGTCCCTCTCTTTGTGTGTGTGTGTGTGTGTGTGTGTGTGTGTGTGTGTGTGTGTGTGTGTGTGTGTGTGTGTGTGTGTGTGTGTGTGTGTGAGGGAGAGTGTATGAATGATGGGTATTTATATATGTTTATATTAATTATTATATGTGTTTATGGATATATATATATATTACATAGACCATGTAGGAAGGCCATGTCCAAAATAGTACATTGATTTTCGAGACTTGTGACATTGTGATAATTACATGAATTTTTGTAGTTTAGTGAATATGTATGTTTCCTATTGTTGATATGTTTTATAAATTTATGTTGAATATTTTCCAAACTTCTAATATAAGTTACGTAGTGGGGGTTCCAGATCGTATTGCAATATTCTAGAATGCTTCTTACATATGTATAGTAGAGTAACTTTATGCAATTAATATCAGAAAATACTTTGCTGACACGTAAGATAAAACCTAGACTTTTAAGCCTTATTTATCATTAAGTGTCTATATGTTCCGAAAAAGTTAATTTATTATCTGCTAGAAGTCCTAAATCTCGTACAACATGCTCTCTTCGTATAATAATGTGAGTTATTTTTTAATCGAACGCTATAGGAGCTCTCTTTCTCGTAAGCGTTACATGTTTGTACTTGCTGACGTTGACTCCGATATGAGTAATATTCATTATGGCGATCAAGGTCAGCTTGCAGCATAATACAGTCCGAGTATCTAGTTATTTTCATACAAAAAATTGTGTCGTCAGCATACATTAGATATTTAGCACGTTGAAAGCATTTATCTATGTCACACAAATAGCAAGCATAAAGCAAGGGACCAAGGATTGAGCCTTGCGGTACGCCTGAAGTTATGTTTATGTAGATTGAACAATAGCCTCCCGCAATAACTGCTTGAGAACGTTTTCACAGATATGACTCTAACCATCTCAATAAATTACCGCGAATACCTAATTCGTAAAGTTTTTGCAGCAATATGATGTGTTCTACACGATCAAAAGCCTTCTCAAAATCAGTATAGACCACATCTACCTGCGAGCCTCCCTCCATATTTGTAGTCACGTAATCAGTACCCAAATTCGTTGCAGTTGAACGACCTTTAATAAAACCGTGTTGGTTTGAAGGAATCGATGGACTAACTATAGGATAATAATGAACATTTCATTCCATTAATTTACTAAAAACATTTAATATTGAAATAGGGCGATAATTTTCAATTGACGAATACCTTGTATACTGGAATGACATGAGCCTTTAAAGGGCTATTGAAAAGTAATGTAAACTAAGTAGGGTAAACTAAGGATTTGACACATTTGACGAAAAATATCGCGGACAAATTGTCATTGCCAGCTCCTTTAATAATGTCAAGATTATCAATGACCTTTTGAACCTCATCTGGACTGATCCTTATTTCAGATATAAGATTAGTATTAAAACGCGATTTCTCCGAATGTGAACAATTAATTAAATAACTATTGTTAGAAAAGGGACCAAAGTTTTGACGCAATTAAAACCAGAACATATGGATGGATTCTTAAGATGAGTGTCACCATACGTAATTTGTTGTGGATAGTAAAAATTGCATTCTTCCGTTTCGATTTTACATAGGACCAAAAAGCTTTTGGGTTTTTTTTTTGGGAAATGGTTGTTTCGTTTAGTTTTGGAATAAAATTCGTATCACTTCCTAAACTCTATTGATTATTTTCTACAAAACCGTATTAAACTGTATATAAACTTAATATTTTGAATCAGAACATTTCAGCGATTATGTAACCGAAGAGCTGTGTCCATGTGGAAATTATTATTGTCTCAAATTTAATTGCACGGATGGAGAAAACCGTCTCTGGCAAGGTACAGCGTGCGCTGATTACCCTTATTTCAACATTGGTTTATTTGATTTTGTAATGTCTAGTAAGGATTTTCAAATTTGGGGAATATAAGGCATTTAACACTCTCCCCTGGGGTACAGGGTTAGAATTGCGCAGGAGTATTTTTGTCTTAACAAACAAAAATACTGAAAGGTGGGCAGCAGTGCCTTCTAAACAACTGCCATCTTATACTGCGATACCCAAGCCGCCTGCCAAGCGTGGGTATTGTGGCATCCCAGCTGACATAGTAAGGCACTTAATGGTACTTCTCCTCACCGCTAGCCACCTATTATGCTGAGTATGTATGTGTTGTATTGTAACGCAGGGCAAGTGGCGCGCACCGCTGATCCCGAACCCCAACTACAAGGGCAAGTGGACGCCGCGACGCATTCCCAACCCGGACTACTTCCACGACGATGTGCCCTTCAAGATGACACAGATCGTAAGTTATTCATCTCACTATTCTCCCTTATCTTTGACCAGGTGATGGACCCAAAGACCAAATGTTGGAATATGTTCCCACACCATTAAGGACCTATAATTTATAGTTCGAAAATTACACATTTGTTGCTTATTTCACTATTCTAACGACTATGACCACAATAGTTAATTTATGTGTTGGATTATTTTTATAAGGAAAATATAGTTTAGACTATTATTTAACTGATAGCTAATGCCATATCTGTGGAGAAATGCGCAGGAATTCTCGGTGCCTGACCTGGGTCTTCATAAGCTAAAGAAAAGTTATGAAATTAGGCAAGCATCGACCTTAGTGAAGATTTCTCCACAAACTGCACGTGACCACTATTTCCGCTTAGAAATAATGTACCTCTTTACCCGTACAGTCTCTTTGGCTCGACTCCGTTTCCTAAATTGCCTCATCTGGCCTTTAGATCTTTAGCTGGGATATGATCTTTAGTACATTCCACTACACCTTGACGCAGCCGATGATCAATTACGTCTTGAGGACTAAAAATCTACAAGCTTGCGTATTGTAGATTGTGTAATAATGATTAGATCGATTTGACTGAAAGAAAACAAGCTTGTAGTCTAATTCGCTGGATGGTATAATCGCCTTTTCCACTCTTAGTTTGAATGGTTTTTGTCTGATGCTTGAATAATAAGTACCTATAATATATTTTATGATTATTTAATTAATATACTTAGAATATTAAATAACAACTTTAAGATACATACTTGGTTTATACTATTATTCCGTTTTTTTTGTGAAATCATTATTATTAAAAATTATTCTACTAAATATTCTACCAATAATTTTAGACTGACCTTGGTTTCAACCATGGGTTCGGAATTTGGGCGTGATTAGTCAACGCGGCAAAATCATAAAAAATGTATAGATAGGATCGAAATGCACATGGCCCATAATCTCGGAGACTCCTGAAATGACACCAATGATATATTGAACTAGAATATAACATTTTGCAATATTGTCTATGTTACTGATGCAGATTACGCTTTTCGTCTGCAGCTGACATATTTTTATGAAGTAAATACAATATTAGTCTACCTTATATTCTTGTGTTATAAAAAACTAGTAAGCTACGTAGTAAATAAATAAATAAAATAAATAAATAAAGTAGTCCATTGCAATGAAGATTTTTATCAATGTATATATAATGTACTTTATAATCCCCTAGAATGCAGTTGGATTCGAGCTGTGGTCGATGTCCCCACAATTGCTGTTCGACAATCTTTTGGTGACGGATGACGTGAATGTTGCCCAAGAGTTTGCTGCTGCCACCTTTGCGCTAAAACGTGCCAAGCTCTCCAGGGACTCTGTGAGTTGATAATATTAAATAGTGCTTAATATTTAATGTGCACCATTAAGTTAAGGGACTGGCAGCAGTCAGTGTGGTCGAAGCACTTTGTATGGTGACTATGTTGAATACATCATTTTTGGACCTTTTATTTCGACTTCACTGAACTGAGGCCGTTCTAGTAAAATATATGTTCTGTTTAAAGAATTTAATCTCATAAAGGCAATGTCACTTATTTTGAACTAATTTAACATATTTTATTAATATAAACATTACTTTTTTTTGTAGACATATTGAGAAAAGTCCATTTAGAAATCATTTAAAAGTCTCTCACCGAATCGGAACATGATTATGGTCTGGTATGATTTTTGTTTTTATGCAGGTTCTATTTACTGTGTGGAGCCTTTACTTTCTCTCAATTAAATCTATAATGGATTCACTTAATAACGAAAATGCGATAGCTTACTCATTATCTTAAATTTAGATTTTTTATTGTTCTCAATATTATACTATGGATAGTCAGTGATTTCAATGCGTGGACTTTCCATACTGATATGATCTCATCTTTCCACCTACCTTCCTTAAGGTGCTGACAAGTGCTAAATATATTTACTTATGTAGATTTTTAGCAAAAATTATTTACTTTGTAGTAGTAAGAAAAAGATATGTTAATATTGATCAAATTCTCTTAAGTTCTCGTTAATTCTCAAACATGTTCCCTTAAAATTCAATTATTACCATTATCTATGATGCGCATAGATTCATAAGCTTTTTGGTTTTTATCTTAACTGAACCCAATTTCAACATCGCTGCCTCTCTTTCACTCCTACGCAATCAGATACAGAATTTGTCAGTCTTAGTAGAATCGTTAGAGTAAATAACAAAAATTCAAATTGGTTGATATAAACATTGACGACGCAGCAAACCCTATGGGGTCGGATTCTGCGCGCCACTAACTACAAGCCGGGCTACTGGGCGCTGTACGGCATTTACGTCGCCATTCCCATCGTGGCCTACGTCGCCTTGCTCTACAGACGCGTGCATGAGGTCTACATATACACTACAGCTAGATTACCTAACATACTTCGTGTTGTAGTGATGCTAATTAAACATTTTACAAAGCTCGTGGATTGTTTTATGTTACGCTAGTCTTTTGTTGTATATGTAAGGGCCAGTTTATCCAAACACCTGTTATTCATGGTAGGTATATCTATATGCAGATAAATCTATCTGCCAAAATCTGATTTAAATTTGCGACTTCCTTCCGTAGAAAATATTTAAACCCTTTCTATGACTTTTATGACACGCGGAACTGGTATATATAAGCTGGATATTAATTCATCAACAATACTGCGGGGGATGGTG
Source organism: Plagodis dolabraria (assembly GCA_963854805.1). Lineage (NCBI taxonomy): Eukaryota > Metazoa > Arthropoda > Insecta > Lepidoptera > Geometridae > Plagodis > Plagodis dolabraria. The sequence continues at coordinate 28,748,415 of OY978446.1, forward strand.
TAGAATCGATAACTGAATGTGTTCCACTCATTTTTTATTTTCACATACACAAAAAGGCCGTACTATTGCTTTAGCTGTGGCACGTTGGCTTTGGGAATAATAGCAAGGACAACCGCGGTCTATGAACACGGTGTATCTACTCTATACACACACACACACACACACACGCACGATTGCTACGCGAAGTCAATTAACTGCTATACTAGGCATAATAGACAGCAATTTTGTGTACCTATTCTGCCTAGTCGGTCTTTGGCGGCTTGCGACAAAAGAACGCGCGACGCGGTAGCGGTTTAACACAATACGGCATACCTAAGTAGCTGCAACACAATATCGTACGTACCTACGTACGATGAAATTTCCACCTGACATTCTAGAAACAGCTACCAAACTGACGAATAGTCTTTTGCCAGGAAAATCAAGAAAAGCGTATAGCCATGAGATTAAATAAAGTAGTGTATGCAACTGCATATAATTAATTAGGTATTAAAACACTCGTGTAATCTTATTTAGAATCTCGCCTGCGGCTCGTTTCATAAATCTACACGCATGTTTTAATACCCTTTATTATATGACAGTTGCATAAACCACTATTATTTCTCAAAACGTATGTTTAATGCATTTTACATAATAAAAAATATAATTTGTAATTATCGAAACAAATTAAGGTAGTATGGCATTTTTGACTAAACTCGACGTTCATCACGATTGATACTTGATAGAAACGTGTTAAAAAAGAAATGTGCTAAGTATAATATAAATCTGAAATTAGTTCGGTAAAATTTAAGAGATACTATTTTCTATGTATTTCACACGACTGTTTCACTCTCACATATTCCATCCTGATCTATTTTAACTTTTTGATCTAACAGATTCTACATTTTGCTTTCTTGTTTACAATAGGGAGTTACGAGGATATGTCTTAATTTTTTTTATTGTGTGTTATGTTGTTAATTTTACTGTTTGAAGATTGATTTTATAATACCGTTTTGTAGACTACCTCCTTATTTTCTACCTCCGTATATAATTCCTTGGACTACAATCTGTTTATAGAGCCGGCTTAAAAACTGACCATGACACATCGTATTACATTTTCTTGAGTAGAAAACGATGCTTTCGCTAAATAAAAAAATATATTTAAATTTACACGGTGCGGTGAACGACGCAGTCCTCCAGAGATTATAACCCGGTTTGAATATGTCGTGTGAGGTGACTACCTTCAGTTTTTGAGGCTGGTTTATAAACATTAGAGCTATGCTAGGTAACGCTAGAGAGAGAGAGAGAGTGTGAGCAGTAGTGAGCAGTAGAGAGTTGCAGGAGTCGGTGGTAGACCGGTCGCTGCAGTGGGCGGCCGAGAACCCGTGGGTGTACGCGGCGCTGGTGCTCGTCGCGCTGCTCGTCGTCGGAGCCATCGCGCTGCTGTGCTGCGGGTCTAACAAGGTACTTACTACTAACTACACTACTGATTTTCTGCTGAATCTCCACTTGGAGATTAACATTCATTTTGACAAACAAAAGATGATAAATCTTTTTTTATGCCTCATGAGGTAAATGTTATAATTTTTTTTTAAACTGTGATTCTTTAATAATTAAATAAAAATATAAAACGTGATAAGTGTCTTAAAACCTCCAAATGGTTTTCTAATTTTATAAGCTTATTGAAACTTGTAAATTTTTATGTCTACAATATAAATATTTTGAATTCGATTTTTTGTAAGCATATTATTATGTGTGTTATGTGTATTATGTGTGTTTATTATATGACTGACGAAGTGTAATATTGAACGAAAGTTTAAAGTATTGACTGTGTAGGACTCTGATGCGAAGAAGACGGACGCAGTAGTAGAAGACGACCCGCACGAGTCGGGCGCTGAAGACGAGAGCCAGCCGAGCGATGTGGAGCCCGAGCCGCAGCCGCAGCCGCAGCCTGAAGGGAAACCTTCCAAGCAAGACCTCGACGGGCCCGGGGATGACGAGGTAATTACGTTAATCATTCATCAACAGTCCGTCGTTGAACATAAACCTTAGCCGTTATGGGGTGTTTGCCATAACCCCCACGCTTGGCAGGCGTCTTGGGGATCGCATTGTAATGGCAGTTCTTCAGATAGCGCTGCTGGTCTTTTTTCTTTCGCCGCCTCCACCACAGGAGGATATGGGTGTTATTATCTATAGAGGATATTAAAATTTGGAATGAAAAATACACAGAATAAAATAATGATTGAGTATATAAGTGATTGCTCTGAGTTTTGAATGCAAATACTAGGACAGAATATTTTCCAAAAAATATTTCTTAATTCTTTTTTAATGGTATTAATGAAATATTAAATAAATGGCGCGATATGAAAATTTTGTAATTTTCATATCATCCAGTGTTGATGACCGAGCGGTTTAGGGATCCAGTGCGTATAGTTAGGGAACGCTTGTTCTATTCCCAATCGAGACACTAACTATAAAATTGTTTAACTTCTTTTAAAATGTTTGCTGTAAGACTTATTGAATATTATTTAGGTTGGCCATCCGAGATTTAGAGGTAATATTAAAAATAATATACGAATGGAAGTTGGAGAGTCGTTGACCTTAAAAATACAGACAGACAGTCATTGCGTGTACATCTAGTACTTTAATTATAATGGGTAAGATTAGGAACAATGAATTCTATACGAACTTGAAAGTAGCACCAGTGAGAAAGAAGTACTAGAGTAATAGATTGTCTAGACAAGTCATGAGAACTGATAAAAATAAATAAAAGATTGTGGAATATGAATGTGGACAGACGGACATAGGGGCAGAGACCGGCTGATAACATCGAAGCGTGAATTACGATATGTGTGAAATCCGGTTTAATAAAAAAGTATCAAATCTAAAATGGCATCGCTAAGCCTTTAACTCGCACACTATTGCTGTCTATAGTGTGGGAGTGAGAGGTTTAGCGGGGCTTTTTCTGAATCAATTTGTATTCAACCGTATTATATTGAGAAAGGTTTGAGTGCTCCGATGACAAGTAATAGAACAGTGAAAGAATGCATGTTGTTTCGACCCCAACTTATGAGGGATAAGGAAATGAGTAAGCAGAGATATTTGTTAATGGTAATATTTCCGTCGCAGACGACGCCGCTAGTCGACACAGAGGGCGCCGGTGACGGCCAGAGGAAGAGAAAGCCTCGCAAGGAGTGAGTGGTACGACAATAACGTGCGAGCGGGACACGCATACATGTAGCTCCTATCACGAGTGTATGCGTATATAAAAGCAATTTCTTGGACTGTGAGAGCTCGTCTACTCGATAATAGTTACTCGAATACGGAAGTAACTTAGCAAATAATACAGTTGTGGGCTAAGTGTATTTTTGACATAAATTTAATAGAATCAAAATAGGAGCAATAATAAAATATAATTAAGGAAATCTTAACATTTATATAGTTGAATAGAATCACATGTAGAAGCGTGACATATAAGTATTGCTGTTTTATAAAGTAACTATGATATTATTATATTCAAAAATACACTTAGAATTCTACAGCAAATAAAACAATTAGTGAAAAATATAAAAGCTTGCTTTGTCCAAAGTATTATAATACTATATGCATTTTTTTGTACTGTTGTATAATATAAACGTTATAATTTTAAACGAATTAATTATTTTCTGTGGAGATAGTATGAGGGTGAGTTTTTCAGGTAGGCTTGAATGGTTAAATCTGAAACTGCGAATCGAAAAATATTTAATTTAGTCTCGGGGCCAATTGTGAATTAAATCTTACTTTACCAGTGGCACCATTAGGTTTTTGAAAAAATAATTATTTCCCGAAAACCTTTGAGTATTTTTCGCTGTTCTTCGTAATTTAGAATTGAGCCATTCACTTGCATTTAAAAAACTGAGCACGCATACTCATATATCCATAAACTTGCAGATTTAAAATTATATGCACCAAAGAAATAATTTTGGGGTTTTGTGTTACAAAGTTTAGAATATTTTCTGGATGAATATATCCTGTAAAATGAAATAACTTACTTATTGTATATGTATTTTATGATAAATAAAATTGCCGTATGTTTATGGCAACTAGTTTAGTAATATTACTATGGAATTCTGATTTGCGAGTGCCTCTTGAACTTTGCCAGGGTGTTTGAACTTCGAACAAAATGATTGATTTTTGTGGATAGTGATGTAGCCTGAAACCGTTATAATGTCAAAAGGGAAGTTATCGCTATTTTTATTTTATTTAATGTATTGAAAATACAAGTACAAAACATATTTTGTTTATTTTTTTTAAGTTATACATATTTTATAAGTAGTGTCACCGAAATGTGGCAAAGTGAACACAATAGGCACATTACAACTGTTTCATGCTACTTTTGCATCTCTTTATATTACCAATTTAAGAATGTTGAGTTTTTGTATGTAATTATCGCTTACTTCGTCCTCGTTTTTTTTTTTAGTTTTTTAAGTAGCTACAAATGCGTTTTACCTTATAATATCTGCATAGTTAAGGATTCTATATATTACATAATAATTACTGTAGGTAAAGAATATATTATTACGTGTGTTCATATGGTATATATATTTAAACGTGTTTATCTGGACCATGCTCTTAGTACTTAATATGTGAGATATAGTGCAAATAAAGCAGTTGTGTACATAAAGTACATAATTTGTTTGAATAACTCATAGCTTGTATCTGTTAAGCATGTTCTATGATCTAGCGAATAAAGATCTCGATAATAAACTGCTTGTGTCGTCCTCTCCTTGGACACTTCAATATAACAACATGTATTCTTCAGCTAACCCAAATAGGTATCCGTGCCTTAACAAAATAAAACCAATAATAATTTAGTTACCTTACAACGTGGATATTGGAAAATATTACTACTTATATGATTAAAAGTATTATTCCACCTAATATAGCTAAATTCATTCAGTTTTGTTTGGACTAAACTAAAATTAGATTCAGAAAGTGATATGATAATATTTTCCATAGTTATTTGGTTGTTATTTCGGCAGCTTCTAGTAAATGTACAGGTAAAGCATTTTTTCTCGCGAGTACTATGTGTGTGATAGGTGAAGATAATATAGACTGTAATTTATATGAATAAAGTAATTTCTATGTATCTATTTTTCTTTTATTCATTGCAAGATTCGCTTGACCTCATAACCTTACACTAGACTGTGCACTGCAGTGCAATGTCATTCATAACTACAAGACCTTGAACCTTGAGCGTGACCTACCCAAGGAGTTTACAATGTAAGATTTATTTGGGGACTAATCTCTCGTGAAATTATAGATAAGTGTCTGTTTTTTTCTTGTTTTATCGCATCTACTAATCTGTCTGACGACTTGAAACTCGTTTCGATGGGAAAATACCTTTTTATTTCACACTGGGTTCGCACGGGTATTTAACAAAAATATCATTTTTTTTTCAAATCGGTCCAGTAGTTTCAGGGGGCCAACTCCCACCTTTTCAGAAACCATCGTAAAAAAGTAGCGTTTTGTTTCATGCTTACAATCATCATTCGCAGACACGAACTATCACCGACCCACAATCGCGTCAACCAATATTGGTTTGATCCTACTTAAAGAACGAATGAAATATGTATCACGGATGTGCAAGCGAGATACAATATGTTTATAATATAGCGTTATCACGCTCGCACTGTTCCGAACTACGATATTATGGAACGGTTTTACCATAGTTTTAAGACGTTATTTGTATGCGACACAAAAACTGTCTATATCTTTTTATAATTTCACTTATCAAAGAATTTTGCTGCATTTATTTTAAAGAATAATATAAATATTCTACGTAATTTACACATTAATTAAACCCATTTTTATCGTAAAATAATCAATATCAAGTTTAAATCCGCTGCTAGAAAGCAACTTTTTTATGATGGATAAACATGACGGATTTGTCGTTGGAACAGTAATACTTCGTATTAAATGTCACGTCAGAGTTCGCGAAAAGAGTGAACTTTTTGTTGTGACGTCATCAAAGCGCCGAGTGATACCTTTACCGCTTGTAAGCCTGCTTAATTGACGTGGAAGTATAATATTTTGGAGTAAGATCAAATTATTATTACTATAAGAGGTGAGAGTTGGTCCCCAGAACCTATTCAATGCAAACAAACAATCAAATATTTCCTCTTTATTATATAAGTTTACTTCACTTTGAAAACTATCGCGAGTTTTATCCATATTAACTTGTATGAGACGGCTAGGACCCGCGTTATATTTACCGGAAAGATTCCGACCAGTTTCGGACTGTTTTGAAGTCCTTCGTCTGGGAGTTACGATTGCGCGAAGCGACGAGCGACGTCTCAGCGCGTAATTACGCGCTGAGACGTCGCTCGGGTCCTAGCCGTTTCATAATAAGTTTAGATTAGCATCGCATGAACAAAACCAGTCCATTTTGGGCTACAAAAGATAAGAAAGTAACAAGTTAAGCGTAACGTATTGGCTGATATACCTATCTCATCAATAGCCGTCAACGTAAGAAGTGCGTTGCCCTCACAAAGCCCTGCGTGTAGAGCTTATCAACTAAAAAGATCGTAACCGTATTGTGCGGATATTACGTAACTTGGCGGTAATATAATCAGTGAAATTCCTAAAACGAGCTGGTTCAGGCTATATCGGTCACCAGAAGACAAACTTAGAACTCCGAGTAGTTAATAATCTTACGAAAATGTTATAAATAAAAACTAGTACGTTATTGCAATCAATTAGCCTCCTGTATCATTTGATACATTAATATAAAAAAGTAATTACAAATATTATCTAAATTACATATTATATCCAATTTTGTAATGAAAGTGAATAGGTGAAATTTGTCTTGGACGTTGTCGTGCAGCTCGCATAACAGAGACTATAGCCGACTTTTTAATACTACCACCAAGTAAATCAATACGTTGCCATTTACTAAATTAACCTGCCTTGTTCCTCTTCGTATTGTAATCCAAAACAATAATAATCGGTGTCTATATTGACTTACGAAGTTCAAACTCCCCAAACAAGTATGACACTGGTACCGATCACAAATTTATACAGGTAATTAGTACATTACGTACATTACGATCACAAATTTATACAGGTAATTAGTACATTACCTGTATAAATTTGTGATCGGTACCAGTGTCATACTTGTTTGGGAGTTTGAACTTCGTAAGTCAATATAGACACGGACGTAGAAAAACCCCCACTTTTAAGATTTGAAGAGAGGAGTGTGAGACAGATTAGCATGTTACCATACCGTATAGCAGAGACTTGAGGACATTAGTGAGCGCGGCACGGTTACGAGTGGTCACTCGACCGGTGGAATTGTCACGCTCCGTATACAATAATGCATTGTGCTAAATCGCTCTACTGACTTGTGTTGTAAATTAAAAGTTTCGACTTCGTCCTAACTGCTGTGAAATATTCAAATGTTCGCAGAAACTATGAATTTTAATATGAGGTTCTTGATGTGTTTGTGCTTTTGTGTGATTCTGGGTGAAACTGCGCATACGAAACCGAATATAGTGATGATTATTGCAGATGATTTGGTGAGTAACTTTTTGATTGCCTATAAGTTTTGATAGAAGAAAAATATATAATGCCATGTTATAGTTATATATGTATACATATATTATTTAATGTAATTGGTGGAAACCTCGGAGTTAACAGTATTATTAGTTCGTTTAGCGTGAAACACGCGTTGGAGTCGAAGAGTTGTTGTGTTTCTATGAGCGTGATGGTTTCGCATACTACCCTTTGGTAAATTATTAGTGATTTGTCGCTAAATATCTGTTTATTATAATATTTTACGGGATGTAGATATATATACTCATTTATTATTACAAGATTCAGAAACTAGTAATAATTGGGAACAGCGAAATAAATTATTGTGGTGATATTTTTTAAGTGATCGTTTCAAATAAGAACCAATTTTAGAATATCGTAAACAGCTGCTTCACATAGGAATATGAAGTCACATCGCCGGGGGAAGGCTTTACGTAGTAATTATACCGTAATTAGAAAAATCCAATTTAATTCGAAATTAAGAGATTAGTAAAAAATATTGTTCCAGAGTTGATGCTTCGCTTGTTTTTAAGATTGAGGCCTAGTTTCACCATACTCTGTTATTTATTTGACGCCTTGTTAATCCTTTTAACGGACTGTTACCTGAACCGAGTGTCCCACCAACTGTTAATGGATGATTAATTCAGTTAACTTCATAGAACGTAGACTGATTTAACAGCTCTGTTATTTTTAAAGATCCATTAGCTAATGCCTGATTTAGCGTAAACAAACATGGTATGGTGAAATTAGGCCTAAGTCTCAGAGAAATTCTTCTATTTTGTCTATTTTGTCAGAGTGTTGAGTGGAAAATATGTCAAAGTTCAAATAACGGAAACTATATTTTGTAACACTACTTTCATGTCAATATCCCTTGTACTTTTTGTATTTGCTTTTGCTTATTGTATTACGTAGGTATACTGTAGGTAGTATAACAAATGATGAGAAGTTGGGTAACTGGTGGGTTCCAGGGTTGGAACGACGTGGGTTTCCACGGGTCGAACGAGATCCCGACGCCGAACATCGACGCGCTGGCGTACTCCGGCATCGCCTTGCACAACTACTACGTCACTCCGATATGCACGCCTTCGCGGGCGGCGCTCATGACCGGCAAATATCCCATACATACCGGTAAGACTGTTTAACTACATTTTTATCTAATAGGGCTTTTGATCGCTGTCTTTTTTATACCTACTATTATATACAGGGCGTCCCATGGATAGGTATGCCACATCGAGGGAAAGTGCCTTGATATTGTAGATGGAATATTTTACTGAAAGAAGACATCATTTGAATTTATAAAACAATTTGAACTGCATACATAGATATTTAAATAATTACATGGTTGAACCGGGAATCGAACCCGTTACATGAGGAAAATGATCACCATGAAGCTTTATCATACCGATCGAAAGGCTTCATCATAAGGATTATTTTATGCTAAATAACATAGTGTCAGGAATAAAAGGCCTTCCTTGAATTGAAATTGACCATGAATTTTGACGTTCGGCCACCAAGTCTACTAACTCGATTGTTGCTAAGCTGCCCGAGGATGGAGCACGTCGTTCTAGAAGAAATCTACTTGGTCTAGACTGGAAGATCCTTAGTTATATGGAAATCAAAGGCGGCAGGGAGTTCTATGCATTGGCTCTACATATTAGAAACGTGGAGTTCAATCGGTGCGTTCCAGTTCTAGGAACTTCCAGGAGATACACTGGTAGTGCATGTTGCTTTTGCTTATATCTCCCGATACTAAAGTATGTTGTCCAAGCTAAATTAAGAACGGAAACTGGCTCTTAAGGACTGCTGCCGGAACAAACGTTATATAGTCTTACTTGATGACAGGTTTCCTGATTGAGAGAAGTAGCAAGCCAGGAGGGCATCGCAAAATTTGATGCAAAAATCAGATGGGCTACCTGCAATATTTTCTCACTAGCTGTCATTGAGCCATCACTGCTTCAGGATAGATCACTTATTTCAAAAAGGGAAAAGATATCAATTTAGACGTTGGGACGCGAAGTTAAACTTTTGCTTTCGATCGCCACCGCCTTCTGCAACTAAGTAGGAATGAAACGGGAGTACGACATGTTCCAAAAAACACCTTAAGGGGATGACCGTAGTGAAACGCGCACTTTTGGAATCTTCTTGTACTGAAACCATGAGTTCAAATTGTGCGAAAAAAATATATCATATTCTTTAATTCTTTATTAAGTGAATTAGTTGATTACTTTTTATTAAAACTAATTAGTTCATATGTAATAAATTGTAATCGGCAACCCTTTTTAGATTGTTTTTTATTAATTTAAGAGGCATAGTTGAAGTAAATGCAATGATTTTTTTTTTTTAAAATAGCTAATACTATACTCTAATGAACTACTTACTAACTTGTGTTGAAAACATTTTTATAAATTTTTGGCACAAAATTCTGTGATCGCGAGAAGAAATCGCAACGAAAATCAGTCTGCCCGCAGCGCTCGGGCCGTTTGGACGTGGGATCTGTGCCGTTTGTTTCGCCATTATTTTTGTGCATTTATTTTACGAAATATTACAATATTTTTTTACCATACGTTAATTTGGAAGTCATAAATTATTGAAACTCAAGTTAAACATTTATTGGGGAAGTACTTTTGTTTATATTGATTTATGAAATCTTTATAATAACTTTTTTGAGCGAGTTGATTAAAGTTCAGACACGGCATTGTAAATTCCTATTTTAGTAGGTATCTAGATTTTTAACCCTTGGTAAAATATTTCATTTTGTTATATTTAGGCTACTGTACAATTAAATGAGAACTTATTCCCAAAGCCCTTAACACACTTTCCGAGACGACCAACTTCTTTCTAGGTATTTAGATATCCAATCATTCAAATAAAGGGAACTTACCTATATCTCTTTTATCTCATTGATACTTAGTATGTATTTAGTCGGATTAAAATGTGTGTTACATCTGTATGACTCCGCTGTTCTTACGTACTACCTCTAAAAGCATGTACCCGTAACTTTGGAACCGTTACTTCTGTAGATAGTTTCAATTTTCATAGCAAAAGTGATAATGTGTACTATTATTATAATTTTATTTTATATATTGTAATAAGTGGGGTTCCTTAGGAAAAGTGACCCGGTACAATTCTTTTCGTACAACTTTTAATGGCAGCAGTCGAATGAGACTTGACAAAAACCAAAATGACATATTCAAGATGGCAGGTAAAATTCAAGTTGCTCCGATCCGTCTGAAAATCAATATCTGGGTGGTTTTGGGCGTCCTTATTCCTAATTTAGAAATTATTTTTCGAAGATATTTTTTTGAAGATGGCCGCCATACATAGATGTTTTGAAACCATTGACTTAAATTGTTCTATGGGAAGGAGTCATGGGGAAAGAAAGTATTCTAAACAGAAAATAACAAAGTGGTTTTCGTGATAAGATAATAATGGGAAATATAAATTACGCCTCATAAAAATGACGCCTGCCAAGTGAAGATATATGACGTATCTGGTAAATGGTTACAGATAAGTAAAGGAGTTTTGAACAAATGACATAGGGAATCGAGAAAGCAGTCAAATGACATGCAAAAAAATCCAAAATAGCAGAATTCAAGATGGCTTCCATACAAAGTGCTGCAGTCCGATTCGAGTGAGTAACTTGCGAGGCCGAAGGCTGGGGTCCGACTTGGGAATATTTTCCATATCTTCAAATGGTCTCCATGATGAATGGCCGCGATAACCGAAGCACCTACGAGTGGCGTTCTTTAACCAATGTGACTCAGAAACTTGGTACGATTCTGCCTGTACCACTTTAAGAAGCGGTAGTGTGAATCTTATATGGCGGTTTCATTACAGTTATCTTTTGTATTGAGCATTGCATTGGGATTATACTTCTATTAAAATTTTGAACTTTTATTATATTATTATTTGCGTGTTATCTCATAAATACACTCTAAAATTGCAAACTGACTTTCTATAACTGAAATATTACATATATACCAATGCATAGTGTTTATTTACCTATAGATATATAGAAATATGGTCAAGAGTTAAATTGCAAGTTTCTGTTTTAGAGTTGGTAAATGGTGGGTATATGACAGTAAGCCCAAACACAAATTGTTTGACAGTTTTTTTTAAACAAGGTTCATTTTAAAATTAAATACATATTCTCACCATTTTTCTTTCGGCTTGCCAAAATACTGACACACTTTTTTCACTTTTTCTACATAAGCGTTATCACACATAATAATAATAATTTAATTTCAAAAAACGTTTCACATGTTGTTGCAGTAAGGAATGCATAATGTACACATAGAACTATAAATAAGAACAACAAAAAACATGTGTACTTACATTGTATGCAGGGCACAAATATGCTCCATATAAGTTCAAGTACATATATGACGAGTAGGATATATTGTGCTGTTTTTGGTTGCATGAATTCGTCCAAACCAAATATATTAATTGTAAAATAGCTGAAGGTATCTATAACCAAGTAACAGATATTCCCATATGCTCCCTATAAGTTCAAGTACATATATGACGAGTAGGATATATTGTGCTGTTTTTGGTTGCATGAATTCGTCCAAACCAAATATATTAATTGTAAAATAGCTGAAGGTATCTATAACCAAGTAACAGATATTCCCTGTTCTCCACCTTGTCCATGTTTGCCAAAACAATTTTTGATTAAGCTTTATACTTTAAAATTCAATAATAAAGCATTTCGTACGTTTCAGTCGAGGTGTAAATATTTTTTACTACCAATCTAAAACAACACGCATTTGTACACACTTCCTATTCAATTTACAAAGTATTTTATCTAAACTAATATAGGTAATAAAGAGGAAAGATTTGATTGTGCATTTGTTTGTTTGCATTGAATAGGCTCTGAAACTAATGGGCCGATTTGAAAAATTCTTTCACCATGAGAATCCAACATTATCCCTGACGAACATAGGCTATAGAAGATTTTCAAAAAAGTTAGGTCGTATGTAAACTTCGATAACGTAACATAAAGTGCGAAAAAAATACCAAAAAAAATCGTTAGGCATATCGCATACGCTGCGGAAATTATTGAAAATAGAGCCAAGTGATATACTACAATTTTATAGAAGACATCTATAAAAAGTCCGCAATACTATAAGTCTAACTATTACAGTTATGTCACAATAACTGCTTTTTTATATGTTTAATTTATAAGTTAAGATTTTTTTGTTAAATAACCGCGTGAAGCCGGGGCGAATCAGTAGTTTGCTTATATAAAAAAGTATATTTACAATCACAAAACAAAATGGAAACACAAAGTAGGCAAATGCAATTAAAATGCTGGATGCGGGCAGCCCTATCGCATGTTTACGTACCGCGCGGCTTTAGGTAGTTTTTTCAAGGACAGGGCCGAGTTAAAATACTGTATAGATAATATTACCGTGGTTTCGTACCGCTTCATGAAGTCAAAATACTTTTTTGAGCAAAATATTGAGATAATACTTTTGAATTTTAAATTATAACCTCGTTTTATGAACCCTATAATCTCAGCAAACCACAAACCAATTGAGCTCCTACTGGCTCTTCCTACTTGCAAATTCTGTTGATATGCAAGATGGGCACCTTTCTACCAAATTTCAAGAAGATCGATTCAGGCAATCGAGATTTATTGACGGGGAAATATACACTGCTCAGACCTCCACCGAGACCTCGCTTCGCTTAGTCTATTAAAAAAATATCATTACCTACAAGTGATATTTTTTTTTTTTACCTTAGAGGTTCTCAGTATCTGCAGATAAAAATGTTGTTATCTACACTTCTGTTCTGCCGCTTCTAATAGCGCACGAAACTCTACAATTTTAGCGACGCTATCCGTGGTACGGCGACTAGTGCCGCCGTGCGACTGAATATTTTTATGAGTTAAAAGTTGACGCCCATTTCTTTTAGCCCCGCCCGAATTAGAAATTATTTTGACTACAGTCTTGTCCTTAAATAATCATTGGTACTACGGCAAAAAATATTGATGCAGCACCATCAAAGGAACTGTCTAATGGTACAACGGCTAATGAACGATAATTTAATTTAACAGATTGTTAGTATCCATTTGTTGAATATTAAGAGTATATAATATAGACACAATACAGAGTAGTCTCTTCTAGCAATACTAAAAGATAGATTTTAGTAAAGCTTTATACATAAGTAGATAGTATAACTTATAATCCAGTAATAATTTATGCTTGGTTATATAAATAAAAGTATACGCGTTGATCTTAGTCTTCCTCCCTTTTTGAAAGTCGGTTAAAAAGCTACATTATTTAAAAAAGGTTTATATTTGAATTTGTTAAGAGATAACACTAGTTTAAAAATATAAAGAAATTGTATCCCGACGTTTCAAACACTTTGCAGTGATCGTGGTCACGGGGTGACACGGTGATCGGGGTCAAAATAATGAAAAATATACGCGATTTAAACCGTTTAAAGTTGTTTAATTACTATGTGTAACAATCGCGAAAACCTAAGACAACATTATAAAGAAATTGACCACGACACTTGAACTCATGACCCTACAATCAGTTTTGACACATTCTCAGCGTCAATACAAATTATCGCCGAGATAATTATATTAGGTTCGTATTATATCGTAGTGTTTTTCAGTAAACTAACTACTATTTGGTGCTGCCAGTTGTCAAAATTTTCCATAAACACTAAAATAATAATCTTTTTTTACCGACTTCCCAAAACAAACAGGAAGGCTCTCAAGTTGATGCGAATATTTTTAGGTATCACTACATAATAAGTAATTTTCTGGATGATTCTACCTTGATAATTCTTATTTTATTGGTTAGAGTATACCTTCAAGTTGGTCCCGTTTTAATTTCATGAATTTGATAAAGTAGTTAATAAATTGAACTCAAATAACTGAAAAAAAAGTATTTTAATATATTTTCTCAAACATGCTTGGAAATGTGAGCATTACTCTGACAACCTTCTTCGAGATAAATCGAAATTGCTGTACTGACCAAATTCGGACGCGCAGCGGCCGGCAAAAAATATATGAAAATCTATATCTGTCGGGTCTAGCGGCCAAATAAATAGCACAGTAAACTCATATCTGTCGTGTAATTTAAATATGGAGCGATCTTTTACTTCGAAGCATGATTACTTAAAGTTTCCGCGATAGAAAAAAAAAACAAAGTCATATCTAAAAACCTAAATAAACCCTTAGTACGGCGTGAATACTTGACGGGAAGTCATCAGTATCTGAATAATGTAAAAAGCAACGTGTTTTCAATAACGTATACACATTACATTTTTCAAATAGGTATTTGTTTTTATTATACGAAGGAAATACCTAAATTCAAGCACGTTCCACCTATTTTAGTCAGAGCCGCGATGCTTTGTCTCTATCCGCTTTAGTAATTCTTCGGCCGTCGGACGGGGACGGATGCTGTTGATGTGCCTTACTCACACACACATACGCGGCGCGCCTAAAAAGCTCGGTGCGCTCTTAAGATGCAGCCTTGACGTAAGTATGGAAATCTGTCAAAAACGGTTGCGCAAATGAAAAGAGCAAACATAAAAAAAATATTTATTCAATATCAGAGAATAAATAACAATAGAACGGTTAAAAACACCACTTACTCTAACGATAAAAGAGAACAAAAAAACATTATACAAATATTAAATATTCAATGGACTTATACTAAAACTTCCGATACATCTTAAAATTGAGATCGATCTGAAGATGCAGTTTTGACGTATATACTTCAGATTTCAATTATTAACACGAGCATACAATGATTGTTTTGTTTATTTTAATCATAAAAAATTACTGCAAATATCCTACATTTGGTGACGCAAGCCATAATAATCCAAGATGTATGATGCTTTTTAATAAGGAAGATATTTTCAATTCGACACGGTTTTTATGTTGTCTTTGTTCTAAAAGTTAATAATTTTTTAATGTATATTTTGTTACTCTGTATCGAAAAAATAATTTAAAAATGATTACAGGTTTATAGCAAATTTATTACGAGTGTAAAGCAGGGGGGAAAACCTTGCGTTATATGGTATATAAGGCATTATTTTATTAAAACTTTCATAAGTAGTATACATATTTAAATAATATTGACACCGATTTTATTTATGTTAAAACAGTCGAGTATGAGGAAGCGACTCTGAAAGTCGCGAAACATGTCGAGATCAAGCTACTCTATTGTTTTAACGTAAGTAAAATCGGTGTCAATATTATTTAAATAAGGCATTATTATTATAATATTTTGCCATCCCGGATCTAAACCACGTGGGATTTACACTGATCAAGAATCATACTTATCTACAGGGATGCAACATGCCGTTATTTACGGAACAGAGCCGAGAGGACTACCGCTCTCTGAGAAAATCTTACCTCAGTACCTGAAAGAGCTCGGCTATAAGACACACCTCGTCGGGAAGTGGCACTTGGGGCATTACAAGAAGGAATACCTTCCGCTGAATCGAGGGTAAGGAATCATTTCACCATAAGCTTATTAAATATTATATTAGGTAGGTACAGTATTTATTATTGAAATTATTTGAATATCAATAAGCGGTAACCTCTGCCCATATCATAATTTTCACATTAATTAATAAAATAATCATAAAACGAAAATCTGGCACACTAGAAGCATACATTTAAGGTTCATGGTCGTACTTGAAAAATTTTAATGAGTTTGATCTATTGGTATTTTAAATGTGGCGAAACAACGTTTGTGTGGAAAGAGCTACGCAGACAGTAGCCTAAGTCTCACGTAATTTCTTACCGGCTCTCAGGTGCTTGGCTACAGATTTTCGCAAAATGCCGTTCTATCATGCGGTAAAGATGAAGCCGGCCGTGGGGATCGTACCACGGACCTGCGGCACGGTATTCCATAGATATTACCGCTCGACTGTCATTGCTTCAAAAATGAAGTAGGAAAATGTCAATCAGTACTAATATTATAAATGCGAAAGTAACTCTGTCTGTCTGTCTGTCTGTTACGCTTTCACGCCAAAACTACTGGACCGATTTGAATGAAATTTGATATGGAAATAGTTTGAGACCCGGGAAAAAACATAGGATAGTTTTTATCCAACTGCGCAAAAAGAGGTTAATGTTTTTGCGCGATAACCGACATACGCGCGGGGGGAGCCGCGCCCGGAAAGCTAGTTCTATATATATATACCAAATTCTATCAAAATCGGTTCGGTAGTTTTCACGTGAAGCGTGAGACAGGCATATTTTTTAAAATAATATATTTTTTAATTTATATTTCATGAACAGAGATTTTGGCTTCTACTGCTTTATTAATAGTTAAAACATATACCATAAATAGGGAATTGTTTCAATTAGTAAGCACATTTTAGTGTGTTCGTTCCAGGTTCGACAGTCACACCGGGTTCTGGACCGGCCGGATAGACATGTTCGACCACACTTCCATGGAAGACGGTTCCTGGGGCTTTGACTTCAGGCGAGGTAGGTGTATATACTCTTATATACCAAACAAATAATCCAAGTAAAAGGAGCTTTTCGTAAAAAAAAATCTTAGCCATGAAGGTACTAATAAGCAACGTATATTTTATAATCAAGGTTTTATTTTGAAGCATATGTCAAGGTGGACATCCTTATCATACCATTTTATGTAAATATACCTATAAAATTACTTATAATATAGATATAAATTTTCCATTACCTTTAAGTGTTGTGTATTAGAAAACGGGCCCCTATTTCTAAGACGGCTGTCCATACGTCCGTCTGACCTATAGAGGGCTCCAACTATGGAATGGTAATAGGTAGCCAGTTGAAAGTTTCAAAGAATAGGTACGAGTTAGTATGGCGGTCTGCCTAAAATAATAATTATTAAATGTGAAAATAAAAGGTGTTACCCGCTACAGGATACGATTATTTTTATGTTTTTTGCTCAATATCTCGTAATTCGGTAATAAATAGAAACGTCACGTAAGCGAAAGCAAGCATTGGCCAAGAAAAAAAGTTCTTTTCCTCCAGGACAATGAAAGGGTGCACATGTGCAGTTTCCATGGCAAAAATCCATGAATTGGGCTACGAATTGATCTCTTATGCTCCCTATTCTCCGGATTTAGACCCGAGTCATTAATTCTTGTTTCCAAACCTGAAGAAATGGCTCGGCTGAAAGAGATTTGACTCCAAAGATGAAATCGTCTCATAAACAAGTGCCATATTTTGGGAGGGATAAAATATTGGCGAAATAATGTGTATAGAGTTCACAGGAGACTGTTAAAAAATTACATGATTCTTTATCCCAAAAACCCGTGTTTCATTAAAAAAGTCACGGACTTATTGACCCGCCCTCGTAATTAGATTGCCTGTAGGTTTGCAATGGCTTTTAGGTTGCTTTCGTTGTACTAGCTGTAGTGTTGTATTAAGTTTGTAGTGTGTTGTTAATCAAGACCATAATTGTTAAACTCAAACATTTTTCAGGATTTCAAGTAGCACACGATCTCTTCGGCAAGTATGCTACGGATGTATTCACCGATGAAGCTGTTAAAGTAAGTACAGTCTATACATTTGTATATCTATAATCGAGTAGCGATTGCTCGCGACTTCATTCGCGGTATAGTCATTCAAGACCTATTCAGTTATTATACAATATACTCTCGCTTTATAAGGTGTGCTATAAACAGCTGAAGGGGACAAATTGAGATCTATTAGGAGATTGTAACGTAAAATAATACTAACGTGTATGAAATAAAGTTCACTCTCGTTGCCACCTTTTCTTTCTCCGGAATGTGCGTCAGTTACAGAATTTTCTCTAACTGACGCACATTCCGGAGAAAGTTTACTTTACTTACCAGATGGATGCGATTGGCCGAAATAAAAATTCGCAACACGGATTTGTTGAGGATTTCATTGGTTACTATAATGTTTGTAACTAGGAAGTTAAAAGGAAACAACAAGTACTCCGTTACGTAGCTGTATTTCGATGGACAACCGCTAGCAAAATATTGGTTACCCTCCTTACTTAATTAATCTGTACTTAGCTCTAAACTTAGGGTAGTTTAGAGCTAAGTACAGATTAATTAGTACACTACAGTTACATTTAAGCGAAATACACATGTGAAATTTCCGCATTTCCGTTTTTTTTACCTACCTATTAAGAAGTAATGGAAAAACCTTCTGCATGGATTTGTTGCCAAGATGTCCGTACCTAACATATATCTTTTCTGAATCCAAATATGATGTTCTGAAGAAGAGTTCACCTTCAGAGTGTGGTAAATCAAAAAAATTACGCAACCGTTCTTCAATGATGTGCATTCATAAAAAAATTGCGAATAGGACTATTTTCAAATGTGCATTTTGTAACGGTGTAACCAAATGCGCAGTCGGTAGTTTTGTGAATAATTCACCTTGGTCTTTATAATGACTGACGATAATCTTCTCTAATACGAGTTATTAAAAATTCATATATTCATTACAGCAAATATAAAAAAACCGAATCTAGGAATATATACTTAATATGCGTCAACGTGTAGAAAATTATTATAATCTTATCTGGTCGAGGCAAATAATGAGTTGTAGTATCTATGTGTGATTTCCCTCAACAACCATTTAGATATTTGTTTTCCCACGAATTTATGTTAATTTGGTAAAACGAATAATTAGAGGTTCTGTTTTGGCTATAATTATGGGCTGTTCGTTGACGGAGTAGCTGAGCCGGTTCAGACCGGTTTTGATATTCTGACAAAGAAATTATATATACTAGTCAAGCCTGTAACCGTGCTTGGTATATATGGTAATATGCTAGCGCCCTATTATATGAGATCAAAATTCGTCTGGCGAAACGTATTTCCTTAGTCACCTGCCTACCTCTTAAGGGCATACAGGCGTTATGTTTAATGTATGTGCAATTAAAGTTTTAATCACAGAAATATTATAAATGCGAAAGTAGTGAGCTATTTGTGAGCGATTGAAGATGTGATGTGACTATGTGTGTTTTTTACCCCTTCACGCTGAAACGGCCGAACGTATTTGGATGAAACTTGGAATATAGATAGTTTAGGTCCTGGATTAACACATAGAATACTTTGCACTATCATCATTATCACTTATCACCATTATCTACGCGGGTGAACCCCCGGGCGCAACTAGTTTTTATTTGACACTATAACATCTGTTCTGGCTCTATCAACACACACTTGTTTGCGTATAAGTTAGTTCTTACCAGAAGGTTGAAAAGTTCTGAACATTAAAACTTAAGCGAGGCTTAAAAATTGGCTGAAAGCACATGCTTTCTATAACCTGAAGGAACTAGGTGATAAACACTTCTTTAATGTATACGAGTATGAAGCCATCTTTAAAATTTTGTACTTTTATATTACTTTTATACTTTTTTTTTTTTTTTTTACTTTTATAGTATTATTATATGGTTAAACTTTTACCTGAAATGGACAAATCGTTGTTTCTATTTTAAACTTATTTATGTAACTACATAACTTGCTAATAAAGTGCTATTCTATTCTGTATTTACTTACATACGAGGGTCAAAGTGAAAGTTCTTAGAAAATCAAAAACAGATTAAACTAGGAAATTGTTATTTTTATTAGATATTTTATAAATAATGGCCATTCACGTCAATACATCGCTGCATCCTATGAAACCGCTGAGAAAAGCACATCGCCTACTCGTCCTTATGGGTCTCTTCGACGGCCTTTTGAACCGCAGCCACAGCTTCCTCGGCATACGTAAAATGTTTTCCTCGTTTTATTTTCGGGAATTAATAAAAATCGCAATGTGCGAGTTCGGGGCTATACGGCGGTTGACCCAGTAATTCCACGTCAGACGTCGCCAAATAGTCGATCGTGCCGCACAACACTGATGTTCTCTTTAGTCGTCACCGTAGAAGGGCTGTCATTCATATTATATCATCAACATCATCGTTCATCATCATCAATCCCTCACGCAGATCATCGCTGAGATTAGTGCGACCACGTTTTAACTCATTAAACCAGTTGTGATCAATTGCATGAGGGGGGGCTTCATCGTGAAAGACCAATCGTAGTCTATTATAACTTTCTTGTTGATTTAAATGTCATAAAAAAGCATTGCATGTAAATTTTCTCACGTTTAATTCATGCTGACGTAACTCAGACAATTTTCAATTTGCCGTCAAATCGTAAATCAAATGACAAATAAGTTTTTTTTTTTTTTTTTTTTTATTGTTGATAGGTAAGCCTTTGACCACAATCTCACGTGATGGTAAGTGATGATGTGGTCGAAGGTGTTAACAGGCTTAACCTAGAATGACTGGCTCTCAAGGACAGCTGCCGGAACACACCGTTAGGTGCTTGGCGACAGATTTTCAACTTGAGGGTGGTCGCTAGCCAGGCGGGCATTCGCAAAAATGCCCTTCCACCATGCGGTGAAGCTCAAGCCCGCGGCGGGATTCGAACCATGGACCTGCTGCGCGGCAGTCCATAGCTAAAGCCACTGAGCTATCACTGCTTCAAAAATACAATCTTAATATTATTGGCAAAGAGTTGCATTTTATATGGTTTAAAAGTGGCCAAAACTTTCAGTGTCGCCCTCGTAAAAACGTTAATTATCTATACTTATAATATAGGACATGGTATACTTTTTAACCCGAAATTCAGCACAGTTCCCTTGGGAAAGAGGAAGAAAGTTAAAATGTACACTTAGTTGTATGTAATTTATTAATGCGTAGTCCGATTTTAATGTTAAAATAGTGGTACTTAAAAGATTGTCCATTTTGTAGTTCAGAAATTACAGATATCAGAACCTTATCCAAATAACTTGAACCGCGTAATGTGCAGAAATCCTTAAACTTGCGGTTCATCTTAAGCTGGGATTCGCACTGTATCATATAGGCATATTACATATATTATATCAGCCGGAATGTCCACAGCTAAACACAGCATCCCCCACTATGGGAGGGTTTGCCATAATCCCCACGCTTGGCAGGCGTCTTGGGGATCGCAACGCAATGTGAGATATCAGTTCTTCGAAAAGTGCTGCTCCCACCCTCTGTAGTGTTACCCTTAGTCGCCTCTTACGACGCCTACGGGTAGAGATGTGTGGTGACATTCTAGCCCGGCACCCCACGGGCAGCCCAGTACCCCACAGGCAGCCCAGAACCCCACAGGCAGCCTGGGCAGCCCGGCATCCTTATTTAGTTTTGCAAGCTTGCCAAGATAAAACTAACAAAAATTTGGAATATTCGCCTTAATCAGTTTTTTTAACTGTCTAACTTTTGCCGGATACATTTCGGAAAAGCAGTGATGGCTCAGTGGCATTGGTATGGACTGCCGCAGCAGGTACGTGGTTCGAATCCCGCCGCAGGCTTGAGCTTCACCGCATGGTGGTAGGGCATTTTGAGATTGCCCGCCTGGCGAGCGACCACCCTCAAGTAGAAAATCTGTCGCCAAGCACCTAACGGTGTGTTCCGACAGCAGTCTTTGAGAGCCAGTGAAATTACAGGCACATGAGACTTAACAACTATGTCTTAAGTTGACGGGCGCAGTGCAAGTCGTGACTTGTGACGAAATGCATCTGTTATAGGCAGAGGATACTGCTTAACATCAGGTGGGCATCGAGCTTGTTACGTCACAATAACATAAAAAGACTGCGAAATGGAAGTGCACAATCAAATTTTATTTGTTCTACTGCAAAAAATAACCGCTATTTTGGAATCGAAATTCTAAAGAAACGCCCAAAGTACTTTGCTTCAACATTTATTATGCGAACCGCGAAGGAGCTCTGAGTTACTTAACTACTGTCTTCTGGAAAATACAACCTGGTAGTTTTCAAATTCAAAGTAGAAAGCTCCATTCTGAGCTATGGTTTACTATAAGAGTGCTTCACCGCAGACCACAGTGTTGCTTAATATGAGATAAACAGTGTTCAATCAAATGTTAATAATTAGTCTGCAGGTACGGCAATCACAAACGAAGTGGCAGGTACAGCTAGTATAAAAATAAAATTTGAACTTGTTCTTAATAGAAGCGGCACTTTAGCTGAAAAATAAGTTAAAGGATGAACCTTGTGCTTAGTTAGCCCGACATGACTTCACCAATAGTTACTTATTAAAAATAATATTTAGCTGGATGTTTACCTTCATCCTTAGTTTTTAGGGTTCCGTACACAAAGGGTAAAAACGGGACCCTATTACTGAGACTTCACTATCCGTCCGTCCGTCTGTCAGCAGGCTGTATCTCTAGAACGGTGATAGCTAGACAGTTGAATTTTTTACAGATGATGTATTTCTATTGCCACTATAACAAGAAGTACTAAAAATAAAATAAATATTTAAGGGGAGCTCCCATACAACAAACTTGATTTTGTTACAGTTATTTTTTTACTAATAACGGTGACAGGTAGACGCTTTAACTATTCACAGAATATTTAGTTTTATGTTCTCTTTAAATATAATTAATAAAAATAAAATAATTAAACTAAGGGGGCTCCCATACAATAAAAGATTAATTGTTTTTTCGTTTATTTGTAATGGTATGGCAACCTTCGTGCGCGAGTCTCACTCGCACTTGGCCGTTTTTTTTTATTATTTATCAAAACTAAAGATGAACGATAAATGAAACCCGTCTCGCCACAACTGAGTCACAGTACAACGAACAGCCTTATATGTTGTGCCAGTGTTGTGACTGAGTTACACATACGAGTACAGTTGCAAGGTGCTGAAAGGTTTCTCCTCATGATATCATGCCACAAATTACGTAATATTGCAGGTGATCAGAGGCCACAATAAGTCGGAGCCATTATTCCTGATGGTCTCGCACTCGGCAGTGCACAGCGGGAACCCGAGCGAGGTCAACAGAGCCCCGGATAAAGTCATCGAACAGTTTAAACACATCAAAGATTTCCAAAGGCAGAAATTCGCTGGTGGGTAACAAACTGAGTGTCTGTGAATGAGTCTTCAAACCCCTTAGGTATAGAAGCTTTCAGTCACATATAAATGTCTTTACATTGGAGGGGCGTGCATTTTTTGACTCCTATAGGTGATTGATTTAGATACATTATTTTGCATGTAGGGCTAACGATCCCTACATGCAAAATAGTGTATCTAAATCAGTGTATCCACGCAATACACGCAACCTCGTCAATTTGGAGTATCTCTGAGTCTCCCTTAAAAATCCATGCTCTGATAACTGGTCATGCGTTCATCACAGTGTGTGTGTGCGAGGACAATTCCGAGTTTACAGTAAAATCATTGCATGCACACATGTAAATAATCACTTTTGTTAGAGGGTAGTGCTTTTTATGCTAAAAGATCTCTTGTAAGTTTCTTCGTTCAATCAAATTACTTCAATATTATTTTTACGTTAGAACAAGCCTGCTCTGCAACGCGACGCGTGGAGTTTTAACTAAATCATCACATGTTTAAGAACTTAAAAATAGTTTGAAACGAATCATGCTCAAAGTTTAATTGAAGTAAATATGTAATTTTCTGTTTGTCAGCTGTTGTATCTAAACTAGACGAGTCAGTCGGAGCGGTGGTGTCCACTTTGCAAGCGGAAGGTCTTCTGGAGAACTCAGTGATTCTGTTCACCACCGACAACGGAGGCGCCGCTGCTGGTTACTACGATAATGCTGCTTCTAACTACCCCTTGAAAGGAGTATGTACTTACTTTACCCATGGCTAGATATCCCTTCTAAAACAGCTAGTAACCTATCTCTATTGCTGATACGTTAGCCTTTGATCAATCTCTCATCTGATGGCAAGTGATGATCCGGTCGAAGATGTTCAGGCTCCAAGAATTCCTGCCCACCAGGAAAGCTGCCGGAACCATAGATTTGAAAATAATTTTGACAACCAATTTAAAAAAAAGGTAGAGTACGCACTAATATCACTACAACATATTGTGGAGAAAATTTAACACAAGCATATAATGCACACAGCTACACTTCGTTACATTCGTATATGATTCGTTTTTTTTGAATTACAAAGACAGGAAGACAAGCATGCAATAGTTGTGTGTGCGTTTCCAAAGGGGAATAGAAAACAACTAGCTTGTAACCAGTTATCAGAAACTGCGTTTTACGTGGTTAACATAAGTAGAATAACAACAAAACCAAAGAGGAATGACATTTTGAATTTCCCGCCAATACGTCAGAGCATCGTAAAAGCTGATTGAGAATATAATACGCCGAATGAGCAGCCAGCGCAGCGTGGCATGACCTCGAGGTGTGAGAACGAAGACACAGAACATAATATACTCAAATAACAATGTGGGTGATATTAAAATAACCAAAGAACCATTGACCTATATATACTAGACGCGACATCTCAAACGAGAATAGTCGACCAGTGCAAGTATGCTGGCCGGAATACTCTCCCTCACACGCAGTTGGGTACTCGTAGAGATTACACGCGCTTTACGTTCGAAAATTGTGTATTCAAAATGCACAATTGAACGGAATACAAAATATTCGAACGTAAAGCGCGTGTAATTTTTCGAGTGTCCAGCTACGTGTGGGGGAGAGTATGCTGGCCAGCATACTTGCACCGGTCGACTATCCTCGTTTGAGATGTCGCGTCTAGTATATATAGGTTAATGCAAAGAAAGAATGTTCCATGTTATTCGAGCTAGACTGAATTTTTTGAAGCGCTCGTAGCGAAGTTTGCTTAGCCATTCTGAACCGATCAGCAAAGTTAAGCAACGTCCGTCGCGGTCAGGAGTTGGATGGGTGACCGCTGGTGACATTACTACTGAGCGCTTCCGTGCTTCGGAGGGCATGTTAAGCCGTCGGTGCCGGTTGTTGTTTTAGGATAGCAGTCGTTATAGCGCTACCACCCTCAAGTAGAAAATCTTTCGCCAATCACCTAACGGTGTGTTCCGGCAGCAGTCCATGAGAGCCAGTAATCTAGGTTAACCTGAACAACATCTCCGATTACATCATCACTTACCATCTGGTGAGAAAGTGGTCAAAGGCTAACCTATCAAACATTAAAAAAAAAACTTAATGTGGAGTGGTTGCTTACTTGGCCTTACTGTACCTAATCTTAAACGATTGTTCTTTTTCTCTCAGGTGAAAAATACTCTTTGGGAGGGCGGCGTTAGAGGTGCAGGTTTACTATGGAGTCCTTTAATTGCGCAGAATTCTCGAGTTGCGACTCAGAGATTGCATATAGTCGATTGGCTTCCAACTTTACTTGGCGCTGTGGGAGCTGATATGAGGTAATTATAAATACATATTATGATTAGTTGATATTCAAAGGGTACAATTAGGAAGTATTTGGAATCTTAAAATTAGGATCTGATTTTGGTCACTCTGAAGGTAAAATCCACTTCAGAGGATCATAAAAAAAACATTATGAACGGCCGTTTTGGCAAAAATCCGTACTGAAGGTTTTTTCATTACAGTTTCATAATAGATAAAACAACATGAAGTGCGTCTGTTTAAAAAATATTTTTGACACCCATATATTTATTATATGCTGTTTCAGCTGATTGTCCATTGCAGACAGAGTCTCCCCCATTAAGGGGGGTTTTTTATAATCCTCACGCTTGGCAGGCGGCTTGGAGATCGACATCCTTTTTTATGTCTGAAAAGTTAGCCTTAGATTTTCTTCTAAAAAAAAATGCCCTACCACCATACCTATATATGATATTGCATGTACATTAAATACATTTGTATATTTGCCAAACGACACCCTGATTGTTTTTTAAAACGTTCCCATGTATTTATACGCCAACTCCAAATTCAGTAAATAATTATATGAACCGCTAGCCCGAAAAGATTTATATAAAAGAAACTTTTATAATATGTGTATTAGATTTTATAATTGCATACGTAATGACATTAGGAAATTGAATGAAAGGGAATTTAAAAAATGTGTAACTGACCGGCTTCTTGGCTAGTGGTTATTTACAATTAATTTTATATTTATATATTTCTTTGTAGATTCCTTTCCAGTTTTTGTTTTAATAATGTCCCACATAGTTTGATTTTACCATTTGCCCTATGAATACAATTTTTCTTGATATATTTATTGTTTTTTTTTAATATTTTTGTGTTACATTTATAATGTTTTTTTATTACTTTATTTTTTGTGTGACTTAAAATTATTCTTAAAGCTCTTTTATTTTTACTGGTCTGTTTTATACCTGATGTTATCCACTTAGGCCTACTGTTTTTATTTTTTAATTTTATAAAAAGTTTTGAAAAGCATAGCTCTATAATGTTTTGTAAAATATTATGAAATATTTGATAATTATCATTTATACAGTTACATTCATATAATTCAGTAGTCCAATTTATTTGTCTGAGATGTAATTTGTTTACTGTGTATAGTCTTTTTGAACACTATTGGTCATTGTGGCGGGCTCCAAATCTATTTGTACAAGTACACCGTGGTGAAAACAAAATTTTTATTGAAACCCTTGTTGGTGACCTTAAATGTTGAATAAAGTTATGACCAAGTAGTAGATTCTCAAAATCGCATACAAATTTAGTTTTTTTTCAGCATATTTATATTAAAGTCACTGCTCAGAAGTATATTTTTGCATTGTTCGCGTTTTAGTTTATGAAGCAATGATTAAAATGACTCTTAAAAATTTATGTTTCAAGCGCGTTCCAATATATTCAAATCAATAATAAATTATACATTTCAATATAAATTGCACAATATTCAATAATAAATTCGATAGAGCAGTCTGAGATATCTTTACGCTCTATACACTCAATATTGTCCTTTATTAGTATTCCTACTCCTCCTCTTTTATGGTTCTTGCGACAGTATTGCGCACTTATTGAGTATCCGTGAATCTACATTATGAATACTTTCTTCAGTCAAGAATGTTTCAGACAGGCATAAGACGTCAGCATGTTGTGTACCCAGTAACGTTGCTAAAAGAGTAATTTTCTGTCTAAGGCCTTGGATATTTTGCTAGAGTATGGTAAAGTTATTGTAAAAAATTGTTGATTGACGAAAAAATTATGATTGACCAACATTTGACTCTTTGTCATTGGATTGCAGGTCTTGTCCTGGGTATATGTTCTGTGATCCAGGTTTTCACTGGTTGTCACTGTATTCGTGTCTTTCCAATGTAGTCGATTTAACTCAAAAAAATAAAAATCTGTTGGTTATCTCTGTGTATCGGTCAGTAAACTTGTGTTGGAATTCGAAACGTCTTGGTATAAGTATGTCTTGGTATAAGTTCTGGCATATATTTTTTACACCATTTCGCACTGGACTTAGGTAAGAGTATCGTAAGTCAATATAGTTCACATAAGGGAAATGTTGTTTGAGCTAAAAAAAGGGAAATGTTGGCTGAGTATTTTAAAGTTTTTGGATATGCTTTCCGTATTGAAATGTATATTATTCCGGGGTTCGTATAAAATTATATTAGTGTTATGTAGTTGGCTCAAAAAATAGTATAGGTACGAATTTCGTTTTAAAATATCCTTATCATTTTCTCCCGTTAGAATTATTATGAAGTCCTGCTTTGAAAATTTAGTGCAGGTTGTTGTAGTGTGCACTAAAACTTTATCTGTGGTCGCTCCTGGTTTTACATCACTAAGTACTTCGTATGACGATCCTCATCGGTGAAGCCGTTTAAGCGTGAAGGTGTCTCAAATACACACTTACTTACAAAGTATCGCATTTGTAATATTAGTGTGATATTTCTTCACGTTTTGTTGTAGTAAGGTCTGTTTTTGTTTTATTCTGAAGTGCAAATTTATAAAGTTGTAAAAATACGTTTTCTTATGTTATGACCAATATCTTATGTATTTTAGTAAAATCGCATAATAACGAATAATTTTCTATACAAACTGACCGTTTTCTATGCACATTTATGGAAGGAATCAATTCGACGCTGTTGACATTCCCATTCGTTAGGTAGATACGTATGTAATCCAAATTCCATTGAGAAAATTAATTGAACATTTTCAATATTTTCAGCGTTCTTAATAATATCGACGGCATCAACCTTTGGGACGCGCTGTCCAAGGACGTCAAGTCTGAGAGGACAGCTGTAGTGCACAACATCGACGATATTTGGGGGATCGCAAGTATCACCATTGATAAATGGAAATTAATACAAGGTACGTCGAAAGTAGTTAGTAGTAACGTCGAAAGTAGTAACTTTTAAAATCAAAAATACTGGTATGGGTTCAGGATAGAACTAATGGCGAACCATGGGTGTTTTGCCATAATCCCCACGCTAGGCAGGCGTCTTCGGGTTCGCAGTGTAAGATGGCAGTGCATTATTATTACATTGACTATCGCAGTTTTCATTTTCAGCCTGTTTTTAATTGTACTGAGTTTAGTCAATAATAATGTTCACTTTAATACCCAGGTGTAAAAATTTTACCGGTTATGTATGTAAGATATGCTATTTTATGTATTTATTTTAATTTATTGTAAATTTATGACGAAGCCCCTTTACAGCGAATTTTAAAGGATGTTAAAGTATGATTAGTTTGATATGTATATATTTTTTATTATGACCAATTTAATATTGCGAGCAAAATGATCTCAACATGTGAAGACGAGTCCAAGATGTACGTGTATATTTATTTTCGAATAGTGAGTACGTCGCCCCATGCGACTCTTACAGGAAGATATGGGGGAGGTAGTGCAATTCTAGTGTACACGCATGGGGAATACCTTACAAATGAAATCAAAGCTAAAATACGTACTACCATATAATATGACAGTTAAATGTGTTTTTTTTAATGCTAGATAGGTTAGCCTTTTACCACTATCTCACCTGATGGTAAGTGATGATGTGGTCGAAGATGTTGTTCAGGCTAACCTAGAATTACTGGCTCTCAAGGACAGCTGCCGGAACACACAGTTGGGTGCTTGGCGACAGATTTTCTACTTGAGAGTGGTAGCTAGCCAGGCGGGCATCGCACAATGCCCTACCACCATGCTATAACGACTGCCATCCGAAGATAACAACCGGAACCGACGGCTTAACGTACCCTCCGAAGCACGGAAGCGCTCACTAGTAATGTCACCCATCAAACTCATGACCGAGGCGGACGTTGCTTAGCTTTGCTGATCGGTTCAGAATGGTTAATCCAACTTCGCTACGAGCGCTTCAATAAAGGGGTACGTATTTCCCATTTGTATTCACTGTATATAATCGCATTTAGTATTACCGGTGGTATGGAAATTACTGAGAACAACAATCCTAATATTCGATTTTAGTTTTCGTTACATATATATGAATTCGGAGTAAAATTGGGTTTAGTGGTGTATATATTACATATATATATATAACAATAATAATACCAGTGCGCGAAAAAAGTGGACAACGGATATGAATGAATTCATATGGCGCACTTACTTTACAATAACTTATAACGAAACTAAGACAAGGGCATATTTAGGCCAGCTTCACAGACATTTCATAGAAAAAATCCCACACATGGATGTCTCAAGACAATGGATAGGCGACCAGCGTAGGGCTATAGTAAGAAATAAATTACTATCAGAGAGCACAATACAAAGCATAAGGAAGGAAGTGGAAAATAGCTTTGAGGAAAATGCACGTATTTATGACCACAGTGACATTATAATTACCCAACATGATAATCTGCACCAACCTACTACAATGACGCCACAGACTAAAATAAGATGGACGGATGAAGTTAATGAAGCTACAATAAAATCTTACTATAAAATCACACTCTTAAATCAAAATAAAACAGCTTACCGAAAACAACTGCATTGTAGCATAATAAACCAATTCCCACAGATATCTCACGTAACAGAGCAACGAATAGCTGACCAAAGAAGAGTAATCGTTAATAATAAGTTGATAACAGACTAAAGACTTCAGGAAATAAGAGAAGAAATCCGCCACGAACTAAATGTTATTGATGATTTCCCAACTTTAATAACTACAGACTGACACTACAACACTCATGAAGGCCTTAGAACTGATGATATAACTTTGGCAATACCTAATACCAACGCTACCCTTAACGAACAGAATGTAAACGAGTCACTAACAAACATTATAAATTCCAATAAAGATACAACACAATACACAAATCCACAATTAAATACTAAAATCAATCAAACTTTCCAAAGCACTTTTGAGAAATTCAAATACACAAACCCTACCGAGCGACCTCTCATACCTAGACAAAATACATCAAAAAAGTTATCTTATATAGTAAATTACTTAAACTCTAACATACTTCAAAACCACTTGACACTTGACACTGAGTTTATTACTACCCAGACTATCATATATTCAGCAGCGTACACAACAGCAATATGTAACGGTATTAAATTAAAATAATTATCACACACCACCAACAGAGATATAAGTAATAATACAATCCCCGCGTGGAAAAAAAGACTGGAAACCAAAATTACTATCCTAAGAAAAAACATAGGCAGAACGACACAATACATTGCAGGTATAAGAACCCGTAACCTAATAGAGAGCGTGGATTACATAAAATCTAAATATAAAACCCACTCGCACCATGAAGAACCAAATTTAACAAATGAAAGCCTTAAACAAAAGCTTAACGCAACTAGCAGTCGTTTAAGAAGATATAATAACTGCACGCTAAGGAAACAGCAAAAAGTTTAACACTAACGAGAAATGATTTTATAGAACCATCACACAAACACAGGACACCACTACCAACGCAACGAACACAGCTCTACCAACACCGGACACCATGCACAGGTTTTGGTCTAATATGTGGAGCAATGAGGTACACCACAACTGTAACGCTGACTGGATAGCCACCGAGTCACAAAACAATAACTACACAGTAATGCATTACGAACTGATCTCCGTCGACTTATTTAAAGAAGTTATCAATAGGACACATAACTGGAACAGACAACATAAAAAACTATTGGTATAGAAATTCACCTGCACCCACCCTTTGCTTCATAATCAGTTCATCAAATCACCAAAAACTATGCCCGCTTACATAACAGAAGGTATTACTTAAATGTTACCCAAAGGCCATGACAGACACAATCCATCAAATTACCGACCCATAACTTGTCTGCAAACTATTTATAAAATATTGACAGCTAGTATATCTCAACTCATAAACACACATGTTACAGACAACAATATCTTAGCAGAAGAGCAAAGAGGATGCCGTAAGTACAGTCAAGGCTGCAAAGAACAACTAATATTAGATACAGTAGCAATTAAACAGGCCCTTAAAAATAACAAAGATATTATGACAATGTATATAGATTATCGCAAAGCTTACGATTCAGTACCTCACAGCTGGCTCATTTACATTCTACATCACTACAAAATTCATCCACTTTTAATATTATTTTTAGAAAGTGCAATGAAACACTGACACAACTACACTTACACTTTTTTTTTTATTTTTTTATTTTAAATCTACACTCCACAGACTCCAGAATAGGAAACATGCAACATTCCAAGGGGGAACAGTGTTAAAAGTTGCCACGCATGTGCCAGCCATCGCCTTCCTCAACCATTTTTGAGGGAAGATGGCGACCCGACACACAACACCGCCGCTAGACAACACCTTTCTGTGAGCATGACCGCTCCGGATACCCGTGCCAACGATTACAATTACAAAAATAATTTGGGACTACAATAAAATAATATGCCTACAGAAATTTACATATTTTGTTATTCTCCCACGTCACATTTTAACAGGGCCTCCATTACCGCGCTATTTCGATCTTTGATCGCCATTTTGAGGTTGTAATCATGGATGGCTTTTGGTGTCGCAACCATCGCCTTCCTAACGAACCGTCCTATGGCGTCGTTTTCGTCATCTGCGTAGTATATGAAGGTTCCAGTGTGCCGTGAAATTGCAACGACGGCATGCGGGACGCTCTCGTGCAACTTCATGCTGTTCTTGGTCTTGATGGCGATGACCGACTCGTATGTCAGTCCCTGCGCTTCGTGGATGGTAAGGGTGCGTGATCCACTTCCCTCTCCGTAGCCCTGGCTTATTAGGGTCTCCTTTTCTTCCTGGGTGTGAACCAGGAATAAAGTGTTGGGGAGGGATTGGGGGATTTTTGCACCTGTGTACCTTTCAAGCTTAAGGGACTTAATACGGGGAGCTGAGGAATATATACCAGAGTATATTTCCCTCAGTGCGTACGCGACATCCATTGGGTTCCGATGCGTGCATAACAACTCCTGGGTGATGTTTGTTACCAGGTTAGGGCGGTTGTACCTTAATACGAAGAGATTTTCTCTATCGATATAAGGCAGCTGATTGACATCTCCGATGAGGACAAGTTCATCAACTCCAGATAGCCTGGAAGCCATGACTATGGCTCCGAAATGGTTCATTAGAGCTTCATCCACCGTTAGGCGGCTGTAGCTCTCAGTTCTTTTAAAACCATTTACGAGGACTGAAGCCATTGTGCGCACCTTGGTTTTAACTAAGTCTCCAATTCGGTGCGCAAGCTTCTCCCTCAGGTCTTTCGCTGCTTCTGTAGTTGTTGTGATAATGATGTCCTTGTCCACATCGAATTGCCTTACCACCCAAGTTGTTTTGCCACATCCTGGAACTCCATTTACCCATTGTATTTTCGGTACTTCCCAGTCTTTCCAGAATGCTTCGATCTCCGATCCCCCCAAAATAGATTTCGCCATTTCGAGGATACGGTCATCTAACATTATTTTGGTGCACTGGGCCGTTACTACAATCGGGTCATTTTGTGGTGTCGCGTATTTAGGCCTACCTAGTCGCTCCGTTTCTCCCTCGTCCAGGGACACAAATCCGCCTGTTGCATTGTATGCTGCCATATACTGACCTAACATTTTCCCCTTGATGACCTGGGATGTGTCGTTGTTGTATATAGCGGCTTCTGCCTCTTCGAGTCTCACCTTTAAAAGGTTTTCATTTTTAAGCCTGTAGGACTGCAAGATGTTTTCGCAGTTTCTGTGGTTGACCTCTCTGGTCGCCCTTATAATGGCTAAAAACTCTATTAAGGCATTAGCTGCATGGCTTGTTGTTTCCTGTGCCGGGATATATCGGGGCGGACTGACCTGTCCCATGTCGGCTCTCGTCCGGGTAGCTTTTGATGGTGCTTTGCCACGGGGTGGTGGTTTTGTGGGCATTGGGTTTCGGGGTTGGGATGGGTGTCGGAATAAGCTTCCCACTGCTGTACCGAAAGCTGTCAGGAATGCGGCGACACGGCCACTACTCTTTTTTGGGTTACACTCCTGGCTTCTTTCTGCCTCTGTTCTTTCTTGGAGCCTTTCTAAACCACTTTTGGTAACTGAACTCGGGATCGGATGTCCCCAACAATCAGTTGCATTGTTGTGTATGGATTTTTTGAGGTAACTAAGATTTTCTCCTCTGTCTTCATACACAACTACCTCATGGTGTTCTGTTTCACACTTACACTTAGAAATGGCAACAATACAATAGTAACAGATAAAATCAGTATCAGACGGGGAATATTCCAAGGAGATGCCCTCAGCCCTCTGGTTCTGCCTAGCACTAAACCCACTATCTAGTATGCTTAGTAAATCAAACTTAGGCCTTGGTATATCCCATAACAACAATAGTCACACACTCAGCCATCTCATTTATATGGACGACATTAAACTTTACAGCAACAATGTGCAATCATTACACCGTTTAGCAGTTATAACACAAAGATTTTCATGTGACATAAAAATGGAGTTTGGAGTTGATAAATGCAAAACATACTCCATCCAACAGCAGTCAGTCGCGCCTGAGCCTTACACTCTTAACACCGGTGAATAAATAGAGCCAATGGAACCAAATAGCATGTATAAATATTTAGGGCCTCAGCAGAACCACCAAATACCCCACAACAAAATAAAATGCGATATAACACGTAAATTCCAACACAGACTGAAGACATTGCTTAAATCACAACTGAATGGGCGCAATCTTGTAAAGGCTATTAATTCGTTTGCCATCTCTGTTCTGACATACACATTCGGAATCATAAGCTGGTCGCAAACAGATCTCGTTAAACTCCAAATAATTATTAACACATCTATGACCGCACACCGCAAACACCATCCACGGTCTTGCATTCAAAGACTCACACTACCGAGAGAACACGGAGGGCGTGGAATAATAGACATCACCAACTTACATAACAAACAAATAACAACCCTCAGAAAATTATTTTCAGAACGAGCACAGCACTGACCACTACACGAAGCAATGGTCCTATCTGATAAACGACTTACACCTTTAAACTTATCTAACAGTCACCAACAAAATAATGAGCGAATCACTGACCCGAAAGAAAAGATTACAGCATGGGAACGAAAGTCTTTACACGGAAGACATTACCATGATCTGCAGCGACCACATGTCGACAAGGAAGCGTCGAACGCGTGGCTGCGGTGTGGTGAAATTTTCCCCGAGACTGAAGCTTTCATGCTGGCAATCCAAGATCAAGTCATCGATACTAGGAATTATCAAAAGCATATAATTCGCCGTCCTAACACAAATTACATCTGTAGGAGATGCAGTAGCAGTTCTGAAACTATACAACACATAACGGGAGCATGCAAAGCTGTAGTTCAAACTGATTATAAGCACAGACACAATCAAGTAGCTGCATCTATCCACCAATTCCTCGCATACAAAAACAAACTTGTAACAGAAATGGTACCCTATTACAAATATAAGCCCGAATCAGTTCTTGAAAATCAACACCACAAGTTATATTGGGACAGAACAATGATTACCGACAAGACTGTACATTACAATAGACCGGATATAACTATTTTGGACAAACAGAAAAAAACTGCTTTTCTAATTGATGTACTAACACACACAACCTACTAACAACATATACCGAGAAAATAGCTAAATATACAGACCTTTCTATAGAAATTAAAACCCAATGGCAAATAAATAGCACAAGGACAATCCCTATTATAATATCTACTACAGGTGTGATACCCAAAAGCTTACTCACGAATCTTGAGATACTAGACATAGATACATCTACATTAAAACTGCTTCAAAAAGCAGACATATTGAACACATGCAGAATTGTTAGGAAATTTTTGTCTCTTTAAAAGCACTTGGCTTTGGCCCGTGCCAAAAGTACCTGTGGAACCCAGAGAGAACACAAATGTGTAACCAAAAATAATAATAAATAGTTTATTACCAAAAAATAATACAAACTTAACCTTAATAATTAAACCAAACATAGTGTAACAAGAGTGTAACAAAACAAGGAAAGGTCACATCAAAGTGTCTTGTATGGGGTGTGTGTGAGAGTGAATTTCTATACAAGTACCCAAAGTAGTTATAAGTATTGGTGATAGATGTTAGGTGTCAAATTTCAGCAATTTCTCTGTGTTGTCATGTGTGAGTGTGCATAAGTATTTTGTTATTACAGTTTTACATTCTTTTAGTCGTTTGTCTCGAATGTCGCATATTTTGTCAATTTTGTTGTAAATGTACGGGAATCTGAATTCTGGGAAACGTTGTGCAAAGGTAGTTTTAGCGAGAGGTTGTGTGGCACATGGGGGGGGGGGGGGGTCGTCTCTTTGGTGAACTGGTGCTTACTAGGTAGGGGTACTTATCATGGACTGCGAGGGTGACTCTCTGTATGTACAATTGGCGCACAGTTGGCACTCCTACTTTTTTGTACAATTCTGTAGTTGGATGGTGTTAGGGCAGTTTGGGCATGACTTTGAGCACTGCACGCTGCGCTCTTTCCACTCCTATCATAGTAGTGCTCCCGCCCCCCCCCCCCCCCCAGACGGTTATGCAGACAGAACTGATTCACAGGGAGACACGTACA
Source organism: Plagodis dolabraria (assembly GCA_963854805.1). Classification (NCBI taxonomy): domain Eukaryota; kingdom Metazoa; phylum Arthropoda; class Insecta; order Lepidoptera; family Geometridae; genus Plagodis; species Plagodis dolabraria. Next base: position 28,784,711 of record OY978446.1, read on the forward strand.
CTAGTCGAAGAACACGCTCACTAGCGGCATTTTGAAGGGACCTCATGATATGGATAAGCTTGCGAGTTCTTTTACCTAGGGTCGATACGATATGTGTCCTTTAAAAGATAATCGTTCATCCACTATGATTCCTAAGTATTTAATTGAGGGGGACCGGGAGATCACATCACATTTACAGGAGGGCATACTACATGCTGATTGAATTTTAAGACAGAGTCGGGAGTCAGGTTCAGAGGTTAGAGTCTTGTGAAAACAAAGGTACTTGGTTTTCCTTAGATTTAGTGTTAAGAGATTTGAGTCCAGCCAGTGTTTGATGCGTGCCATGCCGGTTTCTGCGTTTTGAAATGCTAATTTCCAGGTTCTGCCGTGGAAGAGAGCCACAGTGTCATCTGCGTAGCAGATCAGGTCTGTTTTCGTGGGACATGCTGTGTGAATATCATTCATATATAAAATGAAAAAAGTAGGGCCCAGTACGCTACCCTGAGGTACGCCAAATCTGATCGGAAGTGTGTCGCTGATGCAATCACCTATATTGACGTATTGGCTTCTTTTTCTAAGGTAGCTTTGATACCATTTCAGTGGCAAGCCTCTGATACCTAAGTTTTCAAGTTTCTTAATGAAGATTGTTATCAAAATGGTGTCAAAAGCCTTGGCAAGGTCAAGAAAGACATCAATAGTTTCAGTGTTGACGTTTTTATCAGGCTGTTGGGCCGCACGCTATAGGTAGGCTTGGCACGCCATCGTTCATTCTTTTGTTTTTCTTTGCTTTATGCACTTAAAGGTGCCGAGGTCCATCATCTACTTTAAAGTATAGTACATTAAAAGGAGAAAACTCTAAAGGTCCTTTGCTTATTTCATAATAAAAACAGGTTATTTCCCTCCAGGCTCATCAAAAGACAATAAATGGGACCAGTGGTACGGGCCGGGCGAGCGCGAGGGCACCTATAACTTGGACTCTGTTTACACGGCGCAGGCTGCGATCGCCATACAGGGCTTGGGCTTGATGCCGAACAGGAGTAAAGTTGCTGAATTCAGGTTGGCATTTTTAACAAATAATAAAGATATGAAATGATATAGCTAAATATAATATAGTAATAATAATATAATTGTACCTACTTTATCGATAGCGATGTCATACACATTTTTGAATTCAAATAAGAATTTGACGCCAAGCCATTGACTTATTACTATAACTTCGTAAGGTCAAGCCGAACCCAATTTTGAAATGTGACCATTTATCGGTGTCAAAACAACAGAGTGATTCCGACGCGGGCCCAGTCTGCGATGTAAATCCAATGTGATCACTTGTGCACAAAACACCAAACATTGTGATGAATTGCTCCAGGAACTGCTTTTGAACAGCAGTAAAAAGACAGCATTTCTTAGCACCGCTATCTAAGTCAATTATTTGAATATTAATCTTCCTTTTAAACAAAAACTTTATATTCTTTGTACCATGCGTTACTGACGCTGAAAGCATTGTCCACAATGCTTTATCTCCTTTGAACCCACATTTTAAAATATCGGTTATTTTATATTATTTTTTGTATACTTATAATAGTAATACTTCTTATATTCTATCTGCCAAAACGTCTGTATTTAGATAATATTGATTTGATGTCGTGCTCATACACCGCAGTTGACACAGAATAAAACAATCGTATGCAGCACACATCACGTAAAAACTACAACCACCGCCTTAAGACACTGATAAAAGGATGAAATAAGTGGTGGAAGGCCACGATCACGATATTAATCTCACGGTACCGACTATTTCACATATTGTAGAGTTGGAAGTCGGTATACATTTTTTTGTCGAAACTAGAGTTCTTTTCCCTTGTCCTTTGGTACTCATCAATGTATAAATTGATTTTGCAATCACCTCATATGTTACAATGTTTTGCATTAATTTATGACTTTACTCTAGGTATATTTTTTGAATGTCAATTTAAGATCTTAAAATTTTGTCAATTTCAGAGATGCGGCTACGTTAAAGTGCAATAACAGCGTCCCGACGTCACCGGTGGCGACTTTGACGGGACCTTATCTGTATAACATTGAGGAAGATCCTTGCGAATACACAAATCTGGCTAGCTTGTAAGTTTTTATTTTTATACATCTGTTTTTCTTGTTTGTTTGCACTTGGCAAATAAACACAACTATCGACACCGTCTATTTGGCTAATGTGAAGTTATATACAAAGTATTTACCTGGCATATCTTCTTTAGTGTGTCTAAGTGTTTTTGTCACAAACTTCTTAATCGTATCGTCATGACTGAGGCACGTGATTATGGCGTGTAGCCTGCGCCACCACTGCTCTCCAAGCTGACCTATCCTGTGCCATCTGAATGGCATGGCGGCATGAAGGGTTCATTGTGTTATACACTACATCTGTCTGTACTGATAGCATCTGTCCATCATGTTGGCGAGCGTCCTCTACTTCTCTTGCCCTCAACACAGCCAGTAATCATAAGCCTTTCCAGACTGTCTGGATCATGCCTGACTGTGTGTCCGAAGAACTTCAGAACTCTCTGCATGCAGATAGTTGACAGTCTTGACTTAATTTTGAGCTCTCTGAGGATTGACTCATTAGTCCGGCGTTCTGTCCAGGATACTCGGAGCATTTTACGCTAGCACCACATTTCGAATAAGTCAATCCTCTATCGCACACTAGACTTCAAAGTCCAGGTTTCAGATGCATTAAAAAAATATCGAGAAAATAAGGGTCTGCATAAGTTTTATTTTGGTGTTGCGGTTGATGTTTCTATTTCTCCATACCTTCTCGAGCCTCTTAAATGCTTAGCCATCTGGTATCTTCTGATCACTTCTTGCTCGCAGTTGCCGTCATCACTGATTAGTGATCCCAGATACACAAATCTGTGAACAACGTCCAGGTCACGGAGCTCATTAGTTCGCTCTGTCTACAAACATTAGTTTAGTTTTGCTCCTGTTAATGTGAAGACCATATTCTTGGCTGATATTGCCTATTCTGGTCAGGAGTTCAGCCAGTTCAGTTTCAGAGGCACCTATAATCGTGGTGTCTCCAGCAAAGCGTGATATAACAAACTTAATAGTACCTTTAATATTTTCAGAGAGCCTGAAATCCTTCAAAAGTTGATGACAGAACTACAACAAATAAATGCGACGGCTGTGCCCCCCAACAATAAGCCACTAGATGAGAGAGGAGATCCTAAGCATTGGGGACGAGTGTACACCAACTTTGGTGACTACGTATCAAAGTACCCATCAACCACGTGTATGTGATAACCTATACGTATACCTTCGTTAAAGTAAGATCAAGTACAACGTTTATATTTTTTAATAAAACAAAGGTTTCACTAAAAACTTTTTAATTATTTATTTAAGAATGTATTTCGGAAATTTTTACTTATTATAAAAACAATTAGTATCATTTACATCAATACGGCTCACAATTAAATCAAACTTATTTTGTTACTCACTTGGAAAATAGCTATAAAGTAAGAAATCTACTGAAGTAGCTATAACAAAAACTAAAAAAAGTCGAGACTTCAAAAGTTTTCGTACTACCGATAACGAATCTACTTAGGTACGCGGCTATGTAATCCCCTGGCTCGTTTGGTCTTCACTCCAGAACGCACCGGTATATTTTCGTTGTTTTCTTTCATCTTCCGTTTAGTGCTTTTCTTCCCGATCGTAACCATGTCTTTCACTGGATTGTGAATCCTACTCAGCGGTAACTCTGCATCCATTGGCTGGTCAGATGAAGACAAGGCTTCTCTATATTTCTTTAGAGTGGAATCTTCGCTGGCACTGTCCGGCGGGGTGTTCTCTATGATTTTTCCCAAGGCGCTCTCGTTTTGTATAGTTATATTGTGTAGCGGCCCCAGAACGGCAGCCACAGGGTCTGGCTGGCTGCCCTGAGAAAGCGTTTCCACGAACAATCGTTCCATTACGCTGGAGTTAGATCCTTCTGTTTGGAAGAACTTCTTCATCACGCTGCTCACTCGCTCCTGGTTTATTTTCCGTGCAGAAATAAAGCTGAAAAGTCAAAGTGTTCTTGGTACATTAGTTAATTCCAAATGGTCAGAACACCCGATTGTGATTTGGTCAGCGTAGAATATGGTATAAAGTGATGCCACGCAGTATCGAAGAAAATAATTTGCTGCGAAATTATATAAATCGCAAGTCTAATTTAACGTAGTAGAACTAAAAATTTTTTTTTTGCCTATATTACTTCTGATCTTTAGGAGGCAATATTCTTACATATTTAAGAGATTAATCGATTACAAATGAAATACACGTAATAATATGCTCATAATCTGCATCACACATATATTATAAATACAAAAGTAAGAGTGTGTAAGTGATTGTTGCCCTCACCTAAGAATGGACGAAAGTGTTATATTGAAAGTCGGTGTATATTTAGGTCATGCATTAGGACTGGTATACAAATCTTCTATTTATTAACTTACCCTGACTTGTGCTTCTTTTAACGACTCCGTGGTGCTGCTATATCTACATCATCATGAGCTTACCTTGACGTGAGTTTTGATTAGTTGTACAACAAGCACAATCCTACCGACTACGCCAGTGAACATGACTGCAGCGGGTGACGAAATATCGAAACCAGAAGTAATATAAAGTCACTCTGTCTTAGACCTTTTTTCGACAACTCCGTGGTGCTGTACTCATGACCTATGCTTCCTGGACCTACTGGCAAATTAGTACATGTGAACCAACGTCTCAATCCTACTGACTGCGCCCGAAAACACTACCCCATTCTATGACGAAATAACGAAATCTTTGATTTAGGCTTTGTTTCAATTAATCCATGGTGCTACAGTATCTTCATAAGCTATGCTGCCTTGGCCTGTGTAAATTGGCAATCCTACCGACTGCGCTAGGAACACCACTCCATCCTATGACGAAATAACGAAAGTAGAATATACTTACTCTGTCTTGGGCTTCGTTTCGACGACTCCATGGTGCTGCAGTATCTTCATGAGCTTGGCCGCTTTGGACTGCGTCAGTTGGAACTTGTCTGCCAGAGAGCGCAATCCTACCGACAGCACCGTCGAACACCACTCCAGTGTACGCCGGAATATGCACAGCGGCTGCGGACATTTAACGTTCTCAAAATTTGAAGTTATATTTGCATATAATAATATATTCAAATAGGAGTGCTATGATATGTTTGTAAAAACATGAAAATAACTCAGAAGCAGAACTTATCCTTTAGGTACCGACTTCAACAAGTTATTTCACACCTTTGAGTGTAAAGTCGATTCCATTTTTAGGCTATTAATCAAGGAATTAAGAAAAACAAAACAGTTTAAAACTGGACTAATAATTCTGGTAAATATCACGCCATTTCCAGACGGTTTCTTAAGTGAATATTTTATTTATGTGTATAAATATGAAATACGGTAAACCGTAAAAAATATGATTCATCTTGAAAATAGTACTGTAGACGGCCTCCACCAGAAAGACAGCAGTGCAGCAGTGCCGCGCCACGCCGCGCGCCTCCCCACCACGCACGCCGAAGCACGCCGCGTGCTGACCGGTGCCGCAGTAACTACATGCCGCAGTATACAGTACATATTATAACAACCCCCTATACAACTCACTGTGAGCTGTATATTGAACTGTGCGTGCTGCTGCGAGGCACATTATGCGCTCGCGGCACTATTTCATTAGTTCAAAATTAACCGTTACATCAATCACGTAACGTACGTAAGTTATTTCTGTTCAGAAATATAAAAATAGCATTTAAAACTCATCATTTATTTTGATACCTGATAGCTGTAGCTTTTGACCTCACCTGATGTTAAGTGATAATGTTGTCGAATATTGTTCAGGCTTAACTAGAATTACTGGCTCTCAAGGGCAGCTACACACCGTTAGATGCTTGGCGACAGATCTGTTTAAGAGTAGTAGCTTTCCAGGCGAGCATTCGCTTAATGCCCTACCACGATGCAAAATTTTCATTATTGACATCCAATCTGTCGTACTCCCCGTCTTTCGAACTGGTATGGTATTTGAAGATGAACCTTATTTGGGCATTTTATGCAAAGTGGTATTGTTTTTCGGAGGTATTTTGTAACAATTTGGTAGTAACGGAGTTGGAGAAGAAACAAATGTAAGCAAATGTTTATACCTTATCCAGGCATAGAGATTGCCTTGAATAGTTCAAATGTTGAAATAAAGTGCATCTTTATTACGTTTCTATATGTACAACTAACTTAAAAAAAACGGTCAAATGCGTGTCGAGCCACGCACAATGTAGGGTTCCGTAGAAGCCCGTTATCATAGCATAGAACGATTCTGTAGTTCTTTATTCTCCTCCACTTTCTTCCTGCTAAATCTAAGAAATAAGAGTACGATTGCCGCCAAGCTATTATTTCAATTGAAATTCAAAAATTAAACAAAATTCGTTTGTGAATTCTATAGGTAGATACTCAAATGAAAACGTAACGATAGCGCGATCCAGAATCCGTTGGTACATTGTAAGAATTTGAATGTCATTTCCTTTATTTGTTGTAGCATAAATAATTATTCTATTAAACATTGTTGATATATATATATTTAATTTTTCTTTCATATATATATATATATATATGAAAATAAAAATTATACAACGATATATGCAAGTAAGCTGTGGTAAATGGGCTTTTGTACTATATAACTAATCTGGCCATAAATACTGTAAAAACTTTTCAGCTTTAGAATTATTTACAACTAGCTTTCCGGGCGCGGCTCCGCCCGCGCGTATGTCGGTTATCGCGCAATAACATTAACCTCTTTTTGCGCAGTTGGATAAAAACTATCCTATGTTTTTTCCCGGGTCTCAAACTATTTCCATACCAAATTTCATTCAAATCGGTCCAGTAGTTTTGGCGTGAAAGCGTAACAGACAGACAGACAGACAGAGTTACTTTCGCATTTATAATATTAGTACTGATTGTACATTACTTGTAGTTTGAAACGGTGTACATTATGTTGGGGATCAAATAAATAAATAATTTAATTTTAGCTTATATTTAACTAGCTTTACGGGCGCGGCTCCGCCCGCGCGTATGTCGGTTATCGCGCGAAAACATTAACCTCTTTTTGCGCAGTCGGATAAAAACTATCCTATGTTTTTTCCCGGGTCTCAAACTATCTCCATACCAAATTTCATTCAAATCGGTCCAGTAGTTTTGGCGTGAAAGCGTAACAGACAGACAGACAGAGTTACTTTTGCATTTATAATATTAGTACTGATTTGGAACGCGTTAATTACTTTAAAATTTTCTTTCGATGTAGCGCCATTTCATATATTATTTTGTGTTCATTATCACTTAACAATATGAAATGAGGTGTTAAAGATAATAGGATAGTACCTAGTATTCGCTTTGTGTAAAGTAGGTATTGAGCCGTCGCGTCGCGTCGCGTCGGTCATATTCCAGACGCTTCAAAAGCTTGGTATCAGCCGTAGGTATGTTCGTATATCGTAATATCAACAGATACAACAACACTTCCTCTGTCGAAGACCATAAAAGATCAGGGCAGCCACGTGTCTTAGAACTAGAAATTAATGCTGTTAAAGCCAGAATTGGTCGAAATTCCATTAGGAAGTAAAAATATTATGATAACTCAACAATAATGTTATTGCGAAAAATGAAGATTCCCGCCAGGAAAATGTCGCGTATTATAAAACAAGACCTGAAGCTCGGTGCTATGATATACAGTATATGTCCTAAATAAATCTTAAAAATTAAATAAAGTGCCTTCCGTTGCGATACGCAAGTGAAGGGCACAGAAAATTACACTATTGATGAGCAATAGAATCAGCAAATTGATTATGTGTGAAATGAAGTAATCGATGACCTTGGTACGGCAGGTACAGACAGCAAACACTTCTAGTGTACGGCGAAGATGAGGTCCAAAAAGTACTTTATACCTATATAAGTCGAATCTTTGTACTGTCATATCTATATCTATACTAATGGAAATACTTTGAGACCCGGGAAAGGACATAGAATAGTTTTTATCCAACTGCGCAAAAAGAAGTTAATGGTTTTGCGCGATAACCGCAATACGCGGGGGTGGAGCCGCGGCTGGAAAGCTAGTCTATTATGTATGACATCATCATCATCATCATCACCAGCCGGAAGACGTCCACTGCTGAACAAAGCCTCCCCATAGATCGCCACAAAGAACGGCTATTAGCCACTTGGAGCCATTAGCTACCCGCGACTTTCACGATATCGTCAGTTCACCTAGTAGTATGACATAGGGTATAGACTATAGTTATAGTTTTAAGATTTTTTATTTTAGATTAAGTTTTCAATGCCAGTCTTTATCTCTTATAAACAACCACTACTTCATCTTAGTCACTTTAAAGGATTTATTCTACAGATTTTATATTTGGTACAAAATTATCCAACACCCAAGTTCAAGGACTATTACTGCTAAACTAATAAAGTTATCTCAACTGCTATACTTTTACTTTAAAGTTCATAAAACGCACTATCAGCTTGAATTTTTTCAGATTTTTCAAGACAGCGGTTTAGCTTTTAGAGGGGGGGGGGGACGCCCTGCTGGAACCTTCTGGGAGGTCAACAAACGTCCTCGAAAATGTTGAAAAATTTTTCTAAGTGTCGGACCTGTATTAAGGTTACTAAGGTCAATGACCCCAAAGTTAAGGTCATTGACCGAGGACGTTTGTTGACCTCCCAGAAGGTCATTAAAGCGAAAAAAAAAAATTTTTTTTTTTGCGCCCCCAAGGGTACACTCCAACCAGTAATTCTGCATTTACGTATTGTTCTTGGATGTCTTATTTAACAACCAAATTAATGGAGTACAAAATATTTTTTATGCCCAAGGCGGGAATTGAACCCGCAATATTTCGGCAGAAATGCCAAGTCCCAGGTGGCCGAGATGGAATTAGGCATCTGACGCGATGTCAGAGGACGAGGGTACGATTCCCGCCTTAGGCATAAAAAAATGTACTCTAATAATTTGTTTGATATGATTTTCGCTTAGCACGCGATTGTACTTGTAATCATATTTAGAAATGTCTTTATTTTATTTACTCATTTATAAGTACCTAATTATTACAAGCACATCGCTCGATGTGCAATAGTTTTTAATTTTATTTTACTCAGCTGGTGCATGACGCCTCTCGCATATTTTCTAAGTCTAGCGATAAGTTTATAATAAGTAATATTCTTCCTCACACTTGCATAAATTTTTTTGTAATTTCTGAGACAACACGCCTATTTCTGAAGTGTATTCTTACCGTCTCAAGGCTGATCTATAAGGAAACTGACCACAATAACTGCAGCACTTAGTGCCCTTACTTCAAGTAGAAAATCGGTCGCCAAACAAAAAACAGCTGTTCTTGAGAGCCAGTACCTATTCTGAGTTAAACTCGTTTACCACTATCGACCAAATCATCACTTACCATCATGTGAAATGGTATGCCGACTTCCACTACAGTAATATATAAAACGTTTGTTTTATTAATTAACTTCAATGACATCAGTATTTTTCCAGTTATTTTCATTTGAAACCAAACTACTGAACTGATTTTGGTGAAATTTTATGGGATTATTCTGGAAGTATATTCTTTTAAATAAAATTACGGAGTTCTGAGATAAGAAACGTAAAAAATAATACAAGTGAATTGAGAACCTATTCCCTTTTTAGGGTTCCGTAGTCCTGACAAGGAACCCTTATAGTTTCGTCATGTCCGTCTGTCTGTCCGTCTGTCCGAGGTTTTGCTAAGAGACCGTTAGTACTAGGAAGCTGTAATTTCGTATGGATATGTGAATCAATTACGCCGACGAAGTGGTAATATAAAATTTAGAAAATATATTTTTTTTAGGGTACCTCCCATACATGTGATGTAGGGATGAAATTTTTGAGGCGCGGATTGTTGGCGAGCTGTTCAGCAACTTTTACACGGGCTTATGCATATTATCGAGATCCCAAGCGCCCTTCTTTTTCTTCATCTCGCCATCATTTTCATTGCCTGGCATCTTTGAGTACCTAAAAGAAGATAAAATTACTCAAAAATAAACTTTAACAGTGGCCGGTACTGAAGGACATTTTTATGGCCGGTACTGTAGGGAACGAAAAAAATATAAGGTTTGATGCTACAAAATAATTAACGCATAAATGTTGAATTAAAATATATTTTATAATAGCTAAATGAATGAACAATACATACCAGGTTTAACTTCTATCGAACTCTTTCTATGAACTTCTGAAATCACCCACAGAACTTTACTGGTGTACCTTGCGTTCACCACGCGCAATACAAATTTGCACACTGAAAGTAACCGTGACGCGACAGGTTGCTGCCGCGCGGGGCTTATACTCGTATGAACGTATTACCTTAATGGCAATAACTATATCGTATCCATCTGTTATATATTTTTGGAAACTGCATCTGGCCGGTACTGGATGCCGGCCGGTACTGTAGGACTTTCCCCTAATGACAATTAGCATGTATATACATCGCATGAACAAAACCAGTCCATTCTAGGTTACAAAATATAAGAAAGTAACAAGTAAAGCGTAAATTATTGGCTGATATATCTCATCAATAGCCATCAACGTAAGAAGTGCGTTGCCCTCACAAAGCCCTGCGTGTAGAGCTTATCAACTAAAAAGATCGTAACCGTATTGTGCGGATATTACGTAACTTGGCGGTAATATAATCAGTGAAATTCCTAAAACGAGCTGGTTCAGGCTATATCGGTCACCAGAGGTCAAACTTTGAACTCCGATAATGTTTTGCAGGTGTTTTTTTATTACAATAATTGTATTAACTTGTGAAGTGTACTAAGTGTATAGTATAATATATATGTTGCGTTTTCTGTCTGCGCATTCACATGGAGATAGCGTGTATAATAAGTATAAATTAATTAAAAATGTAAAATACCCGACCGCAAATTATTTATTATCGATAAGCGTATTATCGTTCCATTGAAATCAAAACTGCAAGTGATATACATTTATGGAATCGTTTTTAAAGCTTTTCAGTTGTATACACTACTTGATGGGTTTGGGAGATTTTTTTTTTCTTACATTACGTTGTCTAAAATCGGCCAGTTTGTTTATGTTTACTTTTAGTGTCACCTGCGATATAAAGACGAATAGGTATAATAAAACATAAAAATCGGTTCAGCTGTTTAGAAGCTATGGCGGAATAAGGAAATTTACAAACATACATACATAGAAGAGACTGAAAACATAACACTTTTTTTTTGGTAGCCGTATAAAATTATTGGCCTACTCTCTCGTAGGTTATTTGCAACAGATGTTGCGTGGCAGCTTGAAAATTACTTCTTTAGTCATATTTCTTATATATTTTAAGATGAGTAGTTAATAATCTTCCTTAAATATAATATAAATAAAAATTTGTAAGTCATTGCAATAGAAATTAACTCGTATAATTTATCATTTGACAATAAATATTTACTGAATCTGTTTCTGATTCTGATTCTGACCTCCGGTATCCTTTATTTACCCTAACATGAAAAGGTAATTACAACGTTAACTAAATTATATTAAATTTAAAAGGAGGTGAAATTTGTCTTGGACGTGTAGGACAGCTCGTGTAAATGAGACGAGCCGACTATACCCACGTCAATAGATACGATGCCATTTACTAAATTAACCTGCCTTGTTCTGTTTCGTATTGTAATCCAAAACAATAATAATCGGTACCTTTAGTACATTACCTGTTTAAATTTGTGATCGGTACCATATTTGATTGGGTGTTTGAACTTCATAAGTCAATATAGACACGGACGTACAAAAACCCCCACTTTTAAGATTTGAAGAGAGGAGTGGTGAGACAGATTAGCACGTTACGATACCTTAGAGAGAGACTTGAGGGAGGACATTAGTGAGCGCGGCACGGTTACGAGTGGTCACTCGACCGGTGGCATTGACACGCTCCGTAATCCGTATACAACAATGCATTGTGCTAAATCGCTCTACTGACTTGTGTTGTGAATTAAAAGCATCGAGTTCGTATTAACTGCTGTGAAATATTCAAATGTTCACAGAAAATATGAATTTTAATATGAGGTTCTTTATGTACATGTGCTTTTGTTTGATTCTGAGTGAAACTGCGCATACGAAACCGAATATAGTGATGATTATAGCAGATGATTTGGTGAGAAACTTTTTGATTGCTTATAAAAATCTCGTTGCGTATAAGTATGCATAAAAGAAAAATATTAAATATCATTAAAATATATTAAGATATTTATAAATTAAATATATTTAGATACTTATGTATACATATATTATTTATAGCACTTGAGTATTTGATGTAATGTTCAGAGTCAACAGCATTATTACTTCATTTAGAGTGAAAAACGCGTTCAAGTCTTAAAGTTGTGTTTCTATGAGCGTGATGGTTTTGCATACCTACTACCCCTCGGTAAATTATTAGTGATTTATATCTATTTCTTATAATATTTTCAGGGGTGTATATTTACCCATTTTTTATTACAAGATTCAGATATTAGTAATAATTGGGAACAGCGAAATAAATTACCGTGGTGATATTTTTTTAAATGATCGTTTCAAATACGAATTAATTAGAATATCGTAAACAGGTGTTTCACATATAGGTAGGTATATAACGTAACATCGCCGGGGTAAGGCAAGTATCGCCGTGGTAATTACACCGAAATTTGAAAAATCAAATTAAGTTCGAAATTAAGAGATTAGAAAATAATTTTGTTCCAGAGTTGATGCTTCGCTTGTTTTTAAAGATTGAGTTGAATATGTGTCAAAGTAACTATATTTTTTAACTTAATTTCCATGTCAATATCCTTTGTATTTTTTGTATGCTTTTACTTATTGTAATACGTAGGTACCTAGTATTCTGTAGGTAGTAATGACGAAATGATGAGAAGTTGGGTAACTGGTGGGTTCCAGGGTTGGAACGACGTGGGTTTCCACGGGTCGAACGAGATCCCGACGCCGAACATCGACGCGCTGGCGTACTCCGGCATCGCCTTGCACAACTACTACGTCACTCCGATATGCACGCCTTCGCGGGCGGCGCTCATGACCGGCAAATATCCCATACATACCGGTAAGACTGTTTAAGTGCATTTTTAAGCTAATAGGGCTTTAGATCACTTTTTCTCACACCATTTTTTTATACGATGTTATATACCCCTATGGACCAAGTCCACCAAATCTTACCACCAATTCAATCACAAAATTAAACTCACCTGTTGCTAAGCTGCCCGAGGATGGAGCACGTCGTTCTACAAGAAATCTACTTGGTCTAGCCTGGAAGATGTTTAGATTGTATTTTTTAGGAAATCAGAAGGCGGCAGGGAGCTCCATGCATTGCCAGTATAAAATATAAGAAAGGTGGAACGAAATCGTTGCGTTCCAGTTTAAGGAACTTCCAGGAGATACATTGTTGATTTTTGGGTTATATCTCCTGTTGCTAAAATATGTTGTACAAGTTAAACTAAGAATGGAAACTGGCTCTTAAGGACTGCTGCTGGAACAAACGTTATATACTTGATGATTGAGGGAAGTAGCGAGCCAGGAGAGCATTGCAAAATCTGATGCAAAAATCAGATGGGCTACCTGCAATATTCACTATATATCATTTGCTGTTATTGAGCACTGCTTCAAGGTACATCACTTATTTCAAAAAGGGAATGATATTAGTTTAGACCATTGGAACGCCAAGTTAAATTCTTGCTCCCGATAGCCACCGCCTTCTGCAACTAAGTAGGAATGAAACGGGAGTAGGTACGAAATGTTCCACAAAAAAAACCTAAAATAGTCATTGGTACTACGGCAAAAAAATATTGCTGCAGCACCATCAAAGGAACTGTCTAATGGTACAACGGCTAATGAACGATAATTTAATTTAACAGATTGTTATTATCCATTTGTTGAATATTAAGAGTATATACGAGTAATAATATAGACACAATACAGAGTAGTCTCTTCTAGCATTACTAAAAGATAGATTTTAGTAAAGCTATATGCATAAGTAGATAACATAAGTTATCGTCACGCCTGTATTCCGTGAAGGGGTAGGCTGGTGTTTAGCAGGAAGTTAATGTCACATGTTATAAGGGGCGAATCTATGGCCACCTACTGGACAGTGATCCAGACTACGGGCTGCTACTAAATATTTCTTTGTAGCAAAACGTAATAGCTTGCCCTACCCAAAAGCAATCTCGAGATTCCATAGCGACTCTTTTTACACATATGCACATCTACAAAGGATTAAGTCATAGTCCTTGTATTTCAATCGCTCGTACCTGAAGCTTGCCCAGGCGTTCTGTCCGAACAACTATATAATATGTTAAGCAACGTTCACTGCGGTCGATACTTGGATGTTCGTCCGAGCTTGGATGGACGTCCGCTACAGGCACTTCCGTGCTTTTGAGTTGTCTTAGGATGACCGTCGTTATAACATGGCTTCAGCTTATTGGGTTTTTACCACTATGTCTCCTGATAGTAAGTGTCTGTACAGTCTGTAGAAAACATGTTACCAAGCATGTAAAGGGGGTGCTTTGTCACAGATTTTCTACTTGAGGGTGGTATAGCTAGCCAGCCAGGCGGGCATTCCCAAAATGGTCTACCAGCATGTTATAACGATGCAATGCAAACGCCGGGACCGACGGCCTCTACGGACGGTAATGCTACTAGCGGTCACCCATCCAAGTCATGACCGCAGCGAACGTTGCTTAAATTAATTGATCGGCTAAGAACGTCTAAGCAAACTACGCTACAAGCGCTTCCAAAAAAACAAAGTAAAGTAGGTAAAAGAAGCAGTCTCACTCGAAGAGAATATTAATGAGCGAATTGCAGGTCACCGACACTACGATGTATCTTACTATAGCAGATAGCTACTACATACACAATACAATAAAATATGTATAATACAATAGTATGCGAGTCTAAAAGGAAATCTCAGTACATCGTCACCTTGACGTGTCGTTATATTACCGCATCGTGTTATTGGCGTTCTCGTGACCGTACTGCCTTCTTTCAGCTGCTAGCCGTTTGCTTCGTCGCCATAATTACCCCATCTTACCATTTTTTAGTTTTAACGTGGGGTCGGTATATCCCTTCCCTAACATTACATGGATAATTTCTATCTATGGTTTTGGCTGGTCATTGCACCAAATGCTATGACCGGCCGCCTTTCGATTCAAACCTCCTTAGAAATGTTCTCGTTGGTAGTACCCCGCACGTTTTCACCATTAAGTGGGTTAGGGTGGTTAAGATATCTGTTGTGCACTTAGCTATGCAGCTAAACCAACACCGCATTCATTTTGGCTTGAGTAGTGGCACGCTGCTCATTCGGTATTTCGGTTCCGTAGTCAAAGGGCAAAACGAAGAGCATCAAAGTAACTAAGATTTTGTTCATGTTGCTATTTGGAACCATTTTTTTAAAAGAGCGAATCTCGATTCGCTTTTCGATTCGGTTTTGTTTCACTTTTTACGCTTATATATATTTTTTTAATGTAATGAGAAGGCAAACGAGCAGATGGCTCACCTGGTGGTAAGTGATCACCGTCGTCGTCCACCAACAACCAGAGACATCTGGTGTTGACCAGATGTCTCGAGGATGCGTTGCCGGCCTTTAAGGATATAATGTCAATTGTTAGATAGGCTCACCGCCCATCAAACGACACGAAATATTAGGCTTCCCTGCGGAACATGTTACGATCCTACAGGTGACAGGGTGGTGACCGAAAAGGCAACCTGCCTAATTAGACAGGTCTTCTTATTTAAGAAAGAATAGTAGCGATGTTTCTTCTGGATATGGATATAACCTTTGACAAGGATTGGCAACAGTTTCTTTTGCATAAGTTGTGGTCCTTCGCCCTCAGAAGAATCTTTGAACTAATGGCGTCCTGCCTCAAGGACAGAAGAATCGTAATAACAGTAGCACATGCCTATCTACCGGGAAGATGTTCCTAGCAGGAGTAATTCAAGGATGCTGCATCTCCCATCTCTACTGCACGTATAAGACATAATCCGTGCTTTATACAGAAATAAAGCACGGATTATGCCCTTTACCTCGTAGCGTCTTCGAAGACGTAAAACGCAGTCAAAAAACTCCAACCGAGACTGGACGTCTTGCCGGAATGGTTGAGGAGGTTTAGGCATGCCTTCTATCAAAGTTGCTAAAATCCAAGACTTAAATCTATTCGACAGAAGATAATTTCATCAGAACTATACCATCAGATTAGTAAAAGGAGCTAACCGAAGATGTCTCCATTACTGAAATCACGGCTACCACATGGGACCAATATACGATCTAGAAGACTTTTTATGTTTGAGTTTAACATACGCTGCTCCGGCATGGAAAGCATTTGGTTACAAAATGAATAAGAAGCTTACAAGACCACTGTCTTAGAACCATCGTCGGAGCCCTGTGGTATGCTGGAAAGGCCGCTTTCGCACTGGATCTTCAAGTTAAAACGCTGGAAAATTGTGCGCAGCTGCTAACCGACTGCTTACCTACACTTCAGTACGACTACTATAAACCATAATGTATGAAGGCGGAACCTGCTTCCAATATTGAAGTCTGAAATAACTTGTCGAAATCGTAATCACTCTGGACAAGATGGATAATCCAGTAATAAGTTATATTAGGGGTTAAAGTATGAAATTGCCGATAAGTACTGTTTTTTTTTATTTAACATATTTAATGAAAATAATTACCATTATTATCTATACATTGCTGCCAACTAATAGGAAGGTCATTTATGTCTTTGCGATAGAACTCTGGTGATCTAGATTCGACAAACTGTGAAAGCATTTTGTACTGCCTGGGAAAAAAAACTTTTTATCACGTAGAAAATTGTCCAAATCACGAAAAAAAATGGTAGACCGTTGGAGCAAGGTCTGGACGGATCTGGATGATTGCAGTTCCTGTGGAGTTAAATCGGTATCTCGTGGTGTATATGAGGTCTCGCGTTATCATGGAGCAATAATGGTGAATATCGATTCATGAGTTAAAAAATCTCAATTCATGAAGGTTCTATGTCAATTGGAAGTAACTATTACAGTAAAATGGCAATTTTATACATTTATCCCTATTACTTGGTTATACGTAGTAAGGTTATACATAAAAAAGTTTACGCCTCGACCTGAGAATCTTCCTCTCTTTTTGAAAGTCTGGTAATAAAATATATATTAAAAATAAGTATATGTTTGAATTTTTTAAAAGATAACATAAGTTTAAAAATATAAAGAATTTGACCACGATACTTGAACTCATGACCCTACAATCAGTTTTGACACATTCTCAGCGTCAATTCAAATTATCGCCGAGATAATTATTGGGTTCGTATTATATCGTAGTGTTTTTTTAAAAAAACTTTATTTGCTGCAGCTGTTAATTGTAGGTACTAAAATAATGATCATTTATAACCAACTTCCAAAATAAAACAGAAGAATATCTCAAGTTGATGCGTGTACATATATTTTTTCTGTAATATTTTTTGATAATAATAACATGATTACAATATGTATATTACCTATAATTAAAATTAATGTGGCTTTAGTCCAAGTAGGAATCGATGACTCACATCCGTGTGAAATATTCTACTTTTATTTTAAATTTGAGGAAAATAACAAATATTATAAATATTATTATTATTATATTATAAGTCAGTAAAACTTATTAAAATAAAATTAATCTAATTTATAAAATTCTCGTGTCACAGTGTTTGTAAGGTAACTCCTCCGAAACGACTTGACCGATTCCTATTTTGTGTGTATATTCAGTAGGTCTGAGAATAGGACAAACTATTTTTCAAATAAGTAGGTATTTTAAACTTATTTTTTTCATTTTAATTTGCATAAAATCAAAGTCTAAATCATTTATTCAATTTAGGCGTCTACGACGCTCTTATGAAGGTCAATTACAAATTTTAATATTGAAATATTAGGTACCTACTTGGCAGTAGGTTCAGCAAAAAAATTAATTATAGAGCTACTGCGAGAAGATCGGGCAAGAAACTCGGGGTCATTCTTTTAAAGTTTTTTAACAATGTGCTACATATTATATAGTAAAATTATGACAATATTTATTTACATTACGTAGGTGACAGGCGCTAGCTTGGCAGAGGCGAACCAGTCCAAGCATACTGTGTAGTAAGATTTCTTTATCAAAATGTTCTTCACGTGCAACTTGAATTTTCCATATAATATGGCAAAACAACGTTAGTCGGGTTCCTCCCCGCTCCAAAGGTGCCCATAACGCTGGATGCATTATTATTATTTTTTTTTTTTTTTTTTTTTTTTTTTTTTTTTATTGCTGATAGGTAAGCCTTTGACCACAATCTCACGTGATGGTAAGTGATGATGTGGTCGAAGGTGTTAACAGGCTTAACCTAGAATGACTGGCTCTCAAGGACAGCTGCCGGAACACACCGTTAGGTGCTTGGCGACAGATTTTCAACTTGAGGGTGGTCGCTAGCCAGGCGGGCATTTGCAAAAATGCCCTTCCACCATGCGGTGAAGCTCAAGCCCGTGGCGGGATTCGAACCATGGACCTGCTGCGCGGCAGTCCATAGCCAAAGCCACTGAGCTATCACTGCTTCAAAATGGCATTACCATTTGCCATCGCAATACAGCGTGGCATTACCACGCTGTATTGCGATGGCCAGCCTTTGCACGAGGTACGACCAAAAAATAATATAATACGGGTTGGTACAATATATAGGTACATACCTAAGTATAGGTTTTAAGTTAAAACCAAATAGCTGAAAAAAATATTTCTTTTATGGCTATACCTATGTATAACCATATATATCATATAAAAATTGTAGTTTTGTAATTACATACACATTTGTTACTAACTAAAGTTGTAAGGTATTTAATGAAGTCTATCAGTTAATGAAAGCTTTAGTTAGTACCTAATCCTTTATCAAGTAAACATCTTTTCACAATCCAATAGTTTGTGTCACCAATTATACAATGAAATCTCAAAAAAACACCATAGCGCACTTGACATATTTGACCAAAACCTTTCCATTTTCAAAAGGGATGTGAGCAAAGTTGTTTTTACTGCCCAAAATATTATCTTAATGTTCTATGCCAAAATTGAGCGTAATCTTTGCTAAATTTTATCATTTTCATTTATTTTTTAATTGTAAACTATAAATAAATACTGCTAATTATGCTGTCATGATATGTACACATATTAAGGGATGTAGTCTGGCTCGTAAATGTTAACCTATATCCCTGTGTTCTTTAAGTGATTGTATTCTGTTTTGTGTATCATTATAGGAAGTGAATAAGTAAGTAACAAATGTGAGTACGTAATCGCGAAACCGCCATGTTTTTATGATTTCCATCAGATTTGGTTACTAACAAAATACATAATTAACATGCTGGATGATATAATAATAGCCGATGTTGACCAGGGCCCACATTGTATATGTATAACTGTATAAGAATGGTATTGGAGATGAACACAATTATGATAGTTTCCTTTTTCATCACTTCGAATTATTCACTAAGGCCCCAGTGTTGTAGGCGAGTGATACAATAAGGGTATATGCATCTTAAAGTTAAGATGATGTCTTGACGTATGTATATGTAGGTGACATCTATCAAAAATGCATCTAAGAAAAAAACTTCGACATGTTATTTTACACTTTTGGTGTTGAAGTCGGTGAAATTTTTAGGTATAGAATTTTTTTCTTTCTGATTACCCTTGCTACTTACGGGATCGATTCACTGTCAACGACTATATCATCAAGATAGGTAAATATTTTTCAGTTATTGGAGTGTAACTAAGAAACGGTCAAGAGTTCTAAGGCAATACAAACGAATTGAGTACCTCCTCCTTTTTGGAAGTCGGTTAAAAACATGAGCATCGTGGAATTAATATTTCAAAATAAAGATCATTTTCATCACCTTTCGAATTAGACAAAAAGGACCCAGTATTGTAGGCGAGTGATACAATAAAGCTCTACCTAAACTGAAACTTACAACACAATATATGCATCTCAAAGTTGAGATTGATCCTAAGATGCAGTCTTGACGTATGTATGTGACATCTGTCAAAAATGCATCAAATAAAAAGGCGAACTTTAAAAATTATTGCTGAACTTATCTATACTAAAATTTCTAACTGAAAAACTGAAACTTCCAACACAATATATGCATCTCAGAGTTGAGATCGGTCTAAGATGCAGTTTTTGACGTATATATAGGTAGGTACTGAAACATGTGTAAATCGGATCAAGCAGATGTGATCTCTTAGTTTTTCAATCAGCGTACTGTGATTGTATTTTTATTTTTATCTTAAAACAATACTGCATAAATCCTACAATTGGTCATACAAGTCATAATAGTCCAAGAAGTACGATGCTTTTCAATAAGGAAGATATTTTCAATTCGACGCGGTTTTTATGTTGCTTTTATGTTGTCTTTGTTAGATAAGGTAATAATTTTTAAATACTTTTTTTATTAGAATAGGGAAAAACAAAAATAGGTTCATGTGTGCATGTATAATATATTCAGAACGCATAGTAAAAGGGTGCGAAAGGTACATAAAATAAAAATGTCAGAATCTATTGTAAGTATTTTTTATTGATATTGAATATATATTTTATCAGTGGTATCTAATGAAATAAAATTATAATATTCTAAGTTATTTAAAACCTAGGACATGACCAAGGTATTTTTTTTAGTCTGATTGTAACGGAACAAGCCCGGTTAACCTCTGCCTATAACAGAAGCATTTCGTCGTGTGATGAATTGCACTGCACCCGTCACATTGAGGCATACAGTTGTTTAAGTCTCGAGTGCCTGTAGTTTTTCTGTCTCTCAAGGACAGCTGCCGGAACACACTGTTAAGTGCTTGGCGACAGATTTTATACTTGAGGGTGGTAGCTAGCCAGGCGGGCATTCGCAAAATGCCCTTCCACCATGCGGTGAAGCTCCAGCCGGCGGTTGGTATCGAACCATGGACCAGCGGCACAGCAGTCCATAGCTATAACCGCTCGGCTATCATTGCTTCAAAAAATGTGATTCAATTGCCGGGATTTTAGATTTCAGAAATTATAATTATATATTTACTCGTACTCCATGCAATTACTCTGAGGTTTGTTGTAATACATTATGATAATTTAATTACGAGTAAATTTATATTATAACTTCAATAGTTTTCGATATGTTGTTTTTGAACTATCTTCAATAAAAAAAACTGACTCGTTGGTGTGAATGTAAACGCGCTAGTTTGGAATCATCAGGTCCTGAGTCTGATAAGCCAAAATGAAATTTAAGCGTACCTACTTATGTAAACGACAAATTTGTTAGGATAGCAAATAACAAAATTAAACATTGCAAAATAACATTTTACTACTTAGCTCGTTCAGCAATACCCAGGTAACAAAAATACGTATAAGTGATATTTTATTATAAGGTATATCATTATAAGTCATATACGAAGTATATGACGACGTTTTATGACGTCTTGTGGACATCTCCATTACGTTTTATTACCGCTATATTTGACGTTACTTCGTATATAATGACGTACATATGACTTTGTGATACAGAAAATATTATATTTTGGGTTAACGCCTGCCAAGTTAGAAGCTTAAAATCACAATGAAAAACAATATTAAAATCAAGGTTACATTGTAACTATTGTGTTACGGCACAAATCGACGTCACAGGGACGTAGTACCATGTATCGTTCGTCAGTTTAAATATAATGCATCAATGGAGCTCCGGGGTGGGCTGTATGAAGACATACAATTTATGAAATACTAGCTGCGCCCCGCGGTTACACCCGCGTAGTGATGGATGGTGATGATAAAAAGTGTCCTATATCCAGTGCCCCATCTATTTCCATACCAAATTTCGCCAGAATAGGTAACCTAGCATTATGGCAGAGTTTTTCCTACTTGACACTTACCTATCGTTATATTTTGGAAAATTCACACAATATCTGTATAAATTATAGCATGTGTTATTCTGACGTGTAAGCTACATTATTGCAAAGTTTCATTAAAATCCGTTCGGTACATAGTTTTTGCGTGAAAATATCCATACTTACAAAATTTTGCGTATATAATATTAGTAGGATTGGAAGTACCAAAAATTTTCTGCTGTTAGGCGCAAACTCTGAGCCTTGGCGTTTTAGTCAGCCATAGACACACTGCGCCTCAAATTAATTATTGAATTGCGTAAAATAAAAGAAAATCTTTATTCATAGTAAGTATATAAGTATAATAATAAGTACGTTTGATGGTTTATTGACAACTAAATTTCCGGCCGCGTCTCCACCCGCTCGTATGTCGGTTATCGCGCAAAAATATTAACCACTATTTGGGCAGATGGATAAAAACTATCCTATGTCCTTCCTCGGATCTCAAACTATTTCCAAACCAAATTTCATCCAAATCGGTCTAGTAGCTTTGGCGTGAAAGCGAGACAGACAAACATAGTTACTTTCGCATTTATAATATGAGTATGGATTACTATATCCTACTTAAACTTTTAGCTTTGGTTCTATAGTTTGCCTATAGTTCCATCGTCATCACTTTTAGTCATTGTAAACGCGGGTGAAACTGCTTGTGCAGCGCAGCTATAGTAAAATATAAACCAACCTGTAGGTACCTATCCTATAAGGCTTTAATATTATAATAATTTGCCATATATAATATTATAATATTTGCCCGGATCCTTCGACCAATATAAAATGAATTCTTATTTTATCTTCATCTATTTTATATTTTCTATCTCGTTTAATTTTGTTGTTCATTTTATATTGGTCGAAGCCCGGACCTACAACCGAGTATAATTTACACTGATCAAGAACAATAACTGGTCAACAGGGATGCAACATGGCGTTATATACGGAGCAGAGCCAAGAGGTCTACCGCTCTCTGAGAAAATCTTGCCTCAGTACCTGAAAGAGCTCGGCTATAAGACACACCTTGTCGGAAAGTGGCACTTGGGGCATTACAAGAAGGAATACCTTCCACTGAATCGAGGGTAAGGAATCTTTTTACCATAAACTTAATAAATATTATACTAGTGGTTCTCCGAGCTATAGACCTCGCGAGTCTGCCCTTGAATAGCTTACAATTGAATAAAGGTTCACTGCGAATGCTAATGGGAGAATATAAAACGTATATCTCCGTCATTTTGAAAAAAATCCAAAAACTGAAGTGACAATAAAAATTATGGACTTATCAAACCTCCTCACAAAATTTCATAAGAATCGGTTGAGAAATGCGACCTGTAGATGAGAACAACCGGACATACGAAAGCATTTTTGTCTAAGTTAAAGCAGAGACGCTTCGCTCGAACTAAGTTCTCGCTCGGTCAATTAAATATTGATTATTTAAATTATTTGTATACCAATACATGAGTTAGTTTATCTTGCACGGGGAGAATTAAACCTGTTTTACAACTCACCTTTTATTGGTAAGTGATGATGATATATAATATATTTAAGGGATAGTGACGGAACACGCACGAATCTCTCCCGATAAGCGGTAAACTCTGCAACAATGCATTTAGTCACAAACGACGAACTGCACGGCGCCCGTCACCATCGCCGGTGTCCTGAGACATACAGTCTTCAGAACGCTGTCAATACAAACGTAGTTTCGTCATGTTTTAGATATCAAGTGACCAAACTCGTTCAAATTTTGCAGTATCTCTTTGAGTCTCGTATAGCTTCTGGTTTGTCGGTTTTCCTTGAAAATGTGTATCTTCAAAATTATTTTGGAAAATACGTTGATAATGATTAAATACGTTCTTTGAACAATCTAGCATACTATTATGAGAAACGCGAGTGATTCCGCGAGAGATACGCCGCGAAGAGCGTCGAAATATCTTCCGGTTTGGCTGCGTGTGACGTCACGTCAGCTTGACAGGTAAATTAAGCGGAATTTTCACTCGCTATAATTTTATATTTTTTAAGTGTGTTATGAAAATATTAATTTAATGTTTTCTAAAAATATTTTCAAAATATTTGTTACTAGCTTTCCGGGCGCGGCTCCGCCCGCGCGTATGTCGGTTATCGAGCAAAAACATTAACCTCTTTTTGCACAGTTGGATAAAAACTATCCAATGTTTTTTTCCGGGGTCTCAAACTATTTCCATACCAAATTTCATTCAAATCGGTCCAGTAGTTTTGGCGTGAAAGCGTAACAGACAGACAGACAGACAGACAGAGTTACTTTCGCATTTATAATATTAGTACTGATTATTAAGGTTCATTACCTTGTAAATAGGCGAAGTAAACGTAGTCGCGCGTTTATAGTAATAAGGTTCCAGTGGTCGGTGTGGAACTCTATTAAGTGTCTTGTTATTCCGCTATATGGTCAATAAATGTTTTTATTTTAACGGGCCAGCTATTATGGTTTAAGAGATTAATCTGGTTTTAGTAGGACGGGTACACGAAGTCCGTTTTTTATACAATAAGTATCTCGTTATGATCCCCGGACTACATTCTATGTGTATACCATAATCTATCAAAATCGGTTTTATAGTTTTCACGTAATGCGTGTGTATACAGACAGTAAAAGTAAAAATATATACCTTAAATAGGGAAATTGTTTCAATGAATAAGTACATTTTAGTGTGTTCGTAACAGGTTCGACAGTCACACTGGGTTCTGGACCGGCCGGATAGACATGGTCGACCACACTTCCATGGAACACGGCTCCTGGGGCTTTGACTTCAGGCGAGGTAGGTGCGTTGTATTATTTATACTCTTTATAATTACAACAAATAATCCACTAAATGGGAGCTTTTCGTGAAAAAAATCTTAGCCGTGAAGGTATTAATAACAAAAGTATATTTTATAATCATGGTTTACTTTTGAATCATATACCAAGTTGTACAACTTTATCATACCATATTATGTAACCATATGCTAATAATATTAGATTGCAATCCAACGGGGCAATGCTGCCAGGATACTGAATGCTGGACGCTACCAACTATAGGGCTGGAGCATTTGGACTGCCTGTAGGCTTGCAATTGCCTATAGGTTGCCTAAATGCTTTCGTTGTAGTCGCTGTATCAATTAGAAACTAAATACAACAGTACCAACACACTACCAACTAGATACAACAGTAATTTGAAGTTTGTTGTTAATTAAGGCGATAATTTGTTCAACTCAATAATTTTTCAGGATTTCAAGTAGCACACGATCTCTTCGGAAAATATGCTACGGATGTTTTCACCGACGAAGCAGTCAAAGTAAGTACAGTCTAAAAGTAGGTATATCTACTCGTATAAAACTATGGAGTAGCGATTGCTCGCGACATCATTTGGGCACAGTAATGTTATATAGATAACATTACCGTGATTTGGGGTATGGTCAATCAAGATCTTTTCGTATAATAAGGTGCGCTACAAACAGCTGAATTTTGTGATCGATAAGGAGCATGAAAGGAAAATTCTGCATATTTTAATAAAAAGGTTGGTATGCACCTTTTGCGAATAGGACTATTTTCAAATGTGCATTTTGCTACGGTGGAACCGAATGCGAGTGTGTAGTTTTGTGAATAAATCATCTTGGTTTTTGTAATGACTGACGATAATATCCTATTACCATCATCATCATCATCATCAGTCGGAAGACGTCCACTGCTGAACAAAGCCCCCGCCATAGAACGCTACAAAGTACGGCTATTAGCCACTTGTAGCCATTTCCTATACTACGTGTAATTAAAAAATCAAAACTTAAAAATGCAAATATAAAAACCGAATATAGGAATACTTAATATGCGATAACATTTGGAAAATTATTGTAATCTTGTTTGCTCGAGGCAAATAATGACTAGTAGATTCTACCTGTGATTCCCCTCAACAACCATTAAGGTATTTGCTCTCCCACGCATTTATGTTAAATTTGGTGAAACTAATAATTATAGGTTCTGTTTGGCTATAATTATAGGCTGTTTGTGTCGGAGTGGCTAAACATATTACCCGCATCAGACAAGTTAGAACAGACTTAACTACACTCGAGAGCAATGAATCCGGGTCACTTAAAGAATCCTAAAAATCTCGGAAACTAAAAATGCTAGGTTAATGCAATAAACTGTATTTAATAGACAATGTAATACTCCTTAAATGAAGGTATTAAAACTTCTTAGTTATTGTAAAGTTATATCATAAAAAAATCAAATTTGAAAAAGGGCCACTTTCGAAGATGGAACTACGAAATTACAGCATTTGGTTTTGCTTTTGTTTGTAATCTGTCATTTATGTGGGTACATAAACCATGTTGATAGTGCTCTATATTCATTATTCAAGCTGAAATTATGTCGCTTACGCCTGAAGAATGCACTAGAATACTTACAATGCTGGAAACCGGCCGGAGTCAGCGCGATACAGCCAGGACTGTCGGTGTGTCGCTGTCAACAGTACAAAGAGTTCTCCGACGTTACGAAGAAACTGGTTCTAACCTACGCAGACCAGCAACGGGCAGAACCAGGTGTACCACAGCACGAGAAGACCGATACTTGGTGAACACCATGCTTCGAAATCGCTTTCTCACAGGAACTGAACTCACCAATCAGTTTCGACGCCTCGGAGGAAGTAACCCAAGTGCATGGACAGTAAGACGTCGGCTTGCTGAATCTAACTTAAAACCCCTTAGACCTGCAAACGGCCCTAAACTGGAGCGTGGGCATCGTATTTCGAGACTAAGATATGCCCAGAGCCACGTAAATTGGAGTATTGAAGATTGGTCAAAAGTTATGTTCTCCGACGAATCAAAATGTATGCTCTACAAGCACGATGGAAGACACAGAGTGTATCGAAGACCAGGGGAAAGATTCAAGCAAGCATGCATCGAAGAAAAAGTAGCCTACGGTGGTGGGTCTGTACTTGTGTGGGCCGGAATTTCTTCTGAAAGTCGCACAGAGCTGGTGATCATAGAAAACGGCTCTTTAACTAGCGTAAGATATGTGGAAGAAATCCTCAATGATCACGTTGGTCCATTTATGGTCAATTTAGGTGAGGATGCTATATTTATGCATGACAATGCCCGACCTCATACAGGTAGGATTGTGAATGACTACCTTCAAGAGATGAACATTACTCGTATGGAGTGGCCAGCGCGCAGCCCGGATATCAACCCGATCGAGCATGCTTGGGACGAGCTAGGCAGATGCGTAAAACAACGAAACCCTCCCCCAATCACGCTTCGTGAGCTCTAAATTGCTCTCACAGAGGAATGGGAGAATATTCCCCAAAATCGTATAAGGAACTTGGTGTACAGCATGCCAAACCGCGTAAACGCAGTAATGGAAGCACGAGGAGGCAATACGAAGTATTAAAATTCAAGAAAATCGTAATAAAGTTCAAAAATTTCATGTTTCCTATTTTTGTTTTAAGGAGAGATCAGCAGTTTTTTTCTTTATGTAATTTTGTGTTAATAAAATGTATGGTGACTCATATTTTTTTTACTTTCATTTAAGGAGTATTACATTGTCTATTAAATACAATTTATTGCATTAACCTATCATTTTTAGTTTCCGAGATTTTTAACATTCTTTAAGTGACCCGGATTCATTGCTCTCGAGTGTATTTAAAAGCATTTAAATAGTCAAGTCTGTCCTAACTCTGTCAAAAAACTTTTGTTTGCATATGAGTTGTTAGTAAACTTAAGGCTTAAAAGATTGACTGAAAGCGTAGGCTTTCTGTAACCTAAAGGAACTAGGTGATAAACGCTTCTTTAATGTATACGAGTAATTATGTGCATATATCTCTAAAATATTGTACCTTTGTCTGAAATGGACAAATCGTTGTTTCTATATTTAAACTACTTTCTTCTAACTTTATGCTTTTACAATAAGGGGCTATTCTATTCTGTTTTTACTTACTTAAAAGATGTTATATAAAAATAAAATTGGAACAACAGTTTATTACAGATGCGGCACTTTAGCTTAAAAAAGTTACAGGACGCTGCCTTATGCTTAATTAGCCTGACAAGACTTCACCAGTAGCTACTAACTAAATAATATTAAGCTTTTTTTTTTTTTTATTCATATATAGGTTCGCGTTTGACCACACCTTGCCTGATGTTAAGCATTGATGTCGTCTAAGATGGAGCACGCTTACCTAGAAGAAACCTATTTACTCTCGATTTGAAGACACCCATGTTGTATTCATTGGGAAAAACAGACCACGGTAAGTAGTTCCACTCTTTCGCAGTACGCACGAGAAAAGTGGAAGCGAAGCGCTTCGTACGAGTACTGGGAATATCAACCATGTACGGGTGGCGCCTCTCCGTTTGTCTGGACGTCCGATGGAAGAAGGGGGAGGGCGGAACTAAGTTGTGCAGTTCTTGTGCACATTCACCGAAATGTATCCGGTAAAAGACCGATAGACAAGCGACTTTACGGCGGTGCTCGAGGCTTTGTAGCCGAGACTCCCAAAGAAAGTCACTGCCTATTAACCTCTTGGCACGTCTCTCGATCGACTCAAGTGCCTCAAGTTGGTATTTGGCAGAGCCGTCCCAGAGGTGAGAGCAGTACTCAACACAGGATCTTATTTGCGCTTTGTACAGAGTGAGCGTCTGTTCCGGTGTGAAGTACCGTCTCACCTTTGAGAGGATACCAAGTTTTTTTGCAGCCAACTGAGCCTTTGACTCAATCAACAAAGCTGCAAGTTTAGCTTCAATCTTGGTTTTTTATCAAAACCCATCTCGCCAAAACTGAGTCACAGTACAAGGAAAGGCCCTTATATTGTGTGTGGGTATTGTGACTGTGACTATGACTTGCCCCGTGGGGTGCCGGGCCATAATGTCACAAGTGCATGAAAGGGGTATGGGCAGCCGCGCCTTCTGAGGAACTGATATCTTAATCTGCTATCTCCAAGACGCTTGCCAAGCGTGGGGATTATGGTAAACCCCCCTTAATGGGGGTGGCAGTATTTAGCTGTGGACACTCCGGCTGATACACATACTGTTGCTAGGTGCTGGAACGTTTCTCCTCATGATATCAAGCCACTAATTTCTTAATATTGCAGGTTATCAGAGGGCACAATAAGTCGGAGCCATTATTCCTGATGGTCTCGCACTCGGCAGTGCACAGCGGGAACCCGAGCGAGTTCATCAGAGCCCCGGATAAAGTCATCGAACAGTTTAAACACATCAAAGATTTCCAAAGGCAGAAATTTGCTGGTGGGTAACAACCATGTGTCTTGTACTTACACTCTACATACTTGAACTCTATATTGGAACAACGTTGGGGCTTGTTGCAGTTGTCTCCGAGATGCACTAGTGTAATGAATTCTTTTTTATTTTAAGCATGGTTTTACGCACTATTAGAAAATTATTGTTGCTAAGGAGCAGAGGTCTTTCAGTCACATATAAGGACGGCCAATGTAAAGACGTAGGACGGGCGTTCATTTTTGGACTCCTATAGGTGACTAATTTAGATATACTGTATCTAAATCAGTCACAATATGTGTAGTGTACCGACGTAATACACGCAACCTCATCAATTTAGAGTCTCTCTGATCCTAACTTACCAAATCCATGCTCTGATCTCTGGTTATGCAATCATCACAGTGTGTGTGCGAGCACAACCCCGACCGAGTTCACAGTAAAATCGTTGTACGCACACGCATTTAAATAATCACGTTTTTTGGAGAGTAGTGCTTTATATACTAAAAGATCTCTTTTAAGTTTCTTCGTTCAATCAAATTGCTTCTATATTAATTTAACGTTAGAAAAAGCCTGCTCAAATTTGCAATGCAACGCGTGGAGGTTTAATTAAATCATCATACCTATGTTAAGAACTTATAAATAGTTTGAAATTAATGATGCTCAAATTATTTTTGTAATTTTCTGTTGTCAGCTGTTGTATCTAAACTAGACGAGTCAGTCGGAGCGGTGGTGTCCACTTTGCAAGCGGAAGGTCTTCTGGAGAACTCAGTGATTCTGTTCACCACCGACAACGGAGGCGCCGCCGCTGGTTTCAACGATAATGCTGCTTCCAACTACCCCTTGAAAGGAGTAAGTATTTGCTGCACTATATACCCGTGGCTACGTCATACCAAAGCAGCTAGTAACTATTGCTGATACTTTCTCATCTGTTGATGCCTTTGATCACTTTCTCATCTGATGATGGCAAGTCCGGTCGAAAATGAAAATTGAGGCTAAGAATTCCTGGCTCTCAAAGACAGCAGCCGGAAACATCGATTTAAATAAAAAAGGAACATAGGTTACGCTTTAATATCACAACATAAGGTGTACAAAATTAAATACAAGAATATAGGACATGCATACAGCTACACTTCCATTATATATGATATACGTTTTAATGAATGACTAAGACAGATGCCGTAGTTGTGTATGTGTTTCCAAACAGGAATAGAAAATACCACGTAAACAGTTATCAGAAACCCGCGTTATAGGTGATCAAGTAGAATAGTTATACAGTCTAACAACAAAACCAAAAATCAATGAAACTTGAACATAATTTCTCGCTAAATACAAATATTCTCAAAGTCAAAAAATCGTCGTTAGAGCTGACTATGACAAAATAATATTCCGAATGAGCAGCCAGCATAGAATGCCACTCATGACCTCGAGGTGTGAGATCGAAGAGGATGATATAGATATGAAGTAACCCAAGAACGAATGTTCCATGTTATTCGAAGTCGTAAGTAGAGTGATTGCTTACTTGGTTCTTACTGCTCCTAAGCTTAAACGATTGTTCTTTTTCTCTCAGGTGAAAAATACTCTTTGGGAGGGCGGCGTTAGAGGTGCGGGTTTATTATGGAGTCCTTTAATTGCGCAGAAGTCTCGAGTTGCGACTCAGAGATTGCATATAGTCGATTGGCTTCCAACTTTACTTGGCGCAGTGGGAGCTGATATAAGGTAATTATAATTAAATAAAATGATTAGTTGATATTGAAAGGGTAGGCACATAATTACTAGGTATTTGGAATAATAAAATTTGGGTTTGATTTTGGTAAATTTGAAGGTGAAATCATCTTCAGAGTATCATGAAGAAAACTTATAATGAATGGACCTTTTGGGTATAAAACCGTGCTGAAGATCTTTAATTATACTGCTTCATTAATGGGTACAAAAATATATGAAGTGCGCCTGTTTAAAAAATACTTTTGGGTACTCCCATAGTATAGTAATATACTATATATGATAGTGTATATATACGATAGTGAATTGTCACACTTATCGCTAAAATGTGACCAATTTTATACATAACAAATCCGTGTCGAAAATTTTTAAATTGCACAATCACATCCACGTTAAAAATATAATTAATTATCTAGCATTATCGAAGAGGTCGTAGCCGCCACGTGCAGCGCTCATTGAGATTTAACTTTCTTTAATTCATGTTTTGTTTTATTTACCGTTACAAGCTCCTATTGATCTGCACTGCCTTTTTAAACCATAATATATCAAATTTTTATTATGTATTTACATAAATTATATATATGAACTTGGAGTACTGGGCTTTTACCCTGTATTCCATTGGTTATATAAGGTGGATATTAATTCATCAACAATACTAGTAGAATCGATAACGGAATGTGTTATACTTATGTTTAATTTTCACATACACAAAAAGTCTGTACTATTGATTAAGCTGTGGCACGTTGGCTTTGGGAATAATAGCAAGACAACCGCGACACGGTAATGTTATCTATATAGATAACATCACCTTGACCGCGGTCTACGAACACGGTGTATCTACTCTATTCACGTACACGCACGATTGCTACGCAAAGTTAATGAACTGCTGTACTAGGCACAATAAACAGCTGTTTTGTGTACGGTAGCGGTTTAACACAATACGGCATACCTAAGTAGCTGCAACACAATACAGTACGTACCAACGTAAACTTGATATTAAAAAGAATGTAGGTAAGTAACATTTTTATCATTTAGAAGAGTTCAATCGATTGGCGATTATGCAAAGCATTCGGCAGTCTAGCTAGTTTGGCCGGTAAGGCCTTTGCCTTCGTCAAAATTGGTATGTGAAACAGCTTCATCTATCACTAGATCAAAACAGCTGTATTGCCCTAGTGTGAGAATGGAGTAAACCGCGGTTCTCGCTATCATACTAAAAGGCAACGCGCCGCGCTAAGAAAATAGTTATACTGATTTTTTGTATGTGAAAATTAAACATGAGTGGAACACATTCCGTTATCGATTCTACACCATCCCCCGCAGTATTGTTGATGAATTAATATCCACCTTATATATATAAATAAACATATAGCGCATTTTGGATGGAACTAATTCGACTCTGTGGACTTTCCCATTCGATAGGTACCTACGTTCGTAACACAAACTCCATTGAGTAAACTAATATAAAATTTTCAATATTTTCAGCGTTCTTAATAATATCGACGGCATCAACCTTTGGGACGCGCTGTCCAAGGACGTCAAGTCTGAGAGGACAGCTGTAGTGCACAACATCGACGATATTTGGGGGATCGCAAGTATCACCATTGATAAATGGAAATTAATACAAGGTAAGTACCTAGATATGTAAAAGGAGTTATAACCCGGTTTAATAAAGAAACTAATTTAAAATTAATCTCACGTGCACTCTGTCATAGATACTGCAATAGTCTACAAGTGAGAGGTCATGATTTTCGGCTGAAGTGTGAAATATATAGCATAAGTTATAGTTTGCTAAGAAAACCGCTTACAGCGCACAATATCGCAGCTCCTATGTATATTAGCTGTAGTGACGACTGACGTGTAGATTGAGGCATTCAATAAACGTATGTAGTTCGTAAATGGTGTCTTTATTTTATCTAACAAACCCGATCATTTCACGGCGCCATTTGTGATCCGTTGTTTTACTAAGCCGGGTTATACCTGCTTATTTTTGACTCTGTTTTGCGGAACTAGTGACGATTATAATATTTTTATTAATTTCGTAAGCAGTGTTCAACATTATATTATATTATATTATATTATATTATATTATATTATATTATATTATATTATATTATATTATATTATATTATATTATATTATATTATATTATATTATATTATATTATATTATATTATATTATATTATATTATATTATATTATATTATATTATATTATATTATATTATATTATATTATACAAGTATTTTTCATACTAATGGCTCCCCCATTAGGGGTGGCTTGCCTTAAACCCCGCGCTTGGCAGGCGTCTTGGGGTTTGCAGTGTAAGATGGCAGTTCATCACAAGGCGCTGCAGTTAGGAAGATACGGAATAGGGAGCACAATTCTTGTTCGGCTAATTCTATAATCAAAACTAAAATAGATATTACCATATAATATGTCAGCTGATTGATATAAAGGGGGGTTCGAATTTCCCATTTGTATTCTCTGTGTTTATAATAATGCCATTAGTATATATTACTGGTGGTACGGGAAGTATACTGATAACAAACCTTATATTCGATTAATAGTAGATAAGACTGTTGAGTCTGAGCACGCCTACTACATCGTTCTGTCTTTTGTTTTTCTATGCTTTATGGAAAAAGGTAAAAGTCATTGCTGAGATCTTTTGCTTATTTCAAATTAAAACAGGTTATTTCCCTCCAGGTTCATCATACGACGGTAAATGGGACCAGTGGTACGGGCCGGGCGAGCGCGAGGGCAGCTATAACTTGGACTCTGTTTACACGGCACAGGCTGCCATCGCCATACAGGGCTTGGGCTTGATGCCGAACAGGAATAAAGTTGATGAATTCAGGTTGGCATTTTTAACATATAATAATCATAAGAAATGAAGAATATAGTTAAGTATGGCTATAGTAATATATCACATTTTTGGATACAAATAAGAATGTGACTCCCAGCCATTGTCTTATTATTATAACTTCGTAAGGACAGGCCGAACGCCATTTTGTAATGTGATAATTTGTCGTTGTCAAAACAACAGTGACTCCGACGCGAGCACAATCTGCGATGCAAATCCAATGTGATCATTTATGCACAAATACCACACGTTGTGGTGAAGGGTTCTAGGAACTGCGTTTTAAACAGCAGTAAAAAAAAGAATTTCATAGCACCGCTATATAAGTCAATTATTTGAATATTAATCGTCCTTTTAAACAAAATGTATATGTTACGTCGAACGCAGTGACCACGAAATCCAGGAGATGGAGTTGACTCCTCCCCCATACATTCTCACCTTTGAAGTTTGAACCCACATTTTAAATTATCGGTTATTACAAATGATACTGCATTTTTTGATTTTTATTGAATAGGGTATCTTTTATATACTTATAATAGTAATACAAGAAGTATTACTAATATAAGTATATCTTTTATCTGCCAAAACGTCTCTAATTCGATTATAGTGATTTGATGTCGAGCGCATGTACCAAAGTTGACAAATAATAAAAATATCGTAAAACTACAGCCACCGCCATAAGACACTGACAAAATTATGAAATAAGTGGTGGAAGGCCACGATTACGACAATAAGCTCACAGTACCGACTTTAACAAGCTATTTCACATTTTACAGTATCGGAAGTCGGTATAATTATAAATATACCTATACAGTCGACTCTCGTTAATTCAAACCTGCGATAATTCGAACCTCTCTATAATTCAAGTTATCACGAGTTCCCTAGAAAAACTCTTTATATTTCGAACTAAATCAATAAATTTTTATGCACTTGGTAATTCGAACGAGCGTACGATACGTTCCGTAGCGGTGATTTTTATCAACGCTACGCAACAAAACGACGCGTTAATTCGAACTTATCGGCGTCAAACACTCGACAATTCGTAAAGAATAAGTCACTTGATCCTCTTATAAATAAGTCCGAACTTATAAGTAATCCATCCCGCTGCGGAGACATATAAGTACATTCCAGAACAAGTTCAAGCTTGCTCCAATCGTACCTACATGAGCCTTTGTTTAGGTAATGATTAGTTTGACATACACTTCCGCACGAATTGGTTTGTTTAGTTAGATGTTGCTGTCTAGGTTCATTATCTTATAGCGAAATTTTATTTGCGATAGATACAAATGAAAAGATGAGGATGATACATCAGAACTTTGGTCAGTTAAGGAAGCAAGGGCCTCATTAGACATCTTACAAAGCTTTTTTCTATAAGACGAAGGTGATGAAAAAGCAGACTTGGCACTTTATCTCTTAAAAAATATTGAGCAGTCTGAGCAGCACCGTGCTTTGAAGCAAACCAATATAACAGATTTCTTTCGAACAGTTTCGAATTAACGAGAGTCGACTGTAAATTGATTTTGCAATCACCTCATATGTTACATTGTTTTGTTCCT
Organism: Plagodis dolabraria; assembly: GCA_963854805.1. NCBI lineage: Eukaryota > Metazoa > Arthropoda > Insecta > Lepidoptera > Geometridae > Plagodis > Plagodis dolabraria. The sequence goes on from OY978446.1 coordinate 28,819,997, forward strand.
CATATGTTACATTAATTGATTTTAGTGTAGGTAATTTATTAAGAAAATGATATATCGTTTGAAAAATATGTAAAAAACCTATTAATAGAAAAATCTTATTATTCTCTTGACGAATTCCTCCAACAATAATGTAGTCCTATATTAATTATTATAAATAGACCGGCCCACTCTTTACCAACATTGCTACACCCAAATAGGGTAGTTATGTGATACCTATAAGTTGTGTTTATTTAATACCTGCATGTAAAACCACATAATATTGCAATAAATGATTTGATTTTTTTTTAATCTTAAAAATTTGGTAATTTCAGAGATGCAGCTACGTTAAAGTGCAATAACAGCGACCCGACGTCACCGGTGGCGACTTTAACGGGACCTTATCTGTATAACATTGAGGAAGATCCTTGCGAATACACAAATTTGGCTAGCTTGTAAGTTTTTATTCTCGGCCGTTCGTACATACCTACTGTTTTTCTTGTTTGTTTGCACTTGGCAAAAAAACAACTATGAGCACTGTCTATTGGGATAATGCGAAGACGTATACAAAGTATTTACCTGGCATATCTTTTTTCCCATCATATTCGCTGGATTTTGCAATTGTTTTTGTCACAAACTATAGTACCTGTAATATTTTCAGAGAACCTGAAATCCTTCAAAAGTTGATGACAGAACTACAACAAATAAATGCGACGGCTGTGCCCCCCAACAATAAGCCACTAGATGAGAGAGGAGATCCTAAGCATTGGGGACGAGTGTACACCAACTTTGGTGACTACGTATCAAAGTACCCATCAACCACGTGTATGTGATAACCTATACGTATACCTTCGTTAAAGTGAGATCAAGTACGTTTATATATTTTAATAAAACACAAAGGTTCAACCAAAATGTTTCTTATTATTTATTTTAGAATGTATTTAAGAAAATATTTCTTGTTATAAAAAAAAAATGTATTCTTAACTTTAATGAGGCACACGTTTAAATCAAACTTATTATATTACTAAGCTGGAAACTAGCTATGAAAATAGAACAAATCTTCTGAAGTAGTAGCAATAACAAAAACTTTAACATATCGATATTTCAACAGTTTTGGCATTATCGATAACGAACCTATTTTGGTTCAGTCGCGAACAGAAATAGGTTCGTTATCTGCTGTAATGGATCTACTTAGGTACGCGGCTAGGCAATCTCCTGGCTCGTTTGGTCTTCACTCCAGAACGCACCGGCATATTTTCGTCGTTTTCTTTCATCTTCCGTTTAGTGCCTTTATTCCCGATCGTATCAATGTCCTTCACTGGATTGTGAATCCCACTGAGCGGTAACTCTGCATCCATTGGCTGGTCAGATGAAAACAAGGCTTCTCTGTATTTCTTTAGAGTGGAATCTTCGCTGGCGCTGTCCGGCGGGGTGTTCTCTATGATTTTTCCCAAGGCGCTCTCGTTTTGTAGAGTTATATTGTGTAGCGGCCCCAGAACGGCAGCCACAGGGTCTGGCTGGCTGCCCTGAGAAAGCGTCTCCGCGAAAAATCGTTCCACTACGCTGGGCTTAGACCCTTCTGTTTGGAAGAACTTCTTCATCACGCTGCTCACTCGCTCCTGCTTTATTTTCAGTGCAGAAATAAAGCTGAAAAGTTAATTACAAATGGTCAGAACTCCTGCTTTCGATTTGGTCAGCGTAGAATATGGTATAAAGTGACGCCACGCGTATCGAAGAAAATAATTCGCTGCGGTATTATATAAATTGCTAGTCTAATTTAACGTTGTAGAACTAAACATTTTTTTAAATCTATATTCCTTCTGATCTTTAGGAGGCAATATTCTTACATATTTAAGAGATTGGTGGATTACAAATGAAATACACGTAGTAATATGCAAATATATCTGCATCACACATATATTATAAATATACTAAAGTGTGTGTAAGTGATTGTTGCCTCTCACCTAAGAAATGGACGAGTGTTACCTATATTGAAACTCGGTGAATATATATTTAGGTCCTGGATTAGGACTGGTATAAAAATCTTCTTTTTGTTAACGTACCCTGTTTGTACTTGTTTCAACGACTCCGTGGTGCTGCTATATCTACATCATCATGAGCTTACCTTGGCGTGAGTTATGATTTGTGCAGCGAGCGCAATCCTACCGACTACGCCAGTGAGCACCACTGCAGCGGGTGACGAAATAACGAAACCAGAAGTAATATAAAGTCACTCTGACTGAAGCCTTGTTTCGACGACTCCGCTGTGCTGTCTCCACGAGCTACAACACCTGGACCTACGCAAATTGGTATATGTGGACCAACGTCTCAATCCTACTGACTGCGCCAGTAGACACCACTCCATTCTATGACGAAATAATGAATGTATAGTGAACTTACTCTGATTTAGGCTTTATTTCAATGACTCCGTGGTGCTGCAGTGTCTTCATGAGCTATGTTGCCTTGGCCTGTGTAAATAGGCAATCCTACTGACTGCGCTAGGAACACCACTCCATCCTATGACGAAATAACGAAAGTAGAAAGTACTTACTCTGTCTTGGGCTTCGTTTCGACGACTCCATGGTGCTGCAGTATCTTCATGAGCTTGGCCGCTTTGGACTGCGTCAGTTGGAACTTGTCTGCCAGAGAGCGCAATCCTACCGACTGCACCGTCGAACACCACTCCAGTGTACGTCGGAATATGCACAGCGGCTGCGGACATTTAACATTCTCAAAATTTTAAGTTATATTTGCTTATAATAATATGTTCAAATAGGAGTGCTATAATATGTTTGTAAAAATAGTCATGCAAATAACTCCAACTTTTCCTTCAGGTACCGACTTCAAAAAGTTATTTCACACCTTTGAGTGTTGAAGTCGATTCCATTTTTTGGTTGTTAATCAAGGAATTAAGAACATCAAAAATGTGCTTCATCTTGAAAATAGTACCGTAGACGGTGGCCTCCACCAGGAAGACGCGAATAACCGATGGGAAATTTGAATTTTTCGGAGGGTGCTAATATAGATTAAGGTAAAGCAACAGAGCCGGACATCTGTAGTCGCAGGTTCAATTATTTTTCCAAGTTTTCGAAATTCGAATATTGTCGTTGAGCATGCGTAAATGATGGTAAACATAATAGTTAGTGTGTGATGTGTGACCTCTCTCCTCTCGGCGGGCATGTCCATCAGCGTGCGGCAGGTGGGCACGCGCGCGGGGTCGGCGTCAGCGCAGCGCGTGCAGCAGTGCCGCGCCACGCCGCGCGCCTCCCCGCGACGCACGCCGAAGCACGCCGCGTGCTGACCGGTGCCGCAGTAACTACATGCCGCAGTATACAGTACATATTATAACAACCCCCTATACAACTCACTCGGAGCTGTATATTGAACTGTGCTGCTTCGAGGCACATTATGCGCTCGCGGCACTATTTCATTAGTTCAAAATTAACCGTTACATCAATCACGTAACGTACGTAAGTTATTTCTGTTCAGAAATATAAAAATAGCATTTAAAACTCATCATTTATTTTTGATACCTGATAGCTGTAACCTTTACCACTATCTCATCTGATGGTACCTAAGTTATGATGTGGTCAAAGATGTTGTTTAGGCAAACTTAGAATTTCTGGCTCTCAAGGACAGCGGTCGGAACAAAAGCTTAGGTGCTTGTCGACCGATTTTCTACTTGAGGGTGGTAGCTAGCCAGTCGGGCATTAGCAAAGTGCCCAACCACCATGCAAAATTTTATTCATCATCTTTTTTTTAATTATCATCCAAGCTGGCGTACACCCCTGGCTTTAGAACTGGAATGGTTACTGAAGATAAACGTTATGCTAGCGTTTTATGCAAAGTGGATATTGTTTTTTCGGAGGTATTTTGTAACTATTTGGTCGTAATGGAGTTGGAGAACAAACGATGTATAGCTATGTATAGAGTGATGTTACCAAATGTAAAAAAATATTATAAAATGGAATGAATACAATTAGAAACAAATCAATTTAAAATTTGATAACAATAATAATGTAAATAAAATCACAATAATTAATCATAAAAATACTCCTTTGATGAACAAGTTTTGTTAGAGTAGATTCTCAATTCAGTTGTATTATTTTTATATTTCTTATCACATGTAATTTTAATTGAAATAATATACTTCCAGAATAATCCCATAACGTTTTAACAAAATCGGTTCAGTAGTTTCTTTTGAAAAGTAAATAACTGGAAAAATACTGAAGTCATTGAAGTTAATAAAATAAACGTTTCATACTTTACTGTTGTGGAAGTCGGTTTTTTAATTTATTATTTTTACTCTTAGGTAGCCTTGGCCATTTCAAATGATGGTAAGTGATGATTTCGTCGATGGTGGTAAACAAGTTTAAGTCAGAATAGGCACTGGCTCGCAAGAACAGCTACTTGCTTTTTTGCTTGGCGACTGATTTTCTATCTGAACTAGTTCATCTCATAGTTCTATCCAGAACTTTGAGTGCTGTCTCAGAAATTACAAAAAATTTGCTGCCAGTGTGAAGAAGAAAATTATTATATAGGTCTCTATATAGGTCCTATCTATCGCTAGACTCAGAAAATACTGAATATACATTATAACTTAAATACGTTGCCAAAATGTTTGCCATACACGACGCGAGAGGCGTCATGCACCAGCTGAGTAATAAAAAACTACACAATTGCGCATCGAGCGATATGCTTGAGATAATTACTTACAAATGATGAGTAAATAAAATAAGACGACAAGAACACTACATACGTCAACGCAGAATTACTCACTCGCAAATAAGCGTTTCGTCACCCTCATCGCAGGGCCTGTTGCAAGGACACCTCGACCGCGCCGCTGGAGACTCCGTCTGATTTGGACCTGCGCCCGTAGTCATATTGTATTTGTGAAAAAAAATACTTACCTACCTTTTATACAAATAAAATAAAAACAAAAGTTTTATATCAATTGTAAAATGTTTTACTAATAATGTATTATTAGGTTTTTAGCATGTAGGAACTTCTGGCCAATTATGTAATTTGTTACCTTACCAACATCTTAAATTAGGAAACGGCTAGGACCCGCGTTATATTTACCGGAAAGATCTATTTGAAACTAGGTAGGTATATAAAAAGCCCGTGGGGTGCCGTACTAGAATGTCAAAACCCTCTACCCGTGGGTGTCGTAAATGGCGCTAAGGGTAACACACCAGAAATTGGGCAGCAGCGCTTTCTAAGGAACTGATATCGTGGGGATGATGGCAACCCGACAAAGGTGAAAAAAAAAGGGCCGCTTACCTCGGCAGAACCACAACCAACACGCGGCACTATTACAATACTTGTATCTCTACACTAAGGGTCTAGTACTTCTATTTGTATTTTTGTCGGTGCTACCACCGACAAAAATACAAATAGAAGTAAGATATATCCTGCGTTATGTCCGGGGGAGATTGAAGGGACCGGCTGGCGTGATAAGCATATCACTAAATTTGATTCGGTTGAAGCAGACTAGGGCCATGGACTTCTTTGTATTTCACTCCAAGATCTCCAATTTAATACAGCTCAATTGAAGATGTTCCCGAGACCGGTAATTTGGCCTTCTGGGGTGGTGCGTGTATGTTATTTGTTTTTCGAAACAAGCACGGGGCCCACCTGGTGTTAACTGCTAACATATGCCCATACAGATGTCAATGACGAACGAAAATTATAAATTGAAGGGACCGGGGGTAGTAGTAATTGTCACATAACTGTAATAGAGACATGATATGGACTTTTTTGTAGATGTTGATGTCCTCTATAAAAATGTACTATATAGCTTTCCTTTATTATCAACAATTTCCGCAGCGTACACGATATAACGGTTTTTTGGTCGTTTTTTCAGACGTTGGGTTACATTATCAAAGTTTTCATACGGATCCCAAATTTTTTTAAATATTATGTAGCCTATGCTCATCAGGGATAGTGTAGAATTTTTCAAATTGGTCCAGTAGTTTTTAAGTCACAAATCTTTCCTCTTTATAATATTACTTGAGATATATTTTAGCAGATATGTTCAATTATTTAATGTAGCTTCACGTGTCAAATGTCTATAGTGAATGTTATACATTCTTCGGTCTAGACAGCGGCGAGTGTGCTACTCTTAGTTGGAGCCGACATAGGTATAGGATAATAGAATAGGAAGGATATTTAAACAAATCAACCACTCCTTTCCGAAACCTCCTGACTTCCTCTCAGAAAAGGGGTTTACATAGGAGCATCTAGGAGTTTCGACCTATATCATTTTTATCTATATCTATATTAATATTATAGGATAGATTTGTATTTTTGTATGCAACGATAAACTTAAAAAATACTTGACCGATTTGCATGAAATTTGGTATGGAAATAGTTTGAGACTCGGGAAAGGACATAGAATAGTTTTTACTTAACTGCGCAAAAGAGGGTAATGGCTGAACCATTAGATAACCGATAAACGCGCGGGCGGTGCCGCGGCCGAAGAGCTAGATTATATAACACATTTTAATGTTCGTTTTGTTTTAAATTGAAAATTAACTTACTTGAGAATTCTTCATTTTCGTTTTGCGTCATCACTGGAGGATTTAGAGACGCCTGAAAATTAACATTACTGTGAGAGTAATTTAATATAAATACCAATATTATATATACCAGTGATCTTTGAAAAATATCAGACTGAGGGCATAGGACGGAGAAACCTCGTTTCGCAAGAGAATGAGCGAAACAAAACTACGCAAGATTGAAATAGAGAGAGCAAATTTTTTTAAAATAATTTTATATATATAAGTGGGCTTTACGTACGTTATCGTCTTTAAATTAATGAAATGATATCGTTATCATTCTCTTCGATGCGCATGGAGTTAAAAGAGAAAAAAAAATTCAGTAGGCGTTACTAAGTGTATGATAAGGTTCTTTTTATTGTCGCTTTGACCACAACTGCATCTGGTGGTAAGTGATGATGTGGTGGTAATCAATCTTAACCTAGAGAGGCGTAGGTCTCTCAAGGACAGCAACCGGAGCACACCGGTTCTTGGCGATAAATTTTCTACTTGAGGGTGATAGCTAGCCAGGCGCAAAATGCACTTCCACCATAAGTGTGTGGTAATAGTAATTTGTGTTGCAAAGGGATAAAGTCATATTTTGAATTACGTTTTGCTGTTTAGAATATACATTTTCATCTACGTTAAACCTAGGTATTTTGAATAATTAGCCTGATCTATAGTACAATAGAACAGTCCGTTTTACGAGGCATCAAATCATTAGTACAATAATGTATTTGAAGTTTTTTTTTCCAAATGGAGGACTGGACCTTGTTTTACTGGTGTTTAGAGTAAGTTCTTTTCAAAACTTAAGACTGAAAGACCATCTTCCGCATTATTGTATATTCGGTCCCACGTTTTTCCATAAAATATGACTGCAGTATCATCAGCGTACGTAATGATGTCTGCGTTATTCAACTTACTGTTCAGTACTTAAATCATTTTGAAATGCTATTTTAGTCCCTATTTACGAAGAACAAACTAGCTCTTTTAATTCGAAAAGTGTAGTAAAAATTATGAGTTAAAAAGTTTTTTGGATCATTTTCTATTACGATTGGCGCACGTAAGCGCGTGCAGCGAGGCGGGGGGAGGGTGTTCTCCACCGAGTCGACCTTCACGCAGTCAGTGGATCCCTCGTCTCCGACGGCTCTCCAGGCTACACGTAACTACATGGCGCTAGAGTCGGGGCGGTGTTGTATACTCATGCAATGAATGCAATAAACCACTTTGACTTTGACTCACGTTGGCCTCGTGGCTGGAGGGCGGCACGCTACGCACGTAGGAGCGCGCTACGAGTCGGTGGAAGGGCGTATCCACCCAACCCACCTTCACGGCGGCCGCGGCCGTGTCCGCGAGCTGGTCCCGCACCTCCGTCGGCGTCTGGAACCCGGGCGCCTGGTACCCTTCCGGAGCGGCTGACACAAACACTATCCTATTAAAACTGTATCATAGCGGATCTAAAGTGATGCTTGTTCGTACACCCGGTAACAAAGAGCGGTGAAGCGAACGGTTCATCCGATACTAGACAAGAAGATATTCTAATTGGAATTCACTCATACTATCTAAGTATGAGCGAAATTCAATTTGAATGCACCCGTAATAAATAATAACACGGTGCCCTTAGATGGCTAGGTCACCGGGTAGTTTAGGCACTACCGTGGATGGGTACTTGGTATATAGCATATTTTTTGCGCAATTTTGAAATCGTAAACGTATTTCTTACATGTTTTTGTAATTTATTTTCCTCCTCTCCGGAATAATACGTATACTTAGAATCATAAGTATAGTACGATATGAATAACACAAGAAAATATTTCTTTTTTTTAACTGTAATTCATAACATGTTATGAAAATCTGTTTTGTATCGTTATGAATGTGTTATTAGGACGCGACGCGGACGCCACTTTTTCAGTAGATCAAACAAAACTCGAAATTGTCTATATTACTACAATAGGTATCAGAATTCAGAAGGCCATTAATTATTTGGATTGGGATTGGGGCGAAGCACTAGCGTAATAGGTACTAGAGCAGCAGGTGGGTCCTAAGTGTTCTACTGACAATATTTTCTTTGAAAGAAGGTTAAACAATCAATTATTGTAGTGAAAGTAGAGTGAACCTTACTTTCGTTGTAATAAAGTCTCAAGCCGATGTCGAAGATAGACGGCAGCTCGTTGTGGCAGGTTTGCAACACGATGACACAGGCCCGCACGAGGTGAATCGTGCGGTCCCTAATGTTCTCGAAGGTGATGTTGGGGGAGGAAGTCTTTACGTTGTCGCTGTTCTTGGAGTGCAAGCTCATGGTTATAGAGTCGCCGGTATACGTGAACTCGAAGATGAAGTATTCTATCAGGTTGTCCTCGTGGTATTCACCGACGTAAAAGCATAGCGCCAATTTGTGCAGCTGAAAATTCATAAATTATTGTTCCTGCTATGTCTTATTTGATAAAATTGCTTAGAGCAAAGGATGCACTAATAAAGCCACCATCCGCTTAAGGCGAACGCTGACTTAAATGACGGGAAACTCAAATTTCTAATCTTTATTTTTGGGAGCTAGTATGTTTTTAATTTTATAACTTAATTATACCTGATCACGTAATACACGTTAGAGTAATTAAAAAATCGGCCAAGTGCGAGTCGGACTCGCGCACGAAGGGCTCCGTACCAATAGCTATAAGTACAACATTAGACTTAATATTATAACCTTTTTTTGTTTTAACGTGCGCGAGTCCGACTCGCACTTGGACAACATTTTGTATTTGTTGTTATAGCGGCAACAGAAATACGTCATCTGTGAAAATTTCAGCTATCACCGTTCTTGAGATACAGCCTGGTGACAGACGGACGGACGGACAGCGAAGTCTCAGTAATAGGGTCCCGTTTTTACCCTTTGTACGGAACCCTAAAAAGGAATATCTTTTTACACGCATTCGACAAATTGACTCATGGCATAGTGTATAAATATATGACTAACTTATGTGCCAAGGCCAAAAACGTCTGTTTTTGTACTCCAAAAAGTAAAAATAAATCCAAACATCTTTAATACACCAGAGAAAGAAATAAGACTGAAAATAAATATGTAAATTAGCATTTATATTTGTTTCGTGATTAACGAAATAGGTAGAATGATGCCATCTGAAGAAGACGTCGACCTAACGCCCCAAAAAGACGACGTAAGGACGTCTTTTAGCTCGGCTAAGCGGTGATATTTGGACGTCTTTTCGTACGTCGTATCAAGTGCATCAGTTACCACGTCAGACACGTTAATAATTACTGTAAAAAGATGCCGTGAAATTGATACCAGGGATTTAGTTAAAAAAATATGGGGCTAAAATATTATGCTCTGTAACTCAGTAGGTAGGCATAAGAGTTTCTAGCCCCTTTATTTTTTATTATATTCTCGTAAGGTTTACTTATGCTTTGATGATGAGATGTTCTAGATCTACCTAGAAAGTATCAAAGTAGGAAGAGGAAGTTATAGGCGTAGTAGAAATGATACGACAAGTTGAAGCAATGACAGAGCGGTAATAGTTGTGGACTGCCGAGCCGCAGGCTCATTGTTCGATCCGCCGGCTTGAGCTTCACCGCATACTGGTGGACTGGCAATTTTACGAATGCTCGCCTCGCTAGCTACCACCCTCAAATAGAAAATCTGTTGCCAAACACCTAGAAGTGTGTTCTGGCAGCAGTCCTTGAGCCAGCTAGTAATTATAAAATTACTGGCACATGAGTCTTAACTACTCTATCTTTCAGAATGATGAGCGCAGTAGTTCATCACTTGTGACCAAATGCATCTGTTCTAGGCAGAGGTTACCACTTAACATAAGGATGGTCTCGTTCGTGTTCCTTGAAAATTACATTAAAAAAGTAGCATATAGTTCCAGATTCATGGAATTCGCGTCATTATTATTTTTTGCTGCGTGGTAGTTCATAGCCAATAGCCAATGCTACTGAACCATCACTGCTTCAAAAATGTTAGAATATTATTCCTGCATATAATTATGTAATATAACCTGTTACCGGAAGACCCTCTATAGAGTCAGAAAATACGCTTGTACGGATTGTACTAGATGAAACAAAAACGTTGAAAAAAATTAATTTTTTCATAGTAGGGAGATCATCTTTCTTCTAAAATTTTAATTTTAATGATTAACAACACACTCCAAACAAAATACATTACTACAGCTACTACGACAGCATTTAGGCAACCTATAGGTTACAGGCAACATCCGTCCGTCCAAATACTCCAGCCCACTACCAGTTGGCAGCGTGCCCAGCATGCCAGCTGTATTAAGTAGTTGTTACTACATACATATTATGTATGTATGTAAAAATGAGTCAGGTATGGTGTGGCAGACACGTGGGGTACCGGGCTAGAATAGCACCTATTCTAGCCCGGTATTATATTCCTGAGGGAGTCGTGTGGTGTGAGGCGATGAAAAGAAAAAATATTGGGTGAGGCTTTTTTTAACTGTGGACGTCTTCCGACTGTTGACGTGGAGGCTAGGCTTAATTAATACTGAGGTAAGTATACGAATACATTACATATTTTTTATCAAAGGCGTCAAAAGCTTGCGTTAGTGACGTGCTTAGGAACTGAGCGAGCTCGTCTCTGCATTTATTCTTTAGAACTTTTAAACTTAGTCCTGCAAAATGTTCGCTGGTGTAGCTTTCTTCCGGAAAAACGTTTTTCAAATAGGTTAACGTACTGACTGCAATTACAGTCAGTTGTTTCATAAAGGTTACAGAACTTGTGTAGGTTTCAGTGACTTGACGCGGGAAAATTTTAACCCATTCAGCAAGCACCTGTAATAGGAAGATTTAAATGTAGTTGAGGTAGCCAATGTTTCTTAAATATAACCTAATATATGATATATAGCCAAGAACTTACCTCTGAAGTCGCCGATGCTGTCGCAGACATCGTAGCCGTCATTTTTTCTTACAAATGGATAAGAAAATGGATTCTCCTGGTTTAAAATAGTTGTAGTGGTTGATTTACTGAACAATTGCTGTTAAAGAAAGACTGCAATCGGCAACTCGACAATGCTCAGCAGTGCACTGTGCAGCCATCCGTGGTACATCTTCCCGCCAAAATCCAAATATGCCAACTTCTTTTTTTATAAAGTTGCGGTGCACACTGTTATATATTCACAGGTGTACCCGAAAGCAAGGAGTATTTACACTTACTATTGTATTCCAGTAAACGGTTGTATTATCTTTGCCGATCTGGCTGAAATTATTCATTTTTTCAATTTTAAAATGGTTTGTCATGAAACAAAAGAAACAAACTGACAGACATTGATTTATCAAAAATAATAATTTGGAGTGTTTTTATTGTTAAAAATATAGCGGTTATATATTTAAAACTAAAATGATATGTCCAGAAGGCATACAGTTCCAAAATGAGTTAGTTAATAAAGAAGATGAAAATATATGTGCAAGTGGTAAAAAGATTACAGGCGAGGGTTCTAGGATGGAAATCAATTCCTTCAAAAACCCTAAAACATGGAAAAAGTCGTTGACGAATTTCTTTAGGAATCAGCTCAGGTCGACAAAATCGAATGACGTAAGTGTAATAATATTTTGTAATCGTTAATAATATTTAGTGGGTACTTACAGCAGTGCTAACTTTCTGAATCTGTCCACTATTTGTAGATGGCAATCGGCTCGCCCCCTACATGAAACGACGATGTTTATAGACACTTCTGCGTACCCTTATAGGGAATTCACATTTACAAATTATCTAAGTTTAAATATTGTAAAAAAACACTCGATGATCGAATATACCTATATCGATCGGGGTTACGAATCGTATGCCTAACCAAGGTAATGTTATATATACTGTTGTGCAGTGTGCATTCACCCTGAATCAAGAATCAAGTATATTTATTGCAGTATGGGTTATGGTCTTAATCGAGGTTTACGAGTATGTCCTCCATAGCTTGCCAGATGCGGCGAACATCGTACCTGATGATCAGTGAGTTCCGAGTTGACGTATTCGATCCCTAGCCTGTAGTGAAATTGTAGGCATATCTAAGGCTATCAGCGCAGTGTATCCCCCAATACAATACAGTAGAAATAATGAAGGCATTAACATTAAGGATAATATTTTTATTAGTATCAGGCTATCAGCCAGATAGTTCGCTGCTGAACACTGCCTACATCCCGCGAGGAAGTTAAAGGTGTTTAGTACCCACATTTCCCCAGATATGTTATAATCCAAACAATGTAATGTAAAATAAGCGTTTTACCACGGTAATGTTATCTATACAGTATTTCAACTTCATAGAAGCGGACGAAACGCGAGTTATACCTACGCGCCTCGATCTCGGCCTGCGCTCGGTACGCAGACATTCGCGACTGTGCCGTGGTGACGAATGGACGGTGTGTTATTTTCACGTAAAATAAGTATATGTTTTGAAGCGCTCGTAGCCAAGTTTGCTTAGCCATTCTGAATCGATCAGCAAAGTTAAGCAACGTACGCCGCGGTCATGACTTGGATAGGTGACCGCTGGTTGGGCATTACTACTGAGCTATTCCGTGCTTCGGAGGGCACGTTAAGCCGTCGGTCCCGGTTGTTGTCTTAGGATAGCAGCCGTTACAGCATGGTGGTAGGGCACTTTGCAAATGCCCGCCTGGCTAGCTACCACCCTCAAGTTGAAAATCTGTCGCCAAGCACATAACGGTGTGTTCCGGCAGCTGTCCTTGAGAGCCAGTAACTCTAGGTCAGTCTGAATAACATCCTCGACCACATCATCACTTACCATCAGGTGAGATAGTGGTCAAAGGCTAACCTATCAAGCATAAAAATAAAAAAAATAAAAAATGTACATATACAATATGACGAATAGGATATATTGGGCTATTTTTGGTTGCATGAATTCGTCAAAAACGCATCCAAAGATAACTTTTTTAGATTAGGTACCTGGAAACTGAAAGGTAACTTTACTGTATCAGCCGGATCGTCCACTGCTGAACACAGCCTCCCCTATTAAGGGGGTATTTACCGTAATCCCCACGCTTGGCAGGCGGCTTGGGGATCGCAGTATGAGTTGGCAGTTCCTTAGAAGGCGCTGCGCTGCCGCCCACCTTCCAGTATTTTTCCCTTAGTAGACTCTTACGACACCCACGGGATGAAATGGGGAGGTGCAATTCTAACCCGGCACCCCATGGGGTTTCCTTCTCTGGAAAGGTAATACTATAGAATAATATTTTACTTACTAGTAAATAAATTTATTGTCTATACAATTATAAGCACTATTGCTTTTACCTTCTACTGGGCAAAGACCCAGACCACGGTAATGTTATCTATACATTATCTTAACTCGGCTCTGTCGTTGAAATAACTACCTACAGCCGCGCTGTACTTAAACATGCGATAGGGCTACCCACCTCCAGCATTTTAATTACATTTGCCTTCTTTGTGTTTCTATTTAGTTTTGTAAAATAAGTACCTAAATATTTTTTTTTTATATAAACAAATTCAATTCTTTGTGAAATGAACAGAAAGTGTTCACTAAAAATGCGTGTTGTTTTTAGACTAGTTGGTAGATTTAATTGAAAATATATCTTTATATTTGAATAAAAAATCAGCCTTAAAAATTTGCGACCAAAAAATATATGTGAGACGTAAGAAATGCTTTATTATTATTTTTTAAAGTATAAAAAATCCGCATTTTAATATATAGCTTATAACTACCTATTTCACGCGTGTCAATCACTTCCCTTTACTCTATTCACTTTTTTTATTAACCGAGACATTGTTTTTCAGGGGATTAAAGGAAATACTTGTCCATTAAAAAGATCATGTACCGTCAACTATGTAGACTATGAAATAATTTTACTTACTAGTAAGTTAAATTATTTTATAGTATTACCTTACAGTATCCATGTTATCTAAAAAAGTTATCTCTGGATGCGTTTTTAACAAATTCATGCAACCAAAAACAGCACAATGCGACTGCGGCACAGTCGCGACTGTCTGCGTACCGAGCGCAGTCCGAGATCGAGGCGCGTAGGTATAGCTCGCGATTCGTCCGTTTATATGAAGTTGAAATACTTTATAGATAACATTACCGTGCCCAGACTCCGACTCGTTCAATAAAAAAAAATTACAATAAAACTCAATAATTTTTCCGGTCCGGGAATCGAATCCAGGATCTCTAGCTACAAAGCGACGTCTTACATCCCTTGATCAACGAGTAGAAAATCAATATTATGTGCCATTTCAATACTAAAATAGGTACCCATAGGTTAGTGTTGCCACCATAGAGATATAAAATACTATTTAGAGTGGCAGCCATTCCAGTTTCCTTAGAAAACGAGCGTAGCCAGTTCAACACATGTAAATGATATGTGACATTACATATTTACTGTTCACTACAAACAATCCGATTCCCTGATTAGTCCCATTTTTTCCCCAATTGAAACGTTTAAAGCCAATTTATAACAGTTGAAAATACATCTTATCTAAAGCACCTAAGTTTGAATTTCTAGTGAACTTTGTTAAGCTATCCCTTTCAGTGAAAGAGACAGATATATTGTAATGAAAGTTGCCAGTTGACAATATCTGTACAGTAATTGCGCAGTCTCAGCTCAGTCAAGTATAATTTCAATTTTAAAATCGTTCCTTGGTAAAATCTGAGAAAAGACAATTGAAAAATAGTTCACAAACAACTGCACAAAAAATGGTTACGAGAAAATAATTATTGGGATAGCTAGTAAAATTTGATCTTATTCGGTACAAAAACTGGCTAGGACCAGTGATGTAGTACATTTTATCGATAAACTTTTCCTTCGACCTAAAACGACTTATAGGTGATGCGTTGATGTGCTGTGCGTTTGTGCTATAATAAGCTTTTATGCGGTTTTATATAATGATTTTAATATGTAGTAATGACAGGCAAGTAAGCGTCTTGACTGAACCATATAGCTCACAAGTATGTCTATACCAAAAGCTTAAAAGACCGCTGAAAACAGAAGCATGTGGAAGAGCATAGTACATCAAGCGATTAACACTACTTCAGACCTAGACACGACCTTCAGCAGTGAAGATGCTGAATAAAAAGAAGACGATTAAAATAAAATAAAGCTATTACTGCGGGGTACAGCTTAATTTCGATTTAATATGCTATAGGCTTGCTTATTTGTAGTAAAATTATTACAAACACAAGATATTCGCGTAAAGGGTGGTATTAGAGGCAGGCACAGATAGGGGTTCATAAAAATAAAAGGCGAGGTCAAGGTCGAAGTCATCAGGTATATATAACAAGAGGTAAATTGCAGATGAGTTTGTGAGATTTTCCAAGATAGAGAGCAGTTATTTCTGCAAATATATATAGGCTCAAAAACTTAAAGATGTTTGGCAGGATGCGATTCCATGTAATAAGGTACTATTAGTTGAGTAAGTAATTAACTACCTATCTTACTAGATTTTCTGCGAAAAGAGAATCATAAGGTAAACTCAAAAGATACAACATATATAGGAACACATTGAGCACTTTAATAAACATTAGGTTCACAAATTACCCTGTTCTTCAAAAACTAGATTGTTTACTGACGTTATATAACTCAACTAAAATAAAGCCTCATCTGAGGACTTCCCTTGTCTCCTCTGCAGCTATTTAGCAGCCTTTCTAGCAGCTATTTAGCTATTCACTCGTGTTCCTTATTCTCTTTTTTTTAGAATTCTGTTAGGCCTTGGTACTCTTCATCCTACGAAGCATTCTTTTCAAACCTAACATTATTTTGGATTTTGGTATTGATAAAAACACAATAGAAGCTAATAAGGTTTTCATAAATAAACTCTTCACAGAATACAAGGGCTGGACTGTCATATATACAGATGCTTCTAAAACTTCAGATAGTCCAGTTAGTGTTGTAGTTTGGATCCCATCTACGAGAATAATTTTCAATTATAAATGCCCTCCTACTACTTCCGTCTTTTTAGGAGAAGCCACCCTTTTTGAAATATCACACAATCTGAACAAAACTATCATATTTTCAGACTCCAAAAGGTGCCTCCAATCTATTCTTGCGAACCCATTTCGGTCCAAATCTAGGTCTCCAATTAAAAAAAATATATAAAATGCCCTTTTCGAATGTAGCTCTCACGGCATAAATGTTATCCATTATGTTAGCTTGGATTTCTGGTCACGCCGATATAGTGGGCCACGAATCAGCCGACTCCTGTGCTACAAATACCATTCATACAGACTCTCAAGGACATTTTCCCAACTTTTCTCGCTAGATATCTGTTCGAATTTAAAACCATCTTTAAAAAAACCTTGGAACCAGAAATGGCAAATTTATAGATTATTAAAAAGTAAATTCTATGGGAATATTCAACTTGAGATTCCCAATAAACTCTGGTTCTCAAAATTCCAAAACGCTGCTAAAGTGACAACCTTTACAATATGCCGTCTGCGTCTAAACCATTCCTATAACCCTGTCTTTCTGGCCAAACTTAAGATTAGAGATAACTCCCTCTGTGAATGTGGTTTGGACGAAGGAAATGTGAACTCTCTACATATTATATAACTTATCCAAAAGTTGTTCCGTTTCAGTTGTTGTTTGGGTGTGTGTGTATGTGTTCGTCCAGTAGACAGATGAACTAACATCTTATGTTTCAGCACTAATTTTGTCTTGGCTAGTTCTCACCGGACATAACTCTTTAAAACTAAACAATCTCCTTCGTTTGATGGTCTATCTAACTACGTGACATTGGTGAAATTGTGGTGGTGCCCAAAGGAGCCACAAAACAAGAGTTTAAGTTGAAATCCTAACCTTGAAATATTGCCTGTTCTTGAAAATATTTGAATAATTTGTTAATTTCATTGATGTTAACCTTCTGATCTACACGTGTATTTTTACGTCCTGATAAAAGTTCTTTATGCACTAAAAGCAGAGGAACAGATGGTTATTGCTTTTGTAGGTCTAACAGGAAAGCTCTAAATTAGTAATGGAATGAGGTGACATTTAGTGACTAACAATTTATCGACAACATTTTGTCTATAAAAAAAATCATCAATCACTATTATGTCAGATTGCACCGACTTTGTTCATCAGCGAAATATAAAACATTTAGGAACAATTTATTATGTTTTCCGGTAATAGTATATTCCTACTTTCTTTACATTTGTGACATCGCTATTAAATCTGCAACATGTAACAGCACAACGCGGTATTTTCATATACATTTACGGAGATGCATGCGGCGCGTTAACCGCGGGTCGACTGTCTGTCTGTAGCATTATAGTCCGTTGACGTAAATACTCCTTTTTGGTGTATGTTAAGCTCGGGGGCCACGCCCCCTTAACCTTTCTATTGCTTTCTCTTTTTGTGGTTGCCACAGATAACATAATCCTATCAGGAATTCGGATGACAGTATCGTAATTTGAGCAACACCACAAGTGGTGGGAAAATTTTAAAAAGTAAGTGACCCGTTTTGTAGCATAATATTTTGGTACCTACCTACGTAAAATTCGATGTGAACAGAGTGTTGCTCTTTAGAATTATCTTGAAAAGTTATTAATCATGATCAGTGGTCATGTTCAATTGTGATTGAACATATGTACCTATGTGTATATAAGCCACGTATGAAATCTAGATAAACTTTGTTGAGCATTAAACATCTACCTACGTTAGATAAATAATTGATTTTGACTGGCCAAGTGCGAGTCTGGTCACAATCTTTTAGAGTTCAGCATTGCAATAGCCCGTAAAAGGAAACAAATTGTTGGTTTTGATAACAGGCTCAAAATCTCTATTTTTTCAGTATCATCAGTTACACAAAACATCGAAAATTCCAGGGAAGTAATCCATTCCTGAGACCCGTAACATACGGACGGATATACAGAATAGCGTCTCTAAATACGATTCCGTTTGGCCCTTTGGGTACGAAACCCTAAAAATTCTTTAAAGAAGTACTGTTTGCTATTTTATAGACCTATATCGGTTTAGATGAATGCTAGGAATACCTACTGACAATCTACTAGGGCATTTTCAGAAATTTTTGCTTCTTTACTTAATGGAAGTTCCAAAAAATAATGTATTTATATGAACTGAATTTAGTAATAAATATTTGTAGAAATATAAAACAATTATTGTATATCAGAAATCTTTAGTACGTTTAAGACAAGTAATAGTTTTTGTTGAGCGATACCTAGGCAAACTTCCATTAGGTATATTAATTTTTACGAGTATTAAACTGAAAAGGCTTATGGACTATATATATGTATATACATATACATTACTGGAAATATTTTAGTATAGATAAGAAACAAAACATACTACTAACAATAAACCAATTATATCAAAACTAGAAGAGTATTCATATTTTGCTTCCATTGCACCATTACGTTACTTTTGTTAACTTACTATTACATGGTTTCTCTTAGTTTACGTTTTTATGTATTTTCTTAACAATCAATACCTAAAATGAGGAAATAGTTTAAGAGCTATATTTTAACATACAATTTAATGTTTGCACTTTGCTTTACTTCTCTATTAAAATATTTGGAATAATTCAGTCATATTGGAGAAGAAAAGCAACGCTCATATGGCTTTAAAATTGTTATTTTTTGAGGTTAGTAAATAATAAATATATCTATAAACAAATATACATGAAATATTTGTATTATATTTCTATTGACAATTAATTTCAAATATTCACCACAAAATAATTTATTCACAGAGTTAGACAACTTATCGTGAGCTGCAAAATGTGACCAAGTTCTTAAATTTCTACTATTATATTAAAAAGTTTTAACACTAGTGGATATATTTTAAAAAATCGACACTACTTATACTACTGCTTTAAATCATGTTTGAAATATTTAAATTAGATGTAAGCAATAAAACGGCACTTTCGTAGTTTAAGAGATAAAAAGCATCGGCATAGGTTCAAAAAAACAAAAGTGGTATGACTGTTATCACTAAGTGAACCAGTTTTTAGAATTCATTTTAGTCATATTTTTGGTCCGCTAATACGTAACGTAATGAATATAACGTATCATTATCAGTATATATACTGTTTATTTCCTGGGATATGTTAAAAAAATATACCTAAATATATTATAATTTGATGCGTACGGATGAGACTGTCCCGTATTGCATGTGACTCCTCTACATAGGTGGAGCAAGTGACTTCCAATGGGGCCCCATGCTCTACCTTTTAATAAGTACGCAATGTGCTTCGACCCGTCTGAACAATTTAAGATTCAGTGCAATAATAGGCTAAGAAAAGACTCGATATTTTCTTAACTACGTACTTACGTCATTACTTTTAAAAGTTTCCAACGACTTTTTTATCTCTGCAGGGTGATCGCCCGTCAGGAAGTCAAGATAAGTTTGATGAAAAAGAATTAAGCCCGGAACAAAAATGGCAGTCTCTGGGCAAAATTTTTAAGCGCCAAAGTTTTGTGGAGCATTGGAGTAAATCGCCAAATACAGTGGGAGACAGTTCATCTCAAAATAAACGACTCGCTGTGAGAAAAGTTCTATCAAGCTACTTTGGAAAAAACCAAAAATCTTCGATTGCCGAAAGTGAAAATTGAATACAATAAATATATACATACCTAATATATTTATACTTTGTATTTATTTCTCATTTTTTCACATTAAAAATCAGTTGGTACCGTCAAATTCAAATTCAAATTCAAAATCATTTATTCAATTTAGGCGTCTACGACGCTCTTATGAAGGTCAATTACAAATTTTAATATTGAAATATTCTACATTGTACTGCCGTGTTCTCGTTGTCCTACTAATATGTCCTACTGATAGGACCACGAGGGAAACCGCCTTCTGTTCGTTTACTCATTATTATCTTTATGGTTCTATTCATTCAATCAAAAACAAAACACGTGTATAAAGCTGGTGCCGCCTTGCCACTAGAAGTGCGCTCACCCATTCAACCCATTCACATCTAAAAATGATTGATTACGTTTCCCGTGGTCCACCTAGCAAATACAAACTATTGTAGGGTACGTATTATAAGTACCTAACCTAAGCATTTGGATTTTGGTCTAAAACTTTTATATATCGTCCAAGTACCTAGTACTTACATACTCATTGGTTTGGTCTATTATGTAAGGAATTTCGCATATTTTCTTTTTAATTTAGTCATTCCACGTCGACACTAGTGGCAACTAGAAATATTTTGAAAAAACCGTGTTGTTTATTATTTGTAAACTACAAGCTTTTGCCCGCGGCTTTACCAGCGTCCAATCTTGCCTTCTTTAAAATTAATTTTACATATGATATTAATATTACCATAATTGTAGTATAAATATCATTACAAATTTACGAGAGAAAAATAAATAAAAATAAATATCGTGTTCATATTAACTTTTCAATTTTTAAAACCTTGACCTTTATCTATAGAATTCCCCGTCCACCCACCAGTGGGAAAGTCCAGTGGGTGGACGGGGCATCGCCCATATTATGTCTACCTCAACCTGAACTTTGACATCAAGTTACCATTGTCATCTATTTTCCACGCCCGTACTTTCACCCTAATTACCCCCTTTCATATAAAAAAATCTGTTCACTATTCGTCTCCCTTATTCAGACTTATTTTAAAAATTTTATTGCCTACAGTACTTTTGATTTTATGTCACAAAACTAACTACTAAGTTTCGTGCTTCCTACTTCAGAATCATAGGGATTTCATATATTTAAATAAAATTTCAACCCCAATTAGGCACCTTCATGCTGTGTCCGATACGCCTTAAGTCATATACTTATGTGTCCAATACTTAACAAAAATGAGTTTAGCCTTGTTGTTTTTTTTTACAATAATTAATTTTCCAATAAAGGAATTTTATATTATGAAAATTTAGAAAAGCAATCCAACTGAGTGATAACAGCTCTTATTTTTTTAAGCTATAACTATATGCATTAAGTCTGTCGGTGATTCAACAAAATATCCTCAGTTGTCTCGACAACACGCGGATTGGACCTAAGAAGTATTTGACGCTATTGTACGAGAGCTTTACAGACATTTCTTACCTAATGATTGACTGCCTGTCAAAGTTCCAGCTTTATGGGTGAAATAGGTAGTTTTCAGGGGTCAGTTGGTGTCGCGCTATATGCGAGTCACCGTCAACAATTGGTAAGTGTCACTGTCACTTTAATTATGTATCTATTCTTTGCACTATGGCAATACAGTTCAGTGCAGAGTGGTTGAACGAAATGTTTTGTTCTGTGTACAGGGAGACAGAAAATGGGCGCGACGGCGGTAAGACGTATGGAGGTACAATGAAGGGTACCTCCTGGAGAACAAGGGTAAGCACGTGGGAGGCCGCTATGCCTCAAGGAAAATAACCAGGAAATATCCTGGTAAGTGCTTATAACTCATTATTCATAGGACCGCGAGGTGTAATAATGGGTAAACCGCATTCACATACATGTGGAACGGTAGGAAATAACACGCCACAAAGTAAATTAACATGGTAGTCATTGGACAGGGAGCCCCGAGGCTCACAATGGGTGTGTCCGGAAGCACACAGGCATAGCCATAATGTCACGGGCGACTTGAGTTGGGAAGTGGCCAGGACAAGTAGGGGATGGTAGTGGTCCTCTTGGGGGCTTTGCCCCCAAGTCCGGCAGGTGCCAGGGTTGGGGCTCTGTGTACGTCATCCCCAATAATTCGAAGTAGTCCAGGGTCAGAGCTCTGTACACGCAGAGACTCAAGACAAGGTTAATGTGGGCTCTGGTTACCAGATCCCGCAGGACTACGTAAGGCACCAGGGCACTATTACGAGTGCTCAGACCGGAGGCATAGTCGTCCGTGATAGGGTGTCCGGCAGGTGTCAGGGTTGGGGCTCTGTATACGTCATCCCCAATAATTCGAAGTAGTCCAGGGTCAGAGCTCTGTACACGCAGAGACTCAAGACAAGGTTAATGTGGGCTCTGGTTACCAGATCCCGCAGGACTACGTAAGGCACCAGGGCACTATTACGAGTGCTCAGACCGGAGGCATAGTCGTCCGTGATAGGGTGTCCGGCAGGTGTCAGGGTTGGGGCTCTGTATACGTCATCCCCAATAATTCGAAGTAGTCCAGGGTCAGAGCTCTGTACACGCAGAGACTCAAGACAAGGTTAATGTGGGCTCTCTGGTTACCAGATCCCGCAGGATTACGTAAGGCACCAGGGCACTATTACGAGTGCTCAGACCGGAGGTATATTCGTCTGTGATGGGATGTTGAAGGGCACTCCTTCTAGGACTCCCCGCATTTAGCGGGGACAATGGAATCTGGTAATAGCCCCAAGGCTATGTGAGGGTAGCTAGCGATAGCAGATTTCTCGATAATTGTTATTATTTCATGTATATTATAAAATGTATGCGTTCTTTGTTGCCCAATTTATATCTATACCTACTAGGATTCAGGCATCTTTACGTAAAGGTATAGAAGGCGCGACAGTTGGTAGCTAGCCAGGCGGGCGTTCATAAACTGCCCTACCACTTTGATAATAATGGCTGCCATTTGAGGACAACAACCGGGACTACCATCTTAACGTGCCCTCCAAATCACGGAAACGCTCAGTAGTAATGCCACTAGCGGTCACCTCTCCAAGTCATGACCGCAGCGGATGTTGCCTAACTTAGTTCATCAGTAAGAAAACAACTAAACTAGCTACGCTACGAACGCTTCGTTACAAGCTCAAGTCTATAATGATGTCACCTACATAGGACGGATGGATGGACAGACCATAAAGTAACTTTGTTTATAGGACAGACCTACGACAACCAGGGCTCTCTTTTGCCTTTGGTTACAGAGTCCTAAAAAAATTATATTATTTACTTTATTAGCGGTAGTATAAAAGCCTCCATAATAAAGAAATTTGAATTATATGTAGGCATTGCGGCAGGATCGCTTGGAATGTGTTGTATTTAATTTGGATTCGTATGATTTGTACATTTACCGTTTGACATCTTCCATTGTTTTGCTCGCGCGGCTGAAAGAAAAAATGTCACTGACACTGACATCTGTTAAAGCAAGTTGAAATTTGACTTATTTGAGAGTTAGACATTTTCTTTGACATTTTTTGTTTGATTTCCGATCCATTTCCCTGTGCTCTAACCGCAAGTAGATTATTACGGCGCTTTTTCCATAATTTCGTACTAATGAAACAAAAATTATGTTTGTTTCTTTAGAATATAGAACAATAGTTTATTGATTTGCTAAGTTTTTAGTCATTTTTGTATGTCATGTTGAGAAGTGTGCGAGTGTAAAGGTACGCCCTTGAAAACCATGTTTAAAAAATCTGCATAGCAACAGCGTTTCGATCCGTTTTATTCCTATTTAGATGGGATATCGCTTACTGATTGGTTCATGGTGCCTTTGTGGGGTAAGTGAAAAATATTTAGAAAATATTTGTATGTTTATTTGAGTGATCTGTACTACATGAACTAAGTAATTGTAAGTCTACCTTTGTTTAATTCAGCAAAGTATGTGTGTAACTAAATGGTTATTATGCGAATATATGACCATCACATTAATTTAGTGAACATATTTTAGCATATGTTTTGGACAAATTAATTGTCATAATATATGTTTCATACCCAATATTCAAGATAAACAATAAAGTTGTAGTGCTATTAGTCCATCTGGAGGGCAAGAGTAAACACCAAGCTTGATTGTTGTACATGTTTAATTTTGTTGGATTAAAAATCAATAATTAATTACTACAAAATTATGATGTATCTAAAAAGTAAACATTGCAGAGACTAGGATGCTTAAAAAAGTAATTCAAATAGCTAATGGAATTAAAGCATTTTGCTTATGGTTCCTTTTAGTGTATTTTATAATTTTAACACCTTCAACCACATCATCACTTTGCATCAGGTGAGATTGTGGTCAAAGACTATAGCAATAAAAATATTTTTTTTGTTAATTATAAAGCAAATTAGAATAAATGCAACTTTATGCCCTGGCCTTACAGTTAATCTCCATAGCGGCTTCATCGTTATAATCTCCCTACTTCATCTCTCTAATATTACTTGGCTGTGAATTGCTTTATTTCATGCCTTGACTGTGATATACTTTTGCAACAATTCATTTAATATTGTAATGCAGCAGCCTTAAATAATTATTAATTTGTTTATATAGAGAATTTGAGCATTTAAGCACCAAAATAAAATATCTGCCAACTTTGCTCATAAGCTTATCGCTTAATGGCGACAATGTCATTGTACATTAAACACACTTTGTGAAAAAAAAAAATTAAGACTATAACTTCAAGTTATAGAAAAAATTTAATTAAAAAGTTGTGTTTGCTGTTGAACCCAAGTTTACTGTTGAAACATGTCAATGTTTACTGTTGAACCCATTTTTCACAGCCCTTTGAATTGAAAATGTTTCATTTGAGCATTAGCTAATTCAAAACTTATTAATAAAGATCCACAACATATATTTCCAGATTTTTCTCTGCCTTTTTAATCAGCAATCCTGTAGGATTGCCTGTTTTTCCCAAAGTAAAACCTTTGAACTATCTGCTGATACTTGAAATGGATGTCATTTTCAAAGTTTCTTGTAGTACCTACTGGACAAAATATGTAAATGATATCAATTTTGAAATCTAAGATGGTATATATTGTTGGTTACCACACTATAGACGATAGACATATAGTTGGTAGGCCCCTCACTAGATGGACTGACAACATCGTGAAAGTCGCTGTTAGCCAATGGTTACAAGCGGCTAATAGCCATTCTTTGTGACGCTCAATGGGGGAGCCTTTGTTCAACAGTGGACGTCTTCCGGCTGATGATGATGATATATTGTTTCATTATCAGTACTAATATTATAAATGCGGAAGTAACTCTGTCTGTCTGTCTGTTACGCTTTCACGGCAATACTACTGGACCGATTTGAATGAAATTTGGTATGGAAATAGTTTGAGACCCGGGAAAAACATAGGATAGTTTTTATCCAACTGTGCAAAAAGAGGTTAATGTTTTTGCCCGATAACCGACATACGCGCGGGCGGAGCCGCGCCCGGAAAGCTAGTAATAAAATGTATCTTGTATATTTTCATCAATGTTGTTGTTGTGTATCCATAGACTTTAACAGAATCATATTCTATGGAGCAAATTCCTTAGGCATATTGATGAAAAATGTTCACTTTTTTATTTCATAATTTTCACACCAGTATACTCCCAGGGGGTAGATAGAGATGTCTGAAACCCTATTGAATATCAATTCTCATGAAGATTAAATAAAAACATTTATACCCTGGAACTAGACATTAGGATTCCATAAGTAGAGTAGAGTAAGGCATAGACACATTAATTTCAAGATCTGTTCACACACAGATTCGCAGATCATCTCATTAATATTTTGCCCTAGGCTAGATTCACGCTTGCATGGGATCAACAAGGGACTTAATTATGTCATAATTTAAAAAAATCTTAGTGTTAAAATAAAAAACTATCATTCACTCATATTGTCTTACCTTACAGTAACAATTGCATTGTATTTCAAATGCACAGTTGCATTAGCAAGTATTACTGTTAAAGTAAACATTACATAAAATTTCAATGCTAGCATGGTCTGCACATATTGAAACAAAGTTACTTTCAGTTGTGTTACAGAAATAGCTATATGATTTTGTAGCAGTCGTGGCACTTATTGTAGTTTTACAAAATCACAACTAGAGGAAAAATTATAGTCAAGTGCAGGACTGTAATTTTGTGTAGTGACTATGTACGCTAATGTAAAACGCGCAGCATAGATTTTGAAGCATTGATGGCTCAGTGGCATTGGCTATAGACTGCCACGCAACAGGTCCATGGTTCGAATCTCGACGCGGGCGTGAGCTTCACCGCATGGTGGAAGGGCATTTTGCGAATGCCCGCCTAGCTAGCGACCACCCTCAAGTAGAAAATCTGTCGCCAAGCACCGAACGGTGTGTTCCGGCAGCAGTCCTTGAGGGCCAGTGAAGTTACAGGCACATGAGACTTATCAACTATGCCTCAAGGTGACGGGCGCAGTGCAATTCGTGACTTGTGACGAAATGCTCTGTTATAGGCAGAGGTCTGCTTAAAATCAGGTGGGCCTCAAGCTTGTACCGTCATGATAACATGAAAAAAAAAACATGCGTTATTGCAAAAATAAACATATCAAAACTTATTGTAGTGTTCATATTTTAAGTTTGAAATAACATGTCATTTTATTCATTATAGTTTTAAGAGGTGCAAGTTGAGCCCATGAGATAGTGGTCTAAGGCTAACCTATCATGCATAAAAAAAACAAATTAACTTGTTTGCGTGGAATCTAGTTATATCACATTATTACGGGGTATATGTGTTACAATCCTAATTTCTATTATGTTGTTAAGTGGGTTAGATAGGTTCTCTGAGATTAATAACATTACTAGCTGCCGCCCACTTCGAGCGCATAGGAATCTATTACATCGCACTTTTTCGGGAACCTCTCAATAAATCACTATAAAAAGTAGGTATCCTAGGACAACTACATTAATATTCACCGCTCAAAACTTAAGCCTCGGTCAGGAATCGATCCCGCATCTTTCGACTAAACGCGCCGGGCGCTTTTCCATTCTTGCTGCTGACCGATAGCTGAGGTGCAAGTTTGAGGTCTAATTAATATTTAACCGTGATAGGATGCGGTCAAGAGCCAGAATTACCAGACTACTAGATAAAAAAGTCTTTAACTATTGAAGCCTTATGCACTGACACATGGTCCTTAACTGTGGCTTTTATGGAAAAGCTCAGAGTCGGCATGAAAGCTATGGAGAGAGCTTTTCTACGAGTTTATTTGTGTAATAAAATCCGGAACGAGGAAATACGTCGAAGAACCAAAGTCACCGACGACGTAGTATTTTGTAAGTTGAAGTTGATGGGCAGGCCAAATTCCTCGACGAAGCGATTGTACAACAGTTAACGTCTTCCGGCAGATGAAGAGACATATAGAAGTGCTTTTGCAAAGATCCAAACATTCATAACTACCTAACCTATGAATTTCTAAATATGTTTTTCAAGCACTTTCGCATGGTGGTTGTGTTATGTGGATGTGCTAATTTGCTAGTTAGATCTAGTAGTAGCGAGCCAGGTCGGGTTATATGGTATTATGGTAAAAATTATTAAGAGCGCAAAACTAGCACCTCTATGTATTACATACACATATACCTCTACTATCAGCCTCGATAGCGAATAAGGAAACTTCCGGTGCGTATAAGAGATTCCTATACATCCGAGAGCCGAAAACTTTGCGCTTTAAAAATGTGGTTAAATATTAGTCGGAAGAAGCATGATATGCTTCAAAATTATATTTAGAAAAGTTGTATGAGTGGATATAAATCTAATTTCTTTAAACCCGTTCAGCTGTTTAATAGCAACAAAGACACACGCGTATTTTCCCGTTCATAATACTCATCATCATCAACAGCCATGACGCCCACCGTTGAACAAATGGCTCCTCCATTGAAGAACCCTCTTCAAACCCTCATTGGGTTTACCATAATCTCCACCCCATCTTGCACTGCGATCCACAATACGCCTGCCAAGCGTCTTTGGGTTCGCAGAATAAGATGGCAGTTCTTCATAAGGTGCTGCTGCCCATCTGGTATTTTTCCCTTCGTGTCTCTTATGAGTCCTACTAGAAGATATAGGAGGTGCAGTTTTAGCCCGTGGTCGCATCGGCGTATGCATGCTAATGGAATAGGCGTTAAATATGATATGTTTCTTTTCAGATGATTGGTGATAATGTTCAAGGAATCGGGATTGAAGTAGGAGAACCGTTGATGTAAATATTATAGATAAGTATTGTAAGTGTAACAAGGTGCTTTTGTTAGAGTAAGATGATTACTCGAAGATGGTTCCACCCTCTACTGAGCGGTGTAGATGCCGAGAAGCTGTTGTTAGAGCGAGGGCATGACGGTTACTTTCTGGCAAGACCCAGCATGAGTAACAAGGGGGACTTCACTCTCTCTGTTAGAAGGGGCAACGAGGTGACGCACATTAAAATACAAAACAACGGAGAATATCTAGATCTTTATGGAGGCGAGAAATTCGCGACTTTGTCAGAACTCGTACAATATTACATGGAAAATCAAAGCCAGTTGCGCGAGAAAAATGGCAATATTATCCGACTGAAAACGCCACTAAACTGCGATGATCCGACCACCGAGCGCTGGTATCATGGACAGCTTACGGCAAAAGAGGCCGAAAGAATGATGCTAGAGAACGGTAAGAACGGATCGTTCCTCGTACGCGAGTCCCAGCGTCAACCCGGAGACTTCGTGCTTTCGGTGAGAACTAGAGATAGAGTCACGCATGTTATAATACGCCGTCAGGACAACAAATACGACGTAGGCGGGGGAGAACAATTCAATGACCTCGTCAGCCTAATAGACTATTATCGCAATTTTCCCATGGTGGAAACCAACGGTGAAGTGTTGCGGCTCATACAACCATTTAACGCCACACGGATCCAAGTGCGGCACTTCCACAAACGAGTTAAGCAACTTCAAAAGGAAAACGAGGGGCCTATTGAGAGCATGGCTTACAAACAAGGTTTCTGGGAAGAGTTTGAAACTTTGCAGATGATGGAAAACCTTCAACTGTTCGACAGGATGGAAGGCTCGAAACTGGAAAATATCAGAAAGAATCGGTACAAGAATATAATACCGTTCGACCACACGCGTATTATATTGAGAGACATCCCGCCTGACGCGCCGGCTGGCGCCGACTACATAAACGCGAACTATGTTCGATGCGACAGTATCGACTCCAGCCCAGACTCGAAGGACAGCAACGGCGGCAGCGAGGACGGCAGTCCACACAGACGAGACAGCACTCCATCGAAAAACAAATCTTCTCCAAATCACACTACTGTCATCATCACCGAAGAAAAATGTTCTTCAAAAGCGCAGGGCAATGGAGTCCAAAAATTAGCTCCGACTTTCGAACCCAGTGTTCTCCGATCGAACCCGAATTACGTTAATACGACTATTCCAAAATCAGCTGAGGAAATCGACAAAGTGGCTGAACGCGTTTACAACAAGGTGTATATCGCCACGCAAGGTTGCCTAACCAACACCATCTATCAATTTTGGTCTATGATATGGCAAGAAAACGTCTGCATCATAATAATGACGACGAAAGAGATCGAACGTGGCAAAGTGAAGTGCGAAAGATATTGGCCCGATCTAAATAAAACAGAGGTAATAAAAAAATATTCTATTTTTAATGAGTCTGAATCGTCGACGCCAGATTATACACTAAGGAGATTTTTAGTGACGAAAAAAGATGAACCCGGCGTGAAAAGAACTATTTATCATTTTCATTTTACCGCATGGCCAGATCACGGTGTGCCCTCGGAGCCGAGCAGGGTGCTAAACATTTTGCTTGACGTCAACTATCGTTTGCAGCAAATAATGACAGGAGCAAACCCTCCTCCCCAGGCGGTGGTATGCGTCCACTGCTCAGCCGGTATCGGTAGAACTGGAACCTTCATTGTAATAGACATGATCTTGGATCAAATTCGAAAGGAGGGATTTGATTGCGAAATCGACATACACCGCACGGTGCAGATGGTGAGAGATCATCGATCCGGTATGGTACAAAACGAGGCCCAGTATAAGTTTATTTATATGGCCGTGCTGGAATTTATCGAAACCGAAAAGCAGAGAGTTGGTCTCGGCGCAGAACCCAGCCAAGACTCGCCGCGTGTCCGCTCCCTACCCATGCCTTTTTTATGAAGTGTGCCAACCATTTCAAAATATTCTGCCAAAAACATGACCCTGATATAAAATACAGGTAGGAGCCGTACAGATTTTAGTTATACTTAATTAACAATAACAAGACATGAATATTCAATGTAATCATCCAATTATCCAACCTTGAATTATAGCTGGTGACTATTTGTTAGTTTAAGAATTTGCTTCAACTAACATCCATTACAACTATAAAGAGCAAATACAGACAAACAGAAAAAAAAACAAATAAATGATTTTACAAAGTTTATACCTACCCATAAATTTCTTTTTACACATGAACATGAAAACATTTGAGATGCAAAGTAATAATCTTTAGGCCCTATTACACTATAATGTATGTAGGGATCATACTTAAAGCTATATTTCCAATTAGCTATATTCACCAAAGTTTGCAAGATTTACAGCTAAAACGACAGTTTCTGTAAACCTGGGCCTCCACAAATTAGTTAAGGCTGCATATTCACCAGAGATTTGTGAAGAACACGAGCAGTATAAGAGGAAATAATATTGGTGAATTTTTTGTCTTACACCGCTAATTTTCCTCTCACATCTCTGGTGAATATGCAGCCTAATTGTTGTGTTCCCAACATGTTACTAAAGTTGGCAATTTTTGTTACGGTTTGATTTTTGAAGTGGCCAACTTTTATTTAGTGTGACAACTTTAAGTATGATCCTATATAATATATATGATAATAGGGTTATAGGTCTGTGCTAGGTGCTAGGGCGAACAATATGGTTTACAGCGAAAATAGACATGGTTTAGGACATGGATCCCAAGTATAAAATATTTCATTTGACGTAACATAAGTAATGTATAATAAAAATACATTGTTTGTAGCACATACACAAGTTTAGTTAGAGCATTCATTAACATTACTGATAATTTTCCTACTGCTATGGGAAAACCCGAAGATTATTATTTGTTGTTTAAATTGATTACTTAATAACTTATTGTACATTATTTTACTGCCCAACATTAATTTCAATAGGGGCACTAATGAATTAGAATAAACATGTAGATTTTTTGTTTTAACGATATGTATATATGACAAACAAATTGATGTCCAATTTTATAATTTTATTCAAATAGTTTTAATAAAAGATTGAAGAGTTTTATGTAAAGGGGATATTTAATAGATTATAGTACTATTGTTTTAGACGAAAAGTAACTGTTTATAAGAGAAAACTATGAATTGTTAGAGATATAAAATATAAAACAAAACTGCTACCTGATATGAAATTGTTGCTTTATAATGAACTACATGCGAGTCCAGAAGATGACTTCAATGTGATCTCGAATTGGATTTTTGAAATGAATGATTATATTTTAATGTTCGACGATTTGAGAAATGATTGAATGTTTCAATATGCAGCTTAAATATTAGTATTTATTAAAAGAGTTTATTTGATTGGATATAAATTGAAGACGATAAATGCACACACATTGTTGTACAGATGTAACCACTTAATTATAATTATCTTGATTATGTAAGTTATATTATTGTTGTGGTCAACGGACATAATATTTTCCAATAAAATTTTATAGTTTTCTTACAATGAGTCCAATGACCAAAGATAATTATTGATAATCACATTGTTTCATTGCGCGCTTTTGGTTAACAACCATTAGGCACACTTTTTCGCCTGATACTTTAAAGTTTTTACTACATTGTTTTATTGAGTTTAAAAATCTTGTCAACTGTGAAATTGGAGGTGCTTTTTTTATTGTAAAGATGTATTTAATGGTGCGATAATTTTTATTTTTATTATGATTGTATGAGAATGATGATTTTAATCATACTGTTTATAACTGGTGGATGATACCTAATTAATCAAGCAGTTTGCAAAGAACAAACATAATTATAGTGTTTATTATAAAATATTTATAAATTCTGTAAAATAAACTATTTCGTAACCTACTAATTATACCTAGTGAAGATGAAGTCATGCAATAACTGACTTGTTATTTATTACATTATAAATCATTTTACCTACAGGATGAAGTTAACATGATGATATATTATCTATTGACTGCTTGATTAATGTTATTGTGTAAGCTTATATTGTTTACGTTGTTGGCATTTTATTTAAAACTTATTACTTATTCCAATTCGTAGAGCTGAATAGGTATAAGTTTATCACACTGAGGTAAAAAGGATAAAATTATTATGTTATCTGCTAAAGATATATGTTGTGTTATATTGATATAATTAATAAAATGTGATATTGTATTATAGTTTCTTTTTATTTCTTGATTGTTGATCACGAACCTGTTGTGGCAGGATAGAAAGCCAAGTAATCTGTTGCCGAATAACCTATGATCATTATCCAAAAATTAATAATTTTTTTAATAAGTGTCGTAGATTACCCATAACTCACAATAAAAGAACTTTGCAGTTTTTGTAGGGTAAAAGGAAACTTATCGAGGCTGTAGTATCTGTCTGTATGTAGCTCGTAAACGGAATGATATATAAAACTGAAATTTTAATATTTGTTGTAAAAAGTTGACCCAAAGATATATACTGGACTAGAAATTGTATTAAATGAAGGGGGCTCCAATATATATAGGTATAAACAAAACAAAATGGGATCTCTGTCAGTTTTAAATTTAAGATTATTTTTGTTAGGGTTGTTTTTTGTTCGTCATCTCAAAAACTAGTTCTAAATTATAAATCTGAAAATTCTGTATATTATGAACCATATTCTCTATTTAACCAATAAATACTAAAAGCACTGCTTTTGAAGCTGTAATAAAAGCCAACAAAAGAAATTATTTACGAACTATTTCAATGCGGAACCTTAAAAAAGAACAGACTCCAACAAGGCCTGCATTGTTGGTAACTAGGTATAGAAGTTTTGTGCCAGCCATGAAAAAAAAAATTATTTGTCTGCAACTATGAAAGCTTGATGATTTCGTTTACTCCTATCTGTTCTGTTAACAGAACTACTAGGTTTTTTCCCATTAGTTCTGTGACAAGACTATGCTTTACACCTGACTTATTCATTTTGCCATTTTTATTATAAAAAAGTCATAAGATATATAAAAAAATAAAAGTAAGTACCAATAACTAGGCCCCCGCTTGGTGGACTGACGACATCGTAAAATTCGCGGGTAGCCAATGCTTGCAATTGGCTAAGAGGCGTTCTATGGGGGAGGAGACTGTTCAACAGAGGACATGAAGAGAAAAGTTGAACGTCTTGGATTTAACAGTCATAAGACGGGGTTGCCATTTTCGGACACATGCAAAGAGGATCCCATTACGAGTTCCATAGGTTGATCCTTTGAAGCGCTCGTAGCGAAGTTTGGTTAGCTGTTCTTAAACGATCAGTAAGTTTACTAACGTCCGCCGCGGTCTTGACTTTAATGGGTGACCGCTAATGACATTACTACTTAGCGCTTCCGTGCTTCGCAGGGCACATTAAGCCGTCGGTCCCAGTTGTCTTAGTACGGCAGACGTTATAGCATGGTGGTGGCGAATGCCCGCCTAGCTATATAGCTACCACCTTCAAGTAGAAAATCTGTCGCCAAGCGGTGTGTTCCGGCAGCTGCCCTTAAGTGCCAGTAATATAGTAAGTTAGCTTGAAAAACAACTTCGAGCACATCATCACTTACCATCAGGTGAGATAGTGGTCAAAGGAAAACCTGTCAGGTATAAAAAAAAGAAGAAGGATAACTCTATACAAAACAAAACATTTATATGATGTATCCATAACACAAATAATGATGTATCCATAACATAAATATATATATTTATAAAAATGTTTCCAAAATGTATTCCAGATAACTCAGTTTCCATTACCAAGAAATGACACGAGGTTTTGAAAAAAATAATACCAATATTTAATTAAGTGTCTATAATCTTGCCAAGACCATAATAGAAGGTGTATGGACCGCGTTGGGAATAATAGGGAGCCAAAGGATGCAAATAACTAACACTTGCAACACTCCTTACGAAATCGAATGCGATTTGAACTGTATGTTCGAGTATACAGGTCTCGATCAATCGTACCTACCAAGTGTGGGAGGTTGGTTTGATTTTTCAAAATTGTACAGTCGAACGGAGTAGAATCAAAAATCGCACCCAGGCCAAGGGTTTCGTTCCATTATCTATAAAGTATTAGACACTATACCATAATCTTTTTTCTTAGTTTTCACGTGCACGAACGAGTCTTACTCACACTTAGCCGATTTTTAGTATTTGTTGTTATAGCGGCAACAGAAATACATCATCTGTGATAATTTCAACTGTCTAGCTATCATGGTTTATGAGATACAGCCTGGTGACAAACAGACCGAACAGTGGAGTCTTAGTAATAGGGTCCCCGATTTTACCCTTTACGGAACCCTAAATATCTAATAGATAAATCGAATCGGGGGAACTTAAACGTTGAATCGAAGCGTGTGTGCTGGCCGGCAGATTCTATTCAATCGCTCATTGCTTGGTCGAGTCGTACATGAAGTTTACCTACTAAATATATGAAGCGCTCGTATATCGAAATTTGCTTAGCCATTCAAAGCTAAGCAACTTCCGCCGCGGTCATGAGTTGGATGGGTGACCGCTGGTGACATTACTACTGAGCGCTTCCGTGCTTCGGAGGGCACGTTAAGCTGTCGGTCCCGGTTGTTGTCTTAGGATGGCAGTCGTTATAGCATGGTGGAAGGACATTTTGCGAATGCCTGCCTGGCTAGCTACCACTCTCAAGTAGAAAATATGTCGCCAAGCACTTAACGGTGTGTTCCGGCAGCTGTCCTTGAGAGATTCTAGGGTAGTCTGAACAGCATCTTCGACCACATCACTTACTATCAGGTGAGATAGTGGTCAAAGGCTAACCTATCAGGCATAAAAAAAATTAAAAACATTATTAATTTTAAATCGAAAAATAATTAAGTATCTATTTATTTTTTAAATTAATAATGATGTATTTATATATTTTCGTGTGCGTCGGCGTCATTTTAATATATTTTTCCTTAGGTGTGCACTAAGCGTACTACAACTAATATCTACGTCATCGTTCTCGATCTGTCGGCGTGAGTGTGGTGGAAGCAAAGCAGTACAGTTTTTGATGGAATCGGTGAACGCATTCGATTTCGGAAGGTACGTGGGTCTCATAATACCCACTACAATTCATTTTGAAGTTACAAAAGGCCTGCGTACAGTAGTGGCCAATCAACGATACTGATGAGTCTTGTCAAGTTGATTTAACAGAAACAATGGATTAAATTAAACTGAAGTTGTCTAATCTTCACTTGTAATTTGGATTTCTTCAATGCCATCAGTTTCAGTAACCAGAGCTCTCTCCAAAATGACGCGGCCCTCCTTGTATCTGCAATAAAACAGTTCAATATCAGTACTTACTACATACTATTTGAAGCCTTTACGACAAATAATTTAAAGCGCTCGAAGCGAATATTTCGTAGTCGTTCTTAACCGATCAGCTAAGTTAAGCAACGTCCGCCGCGGTCATGACTTGGACGGATGACGGCTAATGACATACTACTGAGGGCTTCCGTGCTTCAGAGGGCAGGTCAAGCAGTCGGTCCCGCGCGGTTGTCGTCTTAGCATGGCAGTCGTTATGGCATGGTGGTAGGCCATTTTGCGAATGCTCGCTTGGCCAGCTACACAAGTAGAAAATCTGTCGCCAAGCAACTAACCATGTGTTCAGGCAGTTCTCATTGAGAGCCAGTAATTATAGGTTAGCCAGAACAACATTTTTACTTCCAATCAAGTTAGATAGTGATTAAAGGCTAGTCTATCTGATATAAAAATAAAAAAAGCTGTATTTAAAACCAATAATACCTCACTGTTTCAGCCGGATCGTCCACTGCTGAACACAGCCTCCCCTATGTAGGGGGTGTTTGCCATAATCCCCACGCTTGGCAGGCGGCTTGGGGATCGCAGTGCCAGATAGCATAGTTCTTAAGAAGGCGCTGCTGCCCACCTTCTGATAGTATTTTTCCCTTAGTCGACTTTTACGACACCCACACGGGATGAAATGGGGGGGTGCAATTCTAACCCGGCACCCCACGGGGAAAATACCTCACTACTGCAACAAAAATAACAATGAATATGGTCTAGGATTCTCCTCAACTCTTGCTTCCTAACCAAATTTGATAAGATCCTACTTATTGGGCTCTGATACAAAGCTATTTGTTAGTTTCATTGTGTGGTCTCCTATGTAGCTATATATGTTTGACGTAGTTTTACTAAGTTCTGAATTTGTAGCAGGAATGGATTTTTATACAACTTTCCTGCCCTGCTAGAATTCTATTGTTTTTAACTTTTCTTGCCGCACATTTATAAGGGAGAAATAACGTCAAACGAAAAACTTCATAACCCGTTTCTGATCGAGCAATGAGACACTTTCTGAGTGTGTGTGGTATTGCAAGTATTTTGTTCATGGTCAATACTTTTTGTTCTCTAGCTACTGAAAGACCCATTTCTCCTAGTATGATTTCTAGGACATTATTGGGATGACGAGACAGAATTCACTCATGGTTAGCTACGCCCTTCACATTTCTAAGTTCAATGCTTGTACTCTATACTTCCTTTTGTTTTCATCTAGCCATAAAAAGGTACACTGACTACTAATCCTCAAGTTTCTTTCTCGACCCCAAGCCAACTCTACTGGGCTGTGCACTCACTATAAATGTTCATGTAATTGAAGACTTTCGGAGCTACACAGGTGTTTTCTCTCCAATAGACTAGTATTTTATGAATGTTATTATTTTAGTATATCATGCCTGATAGTAAGATAGTAATCGTCATGGGTGTCCATTACAGTGCAGTGTTACTTTTACTTCTGCTTGACACTGCACATGTGACTGTCACTCCAAGATGTTAGTTCTTGTCTCATTAGCCCTGTTATTTCACTTGCTACATTGCCTTGAATGTTTGTTTTTAGTATATTATGCCTGATATTAAACGTCACGCGTGTCCATTAAATTTGCAATGTCACCATTTCTGTTCTGCTTGATAATGCACTATGCACGTCGCTCCGAGACCTTAATTTTTATGTGACGCCCGCCCAGTAATCTCACTTGCTACACTGCCTTCAACCTTACAGCAGTTTTGGCACTAGAGTAACCAACCTTGTGAGATAATTTTACAGTACACGTTTCTGGCTAGTCAGCTAAGTCGGCTGTAATAAACCACAAACTAACTACAATGAAGTAAAAGACCGGAGTTCTTATTTTGTTTAACTACTCCAAAACCCAAACTGGTATAACACATATTAGTTATTACCGGCAATCATCAGTACTAATATAATATTATAAATACGAAAGTAACTTCACGCCAAAACTACTGGACCGATTTAAATGAAATTTGGTATGGAAATAGTTTGAGACCCGGGAAAAAAAAGGATAGTTTTTATCCAACTGCGCAAAAAGAGGTTAATGTTTTTGCGCGATACCCGACATACGCGCGGCTAACATAAGCTAGTAATACGAGTATATAAATGTTTTTATTCAATTACAGGTGTCACCCTATGGAGACAAAGCAGGGGGACAGATTGGAATATTGAATTTTAAGCATAATAATCTCCTTATAAAACTCCATATTGTATAACAAAAAAAAATTTGGATTGTTATCAAGTCTTATCTTTATATGCATGAGATTAGTATAAGCAGAATAAGAACTTTGTTCCGTTTCAGGCATCCATTAATTTAAAGCAAGAACCCTTTTAGGTGGTTGGCCTTTATTACTCATTGACTTTGTTGTTAATCATGTCTCTTCATTTTTGTAAACAAGATCACCAAATTCATGATTAACAATAAAGTCAAGGCCAACTACCTAAAAGGGTTCTTGTTTACTAAGACGAAGAAACAAAATAAAATTCTAATTTACTATGGTTTGATCTTATATTCACTATGTATAATTTTCTAAATCCAAGAGGCTCAGTGGTAAATACTTGTATCTACAAATCTTTGCAACTAGAATTTTATGAATAAATTCTAATAAAAATTTAGGACCATATAAAGGGCCATTTTATTATATCACTTGATGCATTTGCTACAACTTCTGTTGTGGGGTTTATACTTTTCCTAAAACTAGATCCATGGAAAGCCTGTTTCAATCTTTCTAAAAAAAGCATTACTAATTTATATGGACAAAATAAATGAACCTACCTGGCCTAGGTTTCTACTATTTTCTTTCTTGAAAGCTGAATCATTTATTCCATGTTTAAAATATTGCCATGAGTAGAGATACCAACCAACAAAATATGATGGACTGTTTTCACTATAGATGTGCAATGATGTTGCAGTATTTTAACTTTACCATGATATTGACTAATCCTGTGAACAAGGTCTCCTACATTGGGGGATTTATCAAAATCCCCACATTTGGCAGGCGTATTTAGGGATTGCAGTATTTGTTTATACTTCAGAAGCTGCTGTGTTTCACCTACTGGTATTTTTCCCTAAGTTGCCTCTTATAACACCCACGGGAAGACATGGGTGAAAGGGGGTGACATTCTAACCCGGCACCCCACTGGCAATAGCATAATTATTGTTTAATTACCTCTGGTTTTCCTCAGTAGCAAATTCATATACCCATCCCAATTTGACTCCACAGCTCTTGCAGGACACATCTCGCACCATGTGGCGTCCTGTCAGCATCACCCGGTCTTGTACCTCAGAGTACACAAGATTCACAACCTTGTGGAATAGGAATGCACGGCCTGAAATTTAAGTTCCCACAAATATTCAAAAACCCAGGACTAATTCGAGACAATGTTCAGGCATGGTCCTAACACATACAATTCTGTACTATAAGGAAGCTTGTTGCATACAACTGAGAAGGTAAAACAGCAATTGTAAGGGTCACAATCAAACTAGCTGGAAATTCAGACCATACAATCAAGGTATTTTACATTTTGAAGTGTGTTATAAGAAATATCGCTGATAAGTGTTAATTAATAGTTATTGGCCTTACAATTTTAAGACTACAGAAAGTGAAAATACTGAGTTACTAGTAGTTAATTTGCAATAAGTTCTGCAGGTAGCAATAAAGAATCAAGTAGGTAAAAAAGCACAAAGACCTACCTGTAGCTCCTGTGAATCGGGTGCTGATTAACTCAGAACGATTGGTTAGATTTATATCACAAGAGGCACATGAGAATAAACGCATTCCACCAATATGTTCCAGAAAAATTTTCCCCATCTTTTATTCAATCGAAAATTTGTGCCTTTGTTTTCAAAACACAAACAGGATCGATGTGATGACGTTGACGGCTTTAAAAAATATTGACAGAGTAGTTGACAGAACTAACAGTCATACACACAGCTGATTTCTACGATATGCTTGCTCCTTCTTTCTCAATCGAAAACGTATATTGCTAATCTTCTTACACTTGAATGCAACATTTTCGTTCAAAAATGTAATAAATCCGCGAAAATTTAAAAACGAATACTTGAACCAGCTTTTTGCAAGAGCATTTGCTTCGGTTCATATGATTTATAGAATTCCTTATTATATGAAGTAGTTACGTAGAAATTAATGAATTGAATTGTGTAATATTTTGTTAGAGTTGATCGCGAGATTTTAAAAACGAAGTTTATACGTTGTCAGGGTAACAATATCATCAATCAGTCACGCACGGGAACTATGAATTTCACAAAAAAAGTAAACATACTTAACTAGACTTAGGACTTCTGTTATTTTATTTATACAAAATTGTAATAAAGTTGTTGATTAGTTGTAATGGACGGTATACAAGAAGATGCTATCCACCAGACTGCGCTTAAATTAGCTGAAGAAATAAAGAATCTTTCAATATACAAATCGTTCTATAGTGATGTACAGGTGAGTCTTAGTTGAAATAAATTTCTATAGAGTACTTACCTACATACTACCTACATGTACATGTTGTTTGCTAGATTTATGTTTACTTTATTCTACTTAATTTATTTATTTAACTTGTAGAAACTAGTATCGTCGCCAAATGTAAAGAAAGAAGATTTCAAACAGACACTGCAACAAGCAATGAAAGAAAAAGGTTTGGACACAAAGCTCAGAAACACAGTTTTCCACTGGGTTAGAACGCAAAGCAAACAAAACGTAAGGAACGCGGCTTCTTAATTTATTAATGAGATCATTCTCTATTTTGGAAGTCGTTAAAAAATGTAGTAGGCAGCTAGGCCAGTATAGGTATGTACTTAGGTACATGCATTTTTTTCTCATTGATGTGTAAGATCATAATGATAAAATATTTATATGGTCATACATAGAGATGTTGGCGAGGGCTGATGCCCTTAAGTGTGATGTCAAGAAAGTTTTGTTTGATTGATGTGTAATCGCCTTATGCAAGTATATATACTAAAGGCTATAACTTACTATATAACAGACTTTAATTTTCAGAAAATGGATCCACTTACTTCTCTACTTAAGGCTAGCGCACAATGGGAAAAAAGAATTCACAAATCGCTAAATTCTATGTGTTCCGATTTAGAAACATCTTTAGCAAAAATCAGGCCGCAGAGTGAACAGGAGGAGCTGTCAGAAAAATGGAATGAGCTTAGCACTTACAATTTAGGTTTGCTTTTCAAATTATAATATATACGTCTAGATATTCCGTTTTGCTAATATTTAAATAATTTGCCTGTGAGATGGTAGGTGCATACATAGCAATACCTCAGGGGTCGAAAATGGTCAGTAAAGTCAGTAAAAGTCAGTTTTTTTAACTTCGGTCAGTAAAAGTCAGTTTTTCCTGAAAATGGTCAGTTAAGTCAGTATTTTGGAATAGCGCTTTACTACCTGATACCGGACTCTGACAAAAAAAGCGCCGCGATTGTTGCCAAGATGAAAAACAATGTCAATATTGTAGCCATGTACGTTATTTTCGCCACATTTTGCCTGTGTCATGGTACCTAGTAGCGAAAAGAGATATTAATTTGGTAATGTGAATTAAAGACTAGTGATGTGATTTTATCCAGGGGGCTCTTAATTCAATTGCTTCTCCGGTAATTGATATTTTAAGACACGGGTTACGTATTCCCGGATATTGCTGTTATTGCCACGAACCTATTAATTCATGTGGCAATAGCATCCCTTCTCTTAAGAGAGTTATTGCGCTACCCCAGCACCGCCATTTGAAATAAATAGATTGAATGGGATAAAATGTTTTACATGTAGAACCTTAACTTATCTTACATTTATTTTTTAACAAATTCGTTCATATAACATTTTATTTTTCAAATGGTGGCTCTAGTATTGCGGAGTAACTCTTACTGTCTGGCCATATCATCTGCCGCACCGCTGCCGCCTGGTGATGATATAGCCAGGCCGTTAAGCGACGGCTACATATTGGTCTTAATTTGCGTACATGCCTCCGTTTCTAGTTTCTGTCTGGAGCGAAAAATATGGTAGTCTGCACTTATTTAGATTTTTTTAATAATCACAATAAAGTTGTAGAAAGCCGTAAGCAATGCGAAATTGCCAATACATAAATTGATTATGCTGAGAAGTGATGGGCCCAATGTCAACAAAACTGTGTAAAGACGATGGACGATCATTTTATTGCTAGTGGTCGCAAGAAAATGGTTGACATCTTCTTCTTCTTTGTCATATACTTCATTACTGAAGGTCGTGTCCCTGAAAGGCCAACTTGGCTCTATGCACAATAATTCATTCAATCCATTTCGTTCGGTTTTCGGCTTCCACCACAACCAGCTTCTCGACATTATCTGGTTGCCTAAAGGCACCGTGACCAAAATACCCAGAAAGTCAATAAACTAAATACCTTTCGTAGCAAAATATATATACAAACACACAAAAGTTGACATAGGGACATGCAATATTAATCCTGTCCACAGTTCATTTTTAAATGGTCTTATTGAACTAGGAGAAAATGTATGGGAGTTTATTTATCAAATGCATAATTTTTTTGATGGGTGGCCAGCGATTTTGGTGTGGAAAATACGAAGAGGTGAAAGATAAGTTTAAATTACCGAAGCACAGATTTCGAAAACATGCTTCATCACGCTAGCTAACATTAGAGGCTGCAGAGTGCGTTTTAGAACAATGGCCGGCAGTAGTAAAATATTTCACACAACGTTTACCGAAATCCTAAACGCCGACAACATCTATGGCCTACAATAATATCCTTAGCTTCATGAAGATCACCACAGGGAAATTAGAAGTGTTCACGGTACATAGTGCAAGGACATTGATGAAATTCCCTGGATTTTTTCAACGTCATTCACCTTCGGTGCACGTTTTGTGGGAAGAAAATTGTTTTAGAAAATTCCTTATAAGATGAGCTCAAATGCATTGACAAAGCTGATCGCACGTTTCCTTTTTGTATGAATAACTTTTTACAACGGGGATGGTGGAAGCCAAACAGAAAATAAAATATTCTTTTACTTAATTTACAACCCGCAAGATTTAACTTTAGGCTTCGTAAAGTTGACTTTTGCATGCGAAGTCTCAAGTTATCTTTTGCGAGTATATTATTCTGTCAGAAACCCCCTTATTACACATATCAGATATTAAAGTTAAGACCGTAAAAGGTCAGTATTTTTTAGTCTTAAAGTCAGTAAAATCAGTATATTTGACTGTACAATCTGTTTCGACCCCTGAATACCTTAGCACGTATAAAATACCTATTACTAATGCATAAAACGTAGATAACCCATTTTTGCTGAAAGGGTATACTCCACGCCTGTATAGGGTACCTACTCATATCCAGGCAATAGGTTTTCCAAATCGTATAATCTATTCCAAATACGTTCAACAAAGTCTTCCCCTTTCTACCATATTCCTTAAAACGGACGCACCTTACTTGTGAGACACTATTACTTGTACCGTCGATCAAATTTTTTTCATCCTTTAGAAACGATGTGACGAAATCCTCTTTTATCACATTATCACCTCATTCCATAACTAATTTGCTACTGTTCTGTCATACATTCCTCGCATCTCGTTTTTACGTGTTTGACACATTCCACCCTAACCTTTTGGAGTCAACAGAAATTAGAAGGGTACTTCATTAATTTATTGGGTCACACATTCATCACGAACTATTGTGCTTGATCACGTAAAACACGAGTTTAGGAAAAGAGTTTACCACAATATCTACAACATTTTAGAAAATTTATTTAGTGAGTTTATAACATCTCTTATCGGCAAACGAATTCTATGGTTTTAGGGATAATTTATGGGATCGTGTAGGTACACCGTTAGCCAAAAACCGTTCAAAATAATATGAGTAATATTATTTTTCATCCGCGAATAGCATGATTTTTAGAATGGTTCCGAAACCAAGCTACGAGCATGAAAATACTATTTAAATATTGAATTTCCCGCCACAGATGTGTTTCTACCTTAAGACCTACTTTCATCCTACGATTTCCTTTCCAACGCCCAATGTATAATCGTACTACCACGGTAATATTATCTATTAATATTACCGTGGTACTACCTTCTTGTCCCTACACCCAGAAGACAAAACGCAGATCACCGGATGTGTCTGTCGGCGCGGGATAGAGAAAACTGCAAAATACTCTCGTTCGTTAGGAACCTCACGGCGGCGTCTGTGAGATCTAGGCGGGGATGTGTGTCAATCACGAAAGATTCATTAATTAACAAAAATATTATTATAACAAAATTAGCCATCTTTATGTAATAAAAAGGAGTCGTGTAACATATCTAAAATATTTTTTTCAGATTTGTCAAAGTATAGACCAGTTTATGCACCAAAAGACTTTTTAGATGTTCTACTTACGTTATCAGGCTACGTTCCCTACACCAGAGAGTAAGTGTTGTTTATTTTTATTGTGAATATTGTAACTTACGAAGCTCGATTTAATTTAAATTACTTATATTTTTTCCAGAGATGAGCCTAAATGGGAGTTTGCTCACTTACCACTTCAAGTTAAGACTTTGGACCAACTGGTAATTATATCATTGTTTATTTTCTAAAAGCTAACTCGTAACTTACTTAGGTACTTACATAATTAATACATAATGTAATGAGGCATAATGTAGGTAACACAGTAAATCAATTGCGTTTGCATGAGACAGATAGAACACGGCTATTGGAACTTTCCAATAATCATGCTTGATCCCTAAGAAAAAAAAATCTTTTTAATCTAAAAAAAATGAGCAGCTGAGAAGTCTTGCTTTTAAACCAAAAGCAAAAATGATTTCCAACAAACGACCTATATATTCTGTGCTTGGTCTTTTAATAGTTTAATACATAATACTTTTTAATTACATTCAAGTAGTGTGTATTTTTTTTTAACGAAACATGTACGTGGCTCACCAGATGTTAAGCGGACTAACCTTTGCCAATAACAGATGCATTTCGTCAAGTGACAAATTGCACTAT
This sequence comes from Plagodis dolabraria, assembly GCA_963854805.1. Taxonomy (NCBI): domain Eukaryota; kingdom Metazoa; phylum Arthropoda; class Insecta; order Lepidoptera; family Geometridae; genus Plagodis; species Plagodis dolabraria. Next base: position 28,864,585 of record OY978446.1, read on the forward strand.
GCGCGTCACCTGAAGACATGTGCCTGTAATTTTACTGGATCTTAAAGACTGCTGCCGGAACACACTGTTAGGTGCTTGGAGACAAATTTTCTACTTGAAGGTAGACAGGCGACCATTCGCTTAATGCCCTTTCACCATTCAAAATTGAAGCCCCACACCTATTATTTAGTGGTATTATTATATATTAGGTACCTATATTACAATATACTCGAAAGAGTTATGGAACTCCTTAATTGATAGACAAATGGATTTGTCAACAGTTTCTAGTATCCGATGTCCTCGTCATCTACTTCATAAATAATGAAAGAAGGGCAAATATGTCAGACGTTTACAAGACGTCTATGAATTAAGGGGTAGTTTTCGTGCTTAATAGTTTCGCTGCGGTGGTAAACTTTGCATGCTTTAAAACAACGGACATTGAAATAGGCAGTCTTGCGATATTCACTTTGAAATCACATAAAAAACCAGTAACCATCACACACGTAAACAAACATCTTTTGCAGCGTAAAGTGTACATCGAGTGGTCAAGCGGAGAGCCTCTCCTAGGCGTAAACCCAAACATGCCAAGCACCGCGGCGGGGTTCAGTACTCTCGAAGCGGAACGCATCAGTCTCGGCGAGCGTGTAGCGGCTCTGGGGTACGCACCGGTCATACAGGAATACTTGAAAAAAGGCAGTCCGCAGTGCCTTCGAGCGCGGCTGTGGTCTCAAGTATTGGGATCGGAGATAAAAGCACAGGTTGTTATGCACTCACATTTCTTTTTGAATTAAAGTAAAACAGATCTAAAAAGGTTTAGGAACATCGGTAACCGTCAAGTGGTAACGCAGGATTAAACCATGCGTAACGTAAAACAATATGACGATAGAAATAACAATAGAAATGGACGACATCGTCACTGCGGATGCTATAAGAAAATATAGAATAAATATTGATATATATACTTATACATATATTTTGTGTGCTGATAGTTAGCTTTTGACCACAATGTGACGTGATGGTAACTGATAATGCGTTCTAAGGTGATAACAGGCTTAATCCAGAGTTACTGGCTCTCGAGGCCAGCTGAAAATAGCAACGGGTGCTTGGCGACAGATTTTCGACATCAGCGTGGTAGCTAGTGAGACAGACATCGGCAAAATTCCCTTTCCACCACGCAGTGAAGCTGAAACCCACGGCAGGATTCAAACTATGAACCTGCCGCGCTGCAGTCCATAGCATTTCCCAATAAGGCATCACTGCTTAAGTTTGAAGAATGGTAACACGTAGTGCCTTCGAAGAGTACTGTCTCAGCCCGATTGTCCACTGCAGAACACGATCTCATTCATTTAGGTTGGCTTTGCCATCGGATAAAAACTATCCTATGTTTTTTCCCGGGTCTCAAACTATTTCCATACCAAATTTCATTCAAATCGGTCTAATAGTTTTGGCGTGAAAGCGTAACAGACAGACAGACATTTATAATATTAGTACTGATGATCTTTGTTTGACATTTAGCATAGAACGCGAAATAGCATTATTTTGTTTCTTTCGATTATTTCGTACAGCGTGCAGTATGTTGTATGCAAGACTATTCCATTAGCGAATTGACACACAAAGTTTTATTGATTTCAGCAAACAACATACTTCAACCAGCTCAAGAAAAGCGTACTCGAAGTGGACCTGATGATAGATAAATTAATATTCAAGGATGTGCAACTCACAGCGTCCAATGATGATCAATATTTTGTTTTTGAAGATTTATTGTATCAGGTACCTACTATTTACAATATTTAATCGTACTTTTGGCTATACAGACTTTTTTGCTATCGTGATGGAACAAGGACGAGGTCCACCTGGTGTTAAGCGGTAACCTCCGCCTATAACAGATGCAGTTCGTCACAGGTGGCGAACTGCACTGCGTCCTTCACCCTGAGACAAGTCATTAGGTCTCATGTGCCTGTTAGTTCACCGGCACCCGTACACAAAACTATATAATGCTAATATTACTGTTTGACGGTAGAAATAGGTATGGTGGCAGTAGGTACTTCCCCGGACGAACTCGCACGAAGAGGTCTACTGCTACTAAACTCATTGAGATAATACGTTACACTTGAGAAGTCATTTGAGGCAAAAGTCGTTTCCATTTTTGCTAATTTTAAACTTAGTGCGCTTCAGCGCTTCACGAGATCAGACTGCAGCCTAGAACTAATTATATTTAAATAAATAAATAAAATACAATTAGCCATCATTGCTGAGTTTTTTTTTTTTTTTTTTATGCCTGATAGGTTAGCCTTTGACCACTATCTCACCTGATGGTAAGTGATGATGTGGTCGAGGATGTTGTTCAGACTAACCTAGAATTACTGGCTCTCAAGGACAGCTGCCGGAACACACCGTTAGGTGCTTGGCGACAGATTTTCAAATTGAAGATGGTAGCTAGCCAGGCGGGCATTCGCAAAGTGCCCTTCCACCATGCTATAACGACTGCCATCCTAAGACAACAACCGGGACCGAGAGCTTAACGTGCCCTCCGAAGCACGGAAGCGCTCAGTAGTAATGCCCAACCAGCGGTCACCCATCCAAGTCATGACCGCGGCGGACGTTGCTTAACTTTGCTGATCGATTCAGAATGGCTAAGCAAACTTGGCTACGAGCGCTTCAAAAAACAATACAATATTTAGATATTATGTTACAGACGATCGGAGCCCTTTTACATTTTGCAGCCCTCTCACTCGCACATTTAAAGATAATTTCATATAGAAAAAAATTGGTAATGATTTTTTAAAATGTGGTCTGACATTATTTCGCTCCATGCGACTATAGATGTTCTCGACAAATTTTCATGTTGATATCTGTAGTGGGGGATCCAAAACGCGTTATATTATTTATTTAAAACTTTGGGCCTCTAATTTTAATTGGACTCAACATGTTACAAAATAAAAATATGTTGAGAACATCTATAGTCGCAAGAAGAAAAATAATGTCAGACCACATTTGAAAAAATCAGTAGGTACCAATTTTTTCTATTTGTAATTATCTTTAAATGTGCGAGTGAGAGGGCTGCAAAATGTAAAAGGGCTCTTAACCTCTCCCAGCTCGTCCTTCGACAAAGGCCTCCTCTAAAGATTTCCAACTATCTCTATCTCTTGCAATCCTCATCCATTCTGGGCCGGCGATTCGTTTTATTTCATCTTCCCAGCGTTTTTGTTGACGCCCATTACTCCTTTTACCATCTCTGCGGTACCATTCTGATATTGCTTTTGTCCATTTTTCTTTCTTCTCCTTTAACATATGACCCGTCCATTTCCATTTTAATCTTTGACACACTTTTTTCGCATCTTTAAATTTAGTAATTTGTTTTAATCTTATTTTATCTCTTCTTTTGGCCTCAAGAGACAATTATATTTACTTGACAATGATTTAAAAAATATCCCAACCAATGTTGTGACTAGTTGGGAACCCACCGGCGAACCCAGTAGTCCAATTAAGATATCATTTTCTTTGACAAACGGGACTCGTAATGTCCATAAATCTTCATTTTTATAGTAACAAAAAATAGCACACATCAAATTTACTTGTTATTAGCGAAATATCCATTCAAGTGTGTTACATAGTTTAACTTGATTTACTACTTTTTTAACTAAGTACATACTTTAATATCAGTTCTAGAACTTCTAGATTAACAAAAATCGAAGAGACTTTATAATTATGGTGTCAGTTAATCTCGCTACACGCTGCGAGCGCTTTTTATGGCAAAACGTTTTGCATTAAAAAGTTTTGTTTATACCATTTTTCAAACAAACTTTTGTATGTGAACTAATTCCCATACAAAAAATAAACATCACTTTCACGCGTTTATGGCGCATTACGAGAAAATCTCATATTAAACTGCTGTTATTGATTATAAGTTGAAACATAACAGGGGGTTTCCAACTTCCCCAACCAGTCACTTTAAACGAGTCACAGAGGGTTAGTGCAAGATAATTAGAAAATATTTGGACCATGGAGACTTATTAACATGGAGTAATATTAGAGACATGGAAAACATCTGCAGGTGATGCTGTGCTTCTCACGCGACTGCGAGGTGCTGCAGAACCTGAAGGGCAGCATCGGCAACGCGCTCACAGTCACCATCAAGGGCAAGCAGACGTCTGCGGACAGCGTCACCGTCTTCCCCCCCAGCGGCATCATACCCTTTCACGGGTTCACTATGTATGGTAAGTCTCACAGGTGCCCTTTGTGCAATGGCATCACTTTGTCCATTGAACCGAATTCGATGAAATTTGGCGCCAAGATTATTGAGGCTAAGAAGTATTTGTGCACATGCAACGAAGGAGAGAAGACAAGGGAGTCGGAGAAAATAAATATGCCATTCAATGTGGTAATCTATGTAACTGAAAGTTGAGGAAATTAGAGAAAAACTCAAAACCTAATTGTATGTAAATAAAATAACACACCATTAAGGCTAAAAATGCCGCACTTTCAACAATCATTTAACCGAAATTAACTATGAAACTGTGAATTGCGGAAATTAGAGAAAATCTTTTCAGTTTTTCTATTATTTCCTCAATTTTCAGTTTCATAGACTACTATATATTTTTTGATTTTGATTGCGACGGAACAAGCATAAGGCCCAACTAATGTTAAGCAGACTAACCTCTGCCTATAGAATGTCTAGTATATCAATGACTCTACACTGTCTTCTCTCCTTCATTGTATGTGGAAAAAATACTAGTTTATAAGTGAACGCTGACGTAATACACGTAGTATAATTTTTTATCTGTTTTCTTTCTCAAGTTTTTTTTTACGACTATGATGATCATGTAGAGTGTTTACTAAACTTGGTTAAAAAACCGGCCAAGTGCGAGTGGGACCCGCGCACGAAGGGTTCCGCACCATTATCTGTAACCTAATCTTGCAAGTTACAGACACTTTTGCTTTCACAGTGTCTTATTGAGCTGGGTAGGTACGAACCCTAAATAATGATCTCACTAATTGTTTATTTTTCAAGTAAATATATAACTAAATGTTCGGTGAATATTTCAAGTTTCCACCTGTTTTCATTGTTATTATTTTTAGCAAATAAAAGGCCTCTTTTATTATATGGCCCCTTATTTATTTACTTTATTTTAATTAATTATATTTAAAGAGAACATAAAACGAAATATTCTGTGAATAGTTAAAGCGTCTACCTGTCACCGTTATTAGTATCAAGCATGAAACGGTAAAAAAAAACAAGTTTGTTGTATGGGAGCTCCCCTTAAATATTTGTTTTATTTTTAGTATTTGTTGTTATAGCAGCAATAGAAATACACCATCTGTGAAAATGTCAATTGTCTAGCTATCACCGTTCTTGAGATACAGCCTGGTAACAGACGGTCTCAGTAATAGGGTCCCGTTTTTCCCTTTGGGTACGGAACCCTAAAAACAATCTCGATAAAATGTTGTAATTTTGAATTTCCTGCCACTGACGTCGGTGTCCTTATGGGAACCTTTTTTTATATTTCAGCAACGCCATTTTGCTACCTGTACGACGACCCGGTTCAATTATACTACACATTTCGAGCGTTTTACATTCGTTACTGGCATCGACTGCATTATATTTCTACACATCCACAGGTAAGTGTTATAGCTATTGATTTGATGATATCAGTCTAGCTTCTGCATACTATTTTGCCTGTTGGTAAGGATGATGAGCTCGATGGTGTTTAACAGACTAAATTTAGAATAGTTTCTTGCTCTGGACAACAGCTGCCGGTTCACACATAGTTGGGTGCTTAGCGACAGAAGTTCTTTTCGGGCATAGTCGCTAGACAGGCGCTTATACGCTAAATGTCTTACCGCCACGCGATAAAGCTGAAACCTCCGATTTGAACTTGCGGCAGGCCGGTCATTGATTCCCATTAAGCCTGTATTGCATGCTGCATGCATGGTGGAAGGGCATTTTGCGAATGCACGTCTGGCTAGCTACCACCCTCAAGTGGAAAATCTGTCGCCAAGCACCTAACAGCGAGTTCCGGCAGCAGTCCTTAAGAGCCAGAAAAATTACAGGCACATGAGACTTAACAACTGTATGTCTCAGTGAGACGGGCGCAGAACAATTCGTCATATGACGAAATGCATTTGTTATAGGACTCGTGCTTGTTCCGTCATATTAATATAAAAAAATTGCTTCAAAAATATACGGTACTACTTTAAGTATACAGTATCAATAAGCACTTATTATAGGCCCCTACCGCCCATAAAGTTACCTCCCCATCTCTCCCGCGGGAGTCGTAAGATGCGACTATAGGCAAAGAAGATGGGCAGCAGTGCCTTCTGAGGAACTTCTATCTCACACTGCGATGCCAAAGATGCCGAGTGTAGGGATTATGGAGCCCTCCTTCCCTCTTAATGTGGGAGGCATCAATGCTTAACATCAGGCAGAGTGTGGTCAAACGCGAGCCTATCATGAATAAAAAAATAAAAAGAAAGGGCTGTGGATCAGCAGTGGATAAACCGGCTGATACAGTACATAGAAGTAGTAAATCTTCATAAGTACCGACATCACGTGTTCTAATGGCTCAAGGATGGATCATTCGTGTCTTTACATTCTTGAAACTGTTGTCTTTGATTACTTTTAAGCCTCATGGCTAAACCTTAATTGTAGCAATAGTTGTAACACCGAACGCAGATTGGAGCAATACTCTAACATATGCATATTTTGTTTCAGGGTATAGTTTCATTATGTTTATTGTACGAAAGGTTATTAGAAGCAAACGAACCGTTATTATGGATACACTTTAGAAATATCAATATAAATCCGTAAGTACATTATCACGTTTTATAGAAGTCACAAGTAGTCAATAGTTACAGATTTAGGCTCGTATAAATGCATCTTCAATATTGAGATCGATCCGATGCAGTTTCGATGTTTGAAGTATGGAACATCTCTCAAAAACAGCATCATAAGATCGATTTCAATTTTGAGATGCATTAATTGATACGATCAACGTCTGTCAAAAACAGGATCTTACGATCGGTCTCAACTTTGAGAGCAACATCTGTAAAAAACAGCATCTTAAGATCGATCTCAACTTTGAGATGCATTTAGTAATACGAGAGATCTGTCAAAAACAGCATCTTAAGGTCGATCTCAACTTTGAGATGCATTTAGTGATACGAGAAACATCTGTCAAAAACAGCATCTTAAGGTCGATCTCAACTTTGAGATGCATTTAGTAATACGAGAGACATCTGCCAAAAACAGCATCTTAAGGTCGATCTCAACTTTGAGATGCATTTAGTGATACGAGAAACATCTGTCAAAAACAGCATCTTAAGGTCGATCTCAACTTTGAGATGCATTTAGTAATACGAGAGATCTGTCAAAAACAGCATCTTAAGGTCGATCTCAACTTTGAGATGCATTTAGTGGTACGAGAAACATCTGTCAAAAACAGCATCTTAAGGTCGATCTCAACTTTGAGATGCATTTAGTGATACGAGAAACATCTGTCAAAAACAGCATCTTAAGGTCGATCTCAACTTTGAGATGCATTTAGTAATACGAGAGATCTGTCAAAAACAGCATCTTAAGGTCGATCTCAACTTTGAGATGCATTTAGTGGTACGAGAAACATCTGTCAAAAACAGCATCTTAAGGTCGATCTCAACTTTGAGATGCATTTAGTGATACGAGAAACATCTGTCAAAAACAGCATCTTAAGGTCGATCTCAACTTTGAGATGCATTTAGTGATACGAGAAACATCTGTCAAAAACAGCATCTTAAGGTCGATCTCAACTTTGAGATACATTTAGTGGTACGAGAAACATCTGTCAAAAACAGCGTCTTAAGGTCGATCTCAACTTTGAGATGCATTTAGTAATACGAGAGATCTGTCAAAAACAGCATCTTAAGGTCGATCTCAACTTTGAGATACATATAGTAATACGAGAGACATCTGTCAAAAACAGCATCTTAAGGTCAATCTCAACTTTAAGATGCTTTTGTAATACGAGAGATCTGTCAAAAACATCAACTTAAAATCAATCTCAAATTTGAGATGCTTTTATTAATACGAGAGACATCTGTCAAAACATCAACTTACAATAAATCTCAAATTTGAGATGTATTAACTTTAGAATGAGAGGTCATTCTAAAGTTATCGCTATTTTTGTGACTTTTATTGGCATACTAAATAGCTCAATTAACCTAAAATGAAATTTGTTTATTCCAGCATAAGAGTAGTGTTCAAATGGCTAATGCGCGCCTTCAGCGGACACCTTCCTCCAGACCAACTGCTACTGCTCTGGGATACCATACTCGGTTACGACTGCCTAGAAATCCTGCCTTTGTTAGCACTGGCAATACTGAGCTTCAGAAAGGAGAATATATTCCAAGTGAACACGATACAGAATGTAGACGCGGTGTTGGCAGACTTGTCTACTATATCAGTGATACCTTTGCTGCAGTTAGCTCTGATGAAGCCTTGAATGTTGTATTGTCTTGCGCAAACGAGAACTTATGCTGAGTGGGAGTTTTATATTATACGTTCACTGCCTTTTCGGTAATACCTAAATGCCAATACCTTCACCATCCCCAGTGCAGACAACTGGGAATCTGGTCTAGTGCCACGACCGTGGTGCGATGATGGCATGTCCCTGGTTGAAATCCGGGGTTGGGCTAGTTTTATTTTTTTAATCCTTGTCAATTTTTATTAGTCCTGGCAAGAAATTATCAGTAAGGTAGATAGTTCGGGGTATGACTATGCTTTGTTCATGACAAGCTCGCCATCTTTTGACCTAAAAGCATCTGGCAAAAAATGTAGGTTTACATCAAACAAATTTTTGGCAACGTTTCTTTGGAAATTTTACTGCATGGTGTAATGTAAAGCACTTTGACATGTAGCTCATTATGGTAACACGTTAACTTATTAACGTTCCGCCAGGGGCGCTGTAATACTTAGTACCTACTCAGTTGTCTGTGGCGCTGTACGTGTCACGATATCATATGAAAACAGTCGCATTAAAAACTTCAACTTGGCTAGAAGGTCTACAGATTCTTTATCTGTATTTTCATTATAACGAGTGAGAAAGTTCTTAGATACCAACCTCTAGACAATACTGAATATTTTTTTAATTGTACTACGGATATGTTGTTTTGGGCTTACTGGATAAGCAAGCAAAACTTGCCTCATCTTTGTATATTATAAGATTTTTTGGAATGTTATTCCAAGTGCAAAACTTTCAAAGGATCACGTGTGTGCAAGACACTCCATATTGTTGTATTTGTATAGTGTTTTTGTACTAGTTATTTTGTATAATTTTGTAGGTGAAATTGAAATTATAAAAAGAGTACAAATCTGTTACATTCGCAACTTTTATTTTTTATATCCACAAATGCAGAACTAGAGGTGACTTTAATTTACCTATGCATTGAAGTGCAGAAAATGCTGATCACTTAGTTATCTTACCTCAATTTGTTAGGATAGGATTCTTCAATAAGATCACTTTTATTGCTGACTAGCTACGCCGCGCTGTTTCGTCCTCGTACACAATAATGAAAAGTGAGGACCAGAATCTCAGACTTTCATTTCTTTCCGTGGACGTCGTAAGATGCGACTAAGGGTAATATACCGGAAGTTGAGCAGCGGCGCGTTCTGAGGAACTAATATCTGACCTTCCCTACTTAATGGGGGAGGCTGTGTTCAGCAGTGGACAATCCGGCTGATACAGGAATGATGATGAAGATGAAAATTGTCCTAAGTGTCAAATTGTCAATCCAGTACCTAAACCACCTATTTCCAACTTACAAAATTTCAAGAAAAGGAAAAATAAAGGAAAAGCAAATATACAGACTTGCAAACTTTCGCATTTGTAATATAGTGTGATTGGTAGTTTGAAATGTTGGCAGACTTTGCCTACTGTATCACAAGGAAATGGGCCGCTTGATCTTTTCACAACATTATATCATAATGATGATGCATTAGGTCAAAGTTATGCGCTGTTGACGCCTAGTATCTATATTTGTGCGGTTATCTGGTGGACCTAACTAATTAGACTTTTATGTTTCAGTAGGTAAACGACACATCACAACTCCTCTTTGCTTTCGTGAATAAAGAACCTCATTCTCACAGCTGTGATTAATTAATAATTTACAGCTGAGATTGATGATATGGTCGAAGATGTTGTTCAGGCTAATCTAGAATTACTAGCTCGCAAGGACAGCTGCCAGTACATACATGATGCTTGGCGACGTATTTTCTACGTAAGGGGCTACCCCTGGCCAGGCAGATATCATTCGCAGAATGCCCTAACACCATGCTATAACGACTGCTATCCTAAGACAACCATGAACGACTGCTTCACGTACCCTGCTAAGCAGTTGCACGCTTAGTAATGCCACTAGCGGTCACCCATCCAAGTTCCACCTCAGCGGGTGTTGCTTAACTTAATTGATCGGCTTAGAACGTCTAAGCAACCTGCGCTAAGAGCGCTCCAAAAATTTAAAGAAGATATTAAATTATACACATTTCAACATTCATAAAAATATATTAAACTTTCTTACATTGAACACACCAGTTGCCTTCTTCATAGAAACTATTCTCCACTTGCAACCCCACCTCGCGGCACAAGCTGTCCAACTCGCCCTCTTCAAAAACGTGGTAATACCTCAATAGTGTACTGTCTGGCCTATTTTCCAACTTATTATCGCTCTTTTTCCTCAACTTCCAAGGTACGAGCAGGTCTTTATGTTGGAACTGGGTCCTGTTCTCGTGTACGTGAAGATTAACGCCAGCTACGTTCAGTTGGACGTTATCAACCGGTTGGTTCAGTTTAGATTTAAGTAGGTAGTTGGATCGAGTCTGGTCTTTAGCCCATACTGTAATGAGAGCGATACCGGATGGACGCAGAAGACGGTGGATGGTGGATAAAGCTTGGAGTCTTCTGGCCTGGAAAATGTAAATAAGAAAATTAGTGATGATTTGTTTAGGTACTTTTTCTGCGCGGGTTGTCGGACTTATCCGTCGGGAGTTGAGCATCCTTGTGGAATGCTAAAACTGTACCTCATCGTAAGGTGGAAGTCGTAAAAGGTGACGAATTGAAAAATGCCAGAAGGTGGTCTGAAGAACTGACACTGCGAACCCCAAGCGTCATGGTTGTCGTTAATTACTTATTTAGGGTAGTAAAGTTGTAATGAACTTTACAGCAACATTTTTTTTCTTGCATTAACTCTTTAAAAACTCAAACGTTTAAGCCTGCACCGAGGCAGCGATACGTAATTGTGTTTCTTTTGATCCATTTCTGTATCTTTGGTTCTTAATTTTGAGTTATGCAATGAATATATATTATGTTTAAGGATTCATTCTATAAATCATACTCTTTGGAAACATGATTACTTGAAGTTTCCTCAATAAATTTACCAAAGTTATATCTAAAAAAACTAAATAAACCTTTAGTACGGCGTAAATACTTCACGGAAATTCATTGATTAATAAAAAAACAACGTGTTTTCTATATATAACTTTACAATTTTTAAATAGGTATTTGTTTTTATTATGCGAAGGATAAACCTAATGTTACGCACGTTCCGCCTATTTTAGCCAGAGTCGCGATGCTTCCTCCTTGTCCGCTTTAGTAATACTTCGGCCGTCGGACGGGACGGATGCTGGCAGCGTGCCGCCCTCACGCACACAAACGCGGCGCACCTAAAAACTCGGTGCGCTCTTAAGCTTACAATATTACAAGAAAACAATTGGTAAAGAAAGGATCTCTCTTGTGCTTCACATTTTAATTTTCTTTGTATTTTCGTAAGTCATTATGAATTTCAATAAGACTTTGAAGCTTATTAACTCACTGCTTAGAGCTGGACTGGACTATACGATATTAGTTTATTAAAAGTTAGGTACCGAAAACACAGGAAAAGCCAGTCTCATTGTGTTGAAAAGAATTTGTCAATATGGCTTTATTTAAACATTATATATATAGATATTTTAAACATTTAGATAAGCCTATAATATTTACATATATTTTACCTAAACTTAACATAAGTTTGAGAGGCTCACTAGATACGAAGAAAGTGCATTATTTTTGGACTGGAGCACATTGAGTGTTATACAACCAAAGTTGAATTAAATACTAATAACTGCTATTTCAGTGGTAGATTTTTGCGTGTTATAAAATGCACTACTTTTAGGGGAACTTAAGTCAAGCTTAATTGTTTTTAAATATTTTTTTCATATCAGCTAAAGAGATATATGTACACGTTAATGTTTTTTTATGCCAACGCAGTAACGGAACAAGCTCGAGGCCCACCTGATGTTAAGAGATTACCTCTGCCAATAACAGATGCATTTCGTCACAAGTGACGAATTGAGGGTGGTCGCTAGCCAGGCGGGCATTCGTAAAAAGCCCTTCCACCATGCGGTGAAGCTCAAGCCCGCGGCGGGATTCGAACCATGGACCAGCAGCGCGGCAGTCCATAGCCAATGCCACTGAGCCATCACTGCTTCAAGACAGTATGGCTACAGTTAGTTACCTTGGTGCTGAAGTGATGAATGACAGCGATACATATGACAACATCAGCGCAGGCGTCGCGCAGACTGCACTGCAGCAGGTCCAGCCTCAGGCAGTCGACGCCGCCGCCCAAACACCGCATGTGCTGCTTGCATTCGGACAACAAACCGCTGCTGCGCTCACCCGCTATCTGCAGAGGGATAATATGAATTGAAAATAAGGTATTATATTCAAAACATATTATTAGAAAATCGTAGCCAGTATAACATTAAGAAATGAGTTTACAAAAATTCTATTCAATGAGTATATTTTTATGAAGATTAGTCGACTTGTAAATTAATTAATACGTTCTTGACGTGAAAACACTTGGAATTAGAGATAAAAAAATATTTTAATTTTAGGATTCGATTGTCGTTCTTGTAACAATTTAGATTTGAGTGTTTCCAGAATAAGTACTTTATTATTTTACTATTGTGGTGCATAACAGAATTAAGGCCGATGTCTCCGATAGTTTCCGTTCTCGACAAATTTTGTCAAAGCTAGATAGAGCGATATATTAAGCCGAGTCTCCATGAAATCGAACTTGGCAACTTATGTCCCCAACTCGTGTTGAAATTGAAAACATAAAAGTTACAATCTGTTGCTTGATTGACCAGTTTTACAGAAAAAAAATGTAACTAACACGTGTTGGATACACAACAATTACCAATTTGTTGGTGACCCAAGACATTTTACATAAACTTTTGTCACCAACACGTTGGCAGCACAAAGCTTGCCAACATTTGTTAGGTGAAGAACAAGCTTTACAAATTTAGCAGAGATTTTGGCGAAACTATATTCCGAGGCAACGTGATATTACAGTTTAAGCAAGAGAACAGTATTACGGCTTCATATAAACGACTGAAATGAACAATGCAGTCTGTGAGCCGCCGATTACTACAGCCAAGCAATATTTTTTTTTCTTTGACATTATTCTGTACATTTTTATCTAATGAATTTATTTTCACATTACTTTGATATTTTATGATGCTACATGACAGGAGTGAAATGTATTTATAAAATAATTCCTAAACTATTGTAATTGGTTTCATGTAAATCGTTTTAGTTGTTAAGAGCCATTTCACGTTTAACGCGCGTAATCTAAGATTTTAAGCGCTTAATTTACTATCACAGGAAAGATCTACAATTTATTGAATAATTGATAAAAATAGAATAATCTGTTCTAATTTCGAGTAATGTACTACATTTACAAACATAACTTTAATTATTTTGTAGTGACCAATCTCCCGCACCTTGTTTTACGAATTATGGTACACATAGCCAACTTCAGAGTTCCATTTCTTGTATAAAAAAATCATCAAATTAACTTAAAAAAAAAAGCTATAATTCAGGCATATAATCTTGTTGCTAGATAATGTACCAGAATATCAATAATTAATCATCCTTATAGAAAAAAAAAGTTCATGCGCCAATTTCTACGAATTATATCAGCAGTTTAACACGATTTATTGCGTAAAATAAAGTGTAATTCCATACAGATATTATACCAAAAGAAAGTACATTCTTAAATTAATATGATCTCAAATAATTGTAATATTAACTCTGTTATGTTAGACACGAAAACATATTTATTGTAACTCTAAATTAGCATAAATTGAAATGTACAAGCGCGAGGCGATCAGTACGGCGCGAGCGCCCATCGAGGTAGGACCTGTGTTCGTTTTGCCGAGCTCCGACGTTCCGTACGCGAGACGCTTAGATGCAAGTTTATAGTGCGACCACAGAGTTTTGATCATATCAGTATTTTTTTAAATAACAAGCTAGAGTTTTCTGTTGTCCATAATATCAGTATTGTTGTTTAAGTAACTACATCTTTTGTATTATTATATTAGTTTTAGCAATGGGACGAAAGGATCCTTTTTACCATTATGTTAAAAAACGAAACAACAGCTATTTTTAGAAAATTTAAAAGAACAAGCTTCTAGACGCCATGAAATTGAGAGTATCTGTACTGTACTGTAACTGTCGGATCGTCCACTGCTGAACACAGCCTCCCCTATTAAGGGGGTATTTGCCATAATCCCCACGCTTGACAGGCGTATTGGGGATCGCAGTGAAAGTTAGCAGTTCTTTTGAAGGCGCTGCTGCCCATCTTCCAGTATTTTTCCCTTAGTCGCTTCTTACGACACCCACGGGATGATATGGGGTGAAATTCTAACCTGGCACCCCACGGGGCAGAGTATCAATTGAGCTATAATCCGGCACCCTCCGCCCGCGCCTCCCTCGCCTTATACGCCTATGCGCTCCAGTGCCGCGAAGTCTGTCGTCTAGCAGTCTCACCTCAAAACTTATCACGTGCACGTGCGTCATTTATTATCTTTTTGTTTTTTTTTAAATACTGCCTATTAGTGCTCTGAATTAACTAGATATTTTTTCTCTTCAAGGAGAAACCTAGTTTATTTTTGTTGTGAAGTTTTAGTCTTATCTTTTAACTATCATTGAACAATATTAGTTATTTATAGCATTCTTTAGCTGACCATTTATCTGTTTTAAAGGCTGTCACTATACAGTCTTTGTCTCTTCGTTGTATATAGTTTACCTGTTTGTAAGTAAGAATAGTGTGTAGTTAAATATGTTAAATAAACAAAAAACTCAAGATACTAGACTTGAAAGATAAAATGGATATTTTAAAGAAGTAAGATAGTGGAGAAAACATATGGTATTAAGCGTGCTGCGATACACGATTTTATGAAAAAAATCATAGTAGACCACGGGAAGACGATAGAATCTGGGCCAGGAAAGCGTAAAACATTAAGCGTTGGTGATTGTCAAAAGATGGAAAACGCTCTTTACATGTGGTTCATGCAACAGCTTTATAAACACACTCTTATCTAAATTAATATAAACCTACTCCCCTATATGGAGAAATTCTGAAAGCAATAGCAATCAAATTTTATAAAAAAATTACCAAACAAGATTTTTGGGCCAACGATGGATGGCTGGATAAATGTAAAAACGATTTAGTTTTATTTTATTTATTATGTTTTTTTCTCTATAATCCAGTGATCCGAACATTCCAATAATCCGGCACCCTCTGTTTTTTAAAAGTGCAGGATTAGTGAGATTATACTGTACATACAAATTGGATAACATTGTCTCAGTAAAACACGGCAGAGACAATGAACCAAAGGCTTTCACCTCAGCGTACAAGAACACACGATCATGGAAAAGTATGGACTTTTCAATGAAATGGAATACTGTTTTTATTATTTACTCATTCCAATCAATTAATTTTTAAAATAACAACTTATATTTCTTTATGAGTGCAAGTATCAAAATATGTTACTCACAGTCATGCTATTCCGTCGTCATTTCTTCCGCTTGTGCAAGCGATGCCAGCGCATTTACCTAAACTTCAGTAGCGTGATTTTGTGAAATGGCTCTTAATAATAAATAAATAAATAATGCAGCAGTAATATTCGCATTTTAGTAAGGGTATGAGTGCTGGTGAAATTACAGGCACATGAGACTTAACAACTATGTCTCCAGGTGACGGGCGCAGTGCAATTCGTGACTTGTGACGAAATGCATCTGTTATAGGCAGAGGTTACCTCTTAGCACCAGGAGGGCCTCAATATATTTTTTTATGCTTGATAGGTTAGCCTTTGACCACTATCTCACCTGATGGTAAGCGATGATGTGGTCGAAGATGTTGTTCAGGCTAACCTAGAATTACTGGCTCTCAAGGACAGCTGCCGGAACACACCGTTAGGTGCTTGGCGACAGATTTTCTACTTGAGGGTGGGTGGTTACTTCTTCAAAATCCCATTAAAAAAAGTTCTCAAGGAAAGTACCGAGACGTAATACTGTTCCGCTTCGTTGTACCGTGGCGATATACTGTGGTAGATTTACCTGTAGGATGTCGTCCCGCTGCAGTACATTCTTGCCGTTCCCAGCGCCGAGGTCGAGCACCACGGCACCCGCCGGCACTCGCTGCAAGAACTCCACCACCTTCGGCCACGGCTTGTGCCGCGTGCTGCTGAAGTGACCTGCAATTTGTTCGTATACCTGCAACCACACGTTCATTCACACTAGTTCGGTTGGCAAGTTCTAACTTAATATAGTGTGGCTTTATATCTCCATATATAGAGTCTTAGTTATTACTTAGGCCCAATTTCACCAAACTACTGTAATATTATACTATAAAATGTGATAGGTCTTTGCTATCATAAAACGTCAATCATAGTTGCAAGATATTTCTCATTTTATACTAAGGTAAAAGTCATTACAATGAATATACACATTGATGGTAGTTATTATATTTCACACAATTCAAACAATATTGGCAATGATACCATTTAATACCATTAAATGGTATATGACTGGCTGATACCATTTAATACCATTAAATGGTATATTGCCAATATTGTTTGAATAGTTGTAATCAATACAATGTCACAATAACTTTCTGAGTGTATTATGATAACATTGTAGATTTTAAATTTGTTGGATTTCGATCGTGAACAAAAATCTGTAAGATTTAACTTTTTCGATGGTGAATGTGACCCTTGAATTTAAAATGTTGATATCTTATTTTTGAATTGACCGATATAGACAAACCAAACATAGACATAAGGCAAGTATATGAATATGATTGATTTCAATCGTTTGAGTGGTATTTGCGTGATGCTGGGACTGTCACAAGTGGAAGCATCCACACATGGCGACAGAGAATAATTTCATGAATATATTTTGGTTCTTCTACAATATATCAATAAAAATGTGCATGTCGGGTATGTCATCGCGCAAAACCATAAACCTCTTTTTGCGCAGTTGGATAAAAATGCATCTGTTATAGGCAGAGGTTAGTCCGCTTAACATAAGGTGAGCGTGTTCCGTCTCAATAACTTAAAAAAAAAACTATTCTATGTCTTCCCGGGTCTCAAACTATTTCCATACCCAATTTCATCCAAATCGGTGCAGTAGTTTTTAAGTTTATTCGTTGAATACAAAAATACAAATCTTTGCTCTTTAGAATATTAATTGGATTAATACAAATACCAAACGGTTTCGGGCCAAACTTTGCTCACCTGATGCACATGCAATTCTTCTAAATCTGATGCAATGCTCTCATTCAAATCTTCTGAAGTTTTCTCAACACTGTCACATAAGGTCTTATATTTACAGTCGCAAGGTCCACTTCTAGTCCAACGGAAGGTAAGGGATATTCTTGTCTGCCTGGGAGCTGTTTCGCTGGTGATGACCTTGGCGCAGAGACCGTTCTCTAGAGTCCGATATTCGATAATGGGGTCGAATGTACGCGGCTGTATCCCATGTTGCCAGTCATATCTATAAATTAGGTTGAGGTATAAGAAAACCTCTTTACGCACGTATATCCACGAAGTGTAGGCAGAGGGTTTAAAAACACACAGTTCGTATGCAAAGCACCTAATAAAGGTGCTATTTAATACACAGCGAGGTATTTGCCATCTGCCGGAACTGTGTGGATAAACCAATAATGATTGTTCACTCCCGAGGATAGAACCCAGGAACGAGGTGGCGGTAGACCAGCTGCGCCAACATTAAGTTATAGGTATATTATGTGGAATGGCATATTCCAGTGTTTAGCTTCACAGCATAAGACTACATTGTATATTTGATTTTCCAGTATTTGTTGGTTGAATAGAGAATATAGTACATATTTCTAAATATTATAGATAACATAGAAGGGTAGCGACATCATTACGATAGTTAAGTGTTTGAAAAATAAGTCTAATAGTCTGGTTGTTGACCACGCATAGAAGGTTAAAGTAATACAATCAGAGCACAAAATCAGATACGACATATTATCTATGTCTATGGGTCCAAAATGTGCCTGTTCCAAAGTTCTCCTATGGTAGATAGGTACTTGAAAAAGTGAGGATCTCTTGGGCAGAAGCCAGCATGGGGGAAATGAACAACACAAGCGGGACGTCAATGCAGAATTTATTACCCTCAAATAAAATAAGAATGTCTATGGCTTCGAGCGATCAGGCGGCCATACATGACTGAACAATGCAAATAGCGCGAACATTGTTCATCAGTCGCGGCACTAACAGGTTTAAAGCCGCTTCCTTCACCAAGTGGAAAGTATGAAACAGTACTGTACGAGAAATGCAATGTAACTGATAATGAAAACGAACCTGGCTTCATCCTGCATAAGAAGCAGAGATCGTGGATGTACTACGACCGGGACGTACTTCCCACTATGGTGTTTCCAGTCCATCACTACTGAGGAACCGACTGAGAGAGACAGTATTGTGCTACCAAATGGACTGTGTCGATCTACATGTGATGGTATACCTGTCGAATAGAAACGTTTGTAACTGTTATCATAGTAAAATCAAGACAAGTTTGACTTTATAGAGCGGTATCAAACGCGACTTGTGCATGTGTGCGCCCGTAGAACGGAAGACACAGATCCGATCCCGGTAACTTGGATATAATGGGACAGCGCTAGAATTGCAATCCCCCATGTCACCCTGTGGGAGACATAGCTATGGAAAGAAGTAACAGGAGGTTAGCCGCAGCGCCCACACACCTTCTGGTATTGAACTGCCTTCTTACACTGCGTTACTCAAGACACCTACCAGGCGTGGGGATTATGAAATGAAAATCTATCACCAAACACCTAACGGTGTGTTCCGGCAGCTGTCTTTGAGAGCCAGTAATTCTAGGATAGCCTGAACAACATCTTCAACCACATCATCACTTACCTTCAGATGAGATATTGGTCAAAGGCTAGTCTATAATATATAAAAAGAAAAAAAAAAACAATAGTATTGTATAAATGACCCACCTTGTCCAGGAATATATTTATTCACTGTTAATTGGTCTGGCACACCCGAATCAAATCCCTGCTCCTCTAACCTCTTCCATAGCACATCACATTCTTCTGGAATCTTGTCCCAAACACCTAACGGTGTGTTCCGGCAGCTGTCTTTGAGAGCCAGTAATTCTAGGATAGCCTGAACAACATCTTCAACCACATCATCACTTACCTTCAGATGAGATATTGGTCAAAGGCTAGTCTATAATATATAAAAAGAAAAAAAAAAACAATAGTATTGTATAAATGACCCACCTTGTCCAGGAATATATTTATTCACTGTTAATTGGTCTGGCACACCCGAATCAAATCCCTGCTCCTCTAACCTCTTCCATAGCACATCACATTCTTCTGGAATCTTGTCCGACAGAGGGTTGTCCAAATCTACATCATTGCTACCATATCTAAACTCATACCCATAGTGTTTGACTTGGCGGTTCTTCAGGCTACTGGCATCGAAGTCACAATCCCAGTCAAACAGTTTTATGAACATTATCTCTTCATCCACTGTGATGAAATTATTGAGCAGTGTAAGGCCATATGGATCTTGAAGGGGGCATATTGTTTCAGTGTTTGGAACTGGGAATATTTAAAAAAATGGTTTACAAATCACCTTTTTAATCACCATGCGCGTACAAGTAAAATTTTATGTGTAGTTAAAGTTATAACTTAATTTATTATTAAAAAATTGCTTAAAAATATAAAAAAAATAGCAATATATTATTATTAAAAATATGATTATTAACATTATTATAAGTTAATAATAATGTTTATTAATTATTAGAAATTTTACATAGCTGCAAGCGTTTGAGCCGGCTAGATTGTAACTGATATTAACCATTTAAAATTAATAGATTTTTGAAGTACATATATCCATGTAGTTAGCTATGCCGTGCTGCATGTCCATATTTTTTTAAAATATATTGTTAAATACCCGTGTGAAGCGGAGGCAGGCTGCTAGGTATTTAATAAATTATTTATATTACATTCACAGGTATTTAATAAATTATTTATATATGAGGGTGGATTGAAAAGTTCGCGGCCTAACACATAAATACTTGAACTATTTTAATGTAACTGACCTCGTTCGATTTGCTTACTCTCTGGTTGTCACATTGTAAAATTTTATTGCAATAGCATTATCAGTTTTTAAATTAGACTGAATTTTGTGAGCCTAAGTGCAGCAATTTTAAAGAATGGAGAAAATTGAGCAATGTGCGATAATCAAATACCTGTTTAAAAAAAAACTAACTCCAAATGAGATTCACGATGACATGTCAACAACATTGGGGGAATCTGCTCCGTCGTATACGACTGTGAAAAAGTGGGTTGCTGAATTTAAATGCGGACGAGGGAGTATTGAAGATGACCCTCGCTCCGGCCGGCCTATGACGTCTACGACTGAAGAAAACATCGGGAAAATCTGTGATCTGATATTGGCAGATTGGAGATTGACCATCAGGGAGATTACAGACACTATTGGCATCTCGTATGAACGAACACAAAACATCATAGTCGATGAACTTGGATTTTCTAAGGTTTCTGCGCGGTGGGTACCCAGATTGCTTTCAGTTGAACAAAAACGAATACGGCTCACGATTTCTCGCGACAAAATTAATGGATGAAACCTGGGTGCACCACTACACCCCAGAGTCAAAACAGCAATCTAAGCAGTGGAAAAACCTGATGAACCGACTCCAAAAAAGCCAAAGCGTCAGTTTTTTGGGATGCTAAGGGTGTCACCATGGTGGACTACCTTGCAAAAGGTGAAACTATAAACTCGGCTTATTACTGCATCCTTTTACGTCGTTTGCGTGAAACAATTAAAGCGAAAAGGCCAGGATTACTCAGCAAGAAAGTGTTGTTTCATCAGAATAATGCATGCGTTCAAACGTCTGTTGAATCTATGGCTCAAATTCGCCATTGTGGCTTTGAATTACTGCAGCATCCCGCCTATTCCCCTGATTTGGCACCTTCAGACTTTCATTTATTCCCGAACCTAAAAAAACACCTTGGAGGTCAAAAATTTTCATCAAATGAGGAGGTCGAAGCTGCAATGGGTGACTTTTTTGAAGGCCTTGAAGAAACTTTTTTTATGACTGGCATACAGGCGTTGGAAACCAGATGGAAGAAGTGCATTGAGTTAAGTGGAGATTACGTGGAAAAATAAAATTACTTTTGTTTATATTACAAATAGTTTTCTTGCTGAGGCTGCGAACTATTCAATCCACCCTCGTACATCCACACTGCAGAAGAGAAAGCAAACAAAACTTACCATTTTTAACAAAATTCATGTACAATGGAGTATCATTTCTGTCTGCTTTTGCTTTACCATTTAAAATATTGTAAAAAATTACTGCATTTTGAGTGTTGTCAAACATAAGAAATGAATGAGATTCCCCCTTTTCAGCTATAAGTTTTGGGTATTGTATGACACTTTCCAAGGAGTACTCTTTAATAATTTTGATTAGATGGTGTTTTTCAAAACCTGTAGCTTGTCCAACATTACAGAGAATAATGTTCTGAAACAAAAATTAAAATTTTTATTTCTATATGTTGTATATATGTACCTACCTATTATTGACTTTTATTAAAGATGATTTCTAGACTGCAGCAATTAATTTCATTTCACCCATTTCAAACACAATGTCGAAGGCATAGTGATTTAAATATTAATAACACATCTCCAGGTTTTACACACCTGGTGCCCTAATCGCTTGGCTATCGAGGTAGGCTCAACTAACACAAATATTGTGCTCTAATCTTATTACTTTAACAGTTATAGGGAAGGTGCCGCCATCAACCAGACTTATTAATTATCTGATCAAAAGAAGTGCTTTTTCAAACACATAACTCTTGCAATGTCGTTGCTTCCATCCTATATTTCTAAATATTATGACAAAATGAGGGTTCAGGGTTTATAATGCAACACTTTTAAACCGAACTGACACCTATAATCACCAGTTCTACAGTCACTTCACAGTTTACTTAAAACAATACTAAAAAACTAGACTCTTCCGAGGAATACCAGGTTTCAAGAAGAACTGGAAATTAAAAAAGTCAAGTATAAAATAAGACTTTTTTCAGTTAATTACAAAAACCAACAGACCATGCATCAACCCCTTAATGACACAGCTATCTGCCATCAGCAAAAGAGGCTATACAGATAACAAATCATAGAATTCAGCAGAAATTATAGATAAAATAATGGAGATATGCTCATTGGATCACTTCTTCTATAGGCCCAATATTCTACAATAAACCTGCATATAGTTGCAGGACTAATTGCAGATTAAAATATAACAAAAAATAAGAACATTAGGTTCTATTTGTTTAAGTAAGCAGCGAGTAGTAAAAAATCACCTATTCAACTTTAATATTTATCTATATGTGAATAATAGTTAAATGGGTTCCATTTTGTGAAGAACAATGCAACAAGCTAAAAAACAACCATTGCTAGTGTGTTAAGTCCATTCCCACGCAAAGGGGGGTTCAGCACTTCCTCCCCTTGACTCCCCGCTTTTTAAAATTGAATAGTGCTAAAAGTCCAACCCAACTTCCTCCTAAACTTTAACAATAAATCTTTAATAAATCTAGTACATAACAAAATGTACAATCTCTATTAATTACATATTATTAATTATAATTATATATTATCTCTATTATTATTTTATTTTACTAACAGGCTCAGCAGTTTCACTACAATCTATTCCTCTGGAACTTTTGAGTCGAGCAGCAAATCGTTTTAGCTTACGATCAATTTTTTTAGCGTCTTCCATAATTAAATCCTGTGCCTAAACGAGGTACACGACGTACTTTCATTTACATAATATGTGTTAAAATATTACAGCACCAATAAATCACCAATAAATGATATGTAGCTAGTATTACAGTTAGGTACTTAGGTTAGGAATAAGAAACAATATTCCAGGCCCAGGCCGCGTTCCGAGGGTCAGAGTGCGTTGTTTGGTTGCTTTAACTTACTCGAAGGTTCCGAACGGCCGGTTGTTTTATAACCTCAAATATCGTTTTTGGCGGGGAATCGTGCAAAATTTATAGACTTTTTATGATGTTTGAAAAGCAATAACTACCGTTACCTGCAAAATATAAAAGATTGCCTATAATTTACTCATCAAGAAATGTCAAGGTCATGTCAGTTAAATATTCAACATTTTAACGACCTCTTTTGATAGTTAAAAAGTTGCGCTCTACCCGAAGGTCGTGAACGATGTTAGAGTGAAAAGTTGCACTCCGAGTGCGAGTGCAACGGTTAGAGTTAACCGAGGTTCGGAACGCGCTCCCACTATTTACAATTCGCAGTATGCATAGGTACGCATATTATGCATAGGTGCGGTCCAATATGCGCAATTGGTACCAATAGCGCGCTCACAGCTCCTCCGATTTGTGAACTTTACGAAGGGCACCAAACTTTTGCATGGCTGATAGGTGTAATGGCATCGATGACGTCACCTCTCAATGCTCTGACGCATTTCAGCGCAAGTGTCAAGTATTGGTCGCAATTCTCTTGACACCTAACTAACTAAAATTTAGTAAAATTAGATTTAGAAATGTCAAATGAACATGACTTATTCTGTTGGCGCCATGGTATAGTTAGCTCTAAAATTATTCGATGTCACAGCAGAATAACTTTAAGGATTCCTTAAACTAAAATTAGATATTTTTAATTAGTTAGTATAGTTAGTGAGTGTACAACAGAATTGCTGCCATTAGCTTACTTACGAATCTGTGGCACAACTGTCACAACAAATAAAAAAATTAAAAATCAGAGACCAGTAGTTTTGCCGCTCATAATTATCCCTCTCATGTAATCTAGGTATAACTATTACGTAATTATTTAGATCGGTGGATGACGTTATAAACGCGCTTTTGCTTGGTCGTGCGCTTTTGTTTGAATCGTTAGCAGAGTAGTAGAAAAGCACGCTGGCCGGGGTGGGGCGGCCGGTTGCCGTGAGCCATGCATATACAAATCGGTCCAATCGTCAATATTTGGTAATATTGGGCTATTTGGTACTATTGGCACATCTTGGACCGCACCTATATAAGTGTCAGGTTTTGCATTTCAGCCCATAGATAAATCAGAGAGTGAAGGATGCATGAATGGGATAGCTGGTAGGAGATATCTTTGAATCAAGGTAAAGGGTTACATTCGTATACCTACTTCCCAAAAAATATTTGTTTTTTTGTTAACACAAATGGAACTCGCGCCAATCAATAGGGTTTAGTGATTACAAACCATTGATATATTTTGGGACCACATGGCCCAAATGACCGCTCCACTGAGATAAATTAAAGGCTTTGAAAATCTAGATATCTGACCACCCTATCTCGGAAACTATGCAATAACTTGAAGTAATAATTTTTTATATATTATATTCTGGAAACTCTTTTGCAGTTGCTGGAGTTTGTTATATGAGAATTAGAAATACCGGAGATATCCCATATACCTCTGGTATTTCTAATTCTCCACCAATACAACTTGAACTCCAGTATTAGTATTAATATTTGTGTCCACGTATCACCCTGAGCTGGTTGAATTTAATTGCTTTTTCACCGTCATTATTGCCGCTGACAGGAGCCACCGCGGCAGCGGCGCGGCGGCGTGGCGGCCGCGTCAAGTAGCTGTTTACGGTGCCACAATATCGCACGTTGCGCACTCATACTCCCCTATCTCACGCTCTCTGAGTGCGTTAAATGGTCTCATGTCTGTAGCACCTAATTATGACTTATTTGCGAATGAATGGAAGAGTATGCATTCAAAAAATCTGGAATACAGGAAGACGATAGCGGGTAAGAAAAAAGAAATAAGTGACGATGATGCATGGGTATACTTGTGTCAATGTGACATGGTTTACTGGTTATGTAATAATTTTAGGTTTTGGCATATCGATTGCGTGGCCATAGGTTCGCATATATACGAGTGTTAGCCGCGTGCAACCACAGTTGCATGAAACGAAATTTGATATGCTTGACATCTTTTCTATATAATTCAATAATAAAACAGTAGTATTTTTCTTAAAATCAATGGAATTTCGTAGTTTCTTAGTACACCTCCGGAAGTTTAGATATCATTATGAATACATCATAAATGTTTATTTTTCGTATTAATTGTTTATTTAGCTATCTTGTACAAAAATATTTTTCCTTCCAAGGTAAATACTTGAGTCACAAGAGACAATTGTTTACATTACGCTGCGCTTAACGTACGGCCGGCAACTGCTAATACAAAAGAAAGTTCGTCCGGTAAAAAGTTGTGAGTGCCGCGTAGAACCATAGTTGCAAGTTGCTTCGCAGCGTAATTACCTTATTCAATTGTTGACATAATAGATTTATTTAATTATATATAATTGATTTAGTCCGTAGGGTTCCGGGTGTTAGAATTTTACCCCACCATTGCTACCTGGAAAGTAGCAATGGTGAGTACCAGAGAACGGTCAATTTTACAAACGGAGGAAATATTTTCATCGACTATTTCTTAGTATCCCGTGGGGTGCTGGGCTAGAATATCAAACCCAAATGGGTATCGTATGAGGAAACTCAGGGTAAAATACCTGAAGGTGGGCAGCAGGGCCTTCAGAAAAATTGCTATTTATACTGCGATCCCCAAGATGCCTACCAAACATGGGGATTGTGGCAATACCTCCCATGATGGAATACGCCCACATTGCTACCTGGAAGGGTGGCAGCAACGCCTGCCAAGCGTGGTTATTATGCCAAATAATAATCCCCCGTTAATATGGGAGGCTGTGTTCAGCAGTGAACAATGCGGCTGATATGGTACAGTATATTTAATTGAGATTATATTTTGTTTTTAACCAACTTCCAAAAAAGGAGGAAGTTCTTAATTCGTCTGTTCTTTATCTTTGTTAACTAAACTCTTGACTGGGTGAACCGATTTTAAAAAATATTTTTCACTTCTAAGGCTAATGCTTGTCGTTTGGTTCCATTAAAATTTCATAAAAATCGGTCAAGCCTTTTTTGAGTTACACTATAATAACTGAAAAATAACTATCTTGATGGTGTATTCGTTGACAATGAATGACAATCGATCCCGTAAGTAGCAAGGGTCACTAAAAAGAGTGAACATTTTTTTTACCGAAAAATGGAACCGCCTTTACACCCAAAAGTGTGAAATAACTTGTCGAAGTCAATACCATGCGCACAATATATTGATAATAGGTACTTTTGAACTATCATGGAACCGACTTCAACAAGTTATTTCACAACTTTGGGTGTTGAAATTTTTATGGTTAAATTTTTGTTTGTGTTTTTTAATCGATTACTGTAATTTTAAATTTTTGACAGGACATGTTTTGATATTTATTAAATTTATATTTTATTAATATTGTATTTTGACATTATTTTATTTTCATATGTATTAAAATTGTGGATATTACACCTTTTTTTATTTTGTTATTTGTATATCTATATTTTAAAACCTGCATATACTAATATCATTGGTTACATCGTATTAGTTATGTAAAATAAATAAATAAACCTATGTACTCAGATAACACTAAAATTTATTGCAATGTCCAAACTTCAGAATGATTTAAATAAGCTTAATTTGTACTATAAAGAAAATATAATTCCCATAAATATTAATAAATGTATTTGTATGACGTTTACTTGGAAGAGAAAGCCGATAAAATACGTATGTAGTATAGCTGGCGCTCCCGTCAACAAGACTAACTTAGTTAAAGATATTTGAGTTCTCTTAGACGGCAAGTTATCTTTAAATGAGCACATAAGCAGTCCCGGACCGAGGCGGCAGTGTTTTCAGGATGCGGGTGGGATGTACGCTGGCACAGGTATCTTCGTGAAATATTCGCAAAAATCCGATGAAAACACTGTGACATGGCGAGTCAGCACCGCCAGTAAATAAGTAAATAAGCCCTGGCAGAGGGAAGCAGCCTGCCAGCCTTTTTCGGGCGGACCCCGTATCGAGGAGTACGGCTGAAGAAAGAGAATATCCCTGGGCAATGACGGAAACCGTCACAACTGGCCATGGAACTACGATCACCAAACCGTCGTTGCTGGCGTGGTGATTATAGCTAAAACCCCTCCAAAAACCAAAGTGACAGACAAAAACCAACATCGACCCCAAGTTCCCAGCGCACCGTCACTTCCCGGTCTTAGCAGTGGCCGGGCGACACGGAGCAAGGGTGCGAAAAGTAATCACTGGGAGTTAACTCACCGCAGTAAACAATTACACATTGCTACTTACAACATCCAATCGTTGTCATCAGATGACACATTAGTAGAACTGGAATATGAATTAGATAGGATCAAATGGGATATTCTCGGAATATGTGAAGTACGAAAAATGGGGGAAGAGTCTATCAAGTTGAAATCAGGAAATTTATTTTATTACAGAGAAGGAAGTAAACCTGGCGTAGGGAGTATTGGATTTATTCTAATCAACAAAAAAAACTATTATTGAGGAATTCTCGTTTTTTTTTATCTATGGTGCCTAGTTAGTCTTCCAAAAATATAATACGGTTTGACTATGATTCGGCTTATTTTTACGGATAATTATTTTCAATTAAGTTAAAGTTTAGTTAGAACCGAACTAAACCCGAATGGGCCTCACTCTCAATTTGAATACACCGTTAGGAATACACCCATTGTAGTATCTCTTTGACACCCATGTTGTATCGGGATAAACTGACCATGGCAAGGCATTCGCATGGCGGTAGGGCATTTTGCGAATGCCTGCCTGGCTAGCGACCACCCTCAAGTAGAAAATCTGTCGCCAAGCATCTGACGGTGTGTTGCGGCAGTTGTCCTTCAGAGCCAGTAATTCTAGGTTATCCTGAACAACATCTTCGACCACATCATCACTTATCATCAAGTGAGAGAGTGGTCAAAGGCTAGTATTTATAAGGCATTCAAAAATAAACCACTCATTCACATTAAACACGCGAGAAAAGTGGAACTAAGTGAAGTGCGAGTCTTGGGAATATCAACCATGTGCGGATGGCGCCTTCAGCCTCTCCTTTTGTCTAGACGTCCGATGTAAGAAAGGGGAGGGCGGAACTAAGTCGATGATGTACAATCACGTTATGAGAGCAGTGACATTGACAAAAAGTGCTGTGATAACGTATTTGTAATTCCCATTTGATACATAAGAAAAGGAAAACCATGGATATATGGTTTTATTGTGATAAAATTTGTAGTAAGGTTAACTTTCAGACAGATAGACTTTCATGCATGGAAGTAATAAGTACTACGTACAACAGGAATGAGCTGTTGTCGCAAAATTGAAGCCGAACGAGAGCGCAATAACTGTACCTCTTATCCCTCTCTGGAAATGGTGACAATATTGAAATATGATTTACGGTCAATACTTTTTTTTGTAAAAAATGATTTGTGATCTGACGTCAGCAGATCATTGGTTCAGATGGATTTTAATCGAAGATGCTAATGATGAACTTGCCCTTTGCGGCACTGTACATTTCCTGGTTTTGCTTGCTTTTCACACTCGCGTCATATACGTAGGTATTTACCTACTGGCACGTTAATGTTATCTATACAGTATCTTAACTCGGCTCTCTCGTTGAAATAACTACCTACAACCGCGCTGTACGTAAACATGTGATAGGGCTACCCACCTCCATTATTTTAATTACATTTGCCTACTTTGTGTTTCCATTTAGTTCTGTGATTATAAATATACTTTTTTTATATGAACAAATTAAATTCTTTGTGAAATGAACAGGAAGTGTTCACTATAAATGCGTGTTGTTTTTTGATTAGTAGGTAAATTTAATTAATAAACCTATATTTGAATAAAAAATCAGTCTTCAAAATTTGCGACCGAAAAATATTTGTGAGACGTACGAAATGCTTTATCATTAAATTTTAGAGTATTAAAAAATCCGCATTCTAATATATAGCTTATAAGTACCTATTGCACTCGTGTCAATCACTTTATTCTATTCCCTTTTGTATTAATCGAGACATTTTTTTTCGGGGGATTAAAGGAAATACATGTCCATTAAAAAGACACACATTATGTACCGTCAACTATGTAGACTAACAAAATAATGTTACTTACTAGTAAGTAAAATTATTTTATAGTATTACCTTTCAGTGTCCAGGTTATCTCAAAAAGTTATCTCTGGTTGCGTTTTTGACGAATTCATGCAACCAAAAACAGCACAATATATCCTACTCGTCATATTAAATATGTAATATGTACATTGTACATAAACTTATTTTTAGTGAAAATATCGTGCGTTTATTGTTACAAAAATAACACACCGTCTATTCGTTACTGCGGCATAGACACGACAGTCTGCGTACTGAGCGCGGGCCGAGAACGAGGCGCGTAGGTATAACTCGCGTTTCGTCCGTTTCGAAGTCGAAGTTGAAATACTGTATCGATAACATTACCGTGCTACTGGTCCTTGTGGTATACGACATGCAGTTGGACTAAGATAAAATTACGATAAACTACCTATTGTGGTATATTTCATTAATTAGGTAAGAAAAAACAGTTAAGTGTAATTCTAAATCAAATATCGTTAAATAAAACAGTCTTGTGAAGTTTCTGCCGCAAACCCAGCTTATTCCTTAAATGTTTCATTGTTTCTAATTTTGCATTATGAGTTAAACTAACTTTAGGATCTTTAGGAAATCTGAAATTGAAACAAAGTTATATTAAAATTATATAGAGAAAGGAATAAAATATACATAGGTATTTAATTAATTTGTTCTTGAACTATAATTGGATAGTCATGCATAGTCACCGTAATTCATCACTAACAAATTATGTTTAAAGTATTACCTCCACGACACAAATTTTCCCCATTTTTAATAAAATTCTTCAAAAATGTCACGAAATCAAAAAACACTCCGTTATTAACGTCCGAGTCCGCAATTTCATGTGGGGTTGTCAAGTCAGGAGTCCGTATTTCATACAAATAAAAGAAAATCTATACGCCAATCGCAAAATTTTTGCGTTAGTATGGCTTTACACGGAGCAACAAATAATATTGCTTTAACTTGTTGGTACGAAATTATTAATTATGTTTAGAAACATTTTAGAAGTAAATGTTTTAACTTCATTACATTACATCAATCGCAATTTTTCGACAAACAATGAAAGGATTGAAATCGACTTAGCTCTGGCAACTCTAGGTCACTGTTAGAACGAGACACAGGGTTCAGTGGTAGCCTTCTCACTCGGCTTCATTTTTATTTTGCGCGCAACAAGACTCTTATGACCTTAGCATAAGGATTTATTTTCTTTATTTTAACTGCATGATGCACAGATAGAGGTAATTCCTGGTACGTAGTACTTATTACTTCCATGCTTTCATGCCACTAACAATATAGACAACATACAAAAGAGTATTTATGAAACACCACACCATTAGGGCGTTCGGATAGCCTATCAGTTCCAAAAATAACACTCACAAACGCTACAAATGATCACACAGGGCGTTCGGATAGGGACTTCGTGAGCATAAATATAGTTTTCGCTCACCGTTCGGATAGCTTTGAAAACGCTACCAATGACAGAGAAAAGTGCTATTTTTGACCCACGTCTTACCGTGGGATCGTTGTGATCGTTTTTTGACAGCTAACATTTTATGAGAAATATTGTTGTTCCTATCATAATGAATAGAACTGGCGATGCCTCCGGCAGATTTAATTACAGACCTATATCTTTGGCTTCAGTTGTTGCACCTATATCTTTAGCTGCAGTTCCAGAAAACGTTATTTTGGGTTTCAGCGGTTGTCAAAACAAGTATAAGACGTTCGGATAGCATACAGTCATTGGTGGTCAAAAATAGCAGAAGCTTCTTTCCGAACGCTAAGATACAAATGCCACTTTTGAAACTGCTACAAACGCAACCGAGCCAAAACGAACGCACCACATGTATTCAAATATTACAATTGGAGCACAAAATTGACAATAGGTTTCCTTCTCCAAGTTGGAAAAATATGTTCATGATCCTGCATGCCACAGATTAATTTTAATTCAACAGGGAACATATGACACCACAGTTGAATTACGTTGTCAAATTGCAGGAGTGTCATAGACGACTATGTAATCACTAATCTGTGTCATAAAAATATTTCTTTTGAAATCTTCGTTTATAATTTGTAAATAATTCTAATTTTTACAGAACTAAGTACATATTACGAACTACTTTGGTATCTTGTGAATAAATTAGAAAATTAATCATTGTCCACGTCGACTATTTACTAAATTATTGAATATTCGAATGGTAATTGAACGTATTTTCTAAATAGTATCTCATTAGATGATTATGGGACTATGTAATCTTGAGATGATTGAATCAAGAAATAAACTTTACGATCTTTTCAGGAAACTGTAAAGAAAAGGAAACATGTCGTCTGTATGGCTTCCGATTTTTTCTTCCCGAACACCGGAGGAGTAGAAGAACATATCTATAATCTATCACAGTGCTTGATCAAACGAGGCCATAAAGTCGTTGTGATTACCCATTCTTACGGCCAGAGAGTCGGTGTGCGTTATCTGACTAAAGGACTAAAAGTGTACTACTTACCAATTAGAGTTTTCTACGCGCAATGTTCCCTTCCTACTATGATTTGCAATATACCTCTTATAAGATACATACTTATAAGAGAATGCATTGAAATAGTTCATGGACATTCTGCATTCAGTGTTTTATGCCATGAAGTTTCTATCATAGGAAAATTATTAGGATTAAAAACTGTATTCACTGATCATAGCCTGTTTGGCTTTGCTGACACTTCAGCAGTGTTGACTAACAAGTATCTGCAGTTGTGCCTTTGTGAATGCGATCACTGTATTTGTGTATCTCACACAGGTAAGGAAAATACTGTGCTCCGAGCTAAAGTGAAGTCTCACAAAGTTTCTGTCATTCCGAATGCTGTAGATGCATATAGCTTTACTCCAGACCCTAGTAAAAGAGACCCTAATATGATAACCATAGTTATTGTGTCTAGATTAGTGTATAGAAAAGGAGTAGACCTAATGGCTGCAGTCATAGCAGGATTATGTCCTCTATATCCAAATATAAAGTTTCTTATTGGAGGAGATGGTCCTAAAATGTGGCTCTTGCAAGAAGTACGAGAAAAGTTTGGTTTACAAGATTGCGTTACCTTATTAGGTAGTCTAAAACATTCTGAAGTTAGAAATGTGTTAGTCAAAGGAGACATATTTTTGAACACTTCACTCACTGAAGCTTATTGTATGGCTATAGTAGAAGCTGCATCCTGTGGCTTGAAAGTTGTATCAACTAGAGTAGGTGGAATACCTGAAGTGTTGCCTGATAATATGATTTACTTAACTGATCCTAATGTGGAGAGCTTGATGATAGGTATAGAACAGGCTATGGGAGACATTAAAACTGGAAATTTTCTATGTCCATTTCAATGTAACCAAATGGTTAGAAAAATGTACAATTGGATGGATATCACAAAGAGAACTGAAATTGTTTATAACAAAATAATGACAAACAAAAATAAGCCACTAGGGCAACAGCTTCGATCATACCTCTCTTGTGGTGTCTGGCCTTTCTGTTTAGTTATAAGTTTAATGTATTTGTTATTGCAATTGACTGAGAAAATATACAAAAGAAAACATATTGACATAGCAAAAGACTACACATAATAATTATTAGTTTTATAATATGTAACATAATAAGCATGTTTTAAAAATAAACATATTAACTCAATAATTATTATGTTTATTTTTTTCGAAGTAGGTAACAAATTGTGGCTAAAAATTAGTTCTAGAAAGCAAATGGCAACCAAAGTGTTTTAATTTAAGTAAAAAGCTTACATATTGGAATGATATTATTTATTATAATAAATAAAAAAGGCTGTTCATAACTATTTAAGTTAGGTAGCCAATTAACATTGTAAATACATAATAGTTTTAATAATTAACAGTTCCATTACACATTTGCTAGAATATCCAGTATTATACAGCATTTGAACAATATTATTCTTCTATTATTTCCTACATTAAGTTTTATAAATGTGATTTTTCGAATAAAGACTGATAACTTTCTTAAATTATTATTATATTTAATGAAGAAATACAATATTAAACCTCTCCCACTTGTTCAGGCTCTGTAAACAAAATTTATATATTACTTAATAAAATGTTACTGATTCATTATGGGCTTTATCTTTCTAATCAAAACACAACCCTACAATTTAAGTTAGAGAATGAACAAACTAAACCATGTAAATACTCTATACTGTGCCAAATTTGGTTTTACTTGATATTGTGGACCATAGTGTTTTGAGGCGATAGAAAAATTAGCATATTTTTTGATATTTATAGAATGATCAGGCCAATTGACTTCTCTATGGATAAAAGGATTTCTCATCCTCTTCTCTAAGTTGCGAGGATGGCAGCAGCTTAATAGTGAGTTCTGGCAGCTCCCAGTGAGTGCCACTTCCTATTCTTGGTAGCAGGCCTACTTGATAACCATCTTTGAACAAATCATCTTTTACTATTGGGTGAGATTGTGGTCAGACCAGCATGTTACAAAAAAAGTGGCCCATCTACCAGACATTGAAGATGGCTCAAAGATTCTACCTATAGAGACCTGTTGTTTCATTTGCAACATTGTACTTATATCCTGATGCGTTATAATGGCGGCGTTTTCTTTTTATATTTTACATGGTGGCAGGGCATTTTGCAAATGCCTTCCTAGCTAGCTGCCACTCTCAAGTAGAAAATGTGTGGCCAGCACCTTAGTTTAGCAGCTGTCTTTGAGAGCCAGTAATTCTAGGTTAGCTAGAATAACATCTTCAACTACATTATCATTTACCGTTATAGTATGAAAATACTGGTTAAAGGCTACCCTATCAGCTTTAAAAATAAGACAGATATAAAGGCAGCAAGGTTGGGACAGCTCTGCTACCTGCAAATTTGGACTTCCAAGCATTAAAATGATTGTGTCAATTACACTACTAAT
The DNA here is from genome assembly GCA_963854805.1 of Plagodis dolabraria. Taxonomy (NCBI): domain Eukaryota; kingdom Metazoa; phylum Arthropoda; class Insecta; order Lepidoptera; family Geometridae; genus Plagodis; species Plagodis dolabraria. The sequence continues at coordinate 28,898,907 of OY978446.1, forward strand.
TAAATCTTTAACAATTTCTTCCACATCAGATTTTCACAAATGGAAAAACTTTCAACAGTATTTCCATTTATGTATCATATATTTTTTTAGATATCAGAGATCTCAAAAAATTATGCTTAACCTCTAAAATTGAGCTTGCAAGCTAGATGCAGTATAAGATGCAAGTGCAACAGATGTGCGAATTTGCACAGCTGTTGTTTAGAACTCATTAACATAGAATGATTTTAATACTGACATATTGAATGGAGAATGCATTTCTCCATATTTTTGAATAAATTATGTAGTGAGATGCCATTGTTTATGAAACTTTTTCTCTGTAGATCTTAAATTCAACAATTGCAATAAAACACTAACAAATCCACAGTCATTTGAGAGATTTAGTATGAGTTGTTGTAACTACTGAATGTTTATTTATTACACAAAGAATTGTAATTTTTGATATTATTCCAAAGTTAATCCCTTTCAAAAAAAACTAGGTGTGAGAATAACAATACGCCCTAGGTTTCATTTCAGATAAGAGGTATTTTTAAAGGTAATGTACTTAACTATGCTTGAAACATTACTATTTTCGCTATTAAGAGAGTGATGCCTTACACTTTAGTAGCGCGCGGTGGATGCTTGGGACGCACGCCCGACTGCTTTAGCTGCAAAACTATGGAGCGAAGCCGCGCAACGTCGCGCCCACGCCTTGGTCCAAAGTCACAGAGCTCGGACACACGCGCCCACTCATTGCCTTCTTCGACGCCACCTTCAGACCCCCGAGCCAAAGCCCTCTCAGCGTTTCTATATAACATATGCTATTTTATGAATCTTGCAACAGAATCTGAAAGGCTGATCCCTTAACAGTCTTTTAGCTTACCTATTTTTTGCAACTTCCATGGTTTATGTTAGATACAATGATGTGGTTGGCCCATGATTGTTTTACCTATATGCTATTATAAAATGAGCTTCTTCATTTTTCGTGTAATCTGTTTAAAACATTGTTTTGTTGAACAGCTTTATTTTAAACTGTTCATATTAACGAGGTAACATTGAAGAAACTGTTAGGATAAGCACAATAACTCTATGAATTAGTAATACAATTAACCCATCTCCTCAAAGGCCCAAAGAATAAATCCCTACAATGTATAAATTAACCCACACACCAATCCAATTATTAGTACCATTGAAATCTAATTAAGTTTATGCTAATACTCACTTAGCAGACTCCCTGAGAGCATTGAAAAGAAAATAGAAAAATATTAGTAATATATAAAAGCATGCAGCACTACATTCCATATTTAAAATAAAATATAATACAGAATCAATCAGTCAGCAGTTTAAGACAAACTAACAAATGCACTAAAAAGTTCTAAATTGCTTAAAAAAATGCAACATGCTAATTTATACCAATTTATTTAGACACTAAAGCTTAAGTACAAGCAAAATGAAAGCAGATTATATACAAAATATTAACAATATGGTTAACTATTGCCTGGCACCCCCATGGTGTGCTGGGCTATAATGTCCACCCCCACAGCTACCCATGGGTGTCATAAGAGGCGACTAATAGTAAAATACCGGAAGTTGGGCAGCAGCGCCTTCTGAGGAACTGATATCTTGAAATGTGATACCCAAGACGCCTGCCAAGCGTGGGGTTTATGGCAACCCCCCCTTAATGGGGAAGGATGTGTTCATAAGTGGACAATTCGGCTGATACAGTACAATTAACCATTTGGTTATATAGGAAAATCGACAAAGAAATAAGTATGTAAAATACCTTAAAGATTATTAATGAGATATCCAAATTACCTGTTGGCAGCCTTTGTCTTAGCAATCTGTTCCTCATGAGTTTTGTACCAATCCTCCAGTTCTTTTTTAGCTACCTGCATCATCTCCTCCTTCTTCCTTTCTTCTTCAGCATCTAAATCATTAAAAAAACAGACTATATGTAATATGAATATTTTTTTTTTGTTAAAATAAATATGTAATGTGAACAGTTGTTCGTCTCCAACCAAACTATACTATATATTTTTTAATATGACATATATATTACATCTCCTAAGTCACTACTTTGGCACAATTCTGTATACTGCCACAGTATCCCACAAAGACATGGTTGTTTTATTTAACATCAGCCCTTATTAATTTGATATCAACTATAACAATTGACAAGAAACCAATTTTGTAGTTTTGAGTAATTACAGTGCAAACAGGTGATAAAATGTCAAAAAAATAATGATTTGTAATTAGCTAAAGATACAACTTAACATCAAAGCTAAGAATAAAATAAAATATGATTATTGTAATAAACAAACTAAAAATATGAGAATTACATCATAAGATCAAAAATATAATTCATCATCTTCATTCACCTTGTGTGCATTAATCTCACAGTACTACAAGGACTCTGACAGATCATCCCCTTCATTCATCACATTCAGGAATCTTGGTCAAGAGACAATTGCAGTGGCTAAGGTTGTGCTGGATAGGGGTCTTACTATGCCATTTTTTTGCCTGAACTAAAGGGATCAGGGCAAAAAGCTGCAGTAACTTATTGAGTAAATCTTATTGATGCTTAGCAGCATTAAGGGAAGGACTTAAGAATCAGATTTCGCAGACGCTGGTCAAATTATTGATTTGTCAAATTATATGCTCGTCAAATCTTTATTTGTCAAATTATAGACAAGACAAATCCTTGATTTTTCAAACCAGAAACTAATCCAAACCTAAATTTGTCAAATACTTGATTCGTCAAATTCTTAAATGTACTTATTCTTTATTCGTCAAGCGAGCTCTTTGTCAAGCACGCTTTAGGACAGTCAAAATGAAAACAAAATCAATTATGTGTATTGTTTTATTGGAATAAAATAAAAGTAAAAGCTTTTCAATAACTCAAAACCTTACACCTTCCTTAAAACTTAGTAAAAATATGTAGTTTTTTTTGAACTCAAAACTTCTTAATATATTATTACAAAGAAATATGGACCAACTTTATTATCCAATATATTTTTGTAAGCATTGTATAGTCATTTTTGGCCCTTTAATAGATTATTTATTAGTATTTCAACTTTAGCAACTTAAATCATGTCTTTATTTTCCATTTTTTTTTATATTGCGTGCTCCGACCTGTAATTGTTATACCAATACCAATTCTTCAATATAATTCTTATACGGGGAGAAGCACAAATTAAAAGTTGTTTTCATCATCAGACTTAAACAACAAGAATTCAGTCGTCAGTATACTTAGTAATACCACTTCATTGATGCATGTAGAATGTTCCCTCGTAACTTGCAATACCTTAATGTTGTCTTAGGTTTTCGCGATTGTTACACATAGTAATTAAACAACTTTAAACGGTTCAAATTGTTTAAAAGTTATGGTCAGCTTTTATGTACAGTCGTTATTCACAAGCCTACCTGTACATGATTGCATTGAAATTGTCAAGAAAAGACTTAGTGAGAATGACCTTCCCATGGAATATGCAGAATTACTGGAACATTGCCTAACATCTGGCTATCTATTCTGGGAAAATAAGTTCTACATACAGATTGAAGGTGTAGCTATGGGCTCTCCAGTCTCCCCCGTTGTTGCCGATATTTTCGTGGAGGACTTCGAGGAGAGAGCTCTTTTCACAGCTGTGGCTATGCCGAAGATCTATAAACTCCCCAGTAATATAGTTTCTGCATTTCTTAACCATCTAAACTCTTTACATAACAAAATTCAATTTACAATGGAGCCTGAGGTCAATAAATGCTTAGCTTTTCTTGATGTTTTAGTCATCAGGATTCCTGACAACTCCCCAAGTCATACAGTGTATAGGAAACCCACCCATACAGATAAATATCTCAATGGTAACTCCCATCACCATCCATGTCAGTTGGCTACCGTAGGCAAATCTTTGTTACAGAGAGCACATGGCATCTGCGACACTGACCATCTCAAGGAGGAGCTTCAGTATTTAAACAAGTACTGCGAAGCAATAATCACAAGCTCCCACGTATGCATCACAGAAGCCGGCCCAAGCCTTCCACAGTTGAGCGACAACCTGCCATCTTACCTTACATCAGGGGTGTCACGCACAAAATTGGTAATATCTTAAGACGAGCTTCAATAAAAACTTACTTCAAGCCGCACAAGAAGATCAACCAATTTTTAAGACCTGTTAAGTGCAATATTCCCCTACAAGATGCAGGTGTTTACAAACTTGATTGTAAATGTGGGTGTCATACATTGGGCAAACAAAGAGGAGCGTTGGTATCCGGGTAAAAGAACACATTGCTGACATGAAGAACAGACGCTCGACCAAGTCTGCGGTTTGTGAACATGCCCAGGACAAACCCAACCACTACATTCGTTTCGACAACCCACAAATCCTTGCCAGAGAGACCCGGTTTATGCCAAGAATGTTACGCGAGGCTATTGAAATCAAAAAGTACCCAAATTTCAATAGAGATGATGGTTGGCAAGTACCACCTGCTTGGGATCCTGTTATCAAATTAATTAAATCTCATGGCCGACACAAATCTGCAAGACCTCTGGAAACCGTGAGTGAATGCTGCGTGAATAGGGAACGTTATGATTAATATAAAAATTTCTGACGGTAGACCAAATAATTTCTTAATAACTCATGTGACAAATAAAACCAATTAGTCACCCCGTGACCACGATCACTGCAAAGTGTTTGAAACGTCGGAACAAAAATAATGACAAATATACGCGATTTAAACCGTTAAAAGTTGTTTAATTACTACTTGCAATACCTTCTTTATATAACGAAATGATAATAAAAACTAAAAAAAAGCGACATTTATGTATGGCTTCAATCTTCGAACCTACATCGGGAATTTCTTGATTAGCCTAAGTACGTGTTGTATCGTAAATTTTTCCGATTGGCTTCGTTTTGGACACTTTTTTTGCCAGAAATATAAGCGTTTATCGATTTTGTTTCAATAAAAATCTGGGGTGCTTAAATATTTGCCTTCTCTAATTATGCTGTCCATTTGTCATTCAATTTTGAAGAACCATTATTGAAATGGTAGGTATTATTAATTTAAATATTTCGTATTTGGAATAATATAAACAAATAAGAGGTTGCTTTACTAAAGGGTTAAATAAAGATGAAGCACTTTAGTGTTCGATCTCACAATGACAAGATAAATCACGTATTTGACGTGTAGAAGTCTTGACGAATAATTGAATTGATGAATCGCGAACATGACAAATTAAGCTTTTGACTTGCAAAGTATATGATTAATAAAGGATTTGTCGAATTGCGAAATTGACAAATTAAGCTTTTGACTTTTATAGCATATGACCAAACAAGGATTTGACAAGTGTCTGCGAAATCAAGAATCAGTATACATACATAAATAATATCTATTATAGGAAGGGGTGGAGGGGGGAGAGGGGGGTTGTAGCATCCCCCCGGAGGGGTGGGGGAACCGATTTTTTTTTTTTTTTTTTTTTTAAATAATAATGGGGGATGATGTTGCTTGCGTCCGTAGGATTTTCCATCTTTTCCTAGACCCACCCTACACGTGTCCCCTGGGTGGTGCTAAACAAGCAACAACGCCGACCCACAGGCGGCGGTAAATTAACCTGTTTTCATGGTAATCACACACCAGGAGGGATTAAATCCCCTCCAAAAATGTGACACTGGCATCCTGGGAAGTGCCAGGAGTATCTCCCTAGGGGAAAAAAACCCCAATAAAAAATTAAACCATGGAAGCAAAGCATAAAGAAACTACCCCAGGAGGGTACCAGTTACACTGGAGAATCCCTCTCTGAGCCTAGCTCAGACTGCCCCTCGTACTCTGGGGGGGCACTGTTTTGCCACAAGTGGACTTATCAGTAGAAGAGCGAAGAACAGAAGAAGACGAGAAAAAAGGAAGAAGCAACGATAGACCAAAGACTACACTAGTCCAGCAAACTTTCCACAGAAGCATGTTTTTCCAAACACGCTCAAACTCAGTCGGCTCAGTTCCGACAAATATTGACATGGCACTTTCGTCAGAAAAAAAAACAACAACTGGAAAAACAGATAGTGAATGGCAAAGTGATAGAGTACCAGCTAACAAGAGAAAGAGAATAGAAACTAGCCCCACTACTCGACTTACAGAAAACCCAAATAAAAGACCACAAATTCAAAATAACATAACTTACGCAGTGCCAACACAAAACCAATTTGACTTACTAGAAGATGAGCATGAAACTACAAATAATATTCCTACAAAACCAATTAAACCAGAACCTATCTTTGTGACAGGAGTTAATGACATTAATCAATTAAAAGATATCATGAATAAAATCACCACTATTGACGATTACACTATGACAACACTTCGATCAGGACATATAGTAAAAATAATGCCATCAAATATTGATAAGTACAAAGCCATCAGACAACATTTCATTACAGAAAATGTCAGCCATTACACCTACCAACTCAAAAGCGAGAGAGCATTCAGAGAAGTATTACGTGGGTTACACCCATCAGAGAAGATTTCAAACATCTCTACAGAAATAGAAAAACTGGGACATGAGGTACGCCAAGTTGTAAATGTCCTACACAGAGTTACCAAGGAATCTCTTCCAATTTTCTATGTGGACCTGGAACCCAAAAATAATAATAAAGATTTACAAAATCAAACAACTCAATCACGTGAAAGTTACATTTGAAGCACCATACAAAAAAAAAGAAATAGTGCAATGCAAAAGATGCCAACGATTTGGGCACTCTAAAAATCAATGTTTCAGGCCATTCCGCTGTGTCAAATGCGGAGAAGAGCACTCTACAGCCTCCTGTACTAAAAACCCAAACACAGATGCTACTTGCGCAAATTGCCTAGGAAAGCATCCCGCTAGCTACAGAGGCTGCACAAAATACAAACAATACAGAGAGCAGATACTTAAAATCAACCAAAAACCTGGTGGATACCAAGCCACTAAAAGACCAGAAAACTTTGAACCAAACCAAAAAGATGAAAGAAGACAACCTCTGACCCGTACAGCTCAACAACCCAGATGGAGCCCAGGGCGTAGAATATTGAGACCACCTCAGGAAAGCCCACTTCTTACAAACAAACAAGGGAGATCTATTAATAAAGAAACCCTACCTGACAGACCCCAATTGAAGTCAAACAGACAAAGCAGATCTTTCGCTGAAGCTACAAAAAATAAAAATACTGAAGAAAATGCAACCCCCGCCAGCAGCTTACCAGGCACAACTGACCTGGAAGTAATTATGGACAGAATGTTCAAAAAAATCGAAATAATTATGACAAACATGGTAGACAAAATGATGGACCGTATGATCCAACTGATCAGCAGTCTACTGTCGAAATGATGCACAATCTACGAATCATTGCATGGAACGCTAATGGGCTAACAGATCGTAAACAAGAACTAGAAACATTCCTTCTTACTGAAAAAATTGACATCGCACTAATTTCCGAAACACGTTTAACAGCAAAAAGCTACATAGATATCAAAAACTATAAAATATATATAACTAATCACTCTTCAGGAAAAGGTCATGCTGGAGCTGCTGTAATTATAAAATCCAACTTAAAACATTACCCATTAGAACCATTTCGCACAGAGAAGATTCAGGCATCACTGATCAAAATTAGTGACAACCTCTCAGACATCACTGTATCAGCAATCTACTGCCCTCCCAGGAATACTATAACTGCCGAAGACTACAAAGAATATCTAAACACATTAGGAAATCGGTTCATCAGTGGAGGCGACTGGAATGCCAAACACCCTCATTGGGGATCTAGACTCATAAACCCAAAAGGAAAACAACTTTATATAGCTATGGCAGAACTAAACCTTGACTCCCTGTCAACTGGAGAACCCACCTATTGGCCAACGGACAAAAATAAAATACCAGACTTAATAGACTTCTTCGTAACCAAAGGCATTTCTCTTAACAACATGAAAATAGAACAAAAAATAGACTTATCATCTGATCATACTCCTATTAACCTTGACATCCACTGCAATGTCATCCTTCAAGAACCCCCACAAAGAATATATAATCGGCATACTAACTGGGAGGAATATAAGAACATAAACACAACTATGACTGAATTAAATATATCCCTGAAGACCACGGAGGAAATAGAGGAAGCTATAGAAAACTTTACCAGAATTATACACACAGCAGCATATGAGGCGACCCCTAGAAACAAAAAGTTAGTACCAAAAGTACATGTATACTCGAACTTTATAAAAGATAAAATCAATGAACGCCGACAGTTACGTAAGATATGGCATAACACTAGGGCAAAAAGGGATAAAACTGCCTTCAACAGAGCATCAAAAGAACTGAAGAAGTTAATCAGTGACCTGAATAATGATAACCTTCAGGACTATCTCAGAACACTCACCCCAACAAGTGACACAAACTACTCACTGTGGAAGGCGACATCGAAGCTTAAACGTCCGAAAATGCAAATCGCTCCAATAAAAACGGAAATAGGAACATGGGCCCGGTCTGACCAAGAAAAAGCTGAAGAGTTTGCAAACCACTTGCACAAAGTATTCCAACCACTGGCTAGCACAAGTAAACAAAATGACCAAGATATAGAAAACTATCTTGGATCAGCTATACAATTGTGCCCTCCTCTAAAAAGCGTCTCGCCAAGAGAACTCACCAGAGAAATTCTCAAACTCCAAGATAGTAAAGCACCAGGTTATGATCAGATTGATGCAACCCTCCTAAAAAACCTACCGAAGAAAGGGATTCTCTACCTTGTCTATATATTTAACGCTTGCTTGAGATGTCTTACATTTCCCAGCCAATGGAACATAGCACAAGTTGTTATGATACTTAAACCAGGCAAACAAGCCCAACAAGTGTCCTCATATAGACCCATAAGCCTGTTGCCCATTGCTGGAAAACTACTTGAAAAAATTATTCTCAGTAGAATGCAAGAATATCTTCAGGAAATATTGCCTCAACATCAGTTTGGATTCAGAGAAGGACATGGCACGATTGAGCAAGTTCATCGTGTTGTTGACATCATTAACAGGGCCCTAGAAACCAAACAATACTGCTCTGCAATATTTTTGGACATCAGCCAGGCATTTGACAAAGTCTGGCATGACGGCCTGCTTTTCAAGATAAAACAAAAGCTTCCACATTCATTCTTTCAAATCATAAAATCTTATTTGGACAAAAGATGCTTTGAAGTTAAACACAATGACAAACTATCAAAAATGCATGAAATTAAATCTGGAGTGCCACAGGGCAGTATCCTGGGGCCAGTGCTGTATCTGATTTTCACTGCGGACTTACCCACACTAGATGAAATAACCACCATCGCCACATATGCAGACGACACAGCTATTCTGTCTGTAAATAAAAACCCAGAAATAGCATCAAAAAACCTTCAAAGGCACCTCAACCTGATCGAAGAATGGTTTGATAAGTGGCGGATCAAAGCCAATAAAGACAAATCGGTTCAAGTAACGTACACGCTGCGACGGCAAACATGTCCACCTGTCTTACTATACAATGAACCGGTCCCTCAGGAGGAAGATGCTAAGTACCTAGGAATGCACCTAGATCGCCGACTAACATGGCAAAAACATATCTGGACAAAACGCAAACAACTAGACACCAAAATCCGTAACCTGTACTGGCTGATCGGTCGTAAATCCCAACTCGCATATAACAGCAAAATGGCCATATACAAAACCATTATCAAGCCCATTTGGACGTATGGTATTCAGTTATGGGGATCAGCCAGTAACAGCAACATCGAAATATTGGAAAGGTTCCAGAATAAAACAGTGCGAAACATGCTCAATATACCTCCATACATCAGCAATAAATTCATGCAAATGGACATAAAACTGAAAACAGTAAAGCAGGAAGTGGAATCTTATAGCAAAAGCTATCAGGCTAGACTGAACAGACATAAAAATGTACTGGCAGCTCAACTGCAAGGACCGGGGAGCCTAAAATTTTGTCGTTTAAAACGTCATAGTATTCAAGGCCTTTCAGAGAGATTTGCAGAAACAGACTAAGAGATGACTCACTGGACAAATCTCTCCACTAATGACATGAATTCAGAAATCCTCAGTCAGCCTATTGGACTATTGTCTTTCAAAGACAGATTGCCAAGTAGCAGTATAGAAAAAAAAAAAAAAATAATAATAATTAAAAAAGTGTTTATACTAGAGATGCGCCGAGTAACACTTTTGCCGAGTAACGAGTACCGAGTTTTACTCGGTTCAATTATTTTTCAACCGAGTACTCGGCCGAGTAACTCGGTTCAATCAAATTCCTAATTCGCGCGCGAAGCAGGTACAAACAGGTTCAAATATACCAGATATGAAACAAAAGCTTGAAAGTGAAATTCAGAGCCGCTTTCAAGGGTTAGAAAAAGACAAATATTATGGTTTGGCAACTTTGCTAGACTCCAGATTCAGGATGCGATTTTTTCATCCAGAACTATGAACTGATAAGGAATACGCTATTTTTAGAATCAGTAAAAAGAAGTGACATTTCAAAGAGTGCTAGCATCAATGAAGAAACGAATCTGAACGATTACCACAGTCACAAGATCTCATGCATCCTTCTGGAATTGCTTCGAAGAATTAGCTTCCACCCAGCCACTAGAGCGTGATGATCCTAAAAGCCCCATTGCTTCAGAATTAGATTGCTATTTAAAGAAAATTTGTTGTCAAAAAAAAAAAGTTGTTTCGAGTTGTGGGCAGGGCACCAAACAAGGTATCCACAGCTGGCACGATTAGCAAGAGTGTTTATATGTGCACCTGCAAGCACCGTGTATAGCGAGCGATTGTTTTCGGAGGCTGGTAACGTTTATGACCAAAGAGAAATAGGCTGTTACCAGAACGTGCAGAGAGACTAGTGTTTCTGCATCATAATATTTATTTTTTTAACCTTTATTAAATTTTAAATATTGATTATTATTTATATTACTGTTCTCTTAAATTTGTCTCATTACTACTCATTCATTAGCATCATTTTGATTTTCAAAGATTTGCTAAATTTTTAATACATACTTTTGATTAACAATGTTGTTTTAATTATATCTATCTACCTAAACATATTGCTTTTCTTAAACCGAGTATACTCGGCATTCATACCGAGTTATTCGGGCCGAGTACGAGTATCAAAAAACCCGCCGAGTATACCGAGTACCGAGTATCAACCGAGTACTTGGCCCATCTCTAGTTTATACCTATAAACTTAAAGGACTTTAGTTAGATATGGTGTATGTTAGTACATATTACGTATTGTGGTTGGGGGCAAGGAGGGCGGAATATTCCCCACTGAAGGGAGGGGGATTTCAGAAAGAAGATTTTTAACACTAATGAACTTAGATTCGTCCGCTGTTCCTCACCGTGAGTAGACTAGCGCCGCTCCCTCTCCGCACCTCCGGCTTATAAAAAACATTCTAGGGGTAGCATAGACAAGACTGCTTGGAAGGTGGGTTATGTCACCCCATACGACCTAATATAAGCCACCAGAATAATTCGCAGTATTTTGAATCCATTAGGCTATGCAAAATACACAAATAATCTAGGTTAAAATTAAAACTTTAATCACTTATTTCTCAAAAACTATTGATTTCCGGGAGATAAAATCTCGTGCAATTATTTAAAATAACTATATCTGTAAAAAAGAATGAAGGTACATTGTGCTGTATACCAATTCTAAAGACGAGCTGCAATGTAACTTTTCTGTTGCAACAAGTAATGTGAACATACTGGAGACGGCATTAAAATAAAAAAAATACAATACAAAATCATCTCGAAATGTTTGTTAGGACTAGCAGAAGTCAACCCTAAGAGATTTTAAGCATTTTACCAATAACCCTGTATATATTCCAATTACAAGGATTGAATTAGAATCGACTTTTTGCTATTAAAATCATTAATTAATTTACCTTTCTCTTCTAATCTCTGTTTCTGTTCCTCTCTCCAGATCTTGATCTTTTCAGGTTCTTCACGCTCCTGCCTGAAAACGGAAGGTTGCGAGGGTTCTTCATCCAGAAGACCATTTGAATCAAACGCTGCTGCACTTGGGACTTCTACAATCGAAATATTAAAATCATGTTTGTTGTTATCAAAAATATTAAATTTGGAAAATGTTGTTTCATATTATGTACAGTTGGTATAAGATGAAAATGTAAAATTATCTGAAATGACGTACAGCTTTACATTTACGGAAAAAAGAGTGACGGTAGGTATTTACGCCTATGTAGAAAATATTGATTTTTGGGACATTACTCATAGGAGTTTGTCTGTAGGATTATACTGCACGAAACTGATGTTACAGAAACTGACCTACGAAGTCATCCAAGCCATTACTGGATGATGTAGTTATGACAGGGGGCGGAGCACTAGTTTCCAGTTCATCTTCTAGCCCTGCGAGTTGATTCTGTTCACGTGCCAGGAACTCCGCCGCAGGATCTACCTCTGGCTGACCAAAACTGTCGTCAAAACCATCCATAATTAAATAACAATAAACGCGATTTGGAACAAATTACACAAACGTTGCGTTGATCATAAAAAAGTACTCTGTCGACTGACCAGTGTTGCCAACCCATATTTTCATTTTACCCCAAAGCCTGCTTAATTTTACCCTAGATTCATAACTATTAATGTTAAAATACCCTAAAGTTTTGTAGATAAATAATTTAATAAGTTATTTAATATTCAATGCTTTTATGCTTTATGTAAGCATTTTCACAATGCTTACGTAAAGCATAAAAGCATTTTTTTACACCTGATATATTAAGTTTTGACCACGATCTCATCTGATGGTAGGTGATGATGTAGTCGAAAGTGTTGTTCAGGCTAACCTTGAATTTCTGCCTGTCCCATATAAATTAACATTACAAAATCGAAGCTTAAAAAAATTGTCATCCTAAAACTTTATTACTTTATGTTGTAACATGACATCAATATAGTCTTCTGCTGCTTAAGTGGGGGCAGTCAAAAATAATTCCCACGCTAGCTCCGCCCATGCGGCGCAACGATCCCCGCTGCACCGAACGAGGCGATGTGCAGCAGCGGCGCACGCGTCTCGCTTATAAACATATTTGTATACTTGATATTAGATTCGCGAACACAGATACCATTGAGACGATTTCAACTTTTTTTATAATCTTATTCACGTGACGAATTTCGATATATAAAGTAGTCGCTAAGCGACCAAAAGTCGAAAAAAAAAAAATTTAGAATAAAAAAATAAAAAAAAAAAAAGATATATAAAGTAACTTTGTATATACTGCAATTGATGTCACGTTTTTATTTTTTTCAACATTACTAATATTTCTTAGTAAGAAATTGATTATTTGATTTACTTTTCAAAATTATTCTTACGGTCGACAGACTTATTACTTATTACCATATGTTCATGTCTGCTCGACCTTATTGGTATATATTATTGGTATATCATATTATACATATTTAACTGACTTCCCAATAGAAAGAGGGTTCTTAAATTGACTTGTCTATTATTTATTTTATGTTTGACCACACATAACTTTTTTACTGAACCTTACAATATAGAAGATTATTTGTTTGCTAGTACAGTTTAACTCTTTATTGGTTTCATTTTAATTTCATCAACACCGGCGAACGGTTTGCCAGTTACAGTCAACTTACTAAAAGTAATTTGCCAAAATGCCTTGACGATCGCAGTGCTTCTAGCAACTAATGTAAGTGGCAACTATGAATATAGATGAAAGTTATTGTTCAATATTGATAAAAACACAAATTTGAGATCATATTGAACCGATATCAACCAGTTATTTCAGACTGTATAATTTAAAAAATTGTTTTCATGTCTTTTTTTTTTAAAGTTTCTTTGCTATGTTGTTGCGTCGCAGTCTCCGTGTTTATAAAAAAAAACATACTGCACTAAACCAACATAAGTGAGACAAGGGTCGGAATATGATGGTGGTACATAACAGCCCAAACGGCACGATATATATTGATAAATGGGGTGTTTTTAAATTCTCCGTAGTAACGAAAGTAATGTTACTTGGCATCCGCGTGGACGATAATTTATGAATGAATCAACATTGTTCTCAGTATCTTGGAATGTGATTAATCAGATTACATGTTACACATCATTAGAATAAAGTAAAATACCATCAAATTGAATGAGCAAAATATTATATTATATTCGGTGAATATGGGTACAATTGACCTGAAATAAATGGATTTGATTTCATTAAATGTTAGTTGTGGGCAATATATTTTACCACGACTCGTCATACAAATATGAATTATAGTTTTTCATAACTGTGCTACTGTACACGTTCCCATAATAATATAATGCAGGTTGTTTTTTTTATTGCTATCATATAATTTTTGACTATTAATTACTTATGTTGAAAATATGTTCGTAATTCGTATACATCCTATTTCGTTTAATTTTTCAGTTACAGTGGTTAACAGAAAGGTGTTATTTTACTACCACTCTGCTTTCATATACCAACTATGGTAAAAATTAGACCAACCAGATATATATCTAGCCACTTCTAAACAGCAGGATAAGATTTTTTTTTACCAAACTTGCAGAAGAGTCTACATACGCAATTGTAAGGGCCTTAAACTTTGGGATATTTTATGAAAAAAACACACAGCTGCAGAAACATTGTAGGGAACATGTTATACAGGCTTTTTTAATGAAACATGGCAGACAAGTGAGAGGTACTGGAACAGGTGACTAAATTAGACTTTAAAATAAAAATAGTGGATTCTTAGATTGTTAGTAAGTGGTATAGTCTACAGAGGTTATCGACAAATTAAGTTAAGATGTATATAAATTAACAAAAAATCATTTATAAAATAAAAAATATATTGTTTTCAATTTATACAGTTTTAATGATATGCAAAAGTGTGCGTGAGAAATAACGAGTATCGGAAACGGAAAGTCAAGTTTTTTTTCAAGTTTGCAGTCCCCGTGACCACGATCACTGCAAAGTGTTTGAAACGTCAGGACAAAAATAATGATAAATATACGAGATTTAAACCGTTTAATGTTGTTTAATTACTATGTGTAACAATCGCGAAAACCTAAGACAACATTAAGTTAAGAGCCCTTATTCCAGCAAAGCCATTTTACAGCCCTTTTCTCAAGGCTGGTGCGGCTAAAGTATAAAAGTTTTTGTTTTTTAAATGATGCAGGAAGAAAGTTTATTGTTTTTGTAATTGAGTGCATTAGCCAAAACAATCTCTCGGTATGATATCGCTACCCTTCTATATTTCTAAATATGATTACAAGCACTATCGCGTGCTAAGCGAAATCATATCAAACAAATTATTGGAGTACAAAATTATATGCCCAAGGCGGGAATCGAACCCGCGTCCTCCGATATCGCGTTCGATTTCCGCCTTGGACATAAAATTTTGTACTCCAATAATTTGTTTGATATGATTTCGCTTAGCACGCGATAGTGCTTGTAATCATATTTAGAAATATAGAAGGGTAGCAACATCATACCGAGAGTTAAGTGTTTGAAAAAACACTTCTTTCGATCAGATGAAGTCTTGTAGTCTGGTTGATGGCCGCGCACCGTCCCCTATGATGGTTAAAGTAATACAATTGGAGCACAAAGTTTCGGCAGAAATGCCAATGTCCAGGTGGCTGAGATGGTGTTAAGCATCCGACGCGATATCGGAGGACGCGGGTTCGATTCCCGCCTTGGGCATAAAATTTTGTACTCCAATAATTTGTTTGATATGTATCTATCTATCTAAAGCCGTTCCGCCAACAGGGCAGTTATACAAATATAATGAACCAAGGTATGCATGCACAAAGCAGGTATACAAACTACAAAACTAAGTTATTTGCCTATATGTATACAATTATGGTTAGAAGGACATAATCAAATATAGATACCTACATAGTAGTCCATTTAAATGTTACAATTTAAGGACCGAATATTGCAATTCCTAGAGGGCGCAATTTTACTTTTGAGACAAATCTAAGTTTGTGGGGTCGCCACCCTTGTGCCCCGGCCACCATCTTGATAAAAGGGGTGAAAACACTTATTTCGCGATATCTCGGAAACGATGTGTCCTACAAAAAATTCCACTGCACATAATTTTTAGCAAATTATTTTTCCTACAAATATGTTATTATAACTTTTTGCCCTAAATTAAAAATTTCAGAAGTTATAAGCAAAAAAGTGAGAAAATTTTCATATTTTTTTCTTGCTCTATAACTTTTTTTTCTTACTTTACAAAATAATACCTCAGACCAACATTTTTGATTATCTTTTGACGATTTTTTTATTTTATTTTAATTCATTTAACACACTGTTACAGCGCTCCAAAGTTGACCAGGTTCGTCAATGCTCATGAGAATCCGGTCAAAAAGAAATGTTTAACTTATTATATTTTTTATTGTAAATATATTCTTAAAAAAAATTGTTGAATTCGTACAACTTTACTTCTTCATTCCTGTTTTCCTTACCATAGAACTTACTAAATTTAACTTACGGAAGGATAAGCAGGTAGAAAAGGTCTGAGTAACCGTTTGGGTTCAAAGGAACATCTGCCTGCTACGACTATTATTATTATACGTAGGCTTAGCTGTTTCTTCTATCTCATTTTATTCTCTTAGTTGTGCTACATTTTTTGCAACGTGTAAACGTATTGAAAATTGTGGATATTATTTTCAGTTTTATCAATTAACCTGCGAGTTTCATAAAAAAATCCTGAGCAGATCATCTACGACATTGTTCTAGGGTATTTTTTTTTGTAAAATGTATAAAAAAGTTAGAGCAAAAAAATTTATTATTGCTTATAACTTCTTTAATATTTAATTTAGGGCAAAAAGTTATATAAATATGTTTGTGGGCAACACAATTTGCTACAAATTATGTTCTTACAATTTTTTTATAAAACGCACAGTTTCTGAGATATTGCAAAATACGTGTTTTTGTGCCGCATTGCCACGTTGTATGGCAATGCTTATCCTTTGTCCAAAGTATATGCCAGCATTTTGGTCACAAGTAGCGTCGACCAGACGTTTTGAGACGTCTTTGAATAATAGTTTGGCGCTCGGTCCCCACGGTCCCAGCGTTTCGACCCTAAAAGGCACAAACATGTAACAACTACTGAGATTACTATATTTGCGCCTTTCGAGGCCTTCTGCTAGTTCAGCCGCCGCACCGGCCACTTTTTGGGTAGCAGGAATATGAGAAGGTGCTAAGGTATCGACACAGGTAGCGTCCCATACCAGAGGCCTTCCCATCCTCCACGGAACCAAAGTCATGCCGTCCGGCCTTTTACCATCGCCACGTACAAGGCCTAAGCATTTAGTTATATTACAAATGTGCATTTAGCCTTCAGTTTGATAATATCAATCAAATTTTTTATTGATATATATACCTGCAAAATACATTTTACAGACAATCCGTTACCTGAAGCCTTCAGAAAAGCAACTGTACATTTCTGTTTGTCCGACAATCAATTTCGCACAATTTGTTAGAATGTGTAGATAGAATTTGTTAAAAGGTAGAAGTAAGGATAAATGTCGGGAGAGCAGTCGAATGACACCTGTCAAAAATCCAAAATGGCGATTTCAAGACGGCCACCATACAAACTGCTCCGCCCCTGCTGAAGCTCGGCCTTCAGAAAGGGGGTGTAGTGAATATGAATAAATGAATTTAAATACATAAATTCAGATAATTTCACGTCAGATTTTTTGCACGTCAAGAGTAAAACATCGCTCTTTACCATCTATCTAATACCCTAACTAATAACCGAAAAGGGGGCAAAGGCGAGTATAATACATATCAACGATGGCATACGCAAAGGCATATTGCTTCAGATAGGAGGCCGGCCATAAAATTTAAGTCTTACTCCGCACAACTATGTCAATGCGTTGTCTTTTGTGAAGGTACTCAGAAAAAATATATTGTTTATACCGACCCTACAGAGGTGTGACAAGTGCAGGGCGATAATAATGTAAAGTTTTTTTTTTCAGTGTAAAAAGCATGATGCTCGGTGGCTTTGGCTATGGACTGCCGCGCAGCAGGTCCATGGTTCGAATCCCGCCGCTGGCTTGAGCTTCACCGCATGGTGGAAGGGCATTTTAGCGAATGCCCGCCTGGCTAGCGACCACCCTCAAGTGGAAAATCTGTCGCCAAGCACCTAACGGTGTGTTCCGGCAGCTGTCCTTGAGAGCCAGTAATTCTAGGTTAAGCCTGTTAACACCTTCGACCATATCATCACTTACCATCAGGTGAGATTGTGGTTAAAGGCTTACCTATCAGCAATAAAAAAAAAATGTATATACACATTTATACGTTTTTGTTATTTAAGTTTACCTGCTGCTCTGCTATGGATAGGTCAAAATATTTTTTTGCCTAATATAGGTATTATAATATTTAAATAATATATTTAATATTATTTCGTAAACGAAATAATATTTAATATATTTCGTTTACGAAATTTCCTGTGAATAAAATGTGCAAATTTAATAATACTTTATTCAAAGATTACTCACTTATTTTCATATAGTGGAAGAACACAGTCTAAATTTATTATATGAGATGGCGACTCCGACAGTTCTCCCTGTTCCGAGTGATCTCGGACTTTGACTGATTTATTATTTTTTTTCCTGAGAAAGAAGGTGCATTTTATGAGCACAGTCTATTTTATTATATATATGTACAGAATCTATTTATTCCACTCTATTATATTTGTATAAATCGTTACTTATATGTACATGTCTAAGTGATAAAATGTATATTTAAAAGTACCTATGCAGGTGACTTTGTAGATAATCTCTTGAATATATACCTACTTGCCTGATTCTGAATATTCTTTCATTTATATAAATCTACATTTAGTCTTGAGGGACATGAACAATGTTCGATGTTTTATTGCGATATACCCACCAAACCAAATGCTTTGATTTGCTACGCTTGTGTTATTATTATTTAGCAACACTCAACTCCATTTACGGTTGAACGTCAGCTGTACTTTAGAGCCAGATAATTTTAGTTATCACCTGTTTGGTACCTTCTACCACATCACTTACCATCAGGTGAGACCATAACTATACATTACCAGATATTATTATAGTATCCAACTAATCGTACTTAGATTAGTACGACATTTAGTTATTTTATAGCTCCATTACAGTACTATAGGAACCTAGTAACCTAGTAGGTATAGAATCTCTTAGTTCGATAGAGATAATATGTTTCATGAATAGAATAAACACCGAAACACAAACGAATATTAAATTTGCATAGGTAAAAATAAACTGAAATATTATACGCTCTCTCATAATTCTTGCAAAGTCTTTGTATCGACTCTTCTGCTTCGTTTTTTATTTTTTAGTTATCTTTATTTCCCATATTGATTGATATACCTACCAAGATACGTATTTATACTGCAGAGCACAGGTGATAGCGCGCGAGCGATAGGTCCACGTCCAACGGCGCACAGCGCGGCACTGAAGGACAGCTCTTACGCATTGATTTTATTTCGTAATCCTAAGCTAATAAGGTTGAATATCGAATCTTCCGATTGACCGTAATCCTGCACAGAACTAAAGGTCGTAAGTCTAAAACACCATTTAATTTATTATGACAATACTAATTACTCTAGGTAAATTTTACTTATACAGCGGATAATAAACTACATTTCCTTTCTATGTGTGTTTATTATTAATATGTAACTGATGTAGTTTCCAAGAAAACTCCAATAATTTAAAGAAAAGGCTTCATTTTGAAAAATTAAAACTATCGAGTAAATTTCTTTCAAATGTGTTTCTGACTGTACAACTGATAGAAAAAGGTTTGAAATATCAAATATTTAAGTTTTCGTGTTGATTGCATATTTCAGTTGCTTAAAAAAACTAGTCGAATGAGAGTATTTTTTCCGCAGCCTCGTCTTAAAATTGTGCTTAAAATAAGCACAATTTGTTGTGATGTTGTAAAATTTACACAATTCTGATAAAAATTGAACTGTATCTAACTGTTCTAATACTCTATATCATTTCTAAGGAGTAACTATTTCTATGTTTTAACAATGGAGTACATGGAAAAAGCTCGTTCTACAGCTGCATTAGAAATGGGTGCTGATAACAGTGACAACGCAAGCTTAAAAATATTTCCAAACTGGGGCTACCACTTGCGTCAACATTCTTCCTTACTTCAGTGAACATAATCAATAAGACGTTATATTGCCAATTCTTATTGTGCAGGCAATTCCATTCACTGAATAACATAGGGAATGACGTGAGGAATGGAATGAATGAATATTTATTACTGTTATAAAAAATTAACGCGTTGGTTCTGATTTATGCATAACGCAAATTACCCTCATGATTACCCTAAACAATTCTTCACCCTAAAAATTACCCTGTCATCTCAATTTTACTCTAAATCTAGGGTAAATTACCCTGACTTGGCATCAGTGCGACTGACTGTCACTACTAGAGCACTAGGTAATCTGTGCGTACTAGAGATGCTGTCACTGGGAAGGAATATTTTAATTTTTATACTCTGTGCACTAGACTAGAGGTGTGACTCATGTAATAGGTTCAAGACAGAAGTTTAATATTAGGTAATATGAATTTTATCGTAATAGATTATTCAAATAATAGTGAGCGACGTGACGGCGACCGAGTGACGCTATTGTTCCTTACAGTTGCCTGTGACTTATCATCTCAGTCTCACTCGTCGCGAGAGAATGCGACGCCGACATTCCAATTTGAAATGTATCCTCGAGGGATACCTTGCGACCTTGCGCGCGTCTTCGGTGATGTTATTGCATGTGTTGTAATACATGTCGCTTCTTATATAGGAGCTTCGTGGATATGAGACCAGGCTATGGATATCGATAGATTATTATTAATTACGCAATGTTATGGGTTAGCATTTACCTATTACACACTATTTATGAAATATTCTATACATATATAAAAGACATTAAAAACAAAATGACCATAAAACTAATCTATATTTATAATGTAAATACAACTTATAAATCATTGTAAATTTCGTGATTTCGTTGACAGTCCTAGTACTGTTAAAATATAAAGTAAGGCAAAGTAAATCACTGTATATTAATAATATTATATATTAATAACGTGAGCGATTTGTCAACTATTACACATAATATTTTTAAACAATAACGGTTAAATTACGCGTCTTTTATGAACGAATAATATGATAAGTTGTCACTATTATTTGACTTTTACCCAGTAATAGGTTAGATATCATAATATTGGCCAAGTTATATTCGATATAATAGGAATACGACAATACGATCCTAATATAACAGGTGCGTTCGTTTTGGCTCGGTTGCGTTTGTAGTAGTTTCAAAAGTGGCAATTGTATCTTAGCGTTCGGAAAGAAGCTTCTGCTATTTTTGACCAACAATGACTGTATGCTATCCGAACGTCTTATACTTATGTTGACAACCTCTGAAAACCAAAATAACGTTTTCTGGAACTGCAGCTGAAGATATAGGTGCAACAACTGAAGCCAAAGATATAGGTCTGTACTCGAATCTGTCGGAGGCATCGCCAGTTCTATTTTTTATGATAGGAACCACAATATTTCTCATAAAATGTTAAGTTAGATATGAATGTCCAAGTTGTATAAAAAACGATCACAACGATCCCACGGTAAGACGTAGGTCAAAAATAGCATCTCTGTCATTTGTAGCGTTTCAAAGCTATCCGAACGGTGAGCGAAAACGATATAAAGTCCCAATAGGAACGCCGTGTGTGATAATTTTTAGCGTTTGTGAGTGTTATTTTTGGAACTGATAGGCTATCCGAACGCCCTAAACATCTCTACTGTGCACTGAGCGTGAGCCATACGTGGCATAACGTAGAAAGAGTATTACGTTATTCTATTTCACAGATTACATAGTTTCTATTTGATCTATGCACTGAGCAAGTAATATTCCATGGACATACTTGGGCCGCGTTTCAAGCCTCAGAGTGTAGTTGTTTGGTTGCTTTAACTTACTCCAAGGTTCCAGACGACTGGGTTGTTTTATAACCTTAAATATCGTTTTTAGCGGGGAACTAGCAAAATTTATAGGCTTTTTATGAAAAGCAATAACTACCGTTACCTGCAAAATATAATGGATATGTGAGGTATGGCATTCACTATGTGAGGTATGGCATTCACGTGTCCGACTCATATCACACGAGATCAGGGGTAAGTCAGGGTTCGATCTTGGGTCCCTTGCTTTTTCAGGTAATGATCCATGATCTGCCTGAAGTTCTCATGACCACAAAGTGCCTCTTATATGCCGATGATCTTAAACTTTTCATAGAAATAAAATCACCTCTTGACTGCTACGGCTTGCAAAATGACATTGACCGAATTTATCATTGGAGTAAGATTAATAAATTGACATTTAATATAAAAAAATGCAATGTTATGACATTTGATCGCAAAAGAAATAGTTTAATTTTTAATTACCACTTGGATAACGTAACAATAAATAGAGTCAATAGTGTTAAAGACCTTGGCGTAACCTTTGACCGCGGTCTCACCTTCCATGACCACATATCTGACCTTGCTAAAACGTCTTATCAGCGGTTAGGCTTTGTGCTGCGAAATGCGCAAGATTTTGTGAACCCGCAAGTGCTTAGAACACTATATGACTCTCTCGTTCGCAGCAAACTCGAGTCTAGCGCTTGCGTTTGGAGCCCACATCACGTCACATACACGCGAATGCTGGAAAAGGTCCAAAAGGCTTTTCTGAGGTCATTATACAAGAAACTGTACGGCTATTACCCTTTCATGTACCCGACAACGTTCTTGCTGGGCCAGCTGGGTTACAACTCACTTGAGTTGAGAAGGACGCTAGGTCAGCTCATTGTTGGTTACAAGGTGTTGAGAGGGTTACTAGATTCCGTACAGCTTCATGACCTTATGTGCACGCTATTCGTGCCGCACGACCCATGGACTCCGGCAAATAGGCGTGGTAAGGCACATGACCTTTTCCATGTGGACGCTGGTCGTACTGTTGCGCGCTGTATGTCCCCGTTAGTTAGGACTCGCCGCCACCTCAATGCAGTTCTTGCGACCAACACTGAATGTGACATCATGATTGACTCATTGAAAAATGTCTGTGAAATATTTGCCAAATATTGTGAGAATTTACCCGACCAATGGGACCGATGTACAAATGGAGATAGCTCACTGGAGCTGGAATTTTAAGAATTTTGCTGAGTAATGATTTTTCTGTGTTTTTATTCTGTATTTGTTATCTGTTCGTGCTTTGTGACGTAACGTTTAAATTGACCATGTATGAAATTTTTCTAATTAATTTTTGTGAGGTAAATGTAACTGATTGATTTCGTTTTTATCTCAATAAATAATAATTTAATTTAATTTAATGGAGTGCCTATAATTTTCGAATCCAAAAATGTCAAGGTCTGTCAGTTAAAGATTCAAACTTTTAACGACCGCTTTTGATAGTTAACATAAAAATTTGCGCTCTATTCGAAGGATGTGAACTACGACGTTACAGTGAAAAGTTGCACTCAGTGTGCGCACTGCGCTCTAACCAAGGCTCCGAACGACCCCTTGCGCCAAGAGGAATCTTATAGTAAAGATTATTCTGTGAATCCTATCCTACTGATCTGTGGAAATAACCTCAAACTTCACTTCATGGGTTCATGGACTTGGTGTTGTTGTTTACCTTTTCTGTACCGTACCGTAGCTAGTTATTTCTCGGCTTTACCTCTCTGTAGAGACAGAGTAGTTTATTCTTTATTATTAACCAAATATAAAAATGAATATATGTGTCAGAACTAAGTGTTTCAGGACAAATTTGATAGGATCATTTTGTCGCCTGTCTACTGCACCCACAGAAGCTGTGGAGGGCACTGAGCAAGTTCTGATTGACGACAGTGATGAAGCTCGAGTTAGAGAGGCTGAAATTGAGAAAAAGAGAAATATATCTCGTCTTTCCGCCGCCCACTACAATCTAGTCAACGGGAGGAAGCCGTATGAGGTCCCAAAAGCTCTGGCCCATTTAACAGTTAAATATAATAGAAAAATGTATGGAAAATACGGCAGTGAAAGTGGTGTTAACCCCAGTAAGTCTTAAACTTTAAATTAAGCTCAATTTCAATTCAATCAATGGTCTAATATTTGTAATGATCCTTCCTGCCTTACTAGAATATTTAATTTATTTTTCAATATATTTATTTTATTATAGGCGAGCAGGATGTTGCTGATGTGTTTATATAAATGCTACATTAAAATTTTGTAATGTTCACTCAGTTTTACCGACCAAGCTGGTTCATAAATGCCCTTAAACAGTGTGCTACATCTGTAAAAGCATATTCCTATTTTTTTTTAATTGCTAAAATACATGTCACATAAGATCTTATATTAATGGTTAAGATACAATGTATCTAGTCTGCAAGCAGACATGCAAAATGTTATGTAGGTGTGAATTTAGACAATATTACATTTTACAAAGTCTTTCAATTCTTTAACACTATAAAAGCATTTTATAAGAAGCCAGTGAGTCAAAGATCTTTTAAATTTGTTACCATTCAATACCTTGATGTTGTTAGGTAGACAGTTATAAATAGATAAACACATATTGTATTTTTTTTTATATAAGTCCTTCTTGGCACGTGGTGCATACAGTAGATTGGTGAACTTGTCCTTTTTTGACATGTAAAAACATCACTACATTTCATAAAAAAATCTGGGTGTTGTTTAGTGAAGACACAAATGTCTTTTACCTACATGCACAGCAGAGGAAGTTTGTTACATGTTTTAAAAAGGGGTTTGCAGCTGTCTAAAAAAATAAATAATTTAAAAATTAAAAAACACTCCTGCCATACCAAAAAGTGAACTAAAAATTACAAACAAGTTACATGATTTTAATGTTGAATGGCCACAATGTAGGTACTAAATAGATTATATTTACTGTGCAATTAAAACACCATTGAACCCAAAAATGGAAAACAGATAACCAATCTTTTCATTGCAGTCAGGGGACAGTTCCTTAGAATAGTTCTTTACAGGTCCCCCGACTAATTAAAACACCATTGAACCCAAAAATGGAAAACAGATAACCAATCTTTTCATTGCAGTCGGGGGACAGTTCCTTAGAATAGTTCTTTACAGGTCTCCCGACTTCAATGAAAAGGATGGTTATCTGTTTTCCATTTTTGGGTTCAATGGTGTTTTAATTAGTCGGGGGACCTGTAAAGAACTATTCTAAGGAACTGTCCCCTGACTGCAATGAAAAGATTGGTTATCTGTTTTCCATTTTTGGGTTCAATGGTGTTTTAATTGCACAGTAAATATAATCTATTTAGTACCTACATTGTGGCCATTCAACATTAAAATCATGTAACTTGTTTGTAATTTTTTAGTTCACTTTTTGGTACAGCAGGAGTGTTTTTTAATTTTTAAATTATTTATTTTTATTTGCAAATTAATATCACGCAAAAGATAACGCGAAATATATTTTTTATTTGATTAATTAATTATTAATGATAACTTTGAGGTCTTTCAGTTCTTGCAGAGACTTTTTGTCATGGGGCTCGTTGATAAACTGTTGTGGATCTAAAACACCAATTCTTCTAGCTTTCTGACGCGACTAAGAGCGACATAAACTTTCATCATCATCATCAGCCGGAAAACGTCCACTGTTGAACAAAGGCCTCCCCCATAGAACGCCACAAGGAATGGCTATTAGCCGCTTGTAACCATTGGCTATCCGCGACTTTTATGATTTCGTCAGTCCATTTAGTGGGGGGCCTACCAACTCTACGTCTTCCGGTGTACCATGGTACCCACTCGAGAACCTTTCTTCCCCATCGGTTATCAGTTCGTCGAGCAATGAGAACCGCCCATTGCCACTTCAACTTGCAAATTCTGAAAGCTATGTCGGTGACTTTGGTTCTTTGGCGAATATCCACGTTCCGGATTTTATCGCGCAAAGAAACTCCGAGCATAGCCCTCTCCATGGCTCGTTCAGTGACTCTAAGCTTGTCCATAAGGGTCTCAGTTAAAGGCCACGTCTCGGTGGCATATATGTCATCACTGGGAATACACACTGGTTGACGACTTTGGTCTACAGGCTCTGCGGGATCTTTGACGAGAAAATATCGCGTAACTTCCCGAACGCTGCCCATCCGAGTTGGGTTCTTCGAGCGTCCTCTTTTTCCAAGTTGGACCTACCTAACTGGACAGTCTGTCCCAGGTAAAATTACATAAACTTGCCCCTTGGCAAAAAGCGCCTAGATCCGCGACGGCTCTGTCCAGTGTCGTTCCTTACAGGTTGTGTACTGTCACTACCCAACATAATATCAGTGGTAGCATGTGCCGCTCGACTTTACCTTGACCCCGTAACGCGACAAATTCGACAGTGCTAGGCTCAATTTTGACACCCAAACTGACTGTGTGGCCACGTATCGTTTTGTCATAGAACTCAACGAAAACGGCTTGCGGTAACTCTTCCGGTTACAACTTAGCGCTGGCCATACGAATTTTCGGATGACCCCCATAGCGCCATTTACCAAGCCGTGTCCAAATTTAATATTTTTCCGCAACATTACCCTAGAACCAATAGTAACTTTTAAGAATGGAACAATACCTCCTCTTTTATTGGGATCAGAAAGTATAAATTCGGCCGCTTTTGGCCGCTGTCCTTAGGTTTTGGCTTCTACAGATGTATCTGATGCTACCACGTCAAACATCCGGCAAATTTTGGCGAGTTCGATGGTCATCGTTTGATTTTGATTTGGTGGTTCGAGTCATCCACCTACCTTGTCGTGGGAAATTTTCGCACACACTCGCCATCTGGTCCAGTAAGTGGTACTCTACGATGATCCAGGATTTCAACCCGTTAACTATTCAAAATATCGACAAATGTGGTGTCTGCTTGCTTCACATTCTGTGGCAGTTCGCAGAAGCTATATAACGCCCATAAATATATTTCAGCAATTAAATGTGTCGGTTGTTTAAAGCAGTAGTATGCAATAAATGATTCTGATTTATTAATATTTAAATTATTTGTTCACATCTAAGAATGCTTTATATACCGTTTGCTGAGCCTTGTTTTTATTGCCACATTTTATGACTATTGTAGTGTCATCAGCAAAGAGTATATACTTATGAGGAGTAGCTTGAGGGAGGTTGTTAATTAATCAAAAATAACAATGGTCCCAGTATACTTCTTTGAGGAACTCCAGTATTGTTAATTAATAGTCCAGATTTAAACTTTTCTGTTGTAAATGTATTTAATGTATTTTTAATAATTTTTGATATATCAGTATTTGTCAGTATTATATTATATTGCTTTCTATTTTCCAAGAAACTAACAATCCATTTATAAGCAGAACCCCATATACCATAACATTCTAATTTATATAAAAGCATCTTGTGACTGACAAAGTCAAAGACTATGGTCATATCCAAAAAAATTTATATAAGTGGGGTTCCTTCATTATTATTTTCTGTAATATATTTTAATAGGTTAAAGCATGCAAGCGTAGTTGAGCAACTTGTTCCAGTTTAAACTATTATGGTGCTGAGGAATTGGTGTGCAGTGTTTGTGGTTAGCATGTACATACTGAAATTTCTGGTTGCCTCTGACTTCTTTGTTGCTGCTAATTTTTATAAACTATTTGTATCTTTCTGGGAGGTTCTAGACTCCATTGAGATTTTTAAACATTTCTATGAGATTACCACATAATCTCATTTCTTATAGAGTAGTTTTTTCATGTAATATACTTTCTAACGAGACAGTATCACCAAAAGTTGTTGTCACAGAATAGCAGTCAATATAGCATGGCGGTAGGGCATTTTGCGAATGCCTGCCTGGCTAGCTATCACCCTCAAGTACAAAATCTGTTACCAAGCACCTAACTGTGTGTTGCATATTAAATCAATTATGTGTACACTCACCCAACATCACTACAGAATTATTGATATTTATATTTTAATTATGTATTTTTTTTCTATTTTGATTAAATCATCAGTTATATGATTATTAGGTTATCAAATGCACTTCCAAATTAAGTTAATGGTATTTTCATGAAAATTATTTATTACTATATAGGTTGAATGT
The DNA here is from genome assembly GCA_963854805.1 of Plagodis dolabraria. NCBI lineage: Eukaryota > Metazoa > Arthropoda > Insecta > Lepidoptera > Geometridae > Plagodis > Plagodis dolabraria. The sequence goes on from OY978446.1 coordinate 28,926,985, forward strand.
TATATCAAAAGTTATTTCATGGTGGTAGGGCACTTTGCAAATGCCCGCCTGGCTAGGTACCACCCTCAAGTTGAAAATCTGTCGCCAAGCACCTAACGGTGTGTTCCGGCAGCTGTCCTTGAGAGCCAGTAACTCTAGGTTAGTCTGAACAACATCCTCGACCACATCATCACTTACCATCAGGTGAGATAGTGGTCAAAGGCTAACCTATCAGGCATAAAAAAAAAATAAAAAATTATATTACATACACCAAACTTGCTCGTCCCACTCAAAGGTTGTCTGGAAGAGCCGCCTATTGTTCACTATTATAAGCGAAATAATTTTTAATTTAAGGTGTTCAATAAAGAGTTTATCCATCTATCTATCTACACATTTATTTCAGGTATTTGCTGGCCTACAAAAAAAGATATAGAGGAGCGTCAAGAGTATGAGTCTGTTGCATACCCCTTTACAATCAAACAGATGATAGAAACTGCAGGTCAAAAAAGGCAACAAGAACAAATTAAGATATTAGAGCGAGACAGAGAGGTTGCCGCCAAGTTTGCCCGACTGGAGCAATGGAAGAAGGAAGTTGACGATAAAATTGCTAAAAAAACTGCTGAGGCACAAGCTGCTAAGGTAACATCATTACATTTTATTAATAATCCAGATATATTTTTTTGCAGGGCTTTGTAGCATCAATGCTTCAATAATACTTGTGGAAATCTTTTAAATTGGGTATGGCCCTGTAGCTGTGCTCCAATAACGTTTTCCGCCTGGGTGGAGCAAAGGACTTCCACATGGACCTATGCCACCTAATGAATTTCTTATTGCAATTTTTATCATTCACAATAAAATAAACGAACATTTGAAAAGATGTGACATTCAACTGAATGTAAAATATGATGTTTGAATTTTAATAAATATGTATCTAAAAATTATTTTTAAATTCTGTTCATAAAACAAAAAATTGCCAGGGCACATGGAAATGTTGGGCGAAACTTAAAGCATAGATTTATTAATTACAAAACCAAACCATTCTGCATGGTTGTAGGATATGTGGTGTGCCTTGTGATGACTTATTACTACCTAAACATTATATCATGTCCAAGCGAATGTGGTCGTGGGTAACAGCTGGTTGTATATATGTATAATACTCGTATATATGCGTTCTGTTTCATTTATACTCACACACAGTGTTACAGTGCAGAAAAATATCAGATAGCGTGTGGCAAACTCTGCTTAGAGTTATTTTTTTGAAGTTATTAAAAACCTATAAAATTATATAAAACAAACATCAACCAACCAATATAAAAACAGTATTATATTTTGTGAAGTTTTAAGAGGTTTTTTATAAAAATACTGCCTGTCTCGAAAGATGTGATTATACATACATATATTCAAACAAATATATTTTTACACTCTGTATAATGTTCGCTTTCGAAAAGTAAAGTGTAAAAAATTTAAAGTTAGGGCTCCTTTCCTGTCATGCGTATTTTCGCCAGCGCGCGCGGATACGGTCCGCATACGGGTGATCCTAGCCGCGCGCGTGCTACCCGCGTGATAGGAAAAACATGTATGAAATTATAGGATGCCGGCAGGCCGCATGCAGGCTTGATCCGCACGCGGGCTTGATCCGCACGCGGGCTTGATCCGCACGCGGGTGGCTATCCGCATAATAGGAACAGCAGCTTTACAAAGTGTTGCGCTGGTATTTCAACCTAATCTCTCATACTTTTACTGTCATAAATATAAATAAAGTATACCTATTCTAACATATTGATGATGTTATTGAAGCGCTCGTATCGTAGTTTGCTTAGGCATTCCGAACCGATCAGCAAAGCTAAGCAACCTCCGCCGCGGTCATGAGTTGGATGCGTGACCGCTCTGGTGACATTACTACTGAGCGCTAGCCGGTTGTTGTCTTAGGATGGCAGTCGTTATAGCATGGTGTGGTAGGGCATTTTGGGAATGACCGCCTGGCTCACCGCCACTGGCCACCCTCAAGTAGGAAATCTGTCGCTAAGCATCTAGCGGTGTGTTCCGGCAGCTGTTCTTGAGAGCCAGTAATTCTAGGTTAGCATGAACAATATCATCACTTACCATCAAGTGAAAAAGTGGTCAAAGGCTAACTTATCATAAAAAAGGCATAAAAAAACCTATAATTTATCACATTACAGGAAAAGAAAGAGCGTCTAGTTGAAGAAGTGAGACGACACTTTGGTTTCAAGCTTGATCCTAGAGACGAGAGGTTCCAAGAAATGTTAGCCAAGCGTGAGAAAGAACAGAAGAAACAAGAGAGACAGGCCAAGAAAGATGCCAAGGAAAAAATGATGATCGCCAAACTGCAGCAAAAGAATGTGGAGATCAAGAGCGATGGAACCATTGTTACTAAGGAATAGGTTTGTTTATTTTAGTGGTAGATAAATATATTAGGTTCTTGAAACTACGTATTTTATTATCTGTCTCATCTAAGCAGGATTAATAGAAATCATGACAAATAGTTAGAATTTTTAATGTTAGGTTGTTTTCACAATGGGTAACTTAAACGCCTTTTATGTGCGTTGAAAAAATCATGTTTTTTTGGATAGGAAAAACATGATTTTGAAAAACGCAAACTGTTTAATGCTACTTTTATTTCCTCTCTATAAAATTATTATAAATCTATTTCATCTTGTATCTATATTTATGAATATTATAGGTCTATAGATCCGTTCGAACCCAAAGACAAAATCCGACACCTAGTAAGGGGGTATGATCCCGTGGCTCCATCTAGTTTTTCTACCTTTGAAGTATGGATCCATGTGGATGGACCCGTGCAGTTGCTGCTGTCTGACTGTCCGTTATTCCATGTCCTATCCATATAGGTATCACGAACACGACATCACGGGTGTCTAACTCCTAAATTTGACTAGTTCCTCGAGGTTACACCGCATTTTAAATGTTTTGTGTATGATGGTATAAATTAGAAATTCAACGATTTTTTACAAACAAATCGGGAGTCGTACAAGTCCTGCTGTACCCGTTGTGCCGTCCCCCCACTATAGTACAAAAAAACGACGTTCATTGTTAACGACACCCCCAAAACGACACCCCTGGGGTGTCGTTAACAATAAGCATTTGTTGACGACACCACCGTAATGTTGGGATAACTTATCGCTTAAGAATTTATTATCGAGCTAGTATACTCTCAATGGTTAATAAACATATGCAATTGTATCTTTTTATCTCTTTCTCTAATGCACTGGCTGATAACGTTTATGACGTTCAAGAGATAAATTATGTGTCATTTGTGAAGTTATATATTGACATTTCTAATATATTATATATTAATTAAATATATAATATATTTAATATATTTTAATATATTTATATTATTTTATTAATATATTTTTTTTATTAATTTACTATCAATATATTGACATTTCTAACATTTTCAATAACTTTCGAAGAAAAGGATAACAATGTCCGAATTCAGATTAATAAATACCAATGGCGGAGTGGCCTTACTTTTAGGCAAGTATAAATATCATAAACATAAAAATTATGCAGATGGATCAGTATATTGGAGATGTTCCTGTCACAAAAAGTTGAAATGCCATGGAAAGGATTATTGAGCTTCGATCAAGTTAAATAAAAATATCTTTACAGGTTCTTTTTATTTTATTTATTATTTTGGTATAGGTACGAACATACAGCAGGGTAACAACACTATTTGTTAGTGGTGTCGTCAACAAATGCTTTTTGTTAACGACACCCCAGGGGTGTCGTTTTGGGGGTGTCGTTAACAATGAACGAAAAACGAAGAATGTGGTAAAACCGCAGAGTAAGAAAAACTATCTATATTTATTACAAATCCTGCTGAACTCATTGGTCAAAAAAAGTGGTATGAGTCTACTGTGTCGATTACCAAAAAAAACATCAAAGTGGAATAAAAATATATTGTATTCTTGATAGAAGTATAACAATAGTCAGTCGCTATCGTCCTCCGAAGAGGAATAGAGCGCCTCGCGTGGGTTGATGGCGAGCACGGAGCGCTGCGTGAGCGCGGGCGAACACACGAGCGTGTCCGACGAGTCGCTCACTACGCTGCTCGACGGGCTGCTCTTGTCGTATATTGAGTTCTGTAATCACAATAATGTTGCACTCATTACAAGTGGTGCGTCGTAGTTAGGAAATCTGTTCAAATTAAAAAAAACACTTGTAAAAATATTTTTACTTTTGCAATAATGCATACTCTGCGGATTACATTACAAAATTACAAATTTACGAGAGGAAAAATTTAATCATGTGCGGGATTCAAACCAGCGCGAGCGTCCATCCACCCCTTTAGCTGGAGTATGCTCTGACCAATTCAGCTAATATGTCAATGAGTCGTAACCATAACTCAAATCTTTCCTACCGTGCTTTAACCATCGTATTCGAATGGAGCGACATCTATTGTTCAACTTACTGTACTACTACTTAAAAAAACTTGTCACACAATCCATGAAGCAATAATGGCCGAGGGGTAATAGGTATGGACTGCAGTGCTGCAGGTACATAGTTCCATTTCCACCACTGACTTGAGCTCCACCGCACGGTGGAAAGGCGTTTTGCGAATGCTCGCCTGGCTAGCTACCACCACAGATAAAAAATCTGTCGCCAATCACCTAACAGTGTGTTCCGGCAGCAGTCCCTCTAAGCCAGTAAAATTCCAGGCACATGAGATTTAACAACCGTATGTCTCGTCTTTGTTACATCCTGGGGTGCCAATAAGAAAATTGTTTTTTGACAAGGTACGACACGCATAATAACTACGCTGCCAAGCGGCAAGCGAGCCGTTATAAAATTTCGAATTAAAAACTCCTTTTCTCCCGCTAGCACTTTTGCATTCAGATTTCGAATGATAAACAAAACCTTTCTGAGCTTGTAAAGGCCAAAATATATTTATTTTATCATATTTCCAGTCCAATAGTCGTTTTTGGGTCAATATTCTACACAAATATAAAAATGTCAGGCTTGTAACTGATTCCGTTCACTAGCTAGAGACCCGCAAAATACAGAAAGCTGAACGACAGTAGAGTCTTTTAAATAGGGCTCCGTTTTTCCCATTGTATACCCATCTCTAAAAAATAAGAATACGACGTACAGATATCAATAAACCTGATCTCTGCAAAGGTACGTCCAACAGAGAAATACAATACTAATATAAAGGTTCGAAAAACTTGCCTTTCTAGGTTTTTCCTGGACTGCAACCAGGTCTTCTACCATATGTTCGTCCACATGTCTTGAGTCTCCCATTTGCCGCTCGATCATCTCTGGTTTCTGCAATACGAGTAAAAAAAGTCCTCGCTGAGATTGACATTATACCATACCAACAAGTTTTAAGGGAAATATAATTTAGGTTCTAGTTAGTGTCTTTTAATGGACCTATGCACATTTTTTTTCTAAACCATTATTGACTATTTGTGTATTGACTGTTTTTTTATTTATTGAATATTCCTACGTTTGGCCACCAAATCGCGTGGTATTGAGTGTGGCCGAGGATGGAGCATCGACTGTATTGACTATTGACGTTTTCATATGGATGTTAGACGCACTTGTAGCTGATCTTGTCCATAAAACTTGCAATTACCATTAAATCATAACCATCCAATAAAAATCATCCAGGTATGCAAATATTTTTTAATAAAAACTACTGGACTGGTGTTAATGAAATTGGAAAAAGACCAACTTGGAAGTATACCCAACAAAAAAATAATCATCAAATTCAAATCATAATTGTTGATTACCAAGAGTAATCTTGTTACAAATATATAAAAAAACAGTTGAATTGAGAACCGCCTCCTTTTTTAGGAAGTCGGTTCAAAGATCAGAATCAGAAAATATTTATTGTCCACTAATAAAATTCTACAAGTCTGCCCATATCTTACGACAATAGAGTAATAATCAGTTTGCCCACATCGAGCATTCAATATTAATCATAGTTATATGAATACATCAATAGTCTTATATTATTAAGATAATATGGGATAGTCATTGCCGGAAGCTGTACTTTATGAACAACTTTCTCCGTGTTGTTATGTCGACACTGCATTTTAGGCGGCATTAGATTTTTTTTATGAATGCGGAAATTGTACCAATCCCGGCGAATGAATCGCCCAATATTTCCTTGATATTGTCAAAAGTATAAAGTTAAGACACCAACCATATCATGGTGATCTTTCCTCTGTGTGTCGCTCAGGAGATGCGCGGACTTGGTCATCTTGTTTATCTTCACGTTATCAACAAGCTTCATGTGTGCGCTCTGCGCTTTTTTCGCGACGATGCTGATATGGCGGTCCGCCCCGAAGTCCTCCAAGTCCGATGTCTCGGTCACCTCTTCGATAGTCTGTTGTTGTGGTCGAGCATCTTTGTCGTCGTGTACACATTGGCTGCAATCAAAGTAAGAAATTATCTCTATGACCAGACAGGCAATAATCATCCAGAATGTTTTTATTTTTATTGGCGAAGTCTTTAACCACAATCTCACACACGCTGGTATTTACTAACGAGCCTGTTTTGGCCTAACCAAGAATGGGAATTAGCTATCAAGTCCGCCACCCGGAACACAGTTAAATGATTGACGACAGATTTTCTAGATGAGTCTTAGCTAGCCAGTCGGGCAATCGTAAAATGCTCCACCACAATGCCAAATGTCGGAGTTTTCAGGCCGCTTCAAGGCCTCTGATATAGCCTAACGACTGATATCCTATATAATATAATAACCGGCACCGAAGCGCGACGGCTTAATGTACTGTCCGAAGCACGGAAGCGCTCAATATGAATCACGGAAGCGCTCAGTTTGAAGCACGGAAGCGCAACCGTCCAAGAAGGTAATCAACGCAGCGAACATTTCATGACCTACTTGGCCAGTTAAGAACAACTAGGCTAACTAGGCAAGCTCTGCTCCGAGCGTTAAACTGTTAACACGTACTATTAGTTATTCCTAGCTGTTAGTTGACAGTCCAATAATTAACATTTTAAAGACTTGCGCTCGTGGTCTCGTCTAAATGTAATTGCGGACATAAATACGCATAACTAATCAACTTACCCGTTGCACTGGTTGTTCTTTATAAACGCGTAAATATCCTTAAACGCCTGCTGTATGTAAGATAGGGTGTTCTGGTCTATAGGCACGGAACTCGTAGATCCAGAACTGGTGGACCGGTCACAGGACCGAGAGCTCGCTTGGAACGATTGCTCGGAACCTATATACAACGAAACAGGAATTAAGATGGATAGTAGTTACAAAGGCATCCGCTATTTGAGTGACGCACGGTAAGGATATAATATATATCAAATAATGTAATACACACCCCGTGGGGTGCCGGGCTACAATGTCACCCGATTTCTTCCCGTGGGTGTAGTAAGAGGCAACTAAAGGGAAAATACCAGAGGGTGGGAAGCAGCGCCTTCTGAAAAACTGACAATGATTCCTAAGATACCTGCCAAGATTACACCGGATGGATAAGCAAAGTGTGTGGAATGTCCTTGAATATAGACCTTTAATATATGAATGAGTTTTGCGTTTCATGGATAAAAGCTGCTAAGATTTCCCGTCGGGTGCACCGTTATGATTATAACCTACATAATAATATCTCCCTGTAGAAGTCTTAAGAGACGATGGAAGGAAAAAAATGTGTCAGTAGGCAGCAGCGCCTTAAGTAAAACTGCATCTTATACTGCGTTTGCCAAAACTACTGCCAAGCGTAGGGATTAAGAAAAATTTTTACGGAAGACGTTTGTTCAAAGGTTGACGTTCCGGTCGATGTGATATAATGCTGCTGCACATTTATTAACCAAAGCCACTGTATTTTTTTTTCAATTTAACCCATTAGCTAGTAGTATACCTGAAGAGTGAGCGCCAGCGCCATTGGCCCACAAACGTATCTGCTGCTGCTTCAGCTGCTTCATCTGGTCTACCAGCTGAAGGTTCAGCTCTTCAAGCTGCTGTCGGTGCGATATCTCTTCCTGTAGCTGCTCTTCTAGTACTTCTGCATAATCTCTGTCAAACGTTGTTACTTTGTAACTTATCATGTTTGACATTTTTGAGTAGATCCCAGCCTAGTAAATACGAGTAGCATGCTATTTTGATAAGACCCCCAAATATATAAAAAAAAGGAGAGAAGAAAAAGAGCCATTTCGGGTTTTACCAAACAGGTAAGTCTTGGGCCACATTTTCTAACAAGCATTCCCAATGTTCATCATATTGGAACTCTCGTTTTCTCTGATATGAGACACAGCTAGATCTACAACGAGTATACTAAGGCTGGGTTTCACAAAGTTTGACTATAGTTAACTTTATAAAAAACGTTCGAAATTCAACCTTATTCCTGTGGAATAATTGAGATAAGGTCAACTCGGCGAAGACCGTCTGTCGGGAAAGACCGTACAACGCGAATTACAACAAATTCAGCAGACTTACGAAGGTGGCAACACAATCAACCGGCTAATAAAGCCATTCTAGTTTTTATACATTGACAGAGATGGCGGTGCATGTAGTGCAAACGGAAAAAAATAGTTTATTTAATTTAGTATGTTGCGCGACTTGCATTGGTAGTGTACCACGTACTAACAAAAATGTTAAAGAGTGTTTAAATCTTAGTTATTTTTGAGATCTATGCAAGTAAATTCATTCTTTATGAATACATCTATCTAATTATTATATGACATCAGTGTTATAAACGTTTTGTACTACGTTATTCTTGATGAAAATAAAAGTAACCTCTCAATATGTAGTGGGGAAGTCCGTCTAGGTTCTGGAGGCTAATAATGTCATATGCCGGTCTTCGCCACATTCAGAAGTCGTCAACGTTTGGTGTCTAATTAAGCATTTTTTTAATTACCTTCCTGGTTGGTTACACTTCAAAGTATGTTAAATCGTAATTTCTTTTGTTAAATGGAAGACTGATTATTTTGTTCAAAGAAAAGCAAATAAATTTTGTTAATAATTTTAGGTTTTACTCAGAAGCGGTTTCTATGGTTAGTAGGTTTTAATCTCATTATTTTAATACTAAGCACTCGTTTATTTTTTCTACTAACTTTATCCAAAACTATCACAAGAAACATTTTTAATTTTATTGATTACGTACTCGTATAAGCTTGGAATTTGTAATAAAATTTTACTATAAAAAATCATTAATTATTATTCAAGGTCACCCCTGGAAGTGCGAAGTATGCCGGTCTTACCCGACAAATGCTGTATCTCGTGAAATAAGCTATAAAAAACCTTATTCCTGAGAGTTAGAGTGCACAAATTAAATTGTTACAATAACTGGCACTCGTACACTCTATCTATAACTACGAAAACTGTCGATAACTAAGTAAATTTGCCACTAGACGGTCTTATCCGACATGGAAGCCAAATCCGTCTATTTTCACTGTGTCTTCAAAAATGGTTGTTATTCCATGACCGATGGTTTCTATGGGATTTTGATATATCTATTGCCAGATCAACTAAATATCTTATTACCTTGTTTAACAAAATTTGACGTAAAGGTTATAGAATAGCCAACATAAGTCAATTTGTAACATTTTAAATGAAGTATGCCGGTCTTCGCCGAGTTGACCTTAAAGGAAGATATAACGTAAACCAGAGATGATAAGACTGAGCCTAAATCTATAGTGTACCTAATTAAAAAGAAAGCAAGATCTACAACATGTCGTCTCGTATTCATATATCTCAAGCTTTTGAGGCAAATATGAGTACTAAAGTCTGAAATAATTAGTATTTGAGGTATGGCAGGACTACAGCAAGTGGCTTATACAGCAGACAGGCGTTATGATCCACGTATGTCCGCGGTTTCGATAAAATTACTTACTTTTCCTTTTTGACAACATTCGCCTTGTTAACGAACTTCGTTGGTCCATTCCTCGTGATTGATGCTACACGATCTTTAATGATTCCATTCCTGAAATAAATGTCACCATTAGACGCATTAGCTATACAAGGCGTAAGAAATGACAGCTACTATTTTTAACCGACTCAAAAAAGGGAAGATGCTCTCAATTCAACTGTACTTTTTTGTGTGTTACCTCCTTACTCTTTCTGGTGGGTACACCGACAGTGTGTACCGATTTTGATCATTTTATATACGAAAACTGGTGATTATCTTGTGGTCCATTTAAATTTGAATGAGATCTGACGAGTTGGTAGTATTTGAGTTATCCTTAATAATGCGTATTTTTGAGTCGGTTGTTTTTAAAAATTGTACGTTAAAATTATGAGAATCTCACTTGGAAGGAACGGACTTGACTGATCTGCCGTCACTGGAGCACCCACTCACGTTACCGAGCCATGCATACTGGAAAAAGGTACAACAAACATAACATATATTTTTCATATATAACAACACTTGGCTTAGCTTAGGTCCCTCCTATGATATCAAAAAAGAAAGAAGACACCTGATGGTAAGCATCATGTAGCACTGCCGATTAAAATGACAGTGCCACCGTTTAACGTGCCACTGAACTGCGCTTGTCACACACATAAAGCTCTTAATTATCGTTCACACAGTACTCTCGCTTTCTAAGGTGCCTTTCACGTTTAAAGAAAGTTTTGTAGATCATACATGCGATGCCTATAGGTCAAAACGTCTATCTATATATTTTTAGGTCCAATAAACCCTTAAAAAGCTAGATATGGAAAAGCAGTTTTTTATCTCTTGATGTGTATAATTTTTAAGAAAATTACTTGTCCAGTCATTCCCCTTTCGTTTTCTCTCAAAGCGGCTCGTATCTTGGAGAGGGACTCCAGCATCACGTCGGCGTTGTGCCTCATGTCCATTATTACTAGAGTTGTGTTGGACTGGAGCATCTGCAGCACGGCTGATGAAGTCTGCTCGGTGATCCCGCAATTTTGAATATCCAATGCTGTTAAGTAACATCATTTTGATTTTCAATTCTTAACAAGAATGAGTACCTACGTGCAATTACTGTTATTTTAGAACGTTTACGTAACGGTAGTACGGATTAAATAATATTACATACATGATATTTATTTATTAAAAAAAGATCGAATATTGGATCAATTCTGCCCCGTGGGGTGCCGGGTTAGAATTGCACCTCCCCATATCATCCCGTGGGGGTCGTCATAGGCGACTAACGGAAAAATACTGGAAGGTGGGCAGCAGCGCCTTCTAAAGAGCTGCCAGCTTGCACTGCGATCCCCAAGACGCCTGCCTAGCATGGGGATTATGGCAAATACCCCTTTAATAGGGGAGGCTGTGTTCAGCAGTGGACGATCCGGCTGTTACAGTACAGGATCAATTCTACAACAAATATAAATTTTTAACTCATTCAGTTCTAACACAAACCGCAAAACCCATTCGAGGCAGTAATAGCTATGAACTGCAGTGCCGCAGATCCATGGTTCGAACCCCGCCGCAAGCACCTTACTATGTGTTCCGGTAGAGCTAGAGACCCGTGACATACAGAAGTACAGACAGACAAACAGACGGCAAGTAGATTCTCATTAACAGGTCTCCTGCCAATCCATTTTGCCCTTTGCGTACGGAACCCTAAAAAAATAAGCTATAGGTAAATGAGAAAAAAGACTATCCGTGTCTAAAGAACCCAGAGCTAGGTCCAGTCCAGCCTAAATGTCAAAGAATATAAACCAATATCTTACCTTTTATCCACAAATCATCGGCCAATACATCGAGTAGTTTGCCGACCCCCACATCGCCCAGCTGTGGGTTTCCACACAACGTGATCCGTCGTAGGCCTGCCATGGCGTCTAGTTCTGGCAGTCTATACCGCAGTGTGTGAATCCAGTTTTCACTATAGCGGTGTATCTTTTGGTACTGGGGATTAAATACTTACATTTACTTATAGTGACTTCACTAGTGATATTTTTGTTCTATTGGTCTTCATCTTGCTACGAGGGTGGATTGAAAAGTTCGCGGCCTCAGCAAGAAAACTATTTGTAATATAAACAAAAGTAATTTTATTTTTCCACGTAATCTCCACTTAACTCAATGCACTTCTACCATCTGGTTTCCAACGCCTGTATGCCAGTCATAAAAAAAGTTTCTTCAAGGCCTTCAAAAAAGTCACCCACTGCAGCTTCGACCTCCTCATTTGATGAAAATTTTTGACCTCCAAGGTGTTTTTTTAGGTTTGGGAATAAATGAAAGTCTGAAGGTGCCAAATCAGGGGAATAGGCGGGATGCGGCAGTAATTCAAAGCCACAATCGCGAATTTGAGCCATAGATTCAACAGACGTGTGAACGCGTGCATTATCCTGATGAAACAACACTTTCTTGCTGAGTAATCCTGGCCTTTTCGCTTTAATTGTTTCACGCAAACGACGTAAAAGGATGCAGCAATAAGCCGAGTTTATAGTTTCACCATTTGCAAGGTAGTCCACCATGATGACACCCTTAGCATCCCAAAAAACTGACGCCATCACCTTGCCAGCTGACAAAATTGCTTTGGCTTTTTTTGGAGTCGGTTCATCAGGTTTTTTCCACTGCTTGGATTGCTGTTTTGACACTGGGGTGTAGTGGTGTACCCAGGTTTCATCCGTTGTCACAAATCTGGCCAAAAAATCTTGTGGATCAGCCTCAAACATTTCCAAACAGTCGCAAGAAATCGTGAGCCGTATTCGTTTTTGTTCAACTGAAAGCAATCTGGGTACCCACCGCGCAGAAACCTTAGAAAATCTAAGTTCATTGACTATGATGTTTTGTGTTCGTTCATACGAGATGCCAATAGTGTCTGTAATCTCCCTGATGGTCAATCTCCGATCTGCCAATATCAGATCACAGATTTTCCCGATGTTTTCTTCAGTCGTAGACGTCGTAGGCCGGCCGGAGCGAGGGTCATCTTCAATACTCTCTCGTCCGCGTTTAAATTCAGAAACCCATTTTTTCACAGTCGTATACGACGGAGCAGATTCCCCCAATGTTGTTGACATGTCTTCGTGAATCTCTTTTGGAGTTAGTTTTTTTTTAAACAGGTATTTGATGACCGCACGTTGCTCAATTTTCTCCATTCTTTAAAAATGCTGCACTTAGGCTCACAAAATTCAGTCTAATTTAAAAACTGATAATGCTATTGCTATAAAATTTTACAATGTGACAACCAGAGATTAAGCAAATCGAATGAGGTCAGTTACATTAAAATACTTCAAGTATTTATGTGTTAGGCCGCGAACTTTTCAATCCACCCTCGTATTAACAATTTAAGGATAGTGTTGCGCATATGTCATACTCAAACATCGAAGCTTGGGTGATCCTAGATTTGTCTATTCAAATCTCAGGTCGGAACCGAAGGCAGAACCCAATCGGGGCACCCACCTTCCAAGCAATCTTGTCTCCCTTAGGTACCCTTAGAGTGTTTTTTATAAGCCAGAGGCGCGGAGTGGGAGTGGCGCTAGTCCACTCTTAGCGAGGCGCAACGTCGATGTAGGAGAAGACTACAGCGCTGCGGTATCCACAGCGCCGGAGCTGTGATAGAATCTCTCTCTTTAGAAGTTATAACTATACTTCTAAAATACAATCAAATTGAGTTTTGGCGTTTTCTATGAATAAGACTATGTCAGACCTGAGGGTTGACAAGTCAAACCCAGGAGCGCCCGTGCTTCGACTTTGGACGATAACTCTTACACCAACCTTAAATTGTTAATAGCGTTTTCTATACAATCGTAGTCTTCTTGAATTGGAAATAACTATTGAAAATGCTTTATGCATGTTCTTATTCACTGCACTCCACAGTTAGGTATTATTTTCAAATTACAAAATGTCTATAGCTTAATTTCTAAGTCGAAAGTCAAATCATTTATTGTATATAATGCAACTTAGTAACTATTTACGTATTATTAAAAATAAAAAACCCAGGTTTGGGTATGACAACCTTATGTTTATACGGTATAACATATTGTAATAACATTTTCCTATCAATAAGGTTTTTATTTTCTGAGTAAAGATGTGTTCATTTTCATTATTTTCAATTCAACCACAAAACAGATTCAGTAATTTTCAAGTGAACCGATTTTACGTCTGGTAGAATCTGTTCAGATTTTTTTTTTACTCCGAACTTGGTAGCACTTGACCAATATCTCACCTGATGTTAAGTGATTATGCGATCGATCATGGAGCGCGCTTACCCAGGGGATACCTATTCACTCGCTTCTTGAAGACCCCCATATTGTACTTAACCGGAAACACAGCCTCAGGCAGAGTATTCCATACCCTGGCGGTTCGCATGATGAAAGAATTCTAGGTTAGCCTGAACAACATCTTCGACCACATCATCACTTACCATCAGGTGAGATAGTGGTCAAAGGTTAAGCTATCAGGCATAAAAAAAAAAAAAGTTGCAAATAGCTTGGTTCGGGTAAATGGAATATCCACCATATAGCGGTGGCGCTTCTGAGTATCCCTGGATGTCCGGTTACAGAATGGGGATGGCGGAATCAAATCATGTAGTTTGACTTTGGGATTGTGCTACTTTTATTTATTTTTTTCTTTTTAAGTAAGGTATAAGTATAATTAGTAGATATAAGTATAATTAGTAGTTATATGACAATGATAACGAAAAAGAGCTATAGTTATACTTTATTTAAATTTGAAATCCCAAGGCCACGATCTTTCTGAACATATTTTAAATAATTAAATATATTGAAGGCCGTCACAGGTGGACCACAATTATTCTGTACCTACACATAGGCATTTATATTTGTAGAAACAGGTGATTGCGTGGTTGGTCTGGAAATGTTTAGAATGCTTTAGGCTCCTACTTTGCCAGTTTTCCTTTAAATAATTCATTTTATTTTTTCGAATAATTTCTAAAATACATCATTACGGAAACCTGGCAATGAGTATAAACACTTGGTATTCGAAATATTTAAAATAACTACGTGTCTATGAAAAGCGCTGTGCAAACACTATTATTTACAAGTGCAACATAAAAAGTATGTTTACCTTAACTAGATCAGCTATGTAACCAACACCAGTAGGCGTCAGGTCGCAGCCAGTCAGGTCCAGGGTGAGGATGTTGGGCAGACAGCGTACCGCCTTGCACACCGCCAGGCAACCTGCGTCTCCGATCAAACACCGCGGCAAAAACAGATGTTGTAAACAATTGTTGGCTAGAAGCGCCTGCAACAGTAAGGTCTAGGGCAAACGCTGTGCGTACGTCGCTCGTCTGTGATAATGGTTACCATTTGGCTTACAAGGACAATTGAAAGTAATAGTAAGATCATCATGGCCCATATTTTTCAATACGTAAAACGTTCAACACGCAGTATGTTTAAAATTATTCAACATGCGGTAATACTCAATAGGTTATTGTTCAAAACGCAAATAGGTTATTGTTCCATGCCTACATTGACGCCCACATTGCAAAAATGTGTCTATATTAGTTTCAATTACATGTTTTAGCTACAGTTGGCTTTAAATCTACCCGGAAAATGTCTGCATAAAACATTTATCTCGGGCTTGATTCACGTGTCAAAACACGTCTGCGTTGAGATCACCGGAAATGCTCTCTTAGTATTTTCATTTACTTTTACAGTATTTTTTTCTCTGATAGAACGAATATGATGAAACTGAAATAGGAGACCAACCCTAGAACATATTGAAAAACATTGAGTTAGCGTTAATTTTTAGTAGCCTAACTACGCATAAAATCTGAGTAATAAAATCAAAGACTGACCTCATTTAATGGGTTCAAGTATGGTATCTTCAGGGGCAAGCCTTCAATCAATAGTGTGGTTAAGAGCGTGGTGTTTGATAGTAGCTGTGATATCGCTTCCATCAAGTTGGTCAACATGAAATTAGTAAGGATAACAGCGCGCTTGTTCACTGTTTTCGCTAATCTCTCGCAGTCTATTTGTTCTAATACTGAAAGAAATCGACACGAAACTGATAAAATGGAGACTCGTATGCCTAGAACAAAAAATAATCTAAGTACGTTAAGAGACAAACGATTTTGCGACAGACTCTTCATTTGTAGTACTCGTAATACTCTACCCGAGTTCGACAAAGGCTGCGTTTATACAGCTATAGATTTTATAGAGTAATTATACTGAAAGATTTAAATAATATCTCGAATGTACTTTAGACCCTGCAAAAGAGTTTTACTGTGCTCTTAGCGCCACCTAGTTTGTCATGCGATACTACGGTAGAGGGGGTGCTTGTTTTTTAGCCCGAAAATTTTTTTTAAATTATAATGTCATGTGTAGGAAAACATAAAATGTGTCGACTTATCCAGTAATAAAAATGTTGGCTTCGGTTCCACACCTAGAATAACACAACTTGAAGCAATGATAGCCCAGTGGTAATGACCATATACAGTCCGTGGTTTGAATTACGCTTGCTGAAGGCTTGACCTTCACAAGCATGGTGGGAGGGCAGTCTAGTTGTGTTTGAGAGCCGGTGTATTCTAGGTCTACTCTGTTCCACTTTCGACAACATCGTCACTCACTATCAGGTAAGTGAGATGGTGGTCAAAGGGCAGCGTATCAGCTATATAAAAAAAATATTAACTGATTTTTCTGGTCTCGCACATCCATTTGTTGAGCGCACATAGTACCTACTCTCTTACCCTGGAATAGTTTAGACTTGTTCAGTACAAGCAGGTTACCTACTCACCTGTTTTTACTTGCTGGCGGCATCTTATAGACACTGAGTGGAGACTTAGGTCGCAGCTCAATGCATTTAGTATTGGCGGCCAATCTGCATACTTTATCCTATCTACGCAAAAATCCAACACTTTGCCGTTGCCCGAAGGTATTACACTATTCAAAGGAGTTAGATTTTGCAACTTGCAACACTTCACGTAACATTGGTGAAATATACGACAAGTCTTCGGCTCTATACCTTTGCCGACCATCACTGTTTAAAAAAATATGCTATCAAAAGACATCAAATGTCGCGTCTTGTAACGCCGGCCGTACTTCGCTTTTGGTAGCGTTTATAAATTAAGCTAATAAATAATTATGATTTTGTTGAATAATTGCTCTAAAAATATAGTGACATGTATGAATCAAAATTGGAATTGTACGTCATAGTGACAATATATCCTTTTTTTATTTGTGTCAGCTGTGTTATTTTAAAAGTTTACATTTGTTTCATCCAAAAAGAATCCCTATTAAGATTATAAAACCGTCAATTGCGAGTCGCACTCGCCCATTGAAAGTTCTGTGCCTCCATATAAATGGAGGAGCAATAAAAAGTGTTTTAATTCATTTAGTTAATGATAGGGCTTGGTTTTGCCCTTTGAGGACTTCTACTAGAGCTTCTGAATTCAGCGATTACTCATAAATGTATACTTACGATTGATAAGATGTACACCCACGCGAAATACTTACTTTGTTGCATATTCGATACACATCAACGAGCGGAGAAAAATCATAAACTTATTCTAATTTTTGTTACAAACGATAATTGTTAAAAAAACACCGCGTGTTAAGTAAAATTTTTGAAGCGAAGTTTGCTTGTCCATCCTTAACCTATCAGCTTAGTTAAGCAACGTCCGCGGCGGTCAGGACTTAGTTGGGTGACCAATTCATTACTAAAAAGCACATCGGTGCTTCGGAAGGCACGTTAAGCTATCGGTCCCGGTTGTTGGCTAACGATGGCAGTCGATATAGCATTTTGCGAATGCCAGCCTGGCTAGGTACCACCTTCAAGTAGAAAATCTGTAGCCTTGCATCTAACGGTTTGTTCCGGCAGCTGGTCTAATCTGAACAACATCTTCGACCACATCATCACTTACCATCATGGAGATAGAGGTAAAGGGCTAAGTCATTTAATTAAGGACATAGTACAGTTTGAATTTTCATATATCGATGAGTTTGAAGCTCATGGACGTGGTTTAGTGTAATCAAAAATCTGCGAAATTATCTATGAGCGTGACAGATCGGCAGTTTTTTCTAATATATACTAATTTGTCTTACTAATAGGACCACGAGTGAGAACGTGTTCTGTTCGGCTTACAGATGAATTTAAGCAAAACTTTACCTCCCGTATAACAAATCAAAATAATATTCAAGTAAAAATTACCCGGCAAACATGACTTCAAAGCATGTTATCCAAATGTCAGGTACGAGAAAGCAATTGGCTATACGATTCATGCTGTTACGCAATTCAATAAATATAAAATCTTATAATGATGCGCCAGTTTTATCTCATTTAGCATTCAGTCAGATACCGCGCAAAGAATGATTACACCTTTAATAAAAGATTGCAATAGGTTTTTAAGCTATTGCATAGCTTCTATCGCGGGCCTCGAGCGTGGAGACCGAATCCAGAAATTCCGTAACGAAAATAACCTAACACCCCCCACTCCGACCGGCACAGCGGTGATACTATATTTGATCAGCGCCTCTACAGTGCGTAAAAGGATATACATTTTGGCGGAAAAAAAGGTTTTGACAACTAACAAAAAACGCGTGGGTGTACTAGCTTTACCGCGTCTCCGAGTGCCCTACGTCTTTTTTATATTTTGTAAAAACAAATGCCGTATAAAATTCGTAGTCATGATTTGTATTAACTTTGGCTTTGAGCCGCATAATACTCAAGTCCGTCGCTGTTTTTTTGGTCACAGCGATATGCTAATCGGGTTTCTCATAAGAATACAAACTAAAAAAACAAAGACAATTCTGCTTAGGTATATACTTTATTTTAGAAAACTTTTGTGACACGTTTCTTTTTTTAATACAACATTCTTACCCATTAACACTTTAAGAACACATTTCATCAGGTATCTTTTAAGAGTAATTCAATAAGCTCTTTGTCTTGTTTTAAATATTGAAACTTTGGTAAAGCAAGCCACACACAAGATGGGAAGGGAATGCGATTAAATTTGGGGATTTCTGGAAAAAACCATTTAGAAATCCCTCACGGACGGCCATGGTGGATTTCACGAATAATTGATCTGAACGGCCAATGAGCATTGAGGCAATATAGACGTATCGCCTCGGCACGGAAACGTCTGCTTCGCCTCATTCTCATAAATACTACCGAGCTTGTCCCCGAGTCGAGACGATGCCGATACAGCGTTGATTAGTGTGCGTTGCAGTATGGAAGTTACAATACAATACAAAGAATACTGAAAGGCTTGAGTTGAGGCGATGTGGAATACAATCCACGAACCATTTGGGTTGCCACCCGACCCCGCCCTTCTTATGTGTGATTTGCGTTAAGGATTGCTATCCACGCACAATACTTATGTGCAATGTGCAGTCAATAACCAGAATTGTTGCCCAACGTATAACTTTCTATAAGAAGTTTATAATATAATGAGTAATGACAATACTTGACCAAGCTAATTTGAACCATAAATCTTTTAGTAGGTAAGGCAGTGCGATTCCATTGCTTAAATCTTTCAAATTACGCCTTAATTCGTTAATGGTTTATATTAGTTAAATTACGGAATAGTACTGGTGTTAATAGCAATGAAGACAGGACAATATAAAGGCCAATACAAAACCAATTCTAGGAGACGTTGGGTCCGTGGGGACCGGGAGCTCATCGTATTTTCCAAAACCTATCTGAGCGCTTGGTCGATGCGACGCGTGATCAAAATGCTGGCACATATTTGGCTCAACGAATAAGCATTGCAATTCAACGGGGCAATGCTGCCAGCATGCTGGGCACGCTGCCAACTGGGAGTGGGCTGGAGCATTTGGACTGCCTATGAGTCTGCTATGACTTATAGGTGTCTAAATGCTTTTATTGTAGTAGCTGTAGTGTTGTATATAGTTCATAGTATTTTGTTTAATAAAGGCATACCGCCGGTAAAAAAAAAATCTAGGTACATAAAGTAGTATAATTATTCTGTCCAGATTTGGCCGGTAAATTATTGTCATTACAGAGAACATTTTGATTTTGAGAAAATATAAAGTATTCCGTTTAAACTGATCCCCAATTCAGATATATTTACTGCACCAGCAACTACAATCACCACTATATAGCTTTATATCAGCTCATAAGCTATACAAAGATAACACAAACATAATAAAAATCTTGAAAGACAATAAGACAGGTAACGTTTTGGTAACATTATTTTAAGGCACACTCTATACCAGTATACATTCTTTTAAAAAGACAGTTAAGAGAGCTCAGCTTTTATTTTATAAATATTATTAGTCACAGGAATAATAGTCTACAACTGATTGACGAAATTATTTTTCTGTGTGATAAAATCTTTATTTTGTCTTAAATACCTACTTCATTTTTATTCCACTACATATTTATACAATTTAGGTACCAAAGTTATGTATAAAAAAACAATTTCTAAAGTGCATATATTACATTCTTACATGTTTTTAGTAATAAAACTTCTTCAAGTTCTTTCCATAAATTTCATATTATTAAAAATATGTCTTACCAAACACCAAAACAATATTATCTCTCGGTCATTAAAACTAACTTAAAGCTATATAATTACAAAAATATTAATAATAATCGTGATATCACATTGTTACATAAAAGGTTAGTATGCTATTACTAATTTATATAAGATTTAGTAGGTACGTTTAATTTTCCAAAGCTCAGTTCCATTTAACTTCTTTTTTTATATATTTATGTTTGCAATAACGCATGCTCTGCGGATTACATAACTAAATTACAAATTTACGAGAGGAAAAATTTAAGTCCTTCGGAATTCCAATACGATGGTTAAAGAACGATAGGAAAAAAATGAGTAATCACTCATTGTCATGTTAGCCCAATTGGATTAGAGCATATTCCGGCTAAAGGGGTGCATAGACGCGGGTTCGAATCCCGCACATGACTTTTTTATTTTGAAATTTGTAATTTTGTAATCCATTTAACCAATTTTTTTTATAATTACTAATTTATAACAATAAGTACCTACTTTTATACCGTCACCTAATAACAATACACAATTGTCTTTTTTAATTCCCTGTACCACGAAAGTGTATACTTCCAATTTTTGCATTTTTAACATAATTTAATACAGTCAGTTAAATAGGTATTTTCCTTTATAGAGTAATAATTATAGAGTACGGAAAATAGCATAAATTCGCCACTATAAAATAAGATGTTTCCTTATAATATGTATATTACACCTTTCCACTCACGAAGGTACGAAGGGGTCCACAGTAAACGATTTATGTGTACAGTTAGGCCTCGCTTGTTGGTAATGTGTTTAATTTATATGCTGTAGAAGTTGGAGCAAGGGGTATACCAGCGAAATCCCTATATAACCTACTTAAAGACCTCGGCCTGCCAACAACAACCGTAACTTCCATCCTAGAACGTGTATCTAAGGCGGCATTAGTAGGATCTTACCAAATTTGGTTTGGTAGGCGAGGAAGCTCGAAGGGAAGGGGAGCATTGATGCATTGTAACGGGGCCCCTTAACCCTGCACCTGGGTTGCAAGCCCCAGGCCCCTCAAGCCTCTTCCTCTGCAACGCTATGGACCCGGCACCCGCACGGTGAATCCATGGAATGCTGAGTAATTCGTCTCCTCGTATATTTATGCTAATATACTCGTGTTGGTATAAATGCTAGCAATAAACTGTAAAATATGATCGCTTGGCTAAGTATTTTCAACTACATTCAAAGAATATGGAAGGGCGAACCTTCGTCTGTCTTAAGGCCTGTTTGTATATGTGCGTACGTTGATATATATTACATACATATTGTAAGGAATTAACGAATTTTATAATGTCAAATGAATGCTATTTTCCGTGCTAATTACTCTAAAGAAAATATCTATTTGACTAATGTTGAAAAAAGGCAACAATTGATTTTGATTTATTCGATCATATATTTGCTTTGTGAGATTATATTTTGCCATTTAGCGTCAAAGCACTAGTTTTCTTTTGTGTCTTCGTAAAGTGTGCATTTAGTTTAGTGAGTTACGACGTACAGCCAAGGTAAAGTACAGGTAAAACAAACGGGACCGATCGTGCGGAATAGCATTTTTAACTTGTCATTCACGGAGTCCCTACAATTTCTAAGATATATATAAATTGCGAAAGCGTAGCGATGTCTAAATGTTAAACGCTTCGCCACAAATCCGGTTACACTTTTTTGATAATTAGTTGCAAAGTTGAAAGTTAGCTGCTATGGCGGCTACATTGTAACTCACAACACAAAATACAGATTGCGTGAAATAATTCTGGGAATTCTTAAGAGGATTATATAGCGCGTACTTCTCCGTACAAAAAGTAAAAGCTCTTTATTACCTCTTAATATTGCCCGATTTCTGAGATTTTTGTGCTCATGTATTGTACATACAATTGACTAGGCTTGTACGTTTTATTTATTCCAGTTTTATGAATAACTTTAAAGTTAGAAGCATATCAAGAATTAATATGCTCACCGAAATCGGGCAATAATAAGAGGTAGAAAAGAGCTTTTTCTTTTTATATGGAGAAATACGCGCTATATAATCCCCTTAATTTATTTGGCTTATTTCATAGCATATCCCAGAATTTACATGATAAAGGAACGTGTTTCCATTGTTATACACGAGATCAGTAATAGTCAATAAATGTATCCTATTTGGTATATCCTAATAATAATCGTTCTATACATATATAAAACCGCAATTAATAAATAAACTCCTTAGGACCACCTCCAAGAACATAATATATGATCAAAGGAGATCCGCAAACCTGTCTGCGGCATATTTAGAATTTTTTTTTGCTAACAACAATAATTTGTTTATATTTATCAATTTGTGGTTATTAATTTTATTATAACATTCTCCTGCAACATAGTGGTAAGTAAGGTGTGATTTACTATTAATTTAGTTAAAACTTTAAATTAATTTGTAAAATAACTATTGAATATCGATGTACAAAAGAAAATTATTTAACACTGTAATCCGTCGTTTTTGATGTCCACCATACTACACGATAACGTCGGTGTATCGGTATTTTTAAAAAGGTATAAAAAAAATGTACTAAAACAGTAATTCAACTTATAATATGTTATGACTAACTTCATAAGATTTTTCATTATTTTCTGATATTATATCGCTTTAATTCATGGTAGGATAAGACTGATTTTTTAATCACAGGCCCGAGGTCTAAGATAAGTTGCGAATCTCCTTGACATTTTTTTTTATTTAGATTTTCTTCGTATTTTTTTCCACGAAAACATTCCTGTAACAGCCAACCGCAATTTTAAGCCACGATACACGAACATAACACCTACAATTTAATCTATAAGTGCATGCTACTCTGCAGGATATTCTAATATTTTTTGCTAGGTCATCAAGCTATTGTAATTGAATTTAATATGGCAACATTCGGAGAAGACGATATCTAATATAGTTTTTATTAATTATTGCATTAATTATATAAATTGTTAAGGTAAAACTTAGTTTTTGAAATGGTTTGAGGATTTTAGGGGTAATTTATGGCATTATATGCACTGGTGTTCGATATCTTTTCAAGATAATACGGGCCATATTAATTTATACTCATGAGTACCATGATCATGTAGGATTTATGGCGATTGTAGGTATGTTTGGTATTTCTTTGGAATTTCTCGCGACAGATGTCAGTACACTATGTTATAATTTAATGTCAGATTGTGACTGTGTGTATGTGTGTGTGTGTGTGCGGGCAGCCAATAGGAGCAAGATTATGACGGTACGAACGATATCGGAGTTCTTCGGTCGGACTCGGGTTGTTCTGCGTCGCTCTCGGAGGTGGTCGGGGATCTTCGGTTCCATTCGCTCTCAGGGTCAGAGAAAATGTTCCGGTCGGCGAGTGCGTCGTCATCCATTTCTTCAATGTCAAGCTCGTCTGTTGATGAAATGCATTTTTTAGTTTAAGTAGCTTTTGTACCACGAAGGTCTTAGCAGCTATTTAGTTATTGGTTCTACATCAGCCAATTAAACAACAATAGTATTAGAACGATAACCATTTTAAATCATCGTGTCTCTTCTAATCCGGATCGAAGGACCAATGCACAATCTAATCCAGAATTATCTTACAGAGTATATTATAAACTTTACTTGGGTTACATAGACCGTTCTGAGTGACATTCTAAGAGCTTAAAACATTGAAGTAAAATGCACTAGTTCTATTTATAGAATAGAATATTAAAAAAAAGAGACTTACATCATCAAGTAATTAACGGTTCCAATTTAAAGCTGTTAAGCATTTTTTCAAAGGAAAGTAGGTATTTGTTTTTAGGATATACTTTGATACATGGTATTGGGGTCCAGGTCAACCCAATACTACTCAGCGAAACATACCTAAGCTTTTATAGTACCGTTCACGATAATCTCACATGATGGTAAGTGATTATGTTGTCGATGGAGCTAAACTTGAATAGTTAATGGAGCAGGGTAAGAATATGGGAACTGGATCTCAAGGACAGGAGCACTAGATTAAATAGTGCTTGGCGACAGATATCCGCCTTGAGAGCGGTAGCTAGCCACGCGGGCATTCATAAAATGCCCTACCACCCTGCAAAGTGTCGGTGTTTAGAGTCCGCCTGAAGGCCTCCGACGTAGCCTAACGGCTGACATTGAAACCGGCACCACGACGACTTAACAAGCCACGGGACCGGTCAGTAGTGAATACCACTAGCGGTCACCCATCCGAGTAGTGAACACAGCTTAACCTGTTAGCATCACACGCACCCGAATTGGGGATTTATGAATGTTATCATTATCTATGATGAGCATGGAATAGCCTAGTCTAGTCAGCTTAAACTAGGGAAAGCTCTGCTACGAGCATTATTATAAAAAAAAAACTAAAAATGACTTCAACACTCAAAAGTGTGAAATCACTTGTGGAAGTCGGTACCATGCACACAATACTGGTATCACTTCACAATATTGTGTGCATGGTACCGACTTCCACAAGTAATTTCACACTTTTGAGTCATTGAGTCGGTTCCATTTATAGGTAAATAAAAAAAATTCACCCTCTTTAGTGTCCCTTGGTACTTACGCGATCGATTGTAATTTACTGGCAATGACTATATCATCAAGATCGGAAAAAAAATCAGCTATCAGAGTGTAACTCAAAAACGGCTAAACCGATTTTGATGAAATTTAAATGGGACCACACGACAAGCATATGCTTTTAAATAAAAAACAAAACATCAAAATCAGTTCGCGCAGTAAAATGTTCTGAGGTAACAAACATAAAAAAAATACAGACGAACTGAGAAACTCCTTTTTTTGATGTCGGTTAGAAAGAGATGTGATACTGACCGTTTTCGGCGATGAACTCCGCGCTCCAATCGTTGTCGAACTCCAGTTGCTTGTTGATATCGCGTTCTGTCGGCGACTGTACCGCCTCGGTGTCCGCGTCCGTCACGTCGTATATCTCAGTCATTTTCATCTGAAACAACCACAAAATTACTGTTTACATGGTACCTAAGAATTTATCATAAAACCAGAAAACCTAACGTGGGAAAATATGGATAGCTCCTGCTGATCATCAAGAAATTCAAATTGGCCTCTTTAATTTGCTCTAGGCTATGAAGAGTATTCAATTATAGACCACGTTCAAGTGAACCTGGTCGCAACAGCGAAGTCAAATCTCAACTGTATTACGGATAGGAGGACGGACAAACGTACAGGCGCCTCACTTGGGGTAAGTGATCACCGTCGCCCACGGACTTCCGCAACACCGGAGATATCAAGGATGTGCCAGCCGGAAGGTTGTCAAAAACCTTTATTACAAAATGTAGATATGACTCCAAAAGTCGCATATCACATGATAACGTACAATCGATCTTTATTATACAGGATATCATATATTTTTTAAATATGTTACAAAGGTGAGTATCGTTTTATTGTACATTAAATTAAAAAATTAACAGTACATAATATACGAATACAAAAATAAATAAATAATTTAACTATATCTACTTATGACCTAAAAATATTACACTTAAAAATTCTGAGCTCTGTTTTCTACCAGGAGGCAATCATAAGTAGAAAACAGAGCTCAGGTCACTGTCCACGGGTAGAGTACCTAAAAGGCTGGCAGCATTACCCCGTTGTATGGCAAGACTAATTCTCTGGCCGAGGTAAGCGCCAGCCCTTTGGTCGTTTGTCTTTTCTATCAGCCGCTTTGATAAATCTTTATATAAAGTCCATGCGCTTGGACCCCACGGACCTAATGTTTCTACTCCAAAAGGCAGAAATATATAACTATCGCCGAGACTCTCGTATTTTCGCCCTTTGGAGCCTTCTGCTGCCACTGCCGCTGCTCCCGCCGTCTTGGAGGTGGATGGTAAATGAGACGACGCGAGCGTGTCAACGCAAGTGGCATCCCAAACTAGCGGCCTTCCACGACTCCAGGGAGTTAAGGTCATTCCGTCAGGTCTCTTGCCATCGTCACGTGCGATACCGTTCGGCTCAAGAATAGCCGGCACGTTTACGGTAGCAAGAGCACTGCGGATGACATCATTTAAAGAGGCGTGCGAGAAAGTCATTTTTGTACGTAATAACGTACAAAAATTACCCTATACTTTACAAGCGGGATCGTCCACTACTGAACTCAGTCCCCCTATTAACTACCTTGCTATAAATTCAAAATAATGTCTACTTTGAATTTCCACCCAAACCGTCAGAATACATAAACGTAAATCTATTAATTCGTAAACCTACTACCTACTAAAAGTCTGCAGTTAGAGCCACTTAGACTAAGAGCATGACACAATGCATACAATGTACAGTGTTTTGTGTGTTTGATAATGTATACCTAATAAATGCGCCGTAGATTACCGGGAAGATAGGTAGAAATGCACGAACTCCATATCTTCCCCACGGCAGATGATTCGTACACTAAAAGGACGGAAAGAGCGACTAAGGGAAAATACCAATACCAGAAGGTGGGGGGCAGACACTGCGATCCCCAAGACCCCCCCCCCCCCCCATCCCCCAATAGGGACTGTATTCATCAGTGGACTATCCGGTATACAGTACAGATACGTAATAATGTAACCTCGGTAGCACGACGCACGTGTTTGCGCTGTAAATAGAGATAACGTTGTTTACAGCACCCGATGATTTCATACTGAGGTATGCAGTTATAAAATAACGTATCACAAATCGACGAAGAGAATCCACTCCTGTTATTTTTATATTTAACATCCGTCTCTTGACATTCAAAACAAGCGTGAGTTACATTATCTGCTCCTTACTTTACAAATATTCATTATTTTAATAAAATTGTATTTAATCGTGTGCCTTTTATCTGTGTGTATGTTTACACACCTGTGCTTACTCTTTCGGGGGTCGAAAGGCCTGATGATATGTATTGTCTAATAATCAATCGTTGAGAAGCGTACTTGATAATATTTTTTTTTTATATGCCTTTGACCACTATCTCACCTGATCGTAAGTGATGATGTGGTCGAAGACGTTATTCAGGCAAACCTAAAATTACTGACTCTCAAAGACAGCTGCGGGAACAACACCGTTAGGTTATTGACTTGATGTGCTTGGCGATAGATTTCCTACTTGAGGGTGGTAGCTAGCCAAGCAGGCATTCGCATAATGCCCTACCACCGTGCTATGATTGCCATCCTAAGACAATAACCGGGACCGACGGCTTAACGCGCCCTCCGAAGTACATGCACGTTCAGTAGTAATGACACTAGCGGTTACCCATCCAAGACATAACCGCTGCGGACCTTGCTTAACTTACATAGTTGATGGTCAAAAATAAAAGCTTCTCTACGGGCGCTTCGATAGTAATTTAAAGTTAATTAAACATCTCCATGTACGGTAATTCGATATTAAATCTAGCGAATATGGCAAATAATGATAGAGTGATCTCTAAACATAAACAAAGCGTGCGATAACCCGCGGTTGGCCGCGACGCGATGCGCCGCGCGATATCGTGCGATGCGTGCGTCACCCACTACGACACACCGCTGCTGTGCTGTGTGACCAACCCATAGCCGACAGATATCGGGGTCAAATATGCCAATTGTAACAAAACGCGGCTTTTGTCGACACTTGTTTTTTGAGTTTGGAAGGGCATTTCGCGAATGGTCGCCTAGCTACCACCCTCAAGTAGAAAATCTGTCGCCAAGCATCTAATAGTTCCGGCTGCTGCTGGAACACACACAAGGACTGATGTCGTTGAGATCCAGTAAAATTACAGGTACATGAGACTTAACAACTGTATGTCTAAATGTGACGGGCGTAGTGCAAATCGTCACTTGTGGCGAAATACATCTGTTATAGGCAGAGCACAACTGCTTCCTGTCGTGTTTGAGCCTGCACTCCGTAATAAATTCAAATGACTCAGCAGCTGAAGTTAAACGAACACAGACGACGACTTGTGTTCGCTGAATAGGCTCTGCAGCAGTTAGAATCTGGCCTTGAAAACAAAACTGTCGAATTTGGGACGATACCAATCCATAATAAGATCTAAGAGCGTCCAAGGTATCCCGAAAAGGTCACTGTTTGATGTGGAATTTTGGCTGGCAGTATCATCGGTCGATATTTCTTTGAGAACGATATTGGCCACGCTATCACCGTCAACGACGAGCGCTATACGTCGATTTGAATGATGTTGTGAATACTTGTGACACACGGCATCCATAGGCCTTCAAACAAAAAACAACCGACGATAACTCACACACACTTTGTTTTACTTAAATTCTACGATAAGAAGCGCCTAATGAAAGACCCTATACATAAAAAGGACAAGCAAGTTTTTACACTCGTAACTAAAAACAAACCATCTTTATAACGTTATCAAGATCCTTGGGCTACATTAGTGACCCGAACATGCTTGCAACGAATAATTTAATTTACTCACAAAGCAATCGCCAAGCGCCTAAATGTACGAGTATATTTTAAATAAGTTCTTCGACAAGGCTAATATCAGCAATGACGAATATGCCATAATTTGCATCAATACATTATTATGTCATTGATATTTAATATGCTTATTTCTGACGTAGAGAATGACTGCATTTCTAATTGCAATGTTGGAACTATATGCCAAATTCCCAAGTTTCCCACACGTCAATGCTAACGCCAAACCATTCCAGTGGTTTAACTCCCCTGATTGCTATGAAGAGGAAAATACGCGGCGGTCAACCGCTTTTATTAGCGTTTCCTTGTTATTGGATTGAAAATTTAGAATTACTTCATGAGTCAATTCTAAATTTTCAATCCAATTACTTTATTTCACTAACGGTTCTCACTACAAAGTATCTTACAAAATAATGAAATGAAAAAGTTTTAAACGCGAGCGGAATTCGAACCCGCAACCATCCGTCACTGAGGCGTGACGTGCCCATATGAGCCGGGGGGAGTCTTTCTACCACCACCCTATAACGACTGCCATCCAAAGACAAAACCGAGTTTTTTCATTTCATTTTGTACTTCATCCCCATATTTCTGTACTGTACTGTAACAGCCGGATCGCCCACTGCTGAACACAGCCTCTCCCCTATTAAGGTATTTGCCATAATCCCCACGCTTGGCAGGCGTCTTGGCGATCGCAGTGTAAGTTGGCAGTTCTATAGAAGGCGCTGCTACCCACATTCTAGTATTTTTCCCTTAGTCGCCTGTTACGACACCCATGGGATGATATGGGGAGGTGCAATTCTGACCAGGCACCTCACGGGGCTTACCACAGGCTATATTATCATATGAAAATTTTCTCGTAGTGATTAACATAGATACAGAACTATGTTAATTAAAATATAATTTTATAATTAAAATACACTAACTCTTGTAATTGTATAACAATACCATTCGGTAATATTATAAAAACTAACTTTCATTTCTGCTAAAGCTAAGCATTGGAATTGTTTTTTTGGTAATTATTACACTACTAATTTGATGTGAAATATAGATATTATGTTTATGCTAGATTTACACTACCATAGTGGAGGGCGCTGTATGCTGCAACACAGGTCATAAGCCTAGTTCGGTAACAGATACCCAAGAAACAAAATGTTAAATTTGTCTGGCGTAACAATATTTAAGTTTGTAAAATTGTGCCTTTTTCTTGAATAAATGCTTATTATTATAATAGAACAGGCGTGATGATAATGTAAATGTATTAAGTATATCTATGAGTACCTACCTTGTTCCCTCTGTCCAGGTAATAGTAGGCGAGTAGCGCGTCATTGTGTGACGTCACGCTCAGAATGTGCTCGAATGTGTCCGTGTCGTCGTACGTGATGTGCTTATCTCCATACGTCAGTTTGTACTGGCTCGCGCGTCTGAAACATAAACGGTTACACATAAAATCATCTAACTGTGGAGGCTTGTAAATGGCTCTACTTTGTTTATACTTTGTAATGAAAGCTGTAAGCCCCCCGTATACATGTTAAATAAATAGATAAAATTAAAGGCGGCCAAGTGCGAGTCGGACTCGCGCACGAAGGGTTCCGTAACATTATATATACAGCATTAGTACCCTATACGTTGATCTGACATTATATATTCCAATAAGTAGGTATTAGATAAATAATCAATGTAATTGTTGTAAACCGATTTAATTATAAATAAATTAGATACTATATTATAACCTTTTTTTTGACTTCCCGCGCGCGAACACGACTCGGACTTGTCCGTTTTTTAGTATTTCTTATTATAGCAGCAACATAAATACATCAGCTGATACCAATTTCAACTGTTCATGAGTAGTGTAGCTATCACGGTTCATGAGATACAGCCTGGAGACAGATAGACGGACACTGGAGTAGTAATAGGATCCCGTTTTTACCCTTTGGATACGATACCATAAAAATGGCCAAGTGCGAGTAGAACCTCGCTCTATTGGAATGGTATTCCAAATTGCAACAACTCAAAAAAGGCCGATTTATGTACCTAAAATTATAAATCTGCCTTTTTAGTTTATTATAAAATGCCTATGAATTAATTTGGTGGTAGGGCACTTTGCGAATGCCCGCCTGGCTAGCTACCACCCTCAAGTTGAAAATCTGTCGCCAAGCACCTAATGGTGTGTTCCGGCAGCTGTCCTTGAGAGCCAGTAATTCTAGGTTAGCCTGAACAACATCTTCGACCACATCATCACTTACCATCAGGTGAGATAGTGGTCAAAGGCTAACCAATCAAGGATAAAAAAAAAAAAAAAAAAAAATACGTAATAAAAATGAAAGTCAAGCTCAAAAACACCAGAACGCAAATCTAACCGCGGCGGGCGTGGTTTAAAAAGTGTATCTTGGTAAAATTTTGGGCTTTGGATTTGAAAAATGTTATTTTCCTGCTTAGCATGTGATAGCCCCTATAATCATATTTAGAAAGGAAGTTTACGTATTATTTAACTTATCAAAATATAATGTTTCTTCATATTTACGAGAGCGTGTACTACATACACTAAGTGACCGTATTGATTCAAGAATTTCCACGTGTATTTCTAAAGTAAATTTAATAATAATTACTTAATTTCAATTTGAGCAATAACAACAAAACAATAGCTATTTGTGTTATATTCAATTGCAACCCAATCGAATGCCCGAGGTCACTAAACAAAGAAATCTAACACACGCACCTAAGAAAGGGCATGACATAAATTCAACTAGCCTATTATACATATATACGAATAAATAATGGTAGAAGTATAGGTATTAGTAAGTTTTAAGAACATTGTTTTTTTTTCTCAAATTCATAAAATGCAATTCGTCACTTGTGACGAACGCCTATGTAGTGTCCTCAAGTGACGAATTGAACTTTGGCCGCCACCCTGAGATATACAGTTCTTAAGACTCATGAGCCTGTAATTTTACTGGCTCTCAAGGACTGCTGCCGGAACACATTGTAAGGTGGTTGGCGACAGATTTTTTCCTGGGGGTGATAGCTAGCCACGCGAGCATCCGCAAAATGGCCTTCCACCATGCGGTAAAACTAAAAACATCAGTTTAATAAAGAAACTACCTGAAGTTGGCACTGCCAATCATTATATCTTAATAGATGTTTTAATGACTGATTTCTATTCAACCTTAAAGCCTTCTTTCTATATATAACCTGCGAAAAAAGATTTACGCAGGTTAATTTTAGAATCTATCAGTTAACCACCACACCTATAAATCAGTGTTGCCATATTAAAGAAATAGAAGCACAGGCTTAGATTAGAAACAGGCTCTTAGGGTTAAATTCCAAAACACATCTTTAAATGCTATGCGACTGTTTTTAGACTTCCAGAAGGAAATTTAATACGCATTGTATCGCACTAATTAAACGTAATTATATGATTATTCGTAGATTGGAAGTACAAGTTCCAATTTCTGTCATGTGTCAGAGATAGCATGAAGTCTGTGTACTCAACAATAAAATGAAATTTCTTATCTTTAACCTATTGCGCGTACGCAGCGATGACGTCAAATATGTGCGGAACGCAATTGTCTTATCTACTTGACATTACCCCCCCTGTTTTGTTAGTAGGTATTGAACTGGAGTTGTGTGCAGTTTCCTTAATGAAAGAATAATAAGTTAAATACATATCTAGTCTAGGGGACCTCCCTGGCTTTGCACGGGTAATTGCGACGATAAATTGAGATGTAAGCTATCCTATCTTTCAACTTGGATCAAATTTCACACGGTATGCAAATCAAATTTAAAATCGGTTCAGTAGTTTAGGAGTCCATCGCGGACAAACAATGTGACACTTAATTTTTATGTAGAAGATATATTAATATATTGGCAGTTTTGATAATGAACTATTGACACTGCTGTGGTGCTTCGTTCGGAAATGTAGTAAATTTTTATCAGTACAAATTTCCACAAATATTTAAACTTTCATATATAATATGTGAATCTTTTTTAAAAAGCACCATAAATACCAAAGGAATAATCAATTTTGTACCGGTCCATTCTTTCCCTTCACAATCTAGATCAGTTTATGCCTCATTCAAGTTCCGTGTTTCGTAGCGAAAAACAGACAATTATTCCCTCATCTAAGCATTTATTTCACACTAAATTTACTGTTCTTCTTTGTAGAGTTGAGCTTCTTAGAGCATTCTCTTTCATTTTAGTTAATGCTTGAAATTATAATGAAATCCCAAATAATACAATTAATTAATTTCCTATCACTCAAGCCGACCGACCACCAAGGTCGCGGATTAACAATATATATCTACCTAATGTATACTAGACATTATTAATTGCGTATTACTATACAATTATTTAAACCATAATTAAAACATGTGCCATTAGGTTTACTTTATGGTTAAAGTACAAACAAAAACATTTGAATCATCATTTGGTATAACTTCCTTAGTATTTTATGATTCACTAATTAAACAAAAACATCTCTTAACCATCTGAAACGCAATATATATTTGTTTTGAACATTTTAATCTGAATAAACTTAGTCGCAATATATAGGTAAGTTGCAATTATTCACAGTAATGCTCGTAATAAAATAAACAGTTAACAATTTGTTGTCTTGAACTCTGACCACAAAAATAAGAAATTTATTGCATTGTTTTGTTAATAATCTGAAAATACATCAATTACTTGAACTCAAGTTGTTTTTAGTTCTATACATATACCTATGTTACGTTCCTCATGTCAAATTAAACACAGATGCATAGGTACATATAACCACTCTGCATGTATCCCCGCACATGCGGTGCCGGGCTAGAATTCTATCTCCCCATATCTTCCTGTGAAAGTCTTTAGAGGGCTACGAAAGGAAAAGTACCAGAAACTGGACGCAGCGCCGGAAGAGCTGAAGAACTGTCATTCTTCAGTGAGATCCCAAGCCACCTGTCAAGTGTGGGGATTATGGAAAACCTTCCACCCATATTGGCAGAGGTCTTATTTCAATAGTGGACGTTTTGACTGTTGATGTGATGATGGTTATATCCCCGAAGGCGAAGGCAGAAGTGTCTAAACACCCACGTTTCACCAGATATACCTATTTTGGTCTCATAATGGCGAACTTACTGCCATCTTAGAAACGTTCTTAGGGTAGCTTGCTTACACTTAGTTAAGAATCGTACTACGCTCATGACTTGGATGGGGGACCGCTAATGGTATTACTACAGAGCGTGCACTTGCTTCGGAGGATACGTTAAGCAGTAGTTCGCGGTTGTTGCCTTAGGATGGCAGTCGTTAAAGCACGGCTACTACGCTCTAGTAAAACAATCTGTTGCCAAGCACCTAACAGTGTGTTCCGACAGCCGTTGCTGAGAGCTAGTAAATCTAGGTTCGTCTGAACTACATCTACGGCGGCATCATCACATTCATCAGATGAGAAAGTGGTCAAAGGAAAATAAATTTAAAAAAAAACTACTATAGTCTGTTTTTTTTACAAACGAGTACTGAGCATGTCTCTCGCACATTTCCGATATTGACAGAGTGAGATGTGTAATTGCCTTCATTGCTCAATGCCTTTGTTCTTGTTTTGAAATTGTTAAGGCCCGTTCATATTGAATACTTATAAAATTTACTGTAGAAATAATAAGGTTATTATTTTATGATTTAAATTTGAATACCTAGTATATTTGTAACAACATTCTCTGTTCGCTTTATGATATAAAACAATATTGTAATAGTATATATATTATGCACTAGAACATATAAATTAAATAATTCTACTACAATTCTTGTAATATTAAAAATTATTGACATCCTTCTGATGAACTTTCTGCAGATATGTGAATAATAAATTGCTCTAATATAATATCTTGTACATGATTGTTGACTCCGTGCATTTTTGTTTCTATCTTGGTTATCACGATTGAGACATTTTTATAGAAGACATTTGTATCTATCCACTTTAGCTACTCCTTGTAACAAAAGAGTTCAGACATACTTTTTATAATTTTTATTATTTCCTGCCATAGCCCAAACGAATTCAATTGGGTTGAGCTCACATTGATAGGTCGGCAAACCTATGACTAGACGATTTGTTGATTTTGGTACCCGTTTGTTAAAAACAACAGACTATAGATACAATTCCGAACTCCGAATATTTCTTTGTCTGAGAGCCGATATAACTATTATAGCCAAAGACTTCGAAATACACAAACCATGCTTTTTAAACAACAATAAGGCTGCGCTTAGTAAAGCTAGGAAAATCAAGAGATCTGTTACACCTAATATATTGCTGACATGGGCTTGAATCCCTCACAAACGTTTATACGCGTTGTCAGCAGTATATATCTACATATAAACGGTGCCTTTAAAACTGAGCGCTCAGAATTGTATTGATAACTCCAGTAGTCACCAGATTCACTACTAGTATAACCCTTCCGGTGGAACAGGGAACTTTTGCCCAATTTACTGGCAAAAGTGAGTTGCGGGAACTTGTAATTCATCGTGTATATTATAATATAATCATTTCATTTTCCAAATAAAATACACATGCATGTGTGCCTTTGGTTGTTTTTTTTAAAGACAACTGAATAGATCTACACAACAGATCGTGGAATCCGTGAACATCACTGGTGGATATGCAGCCTAAGGCATTTAAACCGGAAGTGATCATAAATGCCGTTTAAAATCAAAATGTACCATTTAATTAAGTTATCAAAAACGATAATAATTTCACAACGTAGTACCAGGAATCGAAAACATGGGAAATGGAACATTCGGATAAGGAGTCTTTGTTCCTTATCGAAACAACAGCTGGGCTGTTTGCCGACCACACGGACATCAATTAAATGTGTAATTATTTGTAACAATCGGTAAACAATCGAATTCATTTTGAACTGCGCTTTGAATAATAGATATAATGAAGAATGCGAGATCTTGTAATATTCTACTCATTTTACTGATACTGTATCAGCCAGATCGTCCACTGCTGAACACAGAATTATCTATTAAGGAGGTTATGCCATAATCCCCACGCTTGGCCGGCGTCTTGGGGATCCCAATGTGAGATAGCAGCTGATCCACAGAAGGCACGCTAAAAACACCTTATATATGAATGTAAATATATTATATCCCCTAAAATCCAAGTAGAGGTGGAGGTATACACAAAGATAATATAACATTTGGAAGGTTTACCCACGTGATATATAAAAAGAAAATCTAGTAAACGTGCAGAAAATGTCACTTTTCTAATCTTGTTGCTTATGTAAATTTTATAATAGCGACCCCTGTTATGGGCAAATGCTTAGTGATCGTGTTTCCGCCCATCACTTTGCAAACTGGTACCTAATAAATACCGCTTACTAAGATAACTACTTTCCCGGTTTAAGTGCTGATCGTAAATCAACTTTCTATAGTACATCATGTTTGTAATGTTTTATAATATATCTATACTTTGTATAAAGTTTGTATCTGATCAAATTTTGACCAAAAAACTTAAGTACACTACTGAAGAATTATTTGTCGGAAAGACTCAAGTACGGCACGACCTGGGCTAATCGAACCCAGGACATTGAGATTTAAAAGCGACACTTTTTACTGCCGATAGATTTGCTTTGGACCACCTCAACTGATGGACCTCAATGGATTCAAGTTGAACGTAAAGAACATTTTTATTAAAGCCTACTACTACTATACAGTTTGATTATTTCAACGACAAAAATTCTTGGACAATTCCACCTCCGCCAAGCTACCACCTGTCACCTGCGTCATCGTAGGTAATAAACAAGTTCAACAAATATTATAGTAATTTTATAATATCTTTGGTGACATATTGCTAAAAGATATTTAAAAAGAATGGCTTTTTTGTTTTTTACCCGTTCTCGCAGTGGCTTTATAAAATAAAATTACAAAATTTGTAATTGGCCTCCATATAAGAGCGTCGTAAACGCCTAAATTTAATAAATGATTTTGGCTTGATGATGAGTGATGATGTGGTCACATAATTGTAACATGCTTAACCTTGAACCTACCAGAACACATCATTAGGTGTTTGGCGACAGATTTTCTACTTGGGGTAAGTAGCTAGGCTGGCTTTCGCAACTCTACCCGTGAAGAAGTCAAAGTCCTTAAAATCAAGTCCTTCATAATACTAGAAAAGTGTAAATATATAAAAAATACGAATGGATATATTTTGGTTACATCCGTCAGTATTACAGACAGCGCGGCAAATGACTGACGTCATTGTTTTTTTACAAAATAACAAAGCAAACCGATAAGCTATTTGACATTGACACTATTGACACTGGCACAAAAAGCACCACGTGCGTTGCCGGTGTTGACACGAAGTAGAAACATAAATGACGTACGTGTCACGTACGTCATCTCGGTCAAACAACGCGAATGCTAGCACAAATGCAACAAAAACAATGCAAAACATTAGCCTTTGAAGGTCGAACACGATAACAATAACCGATACGTGGTAAGATTAAAGACTTATATATAAGGACAGGATTAAGTAGTTCGGTAATCTCTGAGCGGTCTTTAGTCATTTGTTTAAAATATATGACAGTTGCGATATCAACAGGAATCTGCTTTTATTACACGAGATTAGAGCAGATAGAGGTACTTAGTCTTTGTAATGAACTGCATCTTGGATTAACAATCGGCACATCAAACCTGGTGGCAGGTCTCTTCAGCAAGAGTCCGTGTTGGTGGTTGCACTGGTTGCTAAACGCAGTGTCAGATATTCTGCCTCGAAGCGGTTACGGTGTGAAGGGCTCTGCAGCAAGTGGAATTAGGGCAAACGAGACTATGACTAACTTCGCGAAATGACGAGTGCAGTACAGTGTAATGTAGAACAACGACGGTGACACTGCAACTGCAGTGGACAGGCGTAACGCTTACCATCGGATGGGCGACTTTAATTATAAATTGTTCACGTAGGGAAGAAAGAGACCAATTCCCACCATACGCAACGGTTTGAGGCCCAAACATAAGAATAAATAATAAATCATGCCAACATTTTTTTTAATATTTCGTCACATTCAAACTTCTTTTATAAAAATTGCTAGTTATAGTCCGGTTTAATATAGAAAAGAATCTAAAATGACACCGATAATCATGATTAACTAACAAAAGCAGATTCCTGTTGGTATCGCAACTTCTCACTTGCACATTATAGCTGACTATAGTGTGCAAGTGAGACGCAATGATTAGCGGCGCCATTTTAGATTCGTATCTTTGTTAAAACGGGTTAACACTACATGTATATATATATATATATATATATATCTATCCGCAAGCTTAGTATCTGCTGTGACATAACGTACCTCCTTTCCATCTGGTATGATTCGTGTAGTTCCTTCTTCGAGTCCATAGTGAGTTTGTAGTATATCCGTGCCGCGGCCTGCGACCGATCCTGTGCTGTGTACACGAATCCGTGCAACTGTGACAACATGTTGAGGCTCAGCTTCCATATGGACTTGCTCATTTTGGGCGTGCATGATACGAACCTGACGAATGAGACAAAGCATTTGAAACGGGTAGAATTTTTTTTTTTGCAGTGCAACATTTTTGTGTATTTTTTTTATTAGTACGCACGCAAATATCTATTACATTATCACATCTTCGGCCACCAAAGTTGATCATTGACAAATGACCCCAGATTAGGAAACATGGTATTGTTCACTGATATAAGGTGATGACATTGCCAGGATGCAAATAAAGTAGGTTGAGAACAACATATCAATCTGAGTTGAGAATTAATAGAATTAAATAGAATAGAATGTCGTTTATTTTCTGAAATAAGGTTACATGTGCAGATCTTAATATTACACACAGAATTATAAATTTCTTTTATTCTACCTTTACAGGCGTGCAAATTAACAACTATATTAAAACATTTCATAATCAGTACTAATATTATAAATGCGAAGGAACTCTGTCTGTCTGTCTGTTACGCTTTCACGCCAAAACTACTGGACCAATTTGAATGAAATTTGGTATGGAAATAGTTTGAGACCCGGGAAAAAACATAGGATAGTTTTTATCCAACTGTGCAAAAAGAGGTTAATGTTTTTGCGCGATAACCGACACGCGCGGGCGGAGCCGCGCTCGGAAAGCTAGTATTATTAATGCGAAAGTAACTCTGTCTGTCTGTTACGCTTTCATGCCAAAACTACTGGACCGATTTGAATGAAATTTGGTATGGAAATAGTTTGAGACCCGGTAAAAAACATAGGATAGTTTTTATCCAACTGCGCATAAAGAGGTCAATGTTTTTTCGTAGTTACATCTTAGAATCCAAATTCCTGTACCCTGTACTAGTTTAATGTAATTTTTAAAAGCTTATGCGATTCGAAACTGTTTGAGTATCGATTTTACTTTCCTTTTTTGTAAAAAGAAAATGATATGTTTTATTGAAAGATATTTAATTGTGAATGCGATGTATGTGGCCACCGGAAAACTGAAAAATGTTATTACAGGTAAAAAAATATACACAAAAAGCTTGACGAAAAAACTTTAATGTTATGTTAATGGCGCAGTCGGTGCAGACGAGAACAAAACAACACAATGTACGGCACTGTAAAAACCCATTTTAATGCATTATACAAATAAGTAGGTACCTAAACCTACGTAGTACTCAATTACTTTGCTTATTAACTTATCATTATATATTTCAAGAATGAAATAAAATTGTAAACAAGTATTCATATTCATTGGTCAAGAGGGCAACGATTGTATTTATTTATAACTCTTTTATACATTATGTTTTTTTAGATGCCAGTCGGATACCTGGGACCGAATAACATTTGGCCATAGTAAACACCTAAGTTAACGCCCAGGGGAGAGGAATGATCTTCGGGGATATACAAGCATGATTGTATAACATCTACGTATCACACAAATAATATGAGCATAGAAATATAAAATCAATATAGCACATACAATTTATTATAGGAATAACTACGTTCGTTAATTTCTTTTTTATGGTAATACCTAACTATGGTCAGTGGTACAGACAAAACTGTATTAGAATTGTATCTTCTATCTTTTGTACTATCATATAATAATGACAAAACCAGCACTTGTTACGTTACTGTACTGTCACATCTTTCATCGTCAATAGCCGTTACGTTCATCGTTGCAGAAAGGTATTAAGGGAGGGGGCGAGAGGGGTGTCTTCTTGTAGGTGTCTTGGGGTTCCCAATGTAAGATGGCAGTTCTACAAACGGTCACCTTCTCATATTTTTA
Source organism: Plagodis dolabraria (assembly GCA_963854805.1). Taxonomy (NCBI): domain Eukaryota; kingdom Metazoa; phylum Arthropoda; class Insecta; order Lepidoptera; family Geometridae; genus Plagodis; species Plagodis dolabraria. The sequence continues at coordinate 28,966,964 of OY978446.1, forward strand.
TCTTCGTCGCCTGTTACGAAATCCACAGGGAAATATGGAGGGGTGTATTTCTTACACGTCACACACGTAATGTTATTTTTACTAAGTATTCAAGTCAGCTTTGTTATTTCAGCTACCACATGGCAACTATCCTAAATTAGTACTAATATTATAAATGAGAAAGTAACTCTGTCTGTCTGTTACGCTTTCACGCCAAAATTACTGGACCGATTGGAATGAAATTTGGTATGGAAATAGTTTGAGACCCGGGAAAAAGCATAGGATAGTTTTTATCCAACTGCGCAAAAAGAGGTTAATGTTTTTGCGCGATAACAGACATACGCGCGGACGGAGCCGCACGCGGAAAGCTAGTTAAGAATAATTAAAATGTAACAAAAACCGACTTCATACGAAAAATACGCTTTATAAGGGATAACTATAATACTACTCGTCAGATCTAACTCAAATTTAAATGAGACTATATGACAAGCACCAGCATTAGAATGTAAAAAAGCATCAAAATCGGTACATCGTGTAAAGAGTTATAATATCACAAACACATAAAAATGCATTGAGAACCTCTTTCTTATTTAGAAGGCGTTTAAAAAAACGTATAGGTACCCGAATCTTAGTAAACGAAACCAGGAAATGAACGGAAAACGCGTATGGACTTTATCAACAGTTTTGTTTCTCCGTTATCAATAGTTACCGAGGTCAAATGAAATAGTATATAGGTAGCAATATCTATTTTACAACTGGTGCTAATCTTTAATACAGGTATTAAGTCATGCTATAGGAAAATACCAGCAGTATGAGCTAAAAATTTTCGAGGCTTTTTGTTAAGGCAAACAAAACAGGGTAAGTATACATTTCAACTTTATATGCGTGTAGGTTAGTGCTTCAATTCTGTATAATTTAAATTTAATCCTTGATAATGACTGATAGAAATCCTGCAGCAATTGTTATTATTGTCGATTTCTTGAAAATATTACTTACTAGCTTAGCTTTATCGCCGTTGTTAGAAAATAATGTATGAATTTAATTTTTTTATCACTTGTTACATAACCTTGACCGAATAACACAATAAAATAACACATTGTAACATAACAATTGAAGAGATAGGGAAGTTGAGTTGAGTAACAGTTTCAGATAAATATTGTTATTGCAATTTTAGAATAATATTATGATAAAAAAAATAACGTACGTCAAATGATTACAAAATTCTTTGACGCATATTATATTTTATTATGTAACAAACCTGATATCTAGGTTAACTTAACAGCACAATCGTAATAAAATTTTTATGTACCAAATGTTAATCTCAAATAATGTGTATATTCAGATAAACATAGAAGTCTAAAATAAATTCAAAAGTTATAAAAAATAACCTACCATTAATAACAACTATGAGAAAAACAACAAATTACTGCATCCCAGTTGCAGTAGCGCCCATCTAATTAAAAAACATATCGACCCATCACCACACGAAAGACATAACTCATAAAACTGAAATTTCTAGACAACGTTACACGCCCTCACCAGACTTGTCACAAAACACTAACCTAGTCATGACGTTGTTATGTCGAAGACACTTCCGTTTACGCACGAGAACATTCGCAGCCACTTTGTATTGCACCGCATGCTTCTCAACTTTACCAGCGTGATAACTAAAAGGCGTGATGATCATTTAATGTTGTATAAAAAGGTTTTGTGCTCTTATCTACATCTTTTTGCCTTAATGAAACAATATCTACAAACACTTTTCGTAAGACTTAGTGCCATTCTCGCCACATCAATCGCTGATTAGGTAGCGAGAAGACAGCCGATTTTCAAATCCTATATTCTTATTTTATCCAACTAATATTATATGTTTGGCACGCGCACCAAGGGTTCCGTACCATTAGCTATACAACATTAGCCTTCATATTTCAACCTTTTTTTGTTTTAACGTGCGCAAGTCAGACTCGCACTTGGCCAACTTTTTGTATTTGTTATAGCGGCAAGAGAAATAAATAATCTGTGAAAATTTCAACTGTCTAGCTATCACCGTTCTTGAGATACACCCTGGTGACGGACGGACGGACAGCGAAGTCTCAGTAATAGGGTCCCGTTTTTACCCTTTGGGTACGGTACCCTAAAAAGTAAATACCCCTTTACGCATTTTTATTGATAACTCAAATACTCAATCAAATTGAATGGGACCACATGACAGCACCAGCTTTCGAATAGAAAAAAAATCATCACAATCGGTTCAATGAGTAAAAAGTCATGAGGTACTCGTGACACACAAAAAAAAATACCTACAGTCGAATTGAATATTTTTTTTGTTTGATTGTGACCGAACACCCACAAGGCCCACTTGATGTTAGGCGGATTAACCGCTGCCTATAACAGATGATTTCATCCTGTGACGAATTGCACTGCGCCCGTCACATTGAGTATATGGTAGAAAAAACATACCGTTTTTATGTGCCTGTAATTATTCTGGCTCTCAAGGACTGCTGCCGGAACAGACTGTTATGTGCTTGGCGACAGATTTTCTACTTGAGGGTGGTAGCTAGCCAGGCGGGCATTCGCAAAATGCCTTTCCACCATGCGGTGAAGCTTAAGCCGGCAGTGGGGATCGAACCAGGGACCTGCTGCGTGGCAGTCCATAGCTATAATCACTCGGCCATCATTGCTTCAAAAGAAAGAACCTCCTCCTTTTTTTGAAGATGGTTAAATAATAGAGATTTTATGGTACATCCAGTGTTGTTCGGACCCCTCAGTGTCAGAGTCCAGCTCGCACTTGACCAGTTATTTTTAAATAGTGATCAATGTGATGATAATTTTAGTTCTGGGTTCTAGAAACAAATGCCACCACCTTATCCTAAGCATCGTTCACTACGGCAGGGATTCCCAAAGTGGGTTCCGCGGAACCTAAGGGTTCCGTGGGATACTCATCAGGGTTGCGCCAAAATTATTTATTAATAGGTGTTAAATAATACCACGGTTACAAACATTATTTTGTAATAGCGCAAAATATGTGAGAAAAGAACTCATTACTTATTTATTTTATTTTAATTAACCCGAAATAGACAAAGAGGCTCGTCTTAACATTGCTCCCATTCCTCACAACTTATCGTTGTGAAACAGGTTTTTCAGCTTACGCTTATACAAAAAAAAACAAGTACAGGTCCATATTGGATGCCTCCCCCAGTTATACGCAATAATCGGACATAATACCCAACTTTAAAACAATTATTAATGAAACATTTAAACAGGTCCATTAATTTAAACTTTAAGTTTTAGTTTGATTAACGTGTTTCAGTTCTATAACATATTTCTTAAAATAAATTAATCTTAAATGAATATTAGTGTTAATCATTTGGCATAAGGTACTATAAAAATCAAGGTGTTTGGCTGGTGTTCCGTTATCTTTAAAGTTTAGGAAGCTTTGCACTACGGGTATTGAAGTCAAATCTTCAAATCGGCTATAACAGGAACACGAGTACGGGTCATGCTTTCACGAACAACAAGCCCAATAAACTTGCTAATAAATCATACCTACTGTTTATATATTGATAATGGAACGACAATTTATAATGTTTACTTCAATTATCGAGCATAAAACAAAGTTTACTCAAATTAAACGAACAAGTTATTGGTTAGGTCATTCATGATTATAATAACAGCTAAGAAAAATATTTACTATGTACCAAAATTGATTTCGTTTGTTTACATATAAGCTATTATTAAAATTTTAGTTCAACACAACACTATGACAATGTTATGTAGGTATGCAGCTCAATACTTTTTGGGGTTCTGTACATAAACTGTAAAACGGAACCTTAATAAAGAGATTCTTCTGTCATCGCATCAAAATCTGTACATCCGTCTGTATGTCACGGTTCTATAGCTCGTAAAACTCATCTACATCTAAACTAATATTATAAAGAGGTAAGATTTTTTTAATTATGTATTTTTAGATGTTACGAATTAACTTAAAAACTACTGGACACATTTGAAAAATACTTTCACCATTAGAATCATTTTTTTAGGGGGGGGGGAATTTGGCTTCGCACTACCCTTCCACCATGGGGGCGGTGGGAGGGAATGTGTCGAACTTGAACCCAATAAAACCCCTCCGTGAGCAGTCCTCCGCCTTGGTGGGGCAAGATAGCAGTCACTCATACGAATATTTAAAAAATAGTTATTTTTTTTTGTTAAAAACCCCTACGGAGCCAGTATGGGCCTATAGTATTTTGTACTAGCTTTCCGGGCGCGGCTCCGCCCGCGCGTATGTCGGTTATCGCGCGTAAACATTAACCTCTTTTTGCGCGGTCGGATAAAAACTATCCTATGTTTTTTCCCGGGTCTCAAACTATCTCCATACCGAATTTCATTCAAATCGGTCCAGTAGTTTTGGCGTGAAAGCGTAACAGACAGACAGACAGACAGACAGACAGACAGACAGAGTTACTTTCGCATTTATAATATTAGTACTGATAGTACTGATTGAACGTTGACCCAAAGATGAATATTGGAATAGAAATTTAAATTATACAATGGGGGGCTGTCAAAGTGGGTCATTATAGTGCATATTTGTTATGGGGTATCTGAAAACAAGTTAGGAATCTGATATTACGGTGTATTATATTACGCACCTGCTATATCCTCCATTTAACCAAACTTTTTAGTATCTGTGTCATTTTTTATTTATTGCATATATGCTAGCTTTTGACCACTATCTCACCTGATGTGGTCGAAGATGTAGTTCAGGCTAACCTAGAATTACTGGCTCTCAACGATAAGTTTAATAGTAAAACTGTAGTTTTGAAGCTGTCATCTAAACCAACACCCATTTATTCGTTGAAGGAGCAACCCGAAAAGAGTTCATTTTTATTGCTGATAAGTTAGCCTTTGACCACAATTTCACCTGATGGTAAGTGATGATGTGGTCCAAGGTGTTAACAGAACACGGAACACACCGTTAGGAGCTTGGCGACAGATTCTACTTGAGGGTAGTCGCTAGCCAGGGAGGCATTCGCAAAATACCCTTCCACCATGCAAAAGTGTCATGGCAGCACCTCTCTTCGAGAATCAGTATTTCTAGGTGTACGTAGAATTCTGTACTTAGAAGAGAAAGTTCTGTAGAATGCTCACACTTTCGAACACATCATCACTAACTAAACGCAAAGGTTATGGACAAAGGCTAACATATCAGTAGCGTTAACCAATAACGTCAACACAATTATCTACACTAAAATAACTTGTTCTTCTTTTCTTATCTTACGCTAGTATGTTTGGCACAAGATGTACACAATAAACAAAAAGGTTAAGTTGTATGTTGTTAACAGGTAAGTTTGTATGTTGCTAGTTTGGTAGGAAGTAATTTCTGAGTACCTACTCAGATGCTACCTATGATCAGTTTCTAAATTTTTTTACCGATGAAAAACTATATATACTATTATTGGGTAACATAGGCAGTAATTTATAATTTTTTTTTTAATAACACTACTACACAAGTACATATTCTAATATTTCTATATTTTTTTAATGGCGATATTTCTGGTTTTATATACCTATATCTTTTCAAAGTCTCTGGAGATTATTGGTCCAATTTCTATACAATTTAAAATAGAAATTGCATGTAAACCATACAACAAAACTTTCTATCACATTTTTAAAAACAGTAACGTAATTTCAAGGCGCTTTAAAAACAAATACTACAGTGAGCCTACGTATCCACCAGAACTGCTAGAAAAATGAGCGTAAAATTCCACCAATAGTAGCGAGTAACAGTGCGTTAGTACAAATATTTTCATGATAGCATGACTGTTTATAATTAAAGATAATGATGAAATGTATACTGTTTTCACACATTACGTTTGCACTGCTGGGACACGGGCCTTCCTCTTATAGAGGGAGAAGCATGGGCCATTTCGGACCACCCGAAGAATAATTCCGCCTAATTTTCGAGAGTTTCGATCGTGCGCTCGAAGACGTGCGCTCGAAGAGTCAAGACCTTCTGAGGATGTTTTTGTAGATCTAAACGCGTCGAAAATTCTTCCGGTTTGGCTGCATGGCGTTTGTGACGTCGCACGTCGGCTTCACAGGAAAATTAGGCGGAATTGTCACTAGATATATTTTTATTATATTTTTAAGGGTTTTATTAAAATATTTATTTAATGTTTTCTTAAAATATTTTGGAAATATTAGTTATTATTAAATCTGGATTTCTGTAACATAACGCCTGAATCTATTCATTATGCGAGGTATTCCATCATCGGCCTGTTGGCGATATCGCATTTTTTTATTTATTTATAGCAGTTAGTCTAAACCTTTGACTACTATCTAACCTGATGGTAAGTGATCATGTGGTCGAAGATGTTGTTCTGACTCTACCAGTAGTAGTAACTGGATTAATGCAGCGCGAGGACTATGCAGGACCTTATGGCACATTGGCACGTTACTAAGCTAGATGAAGATGTCGCAGTCCATAAAAATTCAATTACACCATTATTGCTTGGCAAATTTAATATCGGTACATGATATCAAAGGCCACGTTGTGGGACAGCGCGAAAAGCAGCACGAGGTATCTCATAGCACCTATGAATAAATATGTAAAAAAGTGTAACTCTCATACAGTTACCGCTTTGATTTCGGACTCAACAAATTCACAATTAAGAAAACTCGCATAATTTTCCAAATTCAATTGGATTGGTTCGTTGATTTGGCGCTTAGAAATGATCGCATTTGATTGGTCGCGTCAAGGTAATGTAGTTGCGCCGCACGGTACACTTTTTAAGCCACGCCCGCCTCGGTAAGTTTCGCTTTCTGCTGTTTTTGAGATTGACTTACATTTCTTTACAAATTTATTCCTAGCATAGCACGTTGTCGCATTACCTAGTTAGCGACGCAGTCTACAGGACTTCAATTATTGCATACTCACTTGGTAAATGTACCATAGGCAATAGCAGCGCGCATGGCTGCATAGTCTTTTTGATGATGACACTATTAAAATACATTTTAAGTAAATAAGTCGAGAAAGCGTCTCGGCCGGTTTCGTTCGAAACGCCTTCTCGACGTACATTGAATCGGCTCAAAATGTCATTTAGTATGTGTCAAACTTACGTTAGTTTTAATTAGTCATTAGATGACATTATTGGCGCAGTCTATAGGATATCAATTACTGCATACTCACTTGGTAAATGTAGCATACATGATGTCTATGGGCACGGTGTAAGGCAGCGCGAGTACTGTAAGGTACCTCATGGCTCGCTGTCGCATCACCCAGTTGACAATACCGCTGTTAGCAGAGTCTATCGCGTTTTGGAATATCGTCATCACCGTATCGGGGAGATCGTCAACTAACGCGTCCTGAAAAAAGTACAAGGTTCAATTGACATTGTCTATGGTGACCAGTTCATTGACTAAATTCAAAAGTCACATTTCGATAATCCTTTTTGACACATTGTTTACTTAGCATTAAAAAGTTGCGCGATGTTTATCAGTACTTATCCATTGAATCATCGTAATCCAATTAAAATAGCAACAATAATGTGGATGCTTAATTGCTTCCATTTCGATTAAATTACACAAACATTGTAATAAAACAAAACAAGCATGAATGTAATATCTTAATTAGTTGATTTATTATGAACATACGAGTAAGATCAGTATTACGTTTCTAATTACTATTGCTAAGTAGCCTACTGACCTGTCTATGTGTCTTGCATTCTTCACAATCTGGGTCGAATTCGTAAGAAGTATCGTCCAAGACATCTTGCAAATGGAACGTCGACTGCACCGCCAGACACCTCGTGCAAGAGATAAGGTTATTTCTTTGCAAGAACCGCAGGGCATCGTCGAAACCTTGTTTGCACATATTGCTAAGGACTTCCGGCTTCGGAGGAAAGAGTATGCGAGCGAAACGGTTCATATTTTGCTTCGATAGTTCTATGCTTGTGTTTGCGAGGTTGACCTAAAAATAAAAGACTTGATAAATATCTGTCTGGTTAGAAATAAATCTTGTTACAGTTCAGGTTAGGTCCATTCTAGTGTTGTCAGCTATTACAAAGTATGTACTTAAGTATAAGTACACATAATAACGCATCTAACGATGTAAATACCATCGAGTTCAAAAAGAAGTAAGTAGATACAATTTTGCCTCTAGGAATCTAGGTCCTTCAAAATAGTTATCGATAAAGCGAAGTCGGAGCATATCGGCAGAATTGTCTAGCCAGATTAGCCCGCCTTCCTTCAAGAACTTGTTGCTGGTCTCTTGTTGGGGCTGTCCATGGGAATTTTTAATGCGATTTGTGCTTTATGTTATGGACAGGGGAAGATGAAGTTACACAGACGATTTAGTCGTATCAGTTTATGTCATAAAAAGTATATTTTAGTAACTATAAACAGAATATTCTGCCTTTATCAACCACTTATCATCTTATTTTGATCAATAGTAGAAACGATCATATAGAATCTGACGGTAATTTAAAGGATTTAAATAGACAGTCTGCACTACAACCCAACTTACCAAGGCACTTACGTAACGAAGATGGTATTCTAGCCGTAGCTACTTATCTCGAACTAACTACTTAAAGTGAAACCATGTAAAACAGCGGTTGCGAGATTATTTAACACGTTCACTTTTCGCAACACCCGCCGACGACCGTGTAACATCATCAACAGTAATTGCGTTTATATGTGGTCACAATGTATCAAAATTATATCTTTCGTCATCCACTGTGTTTTCAATCTTACTGCTTTGTGATTTGGTTACATATACTTCAGAACACTCGTTTCTTTTGACTGTTTTTTTTTATTATACATTTTTGTTACCAAATAGTTTAGGGCTTCGTAATTTTATGTATCTAGATTGGTGATAGGACACCGGGTTCCTAATGTGAATGACTATCATCATCGTATCCTTGCTCTCGTTTCATGAATGTGAGATGGGTATAATGTATGCCTTTTTCAAAAAAACATCAAACAGCCACAGATACTAATTTATTGTTCTACTCGGTTATTTTACAATAGGGAGTAAATCCAAAATCTAACCATCAAGATCTGTTAAACCATTAGAAAGCTAAGAAAACAGAAATAAAACACATATATAAGCGAAGTGACTCCCTGTCCAGCAATGCTAGACCAGCAAACATACGTTCAGCCAGAATGCAGGACAATTATAACTACTTATTTAACTTACATGAAACAACTGCGAGCTCAAATCCCTCGGACAGATATCACTCTCGCCACAGAAAGGGCTGACTGTGATAGTATTTTCGTCCAAGACTGGCAGATTGTCGCTGAACCCGCCGTCCATATAACGAATGCCATGGAACCGCGGCGGGAGCATGCCGGAGAATACTGGCACGAAACATGATGCTAAGAGCGCCTGGTGGACACAAAAATTGTTTGGATGAAAAAGAAAATGTTTTAAATCTCATAACCTGTGTAAGGTTATGAGCCCAATCGAATTCCTATTATATCGTGAACAGTCTGCGAGGGTTGATTATTTAAAGTTTATTTTCATGGAAAAGCATATAGGTATTTTGAAATATTGCGATTTCAATCGTTTATAATCTTGAAATCACAAATTACACAGAGAGAATGTATTTATCTGTATGTGCTCTCTGAAAACATTGTATATACAACATAATGATTCTTGTGATGTGGCAGATAGAAAAGGATTCAAATTTTTTATCCTGCTTTGCAGGCTTTACATACTTCTAAATACGATATCAAACACTATCACAGGTCAACAGATTGATGCTGCTTCTTGATTAAAGACACGCGTCCGATAACGATGTGCTGTAGCGAAGCTCTCGGGTTTTAGTTCTTCATCGAAATTGTTAAAATTTGTCGCTAACAAACTTAAAGATCGAAAGCAGTATGATCAAGTCAAAATGTTCAAGTCGGGTGAATTGGATACCACATCAGGGGTCAGCCACAGTAGCACTTTGGGGCTAACCCTGTCTGTATGGATTGTCAAAAATGTATTTAACATTTTCGAGTCCATATTAAGTAGAAAACCACATCCACATCCTGGATTTCCGTGGTAGCGTTAATAGCCAGAGTGCGCTGTGTCAAAAGTCCATTCCTGGCATGGTTCATTTTGAGACAGGGCAGAGAAACAAATTATGCCTACGGCGTTCGCCGGTGAGTTTAAGCGTTTCTAAGCTAAGTTTATCCAACAGCACTTACTAGGTACAATAAGTTAGCTATTGTTATTAATGAATAATTAAAATGACATGCTGAGCGAAAACCTTTTTGTTTTTTAATATTTAGAGCACTAACTTTTCGAACTTTCGATCAAAAGTATCGATGTCCGAATGGATAAAGTACCCAGTTCGTAATACAAGAGGGCGCGGGTTTGATAACAGCTCAAAAATAAAAATTTTGACGAAACAAAAATAATTTAAAAGCCTTTACATAATATCTACAACCTTAATTATTGATCAAGATTATATGGAATTCAAAGATTACCTAAAAGTCTGTAACAATGGTGCAGAAAAGATGCTTACCTGCAATAGGTCTTCTCTAGTAGGGAATTCTGACACAATGACATTCTTGCCATCATATACCCTCGTCAGTGAGATATGTAGCTTCCCACTGACAATCTTGTGTACATCGTGGGGAAGATATCTTTGCATACCCTCAAATAGAGCATTTTGTATGTTGAAGGATGGACTGAATGGCCCGAGAGAGCCAGCTCTCGCTTCTCCAACGACTCGTAAAACATCACTGGTGATTTCACCTAAGAACAGAAGAAATGTAGAATGTGTTTAGTGGCATGATATTACTCGCGCCGTCACGCGACCCAGTGTAGAAAATCACATCAAAATACAACCCTTATTATTGTTCAATAGAATGTAATTAACACATAGCTGTATACAACAGCATTACCTAAGTACTAACCAGTAGGCAGCCAATTTACAACATTACAAAATCCTGACATACTGGGTTTTATAATCTAAAAATTTATAAGCTATGGTTTTTTTTTTAAGAATGGGATGTATTTTTTTCATGGCAAATCGTTAAGGCTTATGTCAGGACTGTATGGAGGATGGTCAAGAATTTCTTCTTTTTCCTGCTTCAAATACTGTGTGAGCTTGCTTAGTCGTGGTGCAGGATGATGCGTTGGTTTGAGTTAGATTTTTGAAGTTCGGCGATGGCTTGTGGTAAACAAACTGTGGTATACCACTTTGCATTAACCATTCTACAATCTTCAAGTGTAATAGTCGCAAAATGGCCAGTTTTTCCAATGAACGTGGCCATCATCTTATTTGAAGTGCTTTGAGAACGAACAACTTTAGTCGGCTTTGGCTCGTCTTGAAAGACCCAAATTGTAGATTGTTGTTTGAAATCAGGATCGTAAGCATAGATTCATGATTCGTTACCACTGTGACTAAACAATAGCATTCATCCTAATACTTTCAACTGTTTGAGATTCAAAATTTAAACATATTGAATGTAGAACAGTTCCAAATTCAAAATTGCCGGGAAATATGGAAACAACAGAACTAAAAAGGCATGCCTTGTATAACTATACAAAGACAACTGATCTCTGTATCCAACCAATTGTGATAGGCCTTTGCCACTATAGACATCCAATGATGCTTACAGTATTTTATAATTACCATGATATTGCCTTTTTTGAAATCTGAGAACAGACAGACAGCTGTAGCGAAGGAAAGAATCTAAACCAAGATTTAAAAATTATACTGTTGAATTTTGAGGTATAGCTCCATAATCGAAAAACAAATACAGTGTTAACTATATAATGGCTTTAAAGGGACTGTGTATTTTATGACATTATAAAGATTTGATGTTAAATGGAGAGAAGAATAAAGTTTGTGAAGTAATTAAGAATATGATAACATGTAATCTATGACTCCTACTTATTAGTTTTAGTCAACAACAGTCTACATGTGCAAGCAAGCCTAATATGTAAACAAAAGAACAATTTTTTTTAGAAAATTTAGTATGCATGATAGTTGAGTTTACTACGGGTTAGGATACAGAAGTGACAAAAAACATACACAGCTGTGCATTATTACAAATTTTGTCAACTCTAAAGGTACTTTTAATTTTTTATTACATAATTGTTGTCATTATTGAGAGTGAGTGTCATGCTATAAAGTGTATCATTGTATGGAAGACAAGCCAAACCAACCAAAGCCAAGTGATTATAGTTTAAAGATCTATTAAGATATTTCTATACCTACAGCGGCTGTCAATCTTTATGAGATGAGTTTTCCTTTTTCCATGACAGAAATACAACAAATACAAAAACTGCCATAAGAATTAACTTTCGATGATATCAAAATCCTATCACATTTGATTGGTTTATAGTCAAAGTTATTTGCACATAATTAAACGCTGCATGGGTGAAAATAGCTTTTAAAAAAAATATTACTAGAACATTCAATTCAAAACATAAGTGTATTAGAAGGAATTTTACACTAAAATATATGTTTAATTTCATTATTTGAGAAGAGTGTGGTAAATATTTAGGTTACTGTGCTCCACTATATATATTTAAATAAGTGCAAGCTGTAACACATAAAAAGCATATACTTATTTCACTTATTAAAATCAATTAGTAATACATTTTTTGTAGTCGCCTTTTACAAAATCTAATATACCAGTCAACTAAATTACCAATAGGTACATATTGGTAATTGAGTTGAGTAGTACAGTTTACTATGCAAATGTGCAGTTTTTGTAATAATAGTATACAATGGACTGACTAAGCACTTACCTATGGGCAAGTCACAGAGGAGGCAACAAGCTGACAATGCTCCAAATGAAGCTCCAGATATTTTCCCTAATAATAGATGTGGTGCATATTTTTTGAAACACACTGCCACACCGACATGATAGATACCAAGAAAACCGCAACCAGCGAACGATAAGTTCATTCTTCACATTTAATTAACCACCAGTTAATTAAAACACGACGTTTAAACACACTAATAGACGCTTTTGAAATAGGTCGTCACACTTCACAGCGTTATCGAGGTAATCAAATTTTAATACGTTGGATTAGATAACAGTAATCAACTGATCACACAAATATTTTATCGGTTTTTAGCAATTCGTGAACAACCACTAATTGTACGCAGTCTTATTTTTCATTTGCGTTAGGCATTGTGATACAAATGAATACAGGAAATAATTCTAACTTGTAAACTTGTTTTTTGATACCCCAGAAACAAAACAACAAATACAACTCAAAACGATTGATCATTGATCAGCTGGCTGCAAAAGTCAAAGAGAATTTAATTGATAATTCGCAAAAGTAAAAGTTTTCGATGTGCGTGTTATGCGTGCCTACCGTTAGGGCGTTCGGATAGCCTATCAGTTCCAAAAATAACACTCACAAACGCTACAAATGATCACACAGGGCGTTCGTATAGGGACTTCGTGAGCATAAATATCGTTTTCGCTCACCGTTCGGATAGCTTTGAAAACGCTACCAATGACAGAGAAAAGTGCTATTTTTGACCCACGTCTTACCGTGGGATCGTTGTGATCGTTTTTTGACAGCTAACATTTTATGAGAAATATTGTTGTTCCTATCATAATGAATAGAACTGGCGATGCCACCGCCAGATTTAATTACAGACCTATATCTTTGGCTTCAATTGTTGCACCTATATCTTTAGCTGCAGTTCCAGAAAACATTATTTTGGGTTTCAGCGGTTGTCAAAATAAGTATGACGTTCGGATAGCATACAGTCATTGGTGATCAAAAATAGCAGAAGCTTCTTTCCGAACGCTAAGATACAAATGCCACTTTTGAAACTGCTACAAACGCAACCGAGCCAAAACGAACGCACCACGTGCCAACCCAACTGCCAATGCCAAACACCCGTGGTTGTCATGTTATGACGATGACGTTGACACTTGCTTGACAGTAAGACCCAGCCATGTGCAAGTCGCACACATGAATCTATTGGCCATGGTCGCAATTTACCTTTTTTTTTATTCATAATAGGTTCGCGTTTGACCACACCTTGCCTGATGTTAAGCATAGGTGTGGTCTAAGATGGAGCACGCTTACCTAGAAGAAACCTATTTACTCTCGATTTGAAGACACCCATGTTGTATTCATTGGGAAAAACAGACCATGGTAAGAAGTTCCACTCTTTCGCAGTACGCACGAGAAAAGTGGAAGCGAAGCGCTTCGTACGAGTACTGGGAATATCAACCATGTACGGGTGGCGCTTTTCCGTTTGTCTGGACGTCCGATGGAAGAAGGGGGAGGGCGGAACTAAGTCGTGTAGTTCTTGTGCACATTCACCGAAATGTATCCGGTAAAAGACCGATAGACAAGCGACTTTACGGCGGTGCTCGAGGCTTTGTAGCCGAGACTCCCAAAGAAAGTCACTGCCTATTAACCTCTTGGCACGTCTCTCGATCGACTCAAGTGCCTCGAGTTGGTATTTAGCAGAGCCGTCCCAGAGGTGAGAGCAATACTCTACACAGGATCTTATTTGCGCTTTGTACAAAGTGAGCATCTGTTCCAGTGTGAAGTACCGTCTCACCTTTGAGAGGATACCAAGTTTTTTTGCAGCCAACTGAGCCTTTGACTCAATATACGATCCAAAATTAAGAGTCGACGAAAGAGTGACACCAAGAAGGTCTAGATGGTCTGTGACTGGCACGGATACATCTCGGAAAGTTGGAGACAGTTGAAATGGTCTCCTTTTGGCAGAGAACAAACACGCCTGGGTCTTATTGGCATTGAACTTGACCAGGTTGGCATCGCCCCAGTCGGAGACTGCCTTAAGGGATAAGTTCAAGCATTCGACCATAGCTGCTCTGAATCTCTGGATCTCCAGCTCACTGGCTCGTGCGGAAGATGTATAGCTCTCTACAACCGTGCTGTAGTCTGCATACCCAAAGGTACCGGGCTTTAGCAGATCGTTGATATGCAGCAGGAAGAGCGTCGCAGAGAGCACTGACCCCTGGGGAACACCGGCATTAATACCCATTTGATCAGACGAGCAGCCGTCAACGACTACTCGTAATGATCGATCCCTCAGGAAGTCTGATATCCACGCACAAAAACCAGTAGGCAGGCCGTAAGCGGGAAGCTTGCTGATAAGGGCGTCATGCCAGACCCTGTCAAAGGCCTTAGAGATGTCCAGGGAGACGGCAAGCGCTTCCCCTTGTTTCTCAATGGCCTCACTCCAGATATAAGTGGCATATGCTAGAAGATCCCCAGTAGACCGATTTCGGCGGAACCCGTATTGACGGTCACTGAGGAGGTCATTCGCTTCTAGGTATGCCAGGAGCCGGCAGTTGAGAACACGCTCCATACTCTTGCAGAGTATAGACGTGATAGAGATGGGTCTATAGTTGGCAGGGTCGGCGCGACTACCTTTTTTAGGCACGGGTTGCACGTTAGCAAGCTTCCACGATTTGGGCACTGCACCAGTCTCAAGAGACAGCTGAAAAAGGCGTGTTAGCACTGGAGACAACTCAGGCGCACAAGTTTTTAAAACTATCGCAGATATACCATCAGGACCACTGGCTTTATTCACGTCAAGATTGCGTAGTGTCTTACGAACTTCCTTTTGGCGAATGTGTATGTCGTTCATGACATTTTCGCTTCGTGGTAGAATTGGAGGAGTTGCAGTACCAGCGTCAAGACGTGAAGACTCCGCAAACAGAGAGGCAAACAAGTTTGCTTTCTCTGCAGCGGTGTGAGCCAGCGTTCCATCAGGTTTCTGCAGTGGAGGCAGTGAGGGGCGGCAGAAGTTCGATTCAACTGATTTAGCTAGGGACCAAAACGCTTTACTACCCGTTGGGTACGAAGCAAGTTTGTTCCCTATTCGGCCAATGTGGTCAAAACGAGCCTTCTGTAAGACCTTTTTGCGGGATTTGGCAGCCTTGTTAAAAGCTCTCTTCTTTAGGCGAATGTCCTTTGCCTTATGCTTACGAGCATCAACCCAGGCTAGGTATGCCTGATGTTTCAACGCCTCAGCGCGTCCACATACAGGACTGAACCATGGGCGAGCTTTGCCGGTCAGTGGTACGTCAGAGAATGGAATGAAGTATTCCATTGCTAAGCGCAACACATCAGTCACGGCATTTGCACAGGTGGTAGGATCACCAGAAGAGAAGCACACAGACTGCCAAGGATAAGACGCAAGGAAAGACCGCATCTCATCCCAATCTGCTGACTTGTATCACCACATCCGCCGCGTGCCTCGAGGGCTAGGATCGGGCGGGGAGTAGACGGATACAGATATCACCAGACAATGGTCGGACTTACCTAACGGTGGATTAACCGACACCGAGTAACGGTCTGGATCAGTTGTCAGCAGAAGGTCCAGGCAATAGGCTGTGTGAGACTCAACATCAGGTACCCTCGTGGCTCCTTGGACCAGCTGTGTGAGATTTCACGCTAAAGCTAGCTTTCGCGTCTCTCTACCGGCATGGTTGGTGTCCTGGTATGGGTATAGCCAATCCTGGTGATGGCCATTAAAATCCCCCAGAAACACCGATTGGGCAGTAGGGTACTTCTGTTGAGCTGCGCCCGCCACCTCACTGAGGTATTCGGTGAGCCTGGTCGTCACCTGATCTCCACTATGTGAGCGGTAGACACAAGCGTAGAGTATATTCTCAACACCTGTGTCCACCAGCGCCCAAAGTACAGAAAACAAGGGGTCTTCATATTTCCGGAGACGCCGAATGCAGATGTCATCCCGGGCATATACACATACACCCGCGTGTGATTTCAAGTTGTGCTCCAGGGTGTACCCTGGGTAAGTAAGGTACGACACGTTGTATGGACAACCAATCTGCGTCTCCGTGAGAAACAAGAGGTGAGGTTTTTCTGTCTCCAGGGGGTAATGGACAGGGACGAGATTAGAGTGCAAACCTCTTATGTTGCAGAGGTGCACTTTCAGTGAGAGAGAGTGCAGCCGCTGTTTTAACTTTCTCTTATTTCTGTTTTTCTTCATGTTCGTTGGGAGTAAAAAGGTTGAAAGCCGGCAGTAGAACGAGGCATTACGCCCAGTAGAACCCGCGAAACACATCACAGTTTCTGTACACATTGACGGGAGACTAGTCTGGAGACTGCGGGGACGCCCGAGCCCCCCCAGAGATGTCCATCACGTCCTCTCACCCGGTCGCCAACCGGCGTGATGGCGCATCCCTGGGATTTTTCACAGTTGGCGGGACAGCCTTTCATGAGTAGCTAAGTCACAATTGGGTCCCCTACTACCTGCGGTCGGCCAGCGGTGCACCGTGCCTCGGATCCCGCTACCCTCCGCAACTAGTCGCCCAATGCGGCTGAACGATGTGCTTCTTATTCAGGCCACTTGGGATGCAACTGTTCTGACCCGACTTTCATACGGCGTCACTGAACATCGCGCCGGAACACGACTGGGTCGTTTGGCGGCGTGGCTTTGTCCAGTGGGTGGTCACTAGCCTCGGCCGAAGCCTACCACCAGTATGTCATCTGATTAGCACCACCCGGGGACCACGTGTAGGGACTCGCTCTAGGGTACTCTCCTACGGACGCGGATGACTCAGCCCCCAAATGCCTTCCATAATTGTGTTTTTTTATTCACCAACTCAGACCTCTTCTGTACTCTGAAACAGTTTTTTTTTTCAGACAGGTGCCTTATAATATATTCATCTAGATTTTTTTAACCAGCGTGCGGCGGTATGCCTTTAATAACAAAATACTACGAACTATATAACACTACAACTACTACAATAGAAGCATTTAGACAACATATAAGTCGTTGCAGAATCACAGGCAGTCCGAATGCTCCAGCCCACTACCAGTTAGCAGCATTGCCCGTTGTATTGTAATGCTTATTCGTTGAGCTGTTTGCCGTTTGACAAAGGCCTCCCGCATCAACTTACAGTGTTCCCTTTCTTGTGCTGTATTGACCACTGCTTTTCAGCCATCTTTACAATCTTGTCTTCCCATCTTTTGTACTGTCTGCCTTGTTTTCTGTTTTTACCGCTAGGGTACCAAGTTGTAACCGTTTTGCACCATTTCTCACGGCCTCTTACCATGTGACCAGCCCAACTCCACTCTAACTTTTTAATTTTTTTACCTAATTCAGTGACTTTTGGTTTATTTTCTGATGTATGAGTTTTTTATTGTATCTTTTCTTGTAATTCCTATCATACTTCTTTCTATAGAATGCTGACAGGTTATCAATTTGTCGAGCTGTAGTTTTGTGCATGATACAATAATATACTACGCCAGGTATTACACTCCGAGACCGGATGTCACGTAACCGGGACACAAGCATTCTGTCATCACTTCTATCAACGGCTCTCAAACTTTATACCTAATTTGAGGAAAATGTGGGGGCAGTAAAATAACAGTTTATCCTTTTTTTAATAAAGAAAATCACGTGAAATTGATTTAAGTTACACAGATTAATGATTCGTGAATAAATTATGGTTATCAAGTTCGTACAGAGTGTTTCACTGAATAGTTTTCTTATAATGGGTACCGTCGATGCTAATAGGCCTAAATTTTTCATAGATTGAAATCAAGTTATTATTTTCTATGCCAAAAAAGCCAGTTATCGGTATTGGTATAGGTGTACAGTTTAGTTTCAAAGAAAGCTCAAAAATATCGGAAGTAAAAACCAATTAGATAGATACGTTATATAACCAAAGAAATTTTACATTACATACCATATTTAGTAGTCGCAGTAAAAATGGCTTGAGTATTGTGGACCTCAAAGGTCCACAATACCGAAGCCATTCTTCGGCTACAGACAATTTTGCAGGAAATGAAAAAACTTCAAATCACTGCTTTTTCTACGTTTACTGTTACCTAAAGTTACTTTTTGCAAGGTGGAAGGGCATTTTACGAATGCCCGCCTGGCTAGCAACCCCCCTCAAGTAGAAAATCTGTAGCCAAACACCTAACGGTGTGTTCCGGCAGCAGCCCTTGAGAGCCAGTTAAATTACAGGTACAGAGACTTAACATTTATGTCTCCTGGTGACAGGTGCAGTGCAATTCATGACTTGTGACGAAATGCATCTATTATAGGCAGAGGTTAGTCTGCTTAACATCAGGTGGGCCTCGAGCTTGTTCCGTCACAATAGAAAAAAATTATATGGTTTATTATAATACTCGTAGCTTCCAGAAATGGACCGACCACAAAGTTTGCGAATCACTGCGCATATGTGCATGAGTGAGAGCGAACCAGATGCAAATCATATACGTGAGACAGAGACGGCGATATTTGTCAAAATGGTGGAACCATAGGGAAACAACTTTTTTCATACAGTTTACTGTGATGGACATTGATTCATGTGTGACTTTCTATTAGACGTTTGAAATATTGTATTAATATTTTAGAACAAAACATTCACATGAAAAAGAATCATGAACTTGTATGCTGCTGCAGTCATGTTTTAATAAAGAGCCAATTTGGTAGTGACGCAAGCTTGTGATTCTTCGGGAGTAGAAGACCTTGTTTTCTTAGACCATGGTTTTGTGAGTGCCCATGTTTGACAGCCATAAGTCAGGATTGGTAAAATACAGGATTCAAAAACTTTAGATTTGACTTTGATGTGTAAATGCTTATCCTTCATGATCTCTTTTAAGCTCCAGTATCTCTTCCATGCATTTGTTACCCTTCTTTGCACCTCTTTTGTCATCTGCTCTGAGCTTGATATTACCTGACCCCTAGGAGGAAGTATCCATTACTTCCTCCTAGCCTGACCTAGATAGTTATACCTGTGATTTCAGTTTTTTCATTTAATGTCATAACTTTTGTTTTTTCTTTATTCATCTCTAAACCCACCTTTTTGCTTTCAAATATTAAATCTGTCAGCATGTTTTAGAATTAATTTGAAGTGTTTGCAATTAACACTAGGTCATCTGCAAAACGTAAATGGGAGTGAAGAGAGCCATTTAAATTTATGCCTTGCTTTGACCAGTCAATGTTTCTGAAAATTCTCTCAAGTACAGCTGTGAACAACTTTGGTGACAATGGATTACCCTGCCTCACACTTCTTTGTATGTTTATGGTGGTACCTTTCTTATCTAATTGTATCCATAAGGGTTAATTCCTAATAATATGTTTCATCATATTATTTTTAACAGTAACAAAAATCTTCTGTATTTTTGAAGCAATAACAGTTTTTGGAATTTGCGTATATAAACTCATGGAAGTAATAAAATTCATAGATTCATGGGGCTTGTGCAAGATATGTTTTTCAATAAAACTGTATTGCACGTGTAGCATTCGCCAAAGTTAAAAACTGAAGGACCTGCATTTTATCTATGGCTAGGTATTTATTATCTGTTCTTCAAGCTTATATTAACTTTGCATAATAAAAAATAAAAAAGTCGATTTGTCAACATCGAGGGGGTGTTGTTTCGTGTTTTGTTTTTAGCTTATTTAGTTTGATTTTGTTTGGATGGAATGTAAAATAATAACAGGAAATATTGTATTTGCACCATGAATGCTATGCCGGATAATATCATAGTGAACTCATGTCAATATACTCCAGTTTATTTGATACAAGATCCTGGCGCCTCGCAGGTATTTGTGAATGATTTTTTATTTACGATACATAGATAGGATGTAAGATTCTGATTTACTTTTCGTTTTCAGGGACAGGCGTACTTTATAGCGCAAAGTAGTGTTGAAGAACCTAAGCCAATCAGTGATAACCTGAAATCTTTTTACGAGAGTAGCGGCAATATAGATAATAGCTTCCTTAATGTGACTAACAGTCCTAAGCCACGAATTTTAAAGAAACAAGACAGTGGCGTCGTCGGCAACAACTTAAAATTGGCCAGCTTCCTACTACCTAAAACCGAGAATGTTAATGCTAATAAACAACAGTATGTTGTAAATAATGTTATAAATAATGTAATCTTGAAACCCAATGTTACCTTGAGTAGTAATACTCATACCAATACTACAGTGAATAATACCATCAGCAATCCTGTACCGAATACTGTGAGCAGTTGCAGTGCTACTACTACCAGTACCATAAGTACAGTACCTCGACTAAATATAGACAGTAAAATAGTAAAGTTGAAAGATACTACTTTCGATGGAACAACTCTAAAGACAGTAGACACAAGAAGATATAATAGAGTTGAGAAAGCTTCACCAAAGTTAAAGCCAAAGGAAATGTAAGTATATCTACATAATAAAATACAATGATGACATTATCTAAAATACCTGAGGATGTAGACGTTTTGTCATCCAGACCATATTTCTGTACTCAAGAAAACTGAAATGTATATTTGACATATTTGTAGTGTAGATTTTGACATAGACAACACTACCATGTTATATGTATTAAATACTAATAGTGAGTTAACTCCTTTGTTGTAGCACACAATACCAACAGGTACCTAACCACCGAAAGAGTGCAAGGCTCTCACAAATAAATGTATTTCATCCTTATGTTATAGTGATGATATGGAATATTTGATAATTATGTTATTGAATGCTGCTAGCCACAAGTTGTATGCATGTTAAATAACAGAAATTGTATACATAAAAAAAACTTTATAGGGGAGGCTGTGTTCAGCAGTGGATGATCTGGCTGTTACAATACAGTACAGTTTTAAATATTGAATTTATGTACTATATTATTTCATTATAAGAACAACATTATATTATTAATAATATAAAACAAAGTTATTTTATCTGATAACTTTTTCAATGTCTGGTCAGCACAACAAAGTAACTCCGGCCCCTTGAGTGTTGTTATATTTGGATTCTACTTTATTTCTAACTAATTGAATGTTTCAGCCCACCCATACTTCAAGTAGCACCACTCATACCTCAAGGTGCACCACCCAAACTACAAAGTGCACCACCCAAATGCACAAATGTACAGTTATTAAAGCTTGGCGGGACATATCACAGGTACATACAAATGTTTCTTCATATAAAATTAGCACTTTTTTTTTTAATTGCTGATAGGCTAGCCTTTGACTACTATCTCACCTGATGGTAAGCGATGATGTGGTCGAAAATTTTGTTGAGGCTAGCCTAGAATGACTGGCTCTCAAGGATAGCTGCCGGAACACACCATTATGTGCTTGGCGACAGATTTTCAACTTGAGGGTGGTAGCTAGCCAGGCGGGCATTCGCAAAATGCCCTACCACCATGTTATAACGACTGCCATCCTAAGACAACAACCAGGACCGACAGCTTAACATGGTCTCCGAAGCATGGAAGTGCTCAGTAGTATGTCCCCACCGGTCACCCATCCAAGTCATGACCGAGGCGGACGTTGCTTAACTTTGCTGATCGATTCAGAACGGCCAAGCTAACTTCGCTACGAGCGCTACAAAAAAATTTTACTGTTGCATTACATTGCATTACATTGATGATAAACAAGATACTGGCAGTCTTATTAGTGCAACCCGTTTACAGTTTACAGTAAATATTATTAGGATTGTTCCATATCCACTTGCAGGAAGTGATAATAGCCAAATAATTGCATGCCACCACTCAGTTGTGTGTGGGTGGTGCTGCAAATTAGGCACACTGCAGGGTTCCTTACCATCTTGACACCCTCATTACCCAAAACCTTAGCAGGTATAATCCCAATGAGAGCATTCCCAAGAAGGGTCAAAGTCATGCAGCAGCAGGCCTTAAAACTAAAGCCAAATGCTTTCACAATAATTGTAATTATTTAATGTAATAGTATTGGCAATTAAGATAACATCGAGCGGGACTTGAACCTGCAACCTCAGAGTCCCGCTGGAAGTTATCTTTATCCATCCATAAAAAACTTCGAGGTTTTGGCTTATGATGTGTTTTGATGCATAAAATAATAGCTAATGCAACTGTCATATAATAAAGGGATATTAAAAAATGTGCAGTTTTTTGAAACGAACCGCAGGGGAGTTTCAAAATAAGATTACATGGGTGTTTTAATACCTAATTATATGCGTAATATATGAAAAACACGGGTGTTTGAGCGTGAACTTACTATGAGTCGATATCGCTATCGACAATGTTTCGGCTTCTACCGGAAGCCTTCCTCAGGATTTTGAGTGTGGTAGCCGAGCGCCGTCGGCTCGAGCACAGCGAGCTGCCGCCCGCAGTGTGAAGCGTGACGCGACCGCGGCGGACGTACCACACTCAAAATCCTGAGGAAGGCTTCCGGTAGAAGCCGAAACATTGTCGATAGCGATATCGACTCATAGTAAGTTCACGCTCAAACACCCGTGTTTTTCATATATTAGATATAAATATGAACGTAAGTTTTTATAATATGATAATTATATGCGGTTGCATACACTACTTTATTTAATCTCATGTCTATACATTTTCATAATTTTTCTGGCAAAAGACTATTCGTCAGTTTCGTAGCTGTTTCTAGAATGTCAGGAGGAGTTTAAATTAAAAAAAAAAAAATTAATTAAATTCGGTGTTGCTTTACATTTTTGCTACTAAAGTTTTATCCAACAAAATATTACTCAAATTCGTATGCACGAAATAGCGCCAAAATGGAAAAAGTCTGTTATTGGTCTATTGGCTGGTAACCTGGTTCCCAGTAAATGTGTACTTAAATTGAATTGAAACCTCCTTGGTCGGGACACATTGTACTTTAATAATTGTGAAATTATTAAAGTTCAAATTTAATTTTCTTAAAGAAAGAAATAAATAAAATATGCCAATAAAAGTCTGTATTTAATTTCTAATTAGAATATTACGAAATGAGATTATATAAAAAATATTAGTCAACTAAAAAAAATTGCATCTTGATTAGGTGTTGTCTTGATTTTATACCTACCAGCCGATGTAAATAGTCTTTTGCTGTTTATGTAGATGTCGCCAAAGTAAAAAAGACCATAAATTTACAAATTACTGGAATACAAAATGTTTTGCCCCGGGCGGGAATTGAACCCGCGTCCTTCCAATTTCCTTTGGTTGATGGCCACGCACCGTCCCCTATGACGGTTTAAGAAATACGATTGGAGTACGAAATTTCGGCGACACAGCCGTACCCCGGTAGCTTAATAGATAAAGCATCCGGCGCGAAATCGGAAGAACGCGGGTTCAATTCCCGCCCGGGGCAAAACATTTTGTATTCCAATAATTTGTAAATTTATGATTTTCGCTTAGTACGCGGTAGTGCTTGTAATCATAATATCTATAAAAAAGACCATTTCCCATTTCTATATCATAATTGAAAATGCATCAGGACGGTATTATGAGGTTGTGGGTTCAAGTCCCTCTGGAAGTTATATTTGCCATCCCTGTGTACATCATTATAATTAACATATTCAACAGTTCTCCTCAAATCGTTTAAAAACACGTTCGAGTCTGCCCTAGTTCGACTAGACAAACTATAGCTAGGTGTTTGCCTACCGCACACCGCGCCGCCCGAAACCCCTATGTTACTCTATGTAACTATATTTGTTTCACAACTGTATGCATTTTAAAACTGGTAGGTAATACTACTTGAACCAATTTAATGTGAAAAAGTTTCTGAAACAAAGTTTTAGAGAGACATACCTTAACGTCTTGCTTCTGGTGTCTGACAGCAAACAATACAAAGTAGTATAAGTTTAGATTATATTTTTTTTTAGCAATCAGTAAAATAAACGTACATAGGAATATTATATAGATTGTGGTATTATTGTAAATATAAATGACTAGCTTTCCTGCCGCTGGTTTGTCGGTTATCGCGAAAAACCATTAACCTCTTTTGGCGCAGTTGTATAAAAAGTATCCTATGTCATTCCCCGGGTCTCGAACTATTTCCATACCAAATTCATTCAAGTTGGTCCAGTAGTTTTTAAGTTTATTCATTGCATACAAAAAAACAAATCTTTCCTCTTTATAATATTAGTGTAGATGTAGATATCAAGTTTTTTTTAAATTATTATACATAGGAAGCTGATCCTACCCTTATCCCACTCATGTGGAGTAATGTTATATTCTTAAATATTGTTTATTTCTAATAATTTTGTAATTTAGTCTATTGTACTTTTTTTTAGTAGTATTTGTGTTAACTGATCAAGCTATTACTTTTCCTCGTTTCAGTCTCAATGAACTCAGCAATGAACAAATGAAGATGGTAACTCAGGCTCTGAAAATATTCAGTAATCCTGACAAAATTGCACCTGAACCAGTGTATGATCCTGTTACTAATGCACAGTTTATTTATAAGTGAGTAACTACTATAATAATTGTAGTAATGTGTTCACGTTCATGAAAACATTTTCATTGTGTGCTTGACAAAACACACACAACACATTCAGATAAGATTTTTCTGACTGACCCAATAATGTGTAGTCGGTTCTAATTTTAACATTAAGCAATACAGACATTTTGCTAAAAGAGATTAACTTTAGAGACGTTTTACTAAAGTAAGACAAATGGAGAATCCTTCATACGAGCCGTTTTGTTACCCTCTCTCCACTCCGGTCGCAGCTTTTACTCTAGCCTATGGAGGGAATAGGTAAGGTATGAATAATCGCATATAATAAATGTATAATATATGGGTAAGATCTTCTCAACACAATGTCATTATTAAAAAACGAGATAGGTACCTACCGCATGATACACACTCACTCACACTCTTTGTAATTTTACACAGAACATATTTACAATCTTGCATGCTAAAAAAATTAATAGGTTTTATATATTGATATTTGAAAATTCACTATACTACTACTCTGTAAATACTTGCGTGACCTTGGAAAGGATAGCAAACCTACAACACAAGATAAATGTTAGTGTAGACATTGCTATAAATATACAATAAAATATGTGCCTTGTATGTTAGTACTAAAGTTGTGAATTTGTATTTGAGATAAATAAAAAAAATTATACAAACAAGATGTGGCTACAAGCAGCGTCTATCTGCAAATAAACGCCCACGTCCAAGAAGCCGGCGGCCGCGGCGGCAGGCACTGAGAGTGAAAGTGAAGGATAGACGCGCGGATGTCGCTAGTCGCATAAAAATAGAACACGCTATTAAACACTAATCAGTTTAGTACTAAGCACTAAAGACTAATCAGTGTGCACACAGGCCTTAATAGGGTATCATCTGACTACTAGCTCACCGGTTGGCAAGTCAAGTGGTGATTTGGTCTAAAATACTAGCAGGCTGAACGCCGACGTCAATGGCGGAAAAATCTATTTTTTTTTGTGTTGTTGCTAGGTTGATTATTATATGCTATGATAACAAAAGCTATATCATTTTAAACTCACGAATGCCTTGTTGTTATGGAATAGTTAATATGGAATGGTGGTGCTGTGGAATCGTTTAAAAGCGCGATAAAACTATTTATACTTTGAATTTCCCGCTACGGACGTGAGTTTCCACCATAAAGACAGCTGCAGAAGTACACTGTTAGGTGCTTGGCTATAGTTAACTCAAAGGTAGCTAGCGAGCGTATATACATATTTTTGTATAATTTGCGGAGGTGACCAGCCAGAAACCTTACTATACGTCTTCTAGAGTCTGTTTATATAACTTCAAAATAAGAGCGGTTTTTTTTTATAACTGATAGGCTAGCTTTTGACCCCTATCTCACCTGATGGTAAGTGATGATGTGGTCGAATATATTGTTCAGGCTAGCCTAGAATTAGCAGTCACGCCACTGAATATAATTCGACATATAAGTAACATCAGCATTAATTTATTTCAAATCAATTATTATTTCCAGGGTTGTATCACCAAGAGATTTGACAGTTGTTGGCAAAAATAAAATAGTAACTAAAGAAAAAAAACCTGAACCGTACATAGAAGGAATTACAAAACCAGATTTAAAAAAAGAAAACATTATTAAAAATGAATTAAGAAAAGAAACATTTTCAAAAGGTATTCTAAGAAAAGACCACTCCACGAAAGATATAATAAAAAAAGAAAACACAGTAAAAGATATGCCAAAAAAAGATAATGTTCCGAAATATGAAGTTAAAAAAGAGAATATCACAAAACCTGAATTGAAGAAAGAAACTACTTTAAAACAGGAAATGAAGAAAGAAAATCTATTGAGAAAAAATGAAATTAAAATAATGAGACATAAACTTCAAATGGAGCTAGCTGAACAAGAAGAGATGGCTGAAGCATATAATGAGGTATATATTTATATAACATACTTATTAAAAACACCTTACTTATCCTTTACGGTAATTTTATATAATCTATACATTAGCCTCACTTTGATTCTGGCAACAAAATAACAAGCAAAATAGTGAGGTAGCATGATTCTTCAGATTAAAGGAAAGAGTAATAAAATTTAGGATTCAGTATCTAACAAAAGCAGTCTTAAAAATTACAGAAGTCTGAGGGCGTAGGACGTAAAGAACACGTTTCGCATGCAAGTAAGCGAAACAGAACTATGCAATATTTAAATAGCATGAACAAATTCTTTTATATAAATTCAGCTTATTACGTTTTTAAAAAGCTCACTTGTGAATGAATTTATATATAAATCTTCAGGTATTTTATCACATGGCTGCTACATATGTAATGGTATGATTTACAATAAAGACACAAACTTGATTACGCGAAATTTAAGAGCTGTATTTTTATTCTATAGAGATATAGAATCTTGTTTAAAGCTACTGAGCGCTTCCGTGCTTCGGAGGGCACGTTAAGCCGTCGGTCCCGGTTGTTGTCTTAGGATGGCAATCGTTACAGCATGGTGGTAGGGCACTTTGCGAATGCCCACCTGGCTAGCTACCCCCCTCAAGTTGAAAATCTGTCGCCAAGCACCTAAAGATGTGTTCCGACAGCTGTCCTTGTGAGCCAGTAATTCTAGGTTAGCCTAAACAACATCTTCGACCACATCATCACTTACCATCAGGTGAGATAGTTGTCAAAGGCTAACCTACGAGGCATAAAACAAAAAAAATGGCCTGGCTAAGACCACTCTCAAGTAGAAAATCAGCCGCCAAGCACCTAACGGTGTGTCCTTGAGAGCCAGTAAAATAAGGCACATGAGACTTAATAACTATGTCTCAAGGAGACGGGCGCAGTGCAATTCGTGACTTGAGACGAAATGCATTTGTTATAGGCAGAGGTTAGTCCGCTTAACACCAGGTGGGCCTCGTGCTTGTTCCGTCACAATAACATAAAAAATACTGACTTTTCTTATGGGTTATTGTTTTTATATGGGTATACGTATGTGGTGTACGTATTGTTTCTTATGGGTATGTCAAATTAGGCTTGACTGACACTTGACCGGTTTTGTTTTACATTACTATTGTTAGGAAAAGCAGTAGTAGCATGTTGTTCTTCTGCAGAGTCTAACTAAAAGTAACTGAAATAAGGCAGTGTCCTTGGACATGAATAAATGTATTTTTTAGATAACAGAACCAAAAGTAACGAGGAGTGGTAGAAAAGTAAAACTACCAAAGCTGAGCCTGCCTGAAGGCATTCCTCAAAAACCAAAGAAGAAAAACACCTATGTCACATGCTTCCAGTGTGCTGCAGTAAGTATTATATTATACATCTTACTCTACTGGCGAGTATAAAATAACATGACGGGCAAGTCTTTCGTCTGATGGTAAGCGAAATCACTGCCTGTGACAGTTGCAGTGTCACCCAGAGACTTCCCAGACAATCGCATTAAATGCCGCGTTTCGTAGTTAGATGTTAGTAAGGATCTATATCCTTACTAACATCTAAAAATAATATATAAATAACAATAGTGAAATAATATTGTAATTTTACCTATTACCAGTGTGATTTCGTGTATTGTATTTAAATGGACAGCCCGCCGTTTTCTCGTGGGGTGCCGGGTTAGAATTGCACCCCCCCCACCCCCATATCATCATATCATCCCGTGGGCGTCGTAAGTGGCGACTAAGGGAAAAAAACTGGAAGGTGGGCAGCGTCTTCTAAAGAACTGCCAACTTACACTGCAATGGGGTTTATGGCAAATACACCCTTAATAGGGAAGGCTGTGTTCAGCAGTGGACGAGTGGGCTGATACAGTACAGTACAGTAATTTAAATTAGTGACAAGCATCAGAGAGTGAATGCTGGAAACGTAGTGAACGGAGCATGATTGAAGTCAAACGGAGTGACAGGTTAAGGAATAGTGTGATAAAGGTGTGGTGAGAAATGATGTGGTGTGAATGAGGATATAGTGACACAAATCGAGAAATGTATGTTAAGATGGTTTAGATATGAAGAGAAAATGAATGAAATGAGAATGACTAAACAGGTATACATGGGACAAGTGAACAGAAATGTTGG
Source organism: Plagodis dolabraria (assembly GCA_963854805.1). Classification (NCBI taxonomy): domain Eukaryota; kingdom Metazoa; phylum Arthropoda; class Insecta; order Lepidoptera; family Geometridae; genus Plagodis; species Plagodis dolabraria. The sequence goes on from OY978446.1 coordinate 28,996,139, forward strand.
AAGGGGGCGACCTAGGTGAATGTACCGAAATTAAATTAAAGACGATCTGAAAAAAAGCCAGGTCAGGAGTACCCTAAACCGACGCTTATTTATGAAAGGATTGATGAGTGTAGATGCAACGAAAGAGATATGCAAGGACCGTAGCAAGTGGAAATCTGTGATCTCTGCCTACCCGTTCGGGAAAGAGGCGTGGTGTTATGTATGTAATCATCAGAATGAACCCACTGGATAAATTAAAAATCTTTAATTTATATGTATATTTTCCAGGAGTTCCCCAGTCTATACCGACTCCAGAAGCATTATGAGGCACATCCTACTCACATTCCTGCTAGGATCCATTCAAACCTCTTTCACTGCCTGCTGGCCATTATAAAGAGTGGCACAGAGGGTGACAGAACAAACATTTTCATTCAGCAACTTGAACAGCTGATTGTGAAGCTCAGGTCCCTGCTGCCTTGCTTACTCAAGACTTCACCAGAAGAAGGGCAAGCATGTACAATCAGTGATGATGTTGGCAGGTGAGAACTGAGAGTAATATACCAAACTGTACGATAAAAAAACTTCATCTAATAGCATAGTAAAAACAGTAGTATGACTGTAGTGAGGCCCGTTAAGAGATTTATATACCTACTCTAGTCTGGATATGCAGGTTTTCCATGTTTCAGAGATTTGTTGGTATCTATGTAATATGTATGGCATATATTATAGCAAATCAATTCATAGCTACCTACACACATGATGTTTTGTAAATGAATATTCTCTTTAAATTAATCAACTGGTTAGTACCACTCTATGCAGTTGAAATACTTGACAGGTTTTACTATGCTAATAGAGACAAAGAATAACATTGCTTACAGCCCTTTTCTGGTCTTGAAGATGTCTGCCTGCAGTTCAAGAGCTTATTCATAGTGATATAATAATATGCAAAAGTACATACTCATATTATATTAATTTCTAACTATTGAATACAGATAGTTCGAAATTCTGACTCTTATTTTGAATCCTATTGAAATTGTAAGGGATGTACTTTTGTTGTTAATGTAGTGAAGACTTAATGAAAATAAATAATAATTAAAGTAAAATATTGATATTTAATTATTGTTTCAGGTTACTAGGTTTAGAACCTGGCAAACACCACCTAGACATTGAAGCCTTAAGTTGTGTTAAAGATAAAGATGGCTACTGTGAACACAAACCGCCGCCGCCGCCTCCTACAGATCTGAGTCAGGAACCAAACGAGGCTCAGACATGGATGACCATGAACAATGAAGATATGGTAGCAAATACCGAGGTGGAAACTGAAGATTGCGCCCGAATCAACTCTGTGGATAAATGGCCAACAGTCAATAAAAGGGTGTGGAAACAAAAAAGAGAAAAATCACAAGAAAACGCAAAACGAATGAGGCTGGCCTCTGAAAATTGTGACACACTGATAGAACTGGGCATGGACGACATGGTCAATTTGGTACAACCCAACAAGTGTTCAGAAGAACAAAGTCTAATTATTGAACAAGGTGCTGAACAACAGAAGGCTGATTTGAATGTAGTTATTAAAATTGAGCCAGATGATGATGTTCCAGATCGGGAAGTTTGCGCTAATATTGTAGAAGAAGAACCCACAGATGTGTCAACTTTTGATCGACCTGTAGATACAGCCATTTTACACACAGACACCATAGAAAATCAAAAGAAACAAACTAATCACGCACAATTTCACAGCGCTCATTTCGATATAAGATCTTCACCCATAAAACCAACATCTACTATCTTCCGTAAATTCCAAATCAATCCACAGCTTCTGGCAAAATATGAAGCTCAAATCATAAGATCAATCGAAACAGTGGACAAAGATCATGATAGCAATAAAGAAATGCTGCCTTGCCCAACTGTTGAAGAAGTATTGCAGACCAATGAAAGGGTCTTACATAACAGTGCAGATCTCTTGTGTAATAATGAAAGTGTCTTAGGGACCAGTGTTAACAATTTACACATTGAAAATGTCTTAGAAACAAGTGCAGACATTTTGCACACTAATCAAAATGTCTTGCATACTAATCAAGACCTTTTACATTCTAATCAAAATGGATTACAAAATGATAGAGAACTTTTGCATACAAATAATGTCATGCAAAATACTAACCATATTATGAATTCAAATGATAATGCTTTACAGACAAGTGGAGATATATTATGTCCAAATGAAAATGTCTTACAAACTAGTCACAATGTCATACATACAAATGATAATGCCTTGGACCAAGATGTTTTAGAAAACAACAATGTTACAGATGATTTGGTGAATGATGATACATTGCAAGAGATATTTAGAGATGAAGACCTTTCAGCAGTTAAAGAATCTTTCATTTTAGATAGGGAATTGAAAGATTGGATTCTAAATAGGAGTAATGATGAGAAATCGGAGGATGGTTTCACCAGATCTACCTCCCTGATTGAGCCTGCATTGTTGCATGTAAAAGATGACGAAATTAGATCACACTTAAATATAGGTCAGAAAGTTGATTTGGCTACTAATGATAATCATGATGAATCATCAGTATTAAACTTTCTAGATACATTAGCGACTGACTGCCTGTCATACCCTGGGACTGAAATTAGAACAAATAATGGAGACTTCCAGCTGGACTTATTCTCCTTTCATAGTTCATGAATTAATAGATCCAATTAGAATAAGTGTAGAAATAATTATATTAAAACAAATTTTTATATATAAGTTTATTTTCAAGAAAATTATAATTGACTTAAATATTACATCCTGTTCTTATTTATTCTTGATTCAATTGAAAATTTAAATCAAGATGAATGTCAGAGAGCCCAATCTGGTTTACATATCATCAGTCTATGAAGGCAAGATAGTTGCATATCCAGTGTAATATTACTCTATTTTTTTTATGAATAAATGATCTCAATAAGACAGTAAAAGTGACATTTTAAATAATTATTTGAATGTAATTTTTTTCTTATACATATAGGAAACACTTGGGAGTGTCAACAGTAAAGGTAAATTCTTTTGGCTGTTTATGTAGATCAATCAGAATGGGTCTTCACATGTGGCCTACCCAAAGTTTTTTTTTAGAATTGCTATCTATTTGAAAGCTAAAACTGAAACATGTAGTGTGAAAATTAGGCCTACCCACATAAATGCGAATCAATAATTGACGGTAGAGGGGCAAGCCTTTGTGAATAACCAAGTCTGTACATATCATTACATACACATTTATCAATTTGAATCAACTTCTTCTAATGTATGTAATGTATATTGAGATTTCAATCAATAATGGCCAAATAATGTGAATAATTGTAAATTTTATTGTCCAAGTTAGATTTTTACTTTAGGCAAACTTTCCAATTTAATTAATTAGTAACTTTTTGAAATATCTGATTATGATATATAATATTCTATTTTGACCACTCTTATAGTATTTGTGTTTTCTGATTTTATTTAATACCAACTTCTAGGTATGTTCAGTTTCTTTGACTTTTTGTGATAGTCCTAGGGGCGATTGTCACTTGAATCATCCATGTATGGTATTAGAGCCATGATATGATTCAAGTGCAACTTGACAAGTGACATAAATGATTCAATTTATTTAACCTTTAAAAGTGAGAATAGCAACCCTTACATTAAACTAAAATCGTAATTCTACTATCCACCATAAACTAAATAAAGTACAAAGCTCTTGACCTGTTCACGCCTAGTCCAAATTGCCATACTACTTAAGAATGATAATTCTAATATTTTAGTGATTCTATTCAATTTTAAGAAGCACCAATTAAGATGATGAAAATCAATATTGAGGATAAATCTGCACAAACTATCTGCAATAGCAACAAATAAATTAAATTTTAGGATTATCTTTCTATAGTGTTATACCAATAGAATTGGCTACTGAAAATTATTTCACAGATGGTGCTATGTGGTTGATTCTCGGCAGAAGGCAAGCCTACAAACTGATCTGGATTATTCATTATTTCACTTTTCTAGTTCTCCAGTGATGTAATCTATACCTGGCATGTGACTGACTAAACGAGGAGCTTAACTTCTGCGAGGGAAAGCAGATCTAGTCAAAAGCTTATACTTTATACATAGTTTCTTAGTTTCAGTCAGTTTGAATTGGATTTTGAACATCATTATAGCAGTAAATGAAATTTAGACTTGTTACTTGTGTCTTGGTTAAAATTCTGTTTAACCCCTCATTAAACAGAATTATGCCTATTGTCTCATCTCTTTTATATGACAGTATAGCGACATCATAGTATTACAAAATTACAACAAGAGGAAAAAAAATATAATCATAGTTCAGGACCATAGTATTTTTAGGGTGACCAATGCCCATTCATGTTTGGTTAGGTGTGATCACACATACAATCAAATTGACTCAGTGAACATCAAACTGCAATTGATGCATCATCAACCAATGTCATTGAACTCTTTTATTTGACTACTATGATCTGCCTAATAAGATTATTATAGATATATTTTCTGAGAAGACTAAGTATTCTAGGCCTGTAACACAGGCCTTTCATTTTTTCCTTCTAAATTCTGGTTAGTGGAGGCATAGCCTGTCCCTCCCCTTTGTAGGGGTATAATATCCTTCTCCTTCAACTTGTCTCCAGTTAAGGGGTGAAGCCAGTCTTTCTTGATAATCTTCTCAACACACTCCATTGTTACAATATGTCCAGTTGTTCTGGAAACAAAGTATTAATGAGCTAAAATTGTGAACTTAATCATACATTTCACAGTTCATAATTTATAACTGTTGGCCTATTGCAAGATAATAGCAACTTTTTTATTAAATCCTAACTATGGAAGTGATAACACAAATTAATTCCTATCAAGTATTTTAGGAAAGGGCTATTAACATCTGATAATTAATCAGCACAAAGATTTATAACTAGTTCCATCAAATAGAAATAGTTTATAACCAAAAATAATACAAACTTAACCTTAATAAATAAACCAAACATAGTGTAACAAAATTCTTCTCAGGAATCTTCACAATAGGTACTTAGCCACTACATATCACCCGAAGTTGATATTGTCTAGTTATTAATGAAATTCTATTGTTATTATTATCTAAAATGTGCATGAGTTAATTGTTGATTAATACCAATGATAGAGATCACCTGATAATAGCACAAGGTACTGCATTGCTCAGTATATCGTGAGTCACTGGACACATGTATCTGTTCTCCTTTGCAATTAGACTCTTCTTGTCATCAGGGTCATTTACAAGTGTCCATTTGACCTCTATTAAGTCTTTCATTTTCAAGGGGTTTCTACTTATAGGGCAATAAACGATAGGATCAGGTTTTGCTAATTTAGATATTTTAGCATCGGGAAGCTGAGAGGGCACCCAAAAACTTGGCAACTGTTTATCTTTGCCATTAGCCAGGTTTGAAACAGAGCTTGAAGTGGAGGGTGTGTTGGATGATTTACTTGATATGTTGTTTTCTCTATTCATGAATTTAATCAGGTTTGATTCCTTTTCAGCAGCAGCAAGCTCAGCTTTCTCAGCTTCCTCTTTTTTTAACTGCTTCTCGTATTTTTTTAACTGTTTTGTATATTCATTCTTTTTGGTTATAATGTACTCTAATATAGCTTCTTTATCGAACAAGTAGCCTTCTTTAGTAACGACGGGATTTCTGCAAGGCTGTAGGGTCAAGCTACAACAATCGAAACTCTTCACGGAGTCTTTACCCACTCTTTCACTTTGAGTACCGTATCCAGAGGCAGCAGCATCCTTTTTCTTCTCATGATAAGTGTAAACAGCTCCTGCTGTGCAGTTTCTAGCGTGACGGGTCATAGCTAACCCAAAACTTATTTATTGTTATGATTAATCTTCATTCAATAAACTTTCTAAAAAATTAAGATCTTCTTCTTCTTCTTTAGATGGCTTTTAAACGCAGCTTGGCGTTTTTCTGCCAGTGTCAGAGTGTGGCCAATGTACGGTTTAAATAAAGAATGCGCGGTTAATTAATAAAAAAATAATTAGGATTATGAAGCTAATAAAGTAAAAATAAAGGTTTAGAAGTATTTAAAAACTAATAATAACATCTATAAACGAATATTATTGGACTTAATAAAATTACATAAAATATTTATAAACGGTGTAAAGACATATGCGAGAAGACATTTGAAGTTAACAGGTCTAGGGATATCAGGACTTAAAACATCATACAGAGAATAAGATAACTTAGGACAGCAAAAGAAAATATGATCTAATGTTCCATCTTCAAGGCCACATTCACAAAGAGAATGGTCCCTGACCCTAATTTTGGAAAGGAAAACTGGTGAGCAAACATGTCCTAGGCGCGATCTGATTATTGTAGAGGTAACCATTTTATTAGACTTTTTATATTTAAAAAACCATGGCTTAGTAGGAATATCTGGCTGAATGTCCCCATAATGTCTACCTTTAATCATTCTTGACCTATTCCAAATTTCAGACCATTTTTCTCGAAGATTTCTTTCCGCTAAAGTGCGTAGGTCTCTGGAAAATCCTTTTGAATACGTGTCCAGGCCTATTTCAACGGCTTGCTTAGCATAATAATCTGCATTTTCATTACCCTCAATACCACAGTGACCTGGAATCCAGGCAAGGGCTACCTCGATTCCAGAAGAGTGGCATCTGTAAAGGATTTCTCTAATTTTTAGGTTGGTGTGTAAGAGGTCTTTAGATCTAAATGGGAATTTATTAATGTCTTGCAAACAACTTAGAGAGTCTGAAAATATTATAGATTTATTTAATTTACGGGATTCTACATATTTGACGGCTTCTAATAAGGCGATTGATTCACCAGAATATACAGATGAATAAGGAGGACATTTATGACTCAGAACTATCCTGAATTTAGGAATCCAAACCGCAGAACCAGTCGATCCATTATCTGTTAACTTAGATGCATCGGTGAATATAGCCATCCAATTCGGCCATTGACGATTCATAGTGTCATGAAAAATTTTATCAGCTCCAGGGGAATCTTTGTCAATACCAAAATGTAAGAGAATATTTGGTCTATATATTAAACAATCGTAGGGAAAACTAAAAAGAGGATGTATAGGAAATTGATATAACGAAAAAGTTATACTTGATAATTTATTAAAAGAATTTAAAAGACAAGAAGAGTCTTTATTACGCCAATAGTCTGAAGACCTAAATAGAATAGAAAGACAGTGAAGTCTATTCAAAATTGGATGAAGAGAAAATTGAGCAGCTTGAAAAAAGAAACGATCACTGAGTAATTGTCGACGAAGATAAAGAGGGGCTTCAACACATTCAACTTGAAGAGCATTTATAGGAGAAGATTTCATAGCACCAGAAATTATACGAAGACATTTGTGTTGGATTGAATCAAAGGATCTTAATGAGATTTTACTGCATGGTTCTAAGAGAAATGAAGCATAATCCAAATGGCTTCTAATGATGGCATTATAAAGAAGTTTTTGACTGTATGGATGTGAACCCCACCAAACCCCAGACAAAGCACGAAGAATATTTATATTCTTTTCACATTTATTTCTTATATAGTCAATATGGCAAGAACCTGATAACTTAGAGTCTAAAATAAGCCCTAAAAATTTTGCTTTATTACTAATATCAAGACAAAAATCACCTATATAAATTTGAAGATCAGGAATTAATTTCTTCCTAGAAAAAAATACCACTTTACTTTTATCTGAAGCTAAGGATAGTCCATGATTTTTTAACCATTCATTGAGATACATAAGAGCTGTATTAAGACGCGATACCAAATCTGACATAGAGCCAGAAGCATAATATAGAGCTATATCATCAGCATATTCCAGTATTTCACAAAATGAATCTACACTTTGATGTAGGTCATAAGTGTATAAATTATATAATAAAGGGCTCAAAACAGACCCTTGAGGTAAACCCTTCCAAATCAACCTTGGTGAAGAAAGTGTATTTTGGAACCTGACAGATATAAGTCTACCTATTAAGAGACTACATATAACATGAGTCATCTTCGCTGGCAAATTAAGCTGAATCATTTTTTGTTTAAGGACATGAATAAGAACATTGTCATAAGCACCTGTAATGTCTAAAAAGACTGCAACTAAATTTTCTTTTCTAGAAAAAGCTATACGTATATCAGACATGAATATACTAAGACTATGAGTTGTACCAAAACCTTTCCTAAATCCAAATTGAGACTTCGATAAAATTTCCCGTTGTTCCAATAACCATTCCAGCCTAATTTTAAGAAGGTTTTCAAAGATTTTTATCATCACTGATGATAATGCGATTGGCCTATATGACAACGGACTTAATGGGTCTTTACCGGGTTTTAAAATTGGAATTATTATTTGATGTTTCCAGGTTTCAGGAAAGTTACAATTTTCATAAATTTTGTTAATTAAGCTCAGAAAATATATTTTGGTAGCAGTAGATGAACGACATATAAATGAATATGGAATCCCATCTGATCCTGGAGCAGAATCTTTGAGATGATTTAATGTAGTACAAAGTTCATCAAATAAAAAGGGACCATCCATAGATGAATAAGGAAAATTGACAGGCGTCGAAGAAATAAATTCCTGGGAAGGAACAAATGGAGGAGCTAATTTATCTATGAATGATTCTAACCAAGAAGTATCATTAGTAGGAGTCGGGCGGGGATCATTTCTAAAGTTACGAAATGCTTTAATTTTCCGCCAAACAATTGAAGAAAGGGAACGGGGTGAAAGACTCTCACAGAATTTTATCCAAGATTTTTTTTTTTTTTCGATAAAAACCTAATAGATCTGGCTAAAACTTTTTTGAAAAGAAGATAATTCTCTATGCTAATATTTTCATTGAAATATTTCTCTGCCTTATTACGTTCTTTGACAACAGAAGTACATTCTGAATCCCACCAAGGAGGGGAAGGAATACCAGAGAAAGGTTTTTTTAAAGGAATTATTGAATCTGCGGTTTCAATAATAGCATCAACAAATTTTGAATAAAGTAGCAAATAATTATGATTATCGACAGGTGGAAGTTCAGCAACTTTGGAGTCAAGAATGGATGAAAATTTGTTCCAGTCAGCATTGGCAAGTCTGTATTTTAGAAGAGGTGGTAAGGGAGGGGATGATGAACTTTGAAATGAGGTAGAAATGAGAATAGGAAAGTGGTCGCTCCCATGAGAATTTGGAAGAACAGACCAAAACAATTGTGAAGCCAGAGAAGGAGAAGAAAAGGATAGGTCTACAGCACTAGGATTTTGAAGAGGAGAAACAGAACGTGTAGGGGAGCCATCATTTAGAAGACATAAATTATAATCATCCATTAAATCAATCAAATTGGATGAAAAAGAATCTGACACAGGACAACCCCAGATAGGATGATGACAATTAAAATCACCAAGGATGATTACAGGAGGAGGAATAGAGGAAAATATAGGAGACAGTTCTGATATTATTGAAGCGTTAGGGTGAGGGATATAAATGGAAACAAAAGAAATATCTGAACATCTCACAGCAATAACATGAAAGTTACAACTGTGAGGTGGAAGAGGGAGAAGAGAGTATGGAATAGTTTTTTTTATGACGAGGGCGCAACCTGCCCACCCGTCGTCACGGTCATCTCTGAAACAGGCATAGCCAGGCAGCCGAAAAATGGTGTCAGGCTTAAACCATGTCTCAGAAATGGCCGCAACGACGGGTTTATACTTATTGATCAAATAAATTAGTTCAGGCTTTCGGAGGCGGGCACTCCTGACATTCCATTGAAGGAACCGATCCATGTTGAGAGTTTGTAACTGAGGAAATTTTTTGCAGAATCTGCAGGATATTGTTCGGTAAAGCATCATCAAACTTAGAGATCATATTTAGAAGAGTATAAGATAGTAACTCAAGAAGGTTTTCAGATTGAGAAGGAGGACAATTATCTGATTTCAGACAACAACCGTTGCCAACGGACGAAGATGGAGTTCCAATTATGTTATCATGAGTAACTTTGTCATAAGATTTGCCTAGTGCTGGAGTAGGACGTTGAGGGGTGATCACTGTTTTTCTATAAGATACATTCTGAGATTTTTGGGGAGATGGAGCTGGATTGGAACTGACTATATCAGGATATAAGCGGCGATTCACAGTTGGAACTCGAGCAGCTGCCTCATTGTAAGAAATGTTTTCGTCGGAAACCAATGACTTAATAATTTTTTGTCTCCCGTGTTCGGGACATTTTTTGTCGATAGCGAAGTGCCTGCCGGAACAGAAAACACAAGTTGCTTCAGCTTCTATAGTTGGACATGAGGATCCTAAATGTGGTTGAGAACATTTGAAGCATCGAACTTTGGAACGACACGCAGTTTGGATATGTCCAAATCTGCAGCAAGCCAAACATTGTATGGATGGGAGTTGATAAGACTCTACGGCTATTGCGGCATTAAAGCAGTATATTTTTTTGGGGATAAGTCTGCCTTTCATAGTTATGCAGACTGTCTGGGAGGGCACCAAACAGGCTTGTTGTCAACATACGTTTTTTGGTTAAGTCTTCGCGCTTTCAAGACTGGACCACATCCAGGAGGGCAATGTAAGGCGTTTACCAACTCCTCCATGGACCATTCAGTTGGAATTCCTTTTATAATGCCCATCCGAGTTACTTGAAACGTAGGAATTTTTGCCTCAAATTTGTTACTGGACAAGAATGATCCGTTTAAAAAATTATTACCATCATTAGCGGTTTTAAATTCAATTGACGCTTTATTACGGCCAATAGACTTAATTCCCTCACCAGTAATACCACATACCTTATTATTGTATAACATTCGGGCTAATTTTAAGAGTCTCATAGATGAGCCTGAAGTAGGATCAGAAACCAACCTCGTAATATGAACCACAAACGGGCCTAAGTCTGTTTCGTCGAATCGTAAGTCTTTGGGCTGTTGAAATTGTGGTACAGTGTATACATGTTGTGTAGAAGATGCAGGATTCACTATTGTTTTTTTTGGGATGGAACTGTCTTCTATTATATTGTCTCGGGGTCTTTTACGAGACTCCCCAGAAGATTGAAGATCCATGAGGATCTCAGGAGGTTCGTCCGGAGGATCACTCCACAAATCCGAACTAACGCTCATTTTTCCGAAGAAAAATGAGTTTTTCTCAAACGGGCATTCACTTGTTTATAAAAAAATTTACGGCAAAATAAATCTAAACCAATTTAAAAAAATATGCAATATTTAGCGACCGATACACTAACCAACACACAGTCAACACGCTTGTAGGCACTTTTCAACTGATTACAGCCATAAAAATATTAATATAACATTTTTTTCCATTTTTTATAATTTTCAAACATATCCGACATTAGACCATCAAAATTAAGATCAAATAATAAACATACTGACGTAGCTAAGGTTCTATTCTCTTTCTTTGCTATGATTTTTTTTTTCTACATACGTCCTTTTTATGTGTTATTTGTATTCTCTTTGCAAGGTTGGACTTCGTACTATTTATGAATATAGTATTTGTACCATAATTCTATATATCGTACATTAAACTATGATATCATAGGATATTACAAGAAAATACCTTTAACATAACATCATCTCTAATACATTATTGCCGATTTAACTTAAAAAAATTCAAAAGGATGTTCAGAACGTCAGAATCATTCAATGATATTCATGCAAGTAATAAGTACTACGTTGTATTAAGTAATAAGTACTACGTCGTAGTACTTATTACTTCCATGGTGATATTAATAGGTAATGTTATTCAATCAAGAGTCAATGTGATAGTTGCTGTCGTACAATACAAATACGAATTATTGTCACTTTCCAAGTAATTGCCTATTTTTATCTGTAATAATGTCATCCATGGAGACTTCCCGTGAGGCGTGGCGTGAACGATTTTTTCCAGTCTAGTTGAGTGTTTCGTTTTTTGGCTTATTTTTTTTTTAAAATGGCTGTGATGTTAGTATCCAAGTAAAAGAAGATACAACTTAGAAGAGACGATATGGTAGAAAACAATAACTACATGTTATCGTTCCATAATTTTGTTCCAAATACTACTTTTACTGTTTTTCAACGTACCAATGCTATAATTCCAAGTCTGGCCATAGACATCTATCAGTAACCATAACTAATCTATGATCATAACCTCTTTCTCTTTTTAGAACCGTCAAGCTTTGTAACACAAGGTGAATATCGAATTTTTCGGGAATTTGTAGAAAAATGGCAGTGAAAATGTACTAATAGCTTATTTCCAAATCCTTGAATTAATTTCTAAATTCATCATAGCTATTTTCAACTTTTGATGTCGTAATTAAAACACCAATGACCTAATCCACGTGTTGTGGTTCGGCGCTTGATAAACACTGTTTGGTTGGTTTCAGGCGCTAAAATGACGAACTCCAAGGGTTACCGTCGCGGAACCAGGGACTTGTTTGCCCGCAGGTTCCGTACTCATGGAACTATTCCTCTTTCCACGTACATGAAAGTGTACAAAGTCGGCGATATCGTTGACATCAAGGTACGTTGTCATCAACATATACTTACCTACTGAAAACCTGTGCGCATTGATGCTCATAATGATAAGGCTGATCTATGAACTAACTCCCTCTCCTATTTCGACTCCACCTCTACTGAAGTGAAATTGTACATGCCCTGGGAATCCTGCAATGTATCAATTTTTGTGCCTACATCGGCAGCCGATTAAATTAAACCAATAAGGTAATATGTTTCATTATACAGTAGAGCATGTGAATACAACAAATTTGTTTATTTTTCTCCAGGGTAATGGTGCAGTACAGAAAGGTATGCCTCATAAAGTGTATCATGGCAAGACTGGCCGTGTGTACAACGTCACAGCTCATGCTCTTGGAGTCATTGTCAATAAGAGAGTGCGAGGCAAGATCCTACCCAAGCGCATCAACATCCGCATTGAACATGTGAGGCATTCAAAGTGCCGACAGGACTTTCTTAAGAGAGTGAAGGAGAATGAAAGGCTGCTCAAGGAAGCCAAAGCTGCTGGCAAGATTGTCAAGCTAAAGAGACAGCCTGCTGCCCCCAAGCCTTCCCACATCGTCAGCGGTCTTGAAAAACCTGTGCTACTTGCGCCCATCCCATATGAGTTTGTAGCATAAACAATAAATTATTTTTAAGAATTTTGTGTTCTATTTTTATTTTACCATAGCCTTAAATAAAATCCAGTAGAGAATTTAAATGGCTACTTTCAGTGATAATATACACATTATAATGAAAGAATTATTAGTGCAGCCAACCAGTTTCAGTGCAGAAATTTTCCAATATTGATATTGAAGTGCATCTTGTTTAAAAACATTCATTTTGCTGGTCAAATACCTCACTGGGTTTTTGCTTTAGCAATGCTCGCTCAGGAGTAGGCCTGTCTATATTAGGTAATATGTTACATCTGACCCTGCTACTAGACCCACTAGTTGACTATAAATGGAAAATATAGATAGCATTTATTCAGAAAGATATTTTTTTCCACACAATATTATATGTGAGACCATTTGGCTTGACCAAAAAGGTATTCAATTAAAAGATGCTTATAATTTAATTTCAATATGTGACCAAGTCACCCAGCCCCTACAATATTAAGACTATGTGTAGATAGTATACCTGAGCCTGAAGACCAAAGTCTACATCAAGTGTGTGTTGCCAATGATGACTTGTTGATCACGTTTCCATACAAACGTGGAAGGATGATTGCACCCTTGATTGAGGTTATAGGTCCAGAACTAAGCATAATATTGATTGATCTCCACTATATCTAGGCTTGTATAGTGTAACACATTTTTAAAAAGATAGTTTAGTTATGAGCATAGAAACATTTTCATATAATAATTTTAAGGGTCACAACTTTCAACTGAATTATATTTTTAAAAATTCGTAACGACACAAGCCTAGATAATGAAGAGATCAATCAATACCATACCTACTTCTGGACCTAAAACCTCAAATAAGGGAGTAATCACCCTTCGACTTTGGTATGGAAACGTGACCGGCCAGTTCAACCTTAGTGATAACCTTCGAAGTATTATTATATTATGTTCTATAACGAGAGGAAAAATTATACCCTGTGGTTCAAGTCACGCAAATATGCGCTATTTGCACTGTGTGCACCCAAACTAGTATTGTTCAAATCCGCTATACAGCACCAACGCGCTAGAGACTATAAACTATATTCGAATAGCGCGCTTTATTATACGCTATCGTTATAACGAAACAAGGCGCTCGCGCTAGATGCATATGCTAGGTGTCGTCACAATAGCGTCAGGCGCAACAGTATAACGCGGATATGCGCAAAGCGTGTTAACGCGACCGAAAGCGCGCGATGACTGAAGCTTGGCGCTATGCCGCTATCCGCTATACTGTTATAGTGACAGTATAGCGGATAGCGGCATAGCGCCAAGCTTCAGTCATCGCGCTGTTTCGGTCGCGTTAACACGCTTTGCGCATATCCGCGTTATAGGCCTACCCAGCCACGTTAGTGGACGCTTGATGCTAAACGTTATATTAATAGCGCGAAGAGAATAATATACAAAGCGCGCTGTATGCGCTACAAGGCAATAACACGCTTTGCTATGGCGCTAGATGCTATATTATCCACCACTAACCCAAACGGTCGGTTCATAACTTGCTACACAGACACCGCGATAGCATAATGTCGTCATCTCCGGCCGCAAACAACGCTCACAGAAAAGTGGCAGTACAATGTATGCACAAACGTCAAACTCAAATCTCGACAGATAAATGAGGAGATTTTTAATGTTCTGGTTAGAATGTTGATTGTACAAACATCTATTCACAAAACAATGCCTCGAAATGCAATACTTCTAATATCAATAATTGACGTAAAGGTTATTTTGGCTCAATTGCCAAAAAGCAAATTGACAGTAAGCACGGCTACATATCGGTTCACATCGTTTGCGCGCAAACAGTGCATATTCTCGTATTTCAGTTATGAACCAAGCTTTTGTAATGTATGCAGTGACAGCGGCGTTTGCGTGGTTTAAACCGTAAGTCACGTGCAGGATTCGAATCCGCGCCATCCACCCCTATGGCCGTGGTATGCCCTAACCGCTAATCTAACAATAACATGACATAAGACTCATGCATGACTGTTCCCTGGGACATCTCACTCCCACTAGGGATGTACCACTTCTTGAGGAACTTGGTAATGTACATTGTACAGGGTCATTGGAAAAATACTAAACTCTTCAGTTCACTTCTGTTAGTCCTAACCTCTGACAACTGAGGTCCTAACAAACATTTTTAGTAGAATGTTAATTTTTTTATTACATATTTATATGAGTTGACGTGAAGCACGAGGTACACCTGATGTTAATAGCCTCTTGTGTCTATAATTTATTATTACTTTCCTCGATGCAAATATTTAAAACTATTGAGCGCAACGCGAGGAGGGGAGCGCGGTGCGGTCCAGTGTTACCGCTCTTCTATCTTAGCTCGGAGTAGGCATTGTCTTTTAGTACGAGTATAGTATTAAAAAAATATATATTTCTGGCTGATGTTTTATGTTTTGAGTAAATTCGTAGAACTAAAGTTGTATGTCTTGTGAAACAGAGGTAGTCCATAAGAGGTTGTTAGCATTTTTGCAATTAATCATTACATCAACCGTTGAACGAGGTCTCCCCTATTGGGGGGATTTGCCATAATCCCAACGCTTGTCAGGCGTCTTGGGGATCACAGCAGAAGTTGCCAGTTCATCAGAAGGCACTGAGGTGACAGACTAGACCTTCTAGTATTTTGCCTTTAATTTTCAATGTAAGTAAAGGATCATAGTCACCTGCATACATTTAAAACGGGAAACTTAATCACCATTAGCATTATAATAAAAGTCAGCATTCAAGAAAGATCACAATAATTTTAATTTGAAATGAAATTATATTTACAATAATTGATTGACACTAAAGAAGAATAAAATAATCAATATTAATTGCAATTTAAACAATTTCAATAATTTATATGCCTTTATAACTTTAACAAATTGGCATATTGTTTTTAACATGATTTATCATGACTATTCAATAAATTACTATAATTTAATTGGAGAAACTTAACAACTAGCGTCCCTAGATTGATAGAATAGTATATAACCTGTTTCTGACGATTTCTGAATATCAGAAGTTAGGCCGTAAAAGTCTTCAATAGCTGAGGCGTCGATTTTCTGAAAAAAAAAACAATATCATTTATGTAATTACTCAATTAAATAACAATAACTCTATAAAACTTATTAACTACGTGGTAATACAAAAGAATACTAGCTAACCTGCTCCTGACTTAGATCGCGTTTTATTTGGTTAGTTAGGTATATCGAGTTGAAATCTACATGTATCGCATCTATACTAATATTATAAAGAGGAAAGATAGCTCCGACTATAGTTTCAACCACATTCGGTGGTCTTTTTCAAGGAGAGCTCGGGACGCCCGCGTTGACGTCTCGCTTAGCACTCTGTGCTTGAAACAAATGTGGTTGAAGCTATAGTCGGAGCTATCTGACTGATTCACGTGAGTTATCCCATATTATTTACTAAAATTAGTGAATACCACGTTAGTTTTTATAATAAAAAGAGGAAAGATTTACACACTCATTAAATTTCGCATTTATAATATTAATGTAATTGTGTGCTCCAAGCCATTGTGGCTCCGTTACCCACCACAGTGTCGTTACTCTCGACAATGTCGTCAATGCCATGATGATGTGGAGAAAGTGAAAACAAAGTTATTTTTTTGAGCAGAATAGACATTTAAAAAACATAAGGAGAGCCTAAAACATATACATTAAAAATGTAAAAACCCGACTGCAAGTTATTTATTTTCGTTAAAAGTTTTATCGTTCCATAGAAATTAAAACTGCAAGTTATATTATATATTTATTTATGTAATCGTCTTTTAAAGCTTTTCATTTTCATACTCGATGGGTTGGGAAGAAAAATTAATATTGTTATGTATTCATTAAATTTTGTTATGTATTCATTAAATTTTGTTATGTATTCAGTGTCACTTGCGCTATCAAGACAAATCTAACGACATCTCATACAATAAAATCGGTTTAGAAGTTATGGTGGAATAAAGAAAGTCACAAACATATATACATACATACATGAGCACTGCGAATACAATACTCCTTTTTTGGGCAGTCGTGTAATATCTTATTGCGTCAACCATAAAATTACGGTAGTAATAAACATAGTAATAATAAGTAATTAGTAATAATATACACTTCCGTTACTTTTTTGGAATGACGTTATATCAATAGGACTGAGAGGTGACAGACTAGAGCTGCTATTCTTGCTTCCCGACTTCTTGAACCCGACTGTATCTTCCCGTAGGAGTCGTAAGAGGCGAAGAAAGTAAAAATACCAGAAAATAAGCAGCAGTGCCTGCTCTGAAGTACAACCAATTAACACTGCGATCTCCAAGTTCAGTTATTCGTATCTGGAGAAGTATTTTTTGTTTGATACTAGATAACAAGAGAAACCTGTTTCATTACCGTCAATGAAAATTTTTGGTTGTATAAAATCTTTTATGCTAAAATCATGTAATATGATAAAATAAAACATGCTGATTGTTTTTTTTATTTTATTCAATGAACATTTTATTTTATACAGGCTGTTCTGTTATTCGTACTGTCGACGTGGAGCAGTCTCACCGACGCTGGTGTACTCTGTCATTGTAAGCCAATCCGTTTAGTCTTCCTCATTCGTACCTAAGCGAGCGAGCATTTTTGTAAGTTGTTACATCGAATATTTCATCATTAAGCAGACAGAAGTTGTATGTCTCTCCAACACTGATGTACACCTTCAATGTGGCTCCATCAGAATCAGAATCATTTATTTGTCAGAACATGGTACGTATACATTAACAGAAGCATACAAGTACATCACCCGTACCTAAGCAAAGCCAGCGTTTCGTTACGCACATCAACTGTTGCCGTAACTCATCATGTCATGCCGTAGCATGCTACAATTATGGGGCAGCTCACACTGGGGGAGCTCTATCGCGCGAACTGAATGAGGGTATAGCTACTTACATCGACCATGTCGTCATCAAAAAGCAGCCAGAAGCCGTGGCTCTTCACGATGCTGATGTAGTGGCCTCGGTTGGGCCCCGAGCCGCAGTGAACCACAACAGCTACCAGGTCGTACAGCCGGTCGGGGTTTACTGCATCGTCCGACTGTATGTACAAATACTAAGTGTTCCATTAAACAGGTTTTTTCATTTTATGTAAAGAAAATTTATTGCTTTAATCAATAGTTTGGGAAAAAAAATCTAGGGTTTTTTTTTCAAAATAAAATTAATATAGGCTATATTTTGCCCACTACATCACCTGTTGGTAGGTTACGACGTTGTCGAAGATGGTAATGCAAATTGGCAGTAGATACCAACACAAAAGACAACTCTTACTATCAAACAATCTACCTGGACGATCTCCTTTGACGTTTAAATAATAAACTAAATTAAAGTAATACAATTGGAGCACGAAATTTCGGCTAGAAATAGCGTGCCCAGGTGACCGCTTTAGGCTGTCTGGAGGAGTTGGCTTGGCTTAAAGTTGTGTGGCATTTATAAAGTTTCGAGATCGACTATGTGACGACATGCAATACACGATTATAACTGAACTGTGTATGCTTTATAGTAAGTAAGTACCATAAAGCATAATAAAGCCATACCCACTAAGCCTTAAATGCGTAATTACGCATTTATGGCTTAGTGGGTATGGCTAAGAGCTTGATAGCCCTGCATGTCCAATGATTGTATTCGGCTGCGGGCTCGAACTTCACCATATGGTGATGGTGAAAGAATTGTAAATGCTCTCCTGGCTCACTAACACACTCCGGTAGAACAATCAATCACCAAATGTTAAGTTCCAGCAGCTCTGCTGTCCTTCACAGCCAGTTCCCACTCTAGTTATTAATATAATTAAAGTAATATAGTTATAATAAGCCTGTTTATCAATATCAACCGCATCACCATTTAACAACAGATGAAGGTCAAGGACTAATATATAAGCTGTAAAAAAATATAGTCCTGATTAATTTCACCCAGAACTACAACATATAAAATATTTCAAGAAAACATCAAATTAATATGGTGATTGTACAACTTTAAACGGTTTAAATCGCGTATATTTGTCATTATTTTTGTTCGACGTTTGTCACGGGGTGTCAGTCACCCCGTGACCACTGCACACTGCACTGACAAATATACGCGACTAGTTTTCCGGGCGCGGCTCCGCCCGCGCGTATGTCGGTTATCGCGCTAAAAATTAACCTCTTTTGCGCAGTTGAATAAAAACTATCCTGTTTTTTCCCGGGTCTCAAACTATTTCCATACCAAATTTCATTCTAATCGGTCCAGTAGTTTTGGCGTGAAAGCGTAACAGACAGACAGACAGACAGACATAGTTACTTTCGCATTTATAATATTAGTACTGATTTAACCGTTTAATGTTGTTTAATTACTATGTGTAACAATGGCGAAAACCTAAGACAACATTATCAAATTAATATTTTAGCAAACATAAAAAAAGTATACTATAATATTTAGTTACAATTCCGAATAATTTTCCTTTTAAGCCGACGTTCATAAACGCCACGTTGCCAAACAAGAAGAAAATTCGAAGCGTTTTGTTCCTACACAAAGGATCATATGGAGGTCTTGACTCTCGAGCGCAAAATCGATAAGTATTAATTATTACGGATTTCTGCAAACGAATTCCTGAATCTATAATCTATTATAGGCCTAACGTTGACAAAATTACTTAATAATTTTGTCTAGAATGCTTTGTGATATTTCCATTCAATATAATGTAAAAACATATATTTGATCCTTTATAATATTTCCAATGAAACAATTTAACTTTCAATATTATCTTAATTTTTAGTATAATAAAAACTAATTTACTGCATTATTTTAGCTGTTTTTTTTAGTATAAATTGCCTGTGGGTTGCTAGGCTAGAATGACACTACCCTCTCTTTCTGTGACTGTCCTAAAATGTAGTAATAGGCGACTAAGGGTAAAATACCGGAGAGGGCGGCAGCGTCTTCGGTGAAACTGATATATCACTGCGATCCCCAAAACACCTGCTTAGCGTGGGGATTATAGCAAACCCCCCTTACGGGGATACAGTGTATAGCAGTGAATAATCCGGCTGATACAGTACATTCAAGATAAGTTGAAAATAGTGGTTGTTTTGCGAATTGTAACTTTTGCTACACTCTTTTTCGAACCTTTCGCATAGCTTGGTTCTATCATTTTTATTTGTATATTTATTTAGACCATGTCTTTTTATGAAACCAATTTCTTTCCTATGATTTGGTTTTGAATTCAAATGGCACTAAAGATGTGGCACAAAACTTCTAAAGAAATATAAGGTACATTAAAACTGCATCAATATGAAATGTTCAGTCTGTTTCAAACCTTACCGTGTTAAATAATCTCAGTTCCAATGGGAAGACGACTCGATGTGACACCTTGATATGCCTGTTATATTGCTCCATATACTTGAATCTCTTTAAGTGCAGCGCCAGAATAAGTGGCAGCTTCTTAACTCTCATGCGTTTCTGGGCTTCTTGATAGCTGCTACAGTGGTCACATTTGAATTTATTATCGCTGCAGAGGGTTTCTGTGTCACTGAATGTTTTTAAGCAGTGGGTTATGCTAGTGTTTTGCCCTACGTCCACCTGAAAAGGTTGATTAAAAAATCATTAATTTTGAATAGTGAGTTATAACTATTTAAACTATTGTCACCAAACTGTAAGAATACTGTTCTTGCTACTGTGAAAATTCTCATTTAATATTGAAATATTCATGTCTTTAGTGATTCAGTAAATTCTAGGACTTAAATCTAATCAAATTTGTAAGTAACTATGACAGTGCAAAACTTAGTAGTTACAAAATTTTGAATATACTTTTAACATTACAAACTTTTAATAAATAAAATTTAATAATAATAAAAAAAAAAGTTTTTGACATAGATAGTTAAGACATAGATAGTTGTTTTGTTTACATTGTTATATATTTATTACAATATGAAACAAAATATCATCATAGCACACTAATTTCGGGATATGTAATTTTTAATAATTATTATTTATTTTGAAGCAATGATTGCAGAGGTAATAGCTATTGCCTGCTGTGCGTGCCGCAGGTTCGATCCCACCACGCGCCGCGGCGGCTTGAGCTTCACTGCATGGCATTTTGCGAATTATCGCCAGGCTAGCCACCACCCTCAAGTAGAAAATCTGATGCCAAGCACTTAACAGTGTGTTCTGGCAGCAGTCCTCTAGAGCTAGTAAGTAATTATAAAAGTACAGGCACATTAGACTTAACAACTGTATGTCTCAGTGTGACAGGCGCAGACCAATTCGTTCGGACGAAATGCATCTGTTATAGGCAGAGGTTAGTCTGCTTTACATTAGGTAGGCCTCATGCTGGTTCAGTCACAATCACAAAAAAACAGACTTAGGGATGTTAAAAACATTGCTTGCCATTCAAGGCCAAACAATATAAAAACTCCTAATGCTACCACTAATGTCGATGGAACTGGAGCATTGCTTGCTACACAATAGGCCTAATTACATACTAATTTTGCTTTAAAATTAATGCTCTATTTTCCTGAAATGAAAGGTAGCAAGTATAATGCCAATGAGAGCATTTTTAGTAGGTAATATTCTTCCATAAAACCTTACCCAACATTTTTGCCAATTATGGCCTTATAAATTTGAAGAAAATATGTTTTAATACTTCTTGTTTTTTCATTTGTGTCGAGGTGATATGTTGTACCAACCCCATATGAATGAGATAAGGGTAAGAAAATTATGTTAAAAGATTGCTTGAAAATTTTGGCAACAATTTTATAACTATAAAATAATTGTAACTAGATAATACCATCGTCAGGATTATTTCCTAAATTAAGAATACTATACCTGCAAGTCAAAGAAATGTTCATCTTTGCTGCTCACGGTTTCGCAATTAAGACACCTAGTCTCACTTGTAAGGGTTCCTTGGAATATTTCATGTACCCATGTAGGATCTGTGTTCTGGGGTGTAGTACCGTTGCATATTACTGGCTCACCCGATGGGTTCTTCTGCACTTTCAATGTGCTTTGGTTACGCTCAGCTGCAATGTATACATATTTAATTGTATGGGGCTTGTATGGTTATCATCAATTATTTTCAATAACAATCTGGACATACACAGACGATAGCAGTGCATCTATGGTACATTTACAGTTTGTATATACATCTTTTTCGGGTGTACCTCTGGATTTCAACAGTTTTTTACTTCGACACTACACTACTTCAAAAAAATATTGTTCATCAAGTCATTCTAACCTAATTATTATTATCAGAAACTTATTATATATCAAGTCTCTGATAATATTAAATTGTTAAATATCTAACCTAGCCTATAACAAGTTTCGAAGTGTTGTGGCGAAATAAAGAGATGTCAATGTTCAGAGGACACTGATCTTTTCTTTACTTTATTTAAATATGCGGACAGGCCAGTAGTTACGATAAATTTTCAAAAAGTCTGGCCTCTCAAATTGGGACCAGGATGGAAACATGCTTAGCTTATATTTCATGGTACCAAAACATGTAATACGTAGGAATATACAATGGATTTCAATAATAACAATGTTAAAGAGGCCGCTATCCTTCCATTGCTATTTCTGGAAGTCACTTCATTCTACTCAGTCCCGAGGCATTATTAAGATTCATATTTTGATAAAGTTTTATATAGACATATCAGGGATCCCTGAGTAATCCAAAAATAATATCCTTACACCAAAAATTACCAACTGATTATTTTTGTATTTAAATTCATGTAGGTGCCTGAATATATATAGAAAAAATCTATTATTACAACTGGTGACAATCTGTGCATGTAAACAAAAGATAAGAAGGCTTTTGATTCTATGAATGAACTTTGTTTAACATAAACTAATGTTTTACTCAGTCTTTGGGCGTAGACTAGACTCTGCTGCAATTTCAGGCAAAGGCTTTCTAAGAACTTGTTACAAATGGTTTGTCGCTATACTCAATATCAGTGTTCCATCCAAAGTTTTTATAACTTAATTATTTTTCTTTAAACATATACTATAAATAGACTTAGTGTTACATCGCTCTAATAAAAAAATACTATATATACTTTAACCCCTATAGATTGGTAATTATTTGAAACAATAGTATACTATGTATAAATTCAGTGAATATACAGCTCATATTAAGTGGTTAACCAATTAAGATCGAGCATGCAAATTCGCACACCTGCATTATTATAATTTATCTTGTTATTTCATTAAAACTTTAACAAAATCATGCAGAACTATTGGTAATTCATTATGGCTATTGATGATGCTTTTACTTTGATACAGCATAATACTTACCTAAAATAATTTCATTTATATGATTAATCAAAAAATTCAAAAATTCATGGGCATCTTGCTGCATGTAGTTATCAAACTCTTCTGCAATTAAAATACACAAAATGATAATGACCCTCAGAAGAATAATAATATTAAATTCATTATTACCAACAGTCTTTTAATTGACATACCTTTTTCCTTTCTTAGCCTAGCAATGAACTTTTTTGGAGCAATTGAACCAACTTTTTTCTTCTGAGTAGCAATGCTGTAGAATAAATCTGCAAGACATGTCAGCAGAGTTTCTTTTGTTCTTTTATTTTTTGCTTTGTATTCTAATACTTTCTCTCTAAATGGGCGGCAGAAATATAGTGCTTGCAACACAGAGTTGCTGTAGCATGTATTACCAAACTGAAAGATATAATATCTCATTATTTTCTTGAACTGTACATACATTCAGAATGTTTTACATATATGAACATAACAGATAAAATCAGTTTACTTGACTAACAGGAATAGGTATTAAATCTGAAGCATATACCTAATAATTACTTTTATTCAAAATGAGTCCAGATTTTCTATCTTGCCGACTTGCACTTGGTTTTATCAATATAATCATAAGAGATAAACAAAAAAACTTACATTTACCAAACCAAAATAATGCTCATTAGGTGGGAACTGCTCTGACCCAATATCCCTTTCCAATTGTGATATATTTGCGCCCTGTAAACATTCATATTGCAATTTAGTTGACACAAATATGCACCACTTTTTGGTTAACGTAACGCACGGAATGCCGATTAGGTTATACATCCCATAAAATTGGTACCGATACATTCTAATAAAGCAAAGCTTACTATGGTGACAGTAGAAATAGAAGTATAAGCCAATTATGAGCAGAAATTTAAATTAAAGGATGAACAAACATACCATTCTCTGTTGGAAATTAAGGCCGAGATCCTGACATATTGACATTTGCAATCCTGTTTTAGCAACTTATAACCAATGGATGCACTCGTCACAGCCAGTTTCTGATGAAAAACAATTAAGCTACAGTTATTTCTCCAAACATAATTAGATTTTCTTTTCCGAAAAGTGCAAATTGCAAATGAAAGATGCACAAGACAACACCAAAATGCAGTGTTGCCTGAAGTCGTTTATCAAAAGTAACGGACGGCAAGTTAAAATTTAACGTTTTTCAACCAATAGAACGAATTTGAGGACAACCAGCCAAGCGCAGGTCAGGCTCGTGAACTGAGGGTTCCGTATCTTTGAAAAATATATTTTAAGTTAGTGTTGTTTTTATGCTACGTGACTATATCTCACACTAGGTAGAGTCAGACCAATATGTATTTTTCTTCCAATCTAAGATTTTTGTATTTCAAATCTCTGCTTCCAATATGTTCATTTACTCGTCACCTAACTTATGACACTCTTTCTCCACGCAGACCATCCGTATCTATTTTGGCCTTCCTTTACCTCTTATATCATCATCCACCAATCTATCTGTCTAGATAATTTTTTGTAAGAATGGTAAGTGGTATCATGTTGAAATATAAATAATATACAAAAGTCCTACGGCTTATAGCAACTTGATGGTGTACAATTTTAGCTGCTTCATTATGATAAATTACTATGGAATTGATTCATTATTTTTGAATGACTCATTATGTAGTTATGAAGTGAGGAGGCGAACAATTCTCTCGCATGGTAGGTATTTAGCGTCACGCCGCGTCGATCTATTACAGTTGCAGTATAACCATTCATGTGTCTGTGGACTGAGTGACCACATTTTTTTTAGTTTATTTTGCTCTATTTAGTAACTTCAAGATTTAGTAAAAGTTATAAAATAATATGTAAAATGTGTTTCGTAATTTATAAAAACTAATAATGAAGTTATGATTCCTAAACTGTGGTCTCTCAGTTCTCACACTCAAAATTCGGAATCTAGGTAAATACATAACTTATAAGCAAATATTGTATGCAGGTATTTAGTAAAACACATTTTAAAGTGTTTAGGAGAAAAAAACTGTTGTCACTGAGATACCACTTATGAAAAACATATAATTTATTAATTATGCGACAAAAACTATATATTTTAACTGCTAACGTTAGTAAAAGTTACATGTTAATTTGTAAAAGTAAAACAAGAGCACCGTTTTTGGCTACTAATGATAAATTAATATATAATTGTGGTCACTCAGTTCACACATGGTGAATATGTAAATTAATTCAAAGTTATTGAATTATAAGTAGTACTTCAATAATTAGTAGTATTTCAGTAATAAGTAAACATTTTTCACTACAGGACGTGTGTTTTTATCATGTGTTGATTGCTCTTAAGACATGGTCATTGCTATTTAATATTTTCTGTACAATTTATGTAGTAGGGTGACCACACACAGCAAATTCATTTGAGTCATTAAGCTTATTTATGCTAAGTATTTTTTATCTCAGAACCGCCGATTACGTTTTTGAACTCCTACACACACACTTATACCTATAATAAAAATATTACATTTACGAATAGGTATGGGTAAGTAGGTTTATATATATAACACTCCTCCTTGCGTCGTATACCTCAATGCTGAGGGTCGTGACCACCCTTCTGTATCACTTTCTCTCGCACGATCTTTCTCCATCTGTTTCTGTCTCTGGCGGTGTGAAGGGCGTTGTGGACTGAGGAATCAAGAGTGGTGCGGATCTGGTCGGACCAGCGCAATGGGCTGCGTCCACGCGGTCTTTTCCCATCCACTTTACCGGTCACGATAAGCCTCTCCAGGTTGTTTCCATCTTTCCTTGCAATGTGACCGAAGTATTCAAGGACTCTGCGTAAACACTCAGACGACAGCCGCAAGGAGATTTTGAGCTCCCGTAATATTGAGATGTTAGTCCGAAATGCTGTCCACGGAATACGTAGCATCTTTCTCCAGCACCACATCTCAAAGGCGTCAATGCGTTTACGGTCTGCAGCTTTCAAAGACCAAGTCTCAGCGCCATACGAAAAAATCGAGAAGACTAGTGTCCGTACCAGTTTGGTCTTTGTTTTTACGGAAATGTTGCGATCTCTCCAGATTTTTCCAAGCTGAGTCATGGCGCTCTTGGCCATGCCAATTCTCCTGCGCACTTCCTTCTCGCACGATATAAATATAACAACTAGTGTTAAATATATATATAACACTAGTTGTTATTTAAATAAAGTTCATGAAAGTGACTACCAAAATTTTAGATGTCAAGGTAAAGTCAAAATCAGAGGTATGTAAAATGTCGTGACTTAAAGCTGCGTCAATCATGCATTCGTACAGAAAATTTTCATGGAGATCAAAATAAATTACAAAGAGTCATGTTTTTCTACTTTGTAGTACTTGCTTACACTTGTGCACGTTAATGAACACTCAATGAATAATTGTACACCATAATTACATATAAAATCTCAAAGGAACACTAGTTCCGGTAAAAAACCCGAAATTGACTTTTCCTCTCTCATTCTTTCCCGCCTAAAACTTCCACTAATTTTTTTGGAGTGATGAGATTTGAATTTGGAACACGTAATAATGTTATAGTAATTAAACAACTTAAAAGGTAATGAATAGATTCAGGCGTTACTTTGCGGAAATCCATATTTAATAATAACAAATATTTTTGATAATAAACATTAAATTAATACTTAAAAAAAACACTTAAAAAACTATTAAAATATTCATCTAGTGACAATTCCGCCTAATTTTCCTGTTAAGCCTACGTGACGTCACAAACCCACGCAGTCTAGCCGGAAGAATATTCGACTAGTTCGCTTCTAAGTGAAGCATCTTCAGGAGGTCTTGACTCTACGAGCGCACGATCGAGACTATAACGAGCCGCCAGCCGTTTCGAAAATCGAAGACAACATTATCATCATTACGAAATCATACGAATATATTGTATGAAAAGATACTGGCCACTTCTAACACTGTACCATCGTCGCTGCGTCGTCGGTGTGTATAAAAAATTACTGAAACCCGCGAATACCGAATAGTCACAAGTAAATGACGTGGAAATGTCGTTCTCCAGATTAAAAAGAAAAACTACAAGGAAAAAGTCAATAGAACCAGATTATAAGCTCACTGAATTTTATAGCGTTTTGAAACTGATGTAATAAAATATGGAAATCAATATTAAAAAAAGGCTTTTACTAAAAAGCACGAAATTATTTGTGAATGTCGGTACCATATCCGTACAAAGGTATATTATACTCTCAATATTCTGTTTTTGGTACAAGTCCATTTTAAAAGATAATGAATCGATTTTAATTAAACTTGCACTGTTCTCTAAAGTGAATACCAATTTAAATCGTCACAATCCGATATATGGTTGTGGAAAAATACGTGCATACAAAATGCATACAAAAATTAATACACCTATATAGTCTTGTAGGTACTTATATTTGTTTCAGGCCCTAAAAGATCACCACAATTATGGGAATATGTAGAGTTTCTATAATTTTACATAATAAGTGTCTAACTATTATCCTACTTTTCCAAGTCTGTTGAAAATTTAAAGGATGAAAAATAGGCAATTATTGGACGACGTGACGGTAGTAAAGTCACGAAAACAACAGCCAGAAAATTTGAAAAAAATTACCTCTAATTTGGCGCAATTTGCAAAATGGTTCAAAATCTTGAATAAAAGTGTTAAAATTCGATTCCCAATTGTTTATCTGGTAATTTTAAATTCAATTATAGTAATTGAAATACATCGGCGTTCATTACAATACTTGTAGCACTGTAAGCATTACTGTTATGTCATAACTTTTGTCACCTTGCTGAAAGGTGAACGAATTTTATTAATTAATTAGCGCCATCTATTCAATTAGCTGCAAAATGGAATTATATATCAGTTCTCAAATCGATCTTTGCTCGCTGAAGTAGTGCATCAATTATCTGATAGAGGTCGCATATTCTAAAACCCTCAATCTGTAATATATAGATGTCGGTTTAGGAGATATAATATTTTCATAATATATCTAGCTAACTAAATAATTAATTAAATCTTAAAATAAATAACAATTATTAATAGGACTAAATGACAAAGCATGCCTGACAGATATTATTTTTGGACCTATAGTTTTTATTGTTAAATAAAAACTATAGGTCCAAAAATAATATCTGTCAGGAATGCTTTGTCATTAACTGTCAAACTAATGAACGTCAAAAATGGCCACGGGTGATTTCTCACTTCCTAGTAGAGGAACGTTGTATATTTGAAAACTTTTTGAA
The DNA here is from genome assembly GCA_963854805.1 of Plagodis dolabraria. Classification (NCBI taxonomy): domain Eukaryota; kingdom Metazoa; phylum Arthropoda; class Insecta; order Lepidoptera; family Geometridae; genus Plagodis; species Plagodis dolabraria. The sequence continues at coordinate 29,024,779 of OY978446.1, forward strand.
TAGGCTTAAATAACTGGAGTAATTATTCCAACGGTTTAGTGGCTTCGTGCATTACCATATTTGGTAATATAATGGGGCATGAACTTCCGGCTTAGTTTGCTAGTTGACTACAGAGAAATTCGGCGTCACTTTACTACGAGCCACGCCTTGACGAAGTGAATTATTTGCACCCTGCTGAAAATTGTAGATTAAAATCAGTTAATAACTTGTGACTATAATAACTAGTTCTCCATATTTCTTCAGAATTCCCATTGCACGGTTGAGTGAATATGTGTTTGACCTAATACCATAAAACTAACCTCCATAGGAAGACATTGTGTTATAGTGTATTTGATTCTTGGTATGTAATCTCACTGCTATTTACTGTGTCCATTATGTGTTTAACCATGCTCATAGCTCTTCTAGCTATAAGCATAACTATCTTGTTTAACCTATCTGTATTTTTCTGTTGCTTCTCAACCACTACTTATTACCTAAGCCCTTATGGCATCTATTGTTTGCTGGCGGGCCACATCCCTTAAGGCCCTCTGCGAGTCCCTAGTACATGCTCAGTACCAGAGGAACAGTGGACCAACCAGCTCAACATCTTACTGGACCTAATCTCACCGGAGCACATGTGCCTTCCAGGGTTCCAGTACCCGACGATACTGCCCTCCGTATGACCCTGAACTCCGGCCGTCCCCTGACCTTCAGCACTGACCGCGGCCAATCTCCCGTCTCTACAGCACCTAGCTGGGACAGCATACCGGCGCGGCAGTGTTGGAGCTGAGCCTCTGCACGGCAGACCTGCTGCTGGGCATCAACTCGTTACTAGCGGACCGGAGATAAGTCCTTGAACCGGGAAGCCTACCACACGCCACCTGTCTAAAATCCACGACCCTTTTCTCTTCAATATATTTATAAATCTGTTCTTCCTTTTTTATTTATGCTCCCTACTACCAATCATAGGTAGGTAGGTGACACTTTATATAAAATAAATATCTATATAAGCCTAATCATTCATGTGACTTTACGTTGTGTGGACACCCTACTACATACATTTTATAGAACATATGGAATAGTAATTATCTTGTCTTAAGAGCAATCAATACATGATAAAAGCATACATCCCTATAGTAAAAAATATTTACTACATACTGAAATATTCAGTTTTTATGTAAATAAACCAAAAAAAATGTGGTCACTCAGTCCACACACACATTAACCATTCTCCTTCCGCATGCCACTATGACATGTTAGTTCATTTTGTATCTTTTGGTCAGTAATTTACTTGCTACATTACTGCTTCGAGGCAGAATATTGGACTCTGCTAATAATAGTCCACTAATTATTATTTGAAGAGACACTTTTAATTTAAACATCTGTCACATATTTTGAACATCTCATATTTACTCATTAAAACCTGCAGGTTTAAGGTCCTAAACAAATCCTATTAAGTATAGGAACTATTTGGGTACCTTCCATTGATCTAAAAATATTAATCTAGTCAAGAAGCAACGTCTTATAGCTAAATAAGGGGAAAATTACAAGGTCCAGAAATAGTAAATTTGTATATATAGTAATCAAAACTATATTTATTTTGCGATCACTATACCTGAATGTTTTGAAAAAATCACCAACTGTTTGAATGTCTTATTGTGACGTAGTACGGAACTCAGAAAAGGAGAAATTAACGAAAATGTAACAATTTTAGATAGTAACGAAAAGCGTTACCTAAGTAAAGTTTTGGCAACATTGCCAATATGTACGACAAATTGTCAATTTGAAGACAATTTTGACAGCTGAGCGTATAATATTGCCAGGAGTGCGTTCCTGCAAACATTCGACCAAGACGAATTTTGGTCCCAAGGGACCAAAATTAATTAAGTATATTTACGCCGCGGCGCGCCGGCGCCGTTTCAGCTCTCCAATCGAGCTTAATTTGATCTAGACAAGATTTGATCATACCCGTTCCAGGCGACCTGTCAGAACTAACTATGCTCTGTCTGCCAAAATTACTACCTTTTGTATCGACGTCCAAATCTTGGCTAGCTGTCAAATGTAACAGATTCTACAAAATATAATACATTTTGTACAAGCTTAGTTAATGATTAGTGATTACTGTGTTAACATTGCTTATTTATGTAATAAGCCCCGTTTCCAATAAATTATAAAATATTTTATCACCTAAAATCATCGCTGTCAATTTCATATTTTGAAAGGATCTCCATACAGGTGCCTTGGAGCAAATCTAGCTCGACCAATATTTAACCCGGCCTAGCAGGAACGCGCCCCAGGCCGTAAGGTAGGTAAGCCAAAAAATACGATTTACGTTTCGTATCCTACATTTTTGTTGTATTAACTATTAACTACATTCGTCTACACAATCTACACATACATGTAGACGTACCTACAACTCCTACAAGTGTATATACCATAAAGTAACTTTGTATATATACTGAAATATGCTATATACAAGTGAATATAATGAATGCCAAGGTTCTTAAACGATTTGTTTTATAGAAATTATAGAGACAAGCGACTGAGGCATAGAATAGAATATATTACATCACTTCGTGATCCGATCCGAGTGGTCGACTCGACGAATAGTCAACTCCTTAGAGAAAAGTAATATACCGGCATGAAGCTGTACATCTACAGCTTCATGTATACCGGATATTATATGGTCAACTCAGCCCGGCGCCAATCGGATGACAAAATCCAATCCAAACCGAGGTCTGCTTGGCCCAGCAATTTATTCCAAAAAGATCAACAATTATCCTTTGTGTCCAGTGGTTAAGGCACCCGGTGCGTAACAAAGGACGTGGGTTCGATTCCCACGCGAGGTGAGAATAAAAAATTGTAGGTACTCAAAAATTTGCAAGTGCTCGTAATAAATACAAATAAAATAGCCATTGACTGCCTTAATACACAGAAAAATACATTAAAACAGCATAATCATCACTTAATCGGTGATGGTGGTCCCGCCCAGTGACGGACATTTTAGAAAGATCACCAATTACTTCAATAGATTGATTAAAAATACATATAGTAAATCGATATTTCGTAGTGCCTTTAGCATTATCAGTTATCACTTATCACATTGGTCCCTCGCTATGTTCGATCTTGAGATATATTATTATGCTTAATTTAGTTTATTCTCTCACTTGATCAAAGAAACTGAAAAGTTCAACCACAATTATTAGGGCAGCTCAATGGAGCTGTTCCTAAATCTCATCCCCCCCACAGAACAAATCTGATCATGGCTGACGAGCCGATAGCAGATAGAGAGAAAAAAAAATACTTTACTTAAGTTCATAATTGGCACTTAGCCTTGCCGCGTCGGGTGCCGGGCTAGAATGTCACCGCTCCATTTCTACCCGTAGTGTCGTCAGAGGCGACTATAGGTAAAATACCAAAGGGTGGGCAGCAATGCCTTCTGAGGAACTGATATCTTATACTGCGATCCCCAAGACTCCTGGCAAGCGTGGCAAACCCCCCTTAATGGAGGAGGCTGTGTACAGCAGTGGACAATCCGGTGTCAATAAAACATCAATACAAATATGTAGTACCTACCTAACCTTTTTTAAAACAATTTACTTTGAATACTTTTTCAATTACAGATTGGCTAGCGTTTGATCATCTCACTTCTTGGTGCCATAAGTTCTGTGAGTCATAATTTTGTTCATGCTAAGCCTAGAATTGGATCTGATCTCAATCCATCCATCAAACCTGCTCACAAAATTTCTTAAGAGGTGAACAATTGGACATATGAAAGCATTTTTGTGTAAACTGAAGCAGAGGTGCTTCGCTTGCACTGCTTGCTAGCTCAGTCAATAAGAAAATGGTGAATAAATTAATTAAATACTTAATAAATTAATAAGTCAAATATATACAGGTGTTAAAATATATTTTATTAACCTCAACCATTTCAAAAAAAAATTAAAGCTCTAACATTGTTGTAATGAAAATATATCACATGTCACATTCTTACCATTTGACCTCAATACAACTAATAAAATATTTAAATGGAACATAATTTTAACATTATTTTTATGTTAGTGCAGATAAATAATATGCAACTCTTAAAAATTAAGATGTACAGTTAAATGCAAGTTGGTAGATACTTTCAGCATTAGAATGTAAGTTGCGTCACCAGTATTTTTCAAGTGTCTTTACTAGGTCCTGAGGGTCAACATTAGGGCCATGACGTTCAACTGGCACACCATCCTTGTTTACAATGAATTTTGTGAAATTCCATTTGATAAAACTGCCCAAAGTGCCACCTTGTTTGTACTGGAAGAAAAAATATTTATTACATAAAAAAATACAATATCCCAAGTGGATTATATTGAATGAATGAATGAATGAATGAATAACTTTAATTGCAACAAACACTTTACATAATGGTAAAATATATAATTATGGACACATTGAAAAATAAACAAAGTGTTTGTCACAACCCTATACTAACTCAGCAAAAAGCTGTTTGCTTGCAACCAGCGCTGGTCTTCCTTTAGTATAGGGAGGTGACCTCACGCACGTGTAAATAAACAGTGCACGCTCAAATAATACATATTTAGAAACAAAAGCCCGTTTGTCCATATGAACAGACATTAATAAAAACATTTATTGATATACTAACTTAATTAATTAATAATTCTAATCTTGTCTTTCTAACAAACTTAATAATATCTAAATATGATTTCACTAAATATAAATTTTCTAATATAAGTGAAGATCACATACAACTAGCTAAATTGCAGTGGTGTCATGAAGATGAAGTTCCTCTCTTTTTTGATGGGCATATACAAATTTTTTGAGATTACTCCTAAATGTATGCAAACAATGCAGATTTCTTATTGGTGGTGGGATGTTGTTCCAACATTTCGATGCAGCGTATCGGAAACTTCCTCTAAAGGCGGCTGAGCAGTGCCATTCAGTCGCCAACTGCCTCGAAGCTTGTCGGGAGCCTTGGGGCCCACGACCTACCAACCACTTCAACTTATTGCTCAGATAAGACGGCATTTTATAATTTATAACGCCAAACAGGAGACACGCCAAGTGTACCTTTCGACGATGCATCATTTTTAACATCATAGCGTTGTTAAGAAAAGGGGTAACATGTGACCTGATCGGGATGTTAAAACAGAATCTGGCACATGCGTTCTGCACCCGTTGTACCAATTTTTTAGTTTTGGCAAGTAGCCTCGGATCGTAAACTGCATCCATATAGTTTAACTTGGATAAAACCAATGACTCAATCAACTGTATACGCAAACTTTCTTTTATGTAGGGTCTTAATTTATATAAAACTTTTAATTTATAAAAGGAAGTCCTCATACAGTCAGCTATATGTTTTTGGTACCGCAGTTCACAATCCATGTGTAAGCCCAGGTTACGCGCCTCATATACTCGTTCGATGGGTTCGCCTAGTATTGTGACTCTTATCGACGGAGGGAGACTCGCAAGTTGGTATTTGCTACCGAAAACCATGTATTTAGTTTTGGTTGGATTCAACAACAGGCAGTTACTCGATGACCATGCGGCCACTGATGAGAGATCCTCATTCAGCTTATTTAGGGCATTGTCAATGTCACACGGTTTGCAAGAGATGTAAATCTGCATATCGTCTGCATATATATGCACCTTGCAATTGCGAATGTGTTTCACAATGTCAGCAGAGTACAAAATAAAGAGAATCGGACCCAAAATTGATCCCTGAGGCACCCCCCGTGTAACTGCTAATTTGTCTGACACGAGTGAAGTGCCATCGGAATGTCCTATTTTTACAAATTGATACCGCTCACTGAGGTAACTGGTAAACCATTCGACAGCTTCAGAATCAAATCCGTAGTAACTTAGTTTTGACAACAGAAGGTTAATATTCAAAGATTCAAAAGCCCTGGAAAAATCTAGCAAAACCAAAATTGTACACATTCCCTTGTCCTGAGCACCAAGTATGTTATCGGTAACATCCAAAAGAGCGGTTGTGGTACTTCGACCTTTCCTAAATCCCGACTGAATTTCTGGCAGAATTTTCTGTTTTTCAAGAAACTCTGTTAATTGTATACATACAGCTCTTTCCAGAATTTTAGATAGACACGGCAAAATGCTTATAGGTCGGAGATCTTTTAGTTCTACTGGACTTGAATGTTTTGGCAACGGACGTACTATTGCCAATTTCCAGATTTCGGGAAACATTTTAGTAGTGATGGAGGTATTTATCAATGCCTGTATAATACCTATTGTATGCGGTAGCGTCAACACCAGCATATCTAGACTAATACCATCGCAACCTAGGGCATTAGATTTAAGACTTTTAATTATTTGAATCAAACGGTTCTGACTCACCTGATCAATATGAAAAACCGCATCACTATATCTATGATGCTCCAAAAAAGACAACTGTGTGATAGAAACATTTGCACTCGCAGGTAAGGTTAAAAAGTGATTATTTATTACATTGGGGTCATTGAAAAAGGATGGCAATTCACATTCTTTTCTAGGTAATAATGTATGTTTAAGATTTTTCCAGAGCAGTTTGGGATTTCGCAAGTTATTGTTAATATTTTGTTTGAAATATGCTGACTTTTCGTGGTAAAGGGCTTGACTAACTGTTGATTTTAGTGACTTGTAATACTCTTTTTTAACCTCAGATTTAGTTTTTTGGTACTCCGCAGCTGCTTCGTCGCGCAATCTCATCATAAGTTTTACAGTATCTGTGACCCAAGGATAAGAGCGCTCTTTTATAACTACCGACTTGATAGGCGCATGATGGTCGAAGAGTGAAATAACAATATGATTAAAATTGTCCACCATTTCATTAATGTTAGTATGCTGCATTAAAAGATCCCATCGAATAGTTTGAAGATCGTCATTAAAATTGTCCATGTCAATAAATTTTATAGGTCTATATGTTACAGTGTAGGGAACGTGTTTTACCCGCTTTATATTAAACTCACAGGCTATCAAACAGTGGCCATGGAGAGTACCTACTAATTCCGCGGTAATACACTTCGGCCGCAAGTCAGTGCATACCAAATCTATCAATGTTTGGCTAGTTTCTGTGTAGTGTGTCGGTTCAGTCACTAATTGATCTAACTTAAAGCATGAAAGAAAAGTTTTTAATTTAATAGTTTGGCCACTACTGGCATCTAGATAATTTATATTAAAGTCGCCTAAAAGAATTAAATTGTCATATTTGGGAATCGAACTAATAGAGTCGGAAATCGCGTCAAAAAATAAATCAATATTCACCCAAGAGGGTCTATAAGCCGTGCCTACGATCAACTGTTTGCCGTTGAAGTTTACCACGAGCCACATCTGTTCAACGGTGGTGTGTAACGGGTCCACCGGGTGGCGCCAGGTCCGCACGGTAAGTCCGCTTCTCACGTAGAAACCAACACCGCCACCACGCGAGCGATGTGTGCGCGTCCTCGGCGTGTGCCTCAACCGGTAGCCGGGGATAGCGGGCGCTCGCCCCTCCTCCCCCGCGTGTAACCAGGTTTCGTTGAGCGCTAGGATGTCGACACCAAACCGACAGACTGAAGCTATAATGTTGTCGTGGTTGGTGCCAAGAGAACCTGCATTGTATACTCCAACACTAAAATTTCTGGTAGCCATTTACATACTTAAAAAATATTCAAAACAATAACGAGGGTAATGTACACGTAAAGAAATTGACACCAATGCAATTGAAGAGAAACATAAAAATATAAGTAAAACTAAACATTTTATGAAATAAATAATATTAAAAAATTTAAAAATAAAATCTTTCGATGTATAAATTACTGTAACATAGTGATTTATTGAACCACAGAGACAAGATTCAAAATCTTTAAAAACAATGGGACTATACAAATATAATATTACCAAACCCGATAGTGCGCAGGGATAAAACTTCCCATATAGTTCGTACCCCAAGCATATTAGACCGGTGGCGGTGGCACCGCACCGCCCGCGCTCGCGCTCCCAAATATTTTCTCGACGTCCTGCTCTGAGCGCACCCGGAAGGACGCCCTGCCTGTCTCGCGACGAACAAAGATGCGCCCGTCCCTGGACCAAACATACCTCCAACCGTATGTGCGCGCCGCCTCGCGTGCTTTGAAAAAAATCTGTTTATTATGCTTGGAGAGGCGCTCGTTCACATAAAATCTGGTGGGAGCAGCAGCGAACCCAAGGCCCTCTGTTGTGCAGGCACGCCGAACACGCGCTGCGTGCAGAAATGCGTCGCGCAGCGCTCGGCGCACCAGCCTTACCACCAGCGGACGTGGCCGGGGCGCCTCTTTCGGCGCGCCGGCACCGTTTGATTGCACACGTCGGACGCCTATTCTCTCTGCTAAAACGAGATCACGGTCCTCGTAAGTCACGCCCAACTTCTCTGCAATTCTGCCCACGAGATGAACAGCGTTCTCTCCCTGCTCTTCCGGTATTCCGCTTATCTCAAAATCGTTGCAAACGGCATCTTGCTCCCGATCGTTCAGTTGTGCCTTTAAGTCATCGATGGTAGTGAGCAGATCGCCTACTTCCTGTCCAGCCTGCCCTGCCTGTAACTCGGCACATTTCCTCTCCACATACACCAGTCGCGTCTCCATACTATCCAGACGCCCACCGAACCCTTCGACGATGCCCCGAAGTACACTAAATTCTTCTTTTATAATTGTAAGGTCATTTTTAAAAGACATCATATTTTCGTTCACCAGTTTCATCTCTTTCAACACCTCTGCACAAGTGCCACAGTCCCGGCTACCCTGCTGATAAGTATGCACATAAACTGCTCTCTCATCGCATACTGGGTGCTCGGTGTTATCCTTACTGGTGGTAACTGACTTGCAATCCTGACATAGCCAGTCGGTTGCAACCTTTACGTCACCCGGAAACCGTACACAAGATTTGTGAAAATATGCCGAACATTTGGAGCAGCTAACGCCCTCTGCTGAATTCGCAAAGCGACCACAAGAGTTGCACTTCTTGGGCATTTTGTGCAGTGGTACTGGATCTGATATTCTCAATATATTGTGGATAGCAAGCAGTGCAGAGTCAATCCGCTAGATGGCGTGACGTTATGTGTATGGTGTGTCGTTTCCAAGTTATAAAGTACCCACTTATAGTAACAAACAAAATAGTAAGAAACTGGGACACAATTATCAACACTATAAATAATTAGTTCGATGTAATTAGAACACACCAATCCTCGCACAGCTGCACGATACAACACAACACAGTTTAAAATTTATTTAAGGTGAAAAAATGCAAGGAAACTATAATTTACGTTATAAAAAGCAAGAGCGCACACTGTCGTCGTATTGTATGTTTTATGTGGCAAATTACAGGTAAAATGTTTGTTATGATGCAGGGGAAGAAGCTAGTCATGCCCCGAATTTGAAATACAGAGTGAAGGTTATATATGATTGCAACTTAACATATCATACACTCTATGCTGAATTGGCAGCGGCCAGTAGTTTTATTGTCAAACCATTTTTGACTTTGTCTCTATTGTAGCAGTGCCTGGGTTGGCAAGCGGGGAAACACTACTTATCTGCACTCAGTTCATCTAGCGCCCATACAACTTTGTACTTTAACCAATAGCACTTGCAAGTATTTTAACCAATACTATGCATTACAGACATGTGGACTAAAGTGGAAAATGGAACATGGTTTGACAGTAAAACGCCATTACAATTTTAATTGAATCTTAAAAGGTTATGGACCAATTTTTTACAATATTAAGTCCTGCACAGATGTCCCACTAGAGGTGTATTGTGAATTTCCTTCTGTTAGCTTCTACCCTAGCCATCCTAACTCCTGGCCGGAGGAAGACTACTTTGCTGGCTTACTCATTTAACTAACTCACTTAAATTTTGCCCGTGTAACCGTTCCTTCAACTTTTACACTATTTATATTAATTAAATAGCCGTTGTGAACTCATTCGTAAAGTATTAAATTTAGTTTATTTTTATTGCTTTTGTTTAGGTATGTTTTTTCCCATAAATCAACTTATTTTGAGGTTCCAGTCATTACTAGCAAATGGTGTACAAGGATATAGACACAATTTACGGAAACAAATGATTTTATGAAAAAGAAAGTTGAGGATAAAGACATTGTAAAATCTTTTCTACAACAAGACGAAAATGATAACTATAAAGTGCATGCAATGAGCTTAGAAATGCAAAGCGAATGGCTAACCATAGGTGAATTTTGTATCCCTCTGGCGTCAAAGTGGCGTACCCTGATATACGATTGGTCACCTGCCTTATTAAAATTTTATCTTAACGCCTTTCAGATGACCCTCCCAGACCAAAGTAACTTAGTAAGATGGGGGAAAGCCACCGAAGTCTTGCGGTATTTGTCGGGAGGCGATAGGTACAGCAAGGCACTTATTGGTAGGATGCAAGGTGCTCCTTGATAGGGGTCATTATTCACGTCGCCATGATAGAGTCCTTGAAATCATACGAGAAGCGGCGAGTCTCTCGGTAGCTAGAGCAAAAAAAGGTTTCACCACAAACAAACAACACATAGATTTTGTAAAAGTGGGGTCATCTACAAAATTTTAAATCCAAGCCTTACTCCATCTTAGGCACAGCTCCCGATTGGACTCTTTTGATGGACACGTATGAAAAACACTACAAAATTCCTGAGGATGTTGGTGTTTGTTTCGTCTTCCAGACCAGACATATTTCTATACTCAAAAGATCTAAAACGCACTTATAGAACTTACTGTGCCGTGGGAAACAAACATACCTAAGGACCACACATTAAAAACAAATATTATGACCTAACAAATGAATTAACCAAAAACGGTTATGTGGTTAATTTATATGCTGTAGAAGTTGGAGCAAGGGGTATGCCAGCGAAATCCCTATATAACCTACTTAAAGACCTTGGCCTGCCAAGAACAACCGTAACTTCCATCCTAGAATGTGTACCTAAGGCAGCATTAGTAGGATCTTACCAAATTTGGTTAGATAGGGGAGGAGGTTTGAGCGGGAAGGGGAGTGTTGATGCATTGTAAAGAGGCCTCTTAACCCTGCACCTGGGTTGCAAGCCCCAGGCCCCTCTAGCCTCTTCCTCTGCAACGCTATGGACCCAGCACCCGCACGGTGAATCCATGTAATGCTAAGTAATTTTTCTCTTATAAACCAATTTTTATGAACAGAATTATAAATCAGTGTTTTGGGTAGCAATCCAATATCAGTTTTTCAACTAGCTTTATCTGGCTATAACGAAAGATATGTTATCCAAGATAATTTCAATGATTTTCTGCCTGTTCATTTACTGATTCATAGATATGACATAATTTAAAAGTAATGCAAAGAACCATTATTAATGCATTAAAAGTTAATTTTAACTAGACTACTTCCATGATTTTAACATTGTATGCTTTTTGATTTCTTCTCAACAAATTCATGAAACATATGATTAAGTACTAGAGCATATATTATCTGCTATGTATCAACATGTGATAAATATGCTGTGTCACCATTACACAACACAATTATTGTCATGGTAATAAATATCAAGGTAAATAAACCCTATTTTTTTTTAATTTTTTTTTTATGCCTAATCGGTTAGCCTTTGACCACTATCTCACCTGATGGTAAGTGATGATGTGGTTGAAGATGTTGTACAGGCTAACCTAGAAATACTGGCTCTCAAGGACTGCTGCCGGAACACACCGTTAGGTGCTTGGCGACAGATTTTCAACTTGAGGCTGGTAGCTAGCCAGGCGGGCATTCTCAAAGTGCCCTACCACCATGCTGTAACGACTGCCATCCTAAGAAAACAACCGGGACCGACGGCTTAACGTGCCCTCCGAAGCACGGAAGCGCTCAGTAGTAATGTCACCAGCGGTCAACTCCTGACCGCGGCGGACGTTGCTTAACTTTGCTGATCGATTCAGAATGGCTAAGCAAACTTCGCTACGAGCGCTTCAAGAGATTATCTTTAAGATTATCCTTAAGCCATTAGTACTAATGCCAACCCCTATATCTTAGTGTATACAAAAATCAAAAGTAGAAAGTTAAAAGTCAACATATGCAACATGGAAAAAAAAATTAAATAATCATGAATAGAACTGAAAAAAAAAGCCATGTGTAATATAAAAGAATAGCATAAATTACCTACCTTCAAGAACTTCCACAAAGGACTTGCACCATCTCCATTGACATCAATCTTTTCAAACATATCAAATTTCACTTTACGCTCAGACATAAAGCATACAATTTCTTCTGGATTACCTGGTTCTTGACCTGCAAACTGGTTGCAGGGGAATGCTAAAATGCGTAGACCTGTAAATTTCAGTGGAGCATCATTTTTATAAAGTATACTTACATATTTATACTATAAATTATAATTACGTGTGGAATAGATGAGATATTAGAGAACCTGTTGATTGGAGAGCTGAGATCCATACATATATTTACCTTTGCTTTCCGCATAACTGTCGTATAATTCATTAAGCTGTTTGTAATTGTTTGCAGTGAGACCGCACTTAGATGCAACATTTACAATGATGCATACATGACCTTTGTACACATCTAACTTCACGTCTTCCCCTTTTATGTTTTTTACTGTGAACTCATGAATTGATGTAGCTTTTTTGAAATCGGGATTTTCTTCTGCCATATTTAAAAAATTGATAATTCGGTTACACTGCGAAACGATCAAAAACTTTTGAGCACTTTTTGTGTTTGATTTGATGTGATCAAAGAGGATGTAATACAGAGAGACAGTGTTGCCGTTTCATGAATATAAAAGTCCCCAGATAGCGTAGAAAAAGCAGCTAGATTTAAAAAATATATCACATTAAAAATCCGCTAGAAGTCGCTAGATTATCATTAAAGATTTCTGGGCTTTTATAAGTTATTTTATTATAGTAAATTAAACATTCAATGCCCCGTGGGGTGCCGGGTTAGAATTTCATCACCCCATTTCTACCTGTGGGTGTCGTGAAAGACGACTTGAAGTAAAATTCCGGTAGGTGTGCAGCAGCGCCTTCTGAGAAACTGGTATTGTAAACTACGATCTCCAAAACGCCTGCCAAGCGTGGGAATTATGGCCAACCCCCCTTATGGAGAAACATTCACCTCATTTGAACATTGGACAATCCGGCTGATACAGTACAGCATAGCAAACATTTAATAAAATAGAAAACTTCATAATATCAAAGATACTTAGAACATACAACCAACTTGCAAAAAAACAATTATGATGTAAAAAAAATCTCCCTCTTCGTGCTATAATTCTATATTCGGCGTTGAAGCAGCAAACGTCGACGAATCCATTACAGGCAGTCCTCGTACTTACGGCAAGTTAGGTTCTCGAAATACGCGACGTAAATCGAAACGACGTAAGTCGAGACATATTTTTTCATATGTTTACATGTAAAACTCAAGGGTTAGGTTCCACACGGACTCGAAATAATAAAAAATTGTACAACAGTTTTTCCATTTCATAAATTAAAGCATTCCTTTTGCGTATAATAGTGCTGTTTGAAGAGACGGAAGGAAGAGCTGTTAAGAGTTTTTCTTTATCTTTCAATATTGTTTGTACCGTCGTGCGTGATAAATTAAGTTCTCGTCCAATAGATGAAGTCGAATAACCGCGATCTTTGAGTTTTAAAATCTTAGATTTAACCTCCATTGTAATTGACTTTCTTACTCTCTTCTTCTCTTTATTATTACTGTCTTGTTTAGGTGGCATTGTTTAAAATTCACTTAAATATGTATGTTAACACAAAAACTGTCAAAGATGCAAAAAAACTAATTTATTACGTCTTGATTGTCCGTTGTCCCTGAATGTACTAAACAAAATCAGCGACATTGCCGCGGTATTCCCCGCACGAGACGACACCGCGCCCCGCCCGCGCCCCTCACGGACATTGACCTTGCGACAAGTGAATTCTCCGATATGCCGGAAATCGAAACAAATGACGTATGCTTGAGGAATAGTGTCAAAACATTGTTCGACGTAACTTGAAACGACGTAAATCGAAACGACGTAAGTCGAGGACTGCCTGTATAGCTCTGTTAGATGATGTTGTTGACACGGCTGACTTTTGACAGTTTTTGTTATCATTTGCACGACATGATTCGGCAAACGTTTCACTATGACAAAACTAGCAATAGGCTTTAGTTGGATCAAAACCGGTTTTAACCATGTTTTAAATCGTTCTTCTTTTTACCATTCTGGCCGATCCATCATTTTAACAATAATAATGGTTTAATAAGGAAATCATCTAAACCATATTAATATTCGCTTAGAATCAGACCAAACTAAGAAATACATGTTTTTTCAGCGATCTCGTAAAAAGAAATAAATGGAAATATGTTAAATTTCACGGTGATGAATGATAGAAAAAGCTAGCGATAACTGATTAACGAACGAAAGAGTGAGAAACATCAAAGCTCGAGACCATAAGTCATTACGATAGGGGATTTTCCGTGAATTTAATGCCGCCATGAGTACATATTCATAATGTAGCAAGTACTAATATTAGATTTTGACTGACACAGCCTGTCATAATTTATAAATATCATTGGCGTCATTATAAAACTTTATATATCAAAAAGTCGCTAAATGTCGTTATTATTATTTTATTATTTTTCTGGGGTCCAAAACTAAGAAAATGTCGCTGAAGACCTTAAAAATCCGCTAGATCTAGCGACAAAGTCACTAAAACGGCATCACTGCAGAGAGATGTGATGTGATTGTGAGCTAAAGATTACATAGTGCGGTATCCGGTGTGTTACTTTTCTCTATGGATGTGACTTTTCCATTGACAAAAGAAAGAAGAGGACATGAATTTTATGGTCATATCGAGTGCCAAAACAGAAAGTAAAATGGCGTCGGCTCCGCCCATTTCCCAGTGTTGTTCGTGTGTGTAAATAATTACTCATTATTTATTACAAGTTCGATTAATCGACCATAATGTCAAAATTATCACAGTAGGGAATTACATATTATTTTATCTTATATAACAAAGTACTCTGAGTTCTTATCTTTTGACATCCACATCCACCGAAATAGGAAGTTCTTTATTACTTTACTACAAATAATTACTTGTATATTCAAATTGAGCGCCTTAAAATAAGACAGTTGCAACTTTTAGAGATACCTAGTGCTCTATGCTTCAGAGGTTTGACCTGTCGAGTTGTTTGCAACCGAACGCGTACCTTATGGTTATGAAATACGTTGTGGTATGAAAAGTTGCACTTAGAATGCGCTCTCACATAGCAGCGTCGAATTCGAAATAAGTAGGTATCAGGAGTATAAAACTCTACACTACAATTTATAATGGGTGACAACTTGGTGGTAGTCTCATTCAAAAGACTAAGGGGGTACCGCCGCAGTGATAGATATTCGGACCAAAAGCAGTATTGTGCTAACGCTACTGTGTTTAGGATTAAAGAGCCAAGGAGACATAACAAATTGTTCCGGAGTGACGAGGTAAGTGTAGTGTCAAGGAAGTAGATTGGCACTGTTACTGTAATAGACATATTCCGGCTGTTCTACTCATCAGGCGTTGTTGCAAAATCATGGAAGATGGCTTTCGTGCACCCTATCCCTAAAAAAGGCGATCGTTCAGATCCAATTAAATAATTATTATCAAGTTTTTTTTTTAATTGAATAATTGTAGCAAGACAATTCGAGAGATCAATTCTTCAAGGAGAAAATTTGTCGACTGAAAACAATATGGCAAAAGTAAATGAAAATTATAAAATTTGAGTATTATTTCAAGATTAATCAACAGGAAAGAAATCAAATATTAATTAAAAAAAAAAGTTTATTATTTATAGAAAATTTACTTAATAATGTTTTTGAAACATCGATGTGTGTATTAATATATCTTATTAACATCGATGCAACCGATCGATGCATTACATCGGAAAAAACATCGATGTATATTTTAAATGTCCATCTCTAGTTCTACTCAAAAACCAGAAACTAAGATGGCGGGTTGGCCGATGGGCATGACCAAAGTGACGTCATATGTTATTGTTGCAATTTTAGAAAGCTGTAAAAGTAATGTTGTCTCTTGTTACATTAATACAATCACATGCATGAGAGTGAAAGGCATACAATTTTTTTTATTTCTGTGTTGAAATCCATCGTATTTCTATAACGAACTAATATATACGTCATATATTTCTAGTCCTCTTCTTTCTTTTGTCATTGGACTTTTCACTTATCCGAGCAGATACAAATGTTTAAGGCTGCGTTCGCAAATGATCAAACTATAATGATTTGCGGTAACAAGGTCAAACCTCATGTACTACGTTAACTGTCGTTTCTGAACGAGCATCAATACACGATTTGAAACGATAACTACATAGTAGTCATAATCAATTCCCAACCTCTTAAATATTTTTTTCAAAAACAAAAGCAAAATGAGTTCTCTGAATTAATTTGAACAAATATTATATATCAAATGCATGATTAAACGAGAGAGAAAACTGCAATAAATGGACTCAGTGTCACTGTCGAGTGATTAGTGACTACCATACACCTGACAGGTGAAAATCGTCAAATTGTTTTGCATTTTGTAACAAATCCATTTGTCAGGTGGCCTTTTTATTTGTTTTTCGATCGGTCTCGAGTACGTGCAAAAATTCACCGAGGTGATATCATAAATCAAATAGAATATAATATACTACGCGTATATATACGTGGGTGATATCCCGATAGCACTCGGGTAACTTCTATATTCATCCAGTTACCAGTTATATCCGAACCATCGAGAAACTAACCTCAGTTTCTCGATGATCCGAACCCACCTTGATGGTTGATGTCAGTGTTGCCAGCTGTAATTTTCATTTCCGTCATTCTGTGAAAAAGATGGTAATATCAAACTTGATTTACTGATTAATCATTTATCCTCGAGAATTTATAATAAGCGAATGTACAACGTACGAATCTGCTTTAAGTACACTTTATAAGATATATATCAAGCCAAAGAATATAATTTATGCCAGACACATACTTGCGACTAGGAAGCAGCAGAATGAAGCCGTATATATCCGTGTTTTAAAATTAATGGGAAAGGACTGTAGATTTGAAAAAGTAGATGCTGAAAAGAATAAATGTGATAGTATCAGAGATGCGTTTATTTCTGGTATAGAATCAAACAAAATTAGACAAAGATTACTAGAAAATCTATCATTGACTCTCGATGAAGCTTGCAATCAAGCTCTAGCGTTGGATATGGCTGAGATGAGTTTGCAGAGCTACAATGTTTCAAATTTGAGTGCTGTTAAAGGTTTAGAAGAAAATCAGGAACTATTAGCTATATCGTCATCTAAAAGAAACTGTTACTTCTGTGGGGGTCTTCATAATAGAAGAGATTGTCCTGCTGTCAATGTCATTTGCCAGATTTGTAACAAGAAGGGGCACTACGCTAAGATATGTCGAAGTAAGAAACCTAACAGTGCTGCAATTTTAGTTGATGAAAATAAAAATATCGGCTCAGCATGTATCACAGCAGCGTCACCAGATTCCTTGAAAAAAGCTACTGTAACAGCTTACATAAAAGGGATTCACGCTCAAGCATTGATCGATACAGGCAGTGCTGTAATCTTTATAGACAACGATTTCTTCAAGCTATGTCGTTTAAAGAAGAAACATTGCAGTCAAACTATATTAATGGCTTCAATTTCTCTTACGTCTCAAGTAGAGGGATAGACCTACACATCAGCTAAAATTGGAGATTATGATTATGAGGGCCTTAATCTACTGATTGTCAAGAAGCTGTGCTCTGATCTGATCATTGGACATGACATATTACAGAAGCATTCTTCACTAGAATTCTCTTTTGGAGGAATGAAGAATTTCTACAATTTTAAAAATATTAATGCTCCACTTGCCCTGTATACAGCATATGTGCACAGTAGATTGGAGTACAACTCAATTGTATGGGATCCCTACGAAACTAAGTATTTCATCATGATTGAAAAGATACAGCGCAAATTTGCTAGATACATCTATAAAAAAATGTACGGATACTACCTGTACATGTTTCCATCTCTTTTTGTAACTGGTATGGTCGGGCTATACACCCTAGAACTCAGACGTAAGATGTTTCTCGTCATGCATTATTATCAATTGGCTCGTAGCAAAGTTGATAATCCGGTAGCCCTACAGCAGCTGGGGCTGTTTGTTCCACCGCACTTTGGTCGCGGTGCTCACACTGAGCATGGTCCGCGGAGCCTTCGCCGATTGTTTGCCACGCCAACTAATCTACACACTGTTCGTGGTAAGAATGCACCCACAGCTAGAGTAGTCAAGTTGCTCAACGATATGTTAGCTGAACATCCAGAAATCGACATAATATTTTACGATAGTTATAATTTATTTCGTCAAAATGTAATTAATTACCTCAGTGATTTGTCTATGTAATGTGTTGGACTTCGTGTCTGTGAATTACATGTGAGAATGAATAAATAAATTAATAGATTTCCAAAACGCTTACCATCAGGTCCCGATCCTGATAAAAGAACGGCCACTTCACTGCTTTTGAAGCTTTGGGAAATCTTTACCGATTTCGGCGTATTCCATTTGGTGTCACCAACGGTGTTTCCAGTTTTCAGAGAACTATCGACTGGGTAATTCGTAAAGAAGAACTACAAGGAAAGTACGCATATCTCGATGATATAACTATTTGTGGTAAAAACCAAGAAGAGCATGATGAAAATCTGAGGAGATTTATGACGGCCTAGCTCAAAAATATGGTCTCACTCTTAACAAGGAAAAGAGTAAGTTTTCTCAAAACTCTGTTGATATTTTGGGATATAATATTAAGGAGCATATAATAAAACCTGACAGTGATCGCTTTCGACAGTTACGACCACTATTACGTCTGCCACCACCAATCGATTTACCTGCACTGAGAATAATAATAGGCATGTTTGCTTATTACAGCAAATGGATTCCAAACTTTTCAGAACGAGTTGATGACCTCGCCCATACACAAGTATTTCCATTAAATAACGAACTAAATCATAGTTTTAATAAACTAAAAACTGACATTGCTAAATCTGCTATTCATGCTAATAGCCATAACTCACCGTTCACGGTGGAAACGGATGCGTCCAATCATTCAATTGCAGCGACTTTATCACAATCTGGTCGACCAGTTGCATTTTCTCTAGAATGCTGAACAACAGTGAACTTAACCACTCAGCGATAGAAAAAGAAGTTTACGCTTTAGTTGAATCACTAAGGAAATGGCGCCATTTTCTCATTGGCAGACCATTCCCCTCATTACTGATCAGCGATCTGTTTCATTTATGTTCGACAATAAAGTGACGAGTAAAATAAAGAACGAGAAAATATAGAGGTGGCGCTTGAATTTGGCACCATTTAAGTATGATATTGTGTACCGTCCAGCCCGGCTAGCATGCACGCCGCACCGCGAGTAAATTTCATTTTGTGCTACCTGTGGCAACTTGTCGACCAACACTAACATGCGCGCTCTCCGTTTAATCGATTTTTGACACTTATCTGCGAGTATTTGCGTGTATTTTCTCGACCTTAGTTTTGAGGACGAGATAAATCGAGTGTTTGTCGCGCGTCTAAGTATAATGGGGGTGATCGACGATTTAGTACAAATTTACTTTCCGTCCAGTATTAGCAGACCCTTGATATATGTGTGTGTAATCTATACAATAAAGTTATTTGAACACATATCACGAACTCTGTGTAAATATAATGTCTTTTAATAATGCTGTAGGTAGTGTAGGTTGTTTTTTCAACTTTATTTAAAGTAATAGTATTATAGGTACTTAGCTGATTACTCAAAATAACTGCAAATGTAAATAAATGAGAAGGTACTAAATAAAAAAAACATGAAATTTGCAACAGTCATTTTAAGTAATCTAAATGAATAAATTCCTTTTAGGTTTCTGCACTAAATATATTGTTATAAAATATCATTATATTGTTTAATAAAGTAAACATAAATGGGGCACTGAAAACTGTTAAGTAGCTATGATAAAAATTAAAAACTATGTTTCGCTACTTAGCATTCTTCAACAAGAAAAACAGATACGCAGCCATCGTCAACAGAGATAAAAATGAAATACCACTACACACTTAAGCAGAATTATCGCCAATTCTATTTACATCTACATCATTCGTTTGAAAATTACATCAACGAGAACAGTTTCATTCATAAAACCATCATAATTCCTAATGAAGTGTCGAGAACGGTAAACATGTTTAATAGTTTATATTATTATGGTATTTTATTATTACAAAGTCCATCACTGCTTATTTCCTAAACTATTCGCAATTCAACCAACAAATAGCGAAATGGGGAATCGTCCACAGATAATCTCAATTAACGGATCTTAGCGTGGGCGGCCGTTGCTATCGTCCACCACTCTCTACGCACGAGAAAAATACTCGTCTTGTGTCATGCGTGGCAGATGTCTGATTTGCGCATGCTAGCCAGGCAGGTAAACAAAATGATGTTGGAGATGTACTTTCACGAGTATGTGCTTCAGTACCAGCACGAACCGAGAAACTGATTTCATTAGCCCTGTGTCATCCTGGAATAGCACGCATGAACCATTGAATAAAATCAAAGAATTTGCCTTACACAATCGATGAATTCAGAGATATGACTAATTCCTGCAGAATATGCTCTGAAATTAAACCTAAATTTTATAGAACAACCCTGCCAGAGCCTATTTTGATAAAAGCTACTTCACCAATGGAAAGATTAAGCATTGATTTCAAAGGCCCTGTACCTTCCAACACGAAAAATAAGTATATACTTTCTGTTATTGATGAATACTCACGCTTTCCATTTGCATTTCCATGTGCTGACATGATTTCTACAATGGTAATAAAGCATTTAAATTAAATATTTATGCTGTTTGGTTTGCCGTCATATCTTCATTCAGTTCGAGGTACTTCATTCATGTCTGCAGAAGTCAAGAATTTCTTAAGTTTACGTGGAATTGCTTCCAGTAGGACTACTCCCTTCAATCCAAGAGGAAATAAACAAGTAGAACGTTTCAATGGGACACTGTGAAAAAAGGATACAATTGGCTTTACGATCCTGCAACATATCAGTAGAAAATTGCGAACAAGTTCTTCCTCAAGCTTTATATACCTTACGGAGCCTTTATGTACAGCTACTCATTGTACACCGCATGAAAGGATGTTTAATCACACCAGAAGATTGACAAATGGAGTCTCCATACCCACGTGGTTGACAGAATCAGATCAAGTGTTAATGCGAAAATTTAACCGGGTGAACAAGTATCAACCGGTGGTAGAGGAAGTAACATTGCTTCATGCAAATCCAGATTATTCCTTTCTGACGGTCGAGAATCCACTGTCTCAAACCGTCACTTAGCACCATTAGGACATGATAGTCAGATAATACAAGAAGCACCTGAGATACTGAACGAGTCTAGAGAATCGTTCGTAGCAATTGATGAAGATTTTTATGATTCTCATAGTATGAACGGTATATATGAAAGCAATTTGGCAGCTATAAACAAATACATAACACCCATCCTTAATTAGTACAGGGTGAAGTACAAAGATGGCGTTAGTTTTCTGCGAATGTATGCAGTCAGTATTCTGTAGTTTTCTGTGCTTTTTTATAATCTGTATTATTTAACTGACTGGTGACTGGAGCGCGTTCTGAACCTCGGTTAGAGCGCACTCGGAGTGCACTGGGAGTGCAACTTTTCACTTTGAGTCGTTCACATTCACAACCTTCGGATAGAGCGTAACTTTTTATCTATCAAAAGAGGTCGTTAAAATGTTGAATCTTTAACTGACATGACCTTGACATTCCTTGATGACAGAATTTTATGCACTCCTGTATATTTAGCAGGTAACGGTAGTTATTGCTTTTCAAACATCATAAAAAGTCTATAAATTTTGCAAAGTTCACCGCCAAAAACAATCCTTCGGAACGCGGCCCGGTCTGGTAACTCACAGATTACATAGTCCTAACTGGTTCGCTCAAACTAAAAACGTATCGATATTTTTTCGAAATAATATATCGTAGTGTTGTATTGATACTTTGCGATATCTCGGAGAAACATATCGATATTTTCGATATATCGTAAATATGTTTTTCTTGTATTTAGCTAGTCTATAATATTAAATATTTGGCAGGTTGATATAAGTAAAAACAGCTAGGGTAAAGAAAGTACAAGAAAGTATTCTATAGTAAAGTCAGATTTATTTATTTTTAATTCCCAATATATTTTTCTCTAGACCTATATAGCATAAAAAAAATAGGCTTGGATAAAAAAATGCCGTAACTTTTTTTTTTTTTTTTTAATTTATTACCATTTAAACAACACATTATTATATTTAAGTTACAAGCATTCGAAAACCACTAAGGTTTGTGATGGATGCTATACTAGAGACTACAACGACGATTCACAATCTACTACAGTACTAATAAAACAAATAAGAGAAGAATTCAGCTCGCAGCAGTATAAATAAACAGGTATTCGTAGTTAGTATTCAAAACAAAAAGAAAAACAAATAATCAGTTAATAACATAATTAATACATAACCAAAGTTAAGGAAGGTGAGTACATATCTAGCTTAAAACATTACTTATACGCTGCAGAAAAATGACTGTAAACGTAAACTGTAAAAACTGTAACCGTACAACAGAACCTTCGTAACTGCGAAGGCCAATAATTCACAATTCATGGTTTTACGTTTTATTTTTATATAAGCTGCCAACAATAAATCAGTATTTAATCTATATTTATTTATATTGATACACAAAACAGAATAAAATCACTAAAAGAACACATATGATATAGGTTCACATTTACGAACCGGATTATATTCCTAAATATGTGTACACATTATGATCAGCATAATTAGCAATATGCACTGATTACTTACTGTTATAAGTAAATTGAAAATGATGAAATTAAAGCAGTGTTAGCAACGTTTACGCTCAATTTGCCATAAAAACAACTTTGCCAACATCCCTTTTGAAAATGTAGATGTTTTGGTCAAATATGTTAAGTTAGCTATGGTGTTGTATCGGTTGAATAATATCGATTAATGTATCGATATATATAGCGATACTAGGTTATTCGATAATATCGGAGGAAAGGGATATATCGTGTTCATATATCGATATTTTTTGTAATATCGATATATATCGTGCACTCCTAGTTCGCTCCTGTGGTTCGCTCGCCGATTGTTTCCGTTTTGTATCTGAATCCCGATTGTTTTCTGGAACCAGGAAGTAGGTACCTACATTCTTACAATATTATAACGTGGAGCTGACGTGGCTTCATTGATCATTCTGCTGGTAGATATTTCGAGCGCTTGGCTTTATTGTAATAGTATTAAAGCGGTTACATTCTGCGTTTTAAGGTGATACATTTATTTGATAGCCGGTGATATCATTGTGTGTTTTAGCTAAAAATGATGAGATCTCTGTTTATTGCGCTTGCGATATCTGCGGTCTTTGCCGGCGTTCCGACACCGGAGGAGACCAAGAGGCTGATGGACCACCTATCTGACCAGGAACATTTCAAGAATGAGCATCATAACAAGCAGTTTGATCACGACGCGTTTTTGGGAGAGGACCAGGCCAAAACATTCGACCAGTTACCGCCCGAAGAAAGCAAAAGACGATTAGGGTAAGATAACAATCTTATTTTTTTTTTGGATTTGCTATAATTAATTTAAACCACGCCTGTTACTTAGTTTGAACAAATTTGTGTTTTTTGATTGAAACAACTAGTTTATTCAAATCAAAAACATATAGCAATATTTTTGTTCCTTAAATCTTGAATAATGTATTGGGGTATTCCATTTAACCATTCAAAGTCGCCACAAAGCTAGTACAAAATGTGTAGGTACATATTGGTCCATTGTATAATTATCTGCACATATATTGAAATAGACAACAAGAAAATGTTGAATACATATTTAAAGCACATCTATTTTAGTGCAAAGTTTTAAACCTCATAAACCATGTCCTACTTTATTCACAGAGATTATCTGATGTATAAACAACTTCCATCCTGCAGTATCAGATTATATTCTAGGTAACCATGTCACCCACACTATGATTTGGATAAACAATGTTGCATTTGTGTGGGTGCTACCATGACATAAATGTAATGAAACATCTGCTGTGCTTGTATGTTTACCTAATTAAATGTATGGGCCTTGGAATTTCTTAAACATATTGAAATATCAAGCTGTGTAACTACTGACATTACTTTAATTCATACACATACCTACTTTATAATATAAGTAAAGAGTATTACGTGAAATCAAGTATATCTTAAATAGCCTCAATGATTAACTACCGCTGAACTGAAGTAAGGATTCAAATGTAAGTAAGTTACATGGATTGGTGCCAAAGCTTTGCCCATTGACCTTGCTGCTAAGCAGAATTTTGAACACAAATATCGCTGACATACTTTGAAAAATATACAGACCAAGGTGTATAAATTATGAGCTGCTCCTATAGCATGGTAACATCAGCTTGGCACCTGGTCTTGACACCGCTTTACCTCTGTAATGTGGGGACGAAAAAATGTCTTTATTAATGCAAAAAACACAAAACCATATTAAAAATGGATTTTATTCATCAGTACTAATATTATAATTGCGAAAGTAACTCTGTCTGTTACGCTTTCACGCCAAAACTACTGGACCGATTTGAATGAAATTTAGTATGGTGATAGTTTGAGACCCGGGAAAAAACATAGGATAGCTTTTATCCGACTGCGCAAAAAGAGGTTAATGTTTTTGCGCGATAACCGACATACGCGCGGGCGGAGCCGCGCCCGGAAAGCTAGTTAAAAATAAATGTTTCTTGGCTCTAAGCCAGAAACTGCTTCATTGGTTGTTTGGTGAAAGTGTCACTTTGTAGTTGTCCTATGGGTCCACAGTCATGACAGTTTTTGTGACAAATAAATGTTCAAGGGATAGAATCCGTTTTCATTTAGAAATATGTTTAGTTTCACCACATGATCTCCATAGGTTCTTCTATAACCCAAAATATTTTTTGTATTCTGATTCTAGAATGTTCTCAAACAAGATTGGTTAAATTTCATTATCTAGAGTTCACTGACATTTCTTATCAGCTTGTTCACAGATTGTTGACATGCCTTAGCAATTTCATGAAGTAGTTTTTTTAATTAGCTGGATGATATACTATGTTTGCTTATTATTAATAAATATTGTACCAGTAGGTACTATCAGGATAATACATTTGGTAAAAGAAATGTATTATCCTGATAATTATGTGAGAGCCATCACATGTTACTCTTTGTTTACTCTTATCAGATTCTTCATACAGTTTGCCATGACAAAGTCATGGAAATTAATGTTGTTTTTTTCAGTTTTCATTCCCTTTTAAGGTCAACAAAAATAACTCTCGAATTAGGCAGGTACATTTATTAATTATTTAACAAAGAGCCATTGAATCTGGCTGTGCTCAGGCAAATTTTGTGGTTTAAGTTTAAGCTTTTTCAACAATAATATAACTCATCATACTTTTCACAAAACCAAACAGGGTCTTTTGTTTGTCAGCAAAAATTCTGACACTAAAATGTTCAAACGACTTAAATTTTGGTGACGAAACATGCATAGGCGTAAAGTCGTTTCGACAAATCGTAAAAAATACTTGGAAATGAAACTCTGTTCAAACAATAAATTCAACAGAGAAATGACAATCTGAGATAGATACAAATCACAATCATGCAAAGCAAGTTTCAACTGAAGTTAATAAAAGTTTGGTATTGCTGATGTCATTATTTATAATATTATTATAATAAACTAACTATAAATATATATACATATATATTTATAGTTAGTTAGGAAGGAATTCTTGTATTAATAAATAATTAATCTATTGCATCATTTTACAAAAAATCTTAAAGGGAGAAACGTGGCGCCAACGGCGGTGATGAGATCACACCGAAAATACGCCGCTGCTAATATATTTATCATCGACGCACATAATATCTAGTCTTACTTGTAGCCACTTTGGGTAACATATTAAGAGCAAAATTTTTTCACTTTTACTGCTATAAAGTAACGAGGCGTATTTCTTCTCTTTAGAAAGAGAAGTTAAGTTAGGTAAACGCTAGTTTAAATTAGTATAGTATTGCAGTAAATACGAGGGAAAGAGATAGTTGTGTTGCATGTTTTGTTTCATATTAATTTCTCAAAGTACAATCAATTTTAAAATTATAAATTGTAGCCGTTGAAGCATTAAAATATCTTCAAATGTTGTAACTAATCATGGTCAATGAACACAACTTGGTAAAAAGAAACACGCAAGATAATTTGAGCTCTATATATCTCTTATAGCTCTTTATTAATGACGGAGATAATGCAGTGTATGATAATTTCTATGTTTTATCTTTTAAAAAATCCTATCTAATTTAGACCCCTTAACAGAACTTGTTTAACTGAAAATTCTAACAAAAAAACTAATAATAAAATACGTATTATTAGCGATAACTCAAATACTACTCGTCAGTTTTCACTTAAATTTAAATGGGACATGACAAGCACCAATTTTCGAAGTAAGATTTATATTTTTTTAAGCCAGCATGATGGGCACGCTTCCAACTGGTACTGGGTTGGAGCATTTGGACTGCCTATGAGTCTGCTATGACTTATAGGTTGTCTAAATGCTTTAACTGTAGTAGCTGTAGTGTTGTATATAGTTCGTAGTATTTTGTTTAATAAAGGCATACCGCCGGTATAAAAAAAAAAATCGAATATTAAAAACATTTTTTGTAAAGCAGTGATGGCTCAGTGGCATTGGCTATGGATTGCCGCGCAGCAGGTCCATGGTTCGACACCCGCCGAGGGTGTCGAACATGCGGGCACACATGAGACTTAACAACTATGTCTCAAGGTGACTGGCTCAGTGCAATTCGTATTTGTGACGAAATGCATCTTTTATAGGCAGACATTAGTCCGCTTAACATCAGGTGGGCCTCGAGCTTGTTCCGTCACAATAACATAAAAAAAAAACTAAAATCACAAAAAAAAATTGAGTCATGTTGAGTTTTTTTTTTAAATCGGTAAAAAAGTGACGATGATGGATGATGCAAAGTATACTATGTGTTAATCCAGGACCTAAACATTTTCCTTCAAATCGGTTTAGTTGTTTCAGCGCAAAGGAATAATAAACATACACACACACATCTTTACTTACTCACAAAATATCCTATTTATAATATTAGTTTTCCGACAAGTTTTTCGTTTCTGTTAAAGTTATATAATGTAACAATTAGAACCAGAAGCACCCGAAATAGGGCATATTCTTACAAATTCTATTGTTCTCGTAAACCGTGATGTGCAAAGATTCATTTGGAAAATCATTACAACAGCACTGTTTCTGACTTTTACCATGGAGGAAAATGTACGAACATACTTTTCAGCATTGCCCTAGATAATCATTATTCCATCTTGTACTCATGACAAACTAATTAAATTATTCCAGAATCATTACTGACAAGATAGACAGCGATGGCGACGGTTTTGTCACGCTGGTGGAGCTCAAAGACTGGATCAGGTATACGCAGAAACGGTACATCGAGGAGGATGTAGAGAGACATTGGCGCCAGCACAACCCTGATAACAGCGATACTATTGCTTGGGAGGTGGGTATATATCTTTATATATATAAATTAAGTGTCACGTTGTTTGTCCGCGATGGACTCCTAAACTACTGAACTGATTTTAAATTTGATTAGCACACCGTGTGCAATTTGATCTAAATTGAAGTATAGGATAGCTTACATCTCAATTTATAGTCTTAATTACTCGTGCGAAGCCGAGGCGGCCCCCAGTATATTATAAATTGCATCAAATAAACCAGATTTTAAAACATAAAACCTCAATATCTGTAAAAATATATTGACATTCCGCAATTCGCTCTACTAAAAAAAAAAAAAAATGGATGAAAATTTTATTTTTGTGTGGTACAACTGATATATTGCGGTATGGGGATATGAGGGTGTCAAGTTTAGGCATTAGAAAACGTCTTAGTACTTAAAAAAAACGTCACGGGGCGTCGAGGGATGAAAAACTTGACAAATGCGTGGACTGGGGGAGCTTACCCTGTATGCACCAAGGACTGTGTGAGAGATATTAACTTATATGTATAAAAGATGTACCGGTTATCTATTCCAATCTATTTCATACCTTTATTTTCATACTATGATATCTATTTACATCCCTTAGCACAACTGCTTGGATCAATGTGTTGTGGCAAGGGTCTTGTGTAGTGCCATATTATTTCTTTCTTTCTTGTGCACCTTTCCCATTGTACGATCCAATGTACATTTCTTACTAGCATATTAACTTTGATGCAATCTGTGTTGCATTTATATACATCGCACATTGCATTTATATTTCGATCGTAAAGTATTAGAACGAGTGCTCAATATAACGCCGAGCTAAATACACGCGCGCCGAATGTCAATTGCCTGAACTTTTAATGTAATTTAACTACTTACATACTAATAATCTAAAATAACGGTGAATGCAGTGTTTTAACTCTATCTACCTCAAGACTTCAAGTCCACCCCCAGCACTCCGCAACTAACGACACTACACCCATTTAATTAGTTGCATTTAGCCAATCGTGTAGTGTGTTGAAAAGGATTTTTCTGTTACACAATGCAAAGGCCAATTGTGTTATAGGAAGGTTGTCTGTTTATAGAGCTGCTACAGGCTATGCGATGAATGAATGATTTCATTGAGAACAAGAGACAAAACTCAAGGATGACATTCTTATATATATATTTTTTTATTGCTGATAGTCTAGCCTTTGACCACTACCTCACCTGGTGGAAAGTGATGATGTCGTCAAAGATGTTGCTCAAGATAACCTACCAATATTATACTCTCCACCTCAAATCAAAACTTACCCACACTATTAAAAATTATACCTTACCTCAGTTTTGAATCAAAGAATAGCTGTTGGATAGGACAGAAAAACATTATATAATTAGGTAGATTTATTAGAGACTATTCACTGCCTGTTTTTCCACATCCTGACCCTTGACTGCATATCAAATCAATGTGTTGTAAAAATATGAGATCTCATTGTAATGAACCGAGGCAGATAACAATGTAGGTCACATTCATTGAATCACCATTGCAAAGTGTTCTTAATAGAAGAAGCAGCTTTATTAAAGTTTGTTCACTTTAGTAACTGTATGTTGCTCGATCGTGAGAAATAGATTTGATGGTTTATTTGGTATTGGGGATACCTATAGGACAATCATTAGACAACAGATCAGTGTCTCTAACTACGCTCTAATTACGGTACACTTCTAGTAATCCTTACAAATCTAGCACCTACCACAGGCATGTTAATACCGTGACTTAATTTTACGTTATTTTATCTATTGCGAGAAAATTATTAATTCTATTCATTGCAACACAAATATTTTACAATGTTATATTATGGAAACACTGCTGAAAATTCATTGGGAATATCTAGATAACACCAAATATAAATACTATAAACAAACACTATGCGACCAAATTATGAAGATGATAAAAAATACTATTTCAAGATAATAAAACCGTACTCTATACTCTTATTTTGGCTAACTTAACTAATTATAATTATTATTACCAACGGGATATTTACCGTGTTTTTGATTAATTTTGAGCTCCCGATATTTCGGCACTGTTGCAAGCGCCATGATCACGAGTAAACTGAAGTCTATGCGAGTGGATGGTAGGCACTAAGAGCAGACGAACCGGTCTACCCTCTTTCTAGTACGTTTTTTCGGCAAGGCGATACTATTATTGTCATTTTCACTCACAACACTATTTAAATTTCGACATACAAAACTAACGGTATCAGGTCGTGAACTATTTGAAACATTTAATAACTTAACTAAGATAGTTGTTCCTCAGAAGGCGCTGCATTCTAAGGTAAGCTGCTTATCTTATCCTTCGGCGTCATCTGAGGAGCTGGCTGTCTTAATCTGCGATCACCAAGACACCTACCAAAGCATGGTGATGGGATATTGGATTTTCTGCAAACGCTTTTAGCTGGATAGTTTTCAAAACCATTCTACATGAAATTCGCGAGTGTAAATTAATATTTTTCGTAGCATCTTGAATGCAAAATATTAGAAACTAAGGCAAGCTAAGATAAGCTGCTTACGTACAGCGTGATTTGAAGAACTGCCACCTTGCACTGCGATTACCAATACGCCTGCCAAGCGAAGGGATTATGGAAAACGCCCCTAATGGGACCCTTTGTTAAATGTCGACGAAACATGACCGTCGTCGGGTGATTATCAACTGTAACTTTTTATATATTTATTATATAATTCTTGAATTCACTTCAAACTCCTCAAAGTTTTGCATGGCGGTAGAGAATTTTTTGAATGTTTGTGGTAACTCAGGTGGCCAGCTACCACCCTCAAGTAAAAAAATTGTCGCCAAGCACCTAACGGTGTGTTCCGGTAGCTGTCATTGAGAGCCAGTAATTATAGGTTAGCCTGAACTACATCTTCGACCACATCATCACTTAACATTAGGTGAGAAAGTGGTCAAAGGCTAACCTATCAGGCGTGAAAAAAATGTTTGTAGCAATTAGCAAATAATGTATGGTACATTAGAATTGCCTTACAAATGATTAAACGGTTCGATGTCCAATAGATTGAGTTCACGGGGATGTACTTTCATTGTAGTAGCGTTTAAAATGTAATCAGGGGAAAACGAACGCAGTTATCCCAACTGGGCTTAGCTAACGTACCTAGTTTCGGTATTCTTTTTGTTACCCGGCTGCATGAAGCAACTCAACAATGCGGGCGAGTTATCCAACACAATATTCTAATTTTTACTAAGTGGAGTTATAACTCAGATTCGAAAGGGTTTTGAAGGGTAAGCCGTATTGACACTGTAAGTGTGCAGTCTGAGTCCACTCGAATGCCGACTCTTATGTTACTCCTACCGTTTCAACCAGTATGGTTGACTGGATGGCAAAATCTGATGAGAGTAGACTAGACTAAAACCGCCTCCTATTATCGGGAGCTGACTCTTATCAATCAGCGTATTAAAACAAAATGGCCAAATAGTCAAATTGTTCAGTAGTCTGCGTCAAATTACTCCTTAGTGTATTGTTATCTACAGTCCTATCATACTAGTCTAAGAGCCGGTGGAGGTCGACCTTCACCCATCAGATAACACGATGAGACATATTTTTATCAAATATATTTTTTTAACAAACATGCCTATGATAACTTGCCTATCGAAAAGTTTTCATAGCAAATTTTTTCCCACGTCTCCTCTACTATAGTCTATTTTTTTTAACAAACGAGTACTGAAAATTTTACTGCGTTGCTATTGGCCAACGTAATCAACATAAAGTCCGTTCCACACGAACTCTGTAGTTACATGTAGGTACACCATAGCATTTTTTGGTAAAAAAATTAGGCCGACGTGCACTAAGTACCTATCTACATCGTAAGTTTTTAGTGTAAACGCTTGAAGAATAGTTTAACTGGTTTAGTTATAGCTGAACTGCTCGGGTCGGGTTCGCTTACTAAAACCAGATGCATGGGCATTTATTACATCACAGTGGGCGTAGACAGTGTGATAATATAGTGGATATACATCAGTTTAGCAAATAAAATTATAGTCATAGTAGTGACGCCAACGTTTTGCGAAGTATATTGATCCGTATTTCGCTTCAATGAGTTGTAGTCACGAACTTACGAAATGTCATAATTTCTGGAATAAGTTAAATCCGACAAATGATAAAATTGAATGACTTCATAATATTAAAACAAAACGATACATTAATGTATTGTTTTAATTTCTCTAAAAACATCTGGTAATAAAACCTCATGACGCATATTGTTCAATGCATAACGTAAATAAACATGTTCAATGCATTAATAAACGGTCAACAAGCAGAATGAATATTTTTTTCAACTTGCGAAATAATTTAAGACGCTGACAAGTGCCAAATAGCGTACTGGAACAGATTTTTAGCAAAATGTGTTTAGTTTGCAGGAGTAAGAAAATTGTATGTTAATCTTGATCACTATATCTAAAGCCAAGAAAAGTCCGAAACACGTTTCCTCAACATTTTCTCTATGGAATAAAATTGCAAAGTTGACTCTAAATTACGTATTTATCTTAATTATTTACGTGTGAATGTTGATGAAAACATATTAATGTGAAGAGATTTCTTCAGGGTCGGCAACGCGCGAGTCATACCCCTGGTGTTGCAAGCGTCCATAGGCTACGGTAGCTGCTTACCATCAGGCGGGCCGTACGCTTGTATGCCACCTGAGTGGTATAAAATAATAATAATAGCAAAACCTTAGTAAGTGGGACAAGAGAACTTCATTTTCCATTTCAGTTACTAGTTTTATGTTATTACGCTTACTTTCGGATTTTCCCAAAACTGATCGCGATGTCACCATAGCTTCTTCTCTTTCACTCCTACGCAGTCCAATAGTGACAAAATTTCAGCAATTGACAGCGTCTAAACACTAATTATTCATATGCAAAACGTTCAATAATACTCACCATACTACGCATTTCGTTAAAAAGCAAACAGGCAAATGGTTCAAAACGCAAATAGTCTGAAATAGTTGAGTAAATTAAATGAGGTGAAGACTGCCAATTCAACTGCATCCTATTATTTTAAATGCGAAAGAACCATCTATGTTGAATGTTTCGTAGTATCAAAGAAAATTAACACACAAATTTATTTAATTACAGACATACCGCAAACACGTGTATGGCTTTATGGATGAGATGAACGACAAAGAACTGAAGCACCCCAACAGCGAAGGTTTCACATACTCCAACCTGTTGAAACGGGACCGCAGGAGGTGGGCTTATGCTGGTGAGTGGGAAGTACCTAATACTCTAACACGCAAAGCCGCATGAGATGATGTAACCGCACATCATTCGGGTATAGCCTGTTGCATATATTGTGCCGGTATAAATACGAGATTTGTATACTTTGTTGCCACTTATCTCAGAAACGTCTGAACGTTTTGGGGAATTTCGTACATAGATTTACCCCCATTTATCCCCTATTGTTTTCCAGGGTTTTGGTTTTCTCAGGGTAAAACGGAGTCTGTTAATATACAAGGTTATTGGAAAATGCTAACAACTGTCCTAAAAAAAATTTTTTATATGCTTTTTACGAAATTAGCATGAGGTTGTTAAAAGTCTCTTGTGCCTGTAATTTATTATTTCTCAATGTAAATATTCAAAACTATATTCAAAGGGAGAGCGCGGCGCGGTCCATTGTTGCCGCGGTGGGCGCTCTTGGCTAGGAGTAGGCTTAGTATGTATTGTCTTTTACTTAACCTTTGACTGGTGACGTAGTGTTTGTGTAACATAAGTGGTGACGTGAGGCCTGACAGGCCTCTGTCGAATCTATGCGATTTTATACAAATTAAAATATCTTAGCCTAACTTCATAGTTAGTTGATTTTTTGTTTATTTCAATAATTATGGATGAAATAAAATAACTTTGTTTTTTAAAAGTATTATTTTTATTAAGGAACACGTCATCATAAAATTTTCTCGTATTATATCCGACAAAAACGACATGAGATCAACATTTAAGCATAAAAACACAAAAATCAACATTTTTTAATGTAATATTATTTTTCTCTCTGACTCAAATCAACTTATAAAAAAACATAAATCTCTAAAAACGTATGTTATAACAGAACTGACAATAAGTAAACTTCAATAATTTTCAGTGGCACTGAGGACACAACTGTTTCGCGCACTGCAGGCATACGTGCTTTTTATACGAAACACATTTGTAAAATGATTTTTGTCATTATAGTACATTTTGTATGTAAAAAATACAGACGAATTGAGAACCTCCTCCTTTTTTGGAAGTCGGTTAAAAAGTCTTCATAAGCCGTCACATACCCAAAATTCATAGTAGATATATCTTCTTCAAAACGTTCCCCAATATAGGTGTGTCACTTCACGTCCCAAACACAACTAAATAATAAAAAGCGAAAAATTTTTAATAGGGATAATTTTATAGACAATTTATTAAAATCTATCAGAAAATTTCAAATTTTCGACTTAGAAACATTTCCCTTAGAGTCCCCTACAGTCCGTCTGGGTGTGTGATACCATTCAAGACGCAGCTACGTCCCCCCTACACGACCTGCCTAAAAGAAATTTAATTAGTATAACAGTTTCGAAATTACACCGTTTTTCTTCAACATTTTAGTGAAAATCCTCAAATTCTAAACGTTAGAACTTGATCCTGTTAAAACTTGTCTGCTGGTACTTGGCACTGAAATTCTCTGTTCTAGCACTCTACGCCGTATTCCAGATGGTTCTGTATCACCCATCGTGTTCAATTGCAGGAACACGCTATAAAAAGCAGAAAAAACAATTAAGCAAAGATAGGAAAAAAGTAACGTAACAGGTGACGTAGGGCCTGAGAGGCCTCGGTCAAACTTTAAATCCGTGTAACTTACCAATTTGTCTCCCGCCGTCACAACTATCCTTGTCCACGGCGTGGGCGTAACTAAATTCGAAGCTACAGAGACGAACAAACCCGAGACACGCGGGGAAGGGGGCTAAATAAAGTTTCGTTAATGCCGCCGGGCCTGTGAGGCCCGACGTCACCAGTTAAAGGTTAAAACACACTTAAGACACAGAACTTAAAAGTGTCAGACAGTACTAGAAAATCTTATTGTTTTAAGTTTACAGTCCCATCCATCAGCAAAGAAGTTTTTTGATGACCATCAAATGTATGTGTAATAGAGAAACTCTACCAGACAATATGTTTTTCGGCTACCCTTTTATGTAATAGTTGTATTTAATTTTGAATTCGATTTATATTTTGGATTTTACAAACTATTTCAAGATACGGTACGTAATTCATTAAATTTACGGGCTACAGACCTCGAAACGGATCGGTGTAATACGCTACGGTTTGCCGTAACACTCTTCGTCGAACATCGAGAACAACTGTTCCCCGATAAACAAATTTTAAGTACATAGTTTCTTTAAAAAAATAATTTACTCCTATTTTTTTTTTGTATTATACTACAATGTTAAAGATGTTTTTATTTTTCAGATGCCGATCATGACGATTCGTTGAACCGCACGGAGTTTGCTGGATTCCTTCACCCTGAGGACCACTCCGCCATGAGAGACGTGGTTGTGCTGGAGACTTTAGAGGACATTGATAAAGACAAGGTGCGTTTGGATAGGTAGTTAGGTGGCTAGTTTTGATTTATATACATGCCCTTCCCGGTCTTTCCTGGCCTGTATTAGTTCTGGTACTGCAGTCCAATCATCACCTGCAATATTTGGCTTTTGTATGCTTGTTTGAAGATAACTTTTTCTTTGTTGAAAAAAGCTGCACTGTTTTACCGGATTGTCCACTGTTGAACGTAACCTCCCCCCATTAAGGGGGGGTTGCCATAATCCCCACGCTTGGCAGGCGTCCAAGACGCATTTGGCACGCAGGATTGCATTTAACGATATCAGTTTTCAGAAGGCGCTGCTGCCCACCTTTCGGTATTTTACCTTTAGTCGCCACTAACGACACTCACAGGTTGAATTGGGAGGTGACATTCAGCACGGCACCCCACGGGGCTCTAAAAAACTACTTTATAGAAATACCTCTATTTAAATTACCATTATTGTTGGTGATTTTCTTGCCAACTGCCTCGTTGGTGCACTGGCATGGAAAAAAAAAAACTATATAAATATCTTTTTTTTTCTCTCGAGAAATGATAAATAACCGATACGTTAATATTTCCCGTGTGGCGGTTAAGTAATGATTTATGATCAATACATGTACCAAAGTAAATTTCAGAAAAAAAATACGATTCATTTAATTACGCGGCATTGTCACTAGATATACTTCCATCCTAGAACGTGTATTTAAGGCGGCATTAGTAGGGGATGAGGCTCGAGCGGGAAGGGGAGCGTTGATGCATTGTAAAGGGGCGGCCCCTTAAACCCACTCCCTGGGTTGCAAGTCCCAGGCCCCTCTGGCCTCTTCCTCTGCAACGTTATGGACCAGGCACTCGCACGGTGAATCCATGCCCAAGTAGCACAAAAGCGCTGAATAAGAGCTGAATCACTGTTCACAATGGAATCTTCTGCTGAAAAAACCTGCTGAATAAGAGCGTTAGAGGCGCCTACTCAGCTAATATAACTCTGATTTGGGCACAAATTAATCAGCTGTTAGTTGAATAATGTGGCTGGTTGCACTATATAAGCGTTATTTGAGCATTATTAAAGGTAACAGGCGCCCTAAGAGCTGAACAATGACTGATTATCAGGGTATATCCTTACCTTTTATACACCAAAAGGGTTGAATAATACAGTACTTGTTACCTATTTTTCAGCACAAAGTACACTCCAGGAAATTAGTAACTCTTTTATGGAGCTAACAATTCACAAGTGGCAAAATTGTGGATAATTTTCACCCTACTACTTTATTATTATTTTGATATAATTTTGTGTGAACCATTTTGTAAAGTGTTTGTGGGGAATAGGCAAATTGTTATCGCCAAGTAAAACTTTATTGATTTTCCTCCATGTGCATGAAATTCGAATGGGAAAGAGAGTTTATTGTCAAATACTATATAATTATAGACGAAAATTTTCACGCGCTCTCAAAATATCACTAACTACTTGAAAATTATAGTATAAAATAGATTGATGATATTATTATAAAAAAAATGTCTTTTTATTTTTCCTATATAATTTGACAATAGGCTGTTGACGTGTAAAATCATTACATTTTCTATTCAAATTCTGTTGTTATTTCTGTTGACTAAACAAAAACAAATTGTTATTATATTGTATACATGGTTATAATCTAAAAAATGGCAGACAAGCAATGTGTACTATATTAACCACAATCAAACAGCATGAGCTGTTTAAGTGTCCACTCGTGGTACATGAATCAGTAACGAGCTGTAACGAGTGGTTCTTGTGTTAAACAAGTCAGCTACAGATTCATGTAAAGCTTGATATTGGGAAACATGTACGCAAATAGCTGTACTAGGTAATCATCAGTGAACCGATAAACTCTGCAGGAATTTTAGCCCTTTTTTATATTTCCACATATCATAATAGCTTAAACGACGTGATTAGCTATACTTACCTACGAAGCGCTGAATAAAAAGTCTTCAAAGTCTTATTTAACGGCACTAGTAGATTAATTGTCAACGCTAGTACAAGTATTCAGCTCTCACTGAGATTATGGGTAACATGTGAGCTAATATAGAGCAGTTTGCTTTAACTTAGCATCATATATGTTTACCCATAGTGATCATGAGCTAATATAGAGCAGTTTGCTTTAACTTAGCATCATATATGTTTACCCATAGTGATCATGTGGGCTTAATAAGAGCTGTTATACGATTGCGTGTAACAAGCTGATTAACATTACACTAGTTCCACTGTGTACAGCAATAAGCATTATATCTTTGTTATTTGAAGCCACAGAATAACTGATTACATTATAGTAGCTCACATGTTCTTTCTTAAAATGCAAGTGGTCTAAGGGTACTCTTGTGGTCTTCAATTCAGAATATAGCCTAGTTAAAGTCCACAAAAATCCTTTAAACTGCTTAAAGCTGTATAATATTTAACCTGTTACCTATATTAACACTGCGAATGTTACAGTGTGGTCTCCGTGACACATAATAACGTTCTTATTCAAGCCCAAGTAGCATTCGGAGTTCTATATAAGATGTCTAGTAGTTCACATGAACTCCAAAAGCTGTGTAAGTCAGCTGTATAAGAGCTGTATAGCTTGCTATAACGCTCTTATAGAACCAGTTTGGGCACAAATTAGACAGTCTTAAGTTCACTATGGCTGTACATTAGCAGTATAATAGCATTATAATAGCAGTTTAAGTAGTAACATCGGACTTAACGCAGTGTGATCCATACAATGTACATGAGCGTAATAAAGAGTAACAAGTGGCTAAATACACAGCCTTCACAGTTTAAAATCTGACAAAAGTACTCCAGTGCTACCTAGAATTCACGTGTGTCCTAAATTATTTCTTCATTTTATATAATTATTCACTATATATACAAATTGTTTGGTTTTGTGTGTGCCATCCAGAAAACAATTAACTCCGGCGGATATTTGGATAAAAATGTATGATAACACGCGGTAAGTATATACCTGTTTCAAAGACTTAATAATGTTAATGCCATGGGAATGCAACTTTATCGTGAAATGTATACATATTTACCGCTAAAATATTCACGCGCCTCTGTAAAAACGCGTTATTCATTTTAAAATATTTAAAACTGGCTGAGAGGAAATGTACAATTTTCAGTTTTTGATATTATATTGGCATTATAATTATACTACGGGAATTAATTATAACATGAAACCAAAACTCAACCGCTCTATCTGCGTATTTTGTGATAAATCTGCATGATAATTTTTGAGATTTATTATTTGGTAAATATTTTAGGTTAGAATAAAATGGTGGAAATGAAATACCGCTATGTGAACTGTTTAACTCCAATTTAATGCGGTTGAGCGTATATAGGTTCACATGTGTTCTGTTAGTATGCTGTTATCTATATGAAGTCCCACATTTGTATCACTACAGAGCCAATGTCTATAAATTTATTCTAATGTGAACTTATGTACAGCTTTAAGATGTAGTTCAGGACTATTGTGTATCATAATGTACTGAAATTTTAGAGATCCGCATAAGAGAATAATAATTATTGCCCGTTAAATCGCCTAGACCAGGTTCTAAGTCAAGTATGAATACCTAAAGGACAAATTTTGTAACAAACTAACAAAAATCACTTTTTGTTTTCGTGTGAGACACACAGTTTGGTGTCAGAGTTACAAAAAACACAACTACTCTGTTCAAGAAGGTATTTAAAATAATGTAAACAAATTAGATAAAGGTGGACAACATTATACCCTGCGACAGAAAAGGACAGAAAATAATAGTTGTCACTCAGCCATAGTAAAAAACACTGTTTACAATGTTTTAAAGGTGAATATACACCTGTCAGCACCGTAAGCGCCGAGTCGGCAAGTGTAATAGTGTAACCTTATTATCAGATAAATAGCTGTTGTCTGTTTTATAAATAACTGTTATTTCTGATATTTATCTGTTAAAATTCTGTAAAATATGGTTACACTAGCAGACTTGGCGCGTACGGCGCTGACAGGTGTACGATCGCCTTAAATATCTACTTAGACAAAGTATATGCTATTTATTTCTGACCTTGAAAGTAAACATGCGCATTCCTTTTAACAAGTAAGCGAGAAATAGAGGCGGGAACGGGATAGGTATAGATCCTCTGATCACTCGCGTGCGCCTGTAGCGTGCGTGATGGCTAGGATAGGATTTGTTATTGTATTGTTATTTAGTTGCGAAATAAAAATTACGTGAAGTGCATGTTTCTGTGTGTCACCGTTATTCGTATTTTATAAAGGTATTATTTGTTTATTTTAAGGAGCGTGTATTATTTGTTTATTAGTAAAAATTCATTTATGTGACTGATTTTATTGTAGTTTTAGGTCAGTTTTATTTTAAGCTATGAAAAAGTGAATCTATTATATAAATACTTGCTAAGTAATTTTTCTTCATAAAGAGGTTTAATATCACGGACTACCGTCTCCGGATTTGATTTCCAAACTACATTTTGTATAAAGCAGCGATAACACATCTCAATTCGGAATACATTGCTGGTTACCTTGACTTTATTGTAGGTAATTACATCCATAATAACCAGCAATGGAATGTGAATCGGGCCCGATAAATCGGGATGTGTTATCGCTTCTTCAAATTCGTATGGTGGTATTTTGGCTATCACCACACTCTGATATCTGTATATTTTGAAGGGAACTTTCAGGTTCAGGCACATTTTCCTCTGCTTCATGTACAGAACCACCATGACCAACGGTTGAATTCGCACTTGTTGAAGCAGTTTCGACGGGCTCATTTTCGGGCGTCGTTGTCAATCGACTGTTTATTCTTACAATTTGCGAATATTCTTTTGCAATTTTTCTTCTTATTCCACCGGTTCTCGCTCTCATTTTCCAAGAGTTTTTATTCATTTTCACAAATTGTAGCACGCGACGATAAACACACGTTATCAGCTTGTGGGATAAGTGTTATAGAATATCACATTCACATTCATGTTCTGCTTACAGCAAATAAGAGTAGTACTTCTGGACAAATAAACTGCTATTGATGTTAATGGACAACACATATAGTCCTTTTAACAGCCTACAGTGCACATGCGAACCATTTAAACACTTTTGTACAGATAGTAAAAAAAGGTTATTTTAATGATCACAAACAAGTCCTACTACAGATACTAGCTGTATAACAGTCTAAAACAAGTAAACATAACAGCCTTTGGTTTTATAAATGACCACGTGTGTTCTATTAAAATGCTAGCTCTATAACATCGTACAAGTAGGCCGTTAAACAGCGGTTGCCGTATCTCTACCCTCCTATAATGCTCTTAGTCAGACGGCTGACTAAAGGATAATTGTTAGAGTATTATAACACCAACAAACATATAAAAGTATAACTCTACACTCCTATAAGTCCCTTAGACAGGTGTAGGTGTAATTAATCGCAATAATGCAGCTTATACATCACGAGTGAACTGTAATAAAGCTTCAAGTACACCTGGGAACTAAATGTGTACTCTTAAATGGAGTAAAATGCTACTTGGGAGTGAAAGCACACTTTTCACCTATTGCAGGTCGAGTGTACTGTATGTAATAACTCTTCATAAGTGCTAAAGTTACCGATGTTACCTCTTGTGACATCTTATAATGCAGTTTTGTGTTACTTGGGATGGAATGCTAAGTAATTCGTCTTTTAATATTATTTAAGTGTTTTATTAAAATATTAATCTAATGTTTTCTTATAATATTTTTAAAATATTTGTTATTATAAATTATGGATTTCTGCAAAGTAACGCCTAAATCTATTCAATAAAAATTTCCGTGTCACAATTGATATGGTGAAACTGTACGGGTTATATTTATATTGCTACGGAACCCCCCTAAAACATCCTACACGTTGATGTCTCATTTCGAACCGAACTATTAGTTGCAAGCTATATTGTCCTTCAGTTCAGTTACCAGAGATTAAACCAGAGTATGATTGCTGTTCTAATTTGTACCTTATTTACAGGACGGTAAGGTGTCCCTGGAAGAGTACATTGGAGACATGTATAAGGCGGAAGACGGCGAGGACGAAGAGGAACCGGACTGGGTCAAACAGGAACGGGATCAGTTCACTGGATATAGGTATGGTCTATTATTTTTTATGTTATTGTGACGAGACAAGCTTGAGACACAACTGATGTTAAGCGGACTAACCTCTGCCTATAACAGATGCTTGCTTTGTGACTGCGCCCGTCACCTTGAGACATAGTTTTTAAGTCTCATGTGCCTGTAATTTTACTGGCTCTCAAGAACTGTTGCCGGAACACACCGTTAGGTGCTTGGCCACAGATTTTCTACTTTGGGTGGTCGCCAGCCAGGAGGGCATTCGCAAAATGCCCTTCCACCAGAAGCTCAAGCCCGCGGTGGGATTTGAACCATGGACCTGCTGCGTGGCAGTCCATAGCCAATGCCACTGAGCCATCACTGCTTCGAAATCACAATATGCTATCTATTTTTACTGTGTTTTTTATTTCGTGTTTGTTTTTTCTACAAACAAATATTATTTTCATTTTTCTGTTCGTAAAAATGTGATTCGATCAATAAGCCTAATGTTTATCTATCCATTTTATATGATTCAGTTTCTACGCGTTCTTCTTCTTCGACTCTCTTAGGACTTGAGTATCACACGGGTGTAACACAAGTCGTTTGCAAGTTACCGGCATACATTTTCGTTTAGTTTCGTACATGCTTCGACTCGACTCGTACGTGGGGAAAACACTAATAGTTTTGAGTAGAGGCAAATTACTTTCGAAGACTTATCATGGCAACCTGAATAATGACCCCTATCAAGGAGTACATTGCATCCCACCAGTTAATGCTTTGCTGTAACTATCGTCTTTCGACAATTACAGCAAGACTTTTCGGTAGCTTTCTTCCCCCCATCTTACCAATTTAGGTTGATCTGGGAGGGTCAACGCCTTCCATCAGGAAGTTAGGAGAGCAATCGGATATCAAGGTAGTCCAGCTTAACGCCAGTGGGATACATAATTTACCCATGGTAGCCTTCAATCAAATATACTATAGATACCCAGTCTCTATGAAAATCGAACCTCAACAGTGTCCCCGCGCTAATGCATACATATACAGATGTATACACCTCCAGCTAATATAAAAAAGTCCACAAGTGGATATTATATCATTTTAATAATGAACCTTAATACCCTGTAGTAGAGTTGTAAAACATTTGTAGGAGTTCTGTAACTATTATTTTTGACTTTATGGATGATGATACCCAGAAATAAAACAAGACATCTAAAAATATATTTAATGTAAAAACAACCTTAATAGTTAGCACTAAAATACAAATTCGTTACAAATAATATGCGAGTTACATCATTTTGGACCTGAACTTACCTTATCTCGACGGCTAGGAACAAAGTAATTAGAAAGCGTGGAGTCGCTTAGTTTGTTTTTTATTTGAGAATGGTAAATGGATCAATAAGGACACATAATTACAAACGGGCAACTGATAGTATTTCATATAATGTGAATGATTCTTTCAGCTAAAAAATACATTAATTAAGAAACAATACATTTAAATTAACTATTATACTAATTAAATGGCTTTTGAGATACCTGCATAACATTAGAAACAAATGTCTTATCATTTCTTGTAACTGGAGCGGCGATCACAACTCGAGATGATATTGTGTTTTCCCCTTTCTTTGATTCCCCTAGCTAAAAAAAAACGAATAGATTATTCAATTTACAACAAATTTTAATTAAAGATTATCAATGACTACGTAGTTTTAATACACCTTAACAAAATTTGAGAAAGAAAATACTCGTCCTAGTGTCGAAGATACAAACATATGTTTATACATATTATACACAACATATAAATGCCGATTTGTCGAAATAAATTACTAGCAGTGCTGTGTCATCAATTTGAGCATTGTTGTAAAGACATAAGTAAAACCGTTCGTTCGTTGTCCATTTTGACTCAAAACACTCTGAACTACGACAAAAATCAATGAAATAATAATTTGAAAAATGGCATAGAAGTACTACTTCGTGGTTGTGGAAGGGTCAAAATTGCCCTATTTGCGTTTGCGCTCGTTTACCTGCTTGCACGTGTTCCACCCGACTAAGAGGAGGTGCGAAGAAGGGAGGGTTATTCAATGACTA
Source organism: Plagodis dolabraria (assembly GCA_963854805.1). NCBI lineage: Eukaryota > Metazoa > Arthropoda > Insecta > Lepidoptera > Geometridae > Plagodis > Plagodis dolabraria. The sequence goes on from OY978446.1 coordinate 29,068,108, forward strand.
CAGTTACTGATAAGTTCGATAGCATGCAACTGCAGGTAAAAAAATCTCTACATCAAATAAAATCAGCACGTTCAAATTGACCCTACCACATCCTCAGCGGGTTAATACTTTAACTTTATTTGTATATTTGGTATGGCTGTCTTTTTTATTTTGTTAAATCCTTTCTTCGTGACATACATATCCTGTTTACAAAAATGTTCCGAACAAATTACACTAGAAGTGTTTGGTTCATAAAATTCTTCCTCTCTGTTTCGTGATATGATACACCTCCATTTCTCCCTTTGTATTTCATTTTGTGGAAATCTAAAACAAACGTAGTATTTCAAAAAGATTACAAAAGTGTAACACACAAAAAACATAAAAAGGGAATGACGACTCCGTATCCTCTCATACAGGCCTTGTTCTAAAGCACTAGTTTCGTTTCGTTTTTGCTCATTGAAGTCCGAGCCAGAGTGAAAGGGCGTACACAATGCGTGGTTGCAAATGAAGAAAAATATTAGTAAATACGTCAATAAATATACAAAAATATTAGTAAATATGCAAATAAATGGATAACAATGCAATACCTACTAAAAGTACGGTACGCCATCCATTTTTTGCACTTTTAAAATATAATTCTTGCATGTTTTCACTGCACACTTCGGCATTGTAACACGTCACACGATTGGAGCGGTCACACGCGACTGAGAACGAAACAAGGCATACTACACCATTTATGCCTTGTTGTGACGGTGCCGTTTTCGAGCGCCGATCGGGGATCTACCCTATATTTCATCGCAGATGGTAGCCATTTGCTTTGCATTTCTAAGCTCATTCATACAAATGTAGTCTCAAATGAGCTCAATGACGATAATCTCATGCTCAAATGAGTTCAAGAGTCTAAACCGCGGCGACGACTCCGCGCAACTGGTCTTTCTGCGCGGCGCGAGAGTTGAGGTGCGGGGGGTGGGGGGCGGCCGGTGGGCTAGGGCCTGGGGGAACGCCTCCTACTTACCTATACTTTCGGCTCTATTCGTTATTTTTTTTTACTTTTCTCTATTCGTCTGTCTCTATCTGTCTCTATTTTTTTTATGTTGTTATCTCAGAACTTTTCACTGGGTGAACCACATGGGACCAAACGACAAGCATCAGGTTTCAAATAAAAAAATATATTAAAATCGGTTCACCCAGTCAAAACTTCTAAGGTGACAAACTTTAAAAAATACAGACGAATTGAGAAACTCCTTTTTTTAAGTTGCTTAAAAATAAAGTACATAAACCTGTAATATGTCATAGTCCAGTCATTTAAGCTTAAATTAGGTAAGAATCTCGGAATTCGAGATACCCAGCTGTAAGTCTGTAAATACTTGTATATTGACACCCTTGAAGTTGTCTCAAAACCTACATATGGTAGGGTGTACGCAACTATTAAATTTCAAGGTCAAACGTCACAAAAATTGTTTTTTTGCGCTTATTTTGTAAATATCTCATTTCCTATGGGTTTTTTGCAATTTGAATTGCTATCAATTTTGTAGAATACAAAATTCTCTACAAATTTTGTTTACAAATTTTTTTTATACTGTGAACCGTTTTCGAGGTAGAGGGCGGAGAGCGCGCGGTCAGAGCATCACTTAGATAATAATATAGCCATAGAAAATTAGATAATTACAAAATAAGCGCAAAAAAACGATTTTGTGACGTTTGACCTTGAAATTTAATAGTTGCGTACACCCTGCCATATGTAGGTTTTGAGAAAACTTTTAGGGTGTCAATATACGTGTACATATTTATGTACTGTATTTGTATATTTGTATGTATATATTATGTAAGAATACATTAATTATCTATATTGTATATTATATTGTATATATTTATAAATATTAATACTATTAAGGATATTGTACACCGCCATCCCTTGTCAAAACTTGCTCCTCTCCAAAGGTTGTCTGGAAGAGATCGCTTTGAGCGATAAGGTCGCCTATTGTTCACTATTATAAGCTAAATATTTTAAATTTTGGTATAGTTTAAGGTGTTCAATAAAGAGTTTATCTATCTATCTATCTATACAAGTATTTACAGACTTACAGCTGGGTATCTCGAATTCCGAGGTGAACTTACTATAATGACTGGACTACATCTAAAAACTGTCAGAACGGCGCCACAAAATATATCTATGGATATCCAATAAGTTACAACAAAGATGAAAGACCCTCCAAAAATGGGTTAATAAATTACAAACACGCTTGTTACAGAGATACAAACAAAGATGGTTTCATGGACGAACACGAGGTGAAGGACTGGATCGCGCCGCCGGAGTTCGACCACGCTGAGGCGGAAGCCAGGTAAAACACATTTTTATATACTAAATAAATTAACTTTTTTCGCTTCTGTACCCTAAAGGGAAAATGTAGGCCTATTAACGAGACTCTGGTGTCTGTCTGTCTATCAAGTCTCGGGCTCGTAAACGGAATTAGTTACAAACCTGCAATATCGATATTTTGTGTAGAACTGCAAACTTCCGTTACTGTGTTGGAATTATGTTATATCATTTGGACCATGGGGGCTGGGCTAGAACAGCAGGCGTCGGTATCATCCCATGGTAGTCAGAGTAAGAGGCGACGAAAAATACAAAGTGGGCAATAGTGCCTTCTGAAGAACTGCGATCACCAAGACGCCTGGCAAGCGCGGAGACTATGGCTAATTTATTAAACTGTGGAAGTTAAGTATGTTTTGAAGCGCTCGTAGCGAAGTTTGCTTAGCCATTCTGAATCGATCAGCAAAGTTAAGCAACGTCCGCCGCGGTCATGACTTGGATGGGTGACCGCTGGTGACATTACTACTGAGCGCTTCCGTGCTTCGGAGGGCACGTTAAGCCGTCGGTCCCGGTTGTTGTCTTAGGATAGCAGTCGTTACAGCATGGTGGTAGGGCACTTTGCAAATGCCCGCCTGGCTAGCTACCACCCTCAAGTTGAAAAATCTGTCGCCAAGCACCTAACGGTGTGTTCCGGCAGCTGTCCTTGAGAGCCAGTAACTCTAGGTTAGTCTGAACAACATCCTCGACCATATCATCACTTATGTGAGATAGTGGTCAAAGGCTAACCTATCAGGCATACTCCAGGTAACAAGGGTCCGTAAAATTAAAAGCCAAAAGGTCGTTATAAGTTGTGGCACAAAGGATGAAGCGACAAAGCTGACAGAAAAAATTACAGCAAAGAATAAAAACTTAATAGTAGAAGAGGCAAAAAACAAGGATCCGCTTATAATAATCAAAAACCTCCTTGCTTATAATAAGGACGAAGAAATAGTGTCTTCACTCAGGTCCCAGAACGCGGGTCTTCTGGGGAACCTAGCCGACAACGAATTTAGGGCCACTGTGAGATATAGGCGTAGAGCCAGGAATCCACTCGAAAACCACGTGGTGCTCCAGGTGTCGCCAACTTTGTGGCAAAAGTTAACAACTGCCAAGCGAGTTCACATTGACCTGCAATATGTGGTAGTGCAGGATCAGTCTCCACTCGTACAGTGCACTAGGTGTTTGGGATATGGGCACGGGCGCAGACTATGCAAGGAGCCAGCAGACCTGTGCAGCTTCTGCGCCGGCCCTCATCTAAGAGCAGATTGCCCGGCATATATAGCAGGAGAGACTGCAACATGCCGAAACTGCAGGTTGGCCAAGTCTTTTGAGACCAGTCACAATGCGTTCGATGGGGAATGCCCTGTGCGCAAGCGTTGGGACGCTATAGCGAGATCCAGCGTTGCCTATTGCTAAGGGCACCCAGGGGACCACGGACGTAAGGGCAACATCTACGCCAACCAAAACGATAAGGCCAATAAAAGTGCTGCAGGCGAACTTACAACGAAAAAAGTTGGCCACTCAGGAACTCTTCTTGGAAGCCCGGAAAAGAAACGTCAGCTTTGCGTTGATTCAAGAACCTTATGTGGGAGCTGAAGGGGAGCTCAAGCGGTATGCTGGCACTCGAATACTACAATGTGAGCGGAACCGAACTAAACCTGTTAAGGCAGCCATTGTGGTATTCGATGATAACATAGAAGTCCTCAACGACCAAACCATGATCACGGAAAACATAGCATTTACACTGATCAAGACCAAAAAGTGGACGATCGCAGTATTATCGGTGTACTTTGAGGACAGCCTGCCGCTTGAGCCGTGCTTGAACAGAGTCAAAGCACTCTTGGATATGGCGCAAACGGACAAGGTCTTAATAGGCGGAGACATAAACGCTTGGAGTACCTGGTGGGGTAGCACCTGCGAAGATGACAGAGGAGAACTCTATAGGGGGTTTCTAGACGAGGTGGACATGCATATACTGAACCAGGGCACCGACCCTACGTTCGACACAATCCGTGGAGATCGCATCCTCACGAGTTGTGTCGACGTAACAGCCTGCTCTCCAAATATGCTGCGCTACGTCAAGGATTGGAGGGTGGACAAGTCGGTAACCAGTTCCGATCACAATGCAATATCTTTCCACCTTCGTCTGGAGAAGCCATTAGAGGATAAGACCCCAAGGTCTACCCGCATCTACAACACTCGGAAGGCCAACTGGTGTCGGTTCACTGAAGAATTCCGAAGCTCGTTGGAGAGGAATGGTGTTTCTGCAGAAACCATTGCACGGATAGATAACCATGAACAGCTCGAAAACATAATAAAAAGCTACATGGAATCCATACACTTGGCATGCAGAAACACTATCCCCTTACTCAAACATAACAACAAAAAAGAGTACTTACCCTGGTGGACCGACGAACTGGAACGCTTGAAGATGGTTGCGAACACCATGAGGCGGAGGATCAAAGGCGCTGCACCCCGGAGACGAAAACACGTTGTTGATGAGTACCTGAAACATAAAAACACTTATGAGTACGAAGCCAGCAAAGCCCAAACCGAGAGCTGGAAAGCAAACTGCACCAAGCAGGAAAAAGAAAGTATGTGGGATGGTATTTATAGGGTGATCAGAAGCAAGACAGCAAGACATGAAGACCAACTATTGGAGGAAAATGGAGCCACTCTGAGTCCTGAAAAGTCGGTCGAGTTACTGGCCAATACGTTCTTCCCGGATGACAATGCCTTCGAGGATAATTATATTCACGAAGCCATTAGAAAGCTCGCGGAAACGCTATGTGACTCGACGTCAGACGAAACCGAGGACCCACCGTTCACCAAGGCGGAACTAAAAAAACCGTGAGTGGTTTCAACCCCAAGAAAGCTCCAGGGCCGGACGGCCTCACGGCGGACATTTGCACCAGGGCAATATTTGCAGAGATGGACGTCTTCCTGGAGATCCTCAATAAATGCATGTCCCTGTCCTGCTTCCCGTCACCCTGGAAAGAGGCCGCAGTAGTGGTGCTTCGGAAGCCGGGAAAATCGGATTACAGCCAGGCAAAGTCATACCGACCGATTGGGCTACTGTCAGTTCTGGGAAAGGTCCTTGAAAAAATGATGGTGAGAAGGATAAGATGGAACCTCTTACCAAAGACCAATCCCAGACAGTATGGCTTTGTTCCCCAGAGCAGTACCAAAGATGCACTCTATGACCTGGTGGAAAAGGTCCAAGACAAGTTGAGGAGTAAAGAAATGGCGGTCATCGTGTCGCTGGATATCGAAGGAGCCTTCGACAGCGCATGGTGGCCAGCTATTAAATCCCAGCTGATCACACTGAAATGCCCCCTTACCCTGAGACGACTGGTGAACAGCTACTTCGAAGGCAGACGAGTCGTGGTCACCTATGCTAGCAAGACCTACGCTAAAAACACCAACAAAGGCTGTGTCCAGGGGTCAATAGGGGGACCAACATTTTGGAATCTGCTGCTGGATCCACTCCTCAACGACTTGGCTGCACAAGGAGTCCACGTTCAGGCGTTCGCGGACGACGTTGTGCTAATGTTTTCCGGTCACTCAGCTCTAAAAATTCAGGAAAGCGTCAACCAGACACTTGCGTATGTGCGTGATTGGGGCGTCAAAAATAAACTCAAGTTTGCGGCACACAAAACCCACGCCATGGTCGTAACCAATAAACTAAAATTTGACACCCCAATCATGCACATGGGCGGGCTGGACATACCCGTCGTTGACGAAATCAAGCTCCTCGGCCTTACGATTGACAAAAAACTCACGTTCAATAAACACGTGGCGAACGTTTGTCGTAAGGCCGCGGATATCTATAAGATGCTTGCAAGGACGGCGAAAATAGAATGGGGGCTGAACCCGGAGATCATTAGGACAATCTACGTTGCCGTGATAGAGCCGATTATAATGTACGCATCGAGTGTATGGGCGCCAGCCGCTAAAAAGATTATGGTACAAAAGCAGCTCAATACCATCCAGCGCCGATTTGCTCAAAAGATCTGTAAAGCATATCGAACGGTGTCCCTAAACGCAGCACTAGTGCTAACTGGGCTACTCCCTTTAGATCTGCGGATCCAGGAAGCCGCCCAGCTGTACGAAGTAAAGAGGGGCAGACCGACGACGCCAGCTCAGAGCAGATGGGTAATTGAGGAGCGGGTTTCATACCTAAAGGCTCAGCATCCAGCTAAAGAGGAGGACATCACGTTCACATGCCTCAACGATATGCTGCCCGAAACCCAGATTTACACAGACGGAAGTAAATTGGAGGGGAAAGTCGGAGCGGCGTATACCTATTGGGAGCGTGGACGGGAAACAAAGACAAAGAAGATGAGACTCGAGTCGTTCTGCACAGTATTTCAAGCTGAGCTGTACGCATTATACCAGGCCACTGAGCTACTGCTCAAAGTGAACAAAAGTACAGCTGCTGTGCTGAGCGACTCGAGATCTGCATTAGAAATGGTCCAAAACCCCGAAACTTTCCACCCCATGGGCTTTGCAATAAGACGCAATCTTGCGAGTCTCAAAGCCAAAGGGTGTGACGTAAAGTTATATTGGGTCAGGGCACACGTCGGAGTTCCCGGTAACGAAAGGGCGGATGAGTTGGCCAAGCAGGCGGCTCTTTACACCAAATGCTTGGCCCACTACGATGGATGCCCGGTGTCCTTCGCAAAAGGCGAAATAAGGAAAAACACGATTGACACTTGGAACCGCAGATACCAAGAAGGTACAACTGCAAAGATAACAAAGGCCTTTTTTCCAAGTGTCACAAATGCATACAACATCCTAAATAAGATAAAGCTTACCCCGATCCTAACGCAGGTGATGACTGGGCATGGGGGGTTTTCTGAGTACTTGAACAGATTCAAGTGCAAGGACAGCCCCTCATGCGTGTGTGACCCCTGTAAAGATGAGTCTATTCTGCATCTGCTACTCGAGTGCCCGAAACACGATGCGGATAGGTACGATTTAGAGTCCGCAACAAATATAAAGTTGACCGCAGCCTCACTGTATGAGATGATGGACGGAAAAGACTCTAGACCGTACCTTCTCGCATTCTGCACCAAAGTAGCAGAAGACGCCGTGCATAGGAATAGAACAAGGTGACACTGGGTATCACAATGATCTATTCCAAAAAAATATGTATATAAACCTGTAAAATGTAGGAACAACGCACAATTCTTAAGAATTATGACGATTGTTCACACAATAACCAGAACAAATATCACACAGTAAATTGTTTGTATGCTGAATGAAAACAAAAGGGAAAATCATCGAAGTTAAACAAATTTTGTAGTCTTTAATGCATGATACCTAAATCTATTGGACCTACCTTAATAAGGTAAAACAAATTATATAAGTATACATTTTACAAGAACAATTTATTATTAAACTTTATTTGACTAATTTATATGACAAAGTGACCATAGAGTCACATATAAAATTATTATTAATATTGGTACATCTTTATTTCACCCAAACAAGGTGCCCGACTATGTCGGGGGTACATTAATGGAGGAGGACGGCAAAAAAAAAAAAAAAAAACCTATCAGGCATAAAAAACAAGTAAATGTTGATGTCCCAAAAAATATTGGACTAGAAAATCAATCCAATTATTTTTCTAGGCGGGCTCCAATACATGAGAAGGAAGCGGAATAAAATACCTTTTTTGCACCCTATCATGAGGTCTGTTATCGCCTAAACCTTCTAAAACAGTACAAATATATAAATAAGCACATATATTTGTATAACCCTATGTATATATTTTCGAAAAAATAACTTTAAACCATTCTTTAAAATCTGTCTTGTTTGGAGAACATACATTTCTTGTATCTTTTAGACACGACGTCATATTCTGCGCAAATTTTAATATTTACTGGTTACGGTTCCAAAGATAAAAACTTTAAGTTCTAATGGACGGACGGATAGCGGCGGCTTAGTAACAGGCACCCGTTTTTAGGGTTCCGTAACCAAAGGGTAAGAACGGGACCCTATTACTGAGACTTCGCTGTCCGTCCGTCCGTCCTTCTGTCACCAGGCTGTATCTCAAGAACGGTGATAGCTAGACAGTTGAAATTTTCACAGATGATGTATTTCTGTTGCCGCTATTACAACAAATACAAAATGTTTGCCAAGTGCGAGTAGGACTCGCGCACGTTAAAACAAAAAAAGGTTAAAATATGAAGTCTAATGTTGTATAGCTAATGGTACGGAACCCTTCGTGCGATAGTCCAACTCGCACTTGGCCGATTTTTTTGATACGGAGCCCCAAAATGATATTTTCCCTTGTTCCCCAGACACTTGGTGTTCGAAGCGGATTCGGACGCGGACGAGAAGCTCACCAAGGCGGAGATCCTCGACAAGTACGATCTCTTCGTCGGATCTCAGGCCACTGACTTCGGCGAAGCTCTCGCCAGGCACGACGAGTTCTAATTGTATGCAGTTAACAACGAAAGACACGCCTGCATTTATACTGCATCGTTTGGAATTAGTAATACATATTACACTATACATCAGGCTTGTTTGAATAAGAATGTTTTTTGTATTTTTGACGGAGACGATGTCCGGAATATATTAAGAAATCGTAAAATGATCCTTATGTCGTATTGGATATAATTTTTTAGCCAACAAATACCATTACAAATGTTTGTACTCTTCAATCCTACTATGCAGGACCTAAGGTAGTGCTTGGCATCATATTTAGAAAGCTCTATATTGTTTTAATCCCGTACACCGCAATGAAAAATAAACTATTTTGATAATATTTTATGATTTTAATGAACTATAGATATATTTCTAAATATTATTGATTACAAGCACTACCGCGTGCTAAGCGAAAATCATATTTTACAATTATTGGAGTACAAAATGTTTTGCCCCGACCGGGAATTGAACCCGCGTCCTTCCGATTTCGCGCCAGATGCCTAAACCGCTCGGCTACCGGAGGTTCGGCTATTTATGCCACCAAGAATATATAGATATATTCTAGAAATACCAAGAATATATAGATATATTCTTAGTATTTCACTTTTTGGAATAGATTTATTTCATCTTAATACGAATTTTGTTTTAATTATTATAGAAACAAAAGTTTGATGATAATTCAATTCAATTTCATTAGATAATTCACACAGCTAATTCCAAACCACTGTCAAAAATCCTAGGTGTGTCACAGTATAAGTACAAGTGGCCGTATCACAACTCCTGATATCCTATCCTATAACATTTAACAGGCATTATGTAACTGCTTTTTAATGTTGTAGAAAACTAAACGTACAAAATATTTTATTTTGAAGGACTTGTGATGCGATCGAATATTGAAGTGAAGAGCAAAGTAAAAGATAATGCTTAGATTTTACTATATAAAGTATTCGAAGTAATGCTTACGTAATAATATTGTAGATAGATGAAAAATGGGTCAAATGGGGACGATTGGGGATAGAGAGAAAATTGGCAACTTTTAAGTTATAATCGTAAAATAAAAGGTAACACATCGGCAAACAACTTTAATTTGTGATAAAATAACTGAAGAGTGTCTGCGCTGTAGACGTTTTTATGGTTTCTTAGTGTATGAAAACGTTCAAAAACATCGAATTAAATTAAAAAGGATACGCTCTAATATCACAATATAATGCGGAGAAAATATAATACAAGCTATTATATGCTTGTACATAGCTACATCCAGTATATGATACGTTATAATTAATGACAAAGATAGGAAGACAAGCATGCGGTAGACGCATATACGCAGACTCAATCAGGAGACGTCTCCTGTTTCAGTTGCCATTTTCGAGGTATGGGTTCTCCCGCTTTTTATAAGTTTAATGTTCAAAACGCTATTTTTACCTAGAACGTCACGAAACGGACGACTGACAGGATGCTATATAAACGCCCTTTAAATGATTATAATAATAATATGATATGCGCGAATTTTCCTCCACTACGTCACCTAATACTCAAGTTGTTTGCCGTTGTCTGTAACAGCCGATTAAATGTTATATTTTATGATCTGTTATATTTTCCTCGATTAATATTTTAATATTCCTTGCCATACTATTTCTTAGAATCTCCTTAAGTGGCACTAACAAAATACTTATAATTAATTAATTTTTAAGAAAATTGTAATTTAGATGTAGATTTAATAGTTTTCTAACTAACTATACAGAACCAAAGCTATTGCAGTGATTATTTTATATGCATTCTTATAAATTTATATTCCACTATTAATTATAGTTGTTTTACTCTAACAGTATGTTATGCATTTATTTTATATGAATAAAATCTAATTTTAATGTCATGTATTAATTTTCATTTATGCGTACTTATTCATTACATTTTTAGCGATTTGTATGTAGAAAAATAGATGTTGTAAAATGTCTTGTGGTACATGTAGCGATAACGGTAAAGTAGGAATGGATGGAAGTGATCGGCAAAAAATGATAATCAAAACGGCTTAAAACTCTTTCTGGCGAATGAATATTTTTTGTCACTAGTTGCAATATTCTGCTCTCAAAAAAGTTTCATTCTTGATTGTAAGACCATGTTTTATTTATCCCTTAGCCTGAATTTATCTGCATGTCGTGAATATTGGCTAGTCAAAACCTATGTATATAATAGTTATAACCGTTATAATATATTATGTGAAGTGAGATGCGGTTTCCGACTATTACTGTTATCGCCACGTCTACGGGGAGTTTGAAACAGTGATAAATAACAGCTACTTTTATCGCGACAATAATTCGTAAATAACGTTCGTTAATGTAACAGTTATTGTGTGCATATTTCATAGCAGCAACCCCACGGGTCTTATTAATGTTTGCATACTGGTAATTTTAATAAATGCGTATGTAAACGACATACTCCATTTGTTTTATTGTTCTGCGTGTTTTTTGTGTTTGTTGATGAGTGATATCGAATAATTAGTATTTAAATTATTATTCAGACATTAGTGCATATTGTTGAGTCGATTCTGATAGTCAATATTTCTGTAAAAGCGCACATTTAGATGAAGGTGTAGGGTGTTTCAATTTGTTTTTTTTTCTTATAAGTAAATTCTACACACTACAGACTCGAAGTCAGTACTCTTGTTTGTTTGTTTTTTTTTAACTGAACTGGGTAGCACTTGACTACTATCTCTCACCTGATGTTAAGTGATGATGCGGTCGATGATGGAGCGCGCTTACCCAGAAGATACCTGTTCACTCGCGTTTTGAATACCCCCATATTGTACTTAACTGGAAACACAGACTCAGGCAGGCTATTTGTATGAAGGAAGTTTTTGCTAATACAGCTATTGTGCCAAACCCTGTCAAAAGCCTTCGAGATATCGAGAGAGACAGCAAGCGCCACTCCGTGGCTCTCGATGGCTTTGCTCCAGATGTGAGTGGTATACACTAGAAGATCCCCAGTAGACCGGTTTTGGCGTAACCCGTATTGTCGGTCACTGAGGAGATCATTCACTTCTAGGTATGCCAGGAGCCTGTGGTTTAGAACACGTTCCATCGTCTTACACAGTATGGAAGTGACTGAAATAGGCCTGTAATTGGCAGGGTCTGCGCGACTACCCTTTTTGGGAACGGGCTGCACGTTTGCAAGCTTCCAGGACTTAGGCACTTGACCAGTCGTCATAGACAAGCGAAAGAGGCGAGTCAATATTGGAGTCAACTCAGGCGCACACATCCTCAAGACTAGAGCTGGTATACCATCTGGACCACTAGCTTTGTTCACGTCCAGCAGCGCAAGTACCGAACTTACCGATCGCTAAATTTGACGTTACAATCGTCTAAATTCGATAAATCGAGTTATATCGATGTTTGCAAACATTGAATTGCAAAAAATTTAGCGATCGGTAAGTTCGGTACTTGCGCTGCAGATCGCGCAACGCTTTGCGTACTTCAGACTGTCAAATGCGGATTTCTGACATTAACGTCCCGCAGTTTGGCAGGCTAGAAGGTACAGCATTGCCAGCATCTAAACGTGAGGACTCTGCAAACAGAGAGGCAAATAAATTTGCTTTATACTACACCTGCTCGGAAAGTACCTTGATACTTTATCAAATTTACGGTAGAAAGTACGTCATTGCATATCGAACAAATATGCGGCGAGAAAACGCATCTGAGCGGGCGAGAAAAGTGTATGAAAATCCATTTCTTACGTGGTTTTTCTTTTTTAATTTTGGGTAAGACTATGCGCTGGTAACCTAAATATCAAAAGCCAAAAAGTTTTTACAGTGAGTTTTTATCTCCAAGTTCGCAAAATGACACTGGCCACTAGCTGTGTGTTGGATGGTGTCAATCAATTTGAAAAAAGAACATGTGAAAATTGCAGGCGCCATTTTCAATTTGTGTGTTGTTTGAGGATTCAGTTTTCGTAGAAAAGTAAAATAAAACTATCAAAATGATAAGTAGTGATAGTGATGATGAAGATTTTTTAACTCCGCCGCAGATGGAGGCGGAGTTAAAAAATCAGCAAAAATACTGATTGATGAAAGGAAACAGCAAAAATACTGATTGATAACCTTTTACCACAGAAATCAAGTAAAGATTTAGTTTTTTATTTTCCTCGTAGGTGTAGTATAAAGCACTATGTATCACATTCAAACGACACCCTCGACGGTAATCGGTCACTTTCTCCTCTCGGTGAACAATGTACTATTCTCTTCCGCAGTGTTCGCTAGTGAGCCGTTAGGTTTCAGCAGTGGAGGCAGTGAGGGACGGCAGAAGTTCTCTTCGATCGACTTTGCCAGGGACCAGAACGCTTTGCTACCCGAGGGGTAAGAAGCAAGTTTGTTCCCTGTTCGGCGTATGTGGTCGAAGCGAGCCTCCTTGAGAGCCTTTTGCAGGACTTGGCGGCTAGGTTATAAAATTTGAATTTTTACATAAACAGAAGTCTATTTACTTTATAAAATATAATAATTATAAATTGTCACATATAAATATTAAATTATAAAATAAATTTTAAAATAACTACTTTCACAGTAATGAACCAAGGAAGTGGAATTTTGCATGTGTATAGCCAACAAGTCAATAACAGTGTTAAAAGAAATTTAAAGGATAAGGTTTTTTTTTGTAATAGTTTTAATCACAGAAAAGAGAAAGCAATAGAAAGGTGAAGGGGGCGTGGCAAGCGAGCTCACCATACTCCTAAACAGGAGTATTTACGTCAATGAACTATAATGCTACTGACAGTCGACCCGCGGTTAACGCGCCGCATGCATCTCCGTCAATTTATATGAAAATGCCGCGTTGTGCTGTTATAAGTTGCAGATTTAATAGCAATGTCACAAATGTAAAGAAAGTAGGAATATCCTATCACCGGAAAACTTAATAAATTATTCCTAAATGTTTTATATTTCGCTGATGAACAAAGTCGGTGCAATCTGACATATAAGTGATTCATGATTTTTTTATCGACAAATTTATCGATAAATTATTAGTCACTAAATGTCACCTCATTCCAATATCTAATTTGGAGCTTTCCTGTTAGACCTACGAAAGCAAGCACCATCTGTCCCACTGCTTTTAGTGCATATAAAACTTTTACCTGGACGTAAAAATACACGTGTAGGTCAGAAGGTAAACATCAATTAAATTAACAAATTATTCAAATATTTACAAGAACACGCAATCTTTCAAGCTTGTGATTTCAACTTCAACTCTTGTTTTGTGGCTTCTGTGGGCACCACCACAATTTCACCAATGTCACATAGTTAGATAGATCATCAAACGAAGGAGATTGTTTAGTTTTAATGAGTTATGTCCGTTGAGAACTGCCCAAGCCAAAATTGGTGCTGAAACATTAGATGTTAGTTCATCTAACTACTGGAAGAACAAACATGTATATACACACACAAACATACACACACAAATTCATTATATATAGGGGCAATATGGAACAACTTTTGGTTAAGTTATATAATATATGAACGGTTAATTTACAGCTTTATTTGAATATGGACTAAATACTAAGGAGAGGATACGTTTGAGGGAGAAAGGACGAGGGATATGTCTAGGGATAGTATTGTAGAGAGAAGAGTTTATTTTGGGACAACAGAAGAATATGTGTTTCACATTTCCTTCGTCCAAACCACATTCTCAGAGGGAGTTATAAGTTTGGCCAGGAAGACTGGGTTTCAGGAATAGTTTCGACTCGGACGGCATATTGTAGAGGTGGTCACTTTATCAGCGTTTTGGAATATTGAGAACCTGAGTTTATTGGGCATCTCAGGTTGAATGTTACCATAGAATCTACCTTTTAATATTCTAGAAATTTGCCATTTCTGGTTTCAAGGTTTTTTTAAAGATGGTTTTAAAGTCGAACAGATATCTTGATCTTGAGATTCGTTGCGCACTGTGCCGGCGTGACCAGGAATCCAGGCAAGGATCACATTTTTGCCGTGAGAGCTACATTCGAAAAGGGCATTTCTTATTTTTAAAACAATTGGGAACCTAGATTTGGACCGAAATGAGTTAGCAAGAATAGATTGGAGGCAGCTTTTGGTTTCTGAAAATATGATAGTTTTGTTCAGATTGTGTGATATTACAAAAAGGATGGCTTCTAGAATTGCGATGGCTTCTCCTGAAAAGACGGAAGTGGTAGAAGGACATTTATAATTGAAAATTATTCTCGTAGATGGGATCCAAACTACAACACCAATTGGACTAGATTTTTAGAAGCATCTGCATGGCAGTCCAGACCTTATATTCTGTGAAGAATTTATTTATGAAAAACTTATTAGCTTCTATTGTGTTTTTATCAATACCAAAATCCAAAATAATGTTAGGTTTGAAAACGAATGATTCTTAAAATGATGAGTACAAAGGCATAACAGGATTCTGAAGGAGGGAATAAGGAATAAGGGTGAATTGTAAATAGCTGCGGAGGAGACAAAGGAAGTTCTCAGATGAGGCTTTATTGCATGAGTTATATAATGTCAGTAAATAATCTAGTTTTTTTCACGAAAAGTTTGAGTTTTAAGCTAATTTAAAAAGGAATTTATCGGAGAGAAACTGCCTGCGAAGGCTAAGAGGAGGTTCTACACACTCAACTTGAATGGCATTGACAGGGATTTCAAGCAGTGTTCTTTCACCATGACAGACCAAAGCTACTTTGACAACATAACATGTTTTTTTTTCTTTTTTTTCCGTTTGGATTAGTTCATATGTGCGTTGCAGCATCGCGGGGTGTGTTGCAGCAACGTAGACGTGAATGGAACCGAACACGCGAACTTTTAGGTTATGACTTAGTCTATTTTGGAGATTTTCGTTATCATCAATAAGGAGAATATCTCATTGGCTGCCATTGAATTCATTTGTTAAAATGTGTAATAGAGAAATACACAAATATACTGTTTTCAGTTTTTGCTAAATAATAATATCTAGAAATAGCAATCGCCGATTATGCAATAAGTACAATTAGTTTCAATGGAAATAAAATGATTACCAATTTAATTAGCTGGTAGTTACTATTGTGTCGGTCTCCCTGATTTTCCTGAATCCCTATCTGTGCCTATCTCTTATACCACCCTCTACGCGAATTTCAAGTGTTTGTAATAATTTTACTATAAATAAGCAAGCCTGTAACATATTATATCGAAATTAAGCTGTGCTTCGCAGTAATAGCTTTATTTTATTTTTATCGTCTTTTTCTTATTCAGCATCTTCACTGCTGAAGGTCGTGTCTAGTCTGAAGTAGTGTTAATCGCTCGATGTACTATGCTCTTCCACGTGCTTCTGTTTTCAGCGGTCTTTAAAGCTTTTGGTATAGACTTACTAGTTGGCTATAGGGTTCAGTCAAGACGCTTACTTGCCTGTCATTACTACATATTCAAATGATTATATAAAACCGCATTAAAACTTATTATAGCTCAAACGCACAGTACATCAACGACGCATCACCTATAAATCGTTTTAAGCCTATGGAAAAGTTTATCGACAAAAATGTACTGCATCACTGGCTACTTTGGCAATGGGATACCACTTTTTGTTCCAAATAAATAAAAAAAAGGTAAAATTTTACTAGCTATCCCAATAATTATTTTCTCGTAATCATTTTTCGTGCAGTTACTTGTGAACTATCTTTCAATGGTCTATGCTCAGATTTTACCAAGGAACGATTTTAAAATCGAATTTTACTTGACTGAGAGACTGCACAATTACTGTACAGATATTGTCAACTGGCAAATTTCACCAGATATTAGGGGAATTACAATATATCTGTCTCTCTCACTGAAAGGGATAGCTTGACAAAGTTCACAAGAAATTAAATCTTACCACTCTTTAGGTAAGGTGTAATTTCAAATGTTATAAATTGGTTTATTAAACGTTTCAATTGGGTAAAAATGGGACTAATCAGGGAATCGGATTGTTTGTAGTGAACAATAAAGATGTAATGTCAAGTATCATTTACATGTGTTGAACTGGCTACGCTCGTTTTCTAAGAAAACTGACATGGCTGCCACTCTAAATAGTATTTATATCTCTATGGTTTTAATATTGACCCCCTTATTTGTCCCGACCCAGATCCTGGTTGCCTGAAAATAACGTTTATTGTGAAGCTTGTTACATATCCGATCGTTATAATTGAAAGTATTAGTATAGTATCCTTGGCTACGTGAGTAAAATACGTTATTATTTTCTACAGTCTACGATATTACTCTGTTACCTTACATACCTTATTACTCTCTCAGAGAAATTAATTTATTCGAATCGTGAAATGAAAACAAAGAAACTTTCACTCGATACATTTTGCCGCGCAAAACACTCACCGATGGAAACTTGCGTAATAAATAATCTCATAACTACTTTTAAACTACATACTTAACCTAAAAATCAGAAAAAAATCAGGCGTAGGATAGATTACATGTTAATCATATCAAAAGTTGACCCAATAATGTGACATAGATTTAAGAAAAAAAAATTAACTATCCAAAAAAGTTTTCTCGCCAAAATTATAAAAAACAATCGCGTCCTAATTGTCTCTAAACCAATAGTAAATAATCATATTAAAAGAAGAACCAGAGTTCTTGGTGAAAGAGTTTCAGAAAAAAAGGAATTAAAAAGACTGAAACTGTTTCTCACCATTTTCGTTGTGTGTACAAACCCGTTTCCAAGAAATCGTCTATTTTAATTAACTTTCTCGTAAAACCTATATGATGACGATTGTATTGATGCCAAGAATTTTATGTTTAAGTAAGTATAACTGAAGATTGCATCATATAAACTCGTTTTAGAACAAAACTGCTTATAACGCTTACTATAATGTTGATATTGCTTTGAGAGAGAGAATTTGGACAGACAGAGGTTATTATATCACAAATGCGAATGCTCGCGTGGCTAACCACACCACAACTTGCTATCAGGTGAGATAGTGTGTAAGGCTAATACCATCAGCAACTCTAGCAAGACGGTTATGTTTGATTAGCCCTAGGTACTATACTAGATGTCAACAAACGTAGTTTTTGTCCACGTAGGTATTTCTAAACGTTGCTTTGGCCTGAGCTTTAGTAAATACATTGGCGGAGTTATTCATGCATCCATCAGTTCGTATGTCAAGTTGTCAAGGCATGACAAGGTGAGCATAACGGTAAATTATATTTCTAGGCGGTCGGTAGATTTTAATAGTTAAATAGTCAGTTCTTAATTGCAACGGAGCTCGGTTGCTAATCAGTGCTATATGTAGTATTTAAAGCGCTCGTAGCGAAGTTTGCTTGGCTGTTCGTAACCGATCAGCAAAGCTAAGCAACGTCCGCCGCGGTCATGAGTTGGATGGGTAACCACTAGTGATATTACTACGAATATAATAAGTTCCATTAATAACGTTACGGCCTTCTGGATTTAGTAGATACAAGACACTGAATATTCATATCTAATGTTAAATCAATGTCTTCTGTCAACGTACCTACATACAATTCTGCCCTCAACCGCAATTATTTGTCACAATAATAATTACATAGTTCAATATTAATCCAATAACATTTACCTGTATAGGTTTCGACGTAAGGAGGAGCTCCCTTTATAATGTAGGCATACCTTTAATACTCGTACACCCGCCAACTCAAATCATCTGAACGTTCCCTCGTGTTCGTTCAATCATGAGAAATTATACAGTTCAAACACGAGTAGTAGGTACTTAGGTAAACGAACGTGAAGCGGCACAGACCCTTGTAATTACCCCACTTCACGTGGAGACCGTGGGGTACCCAATAAACGCTTAGTGTGCTACGGTTGCGACCAAACTTTTTGACCCCTCTGCGAAGCCACAGATCATAGAAGAGTTAATACTACGTATTGACAACTTTCCTCACTGACTGTTACTCAATCAGCGGCTTCGAGCCGATCTCTAGAGTTCAGGAAGTTTGGCGTAAGCTATAAGATTTTCCGCATGTTCATATCACGAGAGTACCGCAGGTTTCGCCTTTGATCGCAGTCTAATCGGCCGTAACTCTTGACAAGGTATACCTACGTACTCCAGTCTAGACTAAATGCAGATTCGATGATAGTCCCTAGGTTTCTATTTCACGTGATGAGTGAAGAGATTGGTCTACTGGTAAAATTTTGCTTTTGTAGATAGGTTAGGTTAGGTATACCTAGATAATATCAGTGGCTAACTACCGAAACATTTCGTGTTTGGAATGGATTTATTCGATGTTTTATAGTTTAAACAGCTTTACAACCAAATATTCCTGACGTCATGCTATTAAACGGTCACGCCGATTGGTTGGATTCCTTGATTTGCAAGCAAGTTATTATTATATTTGGTATGTACCGGTCATTCATTTATCCAAACAAAGAGTTCACTATTTTAGGGTTCCGTACCCAAAATCGCAGTCTCTTTAAGAGACTGTCTGTCTGTATATAGTGAACGAAATGTGTTAAAATCTTAAAAGTGTGAATGAGTAGGTTAGGTATCTAGGTAATTATAACTATTTTTTAAGCAACTTGTTATTACATTCTATGCGACAAAACAACCTTGACTTATGTCACTCGTGTGTGATATCTTGCCGAAAGGCGCTGAAAAACAACTTAGAGAAAGAAACTAATCTTAGATACAAAAAGAAATACTCCCTCCAAATTCAGAGAGCACAATGTAAGAATTCCCAAGAAAAACACAGCACACAATAAGCCGTCTTAAGTTTACTATACACTAAAACAGTCGACAAAGGCGGCCCACAATTATTTACATAACAAATGCAAATTGTCGAGCTGAAAATTTACGCGTGGGAAATACTTAGCCGATATTCCTTGGTGTATTTTCGCCTCAACATCTGAAAGGCAAAGGCGTTCTGCTTACATATTTTTGCATACTTATACGGGCGACAGTAATGTTGCGGTTCATATAAGACGGTGAATTTGTATGATAATTTTCATTTTGCATTCAGTCGCGTTATTCTTCTTCGCGGAGGTAGTGGATGGGGCCTGAGGGAAATTTGGTGGTTTTGTCGCGTGTACGTTATTGGGAGGAGATGTAGCGCTGTCTTGAAGGGCGAGCCATCGTCACGGCTCGCACTATAATGTATTTACCCTTTTTTGCACTATTTTCAATTGTTATTTTTCTTCGCTGTTAATAGCTTTGTCTGTAACTCCAGTTTTAATTACTACTTACAATTTCATCACTGTTTTCATCTGTTGTCAATTCACCATGTAAAAGTTGCCAGACTCAATCTTACATATAAAGTGGCCTTCATGGTCGGTTGCTTAAACAGACCTTTAGTCACGGTTATATTATCTAATATTACCGTGGTTAGGTGCTTAGCGACCGATTTTCTATTCACGGTGGTAGTAGGTGGTAAGCTACACCAGCCATGTTCTTTTTATTATATCACACTCAATTGTAAAATCAATTTATAGATATTTTTTATCCTACCTTTTTTATTATTTATATTTTAGGATCGACCTGACAAAGGTATTAATGACGAAGGTAGAATGAGATGGCTATAGAGTTCCATCAATAGCCTATGAGAAAGTACATTTGGGCTGATTTGATTTGTCTTTTGCCTTAAGGTATGATGTAATTTAACACTAACCCCTTTCTTCCTAATCGCTTCATAACTTTATGATAGGTTTATCAAACCTCAGTACTGCATAAAAAAGTTTTCTTCTGCACAGAAGAGGGTAAATATTTAGAACGTAATTCTACATCTTCTCCTATGAATGTGATGAAATTCTTAAAATAATTTAACTATTCATAACCTTGCTTTTGCCCTAGTAGTACCGAAGCTACAAATACATGTTCAAAAACTGGTAAAGAGATATAGTAAAGAGACGTCATTACGTATGATTTATGTACACGAGATTTTTTTTAGTTACCTACCTTTGGCCAGTTATATCTGAATTGGTGGTAACCTATTACTTTCTGTACAGTGGATAACGGAGTTTATTGCATGGTCCAAAAAAATCCATCATTATCGGAGAATATGTAAACTGTATGTATAGAACATAAGCTTGTCTGAACTCAAATCAAAATAGTCACAACATATTAATACATAACAAGACTTTCCATTCCCCCTACAGCCATGTTTAAGATGCCCTACAATGATACTATGGTATCAAAGTGATTGTGATCCAAGTCCTGTATCAATATCAGTAAATAGGAGGAGCTTCACCAGGCATCGTCGAGGGGCCTCCTTAGAGACATGACGAGTTATTGTCAAACGGAAAATGGGTACCGAGAGGCTTTTGAGCTTGGGGATGAATAACTTTGGCTTTGTTGCGGTTTTCAGGAAATATAGTGATAGTGGCTGTCCCGCCCTACATATCAACCCAGTAGGATTTAGCTATATGAAACTCTCGGGAGCTGCTGATGACTTAGGATTAAAATAAACCTCTAGGCTACGGGAAGATGTCTTTTTAATTTATCCCCTTTTTTGGTATATGGCAGATTTTAGAAACGGCACCTTATGTAAACGGTAGATTTTTTAAATGGTAGAGTCTTTAAACGACGGAAGTTCAGTAGTATTTTTGGCAAGTATATGAAAGAAAAGTAACAAAAGCTTTCGCATATAAGGGAATACTGATGTGTATGGCAGATTTTATTGTTTTTTTTATGATTTGGTGATAGGTCATCTAACTATTGTACTTGATCATATAATACACAAGATTCGGAGAATATTTGTTACAATATCAATACCTATCTATAATTGATAGTTATTGGATTAATTCCAATTGTATCGGAAATACGATTTATTTATATTTTTGCCAGTTTGAAGGAAAATTTGTGGAAATATGTGCATTGATGTTATATAAGTATGTATCAAGATAAAATAAGAAAACATTACAAATTTATATCTTATAATAACATTTTAAAATATAATGTAATATTTTTATATATATTTTCTTCACGTCCCACGATTTTACGCACTGGGTGCATAATCACTGAGCCGTCCTGGATCGGTCGGTTTATCAGATATTTTCTTGAGATTTTTACTCTAGTCATAGGTCTAACCGTCATAGGGGACGGTGCGCGGCCTTCAACCAGACTACTAAAATTCATCTCATCAAAATGTTCTTAAGTGCTTTTTCAACACCTAAATCTCGCAATGATGTCGCTACGCTACCCTTCTATACTTCTATATTTCGGTAGATGATCGCGCATCGTCCCCTATGACGGGTAAAGTAATGTAAAAATACAAAATTTCAGCACAACCGAGTGATCCTCTGTGGTCCAGTGGTAACGATTCCATATATTACTCTCAATAGAGAAAAATCATGAATACAGCTCTAAAATTTCGCTTAATCAAGTTTTGTGTCTTTACAGTATATCGTATCAATACAATTTTTATTTCTGATTATTATGTACTATAACAATAATTACAAATAAATTGATGTATAAACGTCTGAAAGATTTTTACCGTTTTAATAAGCTCTCTTTTATATGAATGTATTAAACGATATTGAGAATTATTGTTATTTGAATATTGCGTAGTTTTGTTTCGATCACTCGCATGCGAAATGAGTTTCCCCATCCAATATTGACATTTTTCGAAGACCCTTTGTATTAACATAATTTTTATGGATCTATTAATAATTGATGGCGTGATTGAAATGTTAAACCTAGAATTGGAACTGACTCTCAAAAACTGCTTCCCAAACACACTTTGAGCGTGCACCCGGTGCTTGTATATAGATTTATTTTTATATTTGAGGGACATCCCTTGCTAGCTATCTAGCTATAGCCAGGCGGGCATCCCAAAAACCTTTATTACCTCAAGTAAAGCTCAAGAATGCGGTGAGATTCGAACCATATACCCCTGAGTGGCATTCAATAGATATGGCTACTGGGCCATAACTACATCACTAATCATAATAAAGCCCTTTATTCAGACACTATACAGTTACAATAATATACTCGTATATTATTATCGATATATACAGTTACATAATTCCGTGTTTGTTTACCGTTTGGCCACGGCCGCCTTCCAGGATTCCGTTTCCTGTGCTAGTCTTGTCCATTGCTTTACTCTCACCATCCCACCTTTTGTACTGTCGGCCATTTTTCCGGTTTTTACCTCTAGAGTACCAAGTTGTAACTGATTTGCACCACTGTTCAGGGCCTCTTGCCATGTGACCTGTCCAACTCCACTTTATCTTTTTAATTTATTCACTTATGTATTTCAGTGACTTTTTCTCTGATGTATATGAGTTCCCACTTGGCAATCACTGCTTCAGAGTAATTCTTTGCTCGTAAATAGCTAAAAATTGCATTGTAATATTGATTGTTGGCTTGGGCAAGCAAGCTCATAAGTACATTATGCTCTTAGGTGCCTCAATACGAGAAGGCACCTATTATAGCAAAGTAGGGTAAGTACCTACAGATTTATTCCTTGGAATTGGAGTGGAAATGAAAAGAGGACGTTATCAAGAAGTACCATACAGCTAACATTGCTGCTTTAATTCCACATAAACATTCCTACTAGTTTAGATCTACAATCTCTTTTCATATAGTGCATACTGCGCCTCACGTTGATGTAAATTAGGGCAAAATAGTACTTAATTCTTTGATTACCCAAAAGGTATACAGTACAGACCTTCCGTCACACGAAGGCACGCCCTCCTAATTTTTTGAATGTAGTTTCAACTACTAACGCCTACCTAAGCATATATATATATGTAACATTTGATAGTTTTACTGTACCATTAGCATCAACACCCACACTATGACGTAGTGTAAAAAAAAGCCAACAGGACAAATGCACATCAATAATTTAGTGTGGAGGAACGCGTCTTTGTGAGTGAAAAGAGAGCATTCTATATGCTTAGGTGGCAAGATGCCAAAACAATTCACAAGTATTTTTTTATAGGCTAGCCTTTGACCTCTATTTCATCTGATGGTAATTGATAACTTACTTGAAGTTATTGTTCCGGCTAACCTGGAGTTAGTGGCTCTCAGGAACAGCTGCTGGAACACACCATTAGGTGCTTGGCGACAGATTGTATACTTAAGAGTGGAAACTAGCCAGGTAGGCAGTCGCAAAATGCCCTACCACCATGCTATATCGATGGCCATCTTAAGACAACATCCGGGACCGACGCGTACGGCTTAAAGTACACTCCGAAACGCAGAAGCGCTCAGTAGTAGTGTCACTAGCGGTCACCCATCCAAGTCATGATCGCGGCGGTTGCTTAACTTAGCTGATCGGTTAAGAACGGCTAAGCAAACTTCGCTACGAGCGCTTCAGAAATACGTGGTTGTAAATAACGACAATGTCAGTAAATAGAGTGAATTAATTATAAACCTACAGTTTTGAGTAAGTAAACGTAGTTGAACTCATATTAAAACAATAAAGATCACCGGTTCATTCTAACATTGCAATAGTTTGTAAGCCAGTATCACACAAATATCTCCCTAAAGCCTCGAAGATTTGCCAACTGAACCGTCGACTCGTCTCGAATCCGGGTTAAAGCATCATTATCTTAATCGAGACCCTGTTCGAATTTAATTTGGCACGCGCGGTATGCCGTCAGCCTCGCTCTAATGAGTTTCAAACTTTCTTCTTTCCGAGATTAAGCCAAAAATTTCTCGAAAAACTTGTGCTCTCGTCCCATGACATACATAATATCTTCCGTCGTTTGTCCCCGACCAACTTTAGTAGGTACTTTGTCGGCTGTTTACTCAAGTACGCTCGGGGGGACGAATTTTAAAAGTTGTTTTTTATTACAATAATTTTCTCCGTGAGCGATACTTCAAGTGCCGTTTTAATGATTGAAATGTTCTTGTTTTATGTTTTTAATGTTTTCACAGTTTAATTCCGTTTGCAGCTGTCTTTTATGCTGTTAAAAATGTGTGTTACAAATTAAAAATGTTTTCGCTGATAAGGTTTTATAGTCCATGTTGCCTACGTCGTAGACCTTCTACGATTGCTTAGACACGATCTTATACTTTTCTTTGGAGAGTTCAATATAATTTAACATGATGCACTAGCTGCTACGTAAGTATATGCTTAATTTAGTAGAGAATGTAACAGTTCACTGCTTCCAGCAATGTGATCATCGCTATAGCCAGTAAATGTATAATAGATAAGTACATATTTATCATCTCGTCGTACTTTCGCGAAGGACTAGCATTTACATTCGCTGGTCTAAACATCACGTTTCGCAAGATAGCATTTTGGTTATGCAGAGATTGCTCTCTATATAACAAAACAGTTTGTCAGTAACATCAAAGAAGTTTTGCGTAATCACCAAATTACAGCGAGAATGGGTTCGCTTGCAGAAGTTATTTAACAATATAAGGAACTAGCAGGGCCACATAAATACAACCAATGTATAAGAAAAACAATAATAAACCTTGTCAAGCCAATTGCAAACTATAAATACAAACAACATTTTGGTGGTCATCGTCCGCAGTTAAAGTGACAAAAAGATGGCGATGTTACCACATTGTGACCAAGTTTATGTGGTGACCGCCGTAAGCAAAAAATAAAGGTAGGTATAAATTATTTAAAAATTAAGAAATCCGACTGGCAAATTATTAATTTTTTTAATCGTTTTATCGTTCCATTTAAGTTAAAACCGCAAGATATATACCTATTTATGGAATCGTTTTTAAACTCATTTTGATAACTCATTCGATAGGTTTGGGCGATTTTTTTTCTCTCTTAATATTGCGTCTAAAATCCACCAGTTTGCATTATTTTTTACTTTTTATGTATCAAGTGTCACTTGCGCTATCAAGACGAATCTAACGATATATCATACATTAAAATCGGTTAAGCCGTTTAGAAGTTATGGTGGAATAAAGAAACTCACAAACATATATACATACACACCTGAAACTTTTTGGGCAGTCGTGTAAATACATCGACGTTTCGACGTACAAGCATAAAGGTCTATTTTTGTATGTGTTCACTCACCCATGCACCATTATCTTCATGGTTTTTATTCACTCATGAGTCATGACAAAGGGGTTGCCTGAAAAACACCTAAAAATAATTCAAATCAGCCAGCCAGCGTACGTCCACTATCGCTTTGAATATTGGCGTGCGTTTCAAATGTTCGTGTAACTAGATTACGCGGACTATTGAACTGTGTTTGGGGCTGCAAACCGAACCGATTCGGCAGGTTCTACCTGTTTGTGGACAAATATATATAGGAATTATTTTGTTGAAATTCACAGCCGTATTTCAACATTCCTAAAATATATGCGAGCAAAGTTGTGGGCGGTATTTTCGTGTGTTTGTTGTATAAGGTATGATAATGTGGTAGAAGATTGTGAATGGGCTGAACCTTGAGTTCAAAACTAACGTTGGGGCAACAACAACATAATAATAACAAATATTAAGCATCCACAGGAGGTCTTGACTCTTCAAGCGCAAGATCGGGAATGCCCGTGAGCTTCGTGTAGAAGCGACACGCGTCAAAAAATCTAGCGGTTGGGTACGTGGCGCTTATGACATTGCGTATATTCGTAGGTAGTTCTAAAGTTGTACACTGAAGGTATTGAGCATAGTTAAGGGTTTTTCCTTAGATCTAAGCTATGCTTTACATTAAATTAATCTTTTATATAAAACATACGTAAATAAAAGGTAAGCAAGTATGTTTTTAAATTTTTTCACACAATCATGGAACAACAGCTCTGAAGAATCAGCCTTAGCTGGAACTAATCTTGTGCCCGTTAATTTTGTTGTCCCTATCAGGCGCTACACATTATCAATACCAGAACTCCCAAACCCGTAAAGTAATCACAAAATGGTAATTTGAACATAAATAACACCAGATATAATAGTCTGAATTCTCTGGGTAGAAATTATCATTCGTTTTTGCAGTTACTAAGTTTAATAGAAACTCATTTAAGCTACCTTCTTTTACTCCAAGGATAGCGCGGATTTTCTAAGTCTGCTTTTGTCTAAGGTACCTAACCTAAGTGTAGTTGAAGAGAGCCTGTCTTTTGAAATCATAAGCTAAATTTCTATAAGTTCCTAAAATAAATACAAGCCGTGGTAACCAACTGGTGTTTTTTTTATTGCTAATAGTCTAGCCTTTGACCACCTGATCTCACATGATGGTAAGTTATGATGTGGTTGAAAATGTTGTTCAGGCTAACCTAGAATTACTGGCTCTAAAGGACAACTGCCGGAACACAAGGTTAGGTGCTTGGCGACAGATTTTCTACTTGAGGGTGGTAGCTAGCCAGGCGGGCATTCGCAAAATGCCCTACCACCATGTTGTAACGAGTGTGTGATCAACTATTACTTGATCTGTGGGCATCTGTCAGTTTTTATTGGTGTTGTTGTTCGGTCTCATAACTTTTGTACTTGATCATGTAATGTGCGAGATTCAAAGGTCATTTACGAAGTCATAGATATGGTTTTAATACTTTTAATACTTATTGAATTCCTGATCACATTTATTACGGGTAAATAATATAAAAATAGTCAAAAAAAAATTCGTTTTTATAGGGTAATTAATAGAATCATGTCAATTCGTGTTCAAGAACTCGTCAAAACAATATGAGGAATTTTGAACTCGTAGGTATCACTATCACTTACCAAATACAATCTCGGTGAAACTAAAATGTTTGATTTTCAGAAATAGACGTGTGTTTTCCTCCTGAACGGTAATTGCAGGCTGAACTGACTCCTGAGTCCTGACCAAATTGGGTTAATAGATTAGATGATGCCTGAGTTTTAATTGTGATATGAAGGCTTATCACTGATATGCATGGTCATGAACGGTGTCTGTACGTAGTTTAACCCATCCTGATTTCATATGACTTATGAGTACGACATATAAAAGTCATTGTCAGGACTGTCATCTTCTTTTATCTAAAAATTAGACATGAACAATATAAAACTACAAGCTTGCTGCTGTTAACGTAGAATAAATATAAACTTTTATGTCAAAACAATACCTGCCTGGAAATACACTAACTTTCAGATAAATTGATAAAACAAAACAGTTGCTTCGATCTCTATCTCCCGCACTACGCTACGACAAGACATTGAACAAACATTTTATGTTAAGTTTCTACCTTTCCGGATCCACTTTAGCAGAGTCCCGGAGTCTATTTTGGATGTTCAACGGAGTTAGCACTCGCGTCAGAGTTATAAAACTAAGTAGGAGGGCTGACATCGAAACGACACGCTAATGCCTAAGTAATATAGGCTTTGTCTGGGAACTTAGCGTTTTAAATTGCATAATTTGTTTGTCTTGTCGCTTTGTTTGTGGAAAATAGTTTACCAGTATTAATAGCTTTTTAGATTTAATTTCACTCGCTGAATCAGTTGCATAATTATTGTAAATCTTAATTACTTAGAGTATCTACTATATATTCTTCGAATTTTGCGAATCTAATTATTAGGAACAAAAATAGCCCGTCCTAGCTTAAATCCAAAAATGTTTGTATGTCCGCTAAAGGTGACAGTGACTATCTTAAGAATCATTATTAGTAGCTGGTTACGCCAGAAAACATAAATAAGCTCACTGCTTAATATGAATTCTACCTACATTCCTTTTCCCAATACATCCTCATCATTTGAAATGCAAAGCAAAACTACCGCCACGAACTACACTCGAGAGCAATGAATCCGGGTCACTTAAAGAATGTTAAAAATCTCGGAAACTAAAAATGATAGGTTAATGCAATAAATTGTATTTAATAGACAATGTAATACTCCTTAAATGAAAGTAAAAAAAATATGAGTCACCATACATTTTATTAACACAAAATTACATAAAGAAAAAAACTGCTGATCTCTCCTTAAAACAAAAATAGGAAACATGAAATTTTTGAACTTGATTACGATTTTCTTGAATTTTAATACTTCGTATTGCCTCCTCGTGCTTCCATTACTGCGTTTACGCGGTTTGGCATGCTGTACACGAAGTTCCTTATACGATTTTGGGGAATATTCTCCCATTCCTCTGTGAGAGCAATTTTGAGCTCACGAAGCGTGATTGGGGGAGGGTTTCGTTGTTTTACGCATCTGCCTAGCTCGTCCCAAGCATGCTCGATCGGGTTGATATCCGGGCTGCGCGCTGGCCACTCCATACGAGTAATGTTCATCTCTTGAAGGTAGTCATTCACAATCCTACCTGTATGAGGTCGGGCATTGTCATGCATAAATATAGCATCCTCACCTAAATTGACCATAAATGGACCAACGTGATCATTGAGGATTTCTTCCACATATCTTACGCTAGTTAAAGAGCCGTTTTCTATGATCACCAGCTCTGTGCGACTTTCAGAAGAAATTCCGGCCCACACAAGTACAGACCCACCACCGTAGGCTACTTTTTCTTCGATGCATGCTTGCTTGAATCTTTCCCCTGGTCTTCGATACACTCTGTGTCTTCCATCGTGCTTGTAGAGCATAAATTTTGATTCGTCGGAGAACATAACTTTTGACCAATCTTCAATACTCCAATTTACGTGGCTCTGGGCATATCTTAGTCTCGAAATACGATGCCCACGCTCCAGTTTAGGGCCGTTTGCAGGTCTAAGGGGTTTTAAGTTAGATTCAGCAAGCCGACGTCTTACTGTCCATGCACTTGGGTTACTTCCTCCGAGGCGTCGAAACTGATTGGTGAGTTCAGTTCCTGTGAGAAAGCGATTTCGAAGCATGGTGTTCACCAAGTATCGGTCTTCTCGTGCTGTGGTACACCTGGTTCTGCCCGTTCCTGGTCTGCGTAGGTTAGAACCAGTTTCTTCTTAACGTCGGAGAACTCTTTGTACTGTTGACAGCGACACACCGACAGTCCTGGCTGTATCGCGCTGACTCCGGCCGGTTTCCAGCATTGTAAGTATTCTGGTGCATTCTTCAGGCGTAAGCGACATAATTTCAGCTTGAATAATGAATATAGAGCACTATCAACATGGTTTATGTACCCACATAAATGACAGATTACAAACAAAAGCAAAACCAAATGCTGTAATTTCGTAGTTCCATCTTCGAAAGTGGCCCTTTTTCAAATTTGATTTTTTTATGATATAACTTTACAATAACTAAGAAGTTTTAATACCTTCATTTAAGGAGTATTACATTGTCTATTAAATACAATTTATTGCATTAACCTAGCATTTTTAGTTTCCGAGATTTTTAGGATTCTTTAAGTGACCCGGATTCATTGCTCTCGAGTGTATATAGATATACCTACGGTATACTGCCGCACACCGCCGTTGGTATAGTACACTAGTGTCACCTAGCGTGAAGGAATAAAACTAGTAGTGAACTCACCCGCCGCCATCTTGGCTGACAAAAATATATCACTCTACAATATTAAGTGCAATAAACTACGTACAAATAAACTTTAAACACAGAACAATTGCGCTCTTTGTAAATTCTTTGTATAATAGCGTGTGCTAGCCCATCATCATTCCCGCCGTTTTTCTTGCTGTGTGTATTATTTTCCTGAACATAATACAGTCAGCATTGAAGATAAGAATAATTAATTTTAGGCGCTCAATCATTTGGTTGTCTTTTCGATCCGTATGTTCCTTTACTAAGACATAATATATGACCATCCGTCCTTATCAGGCAAAGTGGAGTGCAGTGAAGTGCAGTGGAGTGCAGTGGTGTGCAGTGGAGAACAGTGTAGTGCATTGGAGTGCAGTGGAGTGGAGCGATGGGACAACACAACAATTAAAAAGTGTGCGTCAAAGCAATAGCAAACGTATTAATGCTACGCCGCCTACCCACCTATACCTAGACGGCGCGCCGCCTAGGTACAAAACTAACGTCAGTACATCACCTGATCATTCCGCTTGCAAATGCCTTTGCAGTAATATATCGCATCAGCACTTATTTAAATGCGATGATTTTAATGCACAGAATAAATACAATACAATTATTACAATATTTGTTTAAATTACATAGGAGACATGTGATAGCTTGGCACAACACAACTAGAAATGAAAACACAAAATGTGGTCAAAATGAATGAAAATAACGTTATTGGCGTCAAGTGGAATACGGCCATAGTGCATGCGTCCATGGCGTATTAATAAAATATTTTTAGTGTAAAAGGGCCGTAGTAAACATTAGCCATAAAAATAAAATAAAACACTCGTCAAATGTAATAGAGCTTAAAAGATCATAGTTAACTTAAGCCCATGTTGTATAACGGTGTTAACCCTAGCTGGAAAGATTATAATAAAGTATAATAGATCAATGCATATTTTGGCCCATTTTGCACTATAATAAGAAACTAAAATTATGGTCTCTGCTCACTAATCTTAACTTTGCGTTTGCCTTTAAACGTAAGTTTTTGCTATTAGTCTGTGGTTATGGCTGTAAAATTTCCCCCGCATGTAAAAAGGCGCGCAATTTTGATTTAGTAATACAACATAATAAATTGTTTCTTCAGTGTTTAAATAAGAAAAATGAAAAGATTTCCTGACCGAAGTCTCAGCCGAAGTGCTAAAATGTTGCGCTTAGTTGGGTGTCTAAGACTCTGACGTAAATCGATCCTATGAATAGATTCAGGCGTTACTTTGCCGAAATTCATATTTAATAATAATATTCTAAAAATAGTTTAAGAAAACATTAAATTAATATTTTAATAAAACACTTAAAATATATCTAGTGACAATTCCGCCTAATTTTCCTGTTAAGCCGACGTGACAGCCAGAATTCTCGATCGTGCGCTCGTAGAATCAAGATCTCCTGAGGCCGAGGGTGCTTCGAAGCGAAACGCGTCGATAATTCTTCCGGTTTGGCTGCGTGGTGTTCGTGACGCCACGTCGGCTTAACAGGAAATTTTGGCGGAATTGTCACTAGTTATATTTTTGTAGTTTTATTAAAAAAATTATTTAATGTTTTCTTAAAATATTTGTTATTATTAAATCAATCTGATGATAATAGTAAGATGTTACTAATAAAGTATGTTTCATGTCACGTGTTCTGTAGATAAGACCTGTGAACTTAGATGTGTTTATTTGTTAAATTTAGGCCAATATGTGCAACAACATTATACAGAACTTCCTGGGCCATCAAACATAAGATCGTTACAAAATACCAGCAGAACGATTGTGAATTTGAACAAAATCAGGCAACAGTGGAACCATTTGCAAGCTCAAATAACAAAGAAGGTTTGTTCAGCATGAGTACAATCCTATCAAACATTAACAGGAATATAAACTGATTCCATTCTCTAAGTAAGTATCATTAGTAATTGTAGGTCAGATGTACACTATACTTTTACAGGTGGTATGCCTTTACTAACAAAATACTACGAACTATAAACAATACTACAGCTACTACAATAAAAGCATTTATACAACCTACCAGTCATTGCAGACTCACAGGCAATACAAATCCACTACCAGTTGGCAGGGTGCCCAGCATGCTGGCAGCATTGCCCCATTGGATTGCAATGCTTATTGTCAGCAATTTGATCACGCGTTGCATGAATACGTATACCGTTTACAGGTATTTATCTACGTAGGACAAAGAGTTTTTATGAACATAGTACATAAATCTACTCAAAAACATACATCAAACATCAGAAAAACTTTCGCTGCCCTACAATCCTACATTGCATTTTTGCAATTATGAAAGTTTGTTCATTGTTCTAATGCTAATTAATGAAAACAAGGTTTTTAGATTTTGGCACTTTTAGCACCAGACCACAGCATTTAATCTATCTAAATCCATGGACAGAACCATAAAAATATACATAATTTATATTCTGAAAAAGCGACGGCAGCGTGGATTCTGTAAATTAATTTACGATGTCAAAAGTAATCCGGTAATGGAGTTCTGACGTTCGCCACCACACCGATGTTTAGCTTAGTTATACAAATTAGATTCGAATACATACGAGATTGTACGAGGGAAGTGTTTACTCTCAAGGTCGTAGTGACGAACTCAGTTTTCTTTTCCGGTAACAACGCTGCCAATAGTAGGCTTTTCACCACAAAACTCCAAAAACTCTATAGAGCATTAATTTAACGCTTTTTTCTACGGTGGTGTCAACGTTCATGGCACCCATTTTGCATTGACTTTTGAGAGGTTCAATAAGTCGTGAAGTAATGAATTTTATTGTGGTATCCACGAAAAGCTTTGTGTATCTCTGATTACGGATTAATTTTTATTCGAGCGTTTTTGAGTGCAAGTTTCTCGACCTTTTTCACATTTTGTGCCGTGGTGGGAGTAAAGGACAACTTGTTCGAGGGTCATTTAATAAAAAAATAAAAATGAAGTCTTTTCTTAAATCATATCTCTTTCCTGTAGGGGTAGACTGCGACAGATTTCCACTTGCTACAATCATTCACTTCATCTACACTCATCATTCCTTTCATAAATAAGCGTCGGTTTAGGGTACTTCTGACCTGGCCTTTTTTCAGAACATCTTTAGTCTGATTTTGGGACGTTCCCCTAGGTCTTCCCCTTCCAACACTTCCGTTTACTTGTCCATATATCGATTCATATATCAAGCAAAAGGTTATGTACTCTAGCAATTTTTTGTTATATTGCAGAATAAGTAGGTATTTTTTAGCTTTATGATCCGACCACACCGTTACAATCTAGTTTAAAAGTTAAAAGATGGAAATGTTCATTTAAGAGTTTTATCTTTCTTTCATCTTAAATATACAAATTTATTCAACTGAAAATAGGCCTTTATGTGAGCGAAATCAATGGTCAATAATGGGAATAAGATTGTGGTGAATACTCAGAGGCAATCAAATTCTAATTGCGCTGAAACAATGAAGTAGATCAGAAATGAACTCGTGCGTATAATGGCAGATATTTTCGTGAATTGCCGTGAAATCCAGCGGGGTGATCACGTATCTTCTGTAGCAATGAAATGCTGATTGCAACAATCAAAAATGACAGTTTTGACAGATCTTGTATCAATGAAAAAAACAGATAGGTAACAGACCTTCTTGTGCCCAAACGTTAGTCGCCGACCGTTTTTTTCTTTTATACCTGAGACGATAACTGGCATATACATTGATCGATTTAAAATTTCGTAATATCCATTCTATTATAGAGTTGTAGTAACATAGTATATATACAGGTTGAACTCCCATGGTCAGTATTTCCTTTGATTTCATATTATTATTATTCTAAAATCGAATTTAATGTTTGACATCTAAGTAGATCAAAATTTAAGTTAATATTGGCATTTATATTAAAATACAAGTAATAATTTCTTCTTCCTGAACACAATTTAGCCCAAATTATATCTTCCTCCACACAGCTACAATTCTAGTGTCTAATGGCCAATCTACACTTTGGATACTGCAACACGTTTCATACGCTTGATATATCCTGTAAAATAAAACCAAATGTAATAAAGCGACTATGATATTTTTAGTATTTAAATGTTTTGCAATAACGCATGCTCTGCGGATAACATAAAAAAAAATACGAGAGGCAAAAATTAAGTCATGAGCGGGAAAAAAATAAGTTTCTCCTCTCTCCGAATACTAAAAATAATAATACTAATAAGAAATTACTACTTGTATTTTAAAATCTATGCCAGTATAAACTTAAGTTTTATTTATTTCTTAGGAAGACCAACAGTATAACAAATATCTTATATATAACTAATAACAACAGATATCCAATTATAGGTCCTCACGGATAGCTATCTTATAAATGACATTCAAATAATGAACACTAGGTTACAGTCTTTTTATGTTTAGACTGCTGCTTATGACAAAATTCAAACATTTAGTTGAAGAACTCTCTGCTACAACCGCCTAGCCGATGCAATGCTTGTACAAAATAAGTCTAGGCCAACTCTCTTGTTATCTCATAAAAAATTCTGCTCACACGTAACAGGTATGAATTTTGCCTTTATTTGTTTTATTTAGATTTTAGAATAATAATAATATGAAAGAAAAGGAAATACTGACCATGGGAGTACAGCCTGTATATATATACTATATATTTACAAAATCTTTAGTAGAATGGATAGTACGAAATTTATATGCCAGTGTATATGCCAGTTATCGTCTCAGGTATAAAAGAAAAAAAACGGTCGGCGACTAACGTTCCGACGCATGAAGGTCTGTTACCTATCTGTCTTACAAAATTTGTCAAAACTGACAGTTTTATTGTTGCAATCAACAGTTCATAGCTACAAAAGATACATGATAGCCCTGCAGGTTCACAGTCCACAGACCACATGTGGCCTGTGCACGGAAAGCATTATATGTCCACAGACCATATGTGGTCTGTTCGTCGATATCACTTTAAGGCTTTTTAGAGCTGTGGACGTAGAGAGAATTGCGTTTATTTGACATGGACTTGACAGGACATATCCTAGTGTTGGGAAAAAGTGCTGGGACATTGAGAAAAGACGTACAATTTTCTGAAAAAAACTATTTTTTTAAATAAAATATTTTTATGAAACTGCACAACTGATTTTTACTGTATTTTGAAGCTTTTCGCTTAATTTTAGGTAACCAATTATAGAATAGTCAGAAATAAAACATTCGGAAAATAAAAAAGAAAACTATTTATTGAAAAAAAAAAATGAAAAGAAGAATTGAAAATATTACCTACATATTATGAGCTTTTTGGAAGCACTGTAGACAATAAGGTTTTGTACATATATTACATATTTGTGAAACTCGTTTGGCCTTATTCGTGGCAGCAGCTGCAGTTTCACCTTTTTGACGATGTCCATCATAGCACCCGGTACACCGACGTCTTGTAATTTTTCCATCTTTTCGATCTAGCTGCGTGAGGAAATGCTGCATCTGTGACGAGGACGAACGATCTCTTCGACTTCGTTGTGAGGTACTTTCAGTTGAGCTCCTTAGCGGCGCGAGCGTAGGTATAGCCGCAGACGGGACAGGGTTTATATTCAAGAATTTTTTCACAATATCCATATGTGCTTGCAAAAGTGTACATTTATTTTGCTGGTTCAATTTATTGTACAAATAAACTGTATTTGTTATAGCAACTCCAAAGATGACGTCGACAGCAACTTTTTTATACCATGTCAGCGTTTTACGAATAGGTGAGTAATAGCTTGCCAACTCGTCAGAAAGATCGATACCTTTCTTTCGATTGTTGTATTCCAATATCATATTGGGCTTCAGACGCTGATTTCGGCCAGTAGACATTGTTTGCTCGTCTGCATGACAAGTGGAAATCATGAGGACATCCCTTTTGTCCTTCCATTTTAGGACCGTCACATTATTCTTTTGCGCAGCAATATGCTCTCCTCTGTTGAGTTTTTTATTTTTCACCAATAATGGCAAGTTTTTTCGATTTTTCCTCAAAGTTCCACAAAGATCTGTTTTACGTTGAATTAAATATTCAGCTAACGGTAGACTTGTATACCAATTGTCAGCAATTATGATTCTCCCCGTGTCCAAAAGATCTTCACAAAGCTCGACAACAACGCTTCCAGGTTTATCGACATTAGAGATTTGAGGGTCCTGACCAGTATATACTTTATATTTCCAAACGTACCCATCGTCAGTTGTAGCCTTGTAAATTTTTAGACCATACTTATGAGTCTTATTTGGATTATACTGACGAATCAGCAGTCGCCCTTGAAAAGGAACCATGGACTCGTCAACAACAACGCAGTCATTTGGCGATAAAAGTTTTCTACAGTTGCTCATTACGATATCTATAACTGGCTTCACTTTATACAAACGATCGTTGGCATCTCTTTCAGCAGTGTTGTCGACAAAGTGCCAGCAACGCAATATTGATACGAAACGATTGTAGGACATTTGTATGTTGTGCAACAGCGGATGATAGTAAATAGGATCTTTTTTCCAGTAGCATTCTAATGTAGGGAATTTTATTATACCAGTCAATAAGTAAATGCCCAGAAACTTTTCGATATCTTCCTTGTTTACTGGTTTCCAGCGATTCAAACGACCACCAGAATTAGTAGCAATAAGTTGCTCAGCGTATATATTTGTCTGTTCTATCATCAAGTCTAAAACATTTTCATCAACCAAAAGACGAAATATAGTTGACACATCTGCATTTTCTGGAATATTTTCAATATGTATGTTTATTTCGCTTCTAAAACTTTGCCGGTCTAAAGGCTGGATTTCATAATTCCATCCTTCTTGTATGTCATGTTCTTTCATTTGACTCTCTGCTGTTGACCGTATGCCAATTCTAGTACCTGTAGTTATTTGTCTCTCTCTATTGGAATTAGTTGGTAAAGTTTCAGAAATGGCGCCAACTTGAATCGACATTGAATGCGATGGAGAATGCTGGATATTTATATTTTCACTATAGTTTGGCTCACTTACATCTAGAGGTTCAGCTGACAGCTCACTAGGAAGAAAATCAGGATCTGCGATACTGTCGTCGTCGTCGAAATCAGGCACATCACTATTCTCTTCAGAATCAGTCGCATTCGGTGAATTTGGCTGAGTATTATCTTCATAATCACTCTCTTCTAATATTCGTCTTAGTTCTTCCTCAGTATACCTTTGTCTGTTACTCATTTTTCCGCAATAATAAAAATTACAACCCGAGCAAGCACAAAATAACAACACCTATTACAAAAAACCGCCAAAACAATGCCACTACTACAACAAAAGCAATGCTATTGTCACTTATGTCGAAAGAAATTTGTTAACTTCAAATATGTTCGTCAAACGTCAAAAAAATATTTATTGCTGTCATTGTCATGTCAAAACCGTCAAAATAATGCACATGCCACATATGGTCCGTGGACTTAGGGAGACATTTTTAGCCAATTTCGTTTCAACGAGTCCACAGACCATATGTGGCATGTTTAAAAAAAAACACCTTCTCGCTATGTATATATAGTTTGCCATATATATATATTTATCTCAACCCCTAAATACCGTTTTCATTTAAAAAACTAATTGGACTTATGGGATTGTTCTCTCTCTAAAGCTTGGACTGTGAACCTGTTAAAAAGCTCATAGGAAAAAATCAGCAATGGTTATTTGAAACAGTAAATGTTTACCCCAATACAGCTATATATAGATAGTAGATCCAGTTTCTCAATGACAGCGATCCACAGGCTTACTTTTTTTTTATTATGACGGAACAAGCTCGAGGCCCACCTTAAGCAGTTACCTCTGCCTATAACAGGTGAATTTCGTCACAAGTGACCAATTGCACTGCGCCCGTCACCATGAGACAAAGTTGTTAAGTCTCACGTGCCTGTAATTTCACTGGCTCTCAAGGACTGCTGCCGGAATGGACCGTTAGGTGCTTGGCGACAGATTTTCAACTTGAGGGTGGTCGCTAGCCAGACGGGCATTCGCAAAAAGCCCTTCCACCATGCGGTGTAGCTCAAGCCCGCGTTGGGATTCGAACCATGGACCTGTTGCGCGGTAGTCCATAGCCAATGCCACTGAACCATCACTGCTAGGCTGTCGCTGTATTAGTTCAGTAGTTGACGCGTGCTAAACTTTACACAACATATTAACATTAATTTATATATATTAACAATTATATATTAATTTGTAGTTAATACGATAAAGATACCGGAAAATTTGCTACATAGTTATAGTTATATACCGGGACTTAATCGCGATAAAAATATGTTTATTAATTACTAGCTATCCGGGCGCGGCTCCGCCTGCGCGTATGTCGGTTATTGCGCAAAAGCATTAACCTCTTTTTGCACAGTTGGATAAAAACTATCCTATGTTTTTTCCGGGTCTCAAACTATTTCCATACCTAATTTCATTCAAATCGGTCCACTAGTTTTGACGTGAAAGCGTAACAGACAGACAGACAGACAGACAGAGTTACTTTCGCATTTATAATATTAGTACTGATTTATTTATTTATGCAACTTAGTCGAAACGTCGAGGTAAATAAATAATAATATACATATTTTTATCGCGATAAGTCCCATTAAATACTTATAACTATGTGTTCAAGTGGCGAAAGTCTTTAAGTTACTATATTAGCTAAAGCTTATTTAAAGTTTCACTATAAATACCATGCTGTAAAATACTGAACAACTGTCAAATGTTTTTTTTTAAGTATAGCTTAAAGCGTAATATAGTGACTCCTTCGAGTACACAACACGCAAGCTGAACGAGCTAAGCAACCGGGTAATATAGGCAGCAGCCTATATCTATACTCACTGCCACTCCATTTTACACGTGACTCTTCAATTAGCTTGTGTTGATTTAGAAACGTGTCGAATTGGAAATGTGTCAAAATAGAGTTTGACCAATTCGGTTCAAAATCACTCAAAGAACTAGTGGTGCTGCTACTGGGCAAAATTGAACAATGTTTGGTTACTTTCTTCATGTTTCAAATCGTATGTAAATTTCTGAACTAATTGACGGAAACTTAGCTTGCCAAATATTCCATTCATTGCAGTGCTATTTCACTGTATGCCGAAAACCATCGAAAATACATACGGTCCTTGAACAGCTGTGCATTTACGAGGCAGGTTGGAGTATTCTCGTGTTTGCTCAGACGCAACGGTCAACATCGGAGTGGTCTCTGTGCATACTTGATCAGCCTCCATTCGTAGCTTGTTTGATGACTTTGTTGCTCCCTATGCATGGCTTCACGGCAGTGCATATGCACGTATTTACAGGAAAATTTTGAATTCAAACAAAAGGGGTTAAATTATGAAGTTGCCGCTTTATTGTAATATGTATTTCGAATTGACATAGAACCTTCATGGTTTGCTATTTTTGAGTGAAACTTTTTCACATGGTACCTATGAGGTTCTTCTTTTAAAAAATGTGTAACAATCGATTATCGTCTTTTAAGCTTTTTTTTAAACAGCTTAGACAAGAATGATGGATACTTCGAAAACTTGAGTGATTTTTAAATACGAGTTCCGACGCGGAACTAACGCGGCAGGAACATTTTGCAATATCAATGTTACGTTTGGAGAAGGGGCTGCTAATGAACGTACCGTGCGATTTTGGTTTAAACGCTTTCGTGATGGAAACTTTGATTTGAAGAACGAACCACGTGGAAGTCCGCCTACACAGGCAAATGTCATCCAAACTACCCAGGAGTTAACGGCATGGTTTAACGTGTAACAACAATATTGGCAGAAAGAAATGCGTGCTAAAACTTTAAAAAAAAATTAAAATAAACAATTGATTTACATAATATTTGTTAACAACAGCATAGAAAAAACTACAAAGGTTTAATGAGACAATGCTATATGGCTCAGTCCACATCAATTAGTATAATATAGCCATAATAACAAAGAAGGTAGGTGTTAACCGTAGAATGACATTGGTTTCTTAAGGTATAGTTTGAATAAGTCAGAACAAATAGGTATGTGCATATTTATAGAACTTGATACTTATCTAAATTTGGCAGAACATAAGAATTTAGTTTATTTTTAATATTTTTACTAATTATTTTTGTGAATAGATACCTCCTGGTTAAGCGCACTCCATCATCGACAGCATTATCACTTATCATAAGGTGAGATAGTAGTCAAGTGCTACCCAGTTCAGTACATTTTTTTTTTTTTTTATATTATGGGTGACAAACAAGCAAACGGCCCGTCTGATGGTAAACGTAGCCGCCGCCTATGGACATCTGCAACACTAGCTGCGCTGCCGATGCGTTGCCTGCCCAGAGAGGAATTTGAATAATTATAAATAATTTAATAATTTGAAATAATCATATAACAAATATCTAACGACAATAAAGCTATACATTTTGTAAAAAACCGGCCAATTGCGAGTGGTTCTGTACCATTATCTGTAACCTAATCTTGCAAGTTCCAGACACTTTTCGCAGTGTCCGATTGAGCTGGGTTGATATTGCATATAATATGGTACGTTCCTATCCTAGGTAGGTACGAACCCTAAATAGTGATCTCACTAATTGTTTATTTTTTAAGTAAATATACAACTAAATATTCGGTAAATATTTCAAGTTTCTACCTGTTTTACATTATTATTATTTTTAGCAAATAAACGGCGAAAACCTCTTATATTGTATGGGAGGCCCCTTAATCATTAATTTTATTTTAATTAATTATATGTAAAGAAAACATAAAACTAAATATTCTGTGTATAGTTAAAGCGTCTACCTGTCACCGTTATTATTTCGAGCAAGAAACGTTAAAAAATCAAATTTGTTGTATCGGAGCCCCCTTAAATATTTATTTTATTTTATTTTTAGTACTTGTTCTTATAGCGGCAATAGAAATACATCATCTGTGAAAATTTCAACTGTCTAGCTATCGCCGTTCTTGAGATACAGCCTAGTGACAGACAAACGGACTGACGGGCGGACGGACAGCGAAGTCTCAGTAATAGGGTCTCATTTTTACCCTTTGGGTCGGATCCCTAAACATCAGCTGTTCATGTTAGTTTTCGGGTTATTATATTTCAATCTTATACGAAATATAAGAATATAATGTAATACAATGTTTTATCCAGCAGATACAAATTTAATTTAAATATAAAAAGGATTATTTAATTTTTATTCTTAAGCATTAGGTAGTAACAATTCCTAGGAATAAATGTTGGTTGTTTACAAAAAAACAGTTGGTAAATATTGTAATTTATCAATTTCTATATATTTTTTATATGATTATTTGAAAACAAGGGCTAAGAGAGGTAGGTAACGTTTTATAAATTTTGACTCCCATAGTAAATATACTGTTGATATTTTTTTTTTTTATTGCCTTTAAGTAGGCAGACAGGCAGGCGGCCCACCTGATGGGAAGTGGTTACCGTCGCCTATGGACGTTTGCAACACCAGGGGTGTTACCAACGCGCTGCCGACCTTTGAGAAATTTAATGACCCCCTTTTTAAACAACCCCATATCGTAGCGCAGTGGGAAAACCTCGGCGGGAAGCTCCCTCCAAATCCTTAAAGTACGCGGTATGAAAGTTCTACCGAACCGTTGCGTAGTAGAGTGCAGTGTCTCGAGGTAGTGAGGGTGAACATCCCGCCGATGGCGAGCGGTGCGGTAATAGAATTCTGGAGTTGGCATCAGATCAAACAGTTCCTCAGTTGTTGATATACGAAGGAGTCCAATATTACGCAGCAAAGGTTTATCTCTCCCACTAAGTAAAATCCCTCTCGTATTGTACCCCTTAACAAGTAAAGAGAAGGGCTGTAAAGATAATTTTTGTTCGCTTACTTAGCGTATGCGTTGTAAACCGAGCGGTTCCCGGCTGAAGAATATCACTGACGAATATAAGAATATCAATACTGTTCTGTATGAT
Organism: Plagodis dolabraria; assembly: GCA_963854805.1. Classification (NCBI taxonomy): domain Eukaryota; kingdom Metazoa; phylum Arthropoda; class Insecta; order Lepidoptera; family Geometridae; genus Plagodis; species Plagodis dolabraria. The sequence goes on from OY978446.1 coordinate 29,110,034, forward strand.
GCTAGATGTCGTATAAGGCATTTATGAGGGAAAGATATTCAAATAAGTAGCATGCCTCCACTCCTTCAACGCAAGTGGGTGTTGCTGTACATTGTGGACATAGCGATTAGCGAGACTTCGTAATTATATTTTGTCTCTCCTCATGACATATTCTGTATTTACAGAGACCACTCTGTCTGTATTGACCTTCAAGACTAAATAATAGGAAAATATTCAAACTATAAATTCAATGGACGTATCCGAAACATAAAGCAATAATGACTCGTAATCTTCCTACGGTAGGAGCACACAAGGACATACTTGTAATGAGGTTTCACCTTGGAATGATGGACTGCCTTCCTGATGAAAATCTTATAAGAGCTGTATTGTTGGTAAACAATCAACTACCTTTCAGTTAAATAGGTTGCTAATTAGGTAAAGAGCACACCGACAGCATATGATTCACGTCGACGCGAGTAAGCTATGCTGGTCTTTTGGTGCATTCCTTGCTTTATTCGTCTTTAACCACATCCAACAGAAAGACATTGAAGCAGTCCTTATAACTCTAAAGTCATCTTTGTTAATTGTATATGGGACGTATAATTCTTTTGCTGTTTGCCGGGAATAGCATACAAACCTTATAGAGATTCTTAATTTATCTTCGCGTGATGGCGCAATCCCTCAACTACCTAAAGAAAAAAGACGAGTCTCTTTCAGAGTAGTATTTTTATCTAGAGAGCTGAAAGACATAAAACATGGCATAAAACCAAAGTACACATATTTAGATGATGAGCCTCAGATTCAAAATAGAGTTTTCAACAAAACTTTCTACATATATAGGAACCTACTGCGATTACTAAGACACCAGCCAAACTTGGCGATTGTCGCAAAAGAGGATGTACGAACAAAGATAGAAATGAACGATCCCGTCAATATCTGACTTATTTTTGCTTGAGATATGTCTATTTAAGCTAATAAATACTTAAAACTAAAAATACAAAAAAAAAATAAACGTGAAGATATGGAACAGAAGTAGTAGAACATACGCGGTAGGAAGATATACCAACTATTCAAAATGCCTTATGTTCCGCGCTTTCTCAAATTTTGTGTTTTGTTCAAAAATTCCCACATTGGGCCAATTGAGTGTGAACCAACGAAATCACTATGCCTTTTACAATCAACAGGGCGAAATATTTAAAAGCAAACTCAAAATTAAAATTATTTTTTTCATTTATTCATATCAGGTATTATGTGTGTTAATTTTCTCTGTAATGTTTTTTTATAGTATGCAAATAAAGTGTTTCTATCTATCTATCAAGTATAACTTTAAATTTTGCGGCACTACCTGGGTATATAAACATCCATATTGGTAGTTCCTTCCCTATAATATTATTATGTTGTACATAAGAACATTAATTGGAGCTAGTTCTCAATAATTTTAATCGATAAATAAATGTTGGCTTCATAGATTATCGGAATGATTTCTAAGGGCGGTATGCCTTATGAATAATAAGTAATATTAATCATAAAAAAAAAACTATCCAATGATGAAATAATGAGCTTTTTTATATTATTTGCAGCTATAGTTTTGTCTAGTTAGAAGATTTAAAATATAATGTTTACGATTCACGTCTACGCGAGTAAGCTAAGCTGGTATATTTACTGTACATCTTACTCATAAATACACAGGGTTATTGGCTAACAAACTCCTAGGGTTGACTTCTGCTAGTCCTAATTTAAAGTTATTTTTTCCAATAAGTAGGTATACTTCAAATATCAAGAGTTAGTGACACACAGTCGCAATGCCTCTTTGATTTTATAATATAATGTTGAAACCACCTGGAATTGCATATAATTTAGTTCTACACACTTATTTTCTTGATAAATTCGAGATAAACAAAAACAATAAATTTGTATACATCAATTGTACGGAATTATGGGGATTCTTAATTTAATATCATGAATTCAGAGAAGCATTCCATACTCGTTGGTATATACAGAATTAGCTAAGCACAAATACCGTCCAGCCACAGGAGTTCTATATATTTTTATTTCACACACTTGATGCCTCCTTCTATTACGCTAAACTAACTACCATGTCCTAAACGCTATTTAATTATGACGTCCCCTTTCGCCTCCTCCGTCTTAAAAAAACGTTAATTAACGTTTTCTTTGTACGCGAAAAAGGAACAAGTTACCTAATTTAATTTATTTCTCGTTTCCTTTACATGTACATAATGAATATTAAATTGGGTCTTAAAGATACAAGTAACGGTAACGTACGCAGAAGATGTCTGGCTTAATGTGCTTTAAAAGTCTGGTCGTGGCACACGAGGGTTTTTTCCGAGTTTATTATGCTTTTACATAAATGTTTATTATTTTACTCGAAAGAGGCGCTCACGTGTAGGCTTTTAAATGTTTTAAGCTCTTTTTCAGTTTTTCTTTGTTGAAGACTTTGAATCACACTAATAACCTTGACACCCTGATTGTACACGATATTGGGCGAGCGTCGCTTAAGATCAGATTTTTAGAATCAGATACATAATATATAATAAAGTACTTTTAGTAAATATGGAAGCATTCGCATGGGTCCAACTGTGTCAATTAGAGGTGCTTTTATGATTTGGTTTCTGTTCGTCTGTACTGTACTGTAACAGCCGGATTGTCCACTGCTAAACACAGGATCCCTCAATGTGGGGGGTTTGCCATAATTTGCCACGCTTGGCAGGCGGCTTGGGGAGTCAGTGTGATATATCAGCTCCTTAGAAAGCACTGCTGCCCACCCTTTTGGTGCGTTACCCTTAGTCGCTCTTACGAAACCCACGGGTATAGATGGGGGGAATAGGGGGGTGGTGACATACAAGACCGGCACATTTTTTGAAAAAAAAAAAAGCAATTTACTTCTCACTTGTTGTGATCGAATTATTTTTTGGAAAATAATAACTAAAAATTATGAAAGAATAACTGCTTCACCTTCAAGGTTATTTTAGCCTTTTAGAAACAGCAGCCTTGAATATATGTTGTAAAGATTCCGGCCGAAAAATATAAAAAATTATAAAAATTGTTTTTTAGGGTTCCGTACCCAAAGGGTAAAAACGGGACCCTATAACTAAGACTACACTGTCCGTCTGTCCGTCACCAGGCTGTGTCTCCTGCAACGTGATGGCTAGACAGTTGATTTTCACAGATGATGTATTTCAGTTGCCGCTATAACAACAAATACTAAAAATTTGACAAATACGAGCGCGCGAAGGGTTCCGAGCATCGGAATATAGCGTTATATTTCGATGGTTCCGAGCATTATCTATACAACATTTGACACTATATTGTAACCTTATTTTTTTGTCACGAAGGATACCTTTCGTACGTCGAGTCCAACTTGCTCATGGCCGATTTCTTTTTCCTCTTCCGTACATCTTTTGTGTATACGCAGCCTTAATGCGAAGCCAATCTTAGGTTTATGAAGACATTCTTAATATTATACTAGGTGTTAGGTCTCTTCAGCAAGAGTGAGTTTTGGTGGGTACCACCGCCGTGCCAGATATTAGGCTTCGAAGCAGTGCTGTACAAACACTACTGTGTATAGGTGTGCAGAGCACAGTAGCATTTGAAATTTTGAAAAAAAAATGGACCAACAAAACTAACGTCTTGGAGTGACGAGCGCACTGCGGTGTTAAGCAGACCGAGGACACTGTATCTGTAATGGACAGGCCTGACCGCTTACCAATAGGCGGCCAACTAGTTTGTTTCATCACTGCATAACATAAAAAATCTTGCGTAATCCTTTTTGTCGTTAGCGAAAACATGTTTTATAATATATTCCTGTGTCGACTCCTGTGTTATTAAATAAAATGAAATGCTGACTCCATCCACGTGAGTTAAGGGTATGAAATGATGATTCAGGCCTATGTGTATATGATTAAGTACAGTCGCCTGCAATAACAAGTACACACGATGTAATTTTCAAAGTTGTGGCAAACACTTCTGTTTCTCTCTATGTACATAGAAGTATCTAGTAGTTTTTGAAGCGCTCGTAAACTCGTAGCGAAGTTTGCTTAGCCGTCGGTCCCGGTTCTTGTCTTTGGATGGCAGTCGTTATAACTACCACCCTTAAGTAGAAAATCTAGCGCCAAGCATCTAACAGTGTGTTCCGCCAGCTGTCCTTGAGAGCCAGTAATTCTAGGTTAGCCTGAACAGCATCTTCGACCACATCATCACTTACCATCAGGTGAGATAGTGGTCAAAGGTTAACCTATCGAGCGTAAAAATATTATCTTAAAATCAAAGAATAATTATTTTTTTTACGCACGTTTATGTTAACTTCGATAATTAAGAATTTAGTGACATCACAATATTCTGAAAAAAACGAAGTGTAGGAATACTTGTTATTGCAGGTGACTGTATGCACAGTCACACATATAACTATGTATATAGGCGCTTACTAATTTGCCTCAATAGGTACCCCTAAAGAGGTCAGATGAGAGGGAGATAGAACACATTTTAAAAAGTTTGTCATGATTTATTATAGACCATATCTATATTATGCAACGTTCGATGCGGTCATTACTTGGGAGGGTTGACCACTAGTGGTATTACAACTGAGCGCTTAGGATGGCATTCGTCATAGCATGGTGGTAGGACATTTTGCGAATATATTTAATAATGATTTTAAAGGTAAATATTATTTAAATAATAAAAATGTTAGGTGGTGACACAATTGTTAACAATAGGTATAAGCAAACTCGTAAGGAAAAAGGCGCTGTGTTTTTGCGTACAAAATTTAACACGTAGGTCCCGAGCAGAGAACGTAAGTTACATTCGCTTGTCAGCCCTGATTAAACTTTATTGAGCGGCGTGGAACGGTGACAACCCTTTGTTCTAATTCTACATGCCACGACAACGTTACATTAACCATCAATCTCATCTTTATCACCACGACGTAAAGTTTAAACTTGTTTACGAAGCCGTTTTTTATTTTGTAACAAACGTTGGCTTCAAACAATTACTGGCACGCTCTAATTTTACTATCTGACGTTTACTCGGGACTCGATCTAAAAAATTCTCCTGGAAAAACTGATTCGATTTGGAAAAATGGCCCGTTCCAATAGAGTTCGTTAGTTGCTAGAGTAAGCAAGAATATTTAGTTAATTTTAGGCTGTAGGGTTTTTCTGATGTCACTGATTGGTTAGTCCGTAGCCACTATCTCTATTCGGACGATTACCAGCGAATATTTGGAATAAGGTAGATCGGGCTTAACCTAGAATCAAAAATGGATCTCAAGGGCAGCTGTCGGAGCACACCTAGGTGCTTGGCGACAATTTTTTCTACTTAAAAGTGATAGCTGCGATTTTTTTTACCACTAAAAATGTGCAGTTTATTGAATAAGACCAAATATACAAAACCAGGTAGTTAACGAAACTGAGTACTAAATAATGAAGTAAGGGTTACACCTGGTTATGCCAAAACGATGAAACTGCTTCCTAAAACAGGTTGATCACATGAATGATCTATAGAAAGCTCCTAGATTCGATACCAGATACTAGCGCACACGTGCCGGTGTTCCACATAGTTCATGATTTCTGAAATTTGAGCAGAACAATTTGTGTGCCATGCCACGTATTGCTTTGTTGTATAAGTCAAAGTCAAAGTCAAAATCATTTATTCAATTTAGGGCTATAATTAATCTTATTGTATGTCATATTGAATCTGGTCGTAAGCTTTTGTCATATTTAACAAAATGCCTATCGCATATTTTTGTCATTTATTATTTATGGATTTAGTTATATACATGATATAATAATATATTTTCTTATACCATGGTTATATATACAGCTGAAAACGTCAAGCAATTTTTCGGAACCTGTTTTGAAAATCATGTAAAATGTGTAATAATAACAAATACTTTTAAAAGTATCTTAAAAAAACATTAAATAATATTTAAATAAAACACTTAAAAAAGCATATAATTATATATCTAGTGACAATTCCGCCTAATTTTCCTGTTATCTACGTGACGTCACAAAGAACTAGTCGGGTATTCTTCCTGTTAGGCTGCGTGATGTTTGTGACGTCACGTAGATAACAGGAAAATTAGGCGGAATTGTCACTAGATATATAATTATATGCTTTTTTAAGTGTTTTATTTAAATATTATTTAATGTTTTTTTAAGATACTTTTAAAAAGTATTTGTTATTATTAAACATGGATTTCCGCAAAGTAACGCCTGAATCTATTCATTATCTAAAATGTGGTTATTTTTTTGGAAAATAAATAGAGCGGTGATTGCATGGCCTTTTCAATTTTGTTTAGGTACGTAGATGTAGGTTAGAGTGCTATTGGTTTGTTGGCGGTTAGAGTACTTAGGCTTTCATCCAAATTAGAGGACAAGGTTTGCTTTTGGCCTCTAATTTGAACGACTTTTTATGTATTGGTTTAAATAGGACAGTTTCAATATATTAATCAAATTCATTGAAGATAAGCTTATGTACGAATGCAATGTTAATATTGCCTGGAAGAGATTTATTGATGAGGCAGCCCATTGTAATATTTCAACTTTTTCTTTCCACAAACATTCTTGTCAGTCCTGTATTACGTAAAGGGGTAGCCAGATGTGTCTTTGAAGAACCACGTTACGCTGGATCTTTTGGTCCCATTTAATAAACGGTGCTGCGCTACTTACTACGAGACTGATGTTCTTAAATGTCTCGATTGCCCAGTATTTTCACTTGCTTTAGTGCGCTTCACGTCTAAACACAGTGGTACTTGCACAGAAGTGCTTCAAGGCAAAATATCTGACACTGATTTACACAATATAATAGAGCAACTTCATGAACACCAGTTGAAACCGGGACTCAGACAAGCTACATGTACTGCAAATGAGTTCCTTGACTTTGTACACGGCATTAAGTATTCACTCAAGCAAGACCTAACTAGAAGACAGTTTGATAGTGACAAAGTTAGGAACAACAAGTTTTCTCATACTTTAATAATCGTTGGTAAATGGCAGTTGTTCAATTAGTTTGTACAGTTGATAGGAGCATTAGATGAGATAAGTTCCAAAGACTCACCATTATAAAGTCTTTAAAGAACGTGATTGATATTCATACTTCAAACTTGCGCACATTAAGTTCGTAGGGCTTGTTCTGTTAGTATTCTTTTGAAGGTTAATAACCGTGCTCTATTAGTGTCTCCTCAACAGATCAAACCTAATTAGATTTTTTGTCCATTATCCCCATCAGGGAAAAAATAGTGTAAAGTTGGATGATATAGGTCAACTCTATTCATAAGCACTCTTTTACTGGATAATCTATGAGAATAGAATTAGCTCCAGATTAATCAAATTAAGTGTAACAAATATAGTCGAGATCATAGAGATATAAACTACTATTCTTTTTAACCGACTTCCAAAAAAGGAGGAGGTTCTCAATTCGTCTGTATTTTTTTTTTTTATGTTTGTTACCCCAGATCTCTTGACTGGGTGAACCGATTTTGATATTTTTTTTTTTGTTTGAAAGCTGATGCTTGTCGTTTGGTCCCATTTTAAATTTCATCCAAATCGGTCAAGCCGTTTTTGAGTTACACTAAAAATATTGAAAAACATTTTTAAACAAAAAATGGAACCGACTTCAACACCCAAAAGTGTGAAATAACTTGTCGAAGTCGGTACCATGCCCACAATATTGTGATAATAGGTACTTTTGAACCATCATGGTACCGACTTCAACAAGTTATTTCACACTTTTGGGTGTTGAAGTAGGTTCCATTTTTTGTTAAAAAAAATGTCTGTGGTCGAGATAAACCAGCTCCTAAGACCTATCAAGAGCAGTCTGCAGTATTTGAACATGTTCAACCAATACATTTTATTCGACAAGCCATAAATCAGAGAGAACCCCGAATTTCACTCGGCTATTGAAATTAAAATGTATACCGAAATTTCAACACATAAATGGTTAGCAAGTATCTCCTACTTGGGACCTAGTCATCAAATTAATGAAGTCCCGAGGCCGACATAATACTGCAAGACCTCTGGACACTGTGAGCGAATACTGCGTGCATAGAGAGCGTTATGATTAATTCAAATCTTAGACGGTAGACACAAATAGGTCATTTCTCAAACAACTCATAAGACAACTGTCCCTTTACTCTACCCGTGACCACGATCACTGGAAAGTTTTTGAAACGTCGGGCCTAAAATAATGTAATATGTAAATGTGAAACTACTTGAAACCGGGGAAGCCTGGGATCGGCTTTCCGCTGGGATTGCGCACTCCAAATCTTCCAGTGAGACCCTTAAGAGGCGACGAAAGGAAAAATACCAAAATGTCTGAAGAACTGCGATCCTCAAGACGACTACAAAGCGTGGGGATTATAGCAAACAACTTCTTACAGGGGAAATGTGTTATGGTTGTTGATGTGACGTAATGAGATCACTTAGGTATATCATGTTTCATATGGTCCTATGGAGACTAATATTTTTATGTCATTTTTAAAAAATTATACTATCATACCAGGTCATAATGTCTAGTAAAGTGGTTGTTGTTATGATGACAAAGAATATTTCGTCATTACACAATAAATTATCTCAATCTCAATCGATGAGGTCATAGTTTGACGAACTTCTTGCACGTGTGTGACTTGCTCTGAGAAAACTGAGATAAAATTTAATTTCAATATCTGTTATCTGACTTTTGAGAGATTTATTAAGCCATTGGCAATTTGAAATTTATGTTGAATATCGGGGATAATCTTATTGACAGCTAGTAATTCTAATTATACAGCTGGTTTGTGTAGGCTTTAGGAACTTTACTGCTACTTTTTTATGCTAAAATTTATATAATTTTACTACCATAGTAGCAACAATTCTGTTGTTTACTCGCTAACTATACATAATGATAAATAGCTAATTTAGTTTAAGGATTTCTAATAATCATTCTGCGAATCTCAAAATAGATTCGAAACATTAAAATATCATTATTTTTTTTTCACTTTAACGCAACTCAACTTTGGAGTGATGCACTATTTAAGCTGTTTTGTAAAACTACTCTGTGGTACACGTTTCTTACCTATGGAACTTTGGATATGTTCATGACTAGGAGGAAGTATCTATGATGGAAAAGACATTTATATTCTATTGGTTGTGAGACAAGAATGTGAATATATACGCTTGCATTAGTTTAAAAGAGACAGCATCAGTTTGTTTTGTCACACTTCGCATCTGTGGCAGACAAATTTGTTCGGTGCTTGAAAGTGTCCTTTTTTCGTGTTAAACAAAGATTATGAAGTGTGTATTGTAAATTGTAAGTTAAATTCAACGCTGCTGCTTCCACCAAACATGGTGAAATGCAGAATTCTTGGCTGTAAAAACAGAACAGAACGAAATATGGAACACATTACGTATCACATGTAAGTGCTATTTTTCACATGTCTTCACCATAATTCCACAGTCTATGCGAATCAAATATGAATTTCTGATCATAGCATGAATGTCTGCGTGTTAAATTATTTGATAATCTTACATTTTATTAAATAATAATTTCTTAATTTTGAGATTATAATCCACATAAATTAAGTAGTGTTCTTTTGTCTATCTGTCTCGCTCTCCTATGATGAAATTTGTTTAGGGAGAAAAGAGAGTGTGAACATAGACCAAAAATGATACTTTTTCGAATTATAGCAATACCAGCCAACGATTTTTTAACGTGGTTTTTAGAAAGCTGCAAACCCCTTTTTAAAGCATGTAACATACTTCCTCTACCGCGCATGTACATAAAAGACATTTGTGTCTTCACTAAACAACACCCTGATTTATTTAAGAAACGTGGTGATGTTTTTACACGTCAAAAAAGGACAAAGTTCACCAATCTATTATATGAACCTCGTGCTAAGAAGGACTTATATAAAAAAAATATTTACAATATGTGTTTATCTATTTATAACTGTCTACCTAACGACATCAAAATATTGGATGGTAACAAATTTAAAAGATCTTTGACTCACTGGCTTCTTATTAACTGCTTTTATAGTGTTAAAGAATTTAAAGACTTTTGTAAAATGTAATATTGTCTGAATTCATACAACAAAAATTTGCACGTCTGCTTGCTGACTAAATACATTGTATCTTAACAATTAATATAAGATCTTATATGACATGTATTTTAGCAAATAAATTATTTGATTTGATTTGATTTTTCCCATAAAAGTGGGTAATTTTGTATGTACCACTTTTGAATACTTATACAGTAAAGTTAACGCAATTAAATGTTAATTTGCAGTTTCATAAGGATGCTGCTCATTGACAAAATTAATTAAATTAAAAATTACAAAATTAATTAATTAAATTGTAAGTGGTGCCAAAATGTTGAATCTCGTTGTTATTCACACATATTATATATTATGTTTTATATGCCATAAAGCTATAAATACACTAGCTTTCGGGGCGCGGCTCCGAACGCGCGTATGTCGGTTATCGCGCAAAAAACATTAACCTCTTTTTGCGCAGTTGGATAAAAACTATGTTTTTTCCCGCATTTATAATATTAGTACTGATTATTATTTTGTTTTATTTTAAGTGCACACTATGAAATATTATAGGTTCGAAGGTTTGTATGAGTTTGTAACCACTCACCGCCGATGTTTCCGACGAAATTTCGCAAATAGATTCCTTAGGACCTGGATTAGATAGATAGATAGATAGATAAACTCTTTATTGAACACCTTAAACTATACCAAAATTAAAAATATTTAGCTTATAATAGTGAACCATAGGCGGCCTTATCGCTCAAAGCGATCTCTTTCAGACAACCTTTGGAGAGGAGCAATTTTTTGACAAGGGATGGCGGTGTACAATATCCTTAATAGTATTGATATTTATAAATACCTACAATATAATATATACAATATAGATAATTAATGTATTCTAACATAATATATACATATACATACAAAAATACATACATATATACAAATATGCAAATACAGTACATAAATATGATGTTTACACGTATGTAGCTTATGCTAGCGTGACAGGTAAAAAGCTTTATCTGTGTCTTTGAAAACATTTAAGGACGGAGCTCGTTTGGTATCAAGTGGCAATGCATTCCAGAGTCTGACGGCTTCGACCGAAAACGAACGGTCATAAAACAAGGTAGTGTGTGGAGGAAATTTAAGCATAAGATTCTCTGATGACCGTAAGCAAAGAGAATTAGAGGCATTAAGGTAATCAAAACGCTCTTTAAGGTACTGGGGTGAAGAAGGGTTGAACAAAATACTGTAGAGAAGAGATAGGATGTGAGCAGTATAGGAAGCCATTTGAGCTTGGTGCGAAATTCAGAAACGTGGTCGTATTTGCGCAAGCCAAATATGAACCTTATTGAAAATTTTTGAAGACGCTCAAGTTTGTTAAGCTGGTCCTCCGTAAGTTCTAAATAGCAAGCGTCTGCATAATCAAGAATCGGTAACAAAAGAGACTGTGCAAGCGCAACTTTAGTGGCTGTTGGCAAAAAGTTTCTCAGTCTTCTGAGTGAACCTGCGGCAGCAAACGTTTTACGGCTAACGGTTTCCAACTGTGGGATCCAGGTAGGGCATTCATCAAAAATAATCCCAAGATTCTTTACTGTTTTAAAGGGCTTTCGAGAATAGTTGCTGGAACACAGCGTTAGGTGCTTGGCAACGGATTTTCTATTCATGCTACCGTGAGCTATACTAGCCCAGTCCCTTTTATTACATCACATCGAATTGTAGAATTTTACCACTAGCCAAGCGCCAAATCGCAAAAAGCCCTTCTGTAATATGGTACGCTCAATTCCACTGCAGGATTCAAAGCAATGACCCCTTGAGAGGCTGTATAGCAGCGTTGCTACAGAGCCATTATTGCTCCGAAAACAAACGACGAAAATGATTAATATTGTTAAGGAAAAGGTAAACAATTTCAACCACTTCAGTTAATCCAGTAATCAATACCGCGGCCTTGCTCGATTAGCCCCGGATTGTAATAAAATTTTGCGGTTCCCGTCCGTGTTTGTAATTGGTTAATTTTATATCCGGGCTACATCCGGGTTACGAAAGTAGAGGGTAACGACGCGCTGGAATTCGCTGTGGTTGATAAAAGAGTTGAGGTTGGCAAATAGGCGACTTATTATGCTTTAACTTTTTTATGGTGATGAAGCGAGAAAACAAGTAGGGACTAAATGTAATCTAAATATAAAAAAAAAAAAACTAAACCGACTTCCAATACAGAAAAGTACGAAATAGTTTGTTGAACAATACAAATATATCAGTTTGAGCTCACATTTACAATTTACATTTTATGTTTCTGTGGTAGTCCTTTCATTTAAACATTTTTTTTAAGCAACGATAGTCGAGCGGCAACGACTATGGACTACCGACCCGCAGGTCCATGCTTTTTGGCATTTAGCGAGTCAGCTGGCTAGCTATTTTCCTCAAGTAAATCTGTAGCCTTAAACCTGACAGTGTGTTCAGAGCTGTACTCGAGAGCCAGTATGAAATTATAGGCACATGAAACAACTGTATGTCTCATAGTGATGGGCGCAGTGCAGTTCATCACTTGTGACGAAATGCATCTGTTATAGGCAAAGATTACCATATAAGATCAGGTGGGCATCGTTCTTTTACAAATCCATAAAAAAACTCTTATCTGTGTTGTATACTGTAACAGCCGGATCGTCCACTGCTCAACACAGCCTCCCCTATTAGGGGGGGTATTTGCCATAATCCCCACGCTTGGCAGGCGTCTTGGGGATCGCAGTGTAAGTTGGCAGTTTTTTAGAAGGCGCTGCTGCCCACCTTCCAGTATTTTTCCCTTAGTCGCCTCTTACGACACCCATGAGATGATATGGGGGGTTGCAATTCTGACCCGGCACTCAACGGGGCACACGGGGCGTGTTGTATACCTACTGCTTATAAGATGAATTGTCACTTGCTTACATTATACGTACTGGTCACTTCGACAAGAGTTGCAATTACAAGTAGGTATGGGCCTTTTGGCATATATACTGTTTTCAGTTCATTGAGTGTCACTTAAAAACTGATATTGATTAAATTTAAATGTAACCAACTTGGAAGTATAACTCTTCATATCCAAATTAAAATAATCATCAACATACATCACGAAGGCATTAAATAAGTCGTATGAACGTAAGGACACTTTTCCTACTGTCAATATGATAGAATATTTTTCTGGTAAATATAACAAATGAATTAATGTGTCGTTCGAGCTGATGGATGTATATAGTACATATTGTGATAATTTGGATATTAATTAAAGTGGGGAAACATATTCGGTTTCTGTCATAGCTTATTTTTATTGATGCGAATACACTAAAGTAGATTAAACTTTTTTAATCAACTTAATGTGGAATTTCAATTACATGTCGGTCTTGCCATAGTAAATAAAGTTATTTATTATTATTAACACATCCTTAGGGTTCCGTACAAGAGGATAAAGTTCTATAGCTAAGCCTGCGCAATGCGTCCGTCTTTGCTGTTTCCCTAGAAGGGCTATATCTTTATTAGAAAGCAGCCAATTGTAATTTTCATATAATATGTGTTACCTAATTTAACTTAATTTTTTTGAAGCGCTCGTAGCGAGGTTAGCTTGGCCGTTCTGAATCGATCAGCAAAGTTAAGCAACGTCCGCCTCGGTCATGACTTGGATGGGTGACCGGTGGTGACATACTACTGAGCGCTTCCGTGCTTCGGAGGGCACGTTAAGCCGTCGGTCCCGGTTGTTGTCTTAGGATGGCAGTCGTTATAGCTACCACCCTTAAGTAGAAAATCTGTCGCTAAGCACCTAACGGTGTGTTCCGGCAGCTATCCTTGAGAGCTAGTCATTCTAGGCTAGCCTGAACAACATCTTCGACCACATCATCACTTACCATCAGGTGAGATAGTGGTCAAAGGCTAGCCTATCGGCAATAAAAAAAAAAAAAAAAAAGGTATAAAATTAAGGGCTTTGAATGGTGTTTTATTCAATGTCACAAATGCCTTTAATTTGGTTTGGTTAAATTACAATATACAGGTTAAACAACAACTTTTAAAAAACCGCCAAGTGTGTGAAGGATTTATGATCATGTAGCCGAACTGAATTAAATATAACGGTTATTGGTAAATTTGGTAATTACACCTATGGTCACACTGGTGTGCGACCAATTCGTAATTCACTGGATTTCACTATTTCAAGCAAATTAAAAAATATTGGTGACAATCTTCCTGTTTTCTTACTTCTGTAAATTGTTAGATAAAATGTACTCGTACAAACTCCAGCTTATTTAGTGGAGAAATATGTAAACACTAAACTAGCTAAGAATGGTAATATCCGGTGAAAAGTTGACAAAACAATAAACAAAGCCACGCGAGATCGCCAGACATTGAAATTATCAAGTACGAGTAATTTAATATAGCTGCGGATAAGTCTGCGGTAAGGTGAGGAATAGGGTGAGGGGGGCAAGAGGAGAGGGGGGCTAGATAAAGGGAATAAGTTTAAACGAGAAAAGTTGGTGGATAGCCGGTTCATCCACGCCTGCCGAGCTGTACAGGGTCTATAGACCGTGTGCTTGAATCTGCAGTCATTCTCATTGTTAAAGATTAAAGGAACATATATCTCAATTTATCTCGGCGATGGTGTACAATTTGTTTGTCAGTATTTGTTTCTTGGTTTAAAGAGAAAATGATGTGTGAGATGAGTAGGAAGAAAATTGAAAAATAAAATTTCTGTTCCCTCCTCCGCAACAAAACCAATTCAATTTAAGATAAAAGTGTTAAAAAAGGGTATAACTATGTTTCTATTATTTTCTTTTACATTAAAATCTTTTCAAATTTGTCTTGTAGTTCTCTGAACATTATATTAACATGTAGTAATATAAATTTTTTAGACCTATCATTTGTGTTATTTTCAGAAGCATAATTTCTTTTGTAATAATTTAAAATGGAAATGATAGTGGCGTGTCCAGTGTTGCCAACTATAAGTTTTCAATTTCATCAACAACGTAACTAAGAAATTCCGTCAATAATCCGTCAATCATTTTCAGTCTTCCGCCAATACAAGCCGTATATTTAAATTAATTAATTAGTAAACTCAAGTATGCTAACCCCGGCTGTGGTTACATATTTGAGCCGTTTGGTGGGTTGGGAAATATAATTGAATCAGTTATGATTTGGAGAAGCCAACCGGGGACTACCAAACGTCTTTTACGTGAATTTTCTTACTAGTACGGGCACGCATCGTCCCCACTTCAATTATCTGTTTAAGGTTTTACTTTTGAAACTAAGTTTAATAACGAAAATACTATGATGATCTTGCAGAACGGTTGTCAGACCTAGCTACTTTTACCACTCTATTTTATATTTCCCGGTACATAGGTTAGTTACCTCGTAAGGTGCCGGGTTAGAAGCTCCATTTCTTCCCGTGGGTGTCGTAACAGGAGACTAAGGGAAAATTACCAGAAGGCGAGAAGGAGCCTCTTCTGAAGAACAGCTTCTACTACGATCGCCAAGACGCCTGCCAAGTGTGGGATAAAGGCCATAATCCCCCACGCACGGGGGAGACCTCGTTCAACGGTGGACATTACGGTTGATGTTGATATAATTTCCAGTTATGAATAAGTAATCCAGTTGAGAATGGTAGCTAGTCAGCGTGCGTTCGCTAAATGCCCTACCATCACAGCAAGTATCAAAGTTGTCATCGAAGGCCTCATAGCCGAATGCTATTCCTAAGAAAACTGGAAAACACGGAAAATGTTCCCTACGAAGCGCTCAATACTCAATAATAATAACCCATGCAATGAGCAACCGTAGGGCACACAGCAAGCTTATTTGTTTATCGTTACTAAAAAAAAACATGTTGCAATTACATTTATTGAAGTAAAATATGTATGTAGAACATTATTTTTAAACGAAATAAACCAACTTCTAACAGAAAATACACAAACAAAAATTTCACTCAAAAGTAAATAAACCAACCCATACAGTTCTTTTGTTCATTTTACAACGACGAGTGAAAATGAGAACATCATTAACGCAGTCGAAGGCTATTACCAGGGACACGCATTATTATGTCAGATTTCACCGAAATTTAAACTTGACCACATACCAAGCACCAGCTTTCAAAAATAAAAAAATATATCAAAATCGGTAGTTACACCCTATAAAAAGTTACGAAGGGAAAAATATAGTTGAATTGAGAACCTCCTCTTTTTTATGATGGTTAAAAAATATCTTCATTGATTAATATATTTCGATAAATAATCTTATGGTTTATAACAATTGTCTTATTGGCTTATTTGTCATTTGAAAGGGCTGCTGCCCATCGTCTCGTATTTTTCCCTTCCTCGCCTTTTATAACTCCCGCAGAAAGATATGGGGAGTAATTTTAGCACCTCACAAATTGTACTCATCAAAAATACTTTTTCTATCATATCACATTTTCATTAATAATAAAGTAGTCTCTCTTACTCTTATAGTCACGTATATAAGAGTTTAAGACCTAGTACATTGGTTAAGAACGACTAGACAAGCTCAAAATAACAAAACGCTATTTGATCATTACACAAACAGATCCCCGTTATCACAGTGTAGATATTACTTAGACAAAATGAGCGGAAAGTTACCTACTTATAAACAATATGCCATTAATAAATATGGAGAAAGTTATGAACGATGCGCAAACATATACTCGTAGATAGTTAATACAACTCCGCACATTATCATTGTATAATTAATAATTAAGTAGGCCAACTTGCTCTCACATAATCCAAAATTTTCTAGGGTGGCAATTTTCTTGAACTTATTACAACTGAAATCTGTTATACATATTGGTGATAAAGTAGTAGCAAACTTGCGTCTAATAAAACGTGGTTCTAATTTTAATATGACTGTAAATTGTTATAATACTACGCAATTCATGTGTTTCCCCAGATCTAGTTCTTTCATTAAAATTAACACAAATATTTTTAACCAGTGATACTCTCTTGTTTTCTACGAGTTATTCACCCCGAAAGAGCCACGAAAAAGCGCGATAAATTTGATGTACCTCAAATTTTTACAGAAAACATGACTCTGAAACACCAAATAGGCTCAGCGAATACAAATGTTTCGAAAAACACTCCACCCAACAGCAAAAACGTTAAACTGTTCTAGTTTACGTAGCAAAAAAAAAACACTAGAAACTGATTTCACTATAGATCATACACAAATAATATAATCCAAATCCGTCAGAAGTTATCTTACTGCAGTGATATATATATGTGCTCTTCTGTGGCACGAACTTCTAAGGAACTCCCTTGAATTATGGGCTTTCCAACTAATTAGATAGTGTTTAATGTGTTATGCTACCGTGATGGGAATATGAGCCTGGATATAAATAAAATGGTAGATTTGTAAGCTGATAAGGTGATTAAATTTCGACTCCCTTCACTTATATATTAAATTTGATCAATGCGATTTGATTTGAATAGATACGTTCTGTGTAAGCGCACTCCATCATCGATCGCATCCTTATTAGTCAAGTGCTACCCAGTAGCGTACAAACAAAGAATTGGCTTCACGCGTAACCTAGGAAAACGAATAAACGAAAAATCTTTTCAAAGATTTCGTAATAGTGGTCTGGGGTATGGAACTTGACCCAATATGCTGGCTAAATATTGGCGTTTAGACATCTCTGCCTCACCTTTCCGAGATGTAGTCTCATTGATTAAATAATTTTCACATATTTTAGTGGTTTTCGTTGCCAGTTCAGGAAAGATATTTAAAGAATCTTTAAGTGCTTATGTTTATGACCTCAAAATATCATTATATTCATATTTCGCCGTAATTTCACTATTTCAAGCATAGACTGAGGATTTTTTGAATAGTAAGTCAAGTATGAGTCTTAAAGCACTTTAGTCCAAGGAACGGCATTTTTCATAGTAATTACACAAGTTTAAACGGTTTAAAGTTGTTTCATTACTATGTGTAATAATCGCGGAAACCTAAGAAAACATAACAGCATTTTCCATTTACTAACACCATATCTAATTATCATCCGGGCAATGCTGCCAGCATGCTGGGTACGCTGCCAACTGGTAGTGGGCTGGAGCATTTGGACTGCCTGTGAGTATACAATGACTTATAGGTTGTCTTAATGCTTTTATTATAGCAGCTGTAGTATTGTATATAAAAAAAGTTGTCATCTCCCTGCGTTTATCGCCTCTCAGATGGAGTCTACACCATATGTCTTCTCTAAGAACACAAAGGACAATACAAGTACATAAGAATTACGTTCCCTTAATATAACCATAAAGCGATGACCGCGTGTCTCTATAGATACCAACAGTATTGTAAAACCGGTAGTTATTGTAATGTAACCTTATAGTCTTCAAAATAAATTAATCTTTTATCGTTTCACGGAACATTGCACTTGTTTCAAGATCATTTTTAATCTAAATTCCAGCCGTACCCTCCCTTTGTGCGAGAGCCCAACATGATCATGGAATAGAACATTATATTGGATCCTATCAATTTGTTCCGAACGAATAATCGACAACTTTAAAGAAAAGCGAAACGGAAACTTGTGGTATGCCTCGAAATGGGTTTGAACGATTCGAACCGACTTTCAAAATATAGAAGGTTCTCTCCTTTTAATCCATTTTTTTTTCGTATGACCACGATTTTTATAAAAAAAGAGGATGATTCTCAAGGCGATGCGTATTTATATATTTTAAATTTTTCTCAATTACTTTTTACTGGCTCTTCTAATCAAGGTTGGAGATACAGCAAAAAGTAATTATTAAAATTATTTTTTACTAGCTTTATTTTTTCATATCAGACGGATTGTCCATTCCTGAACACAGCCTCCCCTATTTAAAGGGGGATTTGCCATAATCCCCACGATTGGCAAGCGTCTTGGGGATCGCAGCTTAAGATATCAG